>CM062925.1:18825000-20075000 GCA_031878705.1 Tapirus indicus
AATGAATGCCATGTTATTATCTACCACACATATAGAACAAAATAAAAAAGTAGAATAAATTTCACATGCTATTTGCCACTACAGAACTATCATCCAGTTGTTCAAAATGCTCTTTTAAACAATGCAGTAAATGATTATAATAATTAGGTAGGCATTAGGACTAAAACAAAGTCTGCAATGAATACTTACTAAAGAAAATATAACATTATGTTATAGTCATTGTCAGATCTTATTTTCTTTATATAACATATTTCAAAAATGACATGCTGTTTAGCCAAAGGAGGCTATATAAAAGTATCTTTTTACACAAGAAGAGGAAAAAAAATCTTTTAAACCAGCAGAACACAAAAATTGTATCATAGTGTTTGGGCTGTTTTCAATCAACTATCCTCTTTTAATCACAGTGTAGCACAATCATCCCTCTAAAACTTACAGACATTATCATTAGAGGCTGTTCTCCAAGATTTTACTTCTTATAGGTACCATGCAGCTAAACTTTTTCCAAAATATGTTTCAGGACAAAGCACAAACACGCAACAGTTTATATTCTTGCGTGCAGATTCACATGTATGCTGCTGTGCTGCCAATTTTTAAAAAATGTACTCAATTAAGTAAATTATTTTTATAGACTATTTTAAAATACATCTGTTGTATAAAGTTGAAGTACATCCTCTAAATACATATCTTATGTTATCACGCATATGTGTGTTTAAATGTCATTAATCTTTATGAATACAATTACAAACATAATTTACTAATTTATCTCTATAATTACATTTATAATTAGAACACAATAGATGCGAGTGTATTTACATAAAGAAGTAAGTTAGGAATTGTCTAAAGCAAGCATGGCTTTCTTTGCACCATGTTAAATTCGTATTAACTCTAATGCCTCTGCCATTTCTTTGTGGGTTTTTTTTAACATTAAAAAAAATAGAGAAGTGCCCAAACATTTCTGAGCTTCCAGTAATGTATTAAAATGTCTCTCAGCTTCTCTGTACACAGTGAAATGCTTGCTGAATGCAAAGTGAAGGAGGATGAATTTCTCCAGGTTCTGTATGTCTGATCTCTCAAAACCTTCAAAATCTATCCTTGATCTCAGCAAACACAGCAGAGCACAATGTTATTTATGCATTCATTTATCTTTTCATCAAGGGTGGCTTATGTGGTCTTTACTGACTTTGGTTTCTCATCATCATCTCAGATCAGCATCTGCATTGTGTGCACTTGTAACAGGGATAATGGATCTCACTTACAATACCTACAAACTCAGCTGAGAGCCGTGCAAAGCAAATGGCCATAAATGCACCCATCCTGGCCCAAGTCCTGATGAATAAAAATGAAGATCTTGTCAAATAATAAAGTGACAGGTTAATTTACAGCACGGAATAGTGTGAACAGGGAAAGCACTGCTTTTTCAATCTGTATGAACGGTGCCACCTATCTGCAGATTAGCAGAAAGCTTCAGAAACACTAATTCAGAAATCGGGACAAATACATGTGATGTTGCTTAGTTTTGTAAATATCACAGGAATGGAATTGATGATAAAGGCAAATGCAAGATTAGACACACACAGTTGCTTTCGAACCAAAAAAACAAGATTCTCAACAAAGGGCTGCTGTATCAAACAGTAATAAAGAGCCTCAAGCAGTTGTCTGTGCTCATGCCAGTTTTCATGCTTTAATTCAGCTGCCCTGTGGTTCTTAGCTTTGACATTGAGATCTGCACGGCCACCAGAGATAATTATTTCAACCTTCAGGCCATCAGGCGTTCATTTTTGATCATGGATATGTAAGAGATGTTTTCTCCTTTCTAAGTCTTCCAAGTGGATATCAATAGAAGGGTAAAATAAGGAAAAGCAGTAAGCATTTGAAAAGAACTTGAACATTCTGCATTACAGAAATGTGAATTGCTCTATCAATTTTTGTAAATACTTAACCTGTAGCTATTCAGAAGTATTTTAATTTGTCCAAATTTTAAAATTAGAGTTAATTACTGCCACTAGTACTCTATAAAATTTGTTTAAATATTTACAGTAAAATTCATACTTTGCCTATTCTGATGGAAATACAGTGACATTATAGCACAGAATCCATAAGCTAAAAAATAATAACTTTTTAAGTTAAATTTGTATATCATATCATAATGTGCTTTTATGCAAAACTGCAACCAGGAACATACATCATTCACTAAAATATCAAATTAGTAGTGAACAAAGTAATACAATAAATCTCTAAAATGTAGAGAGATTACATTTCTCTCCATATAAAATATGGAGAAAGCACTAGTTCCCACAAAATTTGGTGCTAAGATTAAACCATTCTGGTAACATTAAATGATAACTATAAAAATTAAAATATATAAATCATTCTTAATAGCACATAGTTTTTTATTTTATAATTTGAATAAATAAAATAATGAATAAATACTAGAGTTTTAAATATATAATTGATACCAAGTAGAAAACTAAAAAGATTACAAAATATAATAAGCAAATACAAAATAGGATTCATCAACATTTTTCTTAATATCTATTCATAAAGAAAAATGTTTAAAATATTTAAAGAACATGCCAAAATATCAATACTATTCAATAAGAAATCTATGCCTAAGAAATTTATTTAAGTAGATGACTGGAGAAGAAACGATTATAGCTGCCCTAAAAATAGCTGACCCTGTCTTCAAATCAAAAACCCACTGTCGTAATTTTGAAGATGGAAATGGAAGAGAGAGTGCCGCGCTAGATGCATGCCAACAGTCTAAAAACAACTGTAATAATTTCAGAATAAGGCAACACTTTAAGAGAAAAGGAAAAAGAATTATCTTAACTCGTATTTCAATGAGTTTAAACTAAAAAATTTTTTTTCAATTTATTTAAACTAAAAAAAAAAAAGTTCACCCATGAGTTTAAATTTTTAACATTTTCTCCAAACGTAAAATCTCAATATTCACGGTTCCCAAAGAAAATGGGAAGTGAGTCTTTCGCAGGTTTCCACAACTACTGTGACATATGCTCACCTTTTTCCCCCTTAAATTGAACACTATAGGGAGTGATGAAGAAGCTAAGCTAACATCTTCGTCAGGAAGTATAAATTTCCATATTCTACAGAATGCTAATTAAATAAAATTTCAAGAAGTGGTTAGAGCATCAGATCTTCAGGCTTCTAGAGCACGAATACTTGAAAGCCTTTTCCATCTTATATCTAGTCCATAACACATAAAGTAGAGTATAAGTTGGCACATAAATGGTAGGATCATTTAGTGTGAAAAATCAAGCCATATAACTTGATATTTCCTCCCAAATATCAATGGGCAGGAGTGTCCCTAACACTCTGGAGAAAAAACAATCAAACAAAAAGTTCTTAGTCTTTACTAAAGCAAACCTCCCCTCTGCTTTTTGTGATCAAAAGCCCCCCAAAAGAAAAAGCTACTTCTCCCCAACATACAAAGACTTATTTATTATTGAAAGTTTGTTTGCATTAAAATGTGTTTCTTTAAGCTATTTATAGCTAAGATTCTGGTCGTTCTAAAGTGGGAGCTCAACATGATATAATTTATGGAGTACAGCTTATATGACAGAAGAGGACTAAAAACAAAGGAATTTATAGAAAGCCTGTAGAAGAAAACACAATCGTACTTTAGATTTTCCTACTTCCACCTTTTTTCCTATAAAGAAATGATTCTCCCAATAAACTAGCAAAAAGGCCAAAGAGACCACAAATAGTCATTTGTTAAAGTATTTTTATTCTAAACAATTTTAAACTTAAAATAATGTAGTTTAACATTATGAAAATTCACTAAAAGGATGGCAAACTAGGACAGAAGAAAATAATAGTAATTACATATCCTAATGGAATATTAGCTTCCTATTTTATTCAAAGAGATCACTAATTCTGTAGAGTTCCTTTACTGAATTACTGCCAGATCTCATGCTAAAAATATTTGGGGCAGAAATACTTGCTTTCCTGCATATTCTACCATATTTCAGATTTGCTTACTACCACTGGGAATTCAAAAATCTTAATTATAGAGTCAAGAAAAGACAATACAGCCAAAATGTATAAGGCATATGATTGGTCTAAGGAAGGTTCAGTGGGTATCAGGCATATTTAGAATCTCTATCCTGTAACTTCAGATTATGAGAAAAATATCTCTTCTCTGTTCCCTAATCCTTTGCTGTACCATAGTCCCAGATTAAAGTTAATTTGCAAGTCCAGGGTCATTCTAGCAGTTAGGAAGTTTCAGTGATTTGGGTATAATGCTGTGGAATCCATGTCTTCCAATAACGAATAACCATCTTTCCCCCTTCTGACAATTTTTTGATTCTCATCACAAGACGAATACTAGTCCATGCAAAATAAGAAATAGGATTTATTATCTGGGTATACTCTTGTAGATACTTCTTGTTTCCTTTATCATTTTTTATGAATGATCTTTATGGATTTTCTTTCTTATCTTTTTTTGTCTGTGGAAGTTGTTTATTAAAAACTCAGAGCAAGACCTTAAGCAGGACTGTTTCCCCTACCCAAAGCACAGGTCACTAAATTTATGGTACTCGCCTGCTCCTCATATGCACCTTTCTTTCTGTATGTTCTTTTGTTTTATGTACTTCTTACATGTATTCTATTTCATTCTCATCCTTCAGTCTCTTTTTTTTAGAGACTCATATTATTCTCGGATAATGGCAGCTCTTAGTAGTGATACACCTCCTAGGTACGATGCAGAATGAAAATGACCACAGGTCCACATACATAGAGTAAGTACAGCCCTAAATCAACCAAAGGGCTAAGGAACAGATATTCATTTGGTCATCTTCCTTCTGAGTCAATATGGGAATGTATCTCAAGTAATTTCAACCTCACACATGCATAAAAGAATGCTGAAAGCAACTGTATAGCTATTAGAAAGTCTAATACATGACTCAAGAATGAAAAATTATAAAAATAATAATAGCTCACATTTATTGAGTGCTTGCTATGTAACAAGTACATTAAGCACTTTATATGCATTATCTCATTTAATTGTTCCTAAAACCCGGCAAAGTAAAGATATTGTTGGTGTCATTAGTTTATAGCTGTTAACACAGCAAGCAAGTGGTAGAACTGGGATCAGAGTCCACTCTGACCCCAGAGCTCACACCGTTAACCAATATGATATACTATATAATGTTTATTACTTTTAGCTTGTGATAAGTGATTCTTGATTTTAATTTGATGATCTTTTGCTGCTTTTGAATTCTCAAGTGACAAATACCATGATTTTCTATAGCACACACAGACTGATGGCACTTCTGGCATTAGTTCTGTAATGACCATATGTCACCCCTAGGGGTCAGATATATTTTAAAAAGTGAAATTAGACACATTTGGCATCCATCAGCTAAAAAAGTAGTTCATATAGAAACAATATTTACCTACAATCTCTGTCACATTGCTAAAATGTCAGCTTACAGAAGTATAGATGCATGAGGTGTTTCAGGTGTTCTTTACCAAGGCTTCTAAGAAGATCCCCAAGATAAGAAAAACTTCTCTGAAAAAATTCTTTTTGGTTATGGTGATAATGCCTCCCTCTATATACATGGAAGAACAAAATAGCAAGGGTTTAGGCTTCTGCAAAAATATTTTGATTATTTAGTCCTTGTTTTCTTGGGTTGAATTTGAAAGTGGCTTACTGTTACAGGCAGAACAAGTTTCTTTGCTTTTAGTTTGCATTTGAAGAAAGAGAAAAAAGAGAAAGTTATGAGTTGGGGACAATTGTAAGAGGGCCCTGATCAACTTAAGAAATCTCTATAAAGTTACTTGAGAAGTCAGACAATAGCTTCTTTTACAGTTGAACTGTTGACTCAGGGACTAAAATGCATCCACGTTGATGGGTGATTAGGATAGCTTAACTACATTATTATTATTAGGTTTAATAAAAAAGGTCAGTGAAATATCATATAGTAGATTTTGCCAGTATTAATAGTTTTAATCTTAATGACATGGGTATAATTCATAACTTGTCCTTATTGATGCCTCATGGAGCACTTGAAAACAACAAAACTATTTTGGGAAAAAAGAGTAAATATTAGCACAAACATTTTTCTATATTCAACAAATACTGTTTAGATATACTAATTGGCTCTAATAGAAAGAAACCATTCAAGTGAGAACAGAGGTATTGACAAAAGCATAATGTCATTACTTTAATGAACGCTAGATAGTTGATGATATATATTTAGTGATTTAAAAAAAACCAAACCAATATGAACATCTCTTCCAGGGATCTATAAATCAATTACTCAAGTAGTTTCCGAATAGCTACTACATGTGGAACGTGGTACTAAGCTTGAAAGGAACATATTAGAATTACTTTTTCAAAGAGCATTATTTTAAAAAATGCTATTCTGTGCCTTTTTTTATTTGGGCAAAGCACTTTACTCAGATATTATCTACCATAGTCATAAGGTGCAAATAAAGTAAACTCCAAATTTAAAGATTAGAAGGTAATATAGGCTCCAACTGAAATATAAATTAGATAGTACCCAGTGGTTTTGAAAGCTAGATCACAAATCACAGTAAAATTAGGAGTGTAATAACTCTAAGCATTTTTTTAAATGGAATACAAATAATATTCATATAAGCTTATTAGGCTTAAGACTAAAATAAATCAGTAATAAAAATAAATAAAACTGAGGAGAGAAATTGAGAAATAGTCTATATAATGAAATTATAACAGTGGGTTTTAATTATGAAATTCTGGGGCTTGGAGTCTTACTTTAGGAAGAAATGTCACAATGGCAATGGAAGAATTAGTCACATGACCTGAAACTGATCAGTACCCAAATTCAGTCACATGACCTGAAACTGATGAGTACCAAAGAGTAGTCTGAGAACTACTCTTGGCTTATGCCATATTCCAAAATTTCTGGCATTTTCTCTGTGTTAACTTCCATCTTCAACATATAGCTTTTGTAGCTTGGTTCCTTCTCCATTCTAACCTTCTCCTCTAACCTGATGCAAGAGAAGTGAACCCTGCTCATTGGAAGGTAAAGGTATAAAGACTGCTGGCTGGGGCCGACCTGGTAGTGTAGTGGTTAAGTTTGGGCGCTCCGCTTCGGCGGCCCAGGGTTTCGCAGGTTTGGACAGACACACAGCTTGTCAAGCCATACTGTGGCGGCGTCCCATATAAAGCAGAAGAAGGTGGGCATGGATGTTAGCCAGGGGCAGTCTTCCTCAGCAAAAAGAGGAGGATTGGCAATGGATGTTAGCTCAGGGCTAGTCTTCCTCAGCAAAAAGAGGAGGATTGGCAATGGATGTTAGCTCTGGGCTGGTCTTCCTCACAATAAATAAACAAATAAATAAATAAAGACTGCTGGCTAACCTTTGAGAAATCTGCAACCACATTTGAAAACACAGTAATTATTCCCTTTTGTTTAAGTCCTAAGTTTGTAATAATCAGGGATAAAAAATTTATAAAAATAGCGTACAGTCGAAAAGAAAAGGTGAGATCTTGGAAACCTGAGATGATTCCAAGAATGAATCTACAAGTAGAAGAGGAAATAAGGCAAAATATCCATCTTCTTCAGGGAAACCTGAGAATGCTTACATAGAGTAGAGAGGTGTACATTTAGATAGTAAAATCAGCATACGGCTGAACAGAAGGGTACCCCATGAAAATTAGTATATGACTTAATAAAGCTAATAAACTCCACTAACAGTCATCCTTTGTCTGGTTGTTAAGATGCCATTTATAACTAAAAGGATCTATAGCATATTCATAAGTATTCACTCATAAAAATTGTATACTACCTCAAAAACTTTGGAAGATGCTTATAAAAAGTTTTGAATTGCAATAGTCTTTCAGAAGTTCGAAGGCATTGTCCATGACTAGGAACTTTTGAATTCCTTTGTTACAAATGTGTAAAATATAAAGAATTAAGAGACAGTCATTGCACTGCTTATCTGTATGATATGACAGGTTATCTGTAATTCTAACATGATCAACCTATAACCATAGATTAGCTTATGACCTCAGGTACAATTGTGTAAAGAGCTGTACTTGCTTAATAGTTTTCAGGAAGCAGGACTTTTGAGGGTAAGAACAAGATTGGAACGAACATATGAAAGATGACAGTTCCTGAAAATTAAATGATACTTGGAATAACAAAAATATAGAAAACTAACAAGATTAGTTAAGAGTGTTTTAAATTTTTAATTTGCATCAACCTGAAACATATTTGTAAAAGCAGCTAATCTAGAATTATTTCACAGGAAGGAAAGAATGACAATCTGCTGAACTTCAAATGTAGTAGATAGCAGATAAGATATTAAATATAAGAGCCACACATATATTATCATATTATAGTAATATATATAAGGAGTTCAATAAAATGCTAATTTTTTGGTTTATGGGCATTTCTATTTCATACAAGTAAAAATATTCTAAATAAGTCAATATTAAAATATTCCTACAAACCACATACATAATTACTATGGTAAAAGAAAGGCTACTCTAAATGTTATTCATCTTTTAAATCCAAATAAAGTCAGACTAGTAACACTTGTCTGATTAAAAATATTACTTTTGTGAATAAATATTTTAGCCATATATTTGCTATTTAGCTGGAAATTAGTAAAAAACAAAGTGAATAGTAAGTATGTAGATTATTTGTTCTACTCTATAAAGGGTAAATAAAGCATCCAGGGCTTGAGATAGGGTACAAAGAACGTTTCCATGGTTACATGCTTTCCCATATCAAATTAGAGCAGAATTTGTGTACAAGAGGTTTGTTGACAGCCTACATAGGCCATAAAAAGAATAGAAGGCTAGGAGTTTGAAATCTAAATATATTCTGCAAAGTCTGTTGAGAGAAAGTTGGGTGAAGAAAGCAGCATGAGGAGAGTAGCAGATTAGTTAAGAGTATCATATGCCATTTCGTAAAAAGATAATTTTTCTTTTAGATGTGGCTCGTGAAAGTCTCTTCAAATGTACGATTAGCTACTCTTTTTCTTCATTTCCACAAAGACACCTCAATATGGTGTCCACCCAAGCTATTAAGAAGAGCCATTATTTGGCATGCAGCTAGAAGCCTCAGCTTCACCACCTGCCCAGTCTTGCAGATGTCATTCCACCATATTCAGTCTCAAACACGGGGCTTCAAAAGGACAGTTAGAGGGCTGTTCCCACACAAGTGCTAGCCAAGCGAGAGCTTTGTTGTACACCTGCCCAGAACTACTATTGTTATGGGCCATTTAGTAGGAGTGAATTCTCTTTTTAGTACATGTTGAGAATTCCAGTTGGGCTAAACAGCATCTTATAAATTATAACATGGTGGGCTATATGGTCAAAGCACTGCCTAGCAATTTTTCCATACAGGGATATTCTCATGTGCTTAAATTTTTCTTTATACACCAGCAAAGGTACCTGGACATATGAATAATTTCCTATTTTCTGAACTAACCCACAAAGAATTGGAATATTTTACTTGTGCCTCTTGTACTTTTACTATATGCAAGTGGGGATCGAATATTGTTATATGATTACTAGATAAAGAAAACTTTTCTACTAAAACTGCTAATATTACCAAAGATTCTGTTTTTAATATTCTCACATATTATAGTATTTAAAAATATTCAAAATACTTTAACAGGTTATAAGAACTAAAGTCACATACACACAAAAACACATACACATGACAAAGAACCAAATAATAAGTACTTTCAAAAGCAGAACCTGCTAAAATTAGCTAATCACTCTATGTATTTTTCAGTAAATATGGTGGCAATAACATTTCAGTTATTGGTTTTCTGCTGAAAGTTATACAGAAGGAATGAGAACTAATTATGGTATACAGTATAAATGATTCAAAGGAGCATAATGTACAAATGAACAAATTGACTATCAACCATTAAACTGAAAATTCTGTACATCAGTGTGTATATATAGTCCTAGCCACATAGCAGATTTAAAAGCAATGACTTGGTATGAGTTGGTACATAAGTTAGTACAACATTTGATGTGGTTAATTCAGATTTCAGATTAATAAAGTGAAAATAAAAAATAATGAAGAACACTTAACCACTTCCTTTCTCAAGCACAATTCACAATTTTATCAGCTGTTGTTTTGTCCTGACTGGCTGTTTAATGAGTGCTTCTAGATGGGATAGCTGGAAATTTGGGAGGTACAGGTTGAAAGAGATTTTTTTTCTTTTTTAATTCTAACTCGTGGCACAGACTGAAGTATTTGTAAGAAAGGAAAAGAAAATCATGTAGGTGACAGCCAGATTACTGCACTACTGCGTAGACTAAAGAGAATAACAGTTGCTAAGCATCATATTCATTCATGTCAGGACTTATGGCTAATGGTAAGCTGTACAATGTAGATTATGTCTTTGCGTCAGACACTAAGTAATAACTATACTCCAAAATTATTGCCTGGGTGGGGAAAATATGGTATCTTTCAATTAACACTAGCTGACTATACCAGATATCTCTTAAGGAGACTTGATTGGATTAGGGAGAAGCTTTTCCTTTAGTCCTTTACTAGGTTAAGCTAAGGTTTTATCTTCTTCAAGTAATGCTCTTTATTGTGGAATGTATTTAAGTTCTGTGTAATGTTTGTTGTTCCCTCTAAGCCATGTGGAAAACAAACTAGAGTTAAGAAATGTTCTAAAATTTATGAATTTTTGACAGTTGAAAGTGAGACTACTTAAATTTAAAATCCTATCTCTTTGTGTATAACTAAAGACCTTACCTTTTTACTTTTGATTAAAGTATAATATAAAATATAAAAAATTTTTATAATATAAAAATACGTGGATCATATGTATAGTGAAGACATTTACAAATACATTGAGCATTGCAGACATTTACAAACATATTTAATTGGCCAAGAATAGAATCTATTCTATTCTCCAAATTTATCTTTTCTCTCAATTCCACTTAGAAATGAGACCTGAACACTCAAAATATAACAATCTTGTTTTAAACATACTCCAATAATGATGCAAATACATAATCTATAAAATCTATAAAAAATCTCTGAATGTCAAGAGGAGAATCTCATTTATGCAGGTAAATTACTACACTTCTGACAAAATTTTTCAATGAAAGACAGTCAAAGTCTCAAATGAATGAGGCACGGGTTAGAAGCACAGGCCTAGGAACTAAAAATAGCAGGTAAGAGAATAAAGAATTTAGAAAGATGAAACAGTATTTGTCTCCTCATTTCTCATTCCACATTTAATTTCACGCCATTTTGTGCTTTGGTCTGAAATCTTTACTTAAACTCTGTCCCACTGATGGTCTCTGTCCCAACTCTATGTTCAAGAAGTATTGTTCGAACAGTTTAAATCAAGTATTTATTTTGGAGTGAGAAGACATGGAGAATACAGTAGAAAGCCTCTTTACTCTTCAACTTTGTAGCATTATATATACCAGTGGCTCAATAATGTAAGACAGATGTGAAAAATTTAGATAGGAATCAGAAGACAGCCATGAAAAATGACTTAAGAGTTGGCAAACGGGACCATTAAGTAATTAAATAAACAAATTGTTATGATTCCCAGACTTCATTCTTTCTAGCATAGTAGTGTGGTTTATAGAGACAAACTAGCAAATGACATGTAATACTCCTTACATGTAAAGGCAGTTTCCAATAAATAAAAATTGGAAAAGTGGGAGATGATAATGTTAAAATCAGTAAGAATAAATTGATTCTTTTTCAGGAAAAATCTAAATGATTAAATAAAATGTCTTCAGGTATATATGTATGGTATCTGAATTTAAAAATAGTCTACTGTTGTTAGCTAGACCATCAATTTAAGAGCAATTAGACAAATAAAAGATACCAATGATCTTGGGCTCTAGATTAAGGGATTGTCTCTGTTTGCATAGAAAGGGTTCTCTTTTATTCCTTCTCAAACTCAGGTTATAAAACTACATTTTACATTTCAATCTCTTGGTCTAGTAGTACTTAAAAATCAGTACCATTACTTCTTTAAGTTATCCTTGTTAAATTCAATTCCTTCCTTCCAGATTTCAGTAGAACGACTGGTTATCTTCTGCAAATTGCAAGTAAAATCTTTTGCAGATAGCCTAATATATATATATATATATTATATATTGACACTGTTTTACTGATATAATTCAGAAAAAAAGAAAACAGTACTTTTTAAAATGTTAAAATTTTGGTAAATGCTGCATTCCTTGATACTACTTGAGTAACTTGCATTAAAAAGGCCTTTTATAACACTGTTTCATTATTATATTATTTATATTAAAAGAAATTAGTAAAACTAGCCAACACAGGAATAAGCTGACAAGGCAAGTCTTTTCTGTCTTGCATTTCATATTTTCTCTATTAAAGGACAATTAGATACATTGGCTACTAGAACCAACAAAGCATAGATTATAAAAACTAAAACTAAGTGTTCCTGTTGCCTTTCTACAAAAATTTTTCATTTCTGTTTCTCCTCTCACTGAACCACTAAATCATCAATGATCTTTTAAAATTACCAACATAAAGAGAAGAGGCTATGAAATAGAAGAAAGGACATGAATGGAATTTGGATTCAGAAGATTTGGTTTTTACTTTTGTCTTGGCTTTTTACTAGCTATGATATCTTGGGCAAATCCCTTAAAACACTCCAAACCTCAATTTCCACATCTGCAAAATGGGGATAATGACAAGTGCTGCCTTCTTTGTCTCAAGTAAAAATAGAAAAATGGGGGAATGCATTTCACAAAAATGTCAAGTGCTATTAAAAGGCTAGTTTTTAATCTAATAAAAGGTCAAATTATCAAAATTACATAAAAAGCTTTTTTAGTATATGCTAATGTTAAGCTAAAATGTAAACACATTAAAATTATTTACATGTTCATTGTATTAAGATTTAATTACATTAGACATGCAATAACTGAAAAGATAATCTAGTATACTACTTTCTGCTAACCCAATAAGAATCTGCTAAATTTGCTAACTGATGCAACAAAGCATTTTAAGTAAGCCAGGAATCTGAGTGAGCATACACTAGGTATTTTCGGGAAAAATGGATCTTCAGTAGGCAAGAGGAGCCCTGTGAGGTGCTCTACCTGTTCCTGCAAATACTTATGCCAGATATTTCTCCCTGGCTGCCCCTGTTAATTATCAGCAAATAGTAATGTCTTATTTCAAAAGATTTGGGGCACTTGCTGTCTATCTCTCTCTATATTATACATAGACGTATGTGAATGTACATGCATACACATATGCACACACATCTAAGTCCAACCTCAAAGTCAAAGTATGGTTTGGCTTGCCACTGTGCATAGTGAAGGCACAGGATCTGCTGCTTAACTTTGACCCTGCCAATGATTCTGGGAGTCAGCCAAAGAGTCAGAGCAATAAAGGAGTGGTCCTCTCTATGATTCTCTGCTGTGAAAGCACTCCTAATAAAAGATACTCCAGTGAAGGATTAATGTTGATTCTGTAACTCATAACATTTTATGAGTACAGAAATAAAATCCAAGAAATCTATGCACTTAAAAAAAAGCCTTCAGGATAAACGAAAAAAATTCTTTTACATCATTTCAAACAATTATGCTCAACATTTCTTATTTTCAGATGCTAATATTTATTTTCAGAGCACCAGTCCCCAAATATAATTCTCAAACTCTTTCAACTGTAGCAGTATAATGCCTTAAAATACTCTATTATTTTTTCTGAGACTGTGGCATCCACCAGGACAACAATAACATTTGGAATTTTTGCTTCACAAAGATGAAGTTCAGATTCCTACAATTTCAAAACTACGTAAGTGAACTATTTAATATCTCTAGATAAAACAGACTGTTACTTATACCAGAATATTATTTGTAGTTTGAACATGCCTAGTCACTGTGAAAGTCAAAATTGTGTTATATTGTTTTGAAGACAAAAATTCCCTTTTTACATTTTTACAAGTAACATTAAAAGCTACTGAACGTGTTGGGGGGAAAAAAAGACGCAGTTTACATTTTCTTTTAATGATATAAGATTTCTTCCAAATGGAATGCTTACGAAGAAATATGTACCTTGGTCAATTTTAAATGCACGCTGTATAATTTGCTTATGTTTTAATATTTTATTTACAATCTAATTAAAATATTCCTTTTAAACATTTCTGCCTTAATAGGATAAGCTATTAAAAGATAGAAAAATTGAGAATTTTTGAAAAGGCAAAAGAACTGACAGGCATTAATTTATCTTATTGGTAGAGCATATCATATCAATATTCTGGAAATACTATGTTTTGCCATCACCATAAATTCAACAGAAGAGTTAAAATTCATTATTCATATTTACATGAACCAAATTTTAAAACAACTTGTTGGATTTTAGAAGAATTCTATGCACACAGCAAGCATTCAGTAAATGTTCTGATGAATATAAATTAATGAAAAAGAAAACTAAAGAATTTTCAAATTATGTAAGAAAATAGAAGACTAAGGATAATATCTAAACAGGGAACTTAGTCCAATTATTTTATTTTTATGGTCATTTTCCAAATAATTTACATTAAACTATAAAGAAAATATTAGTAAATGTCTTCAAATTATAAGTTAAATGATACATACAAAATATATTGTTGTTATTAAACGTGTGAGATATAAGCCTCATCTCAAGAAAATTAAACATATTTGATATCTGAATGTCATTTGATACAATAAAGTCATAATACAAAAGTATGTATAATACATAATACAAAAGTCATAATACAAAAGTACTTTACTGACCCCTGAAGTAAATCAAACCATTTTTCTAAGCATACTGCTGTGAGTATACTGCTTTGAGGTATTTGCCTAAAACATATTAAACAATACTATCATATATTAACCTTACTACATTTTTATACTGTTAGAATTTAATGATAAAGTTTTTTTAAGTCAATTTTACAAGCAGTTCTAAACAGGTTATTTTCTGTTGAACATAAATAAAATGAGAGCATATTACCTAATAAATCCCAATTTTAGGTAGAGAGATTATTAAAGCAAAAGTAAGAGATTTCTAATGAATGTGAGGTGTTATCTCTCTTAAAAGAATCATCCTCAGACTTTATAGGGTTATCTATCTAAAAAGCCAACTTTATTTCATTTTTTTTCAACGTAAGAGCTACTGTATCAAAAATGAGTGAAAAAGTTTGGAATTTATCTCTAAGAATGCTGCTAGGATGAACAATACAAGTCTTCCATTTCAAACTTAAGAATTTGAAAATTTTTTATGACAAAGTGATAAAACAAAAGCTTTTTGAAAGATTTTAATAAAAGCCACTCTGACAGAGAAATTGCACAAAACAAGTGTACCTCCAAATTTTCAAACATATTTTAATTATATGACAAAATAATTAAATATTGTGAGAAACCATTACTTAATGATATATCACAGGAAATTACTTGCCATGAAAAATATTTAATGGGTATCCAGTATGTTTCTCTTTCCTAAGTGCCACTTCAGTGGAGGACACCAGTTTGTGATTTTAAAAGATAAATAATGTGATGAAAGAGTGTATAAAAAAGTTAACTTTTAAGTAATAGCTGCATTAAATAAATGAAATTGGATTAAGATGTGTGATTAACTTGTCAATTATTTTTATATCATAAATAGACCAGAATTGAAAAAGGTGAAAACAAAGGAAAAAAGTGTTTCAGGTAATCTTGAAAAATAAAAACCTTATAAATACTTGAAGCCTCTAAAGTATTATATCTAGAGACTATTAAAATAACGTTCCCTAAGATCAAGTTCTTCTCGTGCTCAATCACAAAACAAACATTTTTACTTCCCCATGACCACCTCTGCCCCCTGCTGCCCATAAATTAGTTATAGTTTAGTCTAATATTTTTAAATGGATTGGTTAAGTAAAAACTATAGGAGGCAGAATGCACACAAACAAAAATTTACTATTTACAAAAGTCTAAAATGACCCTAATTGAAGTTATTTAAAGTTTCTTTCTCCTACTAATATTTCCTTTTTTTTTTCCTGTGGAATAAACAGTTGAAAATATAACAGGGTCACTTTACCCAAATTAAAATACAAAATCAAGAACAAAACCAATGTAATTCTTTTTCTATACAGGAGAGTATATAATTATGTATGGAACATTTTTTTAGTCTTAAAAAAGGCATTTAAAATTTTTGCAGAGAAAGATAATTATCTATGATTAACAAAATGACTAATTCATAGCTATACAAATCTAATGCGATGAAAAAATTGCTATAAAGAGAACAAGTATTAACTATATAAATTATCAGAAAATCTGACTTCTTTGCTTTTAAATATATTCAAATATTTTTAACTACATTGACATAGCTGTCAGCAAATACAATTACATTATTCTATAACTAGGGAGATATATATGATTGATTTTGTTCATTTATTAAATATTTATCTCCAATAGGAGATATTATAGAAGACAACACAACATTGTGGAAGACATACAAAGCAGAAAATAAACTAACATAGACATGCTTATTACTTAAAAGTTACTCTTTGTTATCTATTCTGTGATAAAGTATATTTCCAGGGGTGGCAATTATATAAATATGTAATCCTTTATAGGCCTTGAAAAATGTCTCAGATACAAAACACTATTAAGGCCAAAATATAAAGGCTGGAAAAAGTATATATGAATGCTTCTTAAAAATTCAATAATTTATGTTCTTTACAGTATGATTCTAAAAATGTTCAGAAAAATTACTTCTAAACTACTTAAGATGCTTTAAACTAATATATAAAGAGTATTTTATTGGATATAATATTTAGTTAAAAATAAGCATTTTTCCAGATTGTTTTTAAAGAGAGCAAGAAACAAAAAAAGCCACAAATGTTTTAATGACAAAAGATCTTAACAATACATATTATCCTACTTCAGTTTTTCACTAGACATATCTGACCTGATCAGAAGTAGAACATTATAAATACTGCTCAGATATAATGTATTTGGTATTGTGACATATAACTAGCACAAAAGCTCTTTCTTTAATCAAGCAATCATAATTGTCAAGGCATATGCAAAGAATGAGACCTAAAATACAAGTTAACATTTTAAACTACAGGGAAAAAACACATTATTTCATATGCTATGCACTCAAGAAGACGTTTCTCTTGCAATTTTCTTACTGCTATTGTGACAGGGGAAAAAATTCTAATAGCTTTAGAATCACATGTATTCAGCTTTTTTTTAACATCTATAAAACATAAAAACAGTTTAATGTTCATTTCCTACAAGAATCCACACTGAGAAGACAGTCATCAAAATTTACTACATGTGAGATAAGTAATACTGACAGAGTTCTCTAGCTTAACATTTTCCTTGCATCTTGTTGTTGTTTAACATTACTGTATATTGGAAGAGTGCATTTCTTTTTGTTATATTGTGCTGACTTACAGCATTTAGAGCAATATTAAGTCTTTGTAGGAATACAGAGAATTTTCCAATGCAGTCTGATAAGATTCAAAGTAGAATTTGCAGTATGGCAATTAAGAATCTAGCAGCAATAATAATAGGTTTTGGAACTACCTAATTTGAAGGTTAAAAGACTCAGAATACAGTAAATTTCAATTCGACCCTTTCAACTCTTTTCCTTTGTAGTAATATATCTGAATACATTTTTCCGAGGATTTCTTTAATCCAACAAAACAAAACAAAACAAAACAAACCCAACTATTATTTGGGCTTGGATTATTCTCGATACTCTTCAGAATCTCTTGAGATATATGTTATTGTGGTACTGACCTCGTGGACGAAAGAAATTTAACAACTAGAAAAGAGCTTCACAGAAGGTTTCTTTGGAAGTCTTGAAGAACTACAAAGAATTACTGAATTAAAGCAAACGATCAGATGAATGCTTCATGCACTCTGAAACATTTATATCTATAAAGTAGATGCGATAAAACAGGTTGGCACAAGGAAAAGATTCACCTTTCTATAGTTTATGTTGTTTACTGAGTTAGTCACCACACACACACACACACACACACACACACAAATACATTTCATAGAAATCACACGACTAACAATGTTCTTTTTAATCAGTTTCTGAGATCTGCGTTGTATGTTACTCTTCTCTTTCTTTGATCTTCCTCAGTACTCAGCTCACTGTTAACTGCCCTGGGTGGTCTCCCATCAGGGCTTAGTGATCGGTATCCCTCCCTATTGGCTGCCTTCTAGGGATTCCTATCAGCTGTATTCTTACACGCATGTGACAACTTCATTAACTCACTCGGACTGTGCTTCAGACCATCGCCACAGCACATACACCCTTTCTCAAACAATCAAACTTTTGTAGTTGACTTAGAACAAATAATTATATGAACACTTCAGCTGTTATACTCAATAATAAAGTCAAAATGAAGAGAAATTTCACATTATGTATAAGTCAGGGCTTGGTTTTCATGTTCAGACTAAAAAAATCAATTCCAGATTGATTTTTGTGTATATATCGTTATTGTCAGAGGATTAATTGATGAATTTTTCATTTGATGAGTCAGGTGGAATAAGCTCTGAGGCACTTAGTGAGCAGAATTCTAATTTACTCTGGTTCTTCACACTCTGCAGTAAAGTCATCAATTTCGATATTTTATCATAATTTACTTGTTCCCCAAATGTTCAGAATGTTCCAAAGCAAAATGCAAGGTATTTTGTACTGTGAGTATCTTTGTGCTTATACATTATATAATTAATGTAATCTGGATTTTGAAAATGGATTTATACTTTTTGAATGATTTTAAACCTTTATCTGATTCAATCTGTCCACTCTGACTTTTTATTTCACTATGACCTAAATCTCCAGTATACAGCTAGTTTCTATCTGTCTACTTACCTAAAAAAGTTCTGCAAAGCAAATACAATAACACTGCAAATATACCATATTTATAACCTAACAGTGTGAAACTAGACATAAAAATTATGGAAGTTTTATTCTGATTCTGAAACAGGCATATTACTATCAGTGAAAATGCTAAAAATCCTAAATAAAATATTTTCACAGAAAAACTAAATGCATTTTATTGATCAAATATGTTTTCTAAAAAATTTAGAATTTCATCATATGCTTTCAAGTGCTAAAGAGAAAAAGACTAAAGAGAAAAACAAGTATTCTTCATATTTCTTATTAACACAACATAATATTTTAGAATGAAACTGTGTTTTCCACAGGTAATCTGCCACACCTCTAAGACCTTTTATGCATGAATTTTTCATGTAAAGCAAGATAGCTTTAAAAAGAGAGATTGAGTAAATATATTAGCTTTGAATATATATCCAAGCTGTCATAACTATCTATCTCAAAGTTCTTTCAAAGATAACTTCCTTCTCTCTCTGGAGTTTGGAATTGAGTATTTTCCAATGACATCTTTTCACCTTTATTATTTTCCTTTTTGCTTGCACTTTTTTTCTGGTGCTAAGTCCTTGCCCTAATTCTAAGGCTGGTGAGAGCAGATGTGGTGGACTGCTCTGATTCCCCACACTTAATCTTCCCAAAAAGGGTCTATAGGTAGAGCATCTATAGTCAAAAGGGCTGGAACAGCCTCCTTCTGAGTTTAAACTAATCAATGGGATTTTCAGTCAGCCAGAAGTCAGTTATGATGCTCTTAGTGCTGTGAACTGTCTTCACAGAACTATCAGCATCAAGGATAGGGAGCAAGGGGTCATGTTCAACTAAGACTAATATAACCTCCTACTTGTCTATTCTTGCAAGCCTCTCCTTTTCTTCCTCTATGACCTTGTCACTTTTCTTCATTACTTTGTCCTCCTTGGATACTAGAGCCAATAATGATACCGTCTGCACACAGAACAGCTTGGAGCATGAGCCGAATGGAACTGATTCCAAGTCAGTTTTACTGGCCCTATTGCCTACCTCCTCAGACATGAATAAAAGAGACTCTGGAATATTCGAGCACTAACCTTGTCCCAGGTTTAGAACTGTCGCTCAAAAGTCAGATTTATATGAATTATAGCATGAAGGCATGATAAAATTTCCAGACAATATAATTTTTCTATTTACTCCAAGTAACTTGCTTTTAGTTAATTCATACTAGTTTCTTAACATTCACTTTTAAGCCTGTACAGCAAACTAAAATTTATGGTTATCAGTTCAACATTAACTTCTACAAATATCATGCTAAAGCCTAATATGAGGGAGCAATATTCCTTAAAATTATTACAGTGCATAAACTATTACAACACTGAATAACTTTTTTTTTTTTGGTAAGGAAGATTAGCCCTGAGCTAACATCTATTGCCAATTCTCCTCTTTTTGCTAAGGAAGATGGGCTCTGAGCCAGTATCGTGCCCATCTTCCTCTATTTTATCTGTGGGATGCCTGCCAGAGCATAACTTGATAAGTGGTGCGTAGGTCTGTGCCCGGGATCCAAACCTGTGAACCCCAGGCCGCCGAAGCACAGTGTGCGAACTCAACCACTATGCTACCAGGCCAGCCCCAACACTGAGCAATTTTAACTCCACCAACCTAGTGCAAAACTAGTTTAATTAATAATACACTAGAAAGAGCTTGGTTTCAGAGTTTGGAACAAATACCAAACCACACTCTCAAAATCAGTCTGCATAAAATATCCCCTGCTCTCTAAGCAAGAAAATACCTCCACAGAAGAGTCCCATTACAAGGCTGACAACTTCACTAATTTAGACTTTTCCTACTCAAGATAGTGAGTAAAGGAAATCAAAGTAGATAAACTAAAATCTGATAAATCTGCTACGTCTTACCAGCTGTTGTAAAAAGAGTAACTAATGGTCAAGCAGGGTTTGGGAATCTGTGAGTTTTACTTGTTAGTACCACTTTAATTTCTGTTGCCATAGCTAATATAGAGCTATGAGAACTCTCTAAGTAAATAATGTTGTGGAAGTGAATACTAAATTTGCCCTTAACTCACAGTAATCTATGATGCAATAAACATGTTTCTAAGGTTTAACAATGCTGAAAGCATCAGTAGGAATTCATATTTATTATTAAGTTTTATGCATCCAAAATGGTAACTACCTCATTCAAAATAAATCGTTTTTGTGAGTGTTTGATTAAATAGTGAGTGAACATTGAATTTGAAATTACTTTACTTAATTTATTTGGATGGACTGATTAAAGTACTTAAATTATTAAACACCTAGAATAAGATATATTATCAGAAATCTGAAAAAGAGGAATAATGAATCATAGTTCCTTTTATCTCTGGAATACTAAATCAATTTACACCCCAGATCATGAATGAAATGAATTTCACAATTTCTACCTAAAATGATCTATATAGGGATTCACAGATACAGCATAGCAGGTGGTATTCTGAATAAGTGAGGGTTAACCTTCACTTATTGGATAATAAGTATCCAAACTTTCATTTTAACTTATGAAAATCTAAAATATATTACTACCCTCAGTAAATGAGATCACTAATGCTACCTCATTAACTGGGGTCATCATTACCGAACATTAACTAATTAACCCATTATTTCTACATTATGAACATGAATGGTATGGGATACTGGACGAATATGGTGGAGGCCAAGGGCAACTTACAAAATTTGTTTTCTTGATGTTTACCTCTTTCTCTTGAAAGCAGAAAGTAGAAAGATTTTCTATAAGATGACATGATTACTCTTCTTACTTAACCATTTACTGAATTAGCAACTTTCTCCTCAGATGTTCTCTTGCCTTCAAAACACTGTCTTCCATACTTTATCAATGACCAAGAGTTTTTCAGTTGCATTCAAGAACTTCCATTATTTGTACTGGAAAACCAAGCAGTCAAGCGCTTCACTGGTTTGATTACCTTTATGAGGTCATACTGCCATCTTGTGGACTTAAAAATATTCCTGGTAAAGAATATCAAAAGCAAGTTGCATTTTCCTAACTACAGGCATAAATAGGTATTACTTCTGAGTATAATGCAGTGGGGGATACTTGAGAGTGCCAGATAATCAAGGTTTTACTCTACACTAAACAGAGACTTTTACCTTAAAATTCTTGGTTGAATCAGTTAATCACATAGGTGTAGTCTAGTGGCTCCCAAACACAAGTTCATAAAGCTTCAAAGACGTTTTATGGATATATGACAGTCATTAAGAAATGAGAAAAATACAGATAATGTAATGATTTTCACACGAACCCATGAAATCCAAACATCTGAGAACCACTAATATAGGCAATAAATATGGTCTTGAAAAATGAGCTATCTTTATGATTTTATTAACTTTCTATTCCATTCCCCAAAGCCTCAATTAATCTGTGCATATTAGATGTGCCAAGTATGGACTTTAAAAGAGAATGAAGATGATATTGAGGAAAGATGCTTTACACTGGGCTGCAGGATTATGACAGGATTCTATATTAGAAGCATCCCAGAAGGAACATTTAGGAAGCCAGTATGATGAGAAAGAGTTCAACCATGGCTGGATTATATTTCTATTTGATATTTGTTTGCAATACACATGTCTCTTTACCAGTATTCTCACTATATGGAATATTTCCAAGTATAGGGAGCTATGTTGAGTACTTCACATACTACACAAAAGCTGAAGTATAGGTGTTATCCTTATTTTACAGTTAAGAAACTATTCATCAGTCTTTAATGTAGGTAGTGCCACATACTATTAAAAATAATTCACTCTTGCAAGTAAGAGCATTAAATGTTACTATATGGACACACTTTCCTTTTATTATTGTGAATTATGAGAAAAAAATTAAAGTATATAAACATGAAAAACAGGCATAAGCAAACCGTCAACCAGAAGAATTTTATCAGGGCAATAAGTAAGTGAGGAACAGAAACTAAGAATTACTATTTAAATGCATTTTGGCATTCAGTTACATGCCAAATAAAAAGCAAAGCTGCTGTCATCAAGTATACATTTAAATTTAAAGAAAGTATGAAATGTATATTTACAATGTATTAAAACAGTGACCAATATTATGCATTATCTATGCTCTACTAAGTTTAATAAGGCAATTTAAATAGTATTTTCAACCGATCGTATTTATGCTTTAAAAAGAATATGACCTATTTCAAGTGTAGTGTGAAGCAAAAGTAGGGACACATTAGGTTAGCATTAAAAGTCAATTTTGTTCCATCAATTTGTAATTCCAAGAGTTTCTGTCTTGGCTTCTTCCAGCTCGGAGCATCAGATGCCTAATACGAATCATTAGCTTTACACCCAGAGGCCCCTAACTGCTATACTTTCCTGACCCTAGTTAGTAAGAGCAAACTAGAGGAAATATCCATACAATGTGTGTCTCGTATGGACTCAAATCCCTCTAATCTTAAGCAGATCCTGCAGGAACATTAATTCAAGGAATTCCTTTACTGACTATTTGAAATATTCGTGGCAAAGGTCTCACGAGATAAATATAGGTGGTAACAAGGACAAGTAGTAGCAGCAAATGAAATTTTGCAAAGAAAAGTATGAAAAAAAAGTATGGGAACATTAGAGTAAAAGAAAGGTAGAAACGTAAGCATTTGGACTATTCCATTTGTAGCATGAATGGAAGTAGAGAATCAGGACTTACAAATGTAATTTTTTCCTTCTTGGGATAAGCATGCAGGAAATTCATTCTATTTATTCTCTCACTTAAAATATTTCCTGAATGTACACTACAGGTTAGGTATAGAGTTAATGGCCAGGGATAACTGATAAGACTAGCCTTACCCTCAGAGCAGAGAGAAAGAGAAACAGACAATTACAGCTGTGAAAATCACTTCAAAGGAGAAATAAATGTGCCATAAGAACATATAACAGGGGTTAAGTTAGTTAGTGGGTAGTGGAAGGAGGATGGGGAGGTTTCCCCAAAGAATTGACATTTAAACTGAGACCTTAAGGTTGGACAGACTAAAGCATAGAGAGAGAGAGGGAGAGTAGCTTGAAAGAGGCTGAGAATCAGGTAATCAGTGCACACAAGAGCAACAGAAGGGCGTAAGATGGAAAGTGACATGATCAAATATGTGTGTTCAAAGATCATTCTGGCTGCTAAGTGGGGTGGGACTGAAAAGGGATGAAAGTGGATGTGGAGTCACATTATAAGATGAATGTAGTAGTCCATGTGAGATGATGGTGGCTTTGATTACAGAGTGAGGGTGGAAATGGACAAGAGATAAATTCAAGAGATATTTAATTAGAAGTGACAGAATTTGGTGACTGATTACATGTGGGGAGTAAGGGAATAGAAGATGCCTAGGTTTGGGTTTTTTTTTTGCTGAGGAAGATTCACCCTGAGCTAACATTTATGCCAATCTTTCTCTATTTTGTATGTGTCACCACAACATAGCCACCAAGGAGTAGTGTAGGTCTGTGCCCAGGAACCGAACCTGGGCTGCCAAAGCAGAGCATGCTGAACTTAACCACTAGGCCACAGGGCTGGTCCCAAAACCTAGGTTTTTGACATGGGCTGTGATAAAGATGTTGGTGTCATTACTAGAGACACAGAACATAGGGGAACAAGTTTGTAAGGGAGGGAACAAAGGGAGCAATGTGTTCACTTTGGGTCATGTCAGTATAAAGATGAGAGATCCATGCAGAGATGCCAGCACTTAGATATATGGGTCTAAAGCTCAGAAGAATGGTTTGGGGTAGGGATTCACATTTGGGAGGTTTAGATGAATCAATGGTAGTTGAAGTCATGAAGTGGAAGGAACTGCCTAGAGAGAGAATGCGAGGTAAGAAAAGGGTCTGTAACAGAACGTTGAAAATGTCCAATATTTAAAAAACAGATACAAAAGAAGATAAAAGAGACTGTGAAGGATTAGCCAAAGTGACAGTTTGCTGTGAATACTCTGGTCAAGGTTTATTGGGCATGTGCCATGCCCAAATATGTTTCATATCTTAAGCAGATGTCATTAGACACATTTCAGCATTAAAGAAACAATGGCTAACCCATATTTTTGAACTATTATTTTGGATGACTATAACTACGTGTTTAATGTAAGTCTGAAGTTAGCTATATTATTATTATAAGTGAGTAACCCACATTATCTCATTTAATCCTCACTACTCACAACAAAACTATGACAAAGGTATTCATATCACCTCCATTTCTAATACACTTCAGGGAAGTAAAGTAACCTGCTCTAGGGCTCAGTAGCTAGGGCCAGCATTTGACACTGAGTTTGTCCAACGCCAAAGTTTAACCCCTACTGACGTATCCAGTAATAACGTTGCATAACATTCCTATAGCACATTACAGTTTGGCATATATCATCTCCTTTAATCCTCTGAATAAATCTGTGAAGGGGCATTATTCCCATTTTACAAATAAGAGAATGGATTCAGAAAGGTCAAGTTATTTATTACAATTCACATAGCTAAAGAGAGGAGAAATGGGAAGCCAGATCATTTCACTTCAAGTCCAATGCTTTCTAGTACTCCATTGTGACTATGTTCTTCTACAAAAAATAAAAACACCCCATATCATATTTTCATGTTTCACTTATTCATTCACCAAATATGAGTGATTATTATGTGAGCAAGTCACTTGACCTTCTATCTATAAAATGAGGGCGTTAGACCAGATATTAAATTTCTTCCAAATCAAAAACTCTATGCTCTGATTCCCCTACTGCTTCCTATATGTAGTCTCTGCTAAGGATTTTTTTCTTTCTCAACTTCTCTGGATTCTTTTCCGATTCTCTAAAACAGTGATTCTTAAGCTTGGCTATACGTTGTTATCACCTGGGATGCTTTAAAATACGCTGATTTGCTTGTCGCCTCCATTCCCCAGAGATTCTGATGCAATTAGTCTAAGGTGCAACTTGAACTGAGGGCAATGGTTCCCAAACTTTGCTGCACATTAGAATCACCTGGGAAACATTCAACACAGCAAATTATACCTCATTGTTTGGGGGCAGGTGTCATGCATCACTATCTTTCAAAAATTCCCCAGGTAATTCAATGTCAGCAAGGTATGAGAGAAAATTAAGGAAGTCTGAAGCAGCAGCAATGTTTAAGATATCATTTCAATTAAAAAAAAAATGGAAAAAAAAAAGATATCATTTCAATTTGTTTCAGCTGAGTAAGAATTCAATCACATACATTTTGGGATAGGAAGTGGGCAGTTGAACTCAGAATCTAAAGTACCTTTACATATTTACTTAAAGATTTAAAAACTTTTATAAAGAGTTAGTAATCATCTGTTTAATACTTTGCCTTACCTGTAAATGGCATTCAAAAAGTTCAATTAGATATACTGTCAAGTTTGTAGAAAAAAGATAGACAAATTTTTAAAATTTATTATTTTAGCATATTTTAAGATGGCTTAGCAAAGATTTTTTAAATCTTATAAAGTGGTAGTATAATTTTATTTCATCATAGAATAAGGTAAGGAAACCATGGAGGGAAATGTATTTTTCAGGATGAAAATTGGAGAGTATGCTATTATATATTAGGCAATCGTGATTGGTAATCACTTGTAGCCCAACTGATGGGGAAGCTTTGCAAGTTCAAGTTATTAGTTTAAACTTTAGTATAATTTCTGGTCTTTGCCAAACTTTTTATGTTTATCCTGCTCAGAACACTCCAGTTTCTACTGGGTGCCCTAAATTGCTGGAATTACAAACAAGGAGATAAAGGCATCTCTGCCCTTTTTCTCCTTTAAGTGGGGAAAGTAAAGAATCTTGCCTCTTTCAAATGTAACTTCTTTTTTTAGAAAGTCAAATAAAGGTTTAATCTAAACTTCTTTACTTAGAAAGTCCTTTGTCTGGACAAAAGGAACAAGGCCTGAATCGAATATATTCACAAATTGGTGATGAGTTTACTTCTCATACATCGAATAATACACATTTGCTTTTTTTTTCTCATTGAGACTTTCTGGAAGAAAAAAAGTAAATGTATATGACGTGCAAAATATTAGCTCAATTAAAATAAAAGTTGATAGCATTCTCTATTGTTTTATTGAAGAATAAGTAAACCACTACAGTGTAGTCTCCTTGAGGGGTTGTGCCTGGATCAATTTTGGATGCTAGGTTTGGCACTCCATTTGCATGGTTAGACGGAGCAGTAATAAAGACTGAGTGCTGCCTTTGTGCTGGTGTGTCTTAAATGATTTACATGGATTATTTTACTTAACTTTATAATGAGCCAGCCTGAGAGCTGGTACTACTGCTATCCCCTTCTTTTCAGATGAGGAAACTGAAGTTTAGCAAGGTTGAATAATTAAAAGTGAAAATATGTGTAGATCATAAGTTTGTTTGGTGGAATAAGAAATAAATATATGTATGTACACATGAATATACACTTTAGCATCTATATGGCTTAAGGAAAAAAAAAATGGAAGGATAGCAATCAAATTGGTAATCAAGGTTACCCTCTGGCATGGGATAGGAGTAGGGGCAGAAGCTTTCATTTCTTATTTTTTTAATTGCAGGGACTGTATGTAATTTTTTTTCTTTTAGTGTTTTTCAGCATTTTTCCAAATAATTTTCTGAAAGAGGAAAAAAATTGCACAGTTACTCTATCTGAATGTACATATAGGCGTCCTTTCAGTGAAACATGAACGTTATAGAAGTTTATATACATAATATGTATCCATAAGGAAACATACAGAAGGTTAAGTACCAATGTTAGTAAAAGGGAGAGAAAGAGAAGGAGGAAGAGAAAGAAAAAAAGTGGAAAGTTTTGAGCAATGAAAGGACATGATCCAATCTGTGTTTTCTTAGGAAGTTTAATCATACAGGAATACGTATAACTATTTGAAGGCACAGAAAGTAGACCACTATTCAGATAGACTGGGTGTGAGATGAGGTCTTCACAGAACCTAGATTATTCTATTTGTAGGTATATAATGAAATTTTAACATGTTTTCATAGATCAAAGATCAAAAAATACTGAAAAACTCTTAGGGGGGAAAAATGAAAAAAAAAAAAAAACAAAACAGAGGGGTATGAGGAAGGGAGAGAGGGAGCAAGAGAAATGTTAAATAACTGATCGGTCCTGTTTTACACAGAAACCTACTGGTAAATCCAAGATT
The DNA here is from genome assembly GCA_031878705.1 of Tapirus indicus. Classification (NCBI taxonomy): domain Eukaryota; kingdom Metazoa; phylum Chordata; class Mammalia; order Perissodactyla; family Tapiridae; genus Tapirus; species Tapirus indicus. The sequence continues at coordinate 18,852,963 of CM062925.1, forward strand.
TAACGCCCAAATTTTAACTATTATATGTCACTGCCTTCTTGTACTCCCTCAGGGAATGTATACTGAATGGATAATCAGAGAAATAAATGTGAATCTTCTTAATGAAGATTGGTATATGGGTTATTTGGACCACCACTTAGAATGGCAGAGAAAGTGCCAATATGTAGTCCACTGAAAAAGCTTCTAATATCACCAAGAGAGTTGGGGAATCTCATAAAACAACTGGTTTATTTGCCAATATACATATTCCCAACAATTGTTTTCAGGATGGCAGAAGAAGATATTGAGAAAGAAAGCCAAGATATAGGAGAAACAAATAGGTAAGAGTGAGTAGATCCAAAAAACACTAAAGTGTTGAAAGCCTTGTTCTCTGGCTCTACTCAGATGGTTTAGCTTGGGCAGAAACAGGGAAGGAAACGTGTAACTTAAAAATAGGAGGGGCATGCAAACTGTGAAAATATTAAACCATACAGGCTTCTGAGAAGACCTCTGCTTTTTCCCCAGGCCACTTGAGTTCACTAAGAGAAATCACTTAATCGTCACACATGCACATAATCTATTCTGTGTTTTTAAGGAGTGTAAAATGAATGTAGACCTTGAGTGTTGTCAAATGTAAAATGGCCCTGAATGTTTACCTATCACTGGATTAAGGTGATCAATCTTACACTAGTAGTAACTGAAAGAATTTCCAAGTCTTTTAAAAGGTATAATTACTTAAAGAAAGAAAATTTAGAAGGCATTTCCCCCATGGAATGGTAAACTTTAGATTGCTATAAATGATAATGTCTTATTATATTTATATCTATTAGTTATATGAATGATGACTAAGAGACAATCACAGAAAATATCTGATATTAAAAAGAAAACTCTACATGACATAATAATTTGCCACCTCTTCCTTTATATGTCATATAAACACAGTACTGTACTAGACTGTGATGGTAAGAAAATGTCTAAAAGACCCTGGAGAATGAGAAACTTATAATTTTATTTGAAGTATCCAAGCTGAAGCTGTAGCAAACAGAACATGTGAAAATGAATCATTAGATTGGGCAGACAGTGACCAGTACATCTGCTGAGACAGATTAGTTTAGGGTCTCTAGGTTCAGGGAGCCACAGTGACTCTTCTAAGTCACATAGCTAATTAGTGGTACCTGTGGCACATTAAAGATGTTACAAAATCTTTGATACTCCTCCCGTTGAGACATGGCGCCTAAGTCTCTTTTTCTTGAATCTGGGCTGGCCTGTGACTGCTTTGACCAACGGAGTATGATGAAACTAACATTATGACAGTTCCAGGCCTGACTTCTAAGAGGAATGGCAGTGTCTGTATCCTTCCTTACATGAGCTGTCATGTATGGAGCCTGACTACCCAGAGGCTGCCATGCCATGAGATATTAAAATATCAGCATTACTACTTAAAGTATCAATTTTCGATTAAACTATATCACACTTCAAGCAATTCTAACTTTCATGATATTCTAGCAGAATGAAAAGCTCCATGAGAGCTGGGATTTTTGGCTATTCACTGATGTATCCCCATTATCAAGAAAGTGCCGTGTGTGTGTGTTTGTGTATCAGATGCTCAATAAATATATTAAAGGAATTAACAAAAATTCTACAGGTTAAGTATTAGAAAAAAAGTTCAATCTATCTCTTACCACTTGAGAAGGAAAACATATCTCCAAAGTAGTTGGTGGAAAAATATGTCAAGACAAAGTAAAATTTGAAGAAGAGCTGTAATTCTGTTTCACTAATGAAGGCCTTTCACTGTTGAAGACCAGCTTTTCTGACTTCCCAAGTATCTTAACTTTCCTTCTTTCTCTTACAGAATCAGTTTCACGATTATCTGAGTGGAGACATCAATTTTCTTAATAAGCTTAGCTTATGATATCAAGTTTTAGATCACAGTACAAAAATATAGAATGGAATACATTGAAGATATCTTGCATTTGCCAAGCCAGCCTGCATACTCCATGAACAGGGAAGATTTTTATCCTGCCTCAGACACTCAATTTCCAATGTTTAAATATAATTTTAATATGCTTTATACACTGGCAAATATGGTGTATTTTAACTTCCACTCTGAAGCAAATAAAAAAGTGTTTCATTTATCTACATGCTTCATGTAGTAAATAAAACCCTCTTCTGCAAAAATTCACCATGGATTGATGGTTCACTCCAGATGGGCTGTGGTGGATGTGATAAAATGCAAATACGAGTTTATTCAATGCTAATTTTTCAAGAAAGAAGCCAATCCTAAGGCAGGATGTGTGGACCCAATGAGGATATTAACAACATGTGGTTTGAATGAAGAGTTTTTTTTTTTTTTAAGGACTAACAAGCTTCTGGTGCAAGTGAACTCTATTAGCCCAAGTAGGCACATGACAAGCCAGAGGTAAAGATGTACAAGAGAATAAATATAAAAGGCAAGGTGTGACGATAACAGTGAGGTGAAGGAAAGACAAACTCATCTCAAGGGATCTGAGCAGGACAACATAAGCAAAGGCAGAGGAAGAAACTAATGCAGTAGATTCAACTATGTTGGAACATAGGTCACCAAGAGGAAAAGGTTCATGCCACAACAAATACAGAGCGTGGAGTCTGCCAGAAAAGGATCTACTTCTCCAAGAAACTAAGAGAACTCAGCAGGTGTTGCCAGCAAGTAAAAGTATAAGGAAGTAGAAAGATAAGGCAAAGAGGCACCCAGAGACAGAAAGGAGAGAATAAAAAATAAAGATGCTCCTCAGGTATATATTTTAAAATCTGTATTTTTAAGCATCCCTAGTGAATTAGGAGAACTTGGGAAAGGATGGTAAGGGACATGGCTTTGGAGTGATATCTGTATTACAGACCTCAGCTTCACTCTGTTAGTGGGGAACACTTAGCCCCTCACACATTTGTCTCCATGTGGCCTAACAATTCCCACCTTGCTCCTCCCCCTTGCTTATTATTCCTCTCCGTAGGGGTGGCGACGTATGTGATTGGTGAACTGCTGTTTGTGACAGCCTTTCTCCCACCTGGACAGCCCGCTGCCCATAGAACACATACATTCTTCTCCGCTGCTCAGTGCCATAAGCTTCACATGGCAACTCTTGTAGGTAAGTCTGCCTAAATTTGGGGAGACATATCAGCTAAACCATTTGGCTAGCAGACCTAAACTATTCCCTAATCTATTATTTATCAGGATAAAGATGATACATTAATCTTATCATCTGCCTCTTCTTCTCTCAGTTGGTTTTAAATTTAGGTGGAGAAAAGACAGCTGCATCCAAATTTCAGGGGTGTTAAAACATAAAGAAAATGTGCATCTTAGAATAGACAAAACTCAGTAATTTGATACCTTAGTATTATGACTTGCTAATATGTGTGAGTGTATATATGTAAGAGAGAGAGGAAAGGGAGAGAAAAGGGAAAAAGGAAAGAGAGGAGAGGGAGACCAAGATTACTAATACACAATGATCAATTATCCAAATAAAGGCTTATCTACACAAATCCTTAAATTTTCTGTGAACACAGAGACTTTGCTTGGGTTTCAATTCTAAAACTGACATACCAATTCCTTTGTTTTTTTCTACTGGAATACAACTTTTAGTCCAGCAGGAACTGGAAGTTATGAAAAGTTAAGGTTATATATACACTTAGGCTTAGCGACTAGGGTAAGTTTTGTAAACTAACACCCTTGATTACTTTTCTACAACTCTGGAAGAACTGCTGAGATTGATCTTTGCATCAATCTCATTGTAATGCTATTTATCCAGAATATGAAATGGGAAAAATTATTTAAGGAGGAAGAACAGAGGTGATTTTAGTGTTTGATTTTCACACTGAGACTTCATTAGTTTGATTGAAGTGTTTGTTATGAGTATCCTGAATTTAAAGTTAATGGACCCACATTAACTTTAAATTCAAATTCATCTATAGGCATATAAATGAGAGTTAGATGTTTATTCCTACTATTTATTCTCACCTTCCTTAAAATATGGTGGCCTAAGAATTTTCCCAATAACAAGATATTGCATCCAAAACCACTTCTGTGTAAAGTACTTTTCTACAAAGCACAACGCATATTGTAAGTGAAATATACTGATATGAACACAAGTTATATGGCTCCTTTATTACCTAAATATGGCCAAAGAGATCTAAATGAACATATCATAACAGGTTTTTTAAATGTGTTTTTCCAGCTTCTACATCATGTGTTAATTAGTTTAAATTTTTATCTTTTGTGCAATTCATATGTTAATAATGGACACATAGGACAAGAAAACTACATATTTAGAATAGTATTTTATAAAAGTTCCAAATATAGATAAGGGAGATTTGTATTAATTATAAAAAATTGCAGTACCAACAAAAAATATTGACAGAATATATGAGAAAAAAACTAAGGCATGTACTGTGATATATTAGAGAAGAAATAATACTCTCACAGCCTCCTTGTATATTTTTTTTGTGTAAAAACAGCTTATAAATGCTTCAATGCAGCACAAAGTCAATTGGTAGTCCTTAAATTCTGTAAAAAGAAAGTTTTTTTTGCAATAGCCTTTTTTGTAAATGACTCCAAATTAAAAAAATAATAAAGTGGAAAAGTGCTTAATTGTAATGTTAAAATTAATACGTTCTACCATTAGATACATATCCAGAATCAAGTTTCTAATCATACTACAACTCCCAAACACTGTAAAATAATTTTGTTCTTTTCATATCAATGCATTTTCATTTTCACTAGAACTAATTACCTTTAAATAAATGATTCAGAGATGTCAAAAGCGACTCTCAGGGAATGTTTCAAGAGGTCCCAGTTTCCTGAATTATAGCCTAGAACATCTGCTTAGCAATCTGGCAAGTAGTATGAAGCCAAAACAGAGCATCTCATATATAGTAGTTGTATCTGACCTCAAGAATGTGACAGCTGGCTATTTGCCTATAACCTTTATACTGTAAAAATCTAAAATTCTGTATGCAAGAGAAACTAGTAAAAACAAGGGTGCCAACACCAGAAGCATGGAGTGTAAAAAGAAAACAAGTCGCTTTAGGAAAGTAGAATTGTTGGCTTCTTCATGCCAAAGGAATTAGAAAATATTATTAAAAGAACTTTACTCAGAAAGACAATTTAAAGCAACATAAAAACTTGATTTTTCTTACAACCCAGAAAAACAAAACAAGTGTAAAAAGTTAAACCTCTTCTAAAACTGGAGAAAATAAAATTAAAACTTAAATTGGACACTCCCAGAAATGAAGTGCTTAAGATACAACTGTTAGAAGCATTCTAGGATAGAATTAGAAAAGAAATGAGTTTATCAACTATATAAGTACAAATCAATTCTCTTCAAAATGGCAGACAGGAGTTATAAGCCACTTGACATACACTCTTAAACCAGGCATAAACATACCAGTTAGAGGGTGTCCATAAGTGGACTGGTGAGTATTGCAAGTAAACATCACACTGTTAGAGACACCAGTGATCTTAACCTGAACGTCACTAATCAGCAGGGTTATAACACTTATATGACCAGACGGGAAATGAAGTTCATGCCAATCTAGATTCAAACTGATCTTGGGATTTTTAAGTAGTCTCAGATGCAGAGGTCTAGAAACACATTAATCTTTTTGTGGGGGTCTAACCCTTTATTAGATCATGGCTGCCCCTGAGTTACTAATAAGGTACATGTATCTTACAAAATCTCTTAATGGAAAGGGGATTTGAAATTTCCCACTGTCTATCATATTTTCATGGAGTTCAAAATTATTTCAAAGGTGACTGTAAATGCTTGATAATATGTAGATGATCACAAAGCATTTTTATGAGAGCTTGTATTGAATGGTTACAATAAGGACAATGGAAATAACCAATAAGATATGAAACTGGAGGTTATATTTGAGGCAATAGTGGAAGCCTTAAACAACGATGTCCCACTTATCCAGCAGTCAGACTGTAGCATCCTCAATCACTCAACACTCCTGAATCCAGAAATGTGTATCTAACCATGTTCACCCTAATCTTCAAGTCTTATATGGTAAAAGATACACCAGTAGGTAAAAGCTTCTCTTACTGAAATCATACCTCAAACACTCCAAGTACAACTTACATGTGAGAAGAATATTAAGAAACTCCAATAGAGAGAGATTAGGAAGAAGGCTTTCAGATAGAAGGAAAAGCAAGAGCAGAGGTGATGTAGTAAGTGCAGAGGCTGAGTTCAAGAAATGGTAAGTATTTCAAATGAGCACAGAATACCCATGAAAGAGAAAAAAAAAAAACCCATTCTTTGTGACTACTTAGAGTGGGCTTTGGCTGTATGTCAATGTAAGATATCCCTCAAATGTACTAATTGCCAAGTTTCCAGATACATCTTCCAATTCAGCCAATATTTTTTTCTAGTGAACTTTTAATTAAAGTAATATGTACATACAGAAAGTGCACAAATCCTAAGTGTACAGCTTGATAAATTTTCACGAAGTGAACACACCCACATAACCAACAGTCAGATTTTTTTAAATGAACGCTACCAGCACCCCAGAAACCCTCACCATGAAGCCACCTCTTTAAGCATAAACTCTATCTTGATTTGTAACACCATAGTTTTGCTCGTTTTTGAACTTTATATAAATGGAATCATACAATTTGTACTCTTTGTCATTGGCTCCTTTAACTCAACAGTGAATTTTAGAGGTTCATCCATGTTGTTGCAGGTAGCTGTAAGTTTATTCATTCTCATTGCAGTATAATATTCTGCTGTATAAATACAGCACATTTAGAATTTATAATTAGAATTAGGAATTGGATTTATAGAATAATTAGATAGTAATTACAATTAGACAACAATTAGAATTACGATTCTAATGATGAACATTGAGATAGTTTCAGTTTTTAGCTACAGGAATAGTGCTGCTATAAATATACTCATTAAAAACCATGGTGTGCTGGAGCTAGCTCATACTGATTCATGAGAGCCCATTGTTAAAATTTTCAGGAATTTTATGAGTTGGCTGTTAAAGAAAACCACCATTAAGAATTAAATTATGTAACCTTACAAATAAATACAATATATTTAAAACAAATATAATAAGTACTCATCACTTCCTAGTTATTTTACTACATTTTACTATTATCTATGCTCTTAGCGTTATTAATGTCTATTTTTTCTGTATGGTGGAAAAAATTCCACCATTTATATATATGTATCTCTGTGTGTGTTCAGTGACATCACATTGGCAGCTTGAAATCGGCCATGGTTTTTATTTACACTATGGAAATTGGCAAACACTATCAATCAAGGCTTCATTTATTGTTGTGTTGATAGTCTACACTTAAGAAAGTGATGTAGAAATGTTAATTATACAGATTAAACTTAAACGTGGGTCATAACTGTAGCTGTTACACTGTGAATAGCATATAACATTAAGGAAATGTTCCTCCAGTATTTGAAAACTATAATCCAAGGCACTCACATAATTGGTGAATAAGTGAAGTCTGGTTATACAACTTTGTTGTTTCACTTTTGTTTTAGTGTTAACATAATGAAAATATCAACCATTATTCACATCACATCACAATTGACAATGTCAATTGTAACCACAGGATGGCTATGGATAGAAGAATTCAGCAAAAATCAACAAAAGCATTCTATGAGAATCAACTGGCTATATGAAATCTACTATAAAGAGTATCATATATTTTATAATTTGGAAATGGAACTGTTGGGTCACAAGGTACATGTATATTCAGTATTTAATAGATACTTCCAAACAGTTTAAAGTGGTTAATGTTAATTTACACTTCTACCAGCAATGTGTGAGTGTTCCAATTGATCCATGTGTTCTGTACGTAGTCAGCATTTTGCTTTCTAAAATATTAGCACAAACAATGTTATTGTCTAACACTGTTTAGAGATGTAGCCCAATTTCAATCCCACCATTTGAGTGAAATTAAAAAAAAAAACTGATCACCAAAAATCGCAGACTACACATATGGACAGTAAAGAGTTATTTTGCATTAGCCTTTAACCCGGTAGTTCTCAACTATGGGCTTTTTTGTCGCCCAGGGAATATTTGGCCATGTCTAGAAACACTTTGGTTATTATAACCGAGGGGGTGCTACTAGCATCTAGAGAGTAGAGACTAAGGATGTTCTAAATATCCTACACTGTACAGGATGGCCTCCTTAACAAAGAACTATCTGACTCAAACTGCCAATAGCTCTGAAGTTGAGAAACCCTGCTTAAATCTAACCAATTCCCTATTAAATACATATTCTTGGTTGGGGGAAAAAAAGGAAAAAAGCAAGTGAGAATGGATTGGTTCTAGGTGAACGTCATTGTACTGAATAAACAGCTCAGGGCATATGTTCTATTGATAAGAATGTCCAAATAATCTGCATAATGCATAAAAAAGCACCAATATGTTATCTAAACACTTAATCAAAGATTACAATAGTTTACATCTCATAAGAGACAGAGATGAGTTTTTCTCTTATGTAAAAGACCATTAAAAGATAATAGAATCTGAATTCAAAATTATTTCTAAATTTAAATTTTGTGATTTTTTTTTTCTAAGAGCCGTGTCTTTAGGTTAATATGGCAGAAAAAGAAAAGAATGAAGGGGAAAATGGCAAACACATATATAAGAAAATCAAGGGCTATTCCATTATATTTTCATTTTAAATACAATGCTATTTAAACAATAATATTTATTTATAATTCCTTAAATTAGATTGGTACTTCTGTTGAGTAATAAAAAAGAGAATTGATTTTATTTCAGGATAGCTTGAACGTGGTATACTAAAAGCATGTCTAGAAATAACTAATAAACTGAAAGGCAAATTAAAATTATTGCTCTAACAATATGAACGCAAGACGAAAACTTATTTTGTTCTTTCTTAAAACCCCCAAAACATTTTAAATCCTTGTAATTGAAATCTTCTCTTAATATTTCTAAATGAATATTTACCCTCTTAAGAAAAAATTTTGCCCATTAAAAATTTGTGATTGCTAGAATACAGGGTGAGAGGTTATAAAGGCCAATGTAGAACTTGAAAAGTTTTATGAATTTTTTTGTGAAATAAGCTTTATTCTCTGCCTCTTCTTGAAATGTAAAGTAAAGGGAAGAGCACACGTAAGGGATAAGGATAACTCAAGGAAACATTTGTAATATCCCCAACAAATTTTATCCTCAGAAAACATCTGAATGTAGTTATTAATAGTTATTTTTTCAATGGTAAAAACAGATTTATAAATGATAATAAATTAATCTCATTTGGCAGTAATCAAAAAAACATACTTGTTGAGTATGACCGTTGCCCAGTGGTAAAATACAATCACTATATATTGCATACTATAAAAGAAAGGTGAATACTTTGCACCATAATTATATTCTTTCTTTTCTTTTAATCCCCCTCATAGCCATAATTCTGTTATCAACAGATTTAAAAGCAAAATGTCATTTTGGGAAGAGAAAAAATTTAATATACCTAGCATTGAGTATGTTTTGGTCAAATCTATATGGAACAAATGGTCACCAATTGTTTTGTTTGTTTGCTCCTAATCCCCAAATGTCCATTCAGAAATAGTCTTAGCAACTCAATTCATACATTTAAAAAAAATTATCAAGGTTTAATATAAGGCACATTAAATTTAAATTGACGGTAAAAGGTAAATTAGCGATTGTCCATACAGTTATGGGTCCTTCTTCTTATCCTCTGCCTATTAGCGTTCTTTAAATTCTTTTCATATGTAAGTAGTTCTTGAATTTATAATTTCAGTATGAGCAGTTTTTACCTACTGGTGTTATCTTTTATAATTCAAGACTTGAAGCATCAGATACTAGCATGAATCAGGTTAGATATACTCTTGTGGATAAGAAAAGATTCAGAAACTGAAATCAAGGTTGGGAATTTCTATAAAGGCTAGGCTAAAAATAAATTCATTTCATTTTCAAAGATCATGTCTTTTATTCTTTAAATAACTTCTGACAGCAAATCTTGAATGATTTCATGAATATGAAGACTTCATGAAGCCTAATGAAAATTATCAACAAATTGTTCCATTTTTCAATTTGTGTTTTCTTCATATTGCTAGCATCTAAATGAATGGGGTTAGTGGTACTGAAGGAGAAAATATTCTTAGAAAAGAAAAGCACTTTTTATTTCATCTGAGTTAACCTACATTGCCAACAGACAAAATCAACTATGTCTTTCAAAGAATCACACAATAAGATACTAAGGTAAGAAATTACTTTTACTAATGCTAATATTAACATACACAATAATACTAACAAATGGATAACTTTCCTATCAAAGCATCTAGTACTAAAGTATCTTTGGTAAATACACGTCACTCAGTGAATAAAGGGTTTAGGTCAAGTTTTCCTCGATTCTTTTTATAACAATATATAAGAAAGATTTCCATATTCATTATTCAATTGGAGGCTTATAAATATAAAATCTGGCTTTTACATACTTGAAAACCACCAGTGCAACAAGGGGATCTAAGTATGTCTTCTTTATTCTACTAAAAGAGAAAAAGATGCCTAACTAGGCTAAATAATTTTTCCAAGGTTCAAAGTTAGTAAGGGAAGTAGGACTATAAGCCAAGGCTGTATTACAATGTCTTTCCAGATATAACTTTAATAGAAGCAACAGGCATATCAGAAGGCATGGCAGAGTGAGCAAAAGGCCTAAGAGCTGCTCTCCTAAAATAACTAATGGTTAAAAAAAATTCAAATGCAATGAGAAATAGTAAATAAGATATTCCTTATCCCAGGAAAGTACGCATTCCTTCTTACAAACAGTGTATTTCCTGAAGCCTGCTCCCTCACTCCCCCTTTACAGTTCACCAGCTGCCATTCTTTCCAACCTTCCTTTCCTCCCCAATCCACATGGCTGACCATCCAGATATCTGGCTTATGCACTTCTAATTCCTATATAAACAGAGGATCTCTATTTGACTTAATATGTAATGTCTACTCCATACCAGCTCTTTTCATTCAAAGTCTCCTCCTATAAGGCATTTACTTACACCTATCTGGACATGGGAAAGCCTATTTATTGCTTGAAATTTTTGAATTGGGACATACATATTGAATGAAAAGCTGCTGAATGTGTTCTGCACTTTTAATTAGCATCAACACATTAGTAGAGCACCTCCTCTCTCCATTCCCCAAGCAGTTAATGATCTCTTAATGAATACATAAATGCAAAAAGAATTCAATATTGACAACATCTCTGTAATATATCTTTTGCAAAACAATATTCGTTTCTGTAATTAGGAAATTTTAATATTAGGAGGAAAATAGAAAGAATTAGATTAAGTTGTTTTGAGAAATAAAACCAAATTTTTTCTACATTTTGATTTCTTAAAGTGAGGTATGCCTGTGTCAGAAAAAAATTTATTATAAAAATAGAATCTGTAGAATCAATTTAAGATGTAGGAAGACCAATTCAAACCATCCAGTATTAAGGAAATGAGGAAACTACTTATTTTCATTAAAAAAATACATACATAGGGGCTGGCCTGGTGGCATAGTGGTTAAGTTCGCACGCTCCGCTTTGGTGGCCCAGGGTTCGCAGGTTCAGATGCTGGGTGCAAACCTATGCACCACTTATCAAGCTATGCTGTGGCGGCATCCCATATAAAGGAGAGGAAGATGGGCACGGATGTTAGCCCAGGGCCAATCTTCCTCAGCAAAAAGGAGGATTGGCAACAGATGTTAGCTCAGGGCTAGTCTTCCCACGAAAAAAAAAAGAGACGCCTTCCATATGCTCACCCATGGCACCCTATGCTCATAGTTTTTGGTCCATATCACACTGTACTGAATTTGGCAGTCTCTCGCATTAAATCACAATGTCTTGAGGGCAGGCACTAGGTCTTATTAACTATTGTACCTCCCTAAACTGAGAACAGAACATAGCCCTCTAAATACTTAATGGATCTATAGATGAATTGGAGGATTGATGGATGGACAGAAGGATGGATTTCACAGAGTAAGACAGTTAGAACAAAATTTTTGCTGTGAACAACTCTGAGTTTAAAAAAAATTTTTTTTCAGAATGCTTATGTTTCTACTTTCTAGGTGCAGTTACCCCTGGAGGATGATGTTAGAAGCCTATCTACACCTCCAAAGCAGTGCTAAAACCAACTTAATCCCATGTCCTCTGGGTCCTTAGTTAATAATATGGATCCAGAAAAATCCCTGCCAACAGAATTAGATGCCCAGAAGAGACCCAGTCATACAGTTATAAGAGTAGGATATGGAGTGGCAGGATTTTTAGAGGAAAAGAGAGAAAACAAACCAGAAACAAAAGAACACACTAAATAATTACCATCTTCACCTTCATCACTATTAACATTCATTAAGTACTCATCATGTGACATAAGAATTTGTATGGATCGTGTTCCTATTTCAGAACAGGGTAACTGAAATCACATACTATTATGTTTTAATAGATTTAACAGAAAGGATGATGCCTGCCAATAAGCCATCACATTTCTCTCTTTTGCTACCGAAAATTCATATATCCTTCCACCCATAAAAGGTTTCAAACATCAGCTTCTGGTACAGTGTAAATGCGCTTTTCATACATTTCATCATTTAATCTTCAGATTAATCCTATGAGTTTGGTGGTATTATGATGATCATTTTATGGATAAGAAAACCAAGACTAAACAGTTCAAAACACCTGACCTAATCATACAACTATTAAGTCATAAAGCTAAAACTAGTGACTAAGAATGTTTAACCCCAAATCCTGTGTTCTTATCCACTAAACTGTACTGCCAGGCAATGGTGAAAATGTATGTCCTTGCCCTCAATGAGCTCACAGTTTAGTGGGAAACAGAAACATACCCATAAAATTTGACAAAATAGGATTGCTATTGTAATGCAAGTTGTTACAAGATGCAGTATGGTACATATATCCTAAACAAATAGGATACTTCCTAAAGCTATAGTATTTAGGAAGCTTAACTGTATCATTCTTCCGTACATTAAAAAAAGTAACAAACTGAATTGCAGAAGCTTAAGATGAGACAGTGATGTGGCTTTCTTCTAAATGATTCTGTAAAACAATTTCTAATGTTAAAATTATTTGTCATAAAACAATTCAAATGCATCTAAATATAAGGAAAAAAAGAGCTAATGAAAGAGTTCTCAGGCATTACAAAGAAAAAAGGAATTAAGACTATACAGACAAAGACTTATTTATTATATATAATTTCATTTCAAAAGCAATCTTAAATCCCACTACCTATGGTATTTATACAGATTTGAACATCACGAAGCAAACAATATAACAGGTTAATATCATTTATGCCCATTTTTCTCTCTCCTATAAAATCGTTTCTGTAATATGGTGCAACAAAATGCTTAAGCAAAATGATTCCCCTGAAGAGTAAAACTAAAATTTCTAATAGGCTGACTCTCATAGCTAAACCTCCTCTCTGGTTAAAAGAACTAATTAATTTAATTCAATCATCACCAAATACAAAACTACACTTGTTTTTCATTTTCAAGATTAAATTTTATGACTTTATTACACCAAAATAATAAAAGAAGGAGCCTTAAGAAATTACTGGGTCAATATTTTTAATTGTTTATATAGTACTGACTATCTCAAAATACATTTCCTTTTAAAAATTGACTCATGGCTTTAAACTTGCTAATGTGTTGTTGTAAATGCTTCCTACACAACCCATTTTTTTTTCTCTGAACTGAACACTGCAAATAGCCTCAGATGGGCGATAATGAAAAAGCAACACCATTTATTAATTTTGTATAAGTTATCGTCCACCACTGAGATTCCTTGGAGGGGAAGAGCATGTCTGAATTTCACCACACAGTGCCACAGGCAGAAAGTGAGAGAAACTAAACAAATGCATCCTAGAGGGAGAGAAAATGCCTGCAGCAGCAAATGACCTACTATATACCTCTTTATACAGGCTTTGATGTTATAATTTGTTAATTTCCAAGAAAAAAGACAATTACCAACAGTTTAAGTTTGTTCTGATAGAAGTATTTAACTTCAAGTTTTTGATCACAAACACCGCAAACTGTTCAAAAGGGCAGTACACTTTCAAACTTATAAATACTAAGTAAATGTGCATGAAAAGCTCAATACAAAGACATTTTCTTACTATGAGAAAATGCAAACTAATAAGTACATTAAACTTTCCTTAAGAAAGTTTAAAAATATTCTCGGCATGTGTTTCTCTGGATAAATGTGCTCTTAAATATTTCCAAGACCAATTCATTATAAGAAAAGATAATTTTATTCAAATACACAGCTCATGGTATGAAGAAGCAAGAACTCATTTCCCAACAGAATTGACAAGTCTTTCAAATAATAGTTAAAAAAAAAAAAATCAACACTACTGGGTTAGCAATTTGGAATGTTAACATACACAGATATTTGTATGTATGCAGGTATGTGTGTTTGTGTATATGGTGTGATCATGTATATGTTTCAAGACACACCGATTTTTAATTATAAAGAAATAAATTGATTCTTATTAAAGTGAGTTATTTAACATCCTATGTTCAAGCTGCACCATAACAGAAATACATACACATATAACTTTATATATCTTAAATTGTGTTCTTTATTTTTAACTAAGTTTCCAATCTCCACCTGTAATCATAAAGATAACGTAAATCAAATTTTTAAAAATAGGCATAAAGATAACTTAATAGAATTGTTTTAAAAGCTTCAGTCACACTATTAAATACAGGAAAATTGTGAAAATTATAACAAAAGCAATGGTCTTCATTATCAAGAGGAGAAGCAAAGTTGAATTGCTCACTTAACAGTGTTTTCCCTATTTTTTAAAGTAAGTTTCTTTTGGATTCACATTTATATTATTTATCATTATCACTGTGTTACTGGCAGAAATAAAAGGCAAAGGAGAGCATCTTACAAATATTAATTTTCTCCAGTAATGTTAAGAGAATATTTCATTCTGTAGTTTTGATATATAAAATAATAAATTGTGAAGTAACATTTTCATTCAGAATTTAAATTATAGCAGGTATGTTCATTACAATGGACACCAAAGTACAGTGAAAACTGCAAAGCTGCCCTATCTTTAATCTGTTCTTGTTAAACCTAGGCTACCCAAGGATGGTCAACTAATTACTCCATTTTACTGATGACACTTGGCTCTAGGGAAGTTATTTTAAAAGTTTAACCCTGGAGCAAGTCATGGCTTCTCCAGTCCTTGAGAGTGTCCAGAGCATCGATTAGAACTGCAGGAGGTGTTACCTTCTACCCAGAGCAACTCACCCTGCACAATCTTATCCATGCTCTCACTCCCAAAACAGCTTTGATTCAGCAATTCAAACTGCTTCAGCTGATATTAAAGGAGGGCCCACAGAAAAGGGATCAGCAGTTAAAATGAAATAAAAAAAGGGGAAAAATACAGATGGTGAATATAGTAGCACAAAGCTCAAGAATAAAGCAGATTTGAAAAAGACATCAGAGTGACTCAAAAAAAGAACAACATGACAGAAATTAAACAAGATTTTTATGTTTGCCTTCTATGCATTTAAACTCATCTCAACCTCCATTGAAATTCTGATCATACAAAAACCCCAAGGCTTTTGACATACTTTCAAAACTCACATCCTCTCTTTCTCCATCTAAGTCTCTGGAGTCACTTCTTAGGTAGCCAAGAAAAAAACAGAAGAATTCAAATATGCATGTAATTGAGAAATAGACCAAATTATAACCAAATTATAATTATAACCAGTATTTTTTCATGTAAAAATAGTGCCTGTTTTAAAATCCAGTGTATTTTCTCTTGCACTTAGTGAAAAGTCCTAGGTCTACTTTAAAAGTTATTTGAAGTCAAGTATAAACATACATAGAGGAATAGATATTGGGCATAAGAGGCCTTGTAATATTTTTCTTGGGATGATGTCAGAATATCAAATTGTTCTATGCTGTTATAGCTAACTCTCCACTTGACTACAGAAAGAGTTTAAGTATACACTTAATTAATTAGCTCAGTACTCAAGAACAACTTAGATGCAAAGAGCTATCACAGAATGTCCTATTCACATCTATCTCAGAAACAGTGACCAAAATTCCAGAAGGTAATTGGATTTTCAAAACTGAAAGTAGTTTTTTTCCCCCAATTCAGTTATGACAGGGCCAGAAGGTAATGCTATATCTGCCATGATGCAACAAGCAGACCTGTCTTCTGTCAAGAGTTGAAATCATAAAGGAATAAGCTGTCATTAACAACCTCTCTCCAAACACTAGAGCTGTCATTTCATTATTTTCTTTGAGGGCATGGGGGCTGGTGTGGCCTCATACTCCTTGTCAGTTCAGTAATGTACTAAGGTTTTAACCTTTTCTGGAATTTTTGACTTGAACAATCTTTTATGAAGTCTGTAATGTAATAGCTTATATTTTCTTTGACTAACTGATAGTCTCTCTCAAAGACTACTTTTAAAATTTGGAAGTAGTACTCTTGGTTTCAACCTATAGTTTAGTAGTCTATACTTCAAATACAGAACAAAAATTAGCACTTATTTTTTAAAAAGTTTGAAATATAAATTTTAGCAGTCTAAATTCAGACAATCTTTAAGAGAAAAAAATCAATAATTATTTAAAGAAGTTGCTTGCAGTTTTATAATCAAACTCTTAAACTCTTATAGAAACGGTAAGTACAATATTACTATAGTATATATCATGAATATATTCCTTAAAAAAATTTTAATTAGAAAAGTGATGTCTTTTTAAATTAGAAAAGTAATACCTGTTCAAAGTAAAAAAAAAGAATAGAAAATTGAAAATGAAAAGTAAAAGAAGAAACCTTACGGTTTCTTGCATAAACTTCCAGGAACATCAATGTGTATCTATGAAGTATGTAGGTGTGTGTGTATATGTGTAAGTGTACTTTTTAACAAATGATCTCATTCTGATAACTCTTAGATATAATTCCATAAGAATGAACACACATACAAACACATATAACTCGTTTCTCTTAACAACTATATAGTCTTCCACGATATGAATATACCATCATTTAATCAAACAGTCCTGTACTAGTGGATATTTAGGTGGTAATAAGTTTTTATGTTATTACAAACTGCTGTGATGAGCATCCCTGTAAGTATACTTCGTGTACTGCTCCAGTGTAAATTCCTGCAAATGGAATTTAGGATCAAAGGTTAATATGCATATTTAATTTTGGGAGATATAACTAAACTGCCATCTAAAAAGACTGATTCAATTTACATTCCCACCAATATCTAAATTTGGTATTATCATACATATTATTACCAATTTGTCTGCCAATCTTTTTTTTTTTTTTTTGGTGAGAACGATTGGCCCTGAGCTAACATCTGTTGCCAATCTTCCTCTTTTTGCTTGAGGAAGATGGTCCCTGAGCTAACATCTGTGCCAGTCTTCCTCTACTTTGTATATGGAACACCACCAAAGCACAGTTTGATGACCGGTATATAGGTCTGTGCCCAGGATCTGAATCTGTGAACCCTGGGCTGCCAAAGTGGACAGCGCCAACTTAATCACTACACCACCGGGCCGGCCCCTTTCTGCCAATCTTATATGTTGAAAGATAGCACTTTGTTTTAATAACCATTTCTTTAAAATACTTTGAAGGACTACCAAAAATAAAAGATCAAAGCCTATAAATCATTTGAACAAAAGTATATTTAAAAGCTCCAAGAAATTTTCATGTTTTTGAGGTCTCTGAAACCTTAAACATGCATCTCCTGCCAAACTATATTCTGCTTGTACTATATAAATACCATATAATTTCTCATAAGCTGCTAGATGGCATTGCTACTGTTAAAAGTAAAAGCTATGCCCTATATTGATGTGATACATCTTACCACTATCTACTAATCATAGATAACCACTAGAATCCTCTTAAAATTTCCATGTCACAAACTTTGTCAAATACTAATGTTGAAATAGCAAAAATCTTGTAGTACTTAGTTGGAAGACTAGGAATTGAAAGCAGTAGTTAAGAAGATATTACCAAAAATTTTTATTATTCAAATATCTATAAAAAAATCATACCCTATCTTAGATAATGATATATAATAGCTTCATGTACATTTGTGGAAAAAAATCCCAATACAGTAATCAATCAGATTTACAAATATGCCTGTCGAAAAAGGGAGAAAAACCAAAATGGATGAAGAACAGAGGAATCAAAAAGTCAACATCCAGAATACAAAAGTTATAGCTTATTAAAAGGGAAGCAAATAATTTAAAAACTAAAAAGCTCTATATCAAATTTTGAAGTATGCAATTCATATTGGAGTCAAGCAACAATTTATGCATTCTTTGATTTAGTCCCCTTATAATCAGAATGATTTCCAAAAGAAAATCCTGAAATATTCTAATGTGATAAATATTGCTACATAAGGATGTCAGCTCCTGAGGTTTACAAAGCATTTTGTTATATAGAAAATTACTTTAATGTTATTTGCTTTAAAAAGATATAAGTTGTAAAGCGACTACCTGTCATTGGAACAACCAGATAAAAAACATATAATTAAAATGCTATACTGAATTCTTTTGATTATCTCCATTCCTTCTAAAAATCACACTAAAATATTAGTTAAAAAAAAAAAAAAAAAACGGGTTGGTATTAACCCAACAGGACAAAGCAAGTGGGAGGGGAGAGAATAGAGGATACAGATGTCAATAGATTTTAGAAAACTGTAAGCTGAACTGGAACTGGCTTGGTATTACAGAAGAAATTCAAACTTAAGTGCCTCTGGAGAAAAATAATGACTAGACACAAGCCAACTCACAGAATTTCAGAAATTGGGGAGCCAGTTATCTTGAAAAGTAGGGGTAGGCCCTGAGTCTAAACACAGAGACACTAGTTGTAAGTTCACACAAGGTGTAGTTGCCCCATCCCCCCCAAAACAAAGAAACCAAAAAACAGGTCATAATCTCACGTTATGCAGTCAGCCCTGTAAGAGGTCAGAGGTTTTTGACATATCCAGAGAAAGACTAGGACATCAGACCACGAAAGGGAAAGAGAGAAACAGAGCTCAAATCAGGGGTACTATGCAGAAGTTGGCAAAATGAATAAAAAGAGAGCTACATACCAAAACATAAGAACTTAAAAAAAGTCTATAGCAAGGTTAAAAGATAAAGCAGGTAACCTCCCAGAAACTAGAGCAAAAAAGTATGAAAAATAAGAGAGACAGTATAGACAATTAAATAAGACAATTATAGGCTCAATCTAGTGTTCCAAAACCACATGATAATAATTCTAGAAAAAGAAAAAATTAAAATGATCAAGAAACAACACCAAAAAATTTTCTCAGAATTAAGGATCATGAGTATAGTACAGATTGAAAGGAATCACCAAGTGCCCAATACAATGAATCAAAAAAACCCCCCACACCAAGGCATAAGAAATTTCTTAAAAGCAATATGATTCCCCCATAGAGGGGAACAAAAGGATTCAGGATCAGAATGGTATTAGACTTTTCAGTTAAAACACTGGAAGCTAGAAGACAACGAAACAAAGACTTTAAATTTCAGAATGAAAATGATTTTCAACTGGAATTCTATGCCTAGTTGTATTAAAATAAAGTGACCAAGTAAAATAAGAGCATTTTTCAGAAATAAAAGGTTTCCAAAATTTATCTTGTATTCACTCCTGGGTGGCTCCAACAAAAAGAGGGCATATATCCAAAAAGTTGGGGTCCTTAGATCCAGGAAGCAGGGAGGTCAAACCTAAGAGAGAATCTAAGGGGAGTCCCAGGATGAGAGATAGGCAGGCTTAGACAGTGACCAGTCAAGATTGGAACGAAAGTCCAAAGGGTTCCAAAAGAGAGTTCTCCAGAAGAACATGAAACCATAAGATTATCTGATAAATTTGACCAGGTGAAAAATTACCGAAAGGCCAATCAAGATCTGAATTAGCAAGTATTACCAAAAAAATAGAAAAAAAACCCCTAGAAAATGATCAATTCCATGAAAACAAACTTGTAGCAAAAATGAAAAACAATCATAGTACCTACTTGGCTCAGCCATAAGCAATATTAAAGTAGTAGTAATATTGTAAAGCTTGATTGCTGATTTAATCCAAAAACTGTGAGAACGGGAGATTCTTGACTACCATCATAGAAAGTCACTGATAAATCAAGAGACAGCATTATAACCTAAAAATATGGATATAGAGAATATAAGTAACACCAAAAAATACCGAGAGCGATTACATCTAGAGAACAGAACTAACAGGTAGGGAAGGATTAGGAAAGGATAATCCTTATTTTGATACATGCCTTTTGACTTTTAAGATTACATGCATGTATCCTCTGATGTTCTGCAGTTTTATTTTAATAAATTTCAAGTGTAGATTTATTTTCATTTGTCTTGCTCAAGATAGCCAAGCTTCTTCAACAATGATTTATGTCTTCACTCTCATAAACACTCGACTACTAATGTATTGCTTCTTCTCCCATTCTTTTCTATTGCTTTTCTGAAACATCAATTAGAGGAATATTAGATCTTATTCTATTCTCCATGACTTTTAATCTATCATATTTTTTTCTCAGTTTTTCTGTGCTATATTTTGCATGCTGTATTCCTCAACTCTAGCTTTTAATTTACTAATTCTTTCTTCAACTATGTCTGCTAGCCGCATGACCTGACGCTTGTGATGAATCATTTCCTCATATCATTTTTAGTTTTCGACTATAAATTCATCTTCATTAGGGATTTACCCTGGGTTGTAAAGTGTGTTGCTATTGGCAGTTTTACGTGTGCTTCTACCTGGTGCCCCAGGAGTTTCATCAGTCCAGAATCCATTTTTACATGAATTTACATCGCTGGAGATTCCCACACTAAGTAGGCTGTCTAAATTCAAACTGCTAATCCAAATCCACTTTTGGGTTAGGATCTGTGGCTTCTGTTTCCCAAGGGAGGCTGTTTATTTACCCTACCTGGTACCTCTGGCAAAGAAACTTCCTCTTTACACCTCTGGGCCATAAGCTGACTTTTCCCCCCTAAAAACTAAAAGGGCAGAAACTTCCAGGGCCCTAGCTACATCCAAGGGTCTTAGTTTTAGCTCCTGCCTCTCGGGACCAAAGCTGTGATGTAGACTCTGTATGACGTAGGGCTTATCTCTCATCAGTTATCCCCTTTGGGTTGCCACACCCTCCAGGGACTTACACTGTGGCTCTCTCTTGTAGTCAGGCATTTAAAGATTCCTTTTCTATCTTTTGAACATAGTAGGTATTTCATATTCTTCTTGTTGCTATGTTTTATCCATTATTTTTAAGTGTGTTTAGTGGGAAAGAGAAGTGCATATTAATTAGCTCAGTCCACTATGTTATAGAACCCAAACTGTATAAATTACATTAATAAAAATAGTATGAATTTTTAAAACTTACAAAACAGTATGAAAATTATACTCTAAGTGACTATGGAAATAGCAGATTCTTCTGAATAATCCAGCTATGAGTAATTAGGAAAAATGTAGCCTTGGTGAAGTAATCAGAGTTCTCATGAAATTATTAAAATTAATAAATTTTAATTTGTTGGATATGAATCACATATAGTATTTTACAAAGTATTTAAACTTTTACTTCTTCACTGATTTTTATTATAAAACACTTTCTAGAGCTTCTCACTCTCTGTCGTACTAAATATAATTGCCATCAAGTTCTACCTTATCCATTACACCTAGAGCCTGAAAAGTAAAAATAACCCTTAACCAATCCAAAGAGTATTACCAACCCAGTGATTCTAGTGTGGTGCCCAGATTAGCAGCATAAGCATCACCTGAGAAATTCTCAGAAATGTAAATTCTCAGGCCCCAAACAGACCTTCTGAATCAAAATCTGGGATTAGGACAGGGTAATTTGTGTTACAACAAGCTCAGGTGATTCTGGTGCATGGTAACATTTGACTCTATAGACCAGTGGCTCCCATAAAACTTTTTGACAGTATATCTCAGTCAGTCAAAGCATGGACACAGAGAGATCAGTGAGGTGCCTAGGGTGCAAAATTTAAGGAAGCACTCACTCTCAGCATCCTATATGCACTGCACAACCCTGCGAGTGACTGACTCCTTAAATTTTGCACCCTTGTTCCACCCCTGCAATTAGTAATTAAATGACTTAATTTGTGTCACCTACTTTCCTTGCCTCTTTTATAGAGACCAACTGAAATGTCTAAAAAGATGCATATGACAAAAGATCAAAGAAGAAGCAAGTATGAGTAACTCTCAAACTGTACAATCAGACACTGAATAATTAGTACTTGGGTATATGATATACTGTTTCTTACTAGTAATATATTATGCAATGAAGATTGTTAAACACTAAAAATATTAGCTCTGGAAACCTCAGAAACACTGTGGGATTTATCTGATATGTACTATTTCTCCAATATGAAATCTTAATACATTTTTGATAATCAAGTTCTAAAGTATCTAAAATGCAAGGATTGGAATATCTAATTTTCAAACCATGATCTATGGAGTTCAGGGAACAAATCTCAGGGGCTGTTGTAGAGCTGGTTCCAATCCTCACCGCAGCTTCAACCAAAGTGGCTCTATAGATTTAAACATCATATTTTTTAACAAAACAGCCCAGTTAGAGGCAGGGTTCTACTGCTGGAAAAAAGTTTTAACTTTTCAATGATGTGAATCCAATTTTAGGACCTTTAATCTTATACTAAAAATCCACAAGAAATATCGCAGAAATATTATTAACTCTGAGCAGAGATATTACCTGGCCTGAAAAATATTAGAATTTACTTCAGTTGTGATATGAAAACTGACAGACCATGAAAAAAGGAGTAGCGGCTCCTAGCCTTTTGTAAACTATGGAAACTTTTCTTTAAATACAATTTAAGAAAAAAAAAAAGTAGAGCTAATCTGATTAAAAAGTAAGGATGAGACAGCTCCTTTCTCCCTATTAGTCTTTCTCTGACTGCTTCCCAAAATAGCATCCTTTTCCCTACCTGTCCCCCCCGCAACACACATGCACAAACACAAAGCAGCCCTTGAAGAACTACCAGAGAAACACAATGAAAAGGTAAAGCCAAAGTAATAAAATCACTTTATCTGGATTAAAAAGAGATATCTTTAAATGTTCACCAGGTAGAAAGTTACCAAAATAAAGTTCATATTCAGTTTTTATAAAATAAAGTACATAAACTAAAATTTTCAAAGTACACAACATACTAAAAATACTAAATACACTAAATACTAAAGTACTTTAGAAATCAGCTGCTTTTTTTCAAGGAATCCTGAATTGCTATGATTGAGAAAAGCAGAAAAAAGTCAAGGCAATGAAAAGCTGTTATCCCAAAAACACTATTCCTACTTATAAGAACAAAATGACTGACTAGTCTAATGTTACTGACAAACTTCCTCCCTTTTGCTTGGGATATCAACAGAGAGTTTGTTCAAAGACGTTTGGCATGGCTTCTTATATACTCTTTCACCTCAAAAAACCTTAAACAACAATAAAACATTCCAGAATGTTGATCTAGTAGAAGGGACAATATAATTACATAAACTATTTCACCAAGCACTCATATTGCAAACATCTGATTTTCTTTACTAAATTATATTTTCAAATATTCACTGAATTGTGATCACATTTGCCATATAATGTTCTTAAAATACATAGACAGGATCTGTTCTAATCACAAACTAATGTGTCAGAGAAAGAGTTGATCTCACTATTCATAATCTGAAATATGAAACAATTTAAGTAATATAATATTTTGTGTGAGTTACTTCAATCTAAACTTCAATTATTTTAGTTACTTAAATTCTACTAAAAATGTACTATTGAAGCTTGCAACCAATCAAAAGCAATGTCTTTGTGTTCTCTGCATATCCAAGAAGACTGAAAAAAAATATACAACTAACCTAAGAAAGTCTACTTGCAGCAGGGCCTCAAAATCTGTGAACAAAAAAATTCCGTAGGAGCTGGGCTGGGCCTTATTATTATTTTCAGAATTAACAGAGTATAGAACATATTATCTTTGACCTTTGCATTCATCAGTGTATCCAAGAATTCCTTTCCAATTTAAATTACAAAAGTGTAATAATTTAGCTCTTATAAAGCATACACGCACACACTCATTACTGAATAACTTTACATTCTTATATTAAAACTTTTATACAAGATGCCACTTTACTTTTTTCTGAAGAAAACCTCTACTCATATGTGAGAGAAACTCATACTTTACAAAATTTGGCTATTTGTTGCAGGACTTAAGAATGAGACAACAAAACAAACGTAGCCAAATATTAAGACGCTAGGTCAGAAAAACCAATTCCACTATTACAGGAAAGAAAACCTTGAACACAATTTTAAAATACCGATTTCTAAAAAGTTTGAATTCAAATAAGAATGAAGTAATTCAGTAAATATTGCAATTTACCATTATGTATGTCTATGTCTTATGCTTAAAGCACTTTATATGTGGGCTCTAAAGAGTTTTATTAAAGAAATAACAAAAAAAAAACAGTGACTTATTACAACTCTTAAAGAATAAGAGATTAAAGTAGCAGATTTCCTTTAGTTTCTAAATTCACTAAATTAAGCAGGCAAAGATTTACAAAAGCAGTCATGATATTTTTTTCAGAAGTATTTTCAATATTGATAAGTATTTGATAGTTTAAGCAATCTTTCATGTAATAATAAAAAATTTTAGAATCAAAATTATTCACTTCAGAGACATCATCTAAATCTTTGTATACTTAAAATACCATTTTGTTTTTTGTTGTAACTGCAAAATAATGTGGAATAATCTTTTGTGACAAAATAACAATTTAAAGATAAGATTATGTTTAGGATATACTTTTGAAGAAACATGATAAAATAATTTATAATACACAATAAAACAGAGCTACAAAATGCCAAAAAATTAGGAAGGAAATTGCACTTACATCCATAGCTCTCTTAATAAAAGGTATCTGTGTGCCACTGTCCAGATCTTCATTTATAATAAGCCTTCTAGCCCACTGACCTGCCCTGACAACACCACTACCATGAATTAAAACCATCAGTTTCTGTGGATTTGTCAAAGCATCCTCACTCATAAAGATAAAACTCTTTGGTTCACTCTCAGTGGCATCTACCTGTAATTAAAAAAAATTAAATAATAAATAAATGTTTTCTGATCAGGCATAGACATAAATGAGAAAACAACTAATGGTTACTATAAATTATAGAATGGCTATTACAGAATAATAGAAGTAAAAAAACTTTAAAATAAAATTAAAATATCCATTAAAGATTAACAATTACATGTAAGGTAGATGAGCAAAAAAGACATGATAGTAATTTAAATACAAAAATATGAAAAAAGAATGTTGGAAATATATGTCTCTATTATTATTGTATATTTAGTATTATATTAGAATTATAAATAAAAACTAATTTTTGAGTGTTTTCTGTGATCTAGATACTATGCTAAATGTTTTAAAAATATTCTCTCAATCACAATCCCATTAAAGTGGTACTGTTATTATACTCATTTATAGATGAAGAAATTGAGACCTAGAGAGTTTAAATGACTTCCCAAGGTCGCACAGCTATTAAGTCTATAATTCTATAATAGAAGAATACTGCACCTAGAAGAGAAAACAAAAACCCAATTGGAGAATAAACCTATTGGAAAATCATATATTAGCCAGGAATACTACTAAACTTTTAAAAGATGGGATTGGGAACTATTTTAAAAATTCAAAAAATTACTGTTCAATGCAACTAGACTTTGAAATTTCACTTAGAGTGTGAATACATGATTATATAACAATTATTTTATGAAGGAATACTATTTGTCTACTCTGATAACCTTATTTTATGTATTAGTTATTTATGGGACAAAAAGTGAATATTTTTTATTAATTTTAACTGTACTTAATATTAAAGTTTAAACCAAATGATGTATGATTTGATTTGAGACTCAAAAGATTTCTAGGTAGGGACAACTTCCCAACCTTTTCTTACATATGCCATTGCATGCACTGAGTGGTATTCCACACCAGCAGTGGCTAGTAACTGGCAACGGAAGCCTTCATACAGCCAGGTCACAGCCAGACACTGAAGTCTTGGTGGCTGGTAGTATACACATCCTCAAATAGAGGTCAATCCACATGCTGTGTAATGCAACAGCTATTCACTTCATCAACAGTATATATCCATACAATCATCAAAATAAGACACAGACAAAAACTCTAGATACCAAAAAATGCCCTGGATTCTAAATGTTCCCAGTCACTATTCCTGGGAGAAGAAAAAATTAAAATTTCTCTACTTCTAAAACAATCAGACTGGTGTCAGTAAAGAGATGCTGAGCCATTTGTGTAAACAGAGCACAAAAGGCAATTATTTCAGCAACAACAGCATGGCCACAGGGCTTAAGAAAAACACCCCCTTCTCAGTGAAGCCTTCCCTCACCACCCATTTAAACACCTCCCTGAGAATTTCCTAGTCCCTTTCTCTGTTTTATTTTCCTCTATAGCACATAGCACAATCTAACATATTGTATGCTTTACTTTATATACCTTTTTATTAGCCATCTGCTCTCTCCACTAGAATGTAAACCCAGGAAGGTATGACTTTTCTGTTTGTATCCAACTACATTCCCAGTGCTTAAAAGAGAGGTTGGCACATTGTAGGCACTTAGTAAATAAAGGAATAAATGAACTTTTCGACTAAGGAATCTTATCAAGCATTACCAGCCACTTCCTTTAAAGGCATTTAACTAAATAATACGTCCTCTTAACTGGTTATAATACTTGCCTGGTTCAGAAAGCATATACTTGAAGATTAAACCAATGCATGATTATAAGGAATTTTAAAAGAGCTAAACAATGCTAACAATTAAAATGACATAACCATATCTTTATTATTAGTAATTAAGTATGCAGGAAGAGAGGTATGAAGTGTAACACAATCACATTAGCTTCACTCGCATGCAATACCCAGAATAAATGAATTAGGATGATGACAGCAGGCGTGACTGAAGTCAAAGAGGAAGAGAAGTGGGTGAGAGACAGGAGAAAACCAAATCTGAGAAGAAAAAATCCCTTTTACCTATGAACATTATATGAAAACAGAAGACTCACTCAAAATGGCTTAAAAAATGGTGATAAGAATAAAAGAAAAAATTAAAAAGCAAAGCTGTCAGTGTATAATAAAAAAGGGGCCACACAGGTTTCCAGTCATTTACCAAAGAGTATGTCTTAAACACACACAAATAAAAGTGCCTCTTAAAGTCAATGAGGCCTTAATGGATCCTGGAATGGCTATGGAAATGGACATCTGTTTATCTTAACGAAAAAACCTGTAGTTATAGACTTTCCAGTAGGTGCTGATCACTGCTTCTTTTTTCTACTTGACTAAGTTGCCTGTTACCAAGGAACTGAGTCAATTTTTTAAAGCAATGGAATGTTGGCACTTTAAATTTCACAGTAATCACTTTAAAACTGGAAGAGTACTTATTTTCAGAAGATAAAAATGTGTTTTTTATATTACAATGCTGTTCAGGAGGTTTTAAGGGGCTAGAGATTAAGGTAGCCATGAGTAAATGAATAAAAGTTTTACTTGAACATCCAGAAAAGTTGACTGTAAAAATATAAGAACATCAGAATATTCAAGGGAAAAAAAAATAATGAAAATGAACAATGTATTGGTATTAATGATTAAGGAGTAAGAGCTGGTCATTGGCTAATCTTAATTTAACACAGAACTCTGACTCTTGCAGTTGGTAACTATAACTTACTCTGTAAAGTTAGTGCTAATTTTAAACAGTAAAATATCTATATAATAAATTTTTCTTCATTAACTTAATGAAGTTTGTAAATGACTGTTCCAAGGCCATTTATCTTCAAACAATGGTAATTCATTAAGCTGAGCTTTCATTAAGGAACACATATAAAGGTCATTCCAGTGCATCACCTCACTTTATTGACCAATCAACTTCAAAGACTGATTGGTCAGTGAGACAACACTAAACAATTTTTAGCAGTTAGTTCATTTTGGGACACTCATGAACCCCACTAATTTGATGTTCATTTAGACATGATTGAAAAAACTGAATGAATATTTGCAGTCAAGTTATTAAGTTAATTCATGTATCCAATATTCTACACAAGTGTGAGATACGACAATTGAGAATATTTTGTACCTACATATGTGAGGTGGGGAGTAGACATGAGATACGATCATGAGCTTTACCATCAAATCATGGCCTTCCACAAAGTGCCATTATTTTAAAAAAGACAGAAAAAACAGAAAACAAGTTTTTCTTTCCTTAATAAATAGTTCCACTATAAAACTAAAACAGTTCATCATCAGGGAAAAAAAAAACGGTGGTATTCCTTTAGCAAAAAGAACAACTCTGTACAAAAAAAAAAAAAAAAAGAGAAAAACCACTCTTACTGCTAGCTTTTGGGATTTAAGAGAACTCAGGAGAAAATTATTAGTTACAGAAGAAAAATTTCACAACTATATAAAATAATTTAAGGAGAGATACTTATTTCCTAAAACAAAATTTTTTGGTTTCTTTTTAGTGTAGGGAATCTTTTCTAACCCAAAATGGACATGACATGTCTTACAGATTTTATTATTATTATTATTATTTTTTTTTTTTTTGTGGGGAAGACCAGCCCTGAGCTAACATCCGTTGCCAATCCTCCCCTTTTTGCTGAGGAAGACTGGCCCTGGGCTAACAACCGTGCCCATCTTCCTCCACTTTATATGGGATGCTGCCACAGCATGGCTGACAGGCAGTGCGTCGGCGGGCGCCCGGGATCCGAACTCGCGAACCCCGGGCTGCCAAGCACGGACTAAACCGCTGCGCCACCAGGCGGCCCCTTGTCTTACAGATTTTATATAATGTAAAGCTTTCTCTATGCTTATTAGCTTTATAGTCTAAATTTAAATGAGAGGAAAATAATCAGATCTAGAAAACGAAGTCCTCCCAAACCCAATCTCGGGCTTTCTATAAAGAAAATTAATGAAACTTAATCATATAACGTGATTGGTATAGTCAATTATCTTGTGATTTGTTCTGGAAACGCAGGGAGTTGAGTTTAAGGGTTCCATCAAACTATAAGTATTATAGAGTTAAAGGACTCAGTATTAATTGTGTTGTAACAATAAATTAAACTAAGCCTCTTTAAATAACATTCTTCAGAAACTTTGAAAGTATTAAAATTAAGAAGAAAGGAAGACTGGACAAAGGGACAAAATTCTACCTTGCCGTTTCAGAATATCAAATTCAATACATAGTTTTAATAGACTAAGACACTAGACCTGAAGTTAAAACTAAATAAGAGGTTTGAACCCAAAATAGACTGGCATATTAACTCCCCAAAGATACCAAAATATTGGTTTTCATATATTTCTAAAGGAAGGAAAGTTTTCAAATAAACAACGGTTGGCCTAGCTGTTACACAGAATAATGTTTTATTCATTAGTACATCACAAGCACTTGGAATGGTGCCTGGCAACTAAAAGACCCTTAAATAAATATTTGTTGAAAGAATAAATAAATGAGTAAATGATTAACAATGTGACCTACCACTTGAGCTTATCTATAGAAAATTTAATATAAAATATATTTCTTTTATAAAATATTGAACTCTGGAATTAATTTGTGATGATGGATAGTATTAACAAATCCTCAAAACCTCCAACTCATAGTAGAATAATATTACCCCCAAAATTTAAAAATATAATGCAAAATTTCATGTAAAGAAAATTATTTATATGCAAAGTTTTGCGCCTTAACTTAATTACTTTCATTAAGTCTTCCAGACACTTATATATCATAAAATCAAAGACTTGTCAGGGACAGCAAAGATCATCCAATCTAGATCCACCATCATTTCACACATAAGATTATTATTTCTTCATTTGAAAACTTAATATTTCATGTTTTACATTAAAAAACAATTTTTTTGAGAATTTGACTCTGAGAACAAATCTCAAACTTTTTTCACTCTAAAATGGCAAAATTTTAAAAAAGAGTCCTGCCAAAAAAAGGAAGGAGCAGTGTTATAAAACAGGAAGCACCAGAAATGAATTTGGGAATATGCAGAGGAAACAACATAGAAATAAAACATATAATTAAAAAATATCATGAAATGATTAAAGAGATGGTGAATATCTAGTGCAAAAAAAGTACACTGGTATACTTCAAATAAGTAAAAATAAATCATACCAATGAAATGAGAAAGGGTAGAGAAAAGAGTAGTCCTTTTAATTGCACCATCATTTTCAAAAGAGATTGGAAACCAGTATTTCTTTCCTTTACACTGAAGAGTATTACTTTTTAAGAACTATTGTGCACAATGAGATGAGTGACAGTTACCTAATATTATCTTTATCCATATCAACACATTAGGACATTTAACATATTAACATTTAAACTTATCACAAACTAAAAAGTTTTCTTCTGAACTGAAAACTATTTCATTTGGAAGTATAAGTAAACATTTTTTAAAATTGGACTTACTGGAATAGAGATTTTTTTCAAATTACAGTCTTTTTCCAGGAGCTCATATACATACTTCGTGATGATCTAGGTAAAAAGAAATAACACATTTAGATGCAATGTCGCCCATTTCAAAATTCACATAAATTATTATGTTATTGCTCTGAATGAGTATCTCTCTGTCTTGGAATGTTTTAATACTAAATTAAGAGACTCTTTACTGATTATCTGAAATGGTTTACTTCCTGCTGCTATGTGAGTAACTAGGAACTTTAATTAATATTAAGGATTAGGGCCAGTTAATATAAACTCACAAAAATATACAAAGACTGTTTTTCAAAGCAATACTCTGAAAGCATATTTTTTCTTCAGTGCTTCTAGAATCTGTTTCCCTATAATTTCCCTATAGGCATTATATCTAATATAGTACTATTGTGACTCTGAATCCTAATACCTCTTTTGTATTCACTGAATCAAGCAGGAAAAGGCCAGAGGTATTCCAAACAGAAAAGGAAAACTCATCCAGCAAAGTCAGGCACCAGTTAGTATTACTGTTTGTGGTAGGCAGAAACATGGCTCTCCAAAGATGTCTACTTCCTAACTTCCAGAACCTGTTAATATGTCATGTCACATGGTAAAAGGGACTTTGCGGATATGATTAAGGTAAAGAATTTGAGATAGGGAGATGATCCTGGATTAGCTGAGTGGGCCCAATCTAATCATATAAATTCTTAAAAGTGGATGACTACAGAAAAACAGTGTCTCAGAAAGATGCAAAGTGAGAAGGCCTCGACTGGCCATTTTTGGTTTTGATGATGGAGGAAGAGACCACAAGCCAAGAAGTGTGGTGGCCTCTAAAAGGTGGGATAACCCTCAGTTTACAGCTAGTAAGAAAACAAGACCTCAGTCCTATGCTTAAAAGGAACTGCATTCTGCCAACAACTCAAATAAGCAGTAAATGGATTCTCCCCCTAGAGATCCCAGAAAGGAACAGAGCCTGTCCACACCTTGATTTTAGTCTAGTGACACTTGTAGTGGACTTCTGACCTACAGGATTGGAAGATAACACATGTGTGTTGCTTTAAGCCACTAAATTTATGGTAATTTGTCACAGCAGCAATACAAAACTGATATACTATTTCTATTAAGGAAAGAAAAGAGAGTAAAGAAAGATATGTCTGGAGTAAAAGCAATGATTTAGCAGGCTTTAATGGTCATTTTAAGGAGTGTTTCTCCCTCCAAAAATGTCTTTAATCATCTATGCACAATATCTCAGAGAATAATTTTAGCAGTAATGTAATTAAAAGTCAAATTTTATGAAACAAAATCAGAAGATGATTTTTTTAGAAAATTAAGATGTCAATTGCTTTGGTGCGATATTCTGTAATCTAAAATAGATCTCTATCCTGCTTTCTTTAAGGAGTCCAAAATTCTTTCTTCTATGTATACGTATTCATTCATTTTAGAAACAGTATATTAGATGTATGCTAGAACAGCTTTATCTTGGCTGGTAATGGTAATTTCAAAAGCTCCAACACTATACTAGAACTAGGCAATAATCTGCTAGTTAGTAATCGAATAGAATTCCTATATTTTATGTAGTAGTTAAAATTATGTTCATTATACCTTTGCCAGAAGGTAGTGGTACTGTAGACCTGAAAGGATAAACTAAAAATATGTAGGATGTGACTAAAAATATGTATATTTATATAATGGGCTGCCACTTTAAGAGAAATGACTTAACTAAATGAAATTAGCTAAAATAAGTGGCTTATCATTTCCGAACATTTCTTATTATCTATGAAATCATAAAATATCCTTGCATTTAAAGCAACAATAGAACAAATCAAACTTAACTCAAACCCAAATGAATTCTACCACTTTGCAAAATATTCAAGAGACATAATTTGAGAATTTAAAAAATTAAACTATTTTGGCAGTTCATACCTTATGTCAATATGAAATATAATATTACAGTTAATTATCAATTTTCATACTATAGGATAGTACAAAACAATTCAAAAACTGTTCACATTTAGGTTTGAAAAACATTATAAGGCAACTGTCTGTTTTGGATTTTGCAATATATCAAACCAAATAACAAAATCATACATCCAGTAGAGTTGGAGAAACACTGCCTAACTTGCCCAATTTGCCTTGTTCTCCAATTCCTGACTGCAGAGGAAAAGCAACCATAGACTAAATCATTTATCTTGTAGGCAGTTCTCTCTGCCTGGAATGTTCTCCTCAGCCCTAGTCATCCTCCAAGAGAGAGATCATATGTCAACTGCTTCAGGTAAATTTTTCCGCCTCACCCCAACCCTCCAAACTAAGACATAATGTCCCACCTCCATGCTTCTCCGGACATGACTGAATATCATCATCTAATGTATGAGTTTGACACCACTTACCTGTCTTGTTACCTGACTAGCATCAGAACACTATGATTTGGGTATCCTACCTTTACTCTTCCTTGTATCCACACAGGATAGTGTCTGACACATTGAAGGTACTTCAACACGGTACATAAATTCTCCTCACTGTTCATCCTGTCTACAACTTTTGAGGGAGATAAGTGCTGAGATTTTTAAAAATATTTTCTAATTGCTGAATTAAGGCTTAGAAAGAAAGCACCAGGGATTTACTGCCTTCCAGCTTGCATGGAATTACAGTCTGCATTTAGAAAAAATCAACAAACGAAAAGATAATTTCAAAAAGGAGACGGAAAAAGTATCTCTGCCCAAATGTAATCTACGTTCAAATATTCACTGGAAACATCCATGAAAAAGAAAACACTTAAGAGACTATCCACGCTCTAAAGGGAAATCTTCATAATAATAAGAAACACAGAAACTTCTGGTTTCTGGTCCAAAATACAAAGAGCTTGCAAATAGTCACTCCCATCCTCAAACACACACACAAAGCTGACCAAACTGAAAATCAACAACTCTTCTTAGATCCATCAGAGAACTGAGGTCAGATGGCAAACTGCTGCCCTGAAAACTGGAGAGAATTATAGCTTACAGGAAGCAAAAGCCCAAGCACAGAAGTGTTGGTGGAAGCGAGTACTGGGATAAGAACACTTGCAACTGTAACTGGTTAATTTCTGGAGGCTCAGTATGGACTAGCTTAAGAATTAAAAATTAGGAGGGGGTGCAGCCTTAAAGGAGGATCCCCCAAACTTCTGTGAGTTTTACCTCCATAAGCTCCACTAGGTTCTCACTGTGAAAACCAGAGAAAAATCCCCTCCTGCTTCTAACAGGGGAAGGGGAAAGATAACCATTTTGAAATACTACAGAACTCTGTTCTCCTTTATAAAGCCTGCCCATGAAGGAAACTATTTTACTAGAGCCTAACTGACATAAAGGAAGAAAAATGCCTAACTCAGGCTCACTTACAGACTGAGACCTAATCATAGACTATAGAATGTTTCCTCCCTCTGCCCCCTGACATTGCCACCACAGCAACAGGGCTCCTATAAAATAATAAGAGATACAGCTAAAAGAACTGCAAGACTCACACTATCTTTAAGATCTCTAGGAAAACTCAAAGACAACAGGGGAGATAAAAACAAGGACATCAGAGGACCTGGCCTGGTGGCATAGCGGTTAAGTTCGTGTGCTCTGTGTTCAGTGGCCCAGAGTTTGCAGGTTCAGATCCCAGGCACGGACCTACACACTGCTTATCAAGCAATACTGTGGCAGGCATCCCAAATATAAAGTAAAGGAAGATGGGCATGGATGTTAGCCCACAGCCAATCTTCCTCAGCAAAAAGAGGACAATTGGCAACAGATGGTAGCTCAGGGCTAATCTTCCTCACACACACACACACACAAAACAAGAACATTAGAGGAAATTTTAGCCTTGGACACCACAGCTATGGGAAATAGTGAACACAGCCTAACTGCTAGCCAGATACACATGAAACCTCACACTAAAGACTCATCTACCAAAGTTCATTTTACTCAATATATCACGTCTGGCTTTCAACAAAAAATTACCAGGCACACTAAAAGGCAAAAAGAAAGAGTTTGAAGACATAAATCAAGCATCAGAACCAGACTCAGATATGGTAGAAAATTTGGAATTATCAGATTTGGAATTTAAACAACTATGATTAATATGCTAAAGGATTTATTGAAAAAAGCTGACAACATACAAGAACAGATAGGTAATGTAAGCAGAGAGATGGAAACTCTAAGAAAGAATCAAAAGAAAATGCTAGATCAAAAACACTGTAGGGGCCAGCCCAGTGGTGTAGTAGTTAAGTTCATGTGCTCTGCTTCAGCGGCCCAGGGTTCATGGGTTCGGATCCTGGGCATGGACCTAAACACCACTCAACAAGCTATGCTGTGGTGGCGACCCACATACAAAATAGAGGAAGATTGGCATGGATGTTAGCTTAGGGACAATCTTCCTCAAACAAAAAGAGGAAGATTGGCAACAGATGTTAGCTCAGGGACAATCTTCCTCACCAAAATAAATAAATAAATTTAATTAAATAAAAAATAAACACTGTAACAAAAATGAAGAATACCTTTGATGCGCTCATTAGTAGACTGGACATGACCAAAAAAGAATCAAAGAGTTTCAAGATATGTCAACAGACACTTCCAAACATGAAATGCAAAAAGAAAAAAAAGATGAGAGAATACAACAGAATATCTGCACATTATGGGACAATTACAAAAGGTTTAACATATACATAATGGGAATACCAGGAGAAGAAAGAGAAAGGAACAGAGGAATTATTTGAAGTAATAGTGGCTGAGAATTTTCCAAAATTAATGACAGGCAGAAAACCACAGATCCAGGTAGTACAGATAACTCCAAGCAGGACAAATACCAAAAACTACACCTAGCCATATCATATTAAAACTGCACAAAACCAAAGACAAAGAGAAAATCTGGAAAAAAGCCAGACTGGGGGCTTTGCAGGGGGTAATTGGGGGAGTAGGGGGGTGGGGGGGACTTCACCTACAGAGGGAAAAGGATAAGAATTATATCAGACTTCTCTTAGAAACCGTGCAAGCAAGAAGAGAGTGGATTGAAATATTCAAAGTATTGAAAGAAAAAACCCACCAATCTATAATTCTGTATCCAGTGAAATTATCCTTGAAAAGTGAAAGAGAAATAAAGACTTTCTCAGACAAAAATTGAAGGAGTTTTTCATGAGTAGATCTGCCTTGCAAGAAATATTAAAAGAAATTATTCAGAGAGAAGGAAAATTATATAGGTCAGAAATTTGGATGTATATAAGGAAAGAAAGTGTTAGAGAATGAATAAATGAAGGTAAAATAAATCTTT
This sequence comes from Tapirus indicus, assembly GCA_031878705.1. Lineage (NCBI taxonomy): Eukaryota > Metazoa > Chordata > Mammalia > Perissodactyla > Tapiridae > Tapirus > Tapirus indicus. Next base: position 18,888,739 of record CM062925.1, read on the forward strand.
TTATTTTTCTTATTCCTAATTGATCTAACAGATAACAGTTTGTTCAAAATAATAGCAATAATGTATTTGGTGATTACAGCTTATAGAAAAGTAAAATGATTGACAGCAAGGTTATAAGCTATGGAGGGGAAGAACCAAGAATACTCTGTTATAAGGTATTCATACTACCTGTAAAGCAGTATAGTATTATCTGAAAGAAACACTGGAAAGAAAAAAATTACTACACCTGATAATTTTCCTGGATTTCTTTTGATTCCTAAGAAGTAGCCATATAGATAAATGAATCCACAATGGAGGAGATAGGAAAGTAATTTTGAGATTATATATTCATGAAATAGATCCCTTGGCTACCAACAGAATAATGCCCTATAAGTAGACTTTTGTCTAGCTCAAGGTTTCTCCATCTAGGAATTAAAGAAAATGTTAACAAAGAGAACAAATACACTACAGAAATATACTACAGAAAGAAGGAAAATGAAGTCTGATAAAAACCAATTCTTTATGGAGTACTTCCAACAGAAGGGGTATGTTCACCCTGCAATAAATTTACTCGACATTTATTGAGCACTTGCTGTGTGCTTATCATGTACCTCATTCATTCAGTAATGAATGATTTCATTCATTACTTCAGATCCTTAATTAAATAAGAAGCCAATGCTGATACCCTTTCCCCTACAAAAGCACTGAAATTATTCTAGCAGATTATAATTTAACAAGGCGGGGAGTGAAACTAAGAAGCCTCCCAGACAGTACTTCAGACCCATTTGAGACTGGATTTGAGAAATAAAATGGAACATATGACAAGAAATATGGCTGAATAGATGAAAGAGAATTATTATAAATATTTTAATTAAATAAAAATTTAAAGTTCACTTTACTATTAGGTTGTAAAGCTTCTCTCTTACTCTGAAGAAAATCCTCTTATTAGTAACAAACTAAATTTGGCCTGATTTACTCACAGTAATAATTTTTACTTCACAACTTTATTAATAATGTAAGATAAAAATTTCCATATTGGGCTAAGAACTTCAGCCCAAGACACAAAGCACCAACATCCATAAATCTTCAAATATATCCATCGCTGGAGAGGACAACTAAATGCTAAGAGTATCCTGATTTGGGGTGTACGGGAGGATGAACTGAACTAAAAGAAAAACTCAGAGAGATTTAACTCTATCTATGAAATTCTATGCCTCCTGCAATCAAAGAAAATCTCAGAAAATAGACTCAATAAACTACCCACCTAAATTAGTAAAATATGAACTATAATACATTTAAAAAGGAACAACTTTTATAGAGCCTTAGGCTAATCAATTGTAACCTAGTAGAAATCTAGTTCTAATTGAGGGAATGAAATTAGATGATTTGTAATTAGTACAGGGAAGAGACAGTTTTCTCTCAGTTCTCCTCTGCTTAAAATAATTATGTATATGATGTTTGTATTAAATAGACACTCACAGAACAGTTGGAAACAGTTTAGTTTTACCTCAGCAACTCCTTTTAACATGATTCATTTGCTTAGGAAGCTCTGATTTCTCAAACAAGCCAAGAGGAGTCAGTACAGGCAGTATGACATATCACAAACTTAAACGAAGTTTGATATTATGAGCTTTTACTACATTGGAGGTTTAATAATATCCTGGAGACAGACTTTTGCTTTTAACACAGTCTTTATTAAGATGATATCTATTCTCTGTTACTTACTTCCACTTTGCTTATTGATAAAAATAGCATTTTAAAAACTCCATGCCTTTTAAGAAACCAGTCTTACTCATTTCATCTCTACACAAAGTGCAGCTGGTAGGAGATCTGAGCTCTGAGCAACGACTTGATTTAGAGCATGTTTACCCCCAGAGCAGTATGTGAGGGACATTCACACAGTGCAATTTGTACCTTCAGGGCTGAGCAGTTTATGGTTCAACGTCGGAGTTAGTATTATACCAGCAGGACAATGTTGTATTTCTACAAGTATTAAAAGTTAGTAAGTTGATGAGATTTATATATTAAATTTAATATTACAGATTATTTTTTCATTTTTAAACTGAGGAAATTTATAATTATTATAGCTTAATTTATACTTATAATTTTATACTGTTCTAATTTTTTATTTTTCTTTTTTTATGTTTTTAACCATTTAAAATGATACTTATTTTAAGGTCTCTAAATATTATTTCTATTAGCTAAGGTTCCTGTACCTCTGGCTCTTCAATTATACCCATCCTAAAGAAAATCAGCTTAAAGCACATCATCTTCATAAAGCCTCCTCCCTAAAATATTTGCTTTTCTCTGATTTCCTCTGTCAAAGAAGTCAATTCAACAAACAATTTACTGGCTTTTACTATTCTGCTTACTATATCGTATTATCTACTCTTATTTCCTCTACTTCATGTATGTTCCTTGAGAATAAAGATCACGTTTTGCACTCGATTATACTTCAAACAAAAGCAAGTGGAATAGGTGCTCAACAAGTTGTTGCTGGTTTTTAACTTTTTCTAATTTTTCATTGAAAATGAATTAGCAGAAACAGGCTTAAAAGAGAACTCTGTAAGTTAGCTAACTATCCTTTTACCCTCCCAATTCTTTCTGGAGATTTCTCAATCCCATAAATTTCAGACTAAAATATTTAATATAATATACATGGTATTCTCAGATTTTAAGGTGAAAGAGTGGCTAATATGAACAGGATATAGTTTAATTTGGGGCATTTTAAAATATTTTACTTACTGTTTATACACAAATAGACTGTAGCTAAAATCCAGCATGCTTGATTCCAAAGCTAGCTCATCTAAATATGAGGGGTGAATTTCACTACTGGATCATCTGAGCATCTGTAGTACTTTTATTGTCAGAACACTGAATGAAATACTACAGTCCCCAGAGTACACCACTCCTTACAGCCCTTCCAATCTCAACTTCTTCCTAATTGCTAACTTTACATCTCCAGGTAAAGATACAAAACATCACCCAGCCACTTTACATTGCTGGGAGTGGTAATTCAGCAAGAGTTTCATGTTACTGGCTGAAGAAGAGGGTAGGAGACTCTTGGCCACCTCAAAGAAAAGTCATTTCCCTTCAGTTTTCAGGCTGTGATAGAGGGGAATGCAGTAAGAGCTTAGTAGAAAGAAATCTCCTGCAGTTTTTCTCCTCTGTAAGGTCTCATTATTGTGCTTTAGGGCTTCATCTTGAGCTTTGATTAATTAAAATTTTCTTGAGTTCATATCAGTATGCACTTATATTTTTTACTATTCTATATATGTATATCTCCATGTATAGAGAGAGGATGGATATAGGTGTATATCTACATGAGTTCATTCACACTTATGTACACATACATACATATATACATCTATATCTTATTTATTTCCATATTTACCTATCTATAAAGAGTAAAAACTATGAATATATATGCATGTGTACAAACAGATAAACACACACATTTGCTGATGGCCTAGAAGCAATGACACCACCACCAATGCAGAGATCTTGGTGTCTACGTGTGTATGTGTATGTATATATGTATACATATATAAAAAACTTTCCAGGGGCCGGCCCGGTGGCGCAGCGGTTTAGTCCGCACTTGGCAGCCCGGGGTTCGCCGGTTCGGATCCCGGGCGCCCGCCGACGCACTGCCTGTCAGCCATGCCGTGGCGGCATCCCATATAAAGTGGAGGAAGATGGGCACAGATGTTAGCCCAGGGCCAGTCTTCCTCAGCAAAAAGAGGAGGATTAGCAATGGATGTTAGCTCAGGGCTGGTCTTCCTCACCAAAAAAAAAGAAAGAAAAAAAAAAACTTTCCAATAAAAGTAACCAGAGCTCATTGGAGAAAGGGCTGATTCAGGGGCTTAGGTTTTATATGCCATTCTCCATTAGAAGGAACCAAGGATCCTAGGAGAAAAGGCTGATTCAGGGCCTGGACAGAAGGTACAAGATAAGTCAGAAAAAAAATTTTTTTTCACCAAAAAATAAGAAAATACTTAAAGAATGATGAATAAATGTTAAAAGAACACAAAAACTTGCTTGATGAGAATCCCTTTGGCCAAATCTGGGATAATGTAGGCATCAAAATAATGACAGCAATGGATTATACAGCCCATTGAATAAAATAAGAATCCATGAGTCCATGATATAAATAAACAAATGAATAAAGTAAAAAGGAAAGAGGAAAGAAAGCTCTTTCTTAGAACAGAATGCCAACTAATACATACAGACAAAATGATCGAGTTAGAAAATCATCAGTGGATGCTAAAATTAACAGGTGGGAGTTCCATGAAGAAAACAGTCTCAAGTATCTTCCCCAAATTACTTATTAACTACAAAGAGAAAACTATTAGTAACTTTATGGCATAATCTAGCAGACATTACCAATATTGAAGCAAACCAAAATCATGTATTCTTGATAACATGCACCGGAGACAAAAGATCATACCTAAGGTACCTCCGCCAAAAACACATGACTGAATCTAATCATGAGAATACATATGACAAACTCAAATTGAGGGCCGTTCTACAAATGTTTTGTACTCCTCAAAAAATGTCAATGTTAAGATAGATAAAGAAAGGCTATGGAATGGTTCCAGATTAAAGGAGAATAGACACGACAACTAAATGCAATGTGTGAACCTGGATTTGATCTTGGACTTGAGGAACATCTATTTTCACAAGTGTTTCAATGGAAATGTGGCAGATGACAAATAGGGTAACAACAATTTACTTCCATCAAAATATTTTAATTTCTTGAAATGTTCCAGCAAAACCACAACTATACTTGGGGATAATTTTCACCATTATTTCTTGTCAAAATCAGGGACTCACTAGAGTATGTCTCATAGCTTGCTATGTTTGTGCCTATGTTCATGCCCCACCTAAAATTCTCTTATCTTCCCCCATTTTTCTCCAATTCTCCAAAACTCAATTCCAATGCTACCTCCTACCTGAAGTATCCACTGATTCTACCAATGACTGTGCCTTTCTTATGACAATTAGCATTCCATCATGATTATCTACATTCTCCTTTGCCCACGGAAGTGGGCACCTTACAAACAAGAATTATATCCTACTTTATTATAGTATCAAACACACTGTAGATGCACAATACATGAACAATGAATGAATGAAAAATAATTGGTAGTGCTTGCAAACGTGGCATTTCAGTTTATAAAGAACTATACGTAATACATTTAAAAGAAAATAATATTTTAAAAATTAATTTCTGTATTGGAAATAAATTCACAAGATTTAAAAATGAAAACAAGGGCTAGCCCAGTGGCATAGTGGTTAAGTTTGTACACTCTGCTTTGGCGGCCCGGGGCTCACAGGTTCGGATCCCAGGCACGGACCTATGCACCGCTTATCAAACCATGCTGTGGCAGGCATCCCACACACGAAGTAGAGGAAGATGGGCACAGATGTTACCCAGGGGCCAATCTTCCTCAGCAAAAAAAAAAGAAAAAAATATAATACAATATACATTGAGAAGTCTCACTCCCACCCATGTCCTCCTCTACTGTGTTCCCCCTCACTCTGCCCCCCATATGTAATTTTACTATTTAGTTTCTTATGCATCCTTCCAATGTTTCTTAGTGCCAATATAAGCAAACAGAAATGTATTATTTCCCTCTCTTTCTTAGAAAAGACAGTATACTACACATACTGTGTTGTACAATATATTCTTATTATCTTCTCTTTCTTACAGCAGACTAAATAGACTGTTACTTCATCCTCTAAAAATTTATCCTGGTGATCTACCCTCTCAGTAACAGAGACCTTCTTATTCTTTTTTACTAGCCATAGTACTCCACTGTATAGATGTACCATAGTTTAATCAATCAATTTTCAAAATATTTAATGCTTCTCAAAAATATTCACTAAGAAAAACATATATAACCATAAGCATTGTTTATTAAATCCTATGCAAATTAAATGTACACAAAATTATTACCTTGAGACTTAGAATCATGTAAAAAACAAGAACACCACCTTTCCCTCTTAATGTACTATTTCTCCAAATGCAGCAGTCCATCCCAGCTCCCTCCTAGGAAGGGATGGAGGGAGGGAGAACAGAAGAGAAGGAGGGAGAAATGGAGGAAGGGAGGGATAGACGGAAAGAAGGAGGAAGAAAAAAACATAAAATTTCTTAATAATTAAAGTTTAATATTATTCAATAATGTCAGTTTGGCTAAACCTAAAAGGGCTCCTCTAGCATCTTTACATTAAAGAGACTATGATATGAATGGCAATGAGTTATCTAATTAGACTAAAGCACATTTACCCTGGGTGCATATCCTCTCAAGTCAGAACTACATCTTAAATTTCACTAAAATTATCTCCATCTCGTCCCTATTTTTCCCCTTAAAACCTTTTATACTTCATTCTCGGTGGGTACATTCTAAACTTTTAAAAAGTCCTTTGAAGTAACCACTTTTTCAGCATATCCTTGAAATACATTCATTCCTCCAACTTTCCATTAGCATTCCCTGGAGTTCTAGTCTCTATCCCAGCTGTCCTTCAGTTAGATCAGCTTCAGATCACAAGCTCCCACATTTTCCTTTTACCTGCTCTAAAGAAGAGTCCTCCTTATTCTGAGCCACCCTTTCTTCCCAATAACTAGATTCTTAAATAGCTTACAAGAGCAACAGACTTGTAAATGTATCTAACTACTTATAACTAACTCCTAGTAGTGATTTCACAGGTAACTCAAACGCAATAGGTTCAAACTGAATTCATCCATCCATGTCCAAACCTATTCTTCCTCCAGTGTGTTCATCAACTCCATAAAAAGCACCATCATCCACCTAACTACTCAAGCCAGAAGCCTAAATGTCTTGACTTCTTCTCCTTCATCTTCTTCTTACAATCAATTATCAAGTCCTTCAAGAAAATATTAGAAGAACTCCGTATCTCCCCATGTCTACTATCACCATTCTAGCCCATCAACAGGTTATTATCCTTTCCTTGGGTGGCTTCTGTACCCTCCCTCTGCTATATCTAATACAACAGATATTCCTTCAGATCACATCTCCTGTTAGGTGACATATTACTCTTTTAAAATGCATATCTAATAGCTTCCCAGGCTATAAGGATAAGGCCCCAATCCTTATAAGGATAAGGTAGCAAGGCCCTACCAGATCTGGCCCTGCCTACTTTTCATGTTTCATCCTATACTACTCTCTTTCCTCATTCTCTGTATCATGTAGCCACACAGACTTTCTTTTCAATTCTCAGATGTATCAGGATCTTTTTCACCTCAGAGTTTTTGCAAATGATGCTGCTTTACTTGGAATGCTCATCCCATTCTTTGCTTATTCGGCTTTAACATCTTCCTAGCCTGGCCCCCTATCCTCAAGACACAGCTAAGAATCTTGCATTTCCCCTTCGAAACACTTGGATTATTAATAATGTCTTTTCCAAGATCTGTCTTGAAGCTTTTGGAAAAGGAGCAACAATATATATTTGTCTTGGGTTGAATGTCTAGGGCCCAGCTCAAATAATGGCAATCAAATATTTTTTGAATAAACAATAATAGCAAACATACGCATAGCACTCACACTGACATAAGTTCCTTTAATAAATCTCCACTCCTTTAATCTTCACAAAAACCCTATAAAGTAAAGGAGGAAACCAAAATATTTGAAACGTTAGATAATCTTACACAACTAAATAAGTCATAGAGTCTGGATTCAAACCTAGGCAATCTGCCTGCCCTAGAATCTATTTTCTGAACTTAGATGATATATTGCATCTCCTATGTTATGAAGTCAACAAGTAAAGATGCTAAAGGAGAGTGGGATGTAAAACAAATTAAAGGGTTATCAGTAACCTAATACCAGCAGGCAAGAACAGAAACAAAAGAGGATGTTTAAGGTAGGTAAAGTAAAAAGAGAGTAATTTTAATTGCCTAAACTAGGAAATTAAGAATGCCCACCTGGCTGTCTGGTGAAGTCTATGGACTCTTTTCAGAATAACGTTTTTTAAAAAACGTTAATAAAATATATAGGATTACAAAGGAAACCAATTATATTGAAATAAAGTTGTCCAAAATTTTTTAAGTACCAAATTTGTGATATATTGCAATGTATGTCCTTCCTTATTAATGCATTTTAGATATATCTAGAACCATTATATAAAAATATAAGTAATTTCTATCAGTGACAAAGTCACAAGTCTGTTAATACTACTATTTTTTTTTTTTTTTTTTTTTTGGTGAGGAAGATTCGCCCTGAGCTAACATCTGTGCCAGTCTTCCTCCATTTTGTATGTGGGTCGCTGCCTCAGCACGGTTGACAAGTGGTGTAGGTCTGCATCCAAGATCTGAACCTATGAACCCGGGCTGCGGGAGCGGAGCAAACTGAACTTAACCACTATGCTATGGGGTCAGCCCCTAATACTACTATTTTTTATGCCTACATTTATAATTAAAAGAAATTTAGGTTAGAGATTAGTAAAAATAAAGACGTAATTTGTTTCCCATTGAGGTTCACAGATCCTGCCCCCTAAATCCTATCCCCTGGGGTTAAGAACACCTGGCCTAAACAGCACCACCTGGAGCCTATAGAGCCTTTCCACGGGATGCCTTGCCCTGGCCCAAAAAGCAAAAACGGTCTGACCAGCATCTTTTCTGAGATTACATTATAAAAAGCACTGCTCTAGATTCATTTCCTGGCTATATAAATTTGTATGATTTTAGTTTTAACATTGCGTATATTCGTACGGTTTGGCATGAAACATTACATCCCAATTTTTCCTGTTTCTCTTAATAACATCAATATCTATGTTTCAAAAACAAGAAGAATGAAGATTCCGTGGTTCCTGAACTCAGGCACGCAGGACAACACCATCACTGTGTCAGGCATTAGGTCAAGAATCCCACTAACTTTTCAAAATCTTTTCCTCTTTTCTTCTCACTCTGTTAGACATTTATAAAAATGATCTCAAAGGCAAAGAGACATATTTGAATGACTTTGTGCTGATTTTTATTAACATACTCAAGGAAACACATTACAGTTCACATATCTAAGGTAGACCAATACATGAAAATAAAAGGTTTAATAATAGATATCAGTAAGCCAGAAGAAGAAACAAATTATAAACCAGGTATTGTACATGCAAATAATAAATTTCCTATAAATTATTTACTCTACCTAAGGAAAAGCACTCACATAAAGAAGAAGACCACACTGTGGCTAAGAAAAAAATTTACATAGACTGATAAACTCAGAGTAGCCTTTGCTATGTCATCTGAATTTGTGAAACTGAGATAATATCAGCAACTATATTATAGATTAACACTTTGCCTCTTTATCTTTTTTCAAAACAGGTAACTATTCCCTACAATGATGGCAGGAATAAAACAAGACTATTTTCACCACTCTCCTTTTACCTTTCCACATGGAAAGTTTTAACAATTTGACAAGAAAGTCTTTCCTGAGCTAGCAAAGAGGACAAGTCTATCAAACATAATAATGTGGATTCTACTGTGAACTCCTATTCTAAGAAAGATGGGCTATCTTAAGGCAAGAAATACTTCATAACTATTCCCTTTGAAGGAGAGCAAGAGAGCAGTTTCCTCCAAATCCTCCTGTTTCTACTACATTATAAGCAAAAAAAAAAAAGTACAATAAATTGTTAGATTTCAGCTTCCAGCCATAGTGGAATTACTAGTATTTGGATTTGCCTCCTCACTATAAAAAAATAGACAAATGTATAAAATATATTAAACTGTTTTCAGAGAGTAGAAAACAGGCAGTGTAGATCTGTGATCCCTGAGAGAAGGAAATCAAAGGAAATGAGCCCCATAATCACCTTGGCTTTCTGCCTGAAGGCAATTTCTGGACTATGGCCTATGGAGGAGGAACCCAAGCAGAACCTAGTGGGCTCTATGAGTTGAGGAGAAATAAAGGGGAGTTCAGGAAAACTGAGGCAACTGGAATTTGCATGGCACAATACCAGAGATAAGGGAGTTGTGCAGAAAAAACCTCTAGAAATCTATATATAAGTTCCTGTGAGTCTTTGGCTAAGCTATGTATGCATAGAGTGAAACTACCAAGAGGCTAGACAAAGAAAACTACTGAGGAAAAAAAAATACTGGAACGGTTAAAGGTGAACAATTCCAAGAGCTTATATAGGGCTTGGAGACATTCGAGTTCAAACCAGCCAGAATGAAGAGGCCTCACTGAACACTCAGGGTTTTCAGTAGTGACCCGAGAAGGGTCATGCCTCAGAAGAGAGCTAAACTATTCCTAAAGTAATAGCTACTCTAGGTATACCTTAGCAAAGCTTTAAAACAAATCTACAAATGATCAAGCGGAATAAACTTAATTGCTGTCAAAACAAAATTCATTGTTCTTTAAAGGGAGACAACAACATCCAGACACTCACCAATGTAATATTTATAATGTCCACTGAGCAATACAAATTACTATAGACAGTCACAGAGACAGAAAAATGTGATCTATAACTGGAGAGATCACTCAATAAAAACAGACCTAGAGGGGCCGACCTGGTGGCATAGCGGTTAAGTTTGTGCGTTCCACTTCAGTGGCCCGGGGTTCGTTGGTTCGGATCCTGGGCACAGACCTACTCACCACTCACCAAGCCATGCTGAGGCGGTATCCCATATAGAAGAGCTACAACTCTACAACTATGATATACAACTATGTACTGAGGCTTTGGAGAAAAAAAAGAAAAAAAAAAAGAGGAAGATTGGCAACAGATGTTAGCGCAGGGCCAATCTTCTTCTTCAAAAAAAAAAGATCTCTTAGCTTAAAAAAAAAAAAAAAGACCTAGAAATGACTGATAGAGAGGATGAAATTAGGAGACAAGTACATTAAACTGGCTATTATAAAAATGTTCAAGGATATAAAGGAAAACATACATGTAATGCAAAAAGAACAGGATAGAAACGGAACAAAAACGGAACTGCTCAGACCTGAAAAATAGAATATCTGAAACGAGAAATTTAGTGGATAGGTTTAATATTAAACACTGCAGATCAGAGAATGTGAAGATATAGCAATAAAAGCTATCCAAAAATGAAAGAAAAAACACAAAAAATGAACAGTGCCTCATTGACCTATAGAACAATGACAAGCGGTTTAACATACATGTAACTGGAGCACAGGAAGTGAGGGGCAAGGGGGAAGAAATATTTGAAAAAATAATGGCAGATCATTTTCCAGATTTGATAAAAACTATAAACACACATATCCAAGAAGCTCAACAAAGAAGATAACCATGAAGAAAAGAACCCTAAGGCACATTCATAATCAAATTGCTGAAAACCAGTGATAAAGAGAAAATCTCAAAAGCAGCCAAAGAAAACAACACATTGCGTGGAGAGGATCAACGAAAAGAAATACTACCAACTTCTCAACAGAAATAATACAAACCAGAAGAAAATGAGGAAACACCTTTAAAGTAATCCACGAAAAAAAAAAAAAAACCCATACCTGGAATTCTACATATACTGAAAATATCTTTGAAAAATGAAGGCAAAATAAAGACCTTTCCAGATAAACAAAAGCTAAGAAAATTAATTGCCAGCAGTCTAGTACTAGAAATATTACAAAATGTTCTTTTCCCTAAAGAAAATGATTTCAGACAGAACCCAGACATAGGGAGAAATGGAAGTACAATGTTACGAGGCTCTCACATTATGTGAGGTGGTATAATTTTATTTCAAGATAAACGGTGGTAGGTTAAAGATGCGTATTATAACCTCATAGCAACCATTAGTAAAGTAAAACAAAAAGGTATAGTTAATAAGCCAAAAGAGGAGGTAAAATGGATTACAACCAACATACAGTATATTCAGTTAGATTTACTACTTTTCACTAAGGTTTTTCTTATAAGTGAAAGGATGAACTTCAAGTAAAGTCTATAATACACACTAGCTGTTTGCCTATTTCTTTTTGCACAACACTAATTATACAGTTTCTCCATGTAACAAAACTAAAGGACCTCAGAATACAGGTATTCTAAGAATCCAATAAACACTATTCTGCCAAAAAAGGTAACAGATTCCTACTTAGATAAAATATAGATAATTTTTTACAAACTTAAATGATAATTTTTATCAGTCAGATCTGACAATATGAAAAGCATTGGAATCACCAAATTTAAGGTTCAGATGAAGAAATCTTTTCTCAGAGTATGAGAACATAACCATTAATTTCAAATACAATTCAAGACATTTAAAAAAAACATTTCATTCTAGAAAAGACCTAACAGGAAAAAAAAATTGTTTCTACTTCTAAAACACATGTAAGAAACAAACACACTTTCCCAATGATCCCCACACAATATCAAAAAGTAAACTCTAAAGGCTTATATCTAGTGGTTAAGATTCTGTGCTCTCACCACTGAGCTTTGGTTCATTTCTCGGTCAGGGAACCACACCACCTGTCTGTTGGTTGTCATACTGTGGTGGCCATGTGCTGCTGAAAGCTATGACACGGGTATTTCAAACACCAGCAGGTTTCAGCGGAGCCTCCAGACTAAGATAGCCCAGGAAGAAGGACCTGGCCACCTACTTCCAAAAAAACTGGCCATGAAAACCCTATGAATAGTAGCGGAGCATTGTCTGATATAGCACAGGAAGGTGAGAGGACGGCGCAAACAGACTGGGCAGGGTTCTGCTCCACTATACACAGGGGCACTAGGAGTTGGAACTGACTTGACAGCATTAACAACAACAAAGGCTTATGTATTAGTTCAATGAATACATGCTAAAGAGATTAGCTGTCAACAAAATATAAAACTTTTTTTTCGAGGAAGATTGGCCCTGTGCTAACATCTGTTGCCAAGCTTCCTCTTTTACTTTTTTCTCCCCAAAGCCCCAGTACACAGCTGTGTATCATAGTTGTAGAGTTGTAGCTCTTCTATGTGGAACGGTGCCTCAGCATGGCTTGATGGGCAGTGAGTAGGTCCGTGCCCAGGATCTGAACCTGCGAACCCCAGGCCGCCGAAGCAGAACGTGTGAACTTAACTGCTACACCACTGGGCCAGGCCCCAAAACTTCTTAAACTGAAAAAATATCTTAGTATTTTGGCTTGACAAAAACAAACTAAAAAAGTTTTACCTTAAATATAGAATACATAACTTCAGCAATATCTAAAAGCTATTTTGTTATATAAAATATTTTCCTTGGGCAAGCCTCACCAGCTGGTTCCATTTGCCCAGAGAGACAGCTGTTTTTTAGTTTCCCTATCTCAGCACGTTTCCAACTGTCAGTTCTAACTGTATGCAATCCCATAGTGACAGAATACTTTAAGAGAAATGGCTCATTAACTGTGAATCTATGAAGTCCACTCTCTTCAGTGAATTCAAATTAAACCTGCAGACTTGGTAGCTCATAACAAAATTCCCCACACGTATTTTTGTTGTTGTTCTTTTGCACTGCAGATTCAAAGTAAAATATTCACGCCATCTACTATAAAATCTTTTGCTCAATCCTATAGATGCACTGACATAAAAATGTTAGTGGAAGTATATACTCAAAAATTATGAATTACAAAGCTATTTTAATAAAATAAGAACTTCCAAGTTTTTTTACAATGTAAGTGGCTTACAATTTTGCAGAGACTAGTTTGGACAATAAAGCTCAAATTTGAAATATACAATAGGTTTTTAGAAAATTCCCAGTAACAACTCTAACAGAAGACTGACTACACAGGCCTGTAAGAATCAGATAAGATAATGCATGTCTTTTTTGAAGAAAAACTTCAAAAAAAAGAAAATCAGTTTTTACATGTAAGGCATTTTTACTGTCAGTACAAGTAAATCACTTTTATAAATTATTTGGAAAGGATTATAACAAAATAAGCATGGGCCATTCTGAGGCAGATGCATATCAAACATATGTACACCAAGAGCATATCACTGGATGATAACCACAGTAATTCGAGAAATTGGAACCCTTTTCCATTTTTGGTGGGAACGTAAAATGGTGCAGCCACTACGGAAAACAGTATAGAGGTTCCTAAAAAAGTTAAAAATAGAATTATGATATAATTCAACACCCCACTTCTGGGTATATAATCCAAAAAGAATCGAAATCAGGATCTCAGAGATATCTGCCCTCCCATGTTCACTGCAGCAGCATTCACAATAACTAAGTTATGGAAGCAATCCAAATGTCCATCAATGGATGAATGGATAAAGAGGATGTGGTAGATGTATATACATTGGAATATTATTCAGCCTTACAAAGGAAGGAAATCCTGCCATATGTGAACCTGGAGGACATTATGCTCAGTGAAATAAGTGTCACAAAAGGACAAATACTGCATGATTCTACTTATGTGAGGTATCTAAAATAGTCAAACTCGGAGAAACAGAGAGTAAACTGGTAGTTGCCAGGGGCTGCAGAGAAGGAGAAATGGGAAGTTGCTGTTCAAGAGGTGTAGAGTTTCAGTTATGTGGGATTAATTAGCTCTGGAGATCTGCTGTACAACATAGTGCCTACGGGTAATGATACTGTATCGTGCACTTAAAAATTTGTCAAGAGGGTAGAGCTCATTTTAAGTGTTCTTATTACAATTATAGGTATATATATATAATTTCATAGCCCTGTCCAATATCATTACAAACACAAAAGAAGATCTGCTGAAACTAAAAGAAACTTCTGGAGAAGTACCATGTTGAGTATGAGGTGATTTGGAGAGAAAGTCACAGAAACTACGGCCCCTTCATTCTCTTCCAAATGCTTTTCCCTAAATAGATGCATAGTGCTTGAAGAATTATCAAACATGTGGAGACCAAGTCTCTTCTCTGCTGACTATAGGAACATTTTTTGCAAAGATTGAAACATCATCTTTGAAACTATTCAGAAACTATCATTAATTAGGAAAGATGTGAGTTTTAATCTAGTAATATATATTATCTATATCCCTATATCTATGTATCTATCTACATACATATATGTATATACACAAACATCCATAAATACATACACTATCTAGGCATTAAATAAGTTTCTATCCCTAGAAAAAAATAAATGTTTGTCTCTCATAGATATACACTGGATTTTTTAAATGATATAATAAATATGGACAAATATCTTTATTAAGTCATTAGAACAATGGACAGCGGCCTTTTTAAACTTAATGGGCAGTGCATTGTTTAGGGACCTCAAGTTCGTGTGAGAAGGCAGACAGCTAGAGTGCTCGACTGGTTCTAAGATTTGTGGGATTGCTCAGTGCACTGAGGTGTCCCAAATAAACTCTCACTGGTTCACAAATCCAAGTCAGAATTCTCACACTGGCCCCTACATTATCTCAAACAAAGGTCATCCTGCATTCTCGCGTCTACTTCAACTGTTCAATAACCACCGACTTCCAATGTTACATACGTCATGACCCTAAAAAGAAGCTGCTTTCCTAAAGTTAGATTTTCCCATTTCACCAATCTTTTTTTTTTTCTTTTGAGGAAGACTGGCCCTACGCTAACATCTGTTGCCAATCTTCCTCTTTTTCCTTTTTTCTCCCCAAAGCCCCAGTACATAGTTGTGTATCATAGTTGTAGAGTTATAGCTCTTCTATATGGGACACTGCCTCAGCGTGGCTTGATGAGGGGTGAATAGGTCTGTGCCCAGGATCTGAACCAGTGAACCCCAGGCTGCTGAAGCAGAATGTGTGAACTTAACTGCTACACCCCTAGGCTGGCCCCTCACTAATCTTTTTTAATCAAGCAACAAGTCTTGAAAATGTTCCTCATTTACAAAAACATAAATTTGTTACTTTCTAAGAAATAATTATGATCTCTGAGATACTTAGTAATATCCTGTTTGAAAGCAAACAAAAATAATTCCTAACCCTCTACCTAAAGTCTTCTACTCTGATTACAGCAACAAATATAGCATTACTCCATGTGAAGCCTAATTCTTGCTCTCTGTCAGGTAGTTTTCTCAATCAACAAATATTTATGGAGAAACTGCTATGTGTCAGTCATTGATCAAGGCTCTAGGGATACAGAAGAGAAAAAGACAGGAGACAGATCTGCTCTCAGGAGACAGATAATAAAAAGTACACAAATAAATAGGACAGCTCTTTATTACTTCAGACTACATAACTCCTGACTAAACCTTTCACCTCTAGTTTCTGTTTGCCAGGTGTACCTGCTGTTTTTACCTCCCAGTTTTCAATACTCATGGTATATATATTTTTTAATATTTCCACCAAATCAACCATCACTAAACATAAGTTGTTTAACTGGTTGTCAGGTTCCAAAAGATGTCTAGTTCAGCCAAACTAGGTTTTAGCAAACAAATATTTTATCTGTACACTGGTTGTGCCCCTCAGTTGATTTTAACATTAGCACAGCATGAAGACAACTGTTCTAGGAATTAGATGGAAAATGAGTACAGAATATGAGCACATTGAATATGTTTTCTAAGCACCCCAGTATAGCTTGAACTAGTTATTCTGTATTCAACAAGATATTTCAGAACCCCGAACAAAGCTAAAAAGCATGCACAATCTTTTCACATAATATAGTCTACATACTTCTTAGCAATCAAAACTCACATTTAATCTTAGATTTGGGAAACCTAATGCCTGTAAACATTTTCACAAACTGGTCTTCCCTCCTTCAAGTTACATTTCTTCTAACTCCTAGAAAAAATTACTCGTGAAAAAGGAGTTCAAAATTCCCTTGAAATATATGACTTTCTAATTCAAGATTTGATAACCTCATGCAATCAATTAACTTCTGCCTCAGATTACATCATCTGTAAAACTGGCCAAACACAACTTTCCGTACTGTAAAACATTCTAAATTCAACTTATAGTCAATGACTTATAATAAGTTTTGTTAAGGTATCCCATACAACTTTGAATAGTGTTACACTGACCTCAAATACTCATTCTCAATAAATTAAATTCCATTCTCAATAAATTAGAATTCTCTCTAAATTCCATATTACACTGCAAAATAATCAGAATCCCTCTGTTCTGATCAAACAGTTCACAAATGCCCCAAAAGAGATTCCCAATAGTGTATGTGTCTGTACACACATATACACACATACATGAATATGGACACGTGGATACATGAGTGCATCCCAAAGGAAAAAGAGGTTCAAGGAACAATTTGTGCAGTCTCCTCTTTAAAAATCAGAAAAAAAACTGACAAATTCATGAAGAGGAATAAAATAAAGAGTGTAATGAGAAGTCCCATCTGCCTATGACATAATAGCCAAGCATGATTTTTTAGAATCTTTCCCTTTAACTAATTTAACAAAATGTTCTTAAAACCTAGAGAGCATTGAGACGGGGATGTGACAGGGGAGGGGGGGAGGGGGTATCAATTAGCATATATTTTGGAAGTCAAATATAGTTTATCTTTATTTGTAATAGTAGAATTTAGCCTAATTTTCATTTCTATTATTTCCAAAATCCTAATCAATTTTGAGGAAAAGAAGAAAGAAATAAAAAAGATGTACAAACTTAGAATATACCCATCCTTCTTCTGGCTCATGCAAGATATATTTGTAAAATATTTGTATGTAAAAACAAACTGCATATATTGCAAACTACATTTCATGAAAAATATACTTTGCATTAAATATCTACCTGAATAAAGATTTTTTTTCCCAGAGCACAGAAAGATAAAGATTTAGTACAAAAGGACATTGGCTCAGAACAACATACCAGATGAACATAAAAGGTTAATTTTAATAATCAAATTCATAATTCATCTAATCTAGGAAATGCCAAGAATAGTTTAAAGAGATATTCCATTTAACACGAACTAATACACCAACTGTCAGTAACAGTGAAGATGACTAAATGATTCTGAAATACAATATGCTTGTGTTTAATGACATCAATAGATATGTAGGAAATTGACAATAGATTATTTGCCCAGTTACTGTGATGCTTGTAAAACCATTACTAGGCTACAAATCTTATTCTACTTTTAGAACTGCCCATGATCCAAGAAAAGAAAAAAAAATAGCATAAAACATATTATTCTTTTCTTAGACAGGTACATTTCAGTGAAAATACAATTTTAAGAATGTTATGCTTTTGTTTCTGGCACAGAAAAACATCTCTAAGCATTATTCATATTATTTCTCTCCCCTAAAGTTAACATACTTTAATGCCATATGGGCACAAATTTACTTCTGTTCATTTAAACTTGCAATTAAACTTTATAACATAGAAAACTGCTAAAGTAAAATAATCCCATTCCACTGAAAGGCTTTTTTTTTTTTTTTTCTCTAAAATAACATGGGTGATGTGCCAAATGGCTGGGGTGGTAGCTCATTATACCTTCAGAAAGAATCCAAGTTTGAGGCTTATCTTGGGTTCTCACAAGTAGCGGCAAAACCTTGGAGTGCTATCAAGGGTTAGAAAGGGCAGATCAAATGTCTGAGTTGAGTGAATCCATTCAGAGGGTGTTGGTTGTTTAGTAATCTAATGAGCAACACATTAGTAATCTATTGATCAATGCATTTTATTGTAACTTTATTAAATAACAGAGTCTCTTATATCTAAAATATTCAAACCATTTCACAGAAAGAAGCCTTGTGCTGCCCAGAAAATGTTCCTTTTTTCTTTAATCTATGTCAACTCTTTTAAAATCATAAAATTCCATTTAGTGACTGAAAGAAATAACTTATGAAATTCTGATTTATAGGAATCAGAAAGCTAATAAACTTTCAAAGAAGTAAGCAGCAGGATCTGGTCCAGCATATCATTAATCCTAAATATACGTTCATAAAGTGAGTAGATGAGAAGATAAGGCATCCCCAATTATAGTAGGAGGCCAAAGAAAGATTTCTAAGAAATCAGGCAGCAATATGGGGCCTTGGGGTGGGGGCAAACTTGAACACACAAAGCAACATACTCCACTGTGTCTTTAGTATCAACAGTGGTACATTTTTACTCCGTATTTGGAGAGTTTGAATAATGTTGTTAGGGCACTCAAATTACTCAGTGTTAATAACTGTACACAGCTATTGGCACCATGACAAATAAGCCAAAAAACAGATCAATTTCAAAAGCAAAAATAAATCCATCCTTTTTGAAATTGAAATATAGCCACATATTCAGTTATATTAGTCAACTTGATAAAAAGAATCCACAAAAAAACCTACAGCTAACATTATACTTAATGGTTAAAGACTGAATGCTTTCTCCCTAAGACTGAGAACAAGGCAAAGATTTGCTCTTTCAACACTCTTATTCAACATAGTGCTAAAAGTTTTGGCCAGTGCAATAAGACAAGAAAAAGAAATAAAAGACATACAAATCAGAAAGGTAGAAAAAAACTGTCCCTATTTGCAAATGACATGATTGTTTACATAGAAAATCCCAAAGAATCTAGCAAGAAAAAATAAAATCCTAGAACAAATAAGTGAGTGCAGCAAGGAACATAGGATACAAGATAAATTTACAAAATCAATCGTATTTTTATATATAGCAATGAAAACATGAATGCTGAAATTAACAATATAATACTATTTACAATGCTCAAATGAAATACTCGTGTAAAATTAACAAACTGTGTACAGGACTTGTACACTGAAAACTACAAAACACTGATGACTGAAATCAAAGATACATAGAAATGCAAGACATACTGTGTTCATGTAGGACTCAACATAATAAGACGTCACTTCACAAATTGATAAGCAGGTTAATGCAATTCCTATCAAAATCCAAGCAAGATTTTTTTTGTAGATATAGATAAGATTATTTTAAAATATATATGTAAAGGTAATGGAACTAGAGTAAAGTGGGAGGGATCAATCTATCCAATTTGAAAATTTACATAGCTACAGCTATCCAAATGATGTGGTATTGGCAGAATGATAGACAAATAGATTAATGGAACACAATAGAAAACTAAGAAGTAGATGCACACATATATGCCTAAGTGAATTTTGAGAAAGGTGTAAACACCAATTCAATGGAGGAAAGATACCGTTTTCAGCAAATGGTATTGGAGCAGTTGAATATCCATAGGCAAAAAAATGAACCTTGGCCTAAGTTTTACACCCTGTGCAAAACTTAAAATGGATCACGGATTTAAATGTGAAACATAAAACTACTAGAAAAAAACACAGAAGAAAATATTCAGGATCTAGGACTAGGCAAGTCCTTAGATATGCCCCAAAAGCATAATCCATAAAAGAAAAAACTGATAAACTGGACTTCAGAATTAAAAACTTTTGCTCTGTAAAAGATCTGTTTAAGAGGATGAAAAGACAAGCTACGGGCTGAGAGAACATACAACTGATTCTCATTATTCATGGTAGTTATGATCTATGAATTCTCCATGAACACTAAATCAGCCAATACTGAAATACAAGTTCCTGCAGGCCTCTGGTCACAGCAATTTTCATCAACTGATCAATACATAAACTTGTTTTCTGTGTGTTTCTGTTTAAAGTCACCATATTTAATATATATTGATTCCTTAGATTTGAACTCATGGCCAATAATACTACAAATCATGCCTGAACAAAGCTTATTTAACACGTTATTTACTCTGTAAGGCACATCACAGCATGAAAAGCAAAAAAATGTAGCACTAAATAATCTGTGAAATGGACACTTGTTTACAGTATGAGACTTAAAACAAGAAGGCAGAGCATCATCTTGTTCAGCCTTAGCTGGAAATGTGCATGTTGGGTAATTCAAAATTTTCATCACTCTGTGGATGTCTGTAAATGATTGCAAAAGCACTGCAAGTATTGATTTGGGGGGGTTACAAAGTAATTTTAACAAGTAGGCAAATTCACTAACACAAATTCCATAAATATTGAGCATCAAGTGTATTTGCAAACCACATATCTGAAAAAGAACTATTATCTAGACTATATAAAGAACTCCCCAAATTTAAGAGTAATAAAACCCAAACAATCCAATTAGAAAATGGCCAAAAGACATTTCACTGAAGATGATATACAGATTTCAAATAAGCACATGAAAAGATGTTCAACATCATTAGCCATTAGGGAAATGGAAATTAAAACCACAATGGAATATCACTATACATCTATGAGAATGGCTAAAAAAAAAAATAGTCACATCAAATGCTGGTGAGGATGTAGAGAAACTAGATTATTCATACATTGTTGATGGGAATGTAAAATGATACAGCCACTCTGGAAAATAGTCTGGCAGTTTCTTAAAAAACTTAACATGTAACTACCATACGAGGCAGCAATTATATTCCTAGGCATTAATCCCAGAGAAATAAGCAATTATCCTGACACAAAACCTGTATACCAATGTTTACAGCAGCTTTATTCATAATAGTCCCAAACTGGAAACAACCCGGATGTTCATCAACAGGTGAATGGTTAAACAAACTGTGGCACATCCATACCATGGAATAACGCTCAACAATAAAAAAAAAAATAACAAATACACATGTTGATACATGCAACAACCTGGATGAATCTCCAGAGAATTATGCTGAGTGAAAAAAGACAATCCCAAAAGGTTACATACTAACTCTATAGCCCCATTTATATAACACTGAAATGACAGAATTATAGAATTGGAGAAATGATTAATGATTACCAGGGGTTAAGGAGGGTAGGAAGGGGGTATAGCTATAAAAGGGCAATATAAGAGATCCTTGTGGTGATGGAGATGTTCTATATATTGACTGTATCAATTTCAATATTCTGGTTGCAATATTGTACTTTCGTTTTGCAAGATGTTAGCATTGGGGGAAACAGGGTAAAGCACCACAAAATCTCTGTGCTATTTCTTACAATTGCATAAGGATCTACAATTATCGCAAATTAAAAAGCTAATTAAAACAGTGAATTTTGCAGTTACATTTTCAACTATTTTATTCAGGATATCATACTGTTTTCTCGAGGTAAAAATTTCTAATTGTGAAACTCATATTCTTTATTTTACTTCAAATAAACCTAAGAGGAGCAAGCATTTTAAAAGGTGAGTAGAAGGATAAATTACATTAAAATAATGAAATAAAGTATTGAAATGAAATTGCTTATACAATAAAAATTTGTGTTTAAAATTCCAGAGCAACAACAATAACAAAGTATTTCATTATTGTTTCCTCCTCAACAGAAAATGAGAGTTAGCTGTTTCAAAATTATAACTAAAATCAAGGATCTTTTGGTTTAGATTGCAAGTATAGCATTAACTTAGTTCTAAAGAATCTAATATCACAAATTTGATCCAGTTATAGAAACAGTTATTGTTCTATTTTCCAGCCACTAGCTGCATCTCTAACAAACCATTTGACAAATGCATACCCAATAAGAAAGAGACAGAAGTGATTCCCAAATCTATTTGTCCTTCCAAAAAAAGAAATCAAGGAGAAAAGAGGGAAAAAAACCTATAGATTTTCAATTGGTGCCACTATCTTTGTTTGAAACATATCACAAAGAGCCATACAATTCATCAAGAAAAAATTAATCCATCACCTATTTCTAAATGATATGGCAACTCTATGTTAGTTGGGAAAGATTAAAAGCATAAAAGGAAAAAAAAGCAATAGCTGCAATGAAAACTTTAACATCTGTGCTACAGAATATAGCAGGAAACTTAAACAATATCTTAGGTTGATGGAGCTTAACAAGTACCAACTGTCAAGAACTGTGAAGGGGGCCAGCCCCAGTAGCCCAGTGGCTAAGTTTGGCACACTTGGCTTGGGCACCCCGGGTTCAGTTCCCGGGTGTGGACCTACACCAGTCGTCTGTCAGTGGCCATGCTGTGGTGGCAGCTCACGTACAAAAAGAGGAAGATTGGCAGCAGATGTTAGCTTGGGGCAAATTTTTCTCAGCAAAACAAACAAACAAAACTGTGAAGGGTCTGAGATTTTACTCTACTTGCAAACTAAACAGTTAGCATACTTCTTAGTAGTAGACATACTTTGAGTAGCAAGGGTTAGAAGATTGTCAGACAATTGCCTGTGCAGTCTGTGGTGCATTATACTCTAAATTTGTTCAACAGACGAGATTTTGAAGTTTTCTGTCACCAGAAAAAAAAAAAATCATGTTACTCAGGTATACTGTCTTTAAGTTGTGGCTAATAGTAATTAAAAATTTTACTTTCAAGTAATGTTAAGTCAATCCATATGATTATATGTTCTATAAAATATATCTGTGTGCTTTTCTCCACACAAAAATATTTGGAGCATATTGGTCCTCAAAATTATCTTAATGTAGTTCTTAATTATCTTCTGGTATATGATCTATGTATAAAGGTAGTACTGATTCCAACTTCAATTAACCAATTTAGCTCACAATGTGCTCTTCCTGCTGCTAGTATTAAGAATAAACCTAAATATATAATTCATTTCTTGGCACTTTTTAAAAGGTCTTTTGATAACATTTTAGCAATATGTAGGTTTCTGTACAAGTTCAGAGAATAAACTCATTTTAACAGAGTTGTGAAAACTTGCATGTTGAGAATAAACTAATTTGATTTCTGGAAAGAAATGTCAGGATCACGTATTAAGTATTATGCCTCTCAAAATTAGATTTGTCTTTATAAATCCTTAATCCCAAGAAATATGACTCTTTCAGAGAATAACGGCAAATGCATCTGTTCACATTCAAAAAGTTTATCTTTCCTCAAATTATTGAGAATATTAATAAAGGATAGTATTCAGAATCAAGTGTTTGCATATAAAACAATGTAATATTTCCTAATACAGTCCAAAAAATGCATTCATATAAAAAAGAGCAGCTCCCATCTGCTTTCAATAAATGGACCAACAAAGCAATAACACATCATCATTGCCATTATTTCTTTCTGTGATTTTGCTACTCAAAATTCCTCAGTATAAGACCAGAAGTCTGGATAAGACCCTGAGAACTCATAAAATAAGAAATATCTCACCCTGACACAACCCTCTAATAAAAATTTTTAAAAGGAGTTAATCATTATATATTCAATAACTCTGATGAACAATAAAACTAATTAATACAAAATCATTCCACAAATTATCTCTTTTGATCTAGCTGAAATAACACACCCAAATACTGAAAAAAGATTCAAGATAACCAAGAAAAGCAAGCAAACATTCTATAGCTTATTTTTTGCTTTCATATTTATATAAAAATTTTAAATACATTATTTTTTCTCATATTGAAAACACAGCCATCTTAAAGAAAGGATTAAAATCTACATTAACATAACTATAATTTCTCCAGTGTGACATTTACAAACATTTGATAAAATTCAACATTGATGCTATCTGGGTCTTCTTTGAGAAAGGATTTTTAACTATTTCTTTAATAGAAACAGTTAAATAGACCTAGAATAGTTCAATAGAAATAGTTCAAATAATCTATTCAGGTTATCTATTTCTTCTATGATTTTATAGTTTATGTTTTATAAGGACTTTGCCCATTTCATCTAAGTTGTTGAATTTATTGGCATAAAGTTATTCATAATATCCCCTACTCTCCTTTTAATGTCTGTACGATATGTAGTGATACTCCCTCTCACACCTAAAATTGTCAATTTGTGTCTTCTGGCCAGAGGTTTATCAAATTTTCTGATAACGTCAAAGAACAAGCTTTTGGTTACTGATTTCTTTCCTTATTGCTTTTCTGTTTTCTATTTAATTCATGACTGCTCTTTATTATTTCTTTCTTCAGCTAAGATTTAATTTGCTCTTCTTTATGTAGTATCTTAAGATGGAAGCTTAGATTATCAATCTTAAACCTTTCTATTTTTCTAATATAAACATTTAATGTTATAAACGTTCCTGTAAGAATTGCTTTAGCTGCACCCTATTAGTTTTGATATACTGTATTTGCATTTTCAGTAAATTAATATATTTTCTAATTCCCCCTGGAATTTCTTTAGCTGATGGATTATTCAGAATTGTATAGTTTTTTTAAACAATAAAATTGGGATTTTTCCAGATAGCTCTCTATCAGAGAGAATGTACTGTATATGGTTAGAGAACACTTGCTATGACTTGAATCCTTTTAAGTTTGTTGGCTTGCATTATAGCCAAGAATATGGTCTATTTTGGTATACGTTCTGATTGCACTTGAAAATAAGGTGTATTCTCATGTTGTTGGATGGACTATTCTAAAAATATCAATTTGATAATGTTAGGTAATAGTGTTGTTCAAATGCTCTATATCTTCACTGATTTTTCATCTACTTATTCTATGAATTATTGAGAAGGGTGCTGAAATCTCCGACCATAATTGGATTTATCTACTTCTTCCAGTGCTATCAGTTTTTGCTCTGTGTATTTTGAAGGTCTGTTACTAGGCACATAAACTTTTAGGATTATTATGTCTTCTTGATGAATTAATCCATTTATCATGATTAATAACCCGCTTTAGTCCTAGTAATATTCCTTGCTCTGGAATCTAATTTGTCTGATATTAATATAGTTGTTCCAGCTTCCATTTGATTTGTGCTAACATAATGTATCATTTTTCCATGGTTTTATTTTTATACCTTGTGTCTTTACATTTAAAGTGGGTTCTTATAATCAGCATATGGACAAGCCTTTGTTTTTTATCCAATACAACCATCTCTGCCCTTTAATTGGGCTTTTTAGACCACCGACATTTAAAATGATTGTTATTGTTGAATTTAAATCTGACTTCTTGCTACTTCTCTCATGTCTTCCTTGTTCCCATTTTGCTCTTTTCCAGGCTTCCTTTATACTGATTTTTTTTTAGCTACATCATTTTATCTCCTTTATTAGTTTATTAGCTAAATCTCTTTGTGTTCTTTTTTTACAAGGTTGGTCCAGATATTACTGTATATATTTTTAAGGTATCAGAGTCTATCTTCATAGTATACCACTTCACATATAGTAGAAGAAACTTACAATGCCTCCATTTCTCCCTTCCCAGCCTTTTGCTATTGTCATACATTTTATTTGTAATATGCTTCAAGCTCTACAATGCATTACAATTATTTTTGTTTAAAAAGTCAATTACTTTTGTCACCAACTTTATTGATATACAATTCCACACCATAAAACTCACCCTTTTGAACTATACAATTCAGTAGTTCTTAGTATAGTCACAGAATTGTGAAACTATTACCACTAAGTTTAGAATATTTCCATCATCCCCAAAAGAAACACCTATCCATTGGCAGTCACTCCCCATTCTGCCCTGCACCTAATGCCTGTCAATGACTAATCTACTTTATGTTTCTATATATTTGCTTATTCTGGACATTTCATACATTGGAATCATTCAGTATGTGGTTTTTTGTGACTGGCTTCTTTTGCTTGCATAATATTCTCAAAGTTCATTCATATTCTAGCAGGTTTCAGTACTTTATCACTTTTTACTGCCAAATAATATTTCATTGTATGGATATAACATACTTTAAATAACCATTCATCAGTTGGACATTTGGGTTGTTACCCCTTTTTGGCTATTACGAATAAGGCTATGAATATTTGCATTCAAGTTTTTGTTTAGATATATGTTTTTAATTCTCTTAAATACACAGTTAGGATTGGAATTTCTGGGTCATATAACAACTCTATGATGATATGGTCATACTGACTATATTTCAAAGCGGCTTCACTGTTTTACAATCCCATCAACAACGTATAAGGGATCTGATTTCTCCAACATCCTCAACATCTGTTATAATCTTTCTATTTTATTATAACCATAGGGGGTGTGAAGTAAGATCTCATGGTTTTGATTTTTAGTCCCCTAATGACTAATGATGTTGAGCATCTTTTCATGTGCTTATTGGCCATTTGTATATCTTCTGTTCAGAAATGTTTATTCAGACCTTTTGTCCATTCTAAATGTATCAATTATCTTTTAAAGAGGTTTTTAAATATAAAAACAAACTTATATTTACCTACATATTTAACATTTTCCATGCTCATCATTCTTTTGTTGTAAATTCAGATTTCCATCTGATATTTTTCCTCTGCCAGAAGGACTTCCTTTAACATTTCATGTAGTAATTGTCTGATGCTGATGAATTATTTCAGCTTTCATATGCCTGAAAAGTTGTTTATTTTGCCTTCAGTTTCAAACAATATTTCTGCTGCTCATAGAACTCAAGGTTGCCTCTTTCAGAACGTTAAAGTTGTCGCTCCACTGTCTTCTGGCTTGCATTATTTCTGATGAGAAGTTTGCCATTATTGTTATCTTTATTCCTCTAAATGTAAGGTGTCTTTTCCTCTATCTACTTTTAAGAATTTCTCTTTATCACTAGTCCTTACCAATTTTATTACATTGTACCTCTGTGTGATTTTCTTCATGTTTCCTCTGTTTGGGGTTCGTTGTGCTTCTTAGATCTGTGGGTTTATATTTTTCATCAAATTTGCAAATTTTTCAATCATTATTTCTTCCAATATCTTTTCTGTCATCCATTTCCTCTCCTTCTGGGACTCCAATTACAAATATCTAAGGTCTCTTGATATTGTCCCACAGCTCTGTTTTTTTTTTATTTCCGTCTTCTTTTTTTCTGTTTCATTTTGGGTAGTTTACATTGTTATGCTTTAAGTTCACTTATATTTATTTCTGCAGTGTCAAATCTGCTATTAATCCCATCCAGTGTCTTTTTCAAATCAGGTATTATTCATCTCTAAAAGCTCAATTTGAATCTTTATAATATCTTCTATTTTCCTCCTCATCATGCTCATGTATTTCTCAATCTTCTTGGACTATGGATAATGTCCTCATCTACTAATTCTATCCTATGTATCATTTTGGATTTGTTTCTATTGATTCATTTTTATCCTGGTTACAGGTCATATCTTCCTACTTTTGTGCAAGCCTGGTAATTTTGACTGGATACCAGACACTGTGGATTTTATGTTGGTTGCTGGATTTTATTGTATCTCTTAAAATATTCTGAGGCTTTATTCTGGGATTGTGGAATGCAGTTAAGTTACTTTGATACAGTTTGGCCCTGTGAAGATGTTTTTAGGCTTTATTGGAGTGATTCCTGAATAGCCTTTAGTCTAGAGTTATTTGATTTTGGTAGTAAAGCAATACTCTTCTGAGGAATACCCAATGTCACATGTGTTAGGAGATCCTTTCACTCTGGCTGGTGGAAACACAAACTGCTCCTGGCCCAAGGAAAGCTTCAGAAGTTATTCTGCCTGCTCCTTTCCAGTGGTTTATTCCCTGTCTTTCAATCACTAGACTTTTTAGACATTTCAGATTTAGTAGATTACTCATACACATGTAACTGATCAGTATTTGGCCAAAAACCAAGGAAAACCTACTACAGAGCTCCAGAGAAGTTTCTCTTGTTGATTCTGTGCAGCTCTCCCCTCTCCAAGATACTGCCCCACAAATTTGAGCAAATCCTAGCCAGTTTGCCCTCCCCAATCTCCTTACTCTCTCTCATCAACTCAGTGACACCTCCAGACTCTGTTTGGGTTTCTCCTTCCTGTACCATAGCCTGGATCCTCTCTAGAGGCAATGAGCTGTTCTACAATGTCAGAAAATTATTTTCATATATTTTCTCTCTTTTTATTTATTTAAAGCAGAGAAAAAATTCATTCTGTTATTTTGTATTTTGACTGGGAGGGAAAGTCACATACACTTTTAGGAATATAAACATTCATTCATTTACCAATCTTCTGTCATAGAACCAAAGCCTTTCCTTTGAGTATTATTCTACTGCCTGGAATTATGGAATGTTTGTCTTTCTTACATTGTCATACCCATTATGCATTATCTATGATTTCTAGTTTACTTTCTTTAAAGTGTATTAAGCACATTTAAAACATTTAAGAAACACTTTCAAAGCAATGAGTGAAAATTTTTTTAGCATTTATAACTCCCTACATACACACACACATACACACACACACACACACACACACACACACACACACACAATCTCTTATAGTTATTACATTCATATCTAATTTCACAGCAATTTCTTTCAGTACTTGCCTTTATCTAATCTTTTCAAATTATTCAACTTTGTTTTCAGAAAAATAATTCTTTTTCTTTCCTTTCATTTTCATTGGTTTGCAGAATTATAATAAAGAGCATAACTGGAATAAACAAGTTTGGGAATAAACTCCGCTGGAGGGGAAGAGACATAAACTATTAGAGAATGCCCTATGCTAGCCATAACATTCAATGTGAATCAGTGATTCAATAAGTTAGTAAGAAAGCAGTCAGAAGTTTGTTAATAGAGCTTCTACTATATAATCAACTTGTATCAGATAATTTAATATCTAAGGACTACAGGCTTTTATTAAATACTTTAGAGAACAATCTGTTGACCAAAGAAAGTAAGTCTCATGTAAAATGGCAATTACTTAGAACAGCCTAGAACCCAAAAAGGATTTTATGCCAGGGAATCCCATCACCTTTCCCGGTAAAAGTAATGATGTGAAACTAAAAAATTCAGGTTCTGACAGGGATTTTGAAGAAGAAAAGGGTACAGTTTGTGTGACAGGAAGAGGAGCAGAGCAGACCAGGTGAAGGGGATGGCACAGACAATGTCTCAGACAACAATACGCAATGTTCCCAGTATAACAAACAATCTAAAATAGCAGAGAGCATGTCAGTGTAGAAATCTGTGCCAATAAATCAGTTATTTCCAAATAAGAAAATGTAGCATATTATCTATACAACTTTAAAATGGCAAATCAGCTAGGTTTTCTTGGAGAATTCTTAAATATCAGTTTCTTAAATCAGATTGTAAATACTACAATCCCTAAATTTTCTTTTAATAAACTATAGAACTAATTTATTAAAAATCACTTTGGAGAGAAAAAAGTGATCAACTTCCTAAATGCTCAACTTACTTCATCGAAAGAATTTACCATCTTCAAAATACTGATTTAGAGCATTACAAAGAACAGTTTGGCCTAAATATTTTTAAAAATAAAATCTAACTATATTAAAATAAAACTTGTGTACTATATTACCATAATACTAGGTCTAAGATACTAAGAAATTCCTCATGAATATACTGTTGGATCAAAGTTTCCAATCTATGATACTGGAAAGCAGTAAGATCTATGAATATGGGATCAAATAATAATGTACTAAAAGTTCTTAGGCAAGCCATTTACCCTTCTCTTGCTCTATTTAGTCATATCTGAAATCTGTACAGGAAAGTTTAAAAGACATGCAGCATAGGATAAGTTCTGAATATGAAGTAAATGAAGTATGATCAGTTCTTCAGAATATCACAAGAGAAAGCAGTACTTCCCTAAGGCTACAGCTAATTATTTCTTGAATACGGTATCTTCAAAATTCACTGCTCTGAGTGCTTCTAAGGCTGTTCCATTGGCCATCAATTCTCACTTTATAAACAGAGAACTTTTTTTCTATGAACCTTCACCTTAAACTTTTCTTTCCTTAGCTTCAGGCAACTGCTGCTTTCCCACAATCTTCAGAGAATAAAATAATTCCCTTCCTTTACTGATAGTGTTACCTTGAAGGAATCTATAAACTATGATCAAGTTCTCTGGAGTCTTCTCTTTTCTAGTCTATATAAACTTAGAAATACAGTAAACCTTATCTCTCAATCTCACATTCTTTGGATTTTGTGGATATTTTTCCCTGTAAGATTTTTACACCAAATACAGACTTTTAAAAAAGTGGACTTATTGCTACCGTAATGCCAAACCTTCTCATTTTACAAAAAATATACATATCTGAAGTCACAACCGGAAAAATGCTTCAAATCCCATAATGCATTGAACAGAAATATCATACTGTCATTTTATTCAATATTCAATCAAAAAATATTAAGAGTACTAGTCCTGTGCCAGGCTCTGTGCTGAGTACCAGAAATAATGTTGTAAACCAAATGAACAGAGCCTCTGACCGTATTTAGCCTACAGTTTAGAGAGAAAGAAGTATCTAAGGGAGACAGACATTAAACTCAAGAAAAAAAAGGGTGATATGAGTTATGAGAGTAAATATCGGAATCTCTGAGAGTCTAACCTAATCCTGGATCAGAGAAGGTCTCACTAAAGTGGCACTGAAGTTACTACCTGAAGGATGAGAAGCAGGTAGATAGATGAAGGAGGGAAGAAGCATTTCATGCAGAGAAGAGAGGTCATATTAAGGCTGTGAGAGAAATAACTTCAAATAACTCACGAAGTTCCTAATGGCTTGAGTGCAGAGTATGCCAGAGGAAAATGAAGCTACACAGGTCAGCTCAGGCCTTGTAGGCCAAATGAAGTAGTTTGACTTTTATCCTAAAATCGAGATATAGAAGATAAAGTTTGTAACTCTGGAATAACATTTTGCCTTCAGAGTGGAGCTGGCAAGAATTACACTTAGCCAGGGAGATGAGTCAGGAGAACTCCAACCAGAGCACCTTCGCTGATCTCCATGTGACTAAATCTACAGAAATCATGGTTTGTTCTCCTTGAAATATGTTCTTCACATGGCTTTAAGGACATCACAGTCTCTTGACTTTCCTCCTGCCATAATGGCCTGTTCTTTTCAGTTCCCACTGCTAATTCCTCATCTCCTCAATTTCTTAATTCCGAGGTACTCCTGGGCCCAATGCTTGGATTTTTTCTCTGTATATACTCTTGCCATTGTTCAACTCATCCTGACCCATGGCTTTAATTTTTTTCCAAAGCACTATCACCATCTAAATACTATATATTTTACTTATTTATTTTGTTTATTATCTGTCTCCCCATTCCCCATAAGAACGTGATCTCCATGAGGGCACGGATATTTATCAGTTTTGTTAATTGTGTGATCTCAGCACTTAGGACACTGCTTGGCACAGAGTAGGCAGTCAACAAACACGTGTTAAATTAATGACTAACTAAATGAATGAAGTAAGAAAAAGAGACTGGACTAAGATGGGCTCAACATGGATGGAGATGATTACAGGAACAGTCAGCAGGAAAACAGGAAGAGTGGCGAACTGTGCAAACTGAGGGGGAGGTGGAACTCCAGCTTAACTCCTAGGCAGCTGGTCTAGGTGACGAGATACATTAGTGATATATAGGAACACGGTTCCTGAAGAGTGGAAGGATGATCAGTTCAGTTTTGCACATGCAGAGTGTGAGGTGCTTAATGAAATACCCAAGTGAAGATGTCCAGTCCACAGCACAGGGAGATGAAGATGTAGATTAGGATTTAGAGTCAAGTTGCACAGAGACGGTGTTAGAAGCTACGGGAGTGGATTCATTCACTGAGGGAGAGTGAACAGAGGAAAACAGAAGACTGAAAACTGAGCCCTCACAAACCTAACATTGAGGGGTTGATAAAAGTAAAAGAAGTTGCAAAGGAGATGGAGAATGAATGTTCACACAGGTAAAAAGAAAACCAGAGAATATCACAACATAAGAGCACAGTTAAGATGATATTTTGAAAAGAAAGAAGTCACAACATCAAATGTTGCTAAGTGAGCAAACAAAACCAAGACTAAAAGTCATTAAGATGTGAGAGACTTATGCATGTTTAAATGCTGACTGGAAAAAGGCAGTCAAGAAAGTGAGACAAAAGATGAAGGGGAGCAAGCACACAATTGAGAGAAGATGGGTCACAGACTATCAGCACACATCAAAATAGAATGACAGAGAAAAGAGAAGCTAGGAAAACTTATTTTTTGTTATTTCCCACAGAATTATTTACATTACACATTATTTTAAAACCTATGATGTCATTATGATTGTTTGGGTAACTCTGTAGCAATTAAGAAAAGAGTATCAAACATATTAACAATTGCAAAGTTTATGCAAGCATACCTACTCCTCACTCCCGCTTCCAGCAGCTAACATACACAGCCTTTAACATCTCCCTCAGATGAAACAACTTACTAGGTGTAAAGGGTCAGAGTGGACAAGAGATGGACATTGATGTACAGTTCACATTTAATATAGATAATTGCCTACTTATAAAAGAGGTTAGGTCCGAAAGATCTACGTATAGATGACATTTTGTATATAAAACTGCTCCAGAGATAACTTTTAATAATACGGGCAAAATCATAGCCTAAAATAATGTAATCAGGTAATATACAATGAATTCTTTCCTTTAAAATTTATCACAAAATGTATGCAAACTGAGCTTACTTGTACTTTAATAAAACACTTAACTTTAGCACACTATATAAAATCCGAGCGTGGAGGAGTGGACACCCACTGCAGCAGGTTGAGGCCTTGTGTCTCCAGTCTGTTGCTCTATGCGGCACACATATGGGTTACTGACAGGAGGCAATAATATGATCCTTAACAAATGGCTGCTGAAAAGTGACAGTCACCTGTCATGCAGGGCTACAACTGCTAACCAAGAACACCACCATAGCTCAGGCCGAGTCTCTTTTGGAAATCTTACCTAAGTACTAATTGCCTACCTTAGCTGGAAATTGTTCTCTCATTAAGTTTACAAACATTGAAAAAAATCCTAGAAAATCTTTCATTGGATGAGTTCGGGTCTTCATTAAAAGATATATATGTGTGTGTGAGTGTGTGCATAACTGCTTATTCCCAATCACTATGTAGGCTCAGTCTCAGAACAAATGATCAACTTATTTTTAACCAACTCACACTGCTGTCTTACTCTCACTGGTTATTACACAAATAACTACTTCCCATCTGAGTTTTGTTATTAAATGTTCTAGCTTTTTACATTAGAGTTATTATTTTATTTATCTTTTTTGTTCTTCTACCCAGCTAACCAAGCTCATCAGAAAAATTATATATTTCTCCATCTTCCTCCCTTTCTACAAGTCAAAAACAGGGCAGTAGTCTTTCAATGTCATCTAAAGAGAGGCATTATTATTTTTTTGATCTTGCAAATGCCTTTTTATTGATATCTATCAGAAAAGAGTCAACCACCACTTGCCTTCATGTGAGAAGGATCTCAATTTATATTTGCTGTTTTGCCACAGGATTATCTGAATTCACCGGTTCACTGCCATTATTTGGTTAATGATTTGGTTGGTAAATTCAGCAAAGATCCAAGGGCCTGCTCAAATGTTAAGGTTTTGAGGAATAAATTAGACAGGAGCCACAGGTGACATCTCAAGGCAACTAAGAATACATAGCCGTCATTGCCTACCCCAGAAACCAAACAAGAAGCACTACACTTAGTTGGATGTTGTTGTGATCAGAGCGCACATACTCTACATCTGGAAATATTGCTTGCTCCTATCCATAAAGCTATCTGAAAGAAGGCCATATTTAAATGGACAGCAAGCTATGTTTGAATTACGAAAGGCCATGGTAGCCCAGTCAATACATTTGGGGTCTTATGATCCATGCTTAGGTATAATTTTGTAAGTGTTTGCAATTCGAACTCATCCA
The DNA here is from genome assembly GCA_031878705.1 of Tapirus indicus. NCBI lineage: Eukaryota > Metazoa > Chordata > Mammalia > Perissodactyla > Tapiridae > Tapirus > Tapirus indicus. The sequence goes on from CM062925.1 coordinate 18,922,951, forward strand.
GACTGGAACTTATGGCAAAAGCCCATGAGTGCTACCCAGCAGTGACTGCTGGGGTTTGGGATAAGAAAATGTCCAGAGGCATCAATACAGCACATGCTGTTTGAAAGACATTGGCTTGTTATTGGTCATTAACAATGAACTGTTAATTAACTGAAACTGCCTTCACAACTGAAGGAAATAATATTGAGCTCTGAGATACCCATAATGTTTTGTGTAATGTCAGAGAAATGTTCTTCTAACAAGAAGGTGGTGCCAAGAAAATTTCCATAATAAAGTGGAAATAGTTTATACAGGAACATCTACCAGAAAAAAAACAAGGAGCTACTCATCATACTTATAAGCAGATAGCCTCTTTTCCCTTAGGACCAACTTTGGAGCCATCTGGAGAACTACCAGATCCTAGTGCCACATGAGTAGGGTCCTTTCAGCAGCCCCTAGTTGACAAACAAAAAGTTGCCTGGTTTACAGATGGCAGTTCCAAGGTGATGGACAATATCCTGTTTGGAAAGCTGCCACACTGTGACCAACTGATGAAAAAAGCTCTGACCGAAGAAGATAAGAATAAATCTGCTCAGTGGGCTGAACTGCATGCTTTTATCCCTTCAGTAACAGAAGAATTAGACAATAAGAACCCTGAAGTTTGTGTGTATTTTGACTCATGGGTGGAAGTGAATGGCTTGGTCATAAAATAAGGCAGATGAGCAATGGAAAAGTGGACTATAAAGGTAACAGTCAGAAATGCAGAAATCTGCAGAAATGCAGACTAGAGCCTATGGCAAAAGCCCGTGAGTGCTGACCATGAGTAAGGGGCATGACACTATAGGAATTTAAGGGACTCATTAAAGTAGGACATGTTGACACCCATCAAAAGAATCAGAATCGGGGGTGACAGGAATCAACACGTGGATACCTTAGTATGCTCACTCGAGCTTGCCACTTTGGTTCATAAAATGTATGGACAAGCTGCAGCCATGCAACAGTGGCTGATCATCAGCTTACTCCTCTTTGCACCCTCTAAGGCACAAAATGCCAAGAAGGACTGTCCTACCCACCGATGAGAAAGACTGCAAACAACTATGGGGCAGATTTCCTAGGAAGGCCCCAAACACAGCTGGCAAGTGAACTACACTGGACCACTGCTTGTAGCCCTGGGAGCCTATAATGACTGTGACAGGTACAGACACTCTGGACTGGGCTTTGCATACCTGGTGGTAGATGCAAATACTCAAAACACAATAAAAGGACTGAAGCAAAAAAATACTGTATCAATTTGGAAAGCCAAGTTATATTTCTTCAGGTCAAAAATTGCATTTTTATGGTACACAGTCTCCAACAGTGGGTGAAACAACACATCAAAAGGACATAACACGTTGCTTATCATCCTCAGAGTAGTGGTTTATAGAAAACTGGAAGAGGCAATAGAACATTTGTGATCAAAAACGCATGGAAATAAAGGCAAGAAGGGCTGGCTTATAGACCTTCACAAGTGTGTGCTCACGCTCAACATGAAGGGGACCAAAGGAGGCTCCCCACAAGATAGATTCCTCTGCTTTTGTGAGGGATCTGAGGAAGACGGGGCTGGGGAGGATGCTGGTTTGACTATACAATTCTTCCGCAGATCACCTAAAACTTGTTCTCTGCTTTATGAAGTAGTTCCAAGACCAGGACTTGAACTATGGATGCTGCAATCAGGAATAACCCCAAAGCAAGAAACTATAATTACAGCTTTAAACCTTTACGCCAGAATACCTAAGGGCCTAATGAGATGGATTATGCCTTCACCCCGTCTGGGAAAACTGAGGTTGACAGTAACTGCAGCTGTATTGTCTAGTGGCCAACATAGCCCACTAGTTCTATATCTGTGTCACCCTACCTGATAGGAATAGGAATGTACTGAAGAGGAAGCACTCACTATACTCATATTGCTGTTGGCAAACTGGGCCAGTGCAGATGAACCTGATGTCCCTTCCAAAGGTGGAATGGTTTGGGTTAAAATCAATAACAAATAGAATTAATAAGAAATAGTAGCTAAATGTAAAAGAATGAATAAATAGATATGCAATGAGGGAAAACTACACTACATTGTTGCCTTGAGATAAGCTGAGAGCAAAAGAATAACAGAACAATTATACCAGGTGTCCAAAGGGGTGAAGCTATATGTTTGCCAAGACTGCCTCTGCTTTGGAACCTAACAAGGTCTAACCTAAGTAGCATCAAATTGGAGACATTTTGGTCATTTACTATGATGATGAATAGGACCAATTGGTGATGAATGAATGGAACTCTAGTAAGATACCAGTATCTTCTGATTCTTACTTTTCAGGTTATATCCACTAAAGAGGATATCATCTGGGAAGAGATTTCCAGGAATTGCTTCCTGCTGGGTTATCAAATCATGCAATATACAACTCCTAGCAGACTGATCACTGTGTAACTGTAAGCTTTAATGACTGAAAGCTTAGAAAGATTCCTGGCTATAATGGACAAAATATAGCTGTTGCATGGCTGTCATGCCATAGTGTGCTGTGTACAGATACATCTCACCCTTCTTTCTGTGGGTGGAAAGCTATTAAACAGGATAGAAAGAAATGGTGGATTTCTGGCAGGAATAAAGGAGCAGGCATCACATAGTGGGCTTGAATCCCTGCAGGGAATGACTCCACCCTGAGCCTGAGGAAGACTAGGTGAGGTCTTATGGCATATTCAGACTAATTAGATCTACGTGTGATCACTATTTGTGATGGTTAATTTTATGTGTCAGCATGGCTGGTCCATGGTGCTCAGCCATGTGCTCAAACATTATTCTGGCTGTTCTGTGAGGGTGTTTTTGAATGAGACATATTTAAATAGGTGGACTAGGAGTAAAGCAGATTGCCCTCCATAATGCAGGTGGGCCTCATCCAATCAGTTGAAGGGCTTAAAAGAATAAAGGTTGACCTCTCCCAAGCAAGAGGGAATTATGCCTGCAGACTGTTTGGACTCAAAATGCAACATCAACTCTTCCCTGGTTCTACAGCCTGCTGGCCTCCACATCAGATTTTGGACTCACCCAGCCCACAATCACATGAGCCAACTGCTTAAAATAAACGTATTTCTCTATATATACACAACTTATTGGTTCTGTTTCTTTGGAGAACCCTAATACACTATCCATTTAGCCTTAGTTTAGCTCCCAAAACATGTAGTAAAGGGAGAAAAATATATTAAACACTAAAGGAAATAAAATATCATACATTATAACAGAATTATTTTAAAAGCACCCATGAGACACAAAGGAGAGAGAGGTCCATTATATCCTATGTGGATCAGAGAAAGCTTTCTTAGAGGTTGATCTAAGCTTGAAAGATGAATAAATATTCTACAAGCAGATGGAAGGGTGGGTGGTGAAGCAGGATCCCTGGCACTAAATGCTCCTTGCATGAGGAGAGGCCCAGAGATGTAAAACAGCATGGCATATTAGAAAATCACAAGTAGGTTTATAAAGCTCAAGCATAGGGTGAGTGGGGACTGGGGCAAGAAAGGAGACAAGTGATAAAGCCAGAAAAATATAAAAGGGCTAACTCATGAAAGGTCTGGTATGACAAGGCAAGCAGTTTGAATTTCATTTTGTAGGAAAACGCATAAAGGTTCTAAAAACAGGCAAACTTGGTCACAGTTGCAGCTTTAAAGATACCTCTGGTAGCAGTGTTGAGAACAGGTTCAAATGACGGAAATGGTGGGAGAGGAGCAGGCAGGCACATTAGAGCTAAGTGTCGTAGTCTCATTGGACTGCTGTAACAAAGGACCATAGACTGGGTAGCTTAAACAGAAATTTATTTCTCACATTTCTAGAGGCTGGGAAGTACCAGATCAAGGTGCTGGCCAATTAAGGTTTCTGGTGAGAGCTCTCGTCTGGGCTTGCAGACAGCCACCTTCTTGCTGTGTCCTCACATAGCCTTCCCTCAGTGTGTGCACAGACAGAGAGAGAGAGAGAGATCTCTTCCTCTTCTTATAAAGCCACCAATCCTATCAGCCTAAGACCACACCCTTAAGACCTCATTTCACCTTAGATTATTTCCTAAAAGCCCTATTGTCAAATACAATCACATTAGGGGTTAGGGCTTCAACATATGAATTCTGACAGGGGACACAATTTAGTCTGTAGCTGAATTGAAGTAAACTAGTTAAGAGATGACATAGACCTAAGCTAAACTAATAGCAGTGGAGATGTGATGCCAAGAAGGGAAAATAACAAGACCTGGTCACAAGTTAAATATGAAGAGTGAAAAGACTATGAAAGTTTCTGACTTACATAAGTGGATGAATGGTAGTACCATCCATTTAAAATGGGAAAGCTGGTTATTGGCCCAGCAACACCCCAAGCACTTCAGACTTGGAAAATGCAGGTCCAGTGAAGAGTGGAAGCAAGAAGTCAGACTGAAAACGAAGGGATTACTGAAGATCTATTTACTGAAGACTCAATCGTCACTGACTGGTCTGAGATTTGATTTTGCCCTAGTTACAAACTCATCAGTTAGCCTGTTACTGTTTTATGGATGCTGACAGCAGACAGAAAACTTCTGGGTCAGAGACAAAGAACTTTATTAATCATGGCACAGCATCAGCATGTTTGCTTTGGTTCCCTGGATCCCAAGTCCCTGGGGGGTAATGTGATATGAGCCTAGATGAATGCTAGGCACACAGTGGTTGGGGTCGAAGCTGAGGAACACCAAGCTTGGGGAGCCTATCATTTTATAGCAAGCTGTAAGCAAGTCTGTTCTTTGTCCCAGAGACAGACAATACCTCATCCTTCAAGACTGCTTGCTACAAACACAACATTCAGAAATGACCCAGGTAAAAAGCAGGCAAGGCCTTGCATTCTTGGCTTATCCGATAAGACATACAGGAATACGAGAGACTCAGAAGACATTCACAACACTCACCCACCTGGTTCATTCCCTCTGTGACTCCAAATACATTTAGGCCCCAAGCAAAATACAAAGTAAGGTATCTCCAAAGAAATGGAACAAACTTTTTGTAGACAACTCAAGTGCCAGAATGGTTGTTGTTACTCCAGAGAAATATACTCCAAATTCTAGTATTTGAAAGGTCTCAAGTAAAATGGTACTGTCCAAGAACACTAAAGTGAAGCCTGTCAGTGAACAAGCCCACGCACGTACAAGAAGCTCCTTCAAGTTTCCTATCATCTTCTTTTTCCCCAATATTTAATTGTTAAACTTTTCAAACATATAGAAAAGTTGAAAAATAGTACAATAAACACCTTTACATCTACCACCTTGATTAAACAACTGTTAACAGCATTTTACTATATCTGCTTTCTTTTTATTTCTTTGAGTTTTTCTCCTATCGTTCTTAAGAAGCACTTAAAAATAACTTGCAGGCATCATGACTTTCTCCCTAAATATTTCACATGCATCACGTAGGGATAAGGACATTTTCCTACATAACCATAATACCATTATCACACCTAAAAAAATTAACAATTCTTCCTCGAATGCCCCTAAAAAATGTAGCAGGTTTCTTTATATCATTATTTTTTTGAACCGAAATTTTATCAATGTTCACACATCGAATTTGGTTGCTATGTCTCCTTATTTATTTTCACATACAACAGTCTCCTCTACCTCCAACACATAAATCTTTTTAATGACATTCATTATTTGATGAGACCAAGCCAGTTGTCTTTCACATGTCCCATATTCTGGATTTGTCTGACTTTGTGTCATTGGCACTTGTGGTGTCGTTTACTTTTACCTCTATTCTTGTATTGCACAAAAATTGGAAGACACATTTAAAGGTGTGATTAGAGTCAGATTCAATATATATAAGAAAAATATTCTGTGGATATTAATAATTAGTTAATGCTGTGGACTTCAAACTGCATCACACTGGAAGACACACAATGTCATGTTGTTCTTTTACCGGTGATACTAACTTTGTTCACTTAGGTAAAGTGCTGACAGCTAGATCTTTATTTTAAGGCACATATTTTTCCCTTTACAGGTGCAAGAAATCTGTGAGGAGATACTTTGGTACTATGCAAATATTCCCTCACATCCTTTCACCTAATGAAATTAGCATCCATTCATGATCCTTATCTGAATCAATTATTTCATGGAGGAGTTGTGTGTTAGTTTTCTAGTACTAATATAACAAATTACCACAAACTTAACAGCTTTAAACAACGCAATTTAGCATCTCACAATTTGTAGATCACAAATCTAGGTTGGTTCTACTGGTTTCTCTGCTCCAGGTTTTACAAGGCCAAAATCAAGGAGTCAGCCAACTGGGCTGTTATCAAGAGGTTCTGGAGAGAGTCTGCTTCCAAGGTGGCTCAGGTTACTGGCAAAACCCAGTTCCCTGAGGCTGTAGGACTGAGATCCTGTTTCCTTGCTGGCTGTTAGTCTGGGGACACCCTTAGCTGCTACAGGCCTCTCTCTGATCCTTGCATGTGGATCCTGTATCTCAGAGCCAGCAATGATGTGTTGAAACCTTCTCATGCTTGGAATCTCTCTTGCTTCCCTTCTATTGCATCTCTCTTCCTTCCTCTTCCTCTGCAGAATTTCTGTCACTGATTCTTCTGCCTTTCTCTTCTGCTTTTAAGGGCTCATGTGATTGCACTGGATCCACCCAGACAATCCAGGATAATCTCCCTATCTTAAAGACAATTGACTAGTAATCTTAACTACATCTGCAAAGTCCCTTCAGAGTAGTACCTAGATTTGTGTTTGAATAAGCAGGAAATGGGAATCTTGGGGGAATATCTTTAGAATTATGCCTACCACAGATGGCAAAATGGTAATTTTCTAATTCTATCTTATTTTTAACTTTTAATAGCCAGTATTCTTTGGTAAAGAAGAGCTTTCCTTCCTCACCTGCAAATGAACAACAGCTCCTCATAAAAAGGCTAGCTATTTAATTCTTTCCCTTTGATTACCAAAACTTTCATGGCAAATTAACTATATTTTTAAAATATATTATGGAATCATGACTTTTTATTAAATGTTTTATAATCAATAGAACTCTTATTCTGTTTTATCCTCAAATTGTCCCAATTTTGACCAAAGGAAGCCTTTTCAAGTTGGTTCCTCTGTCCTTTTCACATACTTCCACTAGACTAAGTGTTTGCTTAAACACGACGTCCTTAGCTCATCTTATATTTTCCCATTCCCAGATCTGGAATCAGCCTTTTTTTCCAAGGAGCACTGGCTCCTTTTACTAGGTAATGCATTTAGAAACCAAGGTCTATACTCCTTGCTACTAGGGAATCACTACTTCCAGGCCTTTTCAGTGGGTAGAACTACGAAATATATTTTTAAAACATAATGAGTTTGCAGTGATATTCCAAAACAAATTTTACTCAACAGGGGCTTTTCTAACTGCTTTGATGTTATATTTTGTATCTCTTTTCCCTAATCCTGAAAATCATAGTTCACAACTATATTTACATATTTACTTATTTGCTTTAATATACCATATTCATAAAATAGTATCAAAACTGTTATACTAATATCATTATTTACAATGATACCTCTGAGTTAATTTTAATATTTCACTGGCCATTCTTCTTATCCTTAGGACAAATCCAACAAAGGAAGTACCAAGTAATGTATCTAAAAGACATCTGAAATAATTCTTTTTTCTGTTTGGTTATGTTACAACCTAGATATACACTTAGGCTCATTAGCTTCATCTTCTTTTCAATTGTATAGTATGCTTTTTTTCATAAAATATTAAAATGTATATATGAGTCAAAAATCAAAACTATACAAAAAGGTATTAGAGACTTCTCCATGCCATTGTTTCATCTCATTCTTCCACATTCCCCATAGATAAACATTAATTCTGAATTTATCTTTCCAGGTTTTTTTCACAAAAATAAACCAACAAATACATGCATTTTTTTCCCCTCCTTTCTCACACAAAAAGAACGCATCTGTAATTCTGTAAGATATTGGCAATTTCCCCTGTAAAGGGATCATATTTTACATTCCAACCAGCAACACAGGAGAGGTCTTTTTTCTCTACAGCCTCATCTACTGAGTGTGCTGTCAAGCTTATGGATTTTTGTCAACCTGACAGGTGAGAAATGTTATCTCAGTAGTCTTCGTTGACATGTCTCTTATCTTGAGTGAGGTTAAACACCTTTTCATATATTTAAAGGCTATTTGCATTTTTTTCCCCTGACCTGTTTGTTCATGCCTATTGCCCAATGGTGGGTTTTTTTGCGTGGGGTTTTTTTGTCTTTTTCTTCAAGTTTTAGAAGAGCCAGTAGTCTTTGGCAGCTTCCTTCCTGTCTGACATTACAAGATATTCCAGGCTCATGTCATTTGTTTCTTTCTCCAGACTGGAATCTAACATTTCACCAAAGAACTCAGGTTGCCTTAATGGGAAGTAGTATTTAACAACACCACAATAATTGATAATGGATTGATATTTCAAAACTACTGGGTTGATAGGTTTCATTTCATTTTTTGCATTTAGATCTCTGATCCATTTGGAGTTCATTCTGGTGTACGCTGTGATGAATAGTCACATTTTATACTCTAACGAATTATTATCTATCAATTACTTAAAGTTCCTTTTCCCCCAGTGATTGAAGATTGCACCATAATATAAACTACATTTCCATGTGTATTTGGACTTTCAATGTATTTCTGGAATTTGTATCATGTTCAACTGGTCTGTGTGTCTGCTCACATGTCAATGCTGCATTGTTTTTAAGAAGCTTACAATTTTTCTTAATTGGGTTTTCTCATTATTTCAGTGATTATTTTCTTCAATTCTAAGATGTCTAGTTATTAACACCATCCTAGAAATAGTATCCCACTTGTAGGAATGGATGCTAGAGAGAGATGGAAGGCAAAAGAGATTGCTGACCAACTCTGGGCCAATAGTCATTTCTTTGTCTCTACCATAGAAAGATAAATTTGATGTCAGTAATAATAAGTAGACAAAGAGAGAGAAAGGGGAGAGAAAAACAAGAAATTAGACCTTCATAACATTATAATAAAAGTAAATTAGAAATCTTAAATAGTGCAGTTCTATTTTCATTCCATACTCCCAATATTTAATAGCACATTAAAGAATATAAAATATCACATGTATGCATCTTACTTATTCCTCACAACAGTACAGATAATTTTATCCCCATTTTGCAGTGGAGGCTCAGAAATATTATTTTTCTAAAGTCACACAGATAGTGACTGAGCCAGAACTAGGACGCAGATCTCTTGATGGCTAGCCCTTTGTTTCTGTGACAATATAAGATGTACAAATTTCACATTACATGAAAGTATTAATTATATATAATCACATTATATTCAAATATTTGAATATTAAAATAATGACAATTTATATTATTATTCCTTACTTTAAGTTGCTCCCATTTCAAATATCTGAATACGGCCATTTAAAAAAACCCTATAAGACACCACTGACCTACATTCTTTAATAAATTCCATTTTTTTAAATGTAACATTTTTCAGTACTTTTCCACTATTTTACAAGACATATTTCTAATTTAGTTTCTGGAAAAAAAATTATGTCCCTAGCTGTTTTTGTAAGTGTGATCCTACCTATGAATAAAGAGTCAAGCTTATAAGACTACCTAATCACTGCTATTCTCTTATTAAATACATTGATAATTTATTAATTCTTAAAGAGGCAATCAAGATAAATATTAAAGGAAATGCAAAGACCTAAATTAGGTAAGAAAATCAAATCTCTCTTTTATTAGAATTTCTGCTGGATTAGAAATTCTCCATTTAATAGTAATTCAGTATCGACATGAAAGAGATCGCTGAGAAAACTTCACAAGTTACATGCTGTGCTTTAACCATTCTATTTACTATTTAACATGATAGCCTTTCCACTCTTTCTGATTGAGTCTACCAAAAACATCATTCCCCGGCATTCAACTCCAACATATATATACACTAGAAACTTCTATTTTGAAAATTATCTTTTCACACCACACTCCAACCTCCTTAAACTGACAGTATCTTTCTAAATTTAGAGAAATTATCCAAATTTATTAAAGGTTATATGTTTTTATCAAGCTACACGTTTTTATCAAGCTATCTGTACATAGTAAAAAAATCATATACATATTAGCAAAAGCATTTGTTTGACTATGAAAATGTAACTCGGTGAATGTAAAGAGTATTCTTTTGAGTAGTTACGGCACTACATTCTAGAAGCAAACTGACATCTCGGTTTATTTTACTTACACAATAAGTTTAATTTACATAGAAATGATAGAGCATTTCAGGAGCAAGTCTTAAAAACAATTTCTGCTGAATGACTGCTATAATAATCTCCTTAAGAGAGGAATAAACATAAACTAAAACGGCAGTTGTGAAACATATATAGTAGCTCTCAGCTGAAGACAAAACTCAATATTTAGTAGGAAAACACTAAAAAAACAGAAGGGGTTTTGGTTTAGATTGCTCACTGAAGTCAAAATCTGTTTCCTTAAACCTTCAATCTTAAGCATATCAAAACCTGTTTATTAAGGCAGGCTCCCAGGCAATAAACTCAAATTTGCACTTTCTTCTGAATTCCACCTAACCATCAATGAGGAGAAAGGAGGTTTTTCAGTGCCTCTATGTCCAGGATGTGGTGAGATGCTTTCTACAGGTTCTTGCTTAATGGAACTAGAGATCTTATTGGTAACATGAAGTACTAAATTATTTCCAGAATTTAAATACAAAGGTTTATTTGTTTTCTAGGAAGAGTTATATAAGAACTTACATTTTTCTGAATTATAGTGATATAAGTCTAGAGTTTGACTAAAGGGTTAAAAATTTTCCAAAGAATAAGCCACAAATATATCTATTTTTTATCAAATAATTTTAATCAGCAAAGCTTTAATATCTGAAACTTCTAGAACTTAAATGAGAATTAGAATAAAACAATTTAAAATTGTTTAGATTTACAAATAGGAAAATTATCATTAACATATCATTTTCCTTTCTTCCAATAAGATAATACATGTCCTTATGTTTATAGACAGTATATCTTCCAATAAGATAGTACATGTCCTTAAGTCCTTAAATTTCTAACATTAAAAAATTCCCTCAAGTGCATAAGTCTAGAATTTATACAAAACAGCTTATATATTTGTACCACACTCATTTATTATTTAACAAATATCAGAGGACACACAAAGTTTCCCCACATTGCTTAGACATGCACTAAAAAATACTGTAAAACAGACTGAAGTACCTTAAGAGGAATAAAGCAAACTCATGCCTTTAGTTTACTTTGCTAACATTATTTTCTTCTTTTATTCTATTTTCTTATTTATTTTTAATTTAATTTTTAATCTTGCAAATGAGATTCATCTTTAAAGTCACTTTAAATCATTTTTGGAAGATGATAAGATAGGAAGAAAAAGAGAATGGGGGAAAAGGAAACTGAGAAGAGAGAAAGAAAGGCTGTAGCAGAGGAGGTGAGGAAAGGTTCTCTAAAGGAGGAGACATCTGAGCCAAAACCTGAAGGTGGAGATAGGGGCATAGTGAACAAGGGAGGAAGGGCATGTCAAAGAGAGAAAATGGTGTAAAATAAAAGTACAAGGTGCGAATGAGAATGGTAAGTTGGTAAATCTAACTTGAAGACATAGCTCAGAAATAGAAATTAAGAAACATGGATGAAAAGACAGGTCCACATATGCGTTAAATCTCACTACAATAAACTTCAAACAAATTCACTGTAGTGAAAACTGTAGTTCTATAGCTAGAACTAATACATCTCACTCCTAAGATGTAGGAAATGAAATTCAAATAATAACCAACCTTCAACAGTAAAATTAGCAACGAAAACAAGTATTTCAAATAAGACATAAGAAGCAAGATGGTATGGAACAACCAGACTTTCCTTTTCCAACCCTTGGATCTTTTGTTCTGCTAAGTTTTATGTTTACTTTTGATCAATATATTGGGGAATAAAAGGAATTAGTATTTGAAGCTCAGGGGCCCACTGATCTAAATTTGAGAAACACTGCATTAAAAGTTAAATCCAGTGATTTGGGGTGATCACTTGGGGACAGGTCGATTATGAACACAAATGTGAATGCAGGCACAGAAGGTGGGAATCTAGAAAATGCAGAATATTTTCTCTCTCTACATATAATCATTAAAGTGAAAATTCAAAATATTTTGATTATCATGGAGTAAGGTCCAACAAAAATAAATCTGTGACCCACCCTGTGTACAAAGAATTAGGTAGGAGACCCCAGGAGAAAGGAATCACTTATGCATGGGATTATCTAATAAGACACACTAGCTAGATTTTGATCTAGATGATGTTGGAGGATACGGGTTGAGAATGAAAAAGATGCAGATGCCAAAAAGGACAGTGTATGTTTGGAGAACAGCATCTGTCCAAGTGAACAAGTGTACATGGCTTATGGAAAAGAGTAAAATGTAAGCCCTATATTAAAAACAAACAAACAACCCCAGTCCTTCTCTAAGGTCACAGAGTATAGATAGTCTATAATCAAAATATTACCAGTTTGTAGCATACAATTAATTCAAGTGGAAATAGGCAAACTTTTTTTTTATGTACAGCAGAAATTATTCAGGTCATTAAATATACTTAAGTTATAAATGCTAGAGAACAACATCAAGAACTGTGAAGCGCCTGAGATTTTACCCTGCTTGCAAGCTAACAACTTAGCCTGCTACAATTTCATGGATGCTGCCAGAGGACACTAGACTGTCAGATATTACTCAGGGTATAGCAGGCAGCATAAGTTTCACGTTTTCATCTGTTCCTCTTGCCCCTCAAATCGCAAAGAGGCCATGTGGATAGGTCAAGGGTAGAGGCTGAGCACACAGTGGGACTACAGCTAAGGAACCTCAAACTTACAAAGCCCAATCTTCTAAGGGGGTTGCTAGCAAATCTGCCCATTCTTTGCCACCAGTAGAGGAAGGGAGGAGCATTATCTTTAGTACCTTGGACAGCAAACAAATCTGCCCTCTGCCTTGAAGGAAGACACAATCTCTGTCTTCCAAGATTGTTTCCTGTACAAACATCCTCAAAAAGATAGTCCTGAACAAAAGCTGTCAATGCCTTGGCTCAGAGACATACAGAAATGCAAGAGATCTATGAAGAATTGTCTTCCAGGAAACATAAACTAAGTTTCATATATTCTTTATGCTATTCTTAACCAAGTAACTCATTTTGACTACTTTACTAAAGAGCCAAAAATGAATATAGAAATTTCAGCTTTTGCTTAGAGAAGTAAAGTAGTTGTCTAGTTATCACACTAAACAAATGTGTCCCTATGCATTTTATTTAAAATTTTAATATGACACAGAATGAGTAAAACTTTAGCTTTAACAAAACATTCACCTGAATCACAAATGACATTTTCAAAGGTTCCTACCAGCGGTATCATGTGAGGTGCCTAATGATCACAAAGCCTAATCCTTTATCAAGTCAGTAAGTGGATCAGATCCAATTTATTAGCCAAATATCAATCTTCTTCATATAGATAAGCACTTTTTTTAACTTTATTGAGGAATAACTGACAAACATAATTGTATATATTTAAAGTGTACAAAAGGATGACTTGATATACATATACATTGTAGAATGATTACCAAGACCAAGATAATTAACATATCCATTATATCACATAGTTAACATTAGTAATCCCCCGCCCCCTTTGTTTTTTCAGATAAGCACTTAAAAGAACACTTATTCCTTCTGGCACAGCCACCTGGCACCTCTTAAAAACATTAAAAAAAATAAAATTAAAATTTGGCATAAATTTGTTTTCCGATGTAATGAGTCACTGCAAACATTAAGGTCATGGGAAGGAAATGTTTGTATAAAAATGTAAACTTTTAAACTGAGAACATATGTCTAACATAACCATTAAAAATAATCAAACCAAAAGAATGCAAAACCTTTTTAGAATCACTTTTTGTAGAAAGAGTGCATGACCTGCTTCAGCTTTAAAACCTATATTCTGATTACTTAAAATTGGAAAAACAAGGTTGAAGTTGTATATATGACCATACCTCTCCTAGAGCTTCATATCTTTTCTGGTTCCATCTGTGCAAGTCTTCCCGGTAGTTAAAAACAAACGGTTCCCCAGTTTTTATGTGTCTTAACTGCCCCTCTAGAAGATAAACAACAATATTGCTATGATTCAGAGTACATTTACAATAATATGGAAAGTACAACAAATAATGTCTGATAAAAATTTAAAATAACTTTCTCAGAACAGTTTCATTTTTTCATTAGATTTTTTTCTTCAAATATCAATATGATGCAAATATATAAACAGTACAAAAGAATGGCCCCAAGTACTCAAATGCTATGCTTTTTGATTTTCATTTCTCTAATCTAAAGCAAATTAACAATATTTGAGGACCTACAATGTATAAGGATCTTTGCTAGTGACAGCCATGAACATGGTCCCAATTCTTAAGTTTAGAGGCTACCTAAGGAGTAGACGCATAAATATTAAAAAGTTAAGCAACTTTTCAGGAAGTTAAACAAGAATGAAGCAAGTCAACAATATAAAAACTGCCCCAGACAATTCATGTAGACAAAAAGTCTAAAATGAGTTTGGAAAAATGAAGGGTCCCTATAAGCTAGAATAGGTTCAGAAGGTTTCAGTGAGATTTCTCAACCAGGCCTTGAAATATGGGTAGGATTCATACGGAAATTGGAGAGAGGCAGTGAGCCAACACAAGTTTGGACTGTCAGGTCAGACTCACTCAATTCAGAGATTTTACTGAAAATGAATAACTTTACTAATAATTTCAAGGGTATAAGCAGTCAAGAGGCACAGACAAAGCAGTGAGAGGTCTGGGACAGCCTGGGTATTTCTTTCCAGGTCCTTTCCTCTCACTGGATAGCACACTCTGCTCCAGAGTAGGGGAGGTCTCTAAGTGAGGTGTATAGGTTTCCTCACACATTGGTGAACATCTTGATTATAAAACACTTCCGTTTTATGTGCCAGAGAGTAGTACTGTTTATGTGATATTCTTCAGAGAAACATGCCTCACGTATCCACAGATTATACGTTTGTTTACCATAAGCAATACCAAAGTGGTCATCCTGCTCAAAGTATCCCACGGATAAGGACTCTCCTCATAGTAAACATTAGTCTTTATTCACTAAAAGATTAAATTATCAGTATATTCACAAGGAGAAAAGACCAGGCCACCTGTCTTCTTTCTTTCCCCAGGAGTATTCCCCTGGTAATGAGAGAAATAGACCACAGGTCAATTGCTTTAAACCCCACCCCACCCAAGCAATATAAATAAAATTGTGAAAAATGGACAGCAAGTTCAAAAAACAGCGAACAACCCATTTCAACAGAAACAAAGAGTATTGAGCCAAACAGTAGAATATAACACTGGAGGACACGTTGGGATCAAACGGCAGAAGGCCCAAACTACTGGGTTTGACCTTTACCCTAAGAGCTGTGAGGCACAAGAAAGGATTTAGGGGCAGAAGAGGGACATGATCAAGCTAAACAGAATTAGTACTTGATTTTTATCCAATGGTGGCATGCAGGAGAGGAGAAAAGATTTGAAAATTATGGAACTGAAACTGAATCCAGGAAATATACTACTCCAAGTAAAATGACTTCACTTGTTTTATAAATCAATTCTACTACATATAAAATGGTTATTTTTAATATATAAAATAAGAATAATCCTTATTTGTAAAGAATCCTTAATTCTCTCATTGAGGCATTATACTGGATCACTATAACACTCTTTTATGGTCAGATGGTGCCACATAAACTATAAAATGTATCTATGTTTTTCTTTCTAGGAGAAGGAAATTCTCATTTAAGATACCAATACAAGTAGATTGAGGGCATCTACAAATCTGACAGTCATGATTTTGACTAAAGCAACCTTAAAGGTACATGATATATGGTAATGTTTAATATTGCTGCAGCTGACATTTGAGATGTGTTTTCTGTGAGACTACTGTGTGAAAGGGAACTGACCTACCTGGGTAGTGAGTTTAACAGACCACTTGTATCTACATCTCAAGGAGTTTTGTTGTTTTTTTAAATTCTCTACTCATTTTAGACAGAATAATTCTCATAAAGTCATACAGATTTTGATTCTTTAGGAAAAATGGGCCCTAGTGTTAAAAGTGAAAAAAAAGTAAAGAGGGAAAGAAGGTGAGCCTCCTTATCCAGAAAAGATATCAGGATCACTTAGGTTATACTTGTATTTGCAAATTTGGCATATCTCAAAGGTTTGGAAAATCTCTCCAGCAACTGTCAAAGGTCTGATTAAGGAGACTTTAGCTTAGAGGCCCCTAGAATTGGTTGTAAAGTTTCATGTGTATACCCTAATGTGTGTTATTCTGGGAAGCGTATCCATTGATTTTATTAGATTTGTGGTAGAGTCTAGGGCCCAAAATAGGCTATGACCTGCCTAAACAACTTAATAAATTTAAAGTATTTAGGACACTTTCTGCCATGCAGTAAGAGTTCAGTAAATAACAGGTATCATGGAAGACAAGATTCAAACTCAAATGGTCTGTCACGAAGTCCAATTATCTTTCTGGTGATACAAAGTGTGCTTCCTCATAATACTGCACCAGGGCATAGAGAGTATGAGTAAGGGGAAAAGCCTTCAACTTCATCTTCCAAAGCAAGAACATTTGAGCTGGACCTTACACAATTACAACAATTGGAGAATGGCTAAATGGGCAATTTAAACACAAGAAGTATTTGAAAAGGCACAGTGATTTGAAAGAACAAGGTATCATTTCGATGCAGGTAAAAAGAATCTCTTCCCTTTGTTACAATTTTTCTTTTTTTGCTTAGAGTGAACTTTGTATCCAAATTCTTCTTTAACCCAACTAAGAACTTAAAAATCCTTTAGAAAAATTTAGAAGCTTCTTCAATCAGGTAATGAAAGTTTCATTTCAAAGCTTTCATAAGAATTTTTGTCATTATAAAGCTGAAAAAGAAATCCCTGAAGATACTAAGTTAGAATTGCCCTTTTAGGGGTTTAAGATTGAGACCCAGTTTCCTGTTTTCAAATTCTCACCTCTTTGAAGAAATACTCACCACTAACCCTGAATTCAAAGGTAAACTGTATCATGCTAAAAATAAGATCCTTAAAAGTGACATTCTTTCCTTGGAATGCAAGCATCTTTGCCTCAGGACACTTAAAAAATAAATGGTAGGTGTGAGCAAGGGTGCACATGCATTTGAGGTATATGTACATTAAAGGGCATATGTGTGTGCAAAGGTGTAGGTGTATACAAAAGTGTGTGAGTGCAGGGTATGTGCATACAAGGGTGTGCAAATGTGTGCAAAGATCTGTGTGTGAATGCGTGTGATAAGAAATGAAGAAAAATGTTTCTTCATTTTTTTACTCACTTTAAGAAACGTTCAAGGAAGATGAAAGACAGACTTAAATGAAAACTGATCCTATATCCATAAAGCAAACATAGTTCTATGATTCACCCACACTACCAACACACTCCCCCCATCCCTATTCTGAAAGAAGAACCTAGTAATCATTTCAAAAGAACAGAGGAAAGGTTAGTCTCAGTGCTCCTTTGATTCTGTTAATTAAAATATTTAAAAAATTAAAAAAATATTACTACTCATACATATTTTGGCATAAAATATCCTTTATTAAAAAGCATAAAAATTAATAACAGAAAAGAGACCAAAGTTTCTAACATCTTCTGTTTAAATTCACTTGATATTCTAGTACAGAGAGACTTCACTCGATGTCCTAACACCTGTAACTGACATTGTAAGGGATATACACTAACACTAGCAAGGATGACAGAGCACCAATTTAGCTAATGCAGAGCAACAAACAGAAAGCTACAACTCAAATGCTACCTAGCCTGTAATAACATTACCCTTCAAGCATAACAATGTGTTATTAATCCAATGAATCATTATTCTTTGTTCCAGAAACACCCTTGCAATCTATGGTAAGTTCTTCCAAATCCCAAGTGCAAAGTTTATTTTATTCAGAACTTAATAAATTTTAAAATAAGGATGTTGCCTGAAAAATATCATGGAAAACTGAGTATTATGCTTTAAAATATTGTCACAGACAATTATTGCCAGTCATTTCATTTTAAATAGCATGTGAAACAGTAGCATTCTTTCTATATAATTTAATTGGGAGTTCCAACTGGATACCAGGGAGCTGAATGCTCAAGGTTGAAATATAGAAGCCAAATCAAATTCATGTCCATCAGTTTAAGTGACTTGACAACTACAGGAAATTATAACTTGGTTCTTTTACTTGAGTGAAAAATTTCACCATGAAAGGATAAGTCATTATTTCTCAAAAGAAATACATAAAACATTCTAGCTGGCAAATAGCATACACCACTTACTTTCATTAAAAGCATATTCAAATCCTTCCAGGGTATCAGGAAAATCAAGAGGTGGTTCATCCTTTTTCATGAGTTCATCCAAATCTATCCTAGATAACAAATCTAGAAAAGAAATGATATGAAATTTACTTATATTCATTTTAATAGCTAACAAAGATCATATTTTAAGTATTCTTTTGTTTTATTAGATTACTTTTTATGTGTTAACTTAAATGTGTTAACATTACCTTAACTGATAATGCTACTAAATTTTTAAGTTCCCAAAGTGGTATACTGATGAAGTACAAGGTCAACATAAGCACTTTCAAAATCATAATTCTCAGAACAATCACAACTCAGATCCTGTGTACCACGACAGTAAATTATGAACTTCTTCCCTTAGAAATACACAGCTATTAATTTGTACCTTACTAACCCTCTTCTATAGTTTTAAAAGTTTCAGATATTAATATGACTTTTAAAAGATCACTAAATCTTACATATAAATGAAACTACTGTTTATGAATAGAGAACTTATAAATCTAAACAGTGGTAATACATATTATTCCATTTTTAGGGGAAAAAAAATCACAATATTAAAATAAAACATGCTAACTGGAGAAAATTGGTTAACAAGCACTTTTTATTCTTCACATCCTTTAATTCTATATAATCAAAAAAAATTGGCAACGAGTTTTTTTTTAATACACATTTTATTTTACAATCACTTTAGATTTACAGAAAAGTTGAAAGACACTACAGAGAGTGTCTGTATACCCTTTGCCCCATTTCCCCTATCACTAATATCCGACATTACCACAGTACATTTGTCAAAATTAAGAAAGCAATATTGGTACATTACAATTAACTAAGCCCAGATATTATTCATCAGTTTTTCCATATATGTCCATTTTCTGTTCCAGGATACCATCCAGGATACCATGTAGTTGTCACATCTCCCCAGTCTCCTCTGGTCTGTGACAGTTTTCTGTCTTTGATTCTTTTCCATGACCTTGACTGTTTTGAGGTGTACTGGTCAGGTATTTTGTAGAATGACCCTCAATTAGGTTTGTCTGATGTTTTTTTCTTGTGAATAGACTAGGGTTATAAGTTTTCAGAAAGAATACCACAGAGATGAACTGCCCTTCTCATTACATCAGATCAAGGGGAACATGATACCCACAGGACATCACTGAGGATGTAAACCTGCACCAGTTGGCTACGATAGCGCTGTCAGACTTCTCCACTATGAAGTTACTATTTTTCCCTTTCCATAATGTATTCCTTGGAAGTGACGAAATCTAGCCCACTCTAAAGGAGGGAGGGAAGGAATTATGCTCTACCTCCTGAGTAGAGAGTATCTACATATATATATAATTTGTATTATGGAAGATTTCTCTCTCTTCTTCCATTCACACATTTATTCAATCACTTATTTATCTCCATGAGTGTGGACTCATGGATATTTATTGTATACTGTGGGTTACAGTCCAACATTACGTCATTTATTTTGTTGCTCAAATTGTTCCAGCTTTGGCCATTGTAAGCTCTTTCAGCTGGCTCCTATATCCCTTCGACATGCTCTCACCTTTTTGTTTTTTGAGCATTTCCTTACTTTCTGTTACTATGAGATGCTCCCGGCTTATCTTGTATTTTCCCTGCCCCAACCCTACAATCATTCTGTCAACTAGTATTTAATGATACCTTTTAGGCTTGTATTATGAGATGAGGTAAAAATTCTCACTATATGTTATCATAGAGTCTTATCGAAACTCATAAAAATAAAAAGATAAACTTCAAATTTATTTAGTTCCAAAAACGTGTTTTTTTAAAAAGTTTAAATTTTGAGATTTTTCATTCTAACTCAAGTTCCTAAAGAGAGAAAGCTCTGAAGATATGTAGTAAAGCAAATCAGTCCCTTTTTCTACAAAAGAAGTATCTCAAAAGTAACACTTTATTTCTGTCTCTCACTTAACAGAGACAAAACAAATCCATCTGTATGGATCATCAAAATATACTAGAGAAAAAAGTAGTTTGTCTACCTCTAGTCTCTAGTCTTTCTCTGTAGGACACAAAGATAAGCCATCAAAAAACTTGTAAAGGGGGCCAGCCCGTAGTGATTAAATTCTGGTGCTCTGCTTTGGCAGCCCAGGGTTCACAGGTTTGGATCCCAGGTGCGGACCTACACACTGCTCATCAAGCCATGCTGTGGTGGCGTCCCATATACAAAATAGAGGGAAATGGGCATAGATGTTAGCTCAGGGCCAACCTTCCTCAGCAAAAAGAGGAAGATTGGCAATGGATGTTAGCTCATGGCCAATCTTCCTTACACACAAACACAAAAAACTAGTAAAAAAAAAAAAAATCATTGTTTAGTACTTTTGAAAATGCCATATTAAATAAACCTCAACTTACACACAAAAAAACCATCTTCAACATGCAAACAAAAAATGTTTCCAAATTCTCTAGTAAAACAGGATTATCACATAATACGTGTAATGGGCTAAAAAGGGGATATATACTGACAAATCTACTGATTTAGTAAAGTTCTAAATACCATGTAAATCTTTGTAAAACAGAGTAAAATAGAAGATTTTTTACTATCAAAAATTGGCTTAGTGGCTACAAGATTCTCACTTGTCTCGTTCCAGTGAATCACGGGTCTGGGGCAAAATCGATTCCTTTACTTCACAGTCCTCTTCCACAGTTCAAAACTTAGAATCCTTTTAATCAAACAAACAGAAACCATCTAATATATAAGTGGGTGTATTATGTCTAATAGCTATTTTTTCTTTTATCAGCTCAGATCATAAAATGCCATCTAATATCTTTATACCATTTGAAAGATTCCATACACTTTACCTCATTTGATCATCACAACCCTATAAAACAGTAGGATGTATTATCATCTTCACTATCTTCCAGACAAGGAAATGAGCTCAGAGAGGTAAATTGGCTTGTACAAAATTATACCTTACTAGTAAAGTGGGATTAATAAAATCAACGTATTTCCCAATACCTCACTCAGTGCTCTTTCAAAATAATCATATTTATTCTATGTGCCATATCAACCCTAAAATATTCTGCCTCCTTCTTCATTACCTTATAAAAAAATAAAGTTATGAATACAGAAATATGTTTTTGCTTTGCTCAAAATCTTCCTTTGAGTGATAAAATGAACAACTAAATAAACAGGCATTCCTCAAACTTCTCCTCTGTCAACTAGAGAGCCAGATATAGATATTTTTCATTTCATTAGCATTGAGAAGACATGTAGAAAGGAATTGTCAGAAATTGTTTTATCTGCTTTGTAAAAGAAAAGCAATACTGTATAGCTGCATTTTACAGAAAGATTGGGTTCCAAAGGCAGTGGATTAGGCAAAAACCAAGTTTTAATAAACATTTCTATTGAAAATCCCTCAAATCACCTATAAAATACAGTACAACTGAATCCATATAACCTAAATATGTATTAGATGTGACACAACTGTTTTTTTCTAAAACATGCCTCTGGTGATTAAAGTGATTCCGTAACTAGAATTCTAAACTTCAACTAGGCATATGCACTAACTAGATAAAAATATCATTTGAGGGGCCGGCCGGTGGCATAGCTGTTAAGTTTGCGAGTTCTGCTTCAGTGGTCCGGGGTACACCCGTTCAGATCCTGGGCGTGGACCTACTCACAGCTCATTAAGCCATCCTGAGGCAGCGTCCCACATAGAAGAGCAACAACTCTACAACTATGATACACAATTATGTACTGGGGCTTTGGGGAGAAAAAGAAAGAAGAGGACTGGCAACGTATGTTAGCACAGGGCCAATCTTCCTCAAAAAAAAAATACCATTTGATACCTAAAAGAATTGAAAACAGAGACTCAAACAGATATTTGTACACTCATATTCATTGCAGCATTATTTACAATAGCCAAAAGGTGAAAGCAACCCAAGTGTCCACAGACAGATGAATGGTGTGATGATCAATTTTATGTGTCAACTTGACTGGGCTATGCGGTGCCCAGATATTTGGTTAAACATTATTCTGAGTATGTCTGTGAAGGTGTTTCTGGATGAGATTAACATTTGAATCTGTAGACTGAGCAAAGCAGATTGCATCCCCACCCCAATATGGATGAACTTCTTTGGATCCATTGAAGGCCTGAATAGAACAAACAGGCTGAGTAACAGAATTCCCACTCTCTGTATTACTATCTTCAAGCTAGGACATCAGTCTTCTCCTGCCTTCAGACTCAGACTCAGACTGGAACTTAGACCATTACTCTCCTAGTTCTCAAGCCTTTTGGCTTGGACTAGAATATACCATCAACTCTGCTGGGTTTCCCACTTGCCACCTATAGATCTTGGGACTCCTCAGCCACCATAATGATGTGAGCCAATTCCTCTGGAGAATCTTGACTAATACAGACTTTGGTACCAAGAGTGGTTCTAGAGGAACAGAATGTTAATGAGTTTTCTGAATTGGTTCTGGGGTTTCTGGAATTGACTCTCTAATCTGATTGGATTTAAAGATGTTAATGACTATTTCCAGTAATGAAGAGAGCACTGAGAGTCCACGGTGTGATCTGGCAATAGAGATATGCACGATATTTCCACTGGAAATTCCTAATCAACCACTTATAAAAAGTAAGGAGCCAGGTAACTGTGTATATGATACGTTCAAACACTTGGAAAACTAAGAAGAAATATAATGAGATTAGCTGGTTGCTCCTAATGTCACTGGACAAAGTGGTGAAAGAAAAGGACAGGGATTCAAACTCCCAGCTTAAATGCAGCATAAACTAAGTGAAAGTTTCTATGTGTGCCCTGAAGAAGACCCTTATTTCCTGTAGCCAAAGGGCTGGGACTGCTGAAAATCAAACAGAGAATCTCATCCTGAATTACAATGCAAGTAGAACTACCAGCCCTGCAGGTGTCTACTATTAAAGTGAGGGCATTTGATTGAGAAAGAATGGGATCCTGTAGGTTGAAATGGTGACATGTAGGAAACCTTAATGAAGCTGGGGACAATCAGCATCTAAATTCTGATAAGTCTTCTTTGCCAGTGACAAAAACCTCCCTACCCTTAGCGGAAGTGGTCTTGCTACCCTCTGAGGGAATTAACCTGCAATGCCCTGAGGACACTGTAATGGCCTCCCATGAGACAGATGCCATGCAAGACAAAGCTGATTCTTTTCAGGACCCACCCCCTAAACTCTTCTTTGCTTCTAGACTTTCCCATAAAGGTGAGGTATAAAGTATGACTCATGAGGAGGTATACAATATTCCAAAAGTACTACTTGGGTTTTCTAATTTATACACACACAAATCCAGAGAATATGTGTGGGAATTGATATTAAGGGTGTGGGATAATGGTAGACAGAACAATCAGGTCATATTTATTGATACAGGCTCACTAAGCAGAGATTCTGTATTTAACGTTGCAGCTTAGGTAGTTAGGAAGGGCTCTAACAGTTTGATTGGTTGGCTGAAACACAGACCAAAAAGTGGCCCACAGTTAGCGAATTACAAATGCCAGACCTGCTTTGGTTTAACATAGAGGAAGGGATTCAAAGGTTTAGGGAGACAGGAACATTAGAGTGGATTTGTTGTTGAGAGAGACCGGAAGACATACCCTTCGCCACCACTATAAGAAATAAATTTGTGAGGAGAGCCCTGGCATCTGTGAAGAGCTCTGTGATGGCTCTTCTCTTATGCCAGACCTTACAGTGGGAACTGAAGTGACTGAATTGGGAAACCTAAATGCAATGAGAGTAATTGGATCCTGGGGTGGCAGCAGCCAACTGGTCGTACTCAACTGCCAAAGGCAAAGTGGGCATGGTTACCATTATGGACAGCAATCATAACAGTGTGACTTGCAAAGACCTATGGCAATGGCTAGCTGATCATGGTGTTCCTAGAAGTGAAATAGATAGAAAGCCTACTAAATTCTTACTTGGCGTATAAGTAGAAAAGTTCCAGGTCAAACGAACGAAAATCTAACCTGAATCATAAAAACAGAGTCACAGTCAATTCCAAGACTTAAGCCAGGTTACAGACCCAGAATCTCTTGAGAGAAGGCGAGGCTGAGTCCCCTTAAGGATTTATACAGTTAATCCTTCTTCCAGCATTCTGCAAAGGGACCTATGGCCTTTTACCAGGGTAAATGCAATGGGGAAAAGGAAATAATCAGAACTTTTGGGGACTTCTGGACATTGGCTCTGAACTGACACTGATTCCAGGAGACCCAGAAGGTCACTGTGGTTCATCAGTCAGAGCAGGCGCTTATGGAGTGATCAATGGAGTTTTAGCTCAGATCCATGTCACAGTGGGTCCTTGAACCCATTCAGTGGTTATTTCTCCAGCTCCAGAATGTATAACGGAATGTAGAATGGAAATCTCAGCAGCTGGCAGAATCCCCACATTGGTTCTCTGACCTGTGGGATGAAGGCTATTGCAGGAAAGGCCATGTAGAAGCCCCTAGAACTGCCCCTACCCAGGAAAATAGTAAACCTGCATTCCTGGAGGGATTGCAGAGATTAGTGCCATCATAAAGGATGCATGAAAGATGCATGAGTGGTGATTCCCATCATATCCCCATCCAATTAGCCTATCTGGCCTGTCCAGAAGACAGTTGGAACTTGGAGAATGACAGTGGATTATCACTAAGCTTAAACAGGTGGTGACTTCAAATGCAGCTGCTATACCAGATGTAGTTTCATTGCTTGAGCAAATTAACACATCCCCCGGTACCTGATATGCAGCTATTGATCTGGCAAATGCCTTTTTCTCCATCACTGTCAATAAAACCCACAAGAAGCAATTTGCTTTCAGCTGACAAGACCAGCAATACACCTTCACTGTCCTACCTCAGGGATATATCAACTCTCCAGTTTTACATCATAATTTAGTTTGAAGGACTCTTGATCATCTTTCCCTTCAACAAGATATCACTCTGGTCCATTACATTAATGACATTATACTGATTGGACCTAGTGCGCAAGAAGTAGCAATTACTCTAGACTTATCAGTAAGACATTTGCATGTCAGAGAGTGGGAAATAAATCTGACAGTCTCTTTCCCCAGCTACCCCTGTCATCACCCAATGGGCTCATGAACAAAGTGGCTGTGGTAGCAGGGATGGAGATTACACATGGGTTCATCAGTACGGACTTCCACTCACCAAAGCCAATCTGACTACAGCCACTGCTGAGTGTCCAATCTGCCAACAGCAGAGACTAACACTTAATCCCCAATATGGCACCCAATGTGGCACCAACCTGGTAACAGGTTGATTACATTGGATTGCTTCCATCATAAAAGAGGCAGTATTTTGTTCTTACCAGAATAGACACTTTCTCTTTCCCCACATGCAATGCTTCTGCCAAATCTACTATCCGTGGACTTAAGAGAATGCCTTATCTAGCATCATGGTATTCCACATAGCATTGCTTCTGATCAAGAAACTCACTTCACAGCAAAAGAAGTGCAGTAATAGGGCCTATGCTCATGGAATTCACTTGTCTTAGCATGTTCCCCAACATCCTGAAGCAGCTAGTTTGACAGAATGGTGGAACGGCCTTTTGAAGATTCAGTTATAGCACCAGCTATGTGGTAGTACCTTGCAGGGCTGGAGCAAGATTCTCCAGAAGGCTGTATACACTCTGAATCCGTGTCCAATACAGTCATGCACTGCATAATAATGTTTCAGTCAATGACAAACTGCATATACAACTGTGGTCCCATAAGATTAGTACCATATAGGCTAGGCGTGTAATAGGCTATAACATCTAGGTTTGTGTAAGTATACTCTATGATGTGCACAATGACAAAATCACCTAACAACACATTTCTCAGAACATATCCTCATCGTTAAATGATGCATCACTGTATACGGTGCTGTTTCTCCCATAGTCAGGATTCACAGATCTAGAAATTAAGGGGTAAAAAGGGGAGTGTTACCACTCACTATGACCCCTAGTGAACAAGGAAAGAATGTCCATTCTGAATATTCTTATTCAACACAGTATTGGAAGTCCTAGACAGCACAAAAGCAAGAAAGGAAATAAAACACATATAGATGGAAAGGAAGAAACAAAACTGTCCAATTTGTAAATGACATGATGGTCTACATAGAAAATCCCAAGGAATCTATGAAAAAAACTCCTAGAACTAATAAGTGACTTCAGCAAAGACAGAGAATATAGTATCAACACACAAAACTTGATTGTATTTCCATAAACTATCAGTAAACATGTGGCAACTGAAATTAAAAACACAACATCATTTATAATCACTCTAAAAAATTAAAACAAGTATAAATCTAATAACAAATGTATTAAGACATATGCTGAATATTATAAAATGTTGATAAAGGAAATTAAAGATCTAAGCAAATGAGACAACATACCATGTTCATGGATTGGAAGACTCAACACAGTAAAGATGTCAATTATCCCCACATTCATCCATAGTTTTAAAAACAATTCTTATCAAAATCTCAGTAACTTTTTGTTTTTTCAGATCCAATTTTACTCTAAAATTTACATGGAAAGGCAAACAACCTAGAAAAGCTAAACAATTTTGAAAAAGAAGGAAGTGGAATCACTTTACTCAATTTTAAGACTTACATATAGTACAGTTACCAAGAGAGTATGGTATTGGAGAAGAGATAGACACAGATTCATGTAACAAAAGAGAGAACCCAAAAACAAGCACAACCAAATATGCCCAATTTATTTCTGACAAAGGTGAAGAAGTAATTCAATGGTGAAAAGATAGTCTTTTTCACAAATGGTGCTGATGCAACTGAACATCAATAGGCAAAAAAACAAACCTTGACTTAAGTCTCACACCTTACATAAAAATTAACTTAAAGTGCATCATTAATTTAAATGTAAAATCTAAAGCCAGAAAACCTTTAGAAGAAAATATAGGAGAAAATCTTCATGAACTAGGGCTAGGCAAAGAGTTCTCATACATGACACCAAGAGCACAATCCATAAAAGAAAAAACTGATAAATAGAACAGTTTTAGAGATAAGGATTTATTCAGTTTGCCAATTTGTTCTAAAATGTACTTTACAATGCATTTGCCATTTTATTTTCTAATATTTCCAATATGACTCCTTTATTAATCCTTACAAGCTCATGAGTACTAAGCATTCTTATTCTTGTTGTACCGATGAAGAAAAAGATTCAGAGAAGTAAGCAACTTGTTCATGATAACTGGAAAAATCTGAGTTTGAATCCAGATAGTTCTATATTTAGATCCTATCCATACTCTTTTAACGTCACCATACTACCTCTAAAATCCAGAAAATCAATCGAAACTCTTATATACTGCTTGTGGAAATGTAAATTGGAACCACAGCTTGGGAAATCAAATTTTCACATTATCAAGTGAGGCAGAGGATGCACAAAATTTATCTAGGTAGAAACCCAACAAGTCTATTTAGATGGAAACTCACACACATTCCTTGTCCTCTCTCCTAAATCAACCATTATTCTGAGTGTGCTGGTCATTCCCAGCAGCATACAAACATGCAGTAAAACCTTCTATAGCGTTGTCTAAAGCTGTCTCCAATTCCTCTTTTCCCATTCTCTACTGAAGTTCTCTGATACGGCTTTCATTTCCATCAATTCACTGACACAGCTCTTTGTGAAGATCACCAATGACCTCCACATTGTCAAATCCAAAAAGTAAATTCTCACTCCTGATCTAACCTGACTCATCATGACTGAACTAATTTACTCCCATTCTCTTCATTTGGTGTTCAAGATCTCTCCGTTGCTCCTGGTTCTCAGCCTATCTTACTAGAAATCCATTTTCAGCCTCTTTTGCTGGTTCCTCCTCATCTTCCTGACCCTAAGGCTGAGATGCCCCAGGGCTCAATCTTCAGATCTCTTTTCTGGCCACACTGACATCTCTAGTGATCTCAATTAGGACCATAACTTTAAATATTATCTCTATGCTAATGATTTCCAAAACTTTTATCTCAAACCCAAATGCTCTCCCAAACTTCACACTCAACTTTTCCACCTTCATGTTTAAGTGGCATCTCAGTTTAATATTTAATATGTCTAAAACCTAACTCTTGCTTTCCACCACCACCACCACTGCAACCTGCTTTTCTCAGTTTTCTTAATGTAATTAATGGCACCTATCTTAGAGCTATTTTGGCAAGAACCTTCAAAGTTATCTTAGTTTCTTCTCTAACATTCCATGTCTAATCCAAAAGCAAATCATCCTTCAAAACATAACCAGAATCTGTCCATTCTTCATCATTCCCTCTGCTACCACCCTAATCCAAGACATCATCATCTCTCACATTTGTGAGGAGAAAGCAATGCTTTTAGCCATTTTCCATTTTTGTAGGTAGGCTAGTTACACCATCCCCTTGATAGATCCTAAAAGCAGGACAAGGTGAGGCAAAATGAGCTAAGAAACTGGCTACTTTATCCTAATATGCTTTAGGCTTTCATGAAAAGAAAGAAAAGAAGATAGTAGGAGAGTTTCTTGGGGTATCTTTATCATCAAGCCTGGCACAGCTGTCCTGGCACAGGACAGCAGCTAGGGATTCAGAGAAGTGGCCATAGCCAAGATAGTCTGGTACATATTCAGCTGGGGCATCTCCTACAAAACGTCTTGAAGACCAGATAAACTCTACACACTGAATCAAGTAAAAGAGACTCACTCTTATCATCTGGCATAGTTGGCATCTCAACATCTATAAGTTTTTTTCCACCATCAAAGAAAGTAACTGACAGACCTTGCACAAGTAAGTTAGATAATCTGATCTTGGGCAAGTCACTAGACAGATTGAAATATATGGTAATGAAGAAAACTTCAACGGATTGAAGTTATGGATTGGAATACGTCAAAGTATTCAACAACAGATACTTCTTTCAGGAGTAAAATTATTTTAGATAGCAGATTTTGAAAGTCTAGAACTGTTTAAAGATCTAGCCTTTAAAAAGTCACTTAAGAAGTCTAGAACTCAAAATTCCCAAAGAATATCTAAGGCAGATTCCTTCTGAGGTGTTAACATGGAAGGCCTCTCACAATATATCCCTAGTGCCAATGCCACAAAGATAGAATACAAGATTAGGTAGATCATTATCCTAACCTAGTACGACATTCTGATCAACAAATACATGGTAAGGGCAGTAGTCTTAACTCAAGGGTCCTATAGTGTTCGTTTTACCATTTAACATATAACCTTGAATAAGAAAAGCATTAAAGAACTCTTACAGCTGTAAATTTACATGATTCTATGATTTATTTACTGAGTACATACTACTTCTCAGATACTGAGATAGTTGCTGTGAGGGGTACAAATAATTACAAATAAAGTACTGATATTCTTATTTTAGAATTGAAATGAATGGAAGGTCACCTAAATACTCCTATACCTTCATTAGGCACAATGAAAATATCCTAAAAGAGCAAATTAAGTATGTACCTTTGAGTGCTGTAGTCTTTTCTTTTTCATCTGGACCTCCCTGCTGGATTTGTGCCATGCTTATCCAAATTGGCAACAAAATTAAAGAGCTCAAGGAAATAGACATCAATCTTCAGAAGACAGTCTAGAATGAATGAAAGCAATAAATTAAGCTCTACTCAATCCTACCTACTCCATGAGAACTTCCTAGATCCTCCCAGTTGGGATTGATCTCTCCATCCTGATTTCCCATTGCATTTTCTTGATGCCTATACCACAGTACTTATCATAGCCTGCCTTGCGTTATAGTTATTTATGTATTTGTCTGGTTCAGCTAACATATTACAAGCCCCAGGACAGAGGTATCAAGTTTTTGTCATCTTTATATCTCTCATGTCACCAAACACAATACTTTATACATAAAGATGCCTAATGCTGCTGAACTGAATTTAGCTAAACTTACTATTCAGGTTTAGTTCTCTATCACCTAACATTTTTTAAAAATATCCCCAGGTAGTTTCAAAAACTTGAAATTTCTTCTAGAATAAACTGTAAGCACGTACCATTTACAAGGTCAGAATGTCTTCCTCCTGGAACATGCAGTCAGAAGGAGAAAAATACATAAATACATAAAGTAGCTATAAATTACCTCTAGTGTAATTCAAAATACAACTTTAAGGGAAAAAACTAGCTCTTTTAAAAATAAAACTATGCCAAATTCAATGTCTGGAAACCATACTCCATAAATAGCACTCCAGTAAATAATCATAATATAAAGTTATGATTTATTAAAATCTAATTCTGCTCTACTTGGCCAAAGGGAAGGCATTTAAACTATAAATAGATGGCTTTTCCCAGAGAGACCATAAACAGTAAAAAAAAATCCCACTATTCCTAAAGTTTAAAAGAAAAAATGCAACACATACAATGGAAAAATTAAACTAATTTAGTTAATCCATAACTATTAATGAAATTATATAAAAACTACATTCATGACAATAATAAAACAAGATTAACTATTCCTCTGATTGAGAAACCCAGTTGATTTGCTACCCACAAAGCAAACTTCAGTTAACATTCAGAAGTACATTTTATAATTATCTTCAAAAAATGAGGCATTTTCATGATCAGCAGAGAGTAGCAGAAAATACTTTAAAAAACCCAAATACTGAAAATAATATTTTAAAACTATGAATATTTCAAACAGTGATAAGCCAATGCTGTCCTTATCTCAATTCTAACTGTAGGTGAGGTGGTATAAGAGGAAGGGCCCTCCAGCTCTACCACTAACTAGCCATGTGTTCTTGACAAATTATTTAACTTCTCTGTGCCTCATTTTCCACATTTGTAAAATGGAAATCATAATCATGCTCCCCTCATTGTGTTACAGTGAGGTTAAATGTAAAACATTTAGTATAGTGCCTAATGCATAATTAAGTGCTCAACATATGTAGGCTTATATTTTGTAACTGTTGTCAATGTATCCTAGCTTCACCACTTAATAATACCTCTGTGGTCAAGGACATGTCATTTAATATTCAAAATCTTCAGTTTCCTCATTTCTAAAATGTAGCTCATATAACAGTGGTTGAGAATTAACATTATAGAAAGTGTGTATAGCTGTCGTTATACGTTACCTTGCTATTACTAGCAATATTATTGCTTCCCAATGGTGTGAGGATTCCTAATACAGGAAATATTAATAAAATATAAGACTTTTTGACTGGGAAAGCATTTTCACTTAGCATGGAAGTAGTTGTTATTTTTCTTCTGTGAATAGGTAACTCAAAACTCTGTAAATTCTATGTGAATAAAATGTGTCTATATTCCTTCAAGAAACATATCCTAGTCTATACGGTGGGCAATGTGCAAGACACCAGGGTGCAATGTGAGTAAACAGACATGGTCACAGCCCAGGAAGGGGCTTACTCTCCAGCTACCAAATCAAACTGCCAAATAGCCACAGATAAAATATATAAGACCTAGATTGATAATTATAACATTATTATTAAAAAGCTGTATTTGTAAGGGCCATCTATTTACATTCAGAAATTAGCCTTATCTGTAAAGTCCCACAAGTCTGTGCACAAGTTTCACCAGCACCTCCTTATTATATACATCATCCTGTAGCAAAAATTAAAGAGAAATGTTCATAATGAGAGATTCCACACAGTGCTCTTTGCTAATAATCCCACAACTAAATTATCCACAGGGGACTTGCATTTTTTCACTCTATCCTTCTGCTAATTCAGTATTTCCTCTAAATATAAACTGCTAGGTTATTTTTCATTGGCCCCAAATTGTCTGGTTTCTAAACAGAACAATTTATATTATTATATTATTGTGACTTTTTTAACGAAGGTGAAATTATAAAATATTTTTGGTGCTAGAGTCATTTTCAAGACTCACATTTTAAAGTTCTGGGGATCTAATGTATAGCACAGTGACTATGGTTAACACTACTGTATTGTATACTTGAAAGATGCTAAGAGAGTAGATCTTAAAAGTTCTCACAACAAAAAAACCCAGTAACTACATGAGGTGATAGATGTGTTAACTAACCTTACTGTGGTAATCATTTCGCAATATATACACATGTATATCAAATCATCACATACACCTTAAACTTACATAATGTTATATGTCAATTATACCTCAATAAAGCTAGAAAAAGGCTCTAAATACTCTACAGTGTTTAATAACACATTCTCCCTTTAGACTTTGATCTCCATGATGACGACAGTTATCATGCCTGTCCCTAGCACAATGTCTGGCACCTTTAGAGCTCAATGGCTATTTGTCAGATTTACAAATAAATAAGCAAAAGATAGAGGGAAGAGAGAAAATCCACGTTTTAAAGAATCATTTTCAAGATTCCCATGATTAGAAATCAATTAATAACCACATTCTTATTTTATATGAGACAACCGGGAAATACACACCACAATTCACTGAAGTGATTATAAATAAGTTAGGAAACTACTAATTACTATCTGTGACCCTAAACCTTATAGCAGCAGATAAAAAGCAGGTAAGCATGATGTTAAAGCAATTTGTCTGTTGCTCTCTAATTCACTACTAGATTTTTTACCTTCTCAAGTTATTTTCCATGGCTGTGGCCCAGCTGGTGAAGCTAAATCAGGAACATTATAAATTCTCAATTTAGTTTTCCTAATAAAAATTCAGAGTTATAACCTGCATGACCACAGATAAACACTACTGAAAATGCAGCCAGCAAGCCGTTTGATAGATTTGATATATATTAATATGTGTACTCGAGGTAGTTTAGTATTATCTGATGGAGGTTAGGTTATAGGGAATAAAGTGGTGGAAGGTTTTTACTGATGTGAATTGGGACACAGTTGACATGTTGTATACTTCATGATAACCATGGCTGTTTAAATATGGTTTCCTAGAAATGGTTACAGTATAAACTAGATTCAAAACATCCCAGTTTGCAATTTCATTCTGTGAACTACACAAAGCAATTATCATATCTTCTTCCCTTCTATGATTCCAACAGAGAACCCACTATGTATAAATAGAGCTATAAATAACTTGTCATGTGTAATCTTTATCCAGTCAGCATTTCAAAACATGAAACAGTAGAATATTTCTCAGTTGTCCTGTTTGCTCAAAATATGCCATGAGCACTTATAAAATGTACAGAAGGATATACACAGAAGCTTCAGTTTTCTATATGTGTTTGTTTTTAGGCAGGTATTAAATAGAAACTAGATACAGATGATTTTGCAACAGAAGGCCTTTCCACCTCATATTCTGAATGCAGTAATGAAAGTACAAAATATATCACAAAACAAGTAAAATTGGGTTAATTCCCTGGGGCCCTTGGAGCTAGTTTGGTCCCAAAGATCAATGCTCACCAAGTCAGGCTCTGGAAATCCACCTCATAACAGCCTACTTGCAATCGAAAGCACAGTAAGTGCATCTGTACCAGAGATTTGCAATGAACCAAAAGACTCAACCAAATTACAAAATATCCATGTTATTCAGAAGTTGCTCATCAGCAAAGTTCAGTTCATAATAATCCTGGACAGCTTATAGTTCTGAGGCTACAATGTGAAAAATATATGTTTTGAAGCATGTGTGTGTACACACATATGTGGGCACTGGGGAAGAAGCTGGAGAACGAGGGCATCAGGCAGGAGCAGACATAGAAAACAATGCCCAGGATAACAGGCTCTTGGTGCACAGAAAATGGTGGTTTCTATACAGAATATAATCTATGTTTGGATCAAGGTTTAGCTCAGACTAGGAATACCTGGTTCCAATCCAAACCTATCTAAAATAATTCCTTAGTTTCACAAGCAATGTAATATAATAGGTTTAGAATGAGAATTCCAAGTTTTCAATCTCAATTTCACCACCTAGTAGCTGAGTGACCTTGAGAAAGTCACAAGTCCTCTAACCTAAGTAACGGGAATAACAAAGAAAATAAGAGCACTTCCCTTTACAGGGAGATTATGAAGATTATATGAAAGAATGTACACAAAAACATTTTGCAAACTATAAATTCCTCTATAAATATTAGTAATCCACATACTACCAGAAACAATTGGGTTCCAATTAATTTGTGCTCAAACCCAAGAAGCATTTCCAAATCAGTCCAGCTTACAGGAATGAGAAACTTTTGATGTACATCATTTAGATGAATTCTAAGAACAAATAATAAAGCCCTACGATAAGCATCTGTTGAGTTGACTTGGGTTTCCAAGATTATATTGAAAATAATCATAATGGAATTTAGATTAATTTTTTGATATAATTTATGTTCTTTTCCAATCTTATTAAAACATGCATCTGGAAAATGTTCAAGTATGTGAATTCCACCTTCATTTAGATTAAAGTTGTGTCCAAAGAAGAACACTGGTCCAACTATCTCCTAAATGCACACACTCGTCACAGAGTCACTGAGTCCTTTCATACCCATTATCACATTAGGTCATTACCACAACTGGCAGGGTAGGCAGAGTTGGCATATCTGCATTTTACAGATATGAGGCATCCTGGGCTTTGAGAAGCTAAGTAACCTGGCTAAGGCATCCCAGACAGTAAGGGGTGGTTGGGATTCTAACTCTGGTCTTCTGACTCCTAGTTATGAGCTCCTTCTACTCCACCATGCTGGTAGAGTCAAACTACTCATTTTCAACTAGAAAACAATTCTAGTTTCTTTACTCCACAGGAAGTTTTCACTCTTGTATACTAATTTACATTATCAGAAAGTATTACAATTTGGAGTTTGGGTAAGTTGAAGGTAGTTAATCATATATATATATATATATACATATATAGACAAAAGCTGTCAACCAAAATTGCCTCAGTCTATTTGGTTTGCTATTCAGAATAAGACTGATAAAAACTAGTCCCCATCATTCTTCACAATACTTTGGTAAATCAAGCATCTAAAAGAGTCAAAAGTCAAGGACTATCAAATACAAAGATTTTAGAAGAAACTAATATTGCACTACTGTGTCTTTTTAACAGGTTCCAAAATTGGTAGTCATCTGGTTAGGTTTCACATTGTTTTTTGGCTACCAAAAAGGCAGAAACTCAACAATGTTAGAATGAAAACCGTAGAATATCTGCAAGACAATGTTAGTACTGAAGCTAAGAAATTAAACAAGGGCTAAGACAATTCTCAATTTTGAAGACCCTCAAAAGAAAAAATAATCTAAGTAGTCTTCTATGTAGTCTCCATAATATGCAGCAGAAATAGCAGAGCTATGGTTGAGGACAAAATAATTCTCAAAAAGAAGATATGCTCAAAATTTCAGAAAAACAAAATATGTCAAACAAATAGCCTCTTTTATATGGGTCAAATATGAATGTCATATAAGCTATTTAGGAGACTCTAATTCCATGGTAAGCATAAACAATAAAACATGAGTAATATTACAAATGTACATAACTCCAGGCCAAAATGAACAAGTAGAAACCGTCTTCATATGATTTCAATGTAGCCAATACCATGAAATAGCAGTAATAACACATTTGCAAAGCCTGCATCAAATTTTTTCATTCCATAAATACACTTACTAGCATCTCTGCTAAACTTTGTGAACTCAAGATTCAACCTAGGCATTAAAATATAATATGCACGTGGTAGACACTGAGGTGAACCCCAGAGGCCCCTTCAAGTGGAACTTGCTGCTCAGCAGCAGGGAGTGCAGTCAGCAAACAGCCTCCAGCTGGTCACCACTTCAGAGTCAGCCTCAGATGCAGAGTTGCCTCACTCAAGGTCATGCCTTTCCCAGGTCCACCCTCAGTTGCTGGCTGAGCCAAGTGGGAATATGAAGGCCCAGCCATCTCAGGCTGTCGCAGGACAACTCTGACAGGCGCTATTTGCTCCAGAGCTCGCCACCAGGTTGGTGGAGGTTTTGTGAGGCCTGCATTACATTCAATTTCTCCCTCTGACCAATCCTGTTGTCCTTGTTTTCACAAGAGTTGATCCCTAAGAAATATCTTACACTCCAAATTTTGTCTCAGCATCTGCTTCTGAAAAATCCAAGCTGTGACACTGTATTTTTCTAAATGTTTTTTCCCAAAGTTAAAAAAAAATCTCCACTATTAAGAGATAAGATGTATCCGGAACATATAAAGAACTCTGGCAACTCAACAATAAAAAGACTACCGAATCTAAAAAATGGACAAAGAATATGAATACACGTCTCCAAAAAGGATATACAAATGACTAAAAAGCAATGACCAAAAAGCACAAAAAAGATATGCTCAACATCATTAGTCATTAGGAAAAGGCAAATCAAAACCACAATAAGATACTACTTCACACCCTATACACAGCTATAATCAACAAGAAAGACAATAGCAAGTGTTGGTGAGAATGCAGAGAAACCGGAACCCTCATACACTGTCAGTGGGGATATAAACTGGTGCTGCCACTTTAGAAAACTGTTTGGCAGTTCCTCAAAATGCTAAACATAGATTTACCGTATGACCCAGCAATTCCACTTTCAGGTATATACCTAAGTAGTCTTCTATGAAGTTTTCATAATATGCAGCAGAAACAGCTAATAATAAGTCCATACCAAAACTTATACACAAATGTTCACAGAAGCATTATTCATAATTGCCAGAAAGTGGAAACAACTTAAATGTCTATCAAGTGATGAATGGATAAACAAAATATGGTACATCAGTACAACAGAATATTATTCATTCATCAAAAAGGAATGAAGTAGTGATATATGCTACAACATGAATGACCTGGAAAACATTACACTAAGTGAAAGAAACCAGTTACAAAAAAGCATATATTGTCTGATTCCATTTATATGAAATGTCCAGAATAGGCAAATCCACAGAAACAGAAAGTAGATTAACGGTTTTCGGGAGTTGGGGGGATGGCAAATGAGGAGTGGTTGCTAATGGGTACATGGTTTCTTTTTGATGTGATGATCCCAATAGTCCAAAAGAGACGTTTGCATTGGAGTAGTATCCTTCACTGTGTATTAAATGGCTTTCTCTCTCCATCTCTTCTTTTCTACAGCTATAATGTCAAAGGTCAAGGCACAGTCTCAAAAGGGAGGAGGCTCGACCATCTCACTCACTCTTCTCTTTTCCTTCCATGAAATAGGAGTGATAAGTGGACTTGAGGCTGGCTCATGTAAAGAACTTCTCTCTTCAAAAGTCCCTACCAGGGCTCCCACCAGAGCGAAGCTTCAACCATCTAAGCCTGCTCTATCTAAACATTAGGGGCAAACATTACTTTTTAGATATAAAAGGTGAATGTTATATATAAAGTTTTTGTAAATCAAAGTGCTCTTGTCTAGCTTGTTTTGGTTCTGTGCATTGCGGGGTTCTCTGTCGATGGTAATTTGCCTCCCTGGCCTGTCACTATCCCTTGTATACATCTTCCAATGAAAATCTGGTCAGAAGCACTGATTCACATTGGTCATGATTTAGTTAATTCCTTGGCTACATACCACCTAATAGCACCCCAATTTTACCCAATTTCTAACAAGGATTGAAATTTGGTAAAAACTGCTTTATTATTATTATTATTTTGATTATTATCACAACTAATCCCACACATTGTACTAACTTACTTCAAAGTTAGAAATATACCATTTGCTGTGGGGAAAAAAATGAAAATAAACTTGAGATAGTTTGATGGTTGAAGATAAACAATTTACTCTTAAGCCTAGCAAGCTATACTAATAACACCAGCAATAAAGTTTAATGGCAAAGTTACGCTTTGTGGATTCCACAACTGGACTGCAAATAAGGCATTCAAGTACCACTCATATCCAATGTCTAGTGACAGTGTATTCCTTATTGTTTATTTAAGAGGAAAATCTCTGTGAAGCCTGACTTTACCTAAATGTGTTAACAACTACTAATGTTATCAGTTAAGTGCCTCCACAATGGGTTGGGTTTTGGTTTTTTTTGGCTTCCAGAATATCCCAATTCTTTATGAAGTGATAATACTTTCTAGAATTTCATGTTTGTACCATATTTCAACAATGCCCTCATCCTGGGACCAACAGGTGATGAACTCAGAAAGATAAGGGGAGGCTCTACATTGCTATAATACCACAAATATCTGATCTGAAAAAAAAAAGAATTGGGAATTTGAAACTTCAGGTCACCTTTTTAAACTACCATATTAGTTACAGTGGTTATTTACTTTATTCAGAAAACAATATACACAATTCATACCTTGCCTAAATTAGCAAAGGATTTGAGGCAGCAAAATTCTCTTACTCCAAAAACAAAGAGCTTTGAACCGTCCTGGCTTCTACAAAATATTTTCCCCCACAAAGACAACCGTCACTTGGTCACACTATTAATTGCAGAAAATTAACCCTGTCGCACTGAAGCTGTCAGCACAAGGACACTTTGTGGAATGTTAAACCATTTATGTTATTAGACCTTTGCTTAAACACAATATGCTAGATGGCTCTCATGACTATTGTCTACACAAGCAAAAGGTGGTAGTATCCCTTTCTATGATCATGAGAGTCAAGAATTTTACAACTAGACTTCACTTCCTACATTATAGCTAAGTACCCTGAGGGACCCTTCTGTTGAGAATAACTAAACTCGGAAAGCACGTTACAAACACTAGAATATCTACAAATGTCACTCACTAAATTAACATAAAGGAAGAAAACCATAATAACTTCAATACCTTGAGAAAAAATATTTGATATAATTCAATACTCATTTTTTGAAGAGAAGTCATAGCAAACTAGGAATAAAAAGGAACATCCTCAGCATGATAGAGAGGTTCAAAAAAATTACAGTAAAATTACTCTTCATGGTAATATATTAAAAACATCCTCTTTAAAATCAGGTACCAAAAAAGAATGCCCATCATTACTACCACTTTACTATTACCACTTCTAGCCAAAGTTTTCTGGAGGTTCTAAAGAGTATAATAAGATATGGAAAAACAAAAATGTATAAGGATTGAAAATATTATTACTTGCAGATGATATGACTATCTAAAACAAAAACAAGAAGAATCAAGAAACAAGATTTTCTAGAATCAAAAAATAAGAATAACTATATTATTAGGAATAAAAAGAAAACATAGCAAATGGCTATGTTTTATACATATGTGATTTATACATAAAAACAAAATGTATTGATAAATACTAGCAACAGTCAGTTATAAAGCATAGTTTTTTTTTAAAAAAAGACATCATTTATAAGAGAAAAGAAAAAAGCCTACATAGTAAGAATAAATCTAACAAAAGGTGTGTTAAACCTATATGCAGAAAATGATAAAATTTACCAAAAGACATTAAAGAAGACTGAAATTCATGAAGAGATGTAGCATATTCGTGCACAGAAGACTCAATACTGCGAAGATATCAGTTTTCCTCCAACGGATAAATGGATCAACACAATTAAACTCAAACCCAGCAGAACCTGAAAAACTAATTCAAAAAGTTCTGTGGAAGAAGAATGGCCAAGAATAGCTAACACACTCCTAAAGAAAAAGAATATGATAAGAAGATTTGCCTTACCAGGTATCACAGTAATTAAGACAGTTTGTCATTAGTATTGGAATAAACAAATTGACCAATAGAATAGAATAGAACTCCAAAACAGATCCACATAACAGCTTCATATGACACAGACGACACTGACATATCACTGCGGAAAAGACAGACTTTACAGTAATTGGGACAACTGGCTAACTACATAGTAAAAAAATGAAATTAGATACCTACCTCACTTCATACATAGAGATCAATTTTGAATGGATTAAGAGCATAAATGTGAAAATCAAACTTTAAACTTTTTCAGGGAAAATATAGGACACTACTGTTTTGATGTTGAGGCAGAGAATACAACCATAATGAAGTATTATTTTACACTCACTAGTCTAGAAAAAAATTAAGAAGATTGACAATACCAAAAGTTAAGAAGAATGGAGTATTTTGGAGACTTTTATTCATACTGCTGATCAGCATATAAATTAGTACAACCACTTTGGGAAAATTGGCATGAGATTTCCAAGTTCAACATTCTCAAAATCTTCAACCCAGTAATCTCATATCTTGGTCCATTACTTGGTCTTGTACATGTACATCAGGAGACAGGCATGAAAATGTTCATAAAATGTTCATATCATCAAAAAAGCCAGTTTATTCATTATCTATAGCTGCATAACAAATTACCTCAAAATTGGTTGCCAGGCGCCAGCCCAGTGGCATAGTGTTTAAGTTCGTGCGCTCCGCTTTGGCGGCCCAGGGTTCGTGGGTTCAGATCCCAGGCATGGACCTACACACCACTCAGCAAGCCATGC
The DNA here is from genome assembly GCA_031878705.1 of Tapirus indicus. Taxonomy (NCBI): domain Eukaryota; kingdom Metazoa; phylum Chordata; class Mammalia; order Perissodactyla; family Tapiridae; genus Tapirus; species Tapirus indicus. Next base: position 18,963,537 of record CM062925.1, read on the forward strand.
TGTGGCAGCATCCCACATACAAAATAGAGGAAGACTAGCATAGATATTAGCTCAGGGACAATCTTCCCCAAGCAAAAAAGAGGAAGATTGGCAACATATGTTAGCTCAAGGCCAATCTTCCTCACATACACAAAAAAATGTGGTTGCCCAAAACAATAAACACTTATAATCTCCCACAGTTCTGTGGATCAGAAATTTGGGAGCAGTTCAGCTGGGAGGTTCTGGCTCAGGTTCATGAGGTTGCAGTCAAGATATAACAGCAATGTCTGCGATTATCTGAAGGCCTGATTGGGACTAGAGGTGGCTCACTCACACGGATAAATTATTGGTACTGGTTGTTGCTAGAAGCCTCAGTACCTGCCCACATGTGTGTCTTCACAGGTCTGCTTAAGTATCATCATGACATGGCTTCTGGCTTTCTCCAGAGAGACAGAGCCAGGAAAGCAAGGGAAAAGTTGCAAAAGACTCACTATCGCTTCCTCGATATTCTACTGTACACGGGGCAACCATATTCAGTGTAGGAGGGGGCTGCACAAAGGCATGAATATCAAAAAGCAAAGATCATTGGGGGCCATCTTAGAGTCTGGCTATTACAACTGGAAAAGGCTATTCTCCAATTATAGGAGAGCAGATATACTGTACTATATTAATAGAGACGAATACTATAGAGCAGTGAAAGTGAATGAACCACAACTACACTCAAAAACATGGATGAATTTTCCCAAAATAATACTAAGTAAACAACCAAGTCTCAGAAAACTACATACAGTATAGTACCATTTATATAAAGCTCAAAAACAAACTAAACTAAAACAATTTATTGTTACCACAATTTAGGTGATAAAACGATAAGAAAAATCAAGAGAAAAACACAAAATTGAGAATAGTGGTTACCTCTGGGAAGGTGAGAGGGGCACGAGATAGGGAGAAACAAAGCTCAATGTAAATTATCAGTATTATTTTGAGTTTTGGATTGAGTGGTGAATTTACAGCTGTTCATTACATTATTATGGTTTATAACTTGCATAAGCATTACATATAGGGCTGCCACTTCTGAATCAGTATATAATATATGTAAAATCACATGCAGGCCCTGGTTGCATATAATCTTTATTTATCAACAATATATATATATTTTTGTGTGTGTGTGAGGAAGATTGTCCCTGAGCTAACATCTGTGCCCATCTTCCTCTATTTTATATGTGGGAAGCCACCACAGCATGGCTTGATGAGTGGTGTGTAGGTCCACACCCAGAATCCGAACCTGCGAACCTCAGGCCACTGAAGTGGAGTGTGCAAACTTAACCACTATGCCACCAGGCCAGCCCCTCAACAATATATTTTTAAATAAATGATAAAGAAAAAACATTAAAAGAAAAAGAATATTATAACTAATTTTAGTAGCACTGCTTTTTATAATTTGTTCTTTGGGGCATTTTTCTCTAAACATAATATTGAGAGTCTAGTACTATCTATTTTGTCAGAAATGTAGGCATTTTTCTGGTGAATAAACCCTAGTAGAAGCAGTTATAAGGAAAAAAGATAAACAGGTATATACTTAATAAACTTCAGAACAGTTATATATCAGTAAAATATGATATTACTAAAACTCAATTGATTCCTTGCCTATTTTGAAATGGAACTAATTTTTTGAATAAAAATTGATTTCCTCAAAAGCTTTGCATTAGCTATTAAAAAAGATAAACTGTTAATTGTTTTTAAAACCTGTATGAGAAAATATAATATCCCACAACTTTATAATAAAATATTTTAAAATACAACTATGGACTTCTGAAAATATCAACTGCCATTTATGTTTTTGTTCTTTGCTTGGTATACTGCCACTAGTAAGTATAACAAGTAAAATCTGCCTTTGAAGATATACAAGTGATTATAATTTTTAAATGCTGGCATAAGGGGCAGTTATAAGCAACTTGAAAAAGAAAGATGAGGACTAAAACTTCAATTCAGAATAATCTATCCCCTTGACTACTAAAGGATGGGCTCATCTAGCCATAAAAGAATATTTCCCACAGAGGATCATCTGACACAAAAATGGGCTTTATTTCTGAGTGAAAAATAACTTTCCCTGTTTTTCCAAAATAAGATGAAAAAGGAAAATGCTGTAACAACAGCCACTGGAGGGAGGACTTGATGTTAGAATGAGAATAAAACGGGCATAAAACATTTTATCTGGTGCTTTGTCTGAACATAACATTTTGTTAAACTCATTTCTATTTGTTTAAATGACAAATGCTGAAAATACTGCTTTTTCTGCATGAGAGTTAAATTTCCTTTCACTGAGAAACAGATGTTGATTCAACCATCCTTTATTGGTACACAAATTAGCAGTAGGAAAATTATAAAGCTGCTGGACTAACAAAGAATTAGCACCAATGCTTAGTCTAAGTATATATTTAAAGGCCTATATTTGATTTTAAATAAGCCTATATTTTGTTCATTTTAAACATTATCCACAAATTTTGCTATAAGATCTCATGCACTACTTAGTCCCTAAGTAACTACCTGAAATCTGACTATACATGAACTGGCAAAGCTTCTGTAAACTTGTGGCACTGCTCTTCCCGTGACTGATGGGCTTGGTTTTGTTTTTAATGAAAATATTTATATATTTTAATATTTGCTGATGTAAACCTGGTTTTACACACATACACATTACAAGGATCCCAAAGTAAGCTGCAAGCCTCCAAGTGCTGGCCTTTTACAGATCACTAAGTATAGGGACATCATTTAAAGCAACTTTAAGTAAAAATTCAAAACATAAAATCATAGGACAGGAAGGGCACAGAAGTGAGCTCTTTCACAATTCCAGTTTCTATTTTAACAGTGGTTATATACTATACAACAGACACCAGGCTTGTGTAAAGTCCTGAAACTATTCCAAACATAACAACGTCCCTTCCCTTTTAAAATGATTCCTTACACCATCAATATTTTGGAGATGACTTCTTAAACTCAAGAATCCTGCTGTGATTTAATCAGTGAGCCAGCAAAACTGTCAGTCAGTTCTGAATAAGAACCACTCAGAAGAAAAAGCAAGAAATGAAGTGTAGAGTAAACTCTGGAACAAATTCACGGGAGTAGCATAGAAATTCAACTGACAAGGTACTCAATTGAATAGGGAACGCCTAAACAAAGAAAACAGACTTAAAAAATAAATCAGTAACAACTGATATGGAAAGAATATAATTCAGACACTTTAAGAAAACTATCAATTAAAATGTGACATGCCATACTATATCGAGGATATGTTTCTAAAATAGTGTGAGTTTATTTATATTTTAAATGTACATGGAAACTATTTTAGGATTTTTGTAGTACGGTTTCAATTTTTAAAAAATTTTATGAAGTAAATAATTGGTGCTTAATTTATGTTTTAATTTTGGGATCTATCTAACATTCTTTAAATATTAAAAATTAATAACGAGGGCCGGCCCAGTGGTGTAATGGTTAAGTTTGTGTGCTCTGCTTCAGCGGCCCAGGGTTCAGATCCCAGGCGCAAACCTACACACCACTCATCAACCCATGCTGAGGCGGCGTTCCATATACAAAATAGAGGAAGACTGGCACAGATGTTAGCTCAGGGTTAATCTTCCTCACCCCCCCCCCCAAATTTTTAATATAAAAAATAAAAATAAAAAATAGTAATTGGAAATATGGTAAATGTATTCACTTAACATCAATAAACCAAAAACTAAAGTTTTGTAATTATGGAATGTAAAGAATAGAAAAAACAACCTCACCCAAATGTTTTGAAGAAATTCAAAACAAGTCCTAGCCAGTAAGACATCTTAATAAGACAACCAATAGCTCCATAATTCTGTAGGTGAATATCTGGGTTACACTTCAAGGCTGAAATTAACTACAACAGGCATAAAGGACTGTTGCTTTGAAAATGGTGCTGCAGATGCTATCAGGCCAACATTTAGAAAAAAAACAAAAGGTGGTTGGGCTCTGAGAGAAATACATTTTATGATTACAGTCTAAGACTCTCTAAAGAAGAAACGTTTTCATCTTAACTAAAATGTGTTATTTCATTTTGCTAAGATTTTGTTTTTTCTATGTCTTTCATAATAAAATTCACTGCTTAATTAAAAGTGAAATTTAAACTTTAAAACATGAAACATTTCCACTCTGAAACATTTCTCATTCACTAATTTCTATTCCTGATATATTTTCCTCAAATAGTATGCTTCCCTAAGCACCTCATGCAATTGAGCACTTCGTATTTTATATGATGTTCATCTCTGTACAGGACATTTCACCTCTCAGAGGATAAGGACTGTGTCCTACTCTCTTGCTATCTCTTACATATTTTGGACTCATAAATGCTGACTTAAATAGGGCTGGTTTATAAAATAGTCAAAGCCTATAAAAGCAGTAACATCCCTAAGAAATGTAGAGAGGAACCATAATTAATGCAAAAATGAGTCACTTCATTTTTGAAACTGTATTTATATAATTTTAGTAAACAAGTAATACTAAATGACATTCTGTCAAATAAAATCTATTAGCTAATCTAGATTAATTACTTAATAAAAATTGATACTATTAGAGGATATGGTATGATTTAGATATTTATAGTCTAGGTCTTAATCAGAAAGAAGCAATACACAGTAGAAACAATAGCCATATAGAAACACAGGGTTTAGATAGTATTTATAGTCAGGGCCTCATTCAAAAGGAAGTAATACATACTAAAAATGAACAGCCATAAGGAAACACAGTATCACTGCATTATTATTTGGGTCAATGCCTAACACAATAGCTTAAGGCTTTAATAAAGTTGGATTGAAACATGTGGCTTAGGTTTGAGGCACAGGCAGAGCTTTCTATCTTTTCCTAAATTTAAAACTAATTTTAGGATTTCAGAATCCTCTGAAATGCATGGTAGACCAGTAAACTTTAGGGATGCATAAACAGAGCTGCATGGAGAATGTAAAGGACATATGATCTTTTAACAGTTATATGGCCCAATCAAAGTACAAGACTCATCAAATGAGAAACTTCTCAATGAAGAGGGCAACAGCAGAAGAGAGAAAAGGCATTCCCCCTCAAATATCACTGTAATTTTCCCCTCAAGGGTCAATATGTAAACAATCTCAGCTGTTTTATTTACACAGATTTTAAATATGTGACAGATACTGGCAAACTCGCTCATAAATGGGAAAGGGAAGAACCACAAGATTTCAAACCACAATAAACAGTATATAATAAACATTTGAATGCAATAAATTCTGACATTTTCAACTCTGATTTTCCATTCCAGTCACTTGGTTTCACAATGCCAGGTAAATTGAAGAGAATAGAAGAATCATGGACTAAAAAGCAGTGAAAAAATGAGGATGGTGTTCCTTCTATACACTAGGTAACTCTCCCAAAAATTCAAAAGCAATATGGAAAGGTCAGTTCCAGGAGTGGAGAACTAAGAGCAAATAACTACAAGTTTGAATGCAAAACGTTCTGGTTTTTCTTAGCCATCAATGATGTCTTAAGCATTATAGGTAGGGCAAACATTATGTTTTCCCAAGTTCAACGTATAATAAATTAAGGAACAAAGCCAATCAAATACTACGTGTTATGTACTCTATCCACATCTTAATTCTCCATTGAATTTTAATGACTTAACAGTTAACCATAAATACCACATAGGCAGTTATTTATCAAATCATACCTGGTGTGAAAACAAGGGAACATACTCAACTCGAGTTCTCTTTGAGTTCTCAAAGGAGTGTCTCCCCCAAGAGAAGACAAATTATCAGGCTAGAGAAGAGTAATGACTACAAAAGCACTGAGCAATGACTGCAAAATCAAAATGCTGAAAAATTGAATTCTTTCTCCCTGAGGCCAGAAACAAGGCAAGAAGGCCGACTTTCACCATTAAGAGAATTAAAGAGAATTAAATGTGAATAGGGTACATAAAATGCAGTATTTGATTGGCTTTGCCCATTAATGTATGAATACCCACTTTCATCATTAAGTGAATTGAGAGAACTAAATGTGGATAACATAAATAAAATGTAGTATTTGATTGGCTTTGTTCATAAGTTTATTACAAAGTGAGCTTCGGACACACTGGTAACCTGCCTGCCCTACACATGCTCAAGTCAGTATAAAGTGCTAAGAAAAAAAAAAAAGGCACAGAGACTGGAAGAAAGAAGTAAAACTATCCCTATTTACATTTTATGTGACTGTTTACATAAAAAAATCCCAGAGAAACTATAAAACCACCACTATTGCTAATAAATAAATTTCAAAAGGTGAGAGAATATGAAGTACGTATATAAAAAATCAACTGTATCATACAAATATATATATGTTTTTATCAGAACAATATGAACAATATGAACATATTTTAACAAGAAAATATGAAAAAAATCATTTCACAGGTGCCAAAACACATAAAATACCTAAAAATGAATCTAATAGAAAATATCCAAAACTGCTACACTAAAAACTATTTTGTTGAGAGAAATTAAAGACCTAAATAAATGGAAAGAAATACCATTTTCATGGATTAGAAAACTCAATATTATTTTTAAGATGACATTTCTCCCAAACTGATTTACAGATTCAACACAATCCCAATCAAAATCACAGCAGGCTATTTTGTGGATATTGGCAAGCTAATTCTAAAATTCACATAGAAAAGCAGAATACCTAGAATAACCAAAGGAATTTCATAGCAGAACAAAGTGGAAGATGTACCCTACCTAATCATGAAGCTACAGTAATCAAAACAGTTTGGTATTGAAAAAAAGATAGACATATACATTAATGAAAGAGTCTAAAAATAGACCAACACATATAAAGTCAATTGATTCCCAACAAAGGTGCAAGGCTACTCAACAGAAGGAAAGTCTTTAATAAACAGTGTTGATTCAATTGAATATCTGTACCAGGAAGATAAAAACCAACCCCTATCTCACACTACACACAAAAATTAACTCAAAATAGATCATCGACCTGAATATAATACCTAAAACTATAAAAATTTAGAAAACACAGGAGAAAATATTTGCAACCTTGCAGTAGGCAAAGGTTTCTCACCTAGGCAACAACAAACCTCTACAAATCATAAAAGAAAAAAATTGATAAATTCCGCCTCATTAACATTAAAAACGTTTGCTCTTCAAAAAATAACATTAAGAACATGAAAAAGAAGCCACAGACTGGGAGAAAATATTTGGTAGACACATTTGAGAAAAAATGACTTGCATCCAGATTATACAAAGGACTCTTAAAACTCAATAGTCAGTCATCAGTGCTGCGGAGTCGATTCCAACTCCTAGCGACCCGGTGTAGTGCAGAGCTGAACACCGCCCAGTCTTTTTGTGCCAGCCTCTCACCTTCCAGCACTCTATCAGACAATGTTCCGCTGCTATTCATAGGGTTTTCATGGCCAATTTTTTCACAAATGGGTGGCCAGGTCCTTCTTCCTAGTCTGTCTTAGTCTGGAAGCTCCACTGAAACCTGTCCACCATGAGTGACCCTGCTGGTATTTGAAATACCCATGGCACAGCTTTCAGCATCACAGCAACACACAGCCGTGACAACACACAGTGTGACAACTGAGAGACAGGTGGTGTGGTTCCCTGACCAGAAACAAACCTGGGCAGTGGTGAGAGCACTGAATCTTAACCACTAGACTACGAGGGCTGGCTACACAAGACAACCCAATGCAAAAGTAGGCAAAAGATTTAAACAGCTACTTCTCCAAAGAAGACATACAAATGACCAATGAAAAATGGAATGAGAAAACGTCTGGAGGTGATGGAAATATTCATTATCTTGATTGTGATGATAGTTTTAGAGATGTACGCTAAAACATATCATATGATATACTTTAAATATGTACAGTGCGTTGTACTTCAACTACACCTTAATAATGTTATAACAGATAAAAGTAGGAGACTTTTAAAATGTAAAAAATGGTAATTGGCATGATTTACTCTGTTTCCCTAAAAGCTTTACATGTTACTGTACTACTCATTCCATGGAGAATGATATAATGTGGATAAAAAAAATATGAGAAATATATAAACTACCACTTGAGAAGGGATTATTTTATTACATTTCAGCCAAACCTTATTATTTGCTCCAAGAGAGATTAGCAAATACACACAAATACAAAAAAAACCCTCAATATCACAAGTATCTAGCTTTCAGTGTAACTGTAACTGCTACTGAGGAACTCATAAGACTGTAAACCAGAAAAATAGTTCTAAATATTGAAACTTCAAGCAATCATATATTTTCTTAATACATTAGAAATAATGAGATTTCTAATCCTACTATTCCAGTCAACTGAACAATATTTACATACATGAAGAGAGCAAAAAGAAACTTAAGCTGATCTTCAGCAAGTGTCTAATAACTTCTATAGATTTAGAAGGCTTGGGAGTAGATATAGACACGGTATTTCACAGACTTAAAAAGCTCTAACACTAATGACTTTTATTGAATCAGCAGAATCTGGTAACTTCCTACTATTCATCCACTCATTCACTTAATAAAAATTTATTAAGTGCCTCAAACATATCAGATTCTATGTCTGATGGAAGCAATGCCAAGACGCGGTAGAGCATATGGTTCAAACAACTGACACTAGAGCCAGAATGCCTGTGCTTAAATTTTAATTCTGCCATCTATTCTATGTATTACCTAGGACAAGTTACTTTACCTCCAGCTGTGCAGTAAAAGGTTAACTCAGCAGGCTTGGGGGTGTTCAAACCCCATACATTCTAAAGAAAGGACTGGCCCTTGACTGGCTCCTGGGAGACAACCTAAAAGCCCTTGGAATATCATGCCCAATAAGAGAGTCTTTGGACACCTGAGGCTTGGGCCATGCCATATAGTTTACACTAACCATGTGATTTATGATGAATTCACATTTTTATTCACCTGGGTCCTGCATCATGTGGTATCAGTTTGATCTCTGTGGGGGCTTGAGATTAAGTAGTTGTCAGTTATGGGGGCACTCCATACCTATGCGACTGACACCCCAAAAAACCACCTTGGACACCAAGACTCAGGGGAGCTTTCCTCGTTGGGAACACTTGCAGGGAGAATTAATTGCTTTCCATGTGACTCTATTGAGAGAGGACAAGTGGAAGCTAGTGTAACTGCAGGCCCTCCAGGACCAATTCAACTGACCCCATTTTATCAACAGATTAATTAAGAGTTGTCTTTCAGGAACTGAGACCCCTTGTCCAGTTCAGGCTGGTTGAGACCACCAACCCATCAACTGGGCCTGTGCAAATGCTCGGTAAGTAACCTTTTTGACCTCAAGGAGCTAAAAACTCCACCCTCAGATCATGGTAAAGCCAGCATTTTGTGAACTCGCATCCTATTAAGAGGCATGAAGCTTGAAGACACTAGCGCAGATCATCAGTTACCTCACCTCTCCTTACCTGCAATCATCTATCTCCACACTTCAGACCGCCCTGCTCTTCATCCCATAAATTGTCCCCCAAGCCCTGGACCAGAGAGACAGATCTGAGGGTACATGCCTGGTCTTTTTGCAGATCGATCTCACAAAATAAAGCTACATTTCCTTTCCCAAAAGCTTATGCCATAATAATTGTCTTTTTTATGTGCATCGGGCAAGAGAACCCCAATCTTGTGTGGTAACACCAGTGTCTTGTCTTTCCTGGACTCCACCCCGTGTGCTTTTTTCTTTGCTGATTTTAATCTGTATCCTTTCAGTGTAATAAACTGAAACCACGAATATAACTACTTTTCTGAGTTCTGGGAGTCCTGCCAGCAAATCATCAAATCTGAGGGGGATCTTGAGGATCCTCAACACAGTAACACTGTGTCCACATCTAAAAAACGCATTTAATATTAATACCTACTTAAAGGATAGCTGTGGGGATCAAATGAATTAATGCATGTTAGGTGCTTAGAACGATGCCCAGGATATACAGGCACACCTCAGAGATACTGAGGGTTTGGTTCCAGACCACTGCAGTAAAGCAAATATCTCAGTGAAGCAAGTCACATGAATCTTTTGGTTTCCCAGTGCATATAAAAATTATGTTTACACTATGCTGTAGTTTATTAAGTGTGCAATAGCATTATGTCTGAAAAAACAATGTACATACCTTAATTAAAAAATACTTTATTGCTAAAAAATGCTAACCATCATCTGAGCCTTCAGCGAATTATAATCTTTTTGCTGGTGGAAGGTCTTGTAAAAAATGCGGCATCTGTAAAGCGCAGTAAAACAAAGTATGCATGTAATGTTTGCTGCTTCTCATGCTGTTACAAAAACAGGTGGTCCTAACAGTTGAATAGTTTGGTCTGGTGAGAGAGGACATTAACTAATTAAACTGCAAGTGCTAAAAAATTATACATAAAGTATCAAAGGAACAAAGAGCATCATTTCCGTCTTTCCTATCCTCAACACTGTTGTCTTCATTTTAGGTCCCCATCATCTCTCATTTCCTAACTGGACTGTTGGAGTATCTTTTTAACAGTATAATCCTTACAGGATTCCCTGAGATCACCAAAATCACCACTGCCTGATCCAGCTTCACATTCCTTCAACCTGATTCTACATTCTTAGAATTCATTCCCATATATATTTCCCTGATTCCTATAGATGAAAACTTAGAAAAATCATCCATTTCTTTTGGTGTGTATCACACTTCTTCGTGGTGTAAACATTATACCTCACCCTCTGAGCCCTGTTTGGACTTGAGGCTGGTTATAGGTCTAAAAACAAAGTAACGTGGTTGGAATAAGACAAGAGGAAGATCAGCAGACCATTGTAGTCAACTATTTCAGGGGAGGCCATTATAGGGTCTTTAAGCCAGAGGAGACAGACCCGCTGGGAAGGAGTAGAAGGGCTGCTTCTACTGGCAAAGGAAGTTCAACAGAATTTAGAGATCCAAGGTTCTATCTATCTTCATCAGAACCTGCCCAAATGTACCCATCCCAATTGTCAAGGTCCCAATCCTTCCTAAGGCTGCAAATTCAAACTGTGCTGTAATTCAGTCATCCACTTAATTTGTTTTACAGAAACCTTAGTCCTGCAACTGTAGGACATAAAGGTTTCTTTTAGGGCAGCAATAGATACAAATTTTGGTACCTGGAAGTGAAGTGCTGCCATACCGAAAACCTAAAATGTGAGAGTGGCTTTGAAACCAGGCAGGGGGCTCTGAGAAGAGTGTTAGAGAAAGTCTAAGACACCCTGAACAACCAATTAATAGACACCACATGGTCTTTGATAAGGCTGTGGGTAAGGACTTGCAAGAAAACAAAGTAAATGTTATTGGAAATTTGAGGAAGTGGGATCGTTGTTATGTAGTGGCAGAAACTTTAGTAACACTGTCCCATGGAGTTATATGGAAAGTAGAAGATATACTTAATGATCTAGCTAAGAAGATTCCAACCAGAGTGTTGAATGTGCTACCTGGTTCTTTTTGTGGCTTATAGTAAACCATGAGAAGCGTCAGACAGAAAAATAAAGGGACTGTTAAACAAAAAGGAGCCAAAACCTGCTCTACAAAAGATACTGTCAAGAGAGCGAAAAAACAAGCCAGAGACTGAGAAAAAATATTTGCAAAAGACATATCTGATATAGCTATCTTATCCAAAATATACAAAGAACTCTCAAAACTCAACAATAAGAAAACAACCCAATTAAAAAATGGGCAAAAGACCTGAATAGACACTTCACCAAAGAAGATATACCAATCATCATATGTCATTAGGGAATGGCAAATGAAAACAACAACGAGATACCACTACACATCAATTAGAATGGCCCAAATCCTAAACACCGACACCACCAAATGCTCGTGAGGATATGGAGCATCAAGAACTCTCATTTACTGTTGGTGAGAATGCAAAATGGTATAGCCATGTTGCAAGATAATTTGGCAGTTTCTTACAATTAAAAACACTCTCACCATACAATCCAGGAATCACATTCCTTGGTCTTTACCCAAATTAGTTGAAAACTTGTGTCCATACAAAAACCTACACATAGATGTTTAAAGCAGCTTCATTCATTATTGCCAAACTTGGAAACAACCAAGATGTTCTTCAGTAGGTAAATGAATAAATCAACTGTGGTACATTCATTCAATGGAATATTATTCAGTATTTTAAAAAATGAGCTATTATAATCACTAAGACAAAAAATAACAAATGTTGGAGAGGCTGTGGAGAAACAGGAGCCCTCATTCACTGCGCGTGGGAATGCAAACTGGTGCAGCCTCTATGGAAAACAGTATGGAGATTCTTCAAAAAATTAAAAATAGAAATACTTTATGATCCAGCTATCTGACTACGGGGTATTTATCCAAAGAACCTGAATCAACAATCCAAAGAGGCTTACGCACCCCTATATTCATTGCAGCATTATTCACTATAACCAAGAAATGGAAGGGGGTAGGGATGGAAGGGGTGAAGGGATGCATTTATATGGTGACGGACAAACAATAACGTACAACTAAAATTTCATAATGTTATAAACTATTCTGACATCAATTTAAAAAAATTGTGAAAATAAATAAAATGTTCTGCCACTCACACACACAAAAATCAGCTATTAAGCCATGAAAAAACAGGGAGAAACCTTAAACGCATATTACTAAGTAAAAGAAGCCAATCTGAAAAGGCTGCATACTATATGATTCCAACTATATGATACTCTGGAAAAGGCAAAACTATGGAGACAGTAAAAAGATCAGTGGTTTCCAGGGTTTGGGGGGAAAAAGGGAAGAACAGGTGGTGAAACTATTTTAGGGCAGTGAAAGTATTCTGTACAATACTATGATGGTGGAAACACGTCATTATACACTTGTCCAAACCCAGAGAATACACAACACCCAGACAGTTTACTAATGTAAACTATGGACTTCAGGTGATAACGATGTGTCAACGTAGGTTAATCAATTGTAACATCTGATGCAGGATGTTGATAGTGGGGGAGGCTGTGCAAGTGTGGGGCAGGGTGTCTATGGGAAATCTCTGCACCTTCCACTCAATTTTGCTGTGAACCTAGAACTTCTCTAAGAAATAAAGTCTACTTAAAAAAAAAAAAAAATTCTCTCCACAAGGCAAATGATGCTAATATTAAGAAATGTCTTCTGAGCAAAGATCAAATCCAGGGTGCTACATGGAAAAAACAGTTCAAAAATGAAGCTGAGGATAAGACTGAAAAATTTTTTGTTAAAACCTCAAAAATATTAAATGTGGTGCCTAAGAATACTAGTCAGTCAGACAAAAGGCCCTCTAAAGAGAGTAAAGTGTGCCTTATTGGTCCTCTCAAACAATAAGCTTCTAGGGAGCTTAACGGCATTGTCCCTCAGCCTTCTTACTAGAAGCCCAAAATATACAAGGATTTATCTCAAAGAAATGTGTAGGTGTGGCTTTGGTCCAAAGGAATATATCTTAACGGAATTCACAAAACATCCACAAGATTTATAAAAGATTAATATATCTTTTTATTTAATATTTAAAAGATTTAATATATCTTAAATGAAGAGAGGCTTTGGACCCCCAAATTGTACTGGCAGGAAGCAGGCTGAGACAACCACTCACCTGCAAACACCTGCTATCTTTCACGAAAAAAAGAGGTAAAGCCACCAGCACAGAAGGCAAAGCTGAGAACCATGAAGAATTAGTTTCAGGCTTGACACCTAATCAAGAAAGTTCCAATATTAGTACATCTGGATCTCAGAATTGCTATGAACCAGTGACACCTGTGTGTCTCCCATTTTTCCCCTTCTGGAACAAGAATATCTATGGCAGTCATCCTACGCCTGTCCCACCACTATATGTTGGGTGTTGGGGGTGAGGAAAGGCAGACAGAGCGGAACTATACTCAAGGAGCTGTGCTTAAGGAACTACACCAAAGGAACCGCATCTACATCTGGACCTGACTTAGATAATGAGATTCTGGACTTTGAGATGATACAGTAACAAAATGAGACATTTGAGGGCCTTGGGAGACAGTGGGTGTACTCTGCAGGTGGGAAGGACATGAACCATTGGGGGCTGGAGGATAGACTGTGGCCTCCACCTTCCCACCCCGTTATTCACGTCCTCATGTAGTCCCCTCCCACACTGTACCAGAATTGATCTGTATGACCAATACTAAGAGGAGAAGTGATAGTAGCAAGCCTCCGAGATTATGTTATAAAAAACTTTGGCTTCCATCTTGGGTGCTCTCTCACTCTCGGATCACTCCCTTTAGGGAAGCTGTGTTGTGAGCAGCCCTATGGAGAGGCCCATGTGGTGAATAAGTGAAGCTTCCTGACAACAGCTACATGAGTGAATTTGGAAGCAGATCCTCCAAGCCCAAAATACAGGTGACTGCAACCCTGGCTGACACACTGTAACTAGAACCTCATGGGAGATCCTAAACCAGAACCACCCAACTAAGCTGCTCCTAAATTCTTGACCCTAAGAGACTGTATGAGACAATAAATGTTTTTCATTTTAAGCTACTAAATTTTGGAATAATTTGTTTTACAGCAATAGACAACATATATTTGAGGCCCCAGTGAACGAGTGGACATCGCTTAAGCTCCCAGGTTCACTTGTTCTCATCATCACTGAATTGCTTACTGATTTTCCAATTCAGCACTAATTTATTCTCTGAGGAAGAAGCTTCCTTTGGATTTACCAAAACAGGAATGCTTTCCTTTATTGTCTTTGGATTTAAAAAGTAGTGGAAAATTAGTTCCATAACTCAATATTTTCAGTATTAAGGGTTTACCTGGCTGAAAGTCTTCATTGAAAGAGAGAGAAACCTTACATTTTTAATCAGAACAGTTAAAAACACAGACACATACGCTTGTTGGGTAAAAATAATTAGACATGTTTCTTATGGAGAAAAATATTCAGAATAAATAAGCTTGTCTTAATAGTTGGTTTTCAATGATAAAACTGAAAAGTCTAGTTTCTTAAAAGGACTTGTAGTATTCCTAATGGAGATAAAATTTCCCCCATTACAATCACTCACACTGTTTCAAAGTAATGAAGTATCACCTATAAACAATAATATTCCAATCACAATTACCTGTTAAATACATTAGCACAAACTGATTTATCATACTAGCCACCTAGAAAAAAGTAGGACAAGATCCCAGAACAGGAGACAGGTAAAAAATGCTTTAATGCTGGAAGAAAGAGATCCAAAATGGTCTCCAGTGAAAACAACTTTGTTGGATCCTAGAATCAAACCTAGAGCCATCCTGTTTAAAGCTCAGGCCAGCATGCAACCTACAAAAAGACCCTACCACCACCTTGACAGCAGTTTAAGGGAGGTCACTGGAGCACACTGGGATTACAAAAACTCTAATTTACAGTACAAGCTACTACTCAGAGAGGGAGTCTACACTGAATGTCACATCCCAATCACTGTAGGTATCCAGGAAAATAAAAATGAAAGGGTGCAGTATAGCCACAGAAAGGCAAAGATAAACAGTACCCATGTTAAAGTTTGTATAATGCAGGAATCAAAGATTCGAATGTCTACAGGCACCAGAAAGTTACCAGTAAATGCAGCCAGTGAGGCCCTATAAGTCGTAAGCTTACACTGTAAGAATGTGAAGACTGCAACAAACAGGAAAACACAAGGCTCATTTCAAGGGCTACTTGCCCCACTGTTGCTATATAGAATGAAGGCCCAGTGTGACTGGAACTTCCTATTTTTCAGGACAAACCAAAAACCTGGATTTTTACTTAAATTAGCAGGAAACTAATTTTAAAACATTAAAGATTGTGCAGGTCCATTTAGCCTGGGGGTCTCCAATTTGCAAACTTTGCTCAATGCGGTATCATATAGGGTATAATTATCTAGTATTCTCCCATATAGCTCAGCAACAGCCAGGGCAAAAACAGATACACTAGTAATAAAAATAAGACTGCAGAGATCCCATAAAATAATAATAATAATAATTCCTCAGAAAGTGGAATCAGGTCAAACGTTTTTCCAAAAACCAGCCTACATGATAACTTCCATTTCTGGAACAGTTAAACCATGACTTTCCTATATCGGCACAGATAATTGATACCTCTTCAACCTAGCTGGCATTAAAAAAAAAAAAAAAACTTTCAAGTATAGTAGTAATATTTCCCTCTGCTCTCAGATCTTTACTATCTATATATACATATATGTGCCTGAAATTTCTTCATTTACAACTCATATCTCCCTATGCCATATCAACATTTAGATAGCATGGTTGCTGACATGTCATTACTATTTATGACTAACTCTAATGTCAATGCTTGTAATTATATTCCTTGCAAACACATAACTCCAAGTCTTAGCTTTCTGTCATTTTTCTTTTCCTTTTTTTTTTGCTGAGGAAGATTCGCCCTGAGCTAACATCTGTGCCAATCTTCCTCTATTTTGTATATGAGTTGCCGCCACAACATAGCCACCAACGAGTGGTGTAGGTCTGCACCCAGAAACCAAACCAGGGCGACCAAAGTGGAGTGTGCTGACCATAACCACTAGGCCACAGGGCTGGCCCCTCATTTTTCTTTACTCCACATTTTTTGACATCTTACTGGTAAATTTCTAAAATGTTATAGCAGGTCAATGTCCCTAAGTAAAACCTTAACCAATGCTTGTAATTCAAATATTACACTTAGTTCCTCAAAAATTGGAAGGTCATATACTCTATCCTAGATTTTTCTCCCTCTTATTTACTGAAAAGATGCCCACCAAAATGCTTTCACGATGCCTAGGAAACAGTAGGAATACAAACACACACAAATTGTGGATGAATACATACCTATTAATTTTATTTGAGTTCTATTAAATGCTCCTTTGCTTTGTATATCTGATTGCAACGTCTCTATTCACTCTCAAAGCCCTACCAATACCTAAATGTAGCAGGTTAAGTTCCTAATAAACTCAGAGTAAATCCATTTTTTAAATGTTTTACAGACATAGCTCTTTAAAAGAAATCTGTGATAAATCTTGTTAAAAGGTAAGTTTCAATTCAACTGTTTTCATAATTTAAGGAAAAAAATTAGATTGAATCTTCTTAAAGCAAAACACAGGTATATTATTTTCCTATCGTGTTTCATTCCATTTTTCCTTCTTTCTTCTACTTTCATGTATCTTTTTTGCTCAGTCACTTTAAATGATATGTAACCTAAAAGTTCTCATTGAAGACTTTCTAATCAACTTTTTCTTTCAAGTTTTTACAATTTCAAATGATTCAACTTTAAAGTGGGTCTATGGGAAACTGAGTTCATCAAACTCTTAACATTCCTCTACAAGCACAAGAAATGCAATCACTGATTAAGAAAAGTAATAGACCAGCCATTAACTGGTATATTAGTCTGTTCAGGCTGCTACAAGAAAATACCATAGACTAAGGGCTTGAATATCAGAAGTTTATTTTCTCACACTTCTGGAGGCTAGAAATCCCAGACCAAGGTCTGGCAGCATGGTTTTTGGTGAGAACTCTCTTCCTGGCTTGAAGACACCCACTTGTTGCTGTGTCCTCACATGGTGGAGAGAGCAATAGAGCAAGATGTCTGGGATCAGGGTCCCACCCTTATGACTCACTTAACCTTAATTACCTCCTTGGGGGTTAGGGCTTCAACATATGAATTTTAGGGGAACATAATTAGTCCATAGCAATTAGAAAAGAAAGTATCATGGGATTTTATCATGTTTAGGAACATTTGTGTTACAATATTCTTGATACTTTTCCAAATATCCTCTAATCTTAGAAGATAGGTTATTTCAACATCATCAGTTCATTTGGCTCTGCTTTCAAATGCTAAGGCCATTTTTGTCCCTAATCAGAGGAAGGAAGAAGCAGAGAAAGGAGATGTGAAAGGTTTTGGACAACTACAGAGTTGGAAGGTACAGTCCACACAAGGGACCACGCCCACTTCTAAACTGCAAGTTCAGAGGATTCCCAAAGCCCCCTCAGGTTCCCTAATTCGCTAGAAAGACTCAAAGAACTCACTGAAAACTGTTACACTTACAGTTACAGTTTATTACAGGGAAAGAATACAGATTAACATCAGGGAAGAGAAGAAGCACACAGGACAGAGTTCAGGAGAGTCCCACACATGGAGCTTCTGACCTCCTCTCCCAGTGGAGCCATGGATACGTTACTCTCTGGAATCTATGTGTGACAATATGCACAGAGTATTGCCACCCAGGAAAGCTCACAGGAGACAGAGTTTTATTGGGGCTCCATTATATAGACATGATTGACTGACTGACTACCCACATGGTTGATCTCAGTTTCCAGGTCAATTGATACCATGTGACCCAAAGCCCCCACCCTTAGTCACACAGTTAGTCTTTCTGGCGTGGGCAGCCCCCATCCTAAGACTACATGGGAATGGCAAGCCCCAGCCTAAATAACATTGTTAGAGCATGTGACCCAAGGCCCACAGGAAAACAAAGATAGCAGAGATTATCACGCAGGAGCTGAGGGCGAAGGCTAGGCCTCTTTGTGAGCAAAGTTAAATTCTTTACTACATATGAGCCAAGAGAAACCCTTCAGTAGTTCCTATTGCCTAGAGAGGCAAGTCCAGCCTCCTCAGCAAACTATATAAGCCTTCTCTCCTCTCATCTTATGCACCACCCCCATCCTCCATGACTTGGCTCCAATCTCCTTCTCCAACTCCATTTTATTACAATCAAACTTTGTCTATTAATTGCAAACTCCTTTTTTTTTTTTCACAAACGTCAGACTGCTGAGAGCTATTGCTTCTGTCTAGAATGCCTTTCCATTTTACTTTTAAATGACTCATCCTTAAGTTCTCAACTTAGGCATCATTTTCTCCAGAAAGTCTTTTAATAACCTGGGGCGAGGCATTGTGCCTCTCCCAGAGCATCCTATATACATTTCTAACATAATACAAAACATTTTGCTCAAGTCCTATCTTTATAGCAGACACCCAAACCAGCATGTAAGATCCTCAAGAGTGGGGTCCAGACTGCCTTATGACTAGGCATCAATTTTTTACTGATTCAAATAACTGAGACCCTACCTAACTCTTGCCCTGTTTTCCTTCCCCCATATTTCAGTTAATCTAGGTCTTGGGCCTTTCCCTGTTTCTTTCTCCCCCCTTCTCCCATCACTTGGAGACCAGAGTGTTCAACTAGCCCTGTTCAACTAATCCCTGGTGAGAGACCTCATTTCTTTTCTGCCTAAACTTCTCTAACCTGCCAATCTGATCCCTCCTATTTACCCCTCAACCAATTCCTGGATATGACCATCTAAGAAAAATACTCCAACTACATTAGAGGGTGTTAAACCAAATGGATCATGATGATTAATTAATTTCCAAATTACTTGAGTTAGTACCAGAATCTTTTCCATAGTACAGACAAAAATGATGATATCAAGAAGAACGAGGTGATTCAAACCAAGAGAGCATCTCACCTATCAATTAATCAAACTTTTAAAATTTTTTAAATGCCTCACCTTGAGTTACAAGCTTGGTTACAACTCTAGCTTGTTCTATGTTTTCAACAAGGCACACAGACTATGCTTTGTAGATGAAAGGGGTATCACTCACACTTCTTTATTACCTTGGATATTAACTCTCAATTGTTTTTTAAATAGAAGTAGAGTATCTGTTGAGCCACATACAATATCTTTCATGCTGCTTTCTTATACCAGATCACATAAGAGGGCAATGTGATTAGCAGGGGATAGGAATACTAGCCACATCCCACAGCAATTAGTAGTTACACTGTTGGGTACTAGTTGTGATCATTCCTACAATGAGCTATTAAAGGGCCTTACAGGGGCCCAAATCCACAATCTTAGTCTCATTAGCGCCTCTCTAACCTCTAAACAAATCAACCCTAAGTACATTATCAACCTAGACTATGCTTAAAATAAACATCCAATCTGCTATAAAGAAATGGAAACATACAATAAATGCTTTGCTTCAATGATCTGTCTTCACAGTGATATTTTTCTCTACTGCAAAAATTATCTATATTATCTGTATTGCGGTATTTATACTGCAAAAATGAACTATTCCCCCAAAAAGGAGACAGCAACACAATATCAGAGAAAGCAGCACAGCACTGCTGTCTCTAATGTGTCTCGAACTTAGCTGTGAAACCTTGAGAAAGTCAGTCATCTGCCACCTCATCTCCAGCAAATTAATCAACTTTAATTTGCCAGAGAGTGATAAGCAAAATTGTGGTATAATTTTTCATTCATTACTTTAAATTAAAGCAAAGTAATCAATTTAAATGAGCTTTAGAACTGAAACAGTTAGCTAAGTGTAGTATCCCAAGACTGTTTAATAAACAATGATAGTGTACAAAACATTCAATAGTAAAAAAAAAGAAAAAAAGAAAAAGATGTATCCTTTTTTTGTTTTGTTTTGTTTTGGTTTTGGTGAGGAAGACTAGCCCTGAGCTAACATCTGTTGCCAATCCTCCTCTTTTTACTTGAGGAAGATTGTCCCTGTGCTAACATCTGTGCCAATCTTCCTCCATTTTGTAAGTGGGACACCGCCACAGCATGGCTTGATGAGCGGAGTATAGGCCCGCACCTGAGATCCAAACCCATGCATGCTCAGGCCACCAAAGCGTAGGGTGTGAACTTAACCATTACACCACCGGGCCGGCCCCCAGATGTGTTATCTTGAACTAATGGGCCATTAGCCATTCTGGATCAAAAATTCCTTTCCTCCTTAAACAAATAATCTAAAAAAAATTCTTTTAAACAATGCTGAACATTGTTAAATTACACAATTACTCACTAAATTATTCAATTAAACCTCATTACTCTATGGATGGAAATGATGTGATACATGGTCTGAACAACTTAGTTTATTCCTGTAGGACTATACACATTGCACACCTTCCACTGACTGTTGAACCCAACGGACTGACATTCATTACTTGATATACAGTGGGTCTTACTAAATGCCTCAATGCCAAGTAGCTGACTTCAGAACCACATGCTGGGATGTAACAGGTGATCTACACTCTCTCACCCTATCCTGCATTCCATTCCAACCGGTGGAGCTATATTACTTTCTGTCACTTTGTTGCTGGGTCCCCTCTCCTCTGCTGTCAGTTCTGGGGCTTATCATCCATTACCGTTATTGATCTCCTTTGCCACTAGCCACATTCAACTGCTATACTGCTATTCAACACTTCTTTACTCTGTTTATTCATCATTTTTGGCTCCTCTGTTTCCTGCTCTTCTCAGCTATCAGACAAAAGAGATCTACTTCACGGGCACAGTCAGCCAATCAATATACCCCTTTCCTCCTAATTAAAAAGAAAAAAAACCAAAGCAGGTCAGGATGATCTTTGACTTTTCTGAACTGTTTTCATCACAATCTGATACTTAGAGGTTCATTTGTTGTTACAAAAGATGCTTTATGGTTTCTTTTATTTCTGAGTTTGGAGTTACTGCAGATACTTGGTCTACAGACAATTGTAGTTTTATAATTATAGTATTTTACAGTTAAAAAAGCAAAAGAAGACAGGGTGGCTGCCTTCTTAAGCCTTAAAAGTTTCACCAAAAAAAAACAAAACCTCCAAAAATTTCTATTAAAATCAGATCTTAAAATAAATGACTAGTACCCCAAAGAAAACATACATATATGTCCGCAAAGCATATGAAAAGACGGTTAACATCACCAATCGTTAGGGAAATGCAAATCAAAACTACAGGAGACACTATTTCACCCCATTAGGATGGCTATTATCAAAAAAACAGAAAATGTGTTTGGCGAGGATGTGGAATGGTGTTGGTGAGGATGTGGAGAAACTGGAACCTCTGTGTATTGCTGGTGGGAATGTAAAATAGCATAGCCACTGTGGTTAACAGTAAGGTGATTCCTAAAAAAATTAAACATAGAATTACCATATAATCTAGCAATTCCACTTCTGGGTATACACCCAAAAGAAATGAAAGCAGAGACTCAAACAGATATTTGCACACTCGTGTTCATAGCGGTATTATTCACCATAGCCAAAAGGTAGAAGCAATACAAGCATCCATGGACAAATTAACAGATAAACAAAATGTATATATATATATATATATATATATATATATATATACAATGAAATATTATTTAGCCTTAAAAAGGAAGAATATTCTAACATATGCTACAACATGGATGAACTTTGAAGACATTATGCTAAATGAAATAAGCCAGTCACAAAAGGACAAATATTGTATGATTCCACTTATATGAGGGACCTAGAGTAGAGACAGATAATTCACATGGGCAGAAAGTAGACTGGCTATTGCCAGGGCCTGAGGGGATGGGGCAATGAGGAGTTAATGTTTAAAGGGTTCAGATTTTCAGTTGAGGCAGACAAAAAGTTCTGGAGATGGATGGTAGCCATGGCTGCGTAACAGTGTGAATGTACTCAACACTACTGAAATGGGCAGTTAAGAATGGTTAAAATGGTAAACTTTATATTACACATATTTTACTGCAATAAAAAAAATGAATGAAAAGTAAAGTTGACATAGGGCAGAGAAGTACTCACTACTTAGTTATCCATGGTACTGTGCAAACCTAACCTGACTCTAAAACAGACAGCACAAGTTATGTACAACTAAGTAAATGGTGTTTAACTTTGTTACCACTAATGAAGAGCACAGAAACATCTCTATATATTTAAGGGCATCATATTCTCCTCATAAAGGTCTGTCTGGAAAAGCTGAGAAAACAGGCTGTCAATAAATAAGACACCTCATGCACACACCAAATCGCTGATTAAATACTCATTCTCGAGATTTTAAAATCCTAGGGCCTCCACGCTACACCCTTGCTGTTCCAAGATATACCACACATAACCTTGCCCCAGGGCCTTTCGACAGCCTAAAACACTCATCTCCCATGTACCTCAGAGCTTACTCTCTCACTTCATTCAGATCTCTACTCAAAAGTCCCCTTATCACAGAGGCTGAGCTTGACCACCCTATCTAAAATAGCATCCTCCATCATTCTCTCTCCCCTTAATGTGATTTTTCTTCACAGCTCTTATCACTATTTGACATATATTTATGGGCTAATTGTCCTTCTCCACCCCCTGCAATATACACTCCAGCTGCACAAGAACTTGGTCTATTTTGTTCACTACTATATGCCCAGCACATAAAACACTGCCTGGCACAGACGGTGGCCAATAAATATTCGTTAAATGAATGAACAGGTGGATGTTCACAGTTTCACAGATCATATTTCCCTCGTGGCCTTGGTACTATTCTACCAGTTACCAGCGCTGCTGCAGCCACTGCCTCCAAGTCGTCCAGAGCATCCCTGGCTTAGGCTTCACTAGTTAAGTGGAAGGACCACCTAGTAAAAAGTCAGATAGAAGCCTGGTACCAGAGCATCAAAAAGCGCTCTCTGACTCAGTTTCTGAATACACTAAATGAATACAGTGTATCTGTCCCTCACAATGAGGGATAAAGAACATACTTCTACCCCTGCCCTAAAACAAAAAGACCATGCATTGCAATAACAAGCATCACACTGCACCTATTTGGTAAGGGTTACAAGGCACTTGCTAGCCTGAAAACCAATGATTTTCTCTCTACAACCTTTCAGAGGATTTGGGGAAATGGAAAAATGTGACAACACTGCTTGTCAAGAAATATAGCCAAAAATTAAGTAACCAGTTACTTGGCCCAACAGATACACACTCTGGGGTACTAGAAGAAAATGTTAAATCTCTGGATGAAAGAGAGAGAAAACTGCTTCCAAAATATACCTAACTTTATTTCAAAGTCAAAAGTATTCAACTAAGAATTCATCCCAGTGAAATGTCCCACCAGCGCCCATGCATGTTACAAGTTTGGAGAGCATTTTGTAACTGCACTTTAATCTTCTGTCTGCAGTGAACGACTTATGGTAAAGCTTTGGCAGTTGATGATCATTTTTGTAGAAAAAAAATCTTTAACCAGAGAACTGCAATACTTCCCCTCCTGAGAAAGCAAAGGAGGGCCCATCACTCTATGATCTCTAGGGCTCCCAGGACCCCCTAAGTCCAGGTGTAGGGAGAGTCATCCAGGGAACACACGTGTCCTGGCAAGAAGAAATGGCAGATGCAACCTGCCCAGCAGCGGGGTCCCGGACACAGGGCAGAGGTGTCCCCAGGAAACGCAGCGTGGCTCCAGGCAGCTTCAGGCCCCGGGGCCAGCGACCAGCCGCCCGACACGGACCAGGCCAGCCCCCTCCTCTGATTTCAGCCGGGGCCTGCCACCGAGCTCACATCCCCGCGAACGCACGTCCTACCTGCGCTCTGCCCCCAGCTACACGGCTGCGGGGGGAGGCGGGAGGAGGCGTGGCCTTCCAGCTCGCCAGTCGAACTCCCTCGTGCGGTTGTTATGACTTTCCCTCTCGGGATCCGCGCCCCGGCCAAGTTCGAGTTGCACTTCCGGGGTCCGCAGGAGACTGAAACGTCACTGCGCACGCGACGGCGGCGGCGGCCACAATCCGGAAATGGGCGGGGCGCGGTCGCTGGGTTGGTTGCTGTGGCGCTAGGTGGGCTGGGAGCTACCTGCCCGGGAGCTCTGCTCGCCGTTTCTTCACTCTTCTGAAGCAATGGACACACCTTCCTGAGTAGCCGTAGAGGACGGGGCCACCCTGAAGCCTTGTCTCCAAGCGGAGTTGAAAAAACAGTTCCGGGAGTAGCCTTGCAGCTAATGGCTCACTCTCCCATTCATGTTTATCCGGCTTTACCCGGTCCATTCAACTTCAGAAAAGAGAGGTGGGAAAGTATAGATTTAGAAAATTAAATTTACCTGTAGGTTATGATTTATGTAAAGTATGAAGTTAAGGATAGGCTCTTGGACACTGCTCTTTTTCCTATCTGCTGAATACTAATAGGATAGATTGGAAACAGCTGTGGAAAGCTGTAGTCACACGCTAACGGATTTGGTTCTAAACTCAGCCTTTATGGCAGAAATTCCTGATAGTAAAAATTACCCATGAAAATCCCCTACATGGCCCACAAAGTACGGAATACATGATGTTAAGCATAAACTAGATCTTTCTTATGCACACTTGAATGTGAAACCTCTTAGCTAATTTAAATGTTACAATGAAAGGAAAGTTTGTGTGTAGATATCTGGGCATGTAAACAGTCCTGATAAATCCAAGATCAACTCTTAGTCTTCATCTTACGTAACCATGAAGCAGCATTTGACACAATTAATCACATCCTCCTTTTTGAAACTTGAAACAATTTCATCTGATTTTTATGAAATCACAGCATTCTTTTGATTCTCCTTTGCTGGATTTTTCTTGATTTCTAAATGTTAGTGTACCCCAGATCTCTTCCCCTCTTTATCCACCCTCATTCCCTGGGTGATCTCATCCGTTCCCTTCACTGTCTTTTATATGGCATCACTGTGCTGATGGCTTCCAAATATTCGTATCCAGCCCTGATTTCTTTGATTTCTGTACTCATATATCCAACTTCTTGTTCAACATATCTACTGGGCCATTTAACATGCATTTCAGCCTATATTTTCTATATTTTCAACCTGCAAAACCTGTTCCTGTTACATATCTTTCTATCTCAGTAAATGGCACATTGATTCTTACTGTTATTCAGGTCATCCTTTGATTCCTCTTTCTCTCACGTTCCACATCCAATCCCTCAGCAAAATCTATTGGCTCTCTTTTCAAAAGGTATCCTAAATCTAACCAATTCTCACTACCTCTATAGATACCACTCTAGCCCTCACTGGATGCTGTAATTCTCTTAATTGTTCTATTTTTGCCTCCCTACAGTCTAGTCTCCAATTGGCAGCTGTAGAAATCCTTTTAAAATGCTAATTAGAATTTGTTCCTTTCCTGTTCAAAACCTTTAAAAACTTCCCTACTCAGAATAAAGTTCAAAATTATTTTCATAAACCTATAAGATTCTGTATGATCTGGCCCCTGGCCACCCCATGCTGCCGCTGAAGAAGAGGATGGCAAGAGATTTTTGGGGGGTAGTGGGTGGGAACTTGGCCAATAACTTTGGAGTTTGGGAAATGGCTGTACCAAAGGTGATTGCCCAACTCTCTTGCCTGGAAATGTTTAAAGGCAAGAGACTGACTGAGGGTGCCTGTGATGACAGAGGAAAGAGAGAACTGTCAAGTTTTCCCAACAGCTAGTAGACATATTGGTACATGGCTGGGTGTATTAGTTTTCTAGGGCTGCCATGACAAAGTATATCAAACTAGGTGGCTTAAACAACAGAAGTTTGCTGTCTCACAGTCGTGGAGATTAGAAGTCCAAGATCAAAGTGTAGGTTGGTTTGGTTCCTTCTGAGAGCTGTGAGAGAGATTTTGTTCTATGCCTCTCCCCTAGCTTCTGGTGGGTTTTGGTCAATCTTTGGTGCCCTTTGGCTTGTAGATGCATCAGCTCAATCTCTGCCTTCATCTTCACATGGCATTCTCCCTGTGTGCTGTCTCTGTGTCCAAATTTCCCCTTTTTAGAGGGACACTGGTCATACTGGGTTAGGGCTCACCCCAATGACCTCATTTTAACTTGATTATCTCTCTAATGGTCTTATTTCATTCATTTCAAATAATGTCACGTTCTGAGGTACTGGGCTTAGGACTTCTTTGTATCTTTTTTGGGCGGACACAGTTCAACCCATAAACTAGGGTAGAATTGTTTTTAAAAAGGAGATAAGTAACACTAGTGGACTTAAAGAAAGGAGAAGCAAACCAACCAGCAGAATGAGGTTGTGTGATGTAAACCACTAGAAGATGAGCTGCATGAGAATTTTGCGATGCTAGCTGGAGCATTCATCCCATGTGTTAGGGAATGGCGGTGTTGGAGTTCCTGGATTTGGGTGAATCTCCAAAAATGTACAAAAGTACCTCATGACAGAAACACCAGCACTTGGGCATTTGTTGCAGAGGGGACCATGATTTCAGTTTATAATAGCCTTTTCTTCCCACCCCTGAGCTGACCCTAAAGGATCTCAAGGAAACAGAATGAGTATAGGACACAAGAGAGGAAAAGGGTGGAGGACCCAAGACAAAGCAGATCATACCCTCTTCCTTCTAGCCATATTTGTGGGACAGGCCTGGAAAAGAGGACACTTTAAAGTGATTTAGAGGTTTCCAGTCCAATATGTAAAGAGTTTGGAGCTCACAGTCAGTCGCTTCCATCTTCATAAGAAAAATCTTAAGCTAAAAATCAACAACTCTTCCTAGACTCATCAGAGAATTGAGGTCACAGGGAAAACTGCTGCCCCCCAAACTGGACAGACAAGCAGTGAAATAGAAGCACAACCCATAGGGAGTAGGAACCAGTGTGGGTAGGAACACTCTAAACTATCATTGACAAATTACTGAAGGCTCAGTGTGGACTACCTTGAGACTTAAAACTCATGGACTAGCTTGAGAATTAAAAACTCCAAGTGGTCCCAGTAGTGGGGTTGGAGGGGCACCCACACTTTGGTGAGTTTACTTCCAGGAGCCCTACCAGGTTCTCACAGAGAAAAATCCTCTTCAGACAGTGGGAGAGGAAAAGTGACCATTTTGAAATATGCCCAGAGCTCTTTGTTTTCCTTAACAAATCCTGCCCTTAAGGGAAACTATTTTACTCGAGCCTAACCAACTGGGAGTTTACCAACCTAAAGGAATAGAAATACTCAAGTCCAGCCCATTCTAACCTTTGAAGTGGGGAGAAAGGTGGACAACATGCAGGGACAAAGGGTACTGTAAGCAGAGGGATGAAAATGCTAAGAAAGACTCAAAAGGAAATGCTAGAAATCTAAAACATTGTAACAAAAATCAAAAATATCTTTGATGGACACATGAGTAGACTGGACACAACCAAGTAAATAACATAGGTTGAGGATATGTCAGTAGAAACTTCCAAAACTGAAATGCAAAGATAAAAAAGAATGAAAAAGAACAGAATATCCAAGAACTTTGGGGAAATTACAGAAGGTGTAACATATACATAATGGGAATACCAGAAGAGGGAGAAAGAGAGAAAGGAACAAAGGAACTATTTGAAGTAATAATGGCTGAGAATTTTTCAAAATTAATGACGGACACAGATCCACAAATCCAGGAATCAGAGAACTCCAAACTGGACAAACACTAAAAACACTACACGTTGGCATATATTTTCAAACAGCAGAAGATAAAAGACAAAGAGAAAAATCTTGAAAGAAGCCAGAGGGAAAAATCCCGGCCTTCCCTACAGAGAAAAAAGGATAAGAATTACATTGGACTTTTCTTCAGAAACTATGCAACAAGAGAGTGCAGTAAAATATTTAAAGTGCTGAAAGTAAAAACCACCAATCTAGAATTCTGTTTCCAATGAAATTATCCCTAAAAAGTAGAGGAAAAATAACAACTTTCTCAGAAAACAAAAAATTAGGGAAAATATCAGCAGTGGATCTGCCCTGCAAGAAGTGTTAAAAGAAGTTCTTCAAAGAGGTGGAAATGGTATAGGTCAGAAACTTGGATCTGCATAAAGAAATTAAGAGTTTTAGAGAAGGAATAAATTAAGGTAAAATAAAATCTTTTATTTTCCTTATTCTTAATTGATCCAACAGATAATACTCTGTTTGAAATAATAATATCAATGTTGTATTCTCTGATTATAGCTTTTGAATGAGTGAAATGAATGACAGCAGTTATAGGGACAGGAAGGAGGAACTGTACTTTCACTACCCATGAAGCTGTATAGTGCTATTTGAAAGTGGACTTAGATGAATTTTAAATGTATATTGTAAACTCTAGGAAAACCACTTAAAATTTTTTTAAAGAAAAAGTCTGATGTGCTAAGAAAGGAGAGAAACTGGAACCATATAAAATGTTCAATTAAAATCAGAGAAAGCAGAAAAGAGTGGAAGACCAAAAAAAAAAAAAGAAGAAGAAGAAAGAAAAAACAACAAGGACAACAAATAGGAAACATTTACAGTGATTTAGATTATACTGGACCTTTAAATAATTAAAAATGAGACATTCCAAAATATCCTAATGTGACCAAAAAAGCCATAATGCATGCCTAGCATATAATCCAGGGATAGGGGAAAAGATCTGACAAAGCAGATTTGAATTGTAGTAGGAGGAGAAAAGTTAAGTTTTCTGGTTGTTACCCCCGACCCCAAGTGCTGCAGATTCAGTATATAAGTTACATCTAAATATATATAAGTTACAGAAACTATAAGTTTAAAACATTATGTCAAATAATTACATAAAAATCATGCTTTCAAGTTTGGAATGGTACTTCCTCATTGGAATATTAGTACCGAGTAGTTCTCCAATCCCTTTTTAGTACAGTTCCTCTTTTATTAACTTTCCCTTCCGGCTTATATCTCAAGTCTGAACTTCTCTATTCCTGGTTCTCCACAATTATTTCTGTAAGCACAAAATTTACTCTTACTCTTCTTCATTCTAATCCTCTTATACACTGATGTCATTATTGTAGGCAACCTGATTATTCCCAGATATCCTCAGAAACGTACTCTACCTCTCAGTATTCACTGAAACTTGATATACTGGATGTAGAATATGGTCGATGGGCTTTTAAGATACACACCCACATTCTTATAATAAGCCTTCCTTCTTACACACACACACACACACACACACACACACACACACACACACACACACTACACTACATTGCTATAATAAATCTTAGCTGTGAGTACAACTGTGTGATTAGTCCTGTGAATTTTCCTAATCTCCAAATGTAGGGGTGGTCTTGAGACTCTCTCAAAACAATTACTCATTCTTGAGGGAAAAGACACAATGGAGATCTATCCCAAGATGATCAGATAGGACTTTAAAGAGCTATTATAACTATGCTTAATGACATAAAGGAAAGTATACTCCTACTGAATGAAAATAAAGCAAATCTCAGCAGGGACATAAAAACTATAACAAAGAACCAAATGGAAATTCTATTACAGAAAAATAAATTATCTGAAATTTTTAAAAACCCACTGGATGGGCTTTACTGCAGAATGGACATCGTGTGGACAGAGTCAGTGACCTTGGAGATAGATAAAAACAAAAATTATCATATCTATGCATAACACAGCCTAACTACTCAGAACCAACAATGAAGAGAAAATCTTGAAAACAGCCAGAATAAAATGACATATTTATATAGAACAATGATCCAAATGATCACTGTCGTCTCATCAGAAACAGTAGAGGCCAGAAGAGACTGGATCGTCTTTAAAGTTTTGAAAGAAAAGGGCAGTCAATCCAGAATCCTGTATCTAGTGAAATATCTTTCAAGAATGGTGAAATAAACATTTTCAGGTAAAATGAAAATAACAGACTTCATCGTGAGCAGATCTGCACTTCAAAAAATGCTAAAGGAAGGGAAATAAAACCAGATAGAAATTCAGATTTTCAGGAAGAAGGAGCATGAAAAATAGAAAATACCTCAGTAAATACAAAAGATTGGTTTTTCCTCTTAATTTCATTAAAATATGTGTAACTAAAACAAAAATTATAACACTGGTGAGATTTATAATGTCTGTTGATGTAATGCATATGAAAGCTATACTATAAAGGGCAGGATAGGGTGAGTAGTAAATGGACCAATACACTTTATAGAAAGATAAAGGTATGTGTTTTAATACCTAGAGCAACCACTAAAAAATTGCAAAGAGGTATAGCTAAAAAGCGAGTAGATAAAATGTATATGAATGTTCTTAGCAGTTTTATTTGTAACAGCCCCAAAATATAAACAACCCAGGTGTCCATCAGATAGGGGCATAGGTAAACAAATTTTGGTATATTCGTGCGGTAGAATACTAGTCAGCAATAGAAAAGAACAAGCCACTGATACATGCAACAACATGAATGAATCTCAAAACATGCTGAGAAGCCTCACACAAAAAAGTCCAAGTCATGTAAGTTCATTTATATGAATTTGTAGAACAGGCAAAACTAATCTGTTGGAGAAACCAGAGCAGAAGCACTAAGGTTGCAGTGTGCCTGGGGTATTCAAGGAGTTCTAAGGAGGCCAGTGTGGCTGGAGGGGGCAAAGCAAAGCAGAGCAGTAGAAGAGGTAATCATGGAAGAAAGAGGAATGGGTGAAAGAGGGAGACCAGATCTTGTAGGCCACTGTTAAGACTTTTTACTCTGAATGAAAAGGGGAGTCACTGGAGGACTTTGAATAGAGACATGATCTAATTTTTAAACAATCACTATGGCTGCACTAAGAATTGACTGTCACAGGTCAGTCTAGAAGTAAGCAGACAATTTGAGAGGCTATTGTGTTCATCCAGGTGAACAATGATGGTGGCTTGTATGTATGAAGAGCTTAGAATGGGACATTGTACTCAAATAAGTTTTAGCTCTTAATGTTGTTTAAATTCTACATGACAAGTTAGTTTTTAGTTAATGAATTTTTTAAAGTGTTCAGATACCATATTTTTAACTTTCAAGAAATACTTCCTATTTTCTGATTGCTTATTTTTTCATAGTAGAATACTATTATATATCTGGAATATAATCAGAAAGTTATCTTTTCTTCTGTTTCCTGAACCATTTCTCTTTCCTCTAAGGTTAGTTATTCTGTTTATCATGATCCCTTTTTAAAATTTTACTGTTTTGTTACAAATGTCTGGTGATCCCTGGTTGTCTCTTCATGTCTTTGTAAAATGGGTTGTATTCACTAGTTTGGAAGTAACTAGAATGTTATTCCTTCCAATTTATTTTATCATGAAAATTTACAAGCATACAGAAAGTGAAAAGAATAGCACAGTTGACACGTTATCCCCATCACCTAGACTCCACTGTTAACATTTTAATTATACTTGCTTTATCAGCTAATTATCTATCCATGTTCTATCAAGCCATCGATTTATCTTTTTTTAAGTGCATTTTAAAGTAAATAATGGCATTGGTTTTTCCCGTAGTTGTATAGGTGAAGGTATATTTTCTAAACAGGAGGAGAGAATGAGGCTCTGAGTCAGTAAATAGGACTTTTCAGTAGTCACATTTCCCTTAAGGATATAGGGGTGGGAAATAGAAAGGTAAGCTGAAGTCTACCACAGTTATCAAACTAAGAAGGGTTTTATTCTTGTGGAGGAGAATATCCCTCCTGGTCTGTCTTTTCACCACGCCCTGTCCCCCAACCCCAGCCAATTTTATATAGGTGTATAGGTATAAAACAATAAAAATGTTTTATTGCGCTTCGCTTTATTGCACTTTGCACATACTGCATTTTTTACAAGACCCTCCACCAGCAAAAAGATTACGACTCACTGAAGGCTCAGATGATAGCATTTTTTAGCAATTAAGTATTTTTTAGTAAGGTATGCACATTGTTTTTTTAGACATAATGCTATTGCATACTTAATAAACTACAGTATAGTGTAAAAATAACTTTTATACGCACTGGAAAACCAAAACATTTGCAATTTGACTTGCTTTATTGTGATATTCGCTTTATCACAGTAGTCTGGAACCGAACCCACAATATCTCCGAGGTATGCCTGTACCTCTTTCAGAGGCACAGTGTAACCTCAAGCTTTGCTATGGGATATTTTTCTGCCACATCATGTATTTGTTAAGATGTTAAGGTTTGGCTCTTTGTGATTTAAAAAACCCAAGTAACAGCAGTTTAAATGAGGTAGAAGTTTATTTCTCATACACATAAATGTAGGCACCGAGGACTAGTTTTATGGCTCCATAATCATCAATGACCCAGGTTTCTACTTTTTTGTGGTTCTGTCAAGCTCAGTATGTGCCTTCTCCAAATGGCCAAAGTGGCTGCTCCAGCTTCAGTCATTATGCTCAAGTTCCAGCCAGAAGGAAGAGGAAAAATGTCCTTTAAGAATTCCCCAGAAGCTGCTCACACCATTTTTGTTTACATCTTATTGATCAGTACTTAGATGTACAGTCACACACAACTACCATGCTACCAAGTACTGGGAAACATGATCTTGAGTTAAGGTAACTGTATGCTTCTCAAAGCAAAGGGGAGAATGGATGTTGCAGGTACAACCAGCGGTCTTTGCTTTAGGCCTCAACATCCACATTATTTCCAGGAAGACATTTCCCAGGCAGATTGCTCACTTTCTACAGGGAGCCTTTCTCAGCATGTTAGCCTGTGGCAAAAGATTCCAGCCACACTGTATCCAAACCCAAGGTAGGTGTTTCTGTTCCATTGGCCATCTTGAACCAGAAACTTCCCTCAGTGATTTTCAAAGTGCTGTGGAATTGCTTTAGGGACTTTATAAGAAAGCAGATATATACTGTCTGAATAACCTTCTTACCCTTGGTATCTGTTTTATATTTTGGGTTTCCTGGAGTAAGAATTCACCTGAAGAAAGCTTTATTCTATGGAGTCTGAAAGCTGTTGTCAGTATCCTCTGCAGATAGCAAAGGCTTTCTAGTTGGCAAGTGTCAGAGCAAATTCTGCCTCTCTGCTCTGTAGTCCTGGGCCCTCTGGCCTCCAGAGAGCAGTTCAATTGAAATGACCCATCAACTCCATTCCAGTTGTTATTCTTAAGACTTCCTGGCATATCAGCAGATACTTGCACAAAGTAAAAGCTCCTTCAGCCTTCCTTTTCTATTTGGCTTCAAGATAACCGATTGTAGATTTTATTGCTTAAGGTGAAACATCTTGAGCCTGTGTACCCCTTAGCTGTCCCAGTGCTCACCAGGTTACACCCAAATACAACGTACAGCACAACACAATTCAGATGCGCAGTAACTGTATTTTCTATAGCTGATCTCATCTTATTCTATAGCTCTCATTTCTGCTAAGGTAGATTTTTTTTTAAATCCTTGATTTTACAAGTTAAAGCTAATCTTTTGTTTCCAGTTTAAAATTGTGTTCTGCTAAATATTTACTCAATCCAATGACTAAACTTTCCATCAGGAATACATATCATCTGACAGATGGCCCACTTCTACCTCTTCCTTCTCAAGATAATATTGGGTGTAGGGGACACTTAAGTATCCTCATGGAGTTGGGGCAAGAGGCCTCTGTCCCTGTGCTGTCCTCTGGGTTCTTGTTGGACTCTATTGAGATGACTTTTCTCCTGTCTGGTTACTGGAAATCCTACAATAGGGTACAGTGAGGTAAAGGTTCTTGTTTCATTTGGTCTTTTGGTCATTGTCTAGTATTCCTCACTACTGTCCATTTGCCTCTAGTTATGAGATCCCTTTAATCTGTGGTCTTTGTCTCATGACATGAATCCTGGGACTGAAAAAGTCATTGATGGAATGTTTTCAACAATATATTTCAATTGTGTTCGACACATTATGGTTCTTAAAAAGAAAAAGGTAACTCCTTAAGAATATTAAATAATATCAGCCCTCTACAACTCATACCAAACAGTATCAACAAAAGATTGCAAATTCCAAGCATGAGAAAATTTGTTTACCAAATAGAGAACTTATATAGTCACACAAAAAAGACCTTGACCTATTACGTCACATCATATACAAAAAGTTCAAAATGGGTTATAGAACTAAATGTCAATGGAAAAGCAACAAAGCTTCTAGGCGAAAACAGGAGAATAACTTCATGTCTTTGGGGGAGGCAAAAATTTCCTAAACAGGATACAAAAAGTATGAACCATAAAAGAAAATATCGGTAAGTTGGACTTCATAAAAAATTGCCTTTCCTGCGTGGAACCACTGCCTTATGAGCAGGGAAAAGGTGATCTGGGCTCCAGTATTTTAAATGCACTGCACCTAAGACAGAACCTTCATTCCTTGAGTGGTGGCTAGATGGAAGAAGGGAGCCCTCACCTTTTGACTACACTTGCCAGGGACTTAGCCTCAGCACCAGAAGGTTCAGAGCAGGATGAGAAATATTGAAATCCTGCTCTTCTCAGGAAGAAAGTCCTCTGTTGGGAGCTGTGGGAAGACAGAACTCTGTGTTCTTGGCTGTAGCCTTCTGGAGTGGAGTCTCTGCCTCGCTGGGAGCAGGGAGGAAGGGAGGGAGCAGTCTTGGTTCAAATACCACATACTCTGGCCTTTCTTACCAAATTTTCATAGATTATCTGGAATAGATGTTTCTTGATTAGCTGTTTGCCTTTTGAACCATTTCCAGAGCCTGTAAAAAAATTTTTTTTAACTTTTCAATGGGGAGTGGGTCAGTCATGTCATTCTGGAAATTAGTACCAGTGGTACAATTTTGGATATCTTGAGTAGCTTTTCATTTCTGGTCTGTTTATTTTACTTTTGAGATCAGCTCTAGTTTTCTGGGTTTTTTTTTGTTGTTGTTGTTATATGTCATCTATTAGTACTACTCAGTTGGGTTAGAGGTGGTGTGTTAAAGCCTGGACTTTGCTGTGCATTTTTTATTATTGATGTCTAATTGACATATAACATCATATTAGTTTCAGGCGTACAACATAATCATTCAATATTTGTATATACAGGCGTGTGCCACGTAGCGATGTTTTCAGTCAACGACGGACCGCATATATGACTGTGGTCCCATAAGATTAGTACATATAGCCTAGCTGTGCAGTAGACTGCACAGTCTAGGTATGTGTAAGTACATTCTATGCTTCATGATGTTTGCACAATGACGAAATCACTTAACAGTGCATTTCTCAGAACGTATCCCTCTCGTTAAGCGACGCATGACTGTATTGCGAAATGATCATCACAATAAGTCTAGTTAATGTCTGTCACCATACATAGTTACAAAAGTTTTGCTTCTTGTGATGAAGACTTTTAAGATTTACTCTCTTAGCAACTTTCAAATAGGCAGTACAGTATTATTAACTATAGTCACCATGCTGTACATTACATCCCCATGACTTATTTATTTTATAACTGGAAGTTTGTACTTTTTGATTCCCTTCACTCAGTTTGCCTACCCTCCCACCCCCACCTCTGGCAACCACCAATCTGTTCTCTGTATCTATAAGCTTGATTTTGTTTTTTGCTTTCTTTTTTATATTCCACATATAAGTGAGATTACACAGTATTTGTCTTTTTCTGCCTGACTTATTTCACTAAGCTTAATGCTCTCAGGGTCCACCCATGTCACAAATGGCAAGATTTCATTCTTTTTTATGGCTGAATAATATGCCATTGCATATATATAACACCTTTTCTTTATCCATTCATCCACCGATGGGCACTTAGGTTGGTTCCATGTCTTAGCTATTGTAAATAATGCTGCAGTGATCATGGGGGTACACATATCTTTTTGAGTTAGTGTTTTCATTTTCTTCAGATAAATACCCAAAAGTGAAATTGCTGGGTCATATAGTAGTTCTATTTTTAGTTTTTTGAGGAAGCTCCATACTGTTTTTCATAGTGGCTGCACCAGGTTACATTCCCACTAACAGTGCACAAAGGTTCCTTTTTCTTCACATCCTTACCAACACACTTATTTCTTGCCTTTGTTTTGATGATAGCCATTTTAAGAGATGTGAGATGATATATCATTGTGCTTTTGATTTGCATTTCCCTGATGATTAGTAATGTTGAGCATCTTTTCATGTGTCTGTTGGCCATCTGTATGTCTTCTTTGGAAAAATGCCTATTCAGATCTTCTGCCCATTTTTTAATCTAATTTGGTTTTTTGCTATTGAGTTGTATAAGCTCATTATTTATTTTGGATATTAACCCCTTACCAGATATATCACTTGCAAATATTTTCTCCCTTTCAGTATGATGCCTTTTCATTTTGTTGATGGTTTCCTTTGCCATGCACAAGCTTTTTAGTTTGATGCAGTCCCATTCACTTATTTTTGCTTTTGTTGCCTTTGCTTTTGGTGTCAGATTCAAAAAATCATCACCAAGACCAATGTCAAGGAGATTAGCACCTATGTTTTCTTCTAGGAATTTTATGGTTTCAAGTCTTACAATTCAAGTCTTTAATCCATTTTGAATAGATTTTTGCGTGTGGTGTGAGATAGCGGTCTATTTTTTTTCTTTTGTATGTGGTTGTCCAGTTTTCCCAACACCATTTGTTGAAGACTGCCCTTTATTTATTGTATATTCTTGGCTCCTTTGTTGTAAATTAATTGACCATATATATGTGGGTTTATTTATTGTCTCTCTAATCTGTTCCATTGATCTATGGGTCTGTTTTTATGCCAACACCATATTTTTTTTTTGATTACTTCAGCTTTGCGGTATACTTTGAAATCAGGGAGCATGATGCTTCCAACTTTGTTCTTCTTTTTCAAGATTGCTTTCACTATTTGGGGTCTTTTGTGATTCCATGCAAATTTTAGGGTTGTTTGTTCTATTTCTGTGAAAAATGCCATTGGAATTTTGATAGGAATTGCACTGAATCTATAGATTGTTTAGGTAGTATGAACATTTTTAACAATGTTAATTCTTCCAATCCATCTGCATGGAATATCTTTCCATTTATTTGTGTTTTCTTCAGTTCTTTCATTAATGTCTTATAGTTTTCAGTGTACAGGTCTTTCACCTCCTTGGTTAAATTTATTCCTAAGTATTTTATTCTTTTCTATGCAATTGTAAATGGAATTGTTTTGTTAATTTCTCTTTCTGATTGTTCTTTATTAGTGTGTAGAAATACAACAGATTTTTGTACATTGATTTTGTATCCTGCAACTTTACTGAATTTGTTAGTTCTAATAGTTTTTTGGTGGAGCCTTTATGGTTTTCTACATATATAATATCATGTCATCTGCAAATAGTGACAGTTTTACTTCTTCCTTTCCAGCTGGGATGCCTTTTATTTCTTTTTCTTGCCTAATTGCTCTGGCTAGGACTTCCAATACTATGTTGAGTAAAAGTGGTGAGAGTGTGCAGCCTTGTCTTTTTTCTTCTCTTAGAGAAAAAGCTTTCACTTTTCAACATTGAGTATGATGTTAGCTGTGAGCTTGCCATATATGGCCTTTATTATGTTGAGGTACATTCCCTCTATACCCACATTGTTGAGAGATTTTTATCATAAATGGATGTTGAATAATTCAAATGCTTTTTCTGCATTTATTGACATGATCATATGATTTTTGCCTACCTTTTGTTAATGTGATGCATCACGTTCATAGATTTGCAGATGTTGAACCATCCTTGCATCCCTGGAATAAGTCCAATTTGATCATGGTGTTTGATCCTTTTAATGTTTTGTTGAATTTGGTTTGCTAATATTTTGTTGAGGATTTTTACATCTATGCTCATCAAGGATGTTGTGTGATTTTCTTTTCTTGTGACATCTTTGTCTGGTTTGGGTATCAGGATAATGCTGGCATCATAAAATGAGTTTGGAAATATTTCCTCCTCTTCTATTTTTTGGAAATTTGTGAAGGATTGTTATTAATACTTCTTTGAATGTTTGGTAGAATTCACCAGTGAAGCCATCTGGTCCTGGACGTTTGTTGGCATGGATGTTCATTTGTTGGGACGTTTTTGATCACTTACTGATTCAATCTCCTTACTAGTAATTGGTCTGTTCAGATTTTCTATATCTTCATGAGTCACTCTTGGTAGTTTATATATTTCTAGGAATTTATCCATTTCTACTATGTTGTCAAATTTGTTGGCATATAGTTGTTCATAGTAGTCTCCTATGATCCTTTGTATTTCTGTGATAACAGTTGTAATGTCTATTCTTTCATTTCTGCTTTTATTTATTTGAGTCCTTTCTCTTTTTTCTTGGTGAGTCTAGCTAAATATTTGTCAATTTTGTTTATCTTTTTAAAGAAACAGCACTTAGTTTTGTTGATCTTTTCTATTGTCTTTTTAGTTTTTGTTTCATTTATTTCTGCTCTGATCTTTGTTATTTCCTTCTTTCTACTAACTTTGGACTTCATTTGTTCTTCCTTTTCTAATTCCTTAAGGTGTAAAGTTAGGTTGTTTATTTGAGATTTTCCTGTTTCTTTTAGTTATTTATCACTATGAACTTCCCTCCTAGAACTGCTTTTGCTGCATCCCATAAGTTTTGGTATGTTGTATTTCCATTTTCATTTGTCTCAAGATATTTTTTGATTTCTCTTTTCATTTTTTTCTTTTACCAGTTGGTTATTCAGTTGCATGCTGTTTAACCTCCACATATTTGTGGATTTTCCAGTTTTCTTCTTGTAATTGATTTCTAGTTTCAAACCACTGTGGTTAGAAAACATGCTCGATATGATTTCAGTCTTTTTAAATTTATTAAGGTTTGTTTTGTGGCCTCACATGTGATTTCTCCTGGAGAAAGTTCCATGTGCACTTGAGAAGAATGTCTATTCTGTTGCTTTTGGATGGAATGTTCTGTATATATCTGTTAAGTCCATCTGATCTAATGTGTCATTTAAGGCCAATGTTTCCTTCTTAATTTTCTGTCTGGATGATCTATCCATTAATGTAAGTGGGGTATTAAATTCCTCTACTATTATTGTATTGCTATCTATTTTCCCTGCAGGTCTGTTAATATTTGCTTTATATATTTAGGTGCTCCTATATTGGCTGCATAAATATTTACAAATGTTTTATCCTCTTGTTGGATTGACCCCTTTATATTATGCAATGCCTTTGGCTGTTATTACAGTCTTTGTTTTAAAGTCTATCTTATCTGATGTAAGTATGGCTACCCTAGCTTTCTTTTGGTTTCCATTTGCATGGAATATCTTTTTCCATTCCTTCATTTTCAGTCTGTGTTTATCCTTACATCTTAAGTGAGTCTCCTGTAGGCAGCAGATAGATGGGTCTTGTTTTTTTATTCATTCAGTTACTCTATGTGTTTTGATTGGAGAATTTAGTTCATTTACATGATAAGTATGTACTTAATGCCATTTTGTTATTTGTTTTCTGTTTTGTAGTTGCTCTCTGTTCTTTTCTTCTTCTCTTGCTCTCTTCCTTTGTGGTTTGATGACTTTCTTTAGTGGTATGCTTTGATTCCTTTCTCTTTACCTTTTGTATATCTACTGTAGGTTTTTATTTTATGGTTACCTAGAGCCTTACATATAGCAACATATATTTATAACATTTTATTTTAAGCTGATAACAGCATAAGTTTGAATGCACTCTAAAGCTCTACATTTTTACTCTGTCCCCACATTTTATGTTTTTGATGTCATATTTTACATCTTTTTATCTTGTCTATCCCTTAAGTAATTACTGTAGTTATTTATTTTTACTACTTTTTTTCTTTTAATCTTTATACTAGATTTATAACTGATTAATCCACTACTTTTACTATATATTCACCTTTCCTAGTGAGATTTATACTTTCTTTTTTCTTTTTTTTATCAGTGCCCTTTCTTTTCAGCTTAGGGAAGTCTCTTTAATGTTCCTTGTAAGGCTGGTTTAGTGGTGATGAACTCTTTTAGCCTTTGCTTGTCTAGAAAACTCTTTATCCTTCAATTCTGAATGATAACTTTGCCAGATAGAGTATTCTCGGTTGGAAGTTTTTTTCTTTCAGCACTTTGGATATCTCATGCTACTCCCTTCTGGCCTGCAAAGTTTCTGCTGAATATCTGCTCATAGTCTTACTGGGGTTCCCTGGTATGTAACAAGTTGTTTTTCTCTTGTTGCTTTTAAGATTCTTTCCTTTTCTTTAAGTTTTCACATTTTACTTATAATGTGTCTTGATGTGGATCTCTTTGGGTTCCTCTTATTTGGAACTCTCCGTACTTCCTGGATCTGAATATCCCCAGGTTAGGGGGGTTTTTAGCTATTATTTCTTAAAATAAGTTTTCTTCCCCTTTCTCTCTCTCTCCTCCTTCTGGGACCTCTGTAAAGTGAATGTTAGTATGCTTGATGCTGTCCCATAAGCCCCTTAAGCTATCTTCACTTTTTTTTTTCCTGCTCTGATTGGGTGAGTTCCACTGCCCTGTGGAACTCACTAATCCTTTTCTTGCTTCAGCTAGTCTGCTCTTGAATCCCTCTAGTGTATTTTTCAGCCAGTTATTGTATTCTTTAACTCTTTTACTTCTATTTGGTACTTTCTTACATTTTCTATCTCTTTGTTGAAATTCTCACTGGGTTCATCCATTCTTCTTCTGAGTTTGGTGAGCATCTTTATGACCACAACTTTTAGCTCTTTATCAGGTAAGTTACTTATCTCTGTTTCATTAAGGGTTT
Source organism: Tapirus indicus (assembly GCA_031878705.1). NCBI lineage: Eukaryota > Metazoa > Chordata > Mammalia > Perissodactyla > Tapiridae > Tapirus > Tapirus indicus. Next base: position 19,004,519 of record CM062925.1, read on the forward strand.
TTTCTCAGGTTTTATCTTGTTCTTTCATTTGGAACATATTCCTTTGTTTCTTCATTTTGCTGACTCTCTGTGTTGGTTTCTATGCATTAGATGAAACAGCCACCTCTCCCCATCTTGAAGGAATGATCTTGTGTAGGAGATGAGTCTTATCATTCAAGCTTATGCTAGCTCTTATTTGTCTCTCAAATATTTGTGATTGTCCAAGCAGCCTATTTTATTTTTAATAGCTCCCAGTAGTTGAGCGTGTGCCAGAACCTGTGGGTGTCCCAAAGGGGAAGATCTCAGTCAGCACCTAGATTCAGGCTGATTGAAAGCCAGACCCTCAAGCAGCAGCTTTTAAAGTATACAAATATATACAGTCCTGTGGGACCACAAGCATAAGCCCTGCTGGCCACCAGTGCCAGGTGATCTAGAGATGTCCCCTGGAAGACAGTTGCAAAAATCAGGGATCCAGATGAGTGTTTAAGCTCCTTTCTGGGAAATACCAGCGAGCTGTAGCAAGGCAGAGGGAAACCACAAAGATGGCATCCCCTGGCCTACATTCCCTGAGAGCACCTCCACAGGCCTCTAGATGTGTGCAAAACTGGAAGCCCACCTCTCAGGCTGAAGCTCCAAGACAAGAAAATAGGCCTCTTTCACAGAAAGATTGGGCTGTGTTTCAGTTTACTGTCTGTGCAGTATCCTAGGGGTGGTAGCTTGCCAAGAACTGTCTCTTAGATTGTTATAGTCCCAAGGGCCCAGGGGCGCAAGCCCCCTTGGCCACCAGAGCCAGACGAAAAAGGGGCCACCATGCAGCAGCCCCCAACGACCGGGTCACCAGAAGTAAAAAGCAGGTCACCAGACATGTTGAAAAGCTCCCCTCTGAGAGATACCGGTGGTCTGGAGTGCAGCAGCGGGAAAGCATGAAGATAGCATCTGCCCTCTGAGGTTTCTGGAAAGGATTACCGTCAGCCCTTAGAAGTGTGTTTAATTAGAGACCTGCCCCTCATGCTGTAACTGAAATGACATACTAATAAGACTCTTTCACAGAAAGATTGAGCTTCTGGGTCTGTTACCTTGTTCTGTGCCCTGGGAGTGGTGGCTGTTTAAGAACTCTTTCTCTATGGGTCACAGTCCTGTGGGATCTGTGACCATAAGCCCCTTTGGCCACCAGAGCCAGGCAATGTACAAATGTCCCATAGCATCAGCCACAAAGATCAGGGCACCAGACAGTGGTATAAGCTCCTTTCTGGGAGATACTGGTGAGCTGGAGCGAGAAAGAAGGAGAACACAGATTCCTTACACCAGCCTCCATTCCCTGAGAGCCCCTCTGTAGGCCCCCTGAGTGTGTGCCAAACCAGAAGCCATCCTCTCAGGCCAAAGCTCCTGGTCAAGCAGATAGGCCCCTTTCCCAAAAAGGCTGGGGGTGTGTTTCAGTCTACTGGTTGTGCAGTACCCTGGGGGTGGTGGTCTGCCAAGAAGTCCCTCTCCCATTTTTGTCCCATAGGACCCATGTAAGCCTCCAGCTTCCAGAGCCAGGCAATCAAGGGGTGTCCCCTAGTGGCACCTGCAAAAAACCAGGGCAGCAGACATATGTAAAGGTTCCCCTCCAGGAGATACTGGCGCTTTGGAGTGTGGCAGAGGGAGAGTGGACAAATAGTCCCTGCTGGCTGGAGAGAGGTGGGGGGATTGTAAAGGTGGCACCCACTGGAAAGGAAAAAAAAGGTGTCACCTGCAGGCTAGAGAGAGGCAGAGGGAGAGCATAAAGATGGTACCTTCTGGGGATGGGGGAGGCCTAGGGTTTGGGGGGAAAAAAAAGATAGCACCAGCCAGCCTCTAACACCAGAAGCCAGAAGTATCCCCGTTAGATGCCTGCCCCTCAGGTCGATGCATTAAGATTAGCAAATGAGCCTCTTTCACATAAAGTATGAATGCAGCAGATGCGCTGCCTCTGTGCTGGCCCTGGGGTGAGTGAGTCCAAGTGCGTAACCCTTTAAGAGCCATCTCTCAGATCACAATAACCTTCTGGGTCTCTTGGACAGAGCACCGTTGGTTTTCAAAGCTAGATGTTTTGGGGGCTCATCTCTCAGGTGCAGGCTTTAAAAGTTGGGGTGCCTGATGTGGGGCTCAAAACCTCAACTCCTCAGGGAGAAACTCTGGGTTTTGAGTTCCCTCCTGATTGTGGGTGGCTGCGCTGGAAATAGGTTTTATGGCAAGATTCTGTATCGGCCTCTCCTATCCACTTTTTTTTTTTCTCATTTGCCCAATGTGTAGTCATTGCTCTGCTAGTTTTTAGGCTTTTTTTCCAGAGGAAATTGTTCCATGTGTAGCTGTAGATTCTGCCGTGGGAGGACATGAGTGCAGGATCTTCCTATGTCGCCATCTTGAAATGGAACCTCGCTGTGCATCTTTATTTAAAATTTAGGTTAGTTTTTCCACATCTCTAAGACTTGTTTCCTTATTATCTCAAATGGGGCTCTCAGTATGGACCTCAATAGGGGCTTAAAGAGGATTAAACTGGCTACTTATAAAGAATCTGGCACAGAGCCTTGCTTATAGCAGCTGTTTAATAAATGACAACACATACTAGCTCCCAGTTCTTCTTATTCCTAGTCCAGCTCTACTTCCACTTGCCTACATGGTTCCCCCCACATAGATTATTTCAGTGCCTAAATTCCAACTTGCAGACAGACGCTGGGATGGCTTCCATCATCCTCACCTCCTGGCATTCTTGCTATTGTGTGACCCTTTCCCCCTGAGCGTGGGTGGAATGAATGACTTGCTTTTAACCACCAGAATTTTCTAAAGGTGATGGAATGTGCATGATTAAATGCATGTGATTGTGTTACATACAACTGTAACATTGACTTTTCATGGAGACTCTCTGTCCCTTGCTGACTTTGAGGAAGCAAGGGGCCATTTTGGGAAGACTCACATGGCTAGAAATAGAGGCCCTGAGTCTGATAGCCTGCGAGGTAATGAATGTTGACAACAACCATGTGAGTTTAGAAATGGATCCTTCCTCATTGAGCCTCAGATGAGACCATAGCCCTGGCTGACACCTTCATTGCAGCCTTGTGAGATTCTAAGCAGAGGATTCAGCTAAACCATGTCCAGATGCTTGACACACAGAGACTATGAGATAACAATAATGTGTGTGGTTTTAAATGGCCCAGTTCTGGTAACATTGTTACACGGCAATAAGCAACTAATACAGATCTTTATTCATGCAAAGAATTGTTACATTATTTTGAGGAAAAAAGAGTTTTTACAAGGTTTTGGATTCTTTAAATTCTGGAGAAACAAGAGTTTACTGCTTTACTGATGGTCCTGTTGAAAACATTTCTCAAAGGCAAAGGGATTGTTTTTATCATTGTGTGGAATAATAACTGATGCTGAATATACTGGTCTCATAGTTCCCTATTAAAATTTAAGAGCTTTCAGGCATCATGTTAGGAATATTTATCAGTGAAGACTCAACCTACAGCATTTTTTTTATTGTGGTAAAAAACACATAACCTAAAATCTACCATCTTAACCATTTTTAAGTATACAGTTCAGTAGTGTTAATTATATTCACATTGTTATGAAACAGATCTCCAGAACTTTTTCATCTTGTAAAACCAAAACTCTATACATATTAAACAACTCCTCTTTTCCCCTCTCCCTAAGCCCAAGTAACCACCATTCTACTTTTTGTTTCCATGAATTTGACTACTTTTGGTACCTCATATAAGTGGGATCATACACTGTTTATCTTTTTGTGACTATCTTACTTCACTTAGCATAATGTCCTCAAAGTTCATCCATGTTGTAGCATGTGACAGGATTTCCTTCCTTTTTAAGGTTGAATACAACTTTTTTGTTTTTTATTATTAAATATTTCAAGTATAATAAAAAGCATTAAAAATCATAGATTTTTTATAGTAAGAAATGCTAATTACAAACCAACTGAAGCTTTTTTTGACTCAGGAATATATGAACTGGGATAATAGGACATTTTGAGTAAGCACATATTAGTAGACAAAAGAAGTGATTTATTTTTCCCATTTCTTGGTTGGTAGTTCCAGAATAATGTTTGGTAGACATGACAAAAATAAAATACCTGAAATATATATTATCATCTATATTTAATTAAAAATTAATTCATACTATTTCCACATAGTAACTGAAAAACCAATAATAAAAGATACCTCTTTATAACTAAATAAAAATACAGTTAAACATAACACAGAAGGAATATAATATTTTATACAAAGATAATATTTTTATAATAGGGATATGAAGAGTTATAAATTATTAGGCTTCATTCCTGTTGACTTATATAAATGCAAAATAAATGCGAGAAAGAGTAACTGTTTTGAAATACCACTTATAGTACTTTAAAAACATACGTAGTGTGAAGTCAAAATGATCTGATAAATCAATGACTTGTCATTTAACATTCCCAACTATAAATTTTATTGCACTTATGGCTATAGTAATTTCACTGAGCAAGTGTAGAAGAAAATTTTGCAAGCTCTTCTCTCTTTTCTACTTTTCTCTCCGTGCAGCTCATTCCATTCTCCCCTAACTATATTTCTTTCCTTTCAAAAGGGAGCCATAGACAATTTTGCTAGAGGAATTAAATCACTTCCCAGGATTAGTATAGAAATGTACAGATTCAATAAAAAAAAGTGTTAAAAGATGATCTTTAGATATATTAGAAGACAAAGAAACTAAATGTGAAATCCTACAACTTTATATGATTATTTTATTTAGTTTATTGGATCAATTTATTTTTATTTTGACTTTCTATTTTAGCATCTACTCTAATACAACATATTTATGCAGATTTAGTACATAGACCATCACTAAGCTGAAGGAATAAAGTCAACTGTTGCCTTATATTGATGTGTAACTTTATAGGTAAGATTAGATGGAAAGTCCAATTCTCATAAAAATTTCTTACAGTTCTTTAAATGGTCTGCATAGAATTTTTAGAAATTATTTTAACTAAGTCTTAAAACAATTGGTCCATGATTATACTGGCTAACTAAAGTATATTCTTTAAAAATAAAATGTGTTATTTGGCAGACAGCTGGCTACCTGGACATTTATGTGTTTTTATGTAAAGAAATAATGCAAGAGATTTTCTAAGGTGGCCTCTCCTCTCCAAGTTTTTGTTCTTTGAAAAATTTATGAGTACTTTTCTTTGGAAATCATGTAGCCTACATATATTTTGTAAAAATCACAGAATGTAGGAACATGGACAATCTGAGCACATCAGAAGTCATGATGTGTGATGTTATATGGTCTAAAAACAGTTCATGATACAAGGCTCCTCCTAGATCTCCTATAGATTGCTCAACATTCTAATTGTATTTGTTGTCTTCTTTTAATGACAGCCAATGAAACAACTGTGTTTATTAACTGCCCACTAGATGAATAACTATAGTAGGTGTTTGGGGAGACTATTGTTATAAAGGGAGACTCGATAGTGTATTGTAAGACCTCCAAGGTCTTTATAATTTATTATCAGGCATTGATAGTAAGGATATACTAAATATAACTTTCCTTGGCATAGAGGGCGCTAGAACACAGTCCGTTTCCTTAGTGTCTGTGTGTATCAATGTAATGGAAATAATAGAAGTAGCAGAAACTGTGGAATAGGGAGCTGTGGAATAGAGATTGCTGGAGTGAGTTTTGAACATAATTTTGGGAGACAGATGGTTTCTGGTTGGGAAAATGGCAGGCATGTGGCTTGAGCCAAGAGGATGATGGGCAGTTGCCTGAACATGGAGCCATTGGGTATAGGTTCTGAAAGCATATGATTGGAAATTTGAATCTGATGTTTGAAAAACCACTATAGGCAGAGATATGATTAAAGTTATACTTCAGGAGAGTGCTTTTTGTGGCTATGATTAAGATAAATTGGATGAGGAAGAGGCTGTGGGAAAGGAAGCTGGTACAATGGTGGGTATTAAAAGCAATTAAGACCTGGACTTAGGCTGCACCTGCAAAATTACATTGACATTTTCAGATGATCCTCAGGGGGCTACGTGACTCCCTTTAACTTAACGTCCAAATATTGTATTTAAAAATCCTTAGGGAAAACGTTTCCAAACATTTTGCCTGTTGTCATACATACTTCAAGACTGAAAGAAGGAAGAATAATAATTCAAAGGGAACACGAGATGGCAGCAGTTATACCATATAAAGAGAAATACTGAGGAAAGAAAAACATTTGAAATTATTTTTAAAATAAAAAATATGTAGCACTTTATTCTTTATGTGCTGTATTCCTTTTCAGTTCAGAGATTACTCAGTCATTGGTTTCATGCCTCACAGCACATCTGAGGTTCATTCTGACTATAGTAAAAATCCTACTTCATTACATGTGATTATTTCCTAAAATAAAGCTGTTGCTGTTTTCTGCAGATTACTGTTCCTCAGTGTTATCTGAAGTAGAAGAGTTCTGGATGGTGCAAATTCGTTCTAAATGTTCCAGCATTGCTTTTTCTTCCTCTTCTAGTCTTTCATCCTTCCTCATTTCCCACCTAAAAGAAAAATTACATTTTAGTGTTTTTTTTAACTTCCAAACTACAGTCAACACACAGTTATTCAAGGCTTGAATATGTATAGTCACTGGTTTATTGAGGCGTCTGTTTCTCCTTGTTTATTCTTATGCTGACTGCCTCTTGGGAACACAATTCCTTGGCACTGCTTCTGCAGGGTGGGCCAGGAGAATGGGAGAGGAAAGTTGAGTCAAGCCAGCTCCACTCTGGGGTAAATAAAGTATTGTTTTAAATGAGGTTTCTATGTTTCTAGATTTTAAAAATTCATGTGACTTATTAGGATATTGTTGTTGTTAGTGCCCTTGAGTTGATTCTGACTGACTCCTAGCGACCCCATGTACAGCAGAGTGGAGCCCTGCCTGGTCTTTTTGTGCCATCCTCTCACCTTCTGGTGCTCTATCAGACAATGGTCCGCTGCTATTCATAGGGTTTTCATGGCCAATTTTGGGGGAAGTGTGTGGCCAGGTCCTTTTTCCTAGTTTTTCTTAATCTGGAAGCTCTGCTGAAACCTGTCCACCATGGGTGACCCTGCTGGTATTTTAAATACCAGTGGCATAGCTTTCAGCATCACGGTAACATGCAGCCACCACAGTATGACAACCAACAGATGGATGGTGTGGCCCCCTGACTGGAAACAAACCCAGCTGCAGTGGTGAGAGCACTGAATCTTAACCACTAGACCACCTGTCAAGATATATGTGTATATAAATAAAATCTAGAATTAGCAATTAATATGCAAATGTTTTTCAAAGTATTTTTCCCACATATCAGTGGCTTTAAGTTGCAGAGAGGTTTGCCAGAAAGACTTTAGCAGCAAGAAGAATATTAAGTTAAATTGAATACACCTTAAAGGCAGATCAGTCTATTCCTGGAAATAAGATCAGATTTGAAGGAATCAAGTTAAATCACCCAAGAAAAGTAGCCAATTGTTAGCAAGGTTCCATAGAGTATTTCCTTAAAAAAATAGAGATTTAAGACTTTCTAATTCTGCATGTTTGGGAGATATGGAACAAAATGTTAGAATATGAAACTATATATGTATATAATCTTGCAAAGTCAATATTATCACAAAAACCCAAGTACAGTTAATCCTTCCTTCTCCTTCTTCCTCTCTCAGATATGCCACCTCCCCAGACTCATCCACCACTCCAACAAGGAATCATCTGCATATACTTCCTTTCTCTTTTCCTCACTCCTATTTCTGCCAACCCCTAAGCCATCCACCATGATATGCTGTCACAAAAGGATTTTAAAACCAATGTTGATACATCCTAAAAGACCTGCTGCTATAAGGGCTTCAAGGGGATAGGATTTCTAACAACAAACAAGTAGTTGTTCACTGACTATCTTCCAGAAGCCCCCTGTTATAGTCAGAACTCCTGGATAACAAACAGCCTGCCATTCATGAGGAAAACATACCCAGTTTGGGGTGAGATCTTTCTGGTTTTGTTTGAGAGGTGAAAAGAAAGCATGGGCATTGCATTTCCTTAGAAACCCCCTAGGAGCATCCCTGTTCCCACACAGGTTTCCTTGTTGGAGTGCTGGGTTCAGTATGCCCTGGCCAGCCCTGGGAGGGGGAATATATAAGACAAAAAGGAAGAGAAGAGTGGAGAGAAAGGGGGAGATTATCTGAAAGATTAGACCTGGGTTTAATTTACATTTCTTCTTCATCTTCTGCCTTGAATTCTACTCATCTCCTAGCACCAACCCTGGCTGGATCTAGAAACTGCTCTTTCTGGCCATCTTAGTTTCTCCATATGTTCCCATATGGTCAAGGTTAGGCCATTGGTCATATAGGTTTTAACAACAACTTGAAGGATAGACATTTTTCACCACCATGCTGTTCAAAGCTATGTCACAAGAGGCAATACTCCTAAAATCAGTATTTTGGGATTTAAAAGTTAGCCTAAAGATTACCTTATACTGCTTTCATGGAGTTTTAAAGATAAAAAACCATCATCACCCATTTTATATGGATAAACTTAGGCATCATTAATTTGCATGTTAAATTGAACTCCTTCTAAGCAGGAAAATAAATAATGGAAAATGCTTATATAGCACTAACTATGGGTTAGGCATTGTTTTCAACAGTTGATATGTTACTCTTTAAATCCTTATTTCAAAATATTATTATTCCCATTCTATAGAGGAGTAAACTGAGGCACAGAATGTTAATGTCACTTGCCCAAGTATCTTTGGATTGAAATCAGAGAGTCAGGCTCTGGAGTGGGGACTTGTAAATGTAACACTAACCATGGTTTTAAAACCATTTTATAGGTATCATTAATTACTGTTACAAATAGTTTAAATATTTCATTTCCTGAAAAATGTTGCCTGAATTGGGCTAAATATTGAGAAAAAGAACTTTCTAAAATTCATATAAATACTCTTAAAGAAATCCAAACATGAAAAATTAGGTTTGCCTTTTTTCTCCCATAAAAAGGTGCTAATACATATTGTACTGAGTAAATGAATCATTTTATGAATGTTTTGTCAACAGAACAAAATATGTAATATGCACTTAAATATTTTGATCATTGTCTCTACTTGTGAAAATTGAAAGCACAATCTATCTGCTTCATTACAAAATCTGTATAATTAATATAATTTAAATGAATTGTATACTTAATAGAATCTAAGATAAGGATTTTTGAGGCTTCATAACAATTATAGGCACTTCACAGTATAATTGAGCTGTTAGTCATTAATGACATTAGGCAAAGTTATTTACCTACCACAAGCTTCTTATATTTGCTTTGTGCTTATTAAGAAGAAATCATTTCATTAGAGAATAAGAAATTATGACAAAGATAGGAGAAAAAATAATATTAGAACCACATTTTCCCTAATAATTTTACTTTTATTGAATGAAAGCATTAGGGACTTGAAATGTATATTTATTTATCACAAGCATTGTTATATTTCATATCTATAAGTCCTTAAGAGAAGTTTATCTCTAATTCTATCATAGAGTTTTGTGCTTTGTTAACACAGTGCAAAAACAAGTCAATTCTATCAAAAAATTATTGGAAGAGAAAATAATTTATCAATTTGTTGAACATAATTGACTGGGCAATCTGTTTAAAATGCCTATCCCTAGTTTCCTCTAATAGAATTAAAATCTGTAGTGGAAGTATGTCCGTACAGAAACCAGAAAATTTTGGAACCAGCATATTCTAGTTTTCCCTAAAAAGCATTATGAAGTGATGATATTTTTGTTTTTCCTGACTTTGGTAGCCTGCTCTCTTCCACTATTGCTCAATTCCCCACCTGTCTACTGTGGAGAAAACCTGCCACCTGACCCCTACTCCAGCTGGTGGCGGTGAATCTGTTGTGTTGTAGACACTGACAAGCAGCAAAATCCCATGAGACCCCACTGATCTGACCCCAGTGAAACTGAAGAGTGGGGATTTAGAAACCAGGTGCTGGATTTGAATCGCTTATAAACTGTGTGGCCTTGGGCAAGCCAGATAAACCGTGCCTCAGTTTCCTTATCTATAAAATGGGAATAATAACTGCCTGCTTCATAGAGTTGTGGTGAGGATGAAATGACTAAGTACTACACATAAAACAGTGCGTGGTTCACAGCAAACATTCAGTGATGATAACTGTTATTATCATTATCATTATTATTTGCCGTATTGGTTCAGGTTGCAGATAACAGAAAACCTGTGATTGCTTAAACAAATAGGGTGTTATTTTTCTCACATAAGAAATCCAGAGGGGGTGACTGCCAGCTGGGTTAAATAGCTTGATACCAGCAGGGCCGATGTCTCTGTGGTTCTCTTGTCCTTTACCTCGGGGTTCCAAGATGGTTGTTGCAGCTTCAGCATCGTGTCCTTGTTTGGAGGCAGGAGAAAGGAGGAAGGGGCACACCAGCTGCACTTGTCCCATTTTATCAGGGAAATAAAACCTTCCCCAGATTCCTCCAGCAGTCAGTGGAACCATACTGTCTAGGTGTGAATCCTGACTCTGCCTTTTACTAGCTGTGTGATATTGGGCAAGTTTCATAACCTCTCGCGCTGCAGTTTTCTTATATGCAAAATCAGGGATGCTAAGGGTATACATCTTAATGCATTGTTGTAAAGCGTAGGTGAGCTATAAATTCATAAAATGTTGCTATTATTTTATGAGACTCTACTTGTATCAAGTGGCTTCCCCAGAGCTCCTACCTGGATGCTCCTTCTCCTGCCCTGAGCCCTTCACATGGTTTTATCTGACAAATTCTCTTTCTTATAAATATGTGGGTAAAATGAAGTGGCTAAGTGGTTTCACTCACTGTTCAGTTACACATTTCTGGGATCATATTGTCATTCCCTCTTTTCTTTCACAAGGGAGACATTGTATGCTAGTTCACTTTGTTCAGCCTAGCATGGCCAAGGCTGTTTTTGTTTTCCTATGATCCCACTGTTGTATTTTTTAAATACAGTCTGTAATGATGGCATTCGATCATATTATTGGCATTTCTCCTGAAACACCAATAAAACACTTGGATATAAAAATGTAACTTGAAATAAGCCTCCTGATTTAATGTTATTATTAAACATTTATGTAGTACTTTATATTTACAAAGTGCTTTACAATTATTTATTAGTTAATTGTACTGTTAAACAACATTAACCATCTGGCCAAATTAATGATTTCAAATTGTCCTACCAGTTGGTAGCCGAGGAGTGAAAAGTGGAGTCATATTGGATTTTATTCCCCTCAAACAAACCTTTGTGTCCTTCACTTCTCCTCTGCACAACAGTGCAACCTCCCTCCTTCAAAGGGAGGTTCAAATCAGAGGGGAAAATGATGTCTCTGTTCTCTTCTTCCTGTGTCCTATCATCTGGGCTTTCCTCAGGATTCAATCCGACCCAGACCATCTTCTCTTCTCCCATGGAAGGCTGCACATGCACTTGCACGTATTCAGCTGTTGTCTCCACATCCGTTATTCATCTGTCTCCCAAACCGTAATTCAGTATCTTTAAAGTTCATTTTTGTCCCAAGTAAGTTCTCTAAATTCAACTTAATGATGGTCATGTTCACTCCCACCCAATTATATTCATCATTCACATATATATGTTTTAATTATTCAAACTGACCATTACCCCCACACTCAGTAACACGGGGTCTGACTTTACAAAGTACTTGATGCTTCCACTCCCAATCTTGTCCACGCAGTCAATCACCAGTTAAGGGACAACTTACTCTGCAATCATTCTCACATTCATCCCCCTGCCATCAGTCCACAGCTCAGGTGCTGTAAGATTGTGATTTATAAGAAGAAATATATATATTGTTGTCATCCCCGTTTCTGGCACAGAGCTCCTAAAACCCTTGGAATTTCCTGTGATGAGAGCTATAAAGGCGTCTTTCGTTATGTTAATAAGGTGACTTTTGGAAAGCACCTAAGGTTGGGGGCTCATTACCAGTTGAGCCAACCATGTGATTAGAGGATTGCAACTTTCATTCTCACCCCCAACCTCAGGGGAGGAGACAGAGGCTGCAGATTGTGTTCAGTCACCAATGGTCAACGAGTAAATCAGCCATTGTTAGGTAATGAAGCCTCCATAAAAACCCAAAATGACAGGGTTCAGAGAGTTTCTGGGTTGGTGAACAAGTGGAGATTTGGGGAGAGTGGCATGCTGGGAGGAAGCATGGAAACTGTGTCCTGTCCCCATACCTTGCCCTATGCATCTCTTCCATTTGACTGTTACTGAGTTATATCCTTTCATAATAAACCAGTGATCTAATAAGTAAAATGTTTCTTTGAGTTCTGTTAAGCTGCTCTAGCAAATTAGTTGAACCCAAGGAGGGGGTTGATGGAACCTCCAATCTGTAGCTGGCTGGTTAGAAGCACAGGTGACAACCTGGACTTGGGGTTGGCATCTGAAGTGAGGACACAGAGGACAGTCTTGTAGGAATGAGCACTTAACCTGTGGGATCTGATGCCATCTCCAGGGAGATAGTCTCAGAATTGAGTTGAATTGTAGGACACCCAGCTGGTGTCAGAGAATTACTTGGTGTGGGAAAAACCCCCTCCATACATTGGAATTGTGTGCAGAATCATAGGTGCTCATGATTTCATTACCTGAACAGTGCAATATTCTCTATATATTCAGAGCTCAAGCCTCACACCACTGCTACACCAAACCTGCAATGACCGTCCTGCCGAGAGAGTTTAAAGTCTTAATGTTCTAGCTTGGTAGTAGTTCTGTTTAGCTGCCACTGTCTCTCCTCAGGGAGAAAATGATTTTCCTTATTGCCTTCTGCCTTGTGTTCTCCCACATTTGTATGTCTGCTTTTGCTATTCCACTCACCTGAAATGCCTTTCAATATACCTGAAATTTACTCATTTTTCACACCCAGTCCACATTCCACTTCTTTCATGAAGTCCTTTCCAACTACTTAATCCTGTTGTGGCTGTCCTTCTCCTTTGAGTCCTATAGTACCTAATGTCAGCACTGTTTTGGTCAATTAACCACATATTGCTTTGTATCTCTTCTATTGCTTCCTTGAGCTGTTATTTGATGATTACATTTTTTTTAATTTTTCACATATAGTATTTTTTCATCTATACTTACAGTTCCTTGAGGAAGACTTTTAATTACCTATAGCTTTTATTCCAAATATTTTATTTCAAAGAACATATTTCACATAATAAATAACATAGTGCTCTGTACACTATACTTGGTACACTTTAAGCACTCACAAAATATCTGTTGATTGGTATATGCTAGAAGCTTAGGCAAAACTATGTTATTCTTAGGTGGATTGAAGAAATAATAGCCTTTAACCACCAGTATCACAAATGGTAGTAGCTGGTATCTCATATAGGTATTGTTAAATTGTTATTTGTATGAATGATAACAGCGAGGGCTCTTAGAGCCTTAAAATTAGTCTCCTCATCCTTAATTTCTACATCATTAGTTGATTCTTAAAGTCTTAAATTCAGTGATCAGACCAAAAGATAACAACAACTTCCTGCAAGTTCATTCATTTACTAACCATCCCCACATACTTTTTAAGAATGAGATGATGGTATAAGGAAAATAAGATATTCAGTAACTGCATGTTATTTGGTACCAGACTAGTATTTTTGACCAATGTAAAAAGTTTTAAAACAAGCTTTGGTTAGCAAAGTACTTTATGTAGGTCGTATTCTACACTGGAGTGTAGACACCGTGATTGATCCCAGTAAGCTTTTCCTTCCTCTGACTTTCTGTACCACTTATAATGAAGTGTGTAACTTCATTCCATTGGCCTCATTTGGATCTCTAGTTGTTGATTGCCTTGCTTCTCTCATTAGTTTAGAAGCTCCTCAAGACCATACAATAGGATTGTAATAAAAGGGTTCTGCCACTTTAGTTCTCAAGAAGGTATTACAGTTAATTCTGAGAAATTATCATTTTCCTTCAGTAAAGCAAAGTCATTAGTAAAACATAATTGTTCACTTTTTCATTCTAGTTAATGTATTAACTGAGAATAACTAAATAATTAGGTTCTTAATTTTTAAAGGATGAGATATATAACACTAACTAAACAAACTTAAATCTATTTTATACCCAGAAGTCTGTAAGACTATACCAGTTCTATAGACGGTGCCAGTTCTTAGGATATGGGGCTGTAGATATAGAAGAAATAGAAGACTGGTCCAAATTAGCAAAAACTCTGGGAAACTCTGTCACAATGAATGGTAATGGTAGGAAATTAATTGCAGTGGACCCCTACATAAGACTATCATAAGACTGAAATTAGAGGACCTTATAAGTTACCTGTTATTGGGCTTTTAACACATGAAGCCTATGTTTTGAGAAATCTGCCTTGGTTTATGGTTTATTTGATATCTATCTCAATGAGCCACTTTTTAGAACAGTTTTACTGTATATAATTAATTTGCCCATTCATGCAGCAAATATTTATTGAGAGTCGGCTAACTTCAAAACACTGTGCTAGGTAACGTAGAAGTGAAAGGAGCTAGATGTGGTCTTGTCCTCAGGGAGCTTATTCAGACCGAGAGTTCATCATCTCGGCCGGACTGAATAACTGTTCTAAATCCCATAAAGATTTTGTAGACTATTTCAGTTTAGGTATGAAATGTCAGTGTAATATAAGGCATTGGTGCCATTTCCTTAGGCTTTATTTTAGCAGTTGTTCGTGGGAAAGGCATAATTCAGGCATGTCTTCCTTGACTAGTGAAACAATCTGAGGTAGCCTTAGGGAATAATTCATGTCCTTCCTCACTCATTGGAAAGGTAAAAACTTAATGACAGAAAGCATCCTGATTTTTTTGAGTAGTAAAGTCATTATCAAATTCTATGGTAAAATTGGAAACTATAGAATTTGATGTTTTTCTTTAAAGACATTTCTGTAGGAAGATGATTCTTAGTAGCACTTGGTCCCAAAGGAAACACATTAAAGACAGGACAGATATCAGGCTCTCCTATACTTGCGAATAACTTCATGAGCATTGTGGTTCATGAATAGTTATGAGAAATCTATTATAAACCAGAAAATCAGCTTTGAATGTAATCACCTTGAAGATAGATGGCACCATATTTTAGTAGCTCTATCTCTTTATCCACATAAACCACAGGATTATAGAGTTAGTCTCTTCCTGTGGAGACAGGTCTTTACAATACTATACTTAATAGATGAGACCTACCCTATTTCTGATACATTCTCCAGGTGATACAAATCCACAACCACTTTTGCCTCATGTTTTAAAACCTGAGTTTTTAGAAACGTATATAGTTTCAGTTCATCTCCTTCAGCATATTTTTAGTGAAAATGGAGAAATCAACATTATCCTTTTCATATAACCTAGACAATTGATTTATTGCTTAGCTTTATCTTCTCTAAAATAGAATAATTTAAAATTTCCTTGTAGGTTGTAATTTTTAACACTTTAAAAGTTTTCCTGGGCCAGCCCAGTGGCACAGTGGTTAAGTTTGGTGTGCTCTGTTTCAGTGGCCCGGGGTTCATGGGTTCGGATCTTGGGTGTGGACCTATACCACTCATCAAGCCATGCTATGGCAGTGTCCCACATATGAAATAGAGGAAGATGGGCACAGATTTTAGCTCAGGGCCACTCTTCCTCAAGCAAAAAGGGGAAGATTGGCAAGAGGTGTTAGCTCAGGGCCAATCTTCCTCACCAAAAAAACAAAAAAAAAGTTTTCCTTTTCTTTGAACTTTGTATTAAATCTCTACAGTAGTTATAGGGGTCCGACATGGGAGTTACAAGACCTTATACTGTTTGCAGTGGGGCATTTGGGAATGAGTGGATGGCAAAAATCCCACTTTAATAAGGGAGCGGAGAGAGCTTTACAAACTTATTTCTAAATTAATTTAGTTATTCCCTCAAGCTAATTAAGGTATGCTGGTTTGAGCAAAATTCAATCAGAAAAAGGAAAGCATTAAGGAAACTCAGCCACAAAAAAAGGTTAAAAACAGTTAAGAATATTATTTATTGTACTGCTTTTTTTCAAATTTAAAGATAGATTAAGATTTTATTTTTAATATTATTGAGGTTTCCTTGAAATGTAAAGGACGTTCAATTTTTTAGAATACTACAAACGGCTGTCACGTCTTTGCCTTTGGAAGTTACACAACATGGGCTTTTCTTAAAATAAGTGAAGTGAGTTATTCCAACTCCCCACAAATTATTTTGGCCTAATTTAATGCTTTAATATCCAGAAAATAAGGTTTATTTATTTTATAAAAATACATCACAGTTTGTTAATATAGTATAACACTTAGAACACCTGGAACCCAATGTTATAGGTATACGTAATATATACAAATAAATATAAAATGTAGAAAGAAATAGAATAGATAGAAATATATATTTAAAATATATAGAAATAAATACAGTTATTTCTATGAAAATTCATACTCAAAACTATTAAATATCAACACTTGCCATCATGAATTAGCAGTTCGGTTGCTTGCTTCAGTCACGAGTTTGTTATATGATTATGATAACTAGAAATATATGCATTTTATCCAGCAATTTCTGCAAGAATTCAAAAGAATGTTCTTTTCTAAGGTAGTTGATTTCTTCTGCTACTCCTAATGCAGTAAAAGGAATCTTTCCAAGCTCGGGAACAAGCAGCAAAACTCTTAATTTGAATTTATAGCCTTCAGAGACAGTCTGCAACACAGCTTAACTATCCAAGCAATTTATTTTAATTAATATGATTTGTTCTATATATTTAAGTAGGAGAGTTATATACCAACAAATGGGACAACTAAGAATGCTAACAGTAACATTTTAAGTAGTTATGGCTTAGGGAAAACATAAATGGAAGCATAGTCATCAGTAGTTATGGAAGCTGAACTTTTCCGTTACCAGTAAATCATCCACATCTCCAAAGAGACTTCATTTCTACCAGTGGATTTTTAAAAATTGTAAGAGTTTAGATGGAAGGCCAAGGTCATGCTATTTGGCCAGCATTTAGTGCTGATGTAGAAGAAATGCCCTTTGCTAAGAGAAATGTCAGGACTACTATATATTGCCAGAACCACATTGCTGATTTTTCTGAGAGTAATGTGTAATTTAATGAATCAAAAAAAAAAAAAGATTTTTTTTCTAGTTAAATTTGATATGCCTGGAAATATTCATGAACTGGGCTGTATAGTCATTTGGTGTTTATTCCATTTATAAAACTGTTATGTTAAAAGGTACTTAAGTGGTGTGAAGCAATACTATTCTTGCTCTAAAAATGACATAAAAGTCCTCTTTTCATCAAATTTCCAAAAATTGAGTGCACTTTTACTAGCCTGTGTAAAGCTGATGCCAAAACAGTTGTTGCAGGTTGTTTTCACAACACAGGTTGGCACAAGGCTAACCATTGCAAGTACTAAGTCCTTTGCATTAATTTACTTAGTCCTCACAGCAACTTAATGAGATGGGTTAACCATTATTATTGCCACAGACCAGGAGTTACGCAATGTCACACAACTGGTCAGTGACAGAGCCAGGATTGTAACCCAAGCAGCTGGTTCCAGAGTTAATGCTGTTACCCACTATGGTATATCTACTGTAACCTATGTCTCTCTGTGTCTCTTTGTCTCCTGTAACAATAAGTGAAATGTGAGCTGCTCTCATGGAGCTCACAGCTTAACAATACTTTATATCCATTTTGCAGGTGTCAAAAAATTAATTGATGGAAAAAACCAGTCTCTTTGCTCCCCCTGTACCAGGCCAGAATTGGAAGAAATGATTTGAGTATATTTCAGACCCACCTGAGTTGAGATGCCATCACTTTCACCCTGGTGGTAGATTAGAATAACTGTCATCATCTCAGCTCCTTGGGGATGATTGGACCACTTCCTCACTTCCTTTCCTTATCTCTGGGGAAGTAGTAAGAAGTGCTGCTTCCTCTAACTTCATGCTGGCATTGAGGAGGTTGAGAGGCTTGATTAACAAAATCTTTACCCCCATAGAACTTACATCTGAATGGATAGCGAAGTTATCTCAAGAATATTTTTTATCTTATGGCCCTTCAGTAAGCTGTGGTGCCCTGTTAAATAGCTATACAAAATGTGGAGTACATCATTTGTTCAGACTTGGTCACTTTTCCCAAGATTCTTGGCTTGATGTCTTCTTGCTGTTTCAGCTTAGGATGTTTAACATGAAATTGCCATAGATGAATTTTAAGTTTGAATAATTTATCATTTTAACTTTTGAGCATAGCTCCCTATACATTCAAAAAACAAAAGCAAAAGCAAAACAAAACAAGGCCAACACTTCAACCAATGTGAGTCCAGTCTTTGGCAAAATACACAAGAGTAACACCAAGTCCAAGATAAATTGAAACTCTAAGCACATTTTGTTTGCATTCCTTCCTTGTTTCTAATTTAATAAATGTTTCCCAGAATGGAGTTTGCAAATCAAAGTAAATATATATATATATTTAAAATGCTTACTTATTCCCTTTTGGGTTCTGTGTCAATTGTGTACGTTTCATAAATATAAACATAAGACATATTTGCTAAGGAATTACATTTGTTGATGTGGCAGCCTCATGGCTTAAAGTATAAAAAATTCATATCTTGTCAATTATGAATTGCATTTCCTCCATTTGTATAGAATATGGAACTTGTTTCATTACTAGCTAAAAATGTACACGATGCTATTTCAGATGTGACTATTGCTAAAAACAAAATCTACCTCACCCTGCCTTAAGAGGTCAGACAACATTGTAAAATTATAATCCTTTTGAATAATAAAAAAAAATCTGTCCTTTGCTCATTTATTCAGCTTTTTTCTTACTACATCCATTTACCAACCCTATCAGCCCATTTCCTTTGATTTATCTTTTAGTCCAATGAGTGTCGTAGTAGGAAGGCAGCATGAATACCCTTTAATACTTATGGATTTTTTTTTCAAATTTAAACATCTTCCTTGCTAAACAGAATTTATGCACTGACTAACTCCCACAGCTATCACCCTGGATGTCCTCTTCCTACTTCATTACCATTTTGTGGACGAACACATCATCGGTATGGTTTTTATCTTGATAGATAATGAAAAAAGTCTTGCCCCCAAAAGGTATGCTATGTTTCTAGCCCTTGTTTATGGACCACTCACACTGCAGCATCACATGCACTAAATGGTAGCCCAACTCCGAGCATTGGTATTAACCCTGTAAAATCCTATATATGCTGTCAATTTAATTAGAAACTGGCCCTTTGCTCTATCTTCCCAATTATCTCACCCATCATCTCTCATACCCTAAAATCATATCGTTCTCCAGAAAATAGGTTATTTCTCCAAACATCCTTGTCTCACTGCTTCCAGATAACTCTCTGTGGCCCTTTTCTCCCCTTCAACTGCTTATAGTCATTTTAACATCTGTCATCACTGCTTAAGGGGTGATTATGTCTAATGCTTTATTTTTGCAGTGGGTGCACCACAGTTATTGCCATATACAGAAAACTCTGACATTTCCAGAGCTTTTTGGCATCAAAGTAAGTGAAGTACTGTGTTACCTCTTTCTATGACTGCCAGGTGAATAACCCAACACAACTACATAATACCCTGAGAGAAGGCCTTACTAGTTTAGAGAGCCGTCTTCCTCACCTTCACACCCCACAGCACTGTCCTTTATTCCTCTCTTCTGAGTTTATCTTCCTAATTTAAATTCTAACTTCAAGGGTATCAGTTGACTAACATTAAAGTTAACTTCCAAAAGGCGTCCATTTATTGACCAAGTTAAATAACTTCCATCTATATTTAACTATACAAATACAAGGTTGAATAATTGTTTTTTTTTCCTTTTTTTAGGGAAATAGCTAGGAAGCATTAAAAAATAAAAGAGCCACTGATATTGAGATATTTAGTAAACAAAATCATTCCAGTTTTTTCTATCTTGCTCAGATCTCCTATTTGCCATAACCTATGAATTCGGCCAAAATGCAGCAAGTCTAATTCAGTTATAGGCAGTTGACATTCAAAGGTTATCCTCATTAATGTCTAAATTTTTGTGTTGAGTTCCTGTTACTGTATTATAATTCTGTTTCCATATCAAATTTATTAAATTTTCTTTCCTGTTAAAATTCGTCATTGATCCAGCAATATGCTGTAGAATCAATAATGTCTATTGATGTTTAATATGACTAACTTTGTTGTAAATTCAGCTATTAAAAACAAAGTTTTTGCCAGCCCTTTCATTTATAGGCAAACGAGTATACTCAAGAGGATCTTACCTAACAATTTAGAATTATTGTTAAAAAATGTAAAAAGCCTCTTGTGGGCCAATTCTTCTTTAACATTAGCTAGAAGATGAACTCTGCCCAAAGAATACATTGGGAATATAGTACATTAATGACCCAATGGAATAAACACTTGACCGTCAAAAAGCACAGCATTTGAAAAATTGCTTTTTCTTAACCTAACCCTGCTTTATACAACATAAACACATTCATTACTGCTGAGATATGCTGCATCTCTAATTTCATTTTCACAAAACTTCAACACACCTCCATAGAATCCAGATTAGTTCTCTCAGTAAATAACTATGACATTACCATTATTAGTGTTCATAGGCAGTCCCCATTTAAAAGCACAACAGGGAAATTACTACATGGTATCCCACCCCCAGAAAACACATAAAAACACAAATACACACATGCCCATAGATGATAAAACATTGGAAACTGATAATAATAATCCAGAAAATGCTTTATCTTCAGCTGTGGTCCAGCTATTCAGCCAACTTTAAACAACTTTATGATTATTTTTTAAATCTAGGAAAATATTAGCAATCAAATATTATGAGGAAAAATGTCAACTTAATTATGAAATGAAACAAAGCTATCCAGCAATGGAGTAGATGGAATGGAAGTAGAAAAGATTCTAGATAAAAGGCTCAGATTGTATACTGTGAAATATTTCACTTTAACCTGCTCCTAGATTCTGTGGGTTTCTTTTCTAGGTTTTTGTTTTTTTAATAACTCAAATTTTTAATAACTAGAAATTCATTCTCATTCATTTGCTACTAACCTAGCAATTGCCTGTGGGATCTGAAAATTGAGTTGATGAGGTATAACCAACCTTTTTATAGAGAATAGCCATTTCTAAAATCCCCTAAACTCCCCTAAGCTTTGAAATTCTTGGTATTGCATTGTAGAATCCATTAATATTAGAGAGGGAAAATGAAGAAAGATAGTAATGCAGGACTGTGAGTACCTACACTTCAAGCCATGAGCCATGATGCTGTCTGTGGTCACATGGGTGGGTATTACAATTTGCTAGGTAATGGCAATTAACTAGTCTAGACTCCTTTCAAAAAGTACTAAGCTACTTAGTGAAAGTGTCTTAGAAGCTATACAAACTTCATAGAACAGCTAACTGAACAAAATATTGGTATATAGAAACAAATATTTTTTAAATATATTAGGGGATAGCACAATGAATATGACAATTATTGCCCCTTTTCTTATGGAACTTATGTCTGTGGCAAAGACAAATTTTGGACAAATAACCAAATTGAATGAATTGATGAACAGCAGTACTGCAAAAGTCAATATTCGGGTCCTTTATATTTCAATAATTTTTATAGTTGTGTATATATGGAACCTGCATATTTTGGTTAGAGTTATTCCTAGAAATTTTATGGTGTATATGTTGCTATTATTCAGAGAAATTTTTCTACTATCTCTTCCATTTCTTATTGGGATACTGATTTTTTTTATAGATTTTTCTTGTATTTCACAGTCTTACTGATTTCTGCTTAAGAGGATTTTATGTGGCATTTTTGGGTTTTCTAAGAAATATTCTCTGCAATTACTAACCATTTTATCCTTTTCCTCTCCAGCAGTTACTCCATCATTTCTGATTTGTATCTTATTGCACTATCTGGAAATTGTAGAATAATGTTAAATAAGGAGATTGGGACTTCTATACCCCCTTGATTTATTTATTATTATTTTTTAAAATTTTTATTGATGTCTTAATATTTTATAACATTATGAAGTTTTAGTTGTACATTATTGTTTGTTAGTCACCATATGAATGCATCCCTTCACCCCTTGTGGCCACCCCCCAACCCCCTTGCCCCTGGTAACCACCAAAATAGTTCTCCCTGTCCGTGTGTTAGTTTATATTCCACATATGAGTGAAGTCATACGGTGTATGTTTTTCTCTCTCTAGCTTATTTCATTTAACATAATACCCTCTAGGTCCATCCATATTGTTGCAAATGGGACAATTTTGTATTTTTTATGGCTGAGTAGTATTCCATTGTGTGTGTGTGTGTGTGTGTGTGTACACACACACCCACCATATCTTCTTTATCCAATCATCAGTTGAGGGACACTTGGGTTGCTTCCACTTCTTGGCTATAGTGGATCATGCTACAATGAACATAGGGGTGCATAAGCCTCTTTGGATGGTTGATTTCAGGTCTGTTGGGTACCCCCTTGATTTTTAATAAGAGTTCTAGTTTTATAATTAATATTATATGATGTGATCTGTCTTCTTAGATATACATTTTTTATGAGAAAGAAGTATCCTTCATTTTTTTTTCCTTAAGATTTTGTTAGGAATGTTTTGGTTTTTCTTCCAATTTCTTAATGACTTTAACTAATTTCTTTTTTCAAGAAGGGGATTTGGTGCTACAATTTTTAAATTCTTGAATAACTGAGAATTCTGCTGCCATCAAACATAAACAACATCTAGGAGGGCATACAGTTCTTAGTTTACAAGTTTTCTCCTTAAAATGCTATAGACAGGTGGGAATGCAAAATTGTACAGCCATTTTTGGAAGTATTTTAACAGTTTATAAAAAGCTAAACATACATCTACCATATAACCCAGCTATTCCACTCCTAGGTGTCTACCTAAGAGAAATGGAGATTTACATTTATACAAAACCCTGTAAACAAATATTTATGTCAGCTTTAGTCACAATAGCCCCAAACTGTAAACAATCCAGATGTCCTTAACCCATTCCATACAATGAAATACCACTCAGCCATAAGAAGGAACAAACCATTGGTTCACACAAAGAATTGGATGAATTTTAAATGCAATTTCCTAAATGAAAGAAGACAGAGTCAAATGTCTGTATGGTGTGTGATTCCATTTTACATGACATGCTTAAAAAAGCAAAGTTCGGGGAGGAAAACAGATCAGTGTTGCCAGGGGTTAGGAGTGGGAGGAGAGATTATCCATAAGGGATAACTCTTATTTTGGGGAGATGATGAAATTGTTCTGTAGGGAACTGTAGTGGTGGACACATGACTCTATGCAGTTGTCAAAACACATACAACTATACAGCACAAAGAGTGAATTTTATTGTATGAAAACAACAACAAAATCAACTAGGATGTGGGGGAAAACATGGAATGCAGATTGTGACAAGGGAATCTACATAATTACCAATGAATGAGAAGTACACTGAGGGGGTGGGGGAGAAAGGAGCTGAGCTAAGAATCTGGAAAGCAGTGTTAAAGCTAAAGACAAAAAGACCTGTTCACAAACACTGTTCTCTAGTTGGCAATTTGTTTCTCACAGAGATATTGATTAGGAAATTTACAGCTATTTTTTTGGATTTTTAAATTTTTTTTTAGGGTTTAAAGGTATTTTTAGATGCTTTTAAAGATATTTTATTTATGTTTATATACTAGGGTTGAGTTAACCAATAAATAAATTGTAAAAAATGGGAGTCAGGTTTCTCACTGTCAGAGAAAGAAGTTACAAATAAGTGAGGAAGCCTAGAATGAGCTCTGTGGTATTGGATTAAAATTGGAGATATCCGTATGAACTTATTTTTTTAAATATACATATAAATGATACAGAAATAAAATTTGATGTGTGTGCATGCATGAGCTAGTATCCATACATGTATTTTGTAGCTCTGTCCACTGAAAGGGGCTAGAAGCTACCCCAGTAGCAATGAGCAAAGCCAGCACCAAATTCTTGGTTTCTCAATTCCATTCTCCAATGAAAGAAACAGGACTCCTTGGAGAAATAGCTGATGCTAGGGCTGGGGCAGGGAAAACACAATATGAGCCTGGAGCTTCAGAAAGTAAGGAGATGATAAATAAAAAAAGATAGAGTCATATCAAAAGGGCGTAGGAGCCAACCTGGAAAAGTTGCCAATTGCCAAAGTTGGAACATCTTAAGCAACAAGATAAATAATGATAGCATTGGATTATAACCAAATAATAAATATCCACGAATCCATACTAATATAAATAAATAACTGAATAAATGGGGGAGAAGTGACAACTCTTCCTTAGATAATAATTCCAATTGAATACGAAGGAATGAGGGAAATAGAAATCATCATTAAAACACCACGGTAATAATTGCCACGCAATGGATGCTAAAATTGGTGGGGGAAAGTTTATACAAAAATAGGATATTTGCATAAGATCAAATTATCTCCCCCAAATATTTAATAACTATAGAGGAAAAACAGTAACAACAGTAGAGAATCCTAACAAACACTGGTTTAAGCAAGTGCCCAAGAGTAACATCACCAATAATAAGACACACTGACGTTATTTAATCCCTGATATGATACACTGAGAAGGGCACATAGCCTCTATGGTTTTCCTCCCCAAAATGCATAGCCTTAATCTAATCATGAGAAAACACCAGACAAACCCAGATTGAGGCACAGTCCACAAAATAACTGACCAGTACCCTTCAAAAGTGTCAAGGTCATGAAAGACAAAGACTGCCACAGATTGGAGGAGACTAAGGAGACATGACAACTAAATGCAATTTGGGATCCTGGAACAAAAAGGGACATTAGAAGAAAAACTGGTGAAATCTGAAAAAATCCTGTACTTCAGTTAATAGTAGTGTCCCAAGGTTAACTTCTTAATTTTGATAAATATTCTTTGGTTGTGTAAGATGTTAAACATAAGGGGAATCTAGGTGAAGGGTATGTGGGAAATCTATATACTATTGTTGCCACTTTTCTGTAAGTCAAAACAAAAAAAGATGGTGCAAAAAAATATTGTAGATGTGCCACCATCTCAGAAAAGTTTAAGGCCAGTCTAATTTTTGTCCCTTCTTAGGTAACCTGCTTTATTTTTTTCTTGCCTGGATGCTTTAAATCTATTTTCCTCTTTCTTGAAATTAACTAAGTCTTATATATTTTTAATTTGATTTTCTTTAGTACCAATTTAAATCCTTCCCCGCCCCCACCCCCTGCTCCCAAATCTTGTCCTCTTCAATTTTTGCTTTGGCCTCCTGTTGCATCTCGTTGTTTCTCTTTTTTTCTTTACAGATTACTACCTAAGGCTTTCTACAGTTTGTTCACCGAGGCTAGGCCTTATATCCTACTGAGGATACCACAGGATGTTTTAACATTTTCTCTGATCCCCATATTAAGCATGGGTCTCTGGTATTTTATTTTTTTTCAGAGTGACTTTTATGACTTACTTTCCCTTAAACTGGAGCATATTTTCATAGTACCATTTGGATTCTTTGGATCATTCATCTTCAAAGTAGGAGAGATCTGTCTAGACCACTTCCATCATCTTGTGATTCATAGAAAACTATTGATAACAGGGTTACTGATTGATTTGGGAGTTGTGAGTTTTTATTAATTTTAGTGTTTCTATAGTTATTTTATTGGGTGGTTGGAAGGGGTTTTACTAGGGGCTGTTAGGTAGAGCCCATTTTAAATCAGAAGCTACCTATCTAAAATGTCTGCATTTGTGAATCACTAATTTTAGCAGCATCTCCCAAGATATTTCTGTTGGGGAAGAATTTGCACTGTGAGCATTATGTCTGGAACTCCTGTACTCCAGAATCAGAAAAAAGAATGAGAAGCAATAGTTTATATTTCACAGGATAATTAAAGCAAGAGATTTGGTATTTCTCCACAAAAAGCATTATGAAGTTAGACAGTGGCCTGGAAACCAGTGAAGCTGATTGCAGAATGAATATTTAAAGCCCCTCTGATTTAATGTGCTCTTGTTTCCGTTCCCTTTATTCTTTACAAAGACAAAGAGCCCTCTGTAAATATTGCTTTTAGGATTATCAGGCTTCAATTTTCAAATTCATCCAAAGGCCATAATTTAAACCATAATATTGGCTTTACAAATGTAAACAGTGATTGAACCCCTTTCCTTTAGCTAATAGGAATGCCAATGAAATTAGAGTCAATTAAATAATTGCTTTATTAACCTAATGTATTACTGCTGTGAGACATGCCATGGCACGTCCAGCCAGGATAGCTAGGAGAGAACAAAAGTGCATCAACGTAAAGAGAATGGAAACGAGCATATTGTAAAAACTTGATCCAAAAGAAGAGTAAAAGATTTATTGAAATTTTGATGTATCAATTTCATACTTTATAGTTTAACCATGCCTAAAGAAGGAAAAGTCCTAAGAGATTTTAAAGATTTTCATTTGATTTAGATAATACTTAGTGTGGGACAAATTATGTCTACAAGTTAGGTTTAACTTGTCTTTTCCCATCCCTCTTCCTTCTGGACACCAGCTGCAGGAAATTGCCTTCGTCTCTACAGCCTAGTCTAGTTGCATCTATTTAATGGCTCTTCATTAGTGACTCACCACTGCTGACAAAATGATGTTTAAACTCCTTATCAACATATACAAATCCCTTTTTGATTTGATTCCTGCTCACATATCCAGCCTCATCTACCAGCTTCTTCCATCCTACCCTTCAGTAAGACCTTCAGCTCCTCCTGTAGACTCTGCTGGCTCACATTCACCCTTCTTTGTACATGCCAGAGAATAGCTAATTGTTCCTTGTGAATTATTGATTTTTTAGGTTATAAGTTAAAATACACCAGCTTCAGCCAATTTTTCTCTATCTACCTGTGGCTCCAGTCTCCTCCTCTGCTTGCCCCAGGCAAGTTATCCCATTTTTTCCTTTATGATAATACAGGGGTATGTGATTACTTACTTCTAAAGTTATATACCTTGAGAGATTGCTGCAATTATTTTTTCAAACTTCTGTGCCCCTACTATGTTGTCCTCTGCCTTTTTGAGAGCAGAACTGAACCTATTATCTTAATTATTTCAGAATCTAGTGATGTACTTGGTAATACTGCTCAGCAAATATTTGGGAAATGAATGAATACATAGGCAGGTACCACAGTGGTATCTCTAGAAGATGTAGAACAGGTTCTTAGTAGTTATAGCCTTTCTTGTAGCTCACCTCCGTCTTGCTCAGCCCCAGCTGTTCTTGTGTACCTGAGCACAGAAGAGCAAGGAGGAGAATTTTGTTTTGTTTTGTCTTTTTCTCACACAGATTCAGACTACACCAAAAGTACAGCCAAAGTTGGCTCCTTTGGAAATCTTCTATGGATGTTAGGATGGAAGGAAGGAAGGAAGCATGAACAGGGAAGGATTACCATGTATTGGGTGCTATGTTATCCCCTCTTTATATATTATCTCATTTAATGCTAAAACAACGATTCAGTGTAAATATTATTATCCCTATTTTTAAAGTTAAGGAAACTGGGACTCATATATAATTTGTACCAGGCCACACAGCTGACCAGTGCCCAAGCTAGAATTTAAATTTGACTTGGCTCATTCAAAACTCAGTGCTCTTCTTAGAATATGGGAATTAAAGAACATGTAGTTCTATAAGACTGTAATGACCATTCTGTGAGTATCCTAAACTTGATGTAGTTTTGTTTTTCGACTTTAAACAATAGGATTCAGAAATATTTGCCTATTGTTTCTATCATACTTAGCTTCATTTGGCAGTCATTCATCTACTGGACATTTATTAGACATTTACTAAGGGCCAAGTACCAAGCTGAACAATCGGAATGCAAGCGTACCTAAGGCAAAGTCCCTGTACTGAAGAAATTCTTTTGCCATTTTCTTAAAAGCATTCTCATTCTGGAAAGTCAACCTACTTGTCATCTCACTTATCACTTCTCTATTTTCTCTTCTGCCTTTAAACAAATTAACCACTTACACAAACATATGCCTCATACTCTTTATATTAGAATGTTTTATCTGCTTTCTGTTCTTAGTCTAAAAGAAAGGCTCAGCCTGCATCTTTCCCACGGTCAACAAAATCTCCTATTATTTATATATGCAAATATTTAAGAAACGTATGTACAGATTTTGTATGATTATCACATAAATTATATTAAAGAAGAGTGGAATTAATTTTATAAAATGCTAAAAAATATATATACACATATATAATGTACATATATATGCATAAGCATATAGTCTTTAGAAAGCATTAGACTTTAAATGCACAGGTCAAAGGAAACTTCATCTTTGCTATCTAAGTCATCATTTCATCTTAAGTTTGTACCTTCTGTACTTTGTCTATGAAGAATCCACAATTCAGAATGAAGTGATTTCCCCAAATAAAAAACTTGCAGGTAGGTGTTATCAGTTATCTATGTCACAAACCACCCCAAAACTTAAGACGTAAAACAACAAAATTTTTTATTTCTCACAATTCTCTAGGAAGTTCTGCTTGTTCTGTCTGACCTTTTATTTCAGTCTTCTTCACAAGGTAGTGACTTCAAGGTTCCAAGAGGGCAACCCTAATTCTACTCTCATCACATTTACTGATATCCATTGACCAAAACAAGTCACGTGGCCAAGCTCAGAGTCAGTGTGGGATCCTGAGAGTTGTGATTCATTGGGAGGCTATTACTATAACTGAGTGTCTTTATAGCAAAATTAAAATTATATTTCATATACTTCTAAGGCTAAGGATATGGTATAATTAGCTACACAGAGCCTTGAGGATTCTGACAATTTATTGATGGGTCAATATCAAGAGAATATAAAGTTTACTTGAGAGATATACACATAGATTTAAATGCTTCTCTGATTTTACAAGGAAACCACATAAACATTTCTCTTCTATTGATTCCATATGCCTTTAGATGCCCACCACAGGGTCTACCTGTAGCTACTGGATCAGATGCCAAGGCCCTTTCTTTATTTCATCTTTTCTCAAATGGTAAATCTCTGGAAGGACTGCTCCTGTATCCTGGTCTTGTTTCAGCGATTGATACTCAACAAGCTCTCCATTCACCACTGTAAGCTTGCCAATTCATAGTATATGGAGTGCATGTTCTGGACAAGCATAGACAGGTCAGAATCTATATAAATTCCTAGGATCAGTTTATTATGAATCTTAAAAATAGGGATTCCAAAGCATCTGTTCAAGGTATTGGCATAGAAAGAGGCATAGGACTTCAAATTAGAAAACATGAGCTTCAGTCCTATCATTCACCATCCAGTCACCTAATCTCTCTGCATCTTAGTTTTCTAATCTAGAAAATGGAAATAATAATAGTAGCTACCTTATAACATTGTTTGGAGGATTAAATGATATAATTAAGTGAAAGACTGCGCAGCACTATACAAATGCATTACAGGTCCATAATCCCTTACCTGAAACTATTAAGTTCATTTTCAGAATTCAGACTTTTTTAGATTTTAGAAAGATAATACAACACATATTCTGTTTATTAAGTAACATTCCCAACAGAGTCTAGGGCAATGCCCTATAACCAAACACATTAATATATCTGCAGCAAAACATACAAACATTCATTTTAAGTGGGATAAATTAAGACAAATTTACAAAGATTTTCAGCTTAAGAGCTTATATTTCAGAATTGCAGATAAGGGATTATGGGTCTCTATTTTACTTGCATATAAGTTTAGCTCATTTTTAATATTTTAAAAACTCTACGTAACCTTTAATGGTCAGGATTGGCTTTATATAGTATAGTATAGATGATTCATACTTTTGTTTTTATGGTTTTCTTTCTTTACTGGTGTATCAATGCCAATATTTTATTGCCCTTCATAAAATAGTGAATAATATTTACATTTGGAAGAAGAGAAGAGGTAAGGGGAGATTTTCAGGACAATTAATGACAGTGATGTTGATGTAAGCAAGGAATGAGTGACAACAAATAGGTCAATCTGTAGATGTTTAATTAGGTTATTATGGGATATAAAATAAGTGAGAAAATATGTGAAAAGTACACTGTAAAGTTAGGAATACTATATATTATGTGCCCAGCATTGTACTTGACATTATAGGGAAGCAATTCAGTGTAAGAGCTAGTCTCTGCCCTTGGGTACTGCACAATCCAGCACAGAGATAGAGCTAATGTGTAAAAATGAAGGAGTTGTTGAGAGCAAATTCATTAGAAATTGAAAAAGGGCAGAGGTTGGTATGGACAGGAGCTGCCAGAGAAGGTTTTGCCAAGGAAGTGGTACTCGAAGGATATCCTTCAGTTTGGATAGAGAAAACATGATTGAACAACAATGTCATGTCAAGCAAAGACATGAGGATAGGAACATGTGTTCCAGAGGCAGAGAAGGGCCAGTGTGTATACAGCAACAAGTGAATCTGATGTCATGTAGTGGCCCATTTGTGGAGGGATTTAAAAGCCTGGTGGGAATAGCTTGGACTTAATGGGCCATGCAGTAGGAAATCACTGCACATTTCTGAGTTCAGGAATGAAATTCTGAACTGGTACAAGCTTAGTTTGACAGTGAAATACAAAGGTGAATCAGAATTGGGAGAGACTGGAAACAAGTAGGCTGTTGAAATAATCCATGCAGTCATGTAATAAGGGTAAGACTGGGGGTGGAGGGAGTGGGGATAGAGTGTTGTTGAATAGGAAGAATAAAAGGTGAATCTGAGAAATCTGGTTAGAGGCCATGAAGACAAGTTGCAAAGAAAACTGGCATTTTTAGCCAGTTCAGATTCAGATTGGCAAACCAGTTGCTGGAATTAAGGATAGACAGTGGAAAGAGGAGTTCACTGAGGGGAGGGAGAAAAAGATGAAAAATTCTCTCATATTCTACACTGATAATTTTGTAAGTGATGATTAATGTTCAGAAATGATGGTGACTCCCAAGTTACCACAACATTCTCAATCATTAAAGAAAACAAATCTAGCTCAATGCATACCAGGAAAATAAGACAGAACACCCTGGTAACACATTTTATAAAGACTTTTCACCAAGTGTTGAAATAAAAGCCTGAAGAGTTACCCAGAGTTAACTTAGGGTTATTCAGAAAATGCAATTAATTAGAATATGCCATTCCAAAGCATGCAGGAGAAAGTCATAGAACCCTGAATGGGAAGAAACTTTGAGCCACTTATTTTAATTTGCAAGTATTCAGACCTCTCTAATTAATGAAGAGTTCACATCTAGTTGTCAGAGAGTTCTTCCTTATACCATACTGATATCTTTTTAACTTATACCCATTAGTAAAAATTACTCTCTGAAACAGCCCAAAACAAGACCATCTCCCATGGTATGTAAGGAACTGCCTACAGCCAGAATTGGGAAATGTTACTGAGGGCAAAGAGGCAAGAAAAAACTTTTTAGGATGAGGGAACTCTTCTGTATCTTTTTTTTTTTTTTTGGCTTAAACAAAAGAAATTTATTCTGTCTTGATTGTGGAGGTATAATCAA
This sequence comes from Tapirus indicus, assembly GCA_031878705.1. Classification (NCBI taxonomy): domain Eukaryota; kingdom Metazoa; phylum Chordata; class Mammalia; order Perissodactyla; family Tapiridae; genus Tapirus; species Tapirus indicus. The sequence continues at coordinate 19,035,974 of CM062925.1, forward strand.
TTTAATTTGATTTAATTGAATGAACTTAACAAAATTCATTAAATTGTACACTTAAAATTTCAAAACAAAGACCATCTCCCTTGAAGTAGATAAGAACCCTTCAAATATTTGAGAACAGATATTACATCTTTTCTTAGTTAATCCTACTTATATATTTGGATATTTAAGTCGCATATGTCTGATTTAGAATGTGCTAGTTAGCTTGATCAGCATTGAATAGCTATGAGGATTTTTTTCTTTTTAAAGAAATCAATTACTCAGAAACTTAAGTATAATAGGAAACAAAATATAAAATAAGCAGATAATTTGCTAGTTATTTAGATAACATCTCTTAAGTCACAATCATTCAAGAAGATTATCTTCAATAGATTGAGTCTGCTTAGTTTCAAAATCCTGGAAATGTTCAATTTTCTGTGTAGTTAGTTAATATTAGTTCAGAAAAATACAGTGTTGAAGATAAATCAAAGTATTGAAGATAAGAGACACTTTACGAAAGAGTAAAAAGAAGCAAAAAAGAAGCAGTAATTTGGACATTTGCATAACCATATTTCAAAGGTACCATTTTGTTAATATTTTAACTTGCATTCAGTAGATGTTTCATTTTTACAACATTTGACTTTCTGTTAGTAATAGTAGTAGTTTCGTACCAAGTTGATTAAACTGACCACTAAGGTAGGCGAGGTTGGGAAAAAGGCACGTTAAAGAGGTAGATAGAAAGGCAAATAAGAACATACTTCTCAGTTTTGTAATTACAAAAGCATCAAAGTCACATTGCCCTTTCCAATGCAGCATGATTTATAATCTCATTTAATTTCATGTTTCCCACCAATCACTATCATCTCTATTATCAGGGTTCTTAGGTGGAATTATTACAGTCTTAAAAAAAAGAAGAAAACAAAAATCACAGAATAACTCTTACATGATTACATCTTTTGGTACCAAAACCCAGGATCCACTGAATATATTCTTAAAAGAGCCATGTTTTCATTGTAAAGGAGAATGAAACACTTTTAAAACTTTAGCCAGTTTTGTGCCTCCTTTGGTCTATTCTGTAAAAAGAAAAGATCTAAATAGTTAAATGACTAGTAGGTTTATATTTGCAGATCTTTTGACTAAACATTATTTGTAATCTTGTAGTTGAGGAAAAACTAGAAATACAAATCTTTAAAGAGGAAAGAATGTGGTACAGATAAGAGACCTCAGCTGCATTATACCATTTGAATTCTTGGGAAACTCCATATGTAAACATTTTTTTTAGGAATGCCTTTTATTGAAGTGTTATTTACATACAGTAAAATTTAAGAATGTTACATGAACAGTTTAATGAATTTTGGTAACTTCATACAATTAAATTGATTGAATCTCCACAATCAAGATACATATGAGTTTCCTCATCCTAAAAGTTTTCTCATGCCTCTTTGCACTCAATAACATCTCGCAACTCTGGCTCTAGGCCGTCACTTGATCTACTTTTTGTCATTATAGTTTTGCTTTTTCTAGAATTTCATATTATTGGAAACATATAGTACCTAGTCTTCTGTTTTTAATTCTTTCACTTAGCACGTTTTTGAGATTCATTCCTGGTTTTGAGTTATTAATATTTTGTTCATTTTTATTGCTGAGTAGTATTTCATAGCAGGGATATACCACAATTTGTTTATCCCTTCGACAGTTGATGGGTATTTGAGATGCTTCCTTTTTTGGCTGTTATGAATAATGCTGCTATAAACATTTGCAATCACATCTTTGTGTGGACATGTGTTTTTACTTCACTTGGGTAAAATTGGAAGTGGAATTGCTGGGTTCTGTGATAAATATATGCTTAACTTTATCAAGTACTGTCAGACCGTCTTCCGAAGTGACTGTACCATTTTTCATTGCTACCAGCAACGTATAGTAGTTCCAGTTACTCCACATTCACATCAACATTTATTATTGTCCTTTTAATTTTAGTAGGTGTGTATTAATATCTCACTATGTTTATAATTGACATTTCCCTGATAACCAGTGAAGTTGAATATCTTTACCTGTGTTTATTGGCCGTTTGTATATCATCTTTTGTGAAATGTCTGTTTAAATCTTTCCCCCATTTTAAAAACTGAGTTGTTGCCTTTTTCTTATTGAGTTGTAAGAATTCCTTTTATATTCTGAGTTCAAGCTTTGTGTCAGAAATGTTCTGTGAAAATTTCCTTTCAGCCTTGACATGTCTTTTTGTTTTCTTAACTATGTCTTTTGGAAGAACAAAAGTTTTTAATCTTAATAAGAGTCCATTTTAACTTTATTTCTTCTTTCATAGTTTGTGCTTTCTATATCCTATTTAAGAGAGTTTTGTCTACCTAGTATCACAAAGATTTTCTCGCCCATGTTTTCTTCAGAAACTTACTAGTTTAGGTTCTCATATTTAAGCATAAGATTCATTTTGAGTTAATCTTTGTGGAAGGTATGAGGTAAGGATTAAGGCTAATATTTTTCCCCATGCAGATATGCAGTTATTTTAGTACCATTTGTTGAAAAGACTATTTTTTTTTCTCCATTGAATTATCTTGGTATCTTTCTCAAAAACAAATTGACCATATATGTCTGGATTAATTTCTGGACTCTCTTATGATCCATTTTCATATATGCCCATTCTTATGCCAATTTTGCACTGTCTTGGTTTGTAGCTTTATAGTAAGTCTTGTTCAAATCAGGTAGTACTCCTTTCAAATTTGTCCTCCTTTTTCAAAATTGTTTTGGCTATTCTGGGTCCTTTACCTTTTGATATAAATTTTAAATCATGTTGTCAATTTCTTCAAAGACTCCTGTTTGGATTTTGATTGGGATTGCATGGAATTTATAGATCAATTTGGGGAGGATTGTCACCTTAAAAATACTGAATCTTCATCTCACTTATTTAGTTCTTTTTTACTTTCCTTTTGCAATGTTTTATAGTTTTAAGTGTTCAAGTCTTGCACATCTTTTCTTAAATTTACTCCTGAGGATTTTTTATGCTATTTTAAATGGAGGTTTAAAAAATTTTTTATTGTCAACTGTTTGTTGCTAGTATATAGACATTCCAGTTTTTGTTTTGACCTTGTATCCTGAACTCTTCCTAAATTTATTCATTAGATTTAATAGTTATTTTGTGGATTCCTTAGGGTTTTCTACCTATACAATCATGTCATCTGCAAATAAGGCTAGCTTTACTTCTCCCTTTCCCATTTAAATGCCTTCTATGCGCTAGCTAGGACCTTCAGTAAATGTTACATAAAAAACATCTTTCCCTTATTCCTCATCTTTGAGTATGATGTTAGCTGTCGGTTTTTCATAGGGACTTCTAATCAAATTGAATAAGTTTGCTTTTATTGCTAGTTTGCTGAGAGTTTTTATCATGAGAAGGTTTTGTCAAATGTTTTTCTACATCTATTGCACTGACCATATGGTTTTTCTCCTATACTCGTGATATGGTGAGCTGCACTACACTGGAGAGTGAAGGATAGAACATGAGAAGAATATAACATAATAATATCATTAAAAATGGAAAATAAAAATGTGTCCTAATATTACTCATTTAATACACCTTTTTTTTAAAATCAGCAGAAAAATATCAAATGCTACTTATTTGATTTAGTATAGGTAGGAATGGGACCTACTCAAAGGGGAGAAAGTATCTAATGTTTCCTTTTTTAATTTAAAAATTTTTAATGTTTATTGAAAATACTAATTTCTGGTTGTTTTGACAGTGCATTAAAAAGCTGACAACTCAATACTGTACTTCACTTTTTAGAAACTTTCAAGTCATTTGCCTAAATCATATTTTTCCTATAGAAAAAGAGCCTGTCTTCAGATAACTTGTTTGTACCTGATTATGTAGGAAAATTGAATCCTTAGCTAAAAGTTTTAGCAGTGATTCAGTCTCCTTTATAATAAAAACAAAAATATTTCTGTGATTAAATTTAACTGTAGTGTTGGGCTACTGCCTGATGCTTTTGATTCCATGAAAGTTAAATTTCATTCTAGAGAGAAAACATTTGAGTGATTAGGGGCAAGACTAAGCACCCATCCCCACAAAAACTGAACATAAAATGAAACAACTCATCATGCAAAAAATAGCCTCCGTAAAAATACAGTTTCCTGAAAGGTAAATTATAAAAGTATTCATTTACCCAATCATTGTAAATACCATAATTATACAGGCTGCTCATCAAAAGACTTTTAAGACTCATTAAAATCATAGAACAATTCTAATTAAATCCATATTTAAATTAAGTTTCTATAACTAACCTACACGGTACTTTAAATCAAACAAAAAAGTTGTATAAAAGATCCAATTAATTGTAAGTTTTTGTAAGAATTAAAGCCTAATTACTCTATGATTAAGTTTCCCCAAAATGTAATCATCAATGGCTCTATTCAGAAGAATTAGCCTTCTGTACCCCAGATGCCAGCAGAGTGCCACAGCCCGTCTTTGACACCAGCAAACCTATTCATCTGAAATCAGCATGAGTGTGGAAAGTTTACCTCTACCCCCACTGGGGATCTAAGTGGCGAGACCAAACAAAGCTGCATATTTTATACAGATAAATGTATCCCTATCTGATTAAATGGATTTGTGTTCATCAGCAAATTAAAAAAAATCCATTGTCAGAGCAGGTTTTGGAGACAATGGTCATTTCAATGATCCTCAAGTCGATGGGAAAAGATGCACAAGAAAGAATAAGATTTGCAGCTTAGAGAGAAAGAGAACTAGGCCTTCTAAGGGGACAGCACTAAAGCATTTCCTTCTAACTCTATGCAACTCTTCTTTCATACTTAGCTACTTGAAATGTTTTTCATTTTTATTAGCCCAACTTCCCACGGGAAAGAAAATAAAAAAGCTCTGTGACATCGCTGCCTCTTGTGCGTTCTTCCAAATTAATTAACCCTATGAAGTTATTAGGGCAGCATCATTTTTTCTATGACATCACACAAGGTGAAGGTCACTTCTATAATATTGTTGGCTTCGTTCATGTGGTGCATACCCCACAAAATATAATTTATTGTAATTTCCCCAGTGCCCTGATAGCCAAGTGATTAGTTATTATGGTACATAAAAAGTTCAGATGTATCACATATGATTTATAGCTTCTATTTCTGATAATCTAATTTTCTTTTATGGTAAAAAGAAATTTACTATTTATGTTTTATAGATTGTTATTTTGAGAAAATGACTATTTAAAGTATCTTCATATGGACGCTTGCTGATTGCCCAGCATCTGGAAGCTGAAGCATCCAAATGGTTGGGATAGAAGGGCAATTCTTTATCCGGTTGACAAGAACTTTTTCTGAACTACTCTTGTCTGTGCCGGTGGCAGAATGTTTGTCTGATGACAGGTTAAATGAGGCCGGAGCTACCTGCCATCCAGCCCAGTGTAAGAAATGGTGGTTCTGGGCAGATAGAGCTGGGTTCAGGATCCAGCTAAGCAAGATTTCCCTCCTCTCGGGTACAATGTCCTTGACTTGAAAAGCCTCCAACTATTTGCCATAAAAACCTGTTTCCAGACTTTTTAGATGTGGATCTGGCATGTCTCTGCTTTCAGAGAAGGGATGTTTCAGAGCTCTGACCCTTAAATTCCCATAACAAAGTTCCCTTCTCCCTCTCCCCTCCTCATTACTATAGTATCTCCATTTTATTATGTTATATGAATGTTATATGTTGTATTCATGTTATATGAATGCTAAGTTCAGGTGATTACATTAAAATAGCTTCTAGTCTAAGAGGAAGCTCCCCCACAGTTGATTTGAGGGTTCATCTGAAGGGTGAGGTCAGCACACACAGTCACCACAGAAAAGGGTAGGTCTCAGAGAGGAAATCTGAGCAGACTTAGGTAGGTGAGAGAAAGGGCAGTCCATCCGTCCTGCTCCTGACTGTGAAGAGGTGAGGACAGGAGAGAAGCTATGTCTACCATGGTGCCTGCCAGGACACAGGGGAGGCCTCTCTTTGCCCATATCAGGTGTAAAATGGGACAGCACCTGTGATCCCCAGTGATCAGAATGCTGCATTGGCAAGCCACAGAGCTAATATTTATATAATGGTGTTAATTATTAAGTACTTACTAAGCACTTTACATGCATTGATTCTTTCAATCTTCACAATTATGAGGTAGTTAGTATTATATCCACATTTTACAGCTGAAGAAACTGAGGCCCAGAGAGTTTAAGTAATTTGTTCAAAGTCACAGAGCTAGTAAATGGGCAGAGGTGGGATGTGAACACAGACACTCTGGCTCTAGTATTTACACTCTTCACCATTATGCATACTGTTCTTTCAGTTCTTTGTATTCTGTACTTATTTAATAGCAAATACTTATACTAAACTTAAAATGTGCTAGGCACTCAACTAAGAGCTTTACATGTATTAAATTGACTTTGTTCTCAGAACAACCCTATGAAATACATACTGTTATTATTCCTATTTTTCAGACTAGAAAACTAAGGCACAGAGAGATTGAGTAACTTGTAAAGTTATGAAGCTACTAAATGAGAGGCTGGATTTGAACTAAGGAGGTCTGGTTCTGGAGAGTCCATGCTCTGTACTGCCTCCTGCTTATTTTCTTCTGTTGTGTCTAAATACTTTGTGAAGTCTCCTCTTAAAGATTTAGCCTGTCTCAATTGTTCTAAGGGGAAGTAAAAAGAGGTTGTTTGGGGCCAAAGCACTAAAACAGGTGTTATTTGGGTCTATTGATGGGGGTGTGGGGGCAGGAGAGAGGGAGGAGAAGAAAAGTGATCATCTGGACAAGCAAACCCAAGGGAGAGGAAGAATCAATGTAGGCAGGATAGCTGGTCATTGTCTCTCCCCAGACAAAGGTCCTCCTTCCAGGGCTCACTTTGCATATCCTGGTTTCATTCTGCTAAGGGAGGATCAGCTGCTCAGAGACCATCTCCTCTCCCTGCCCTCCCTGGGCTTCCAGCTTCCCCCTCTTGTTGACCGCCATTCTTTTATCGGCTTCCACACCACTATCCTAGCTTTTCTCCTAATATTCTGATCACCCCTCTTGGTGGGTTTATTTTTGATTGAGCTTCTTCTGCTTTCCACCCTATAGCTGGATAGTATCCTCTACAAATTCAGTCTTTGGTCTGAGCTCACTCCTCTCTCTCGTTGAGCACTCACTGGTTTAATTAACACCCTGAGGCCGAGGACTTCCAAATCTGTAGCCTCTTGAGAATGCCTGACCCCACCTCCAGCTACGTGAGGTATAATCTCACTCAGACATCTTGTTACCTCAAATCCTAGAAATCCAAAATGAAGTGAATTATCTGTCTCTAAACCAATCCCCTGCCATCCTCTCCAGTCACTATCAGGCCACAGCCAGATAGCCTGGAGTTGATCAGCCTCACCTCCTGCTGCCTTGCCATTACTCACTCAGACCTCTGTTTCTGCTCTTCACCTAGCAAGACTGCATCTTCTCATTCCCTGCTATAGACTGAATGTTTGCATCCTTCCCAAATCCATACATTGAAACCTAATCCCCAATGTAATGGTATTCAGAGGTGGGAACTTTGGAAGGTGATCAGATCATAAGGGTGGAGCTCTCACAAATGGGATTAGTGCCCTTATAAAAGAGACCCCAGAGAATTCCCTTGTCCCTTCCACTATGTGAGAACACAGAGGGAAGATAGCTGTCTATGAACCAGGAAGTGGATTCTCACCAGACACCAAATCTGCTGGTGCCATGATCTAGGACTTTTCAGTCTCCAGAAGAGTGAAAAATAAATGTGTGTGGTTTATCAGCAGCCCAGTTTATAGTATTTTGTTATAGCGGCCTGAATGGACTAAGAAAGATACTCTCTTAATCCTCCTTGTATTTCTAGACCCTTATTAAATTTCTACAAAGTCTTCTCTGATTACTTCACTTCTCAGTGACTCTCACCTCCTTCACATTTAGTGTCTAAACCACAAAATGTGACGTTTAATCAATCTGCCTTGCATTTTTTTCCTTGTATTCATCTGGGTCCTAAGCTAATCTTAGCTGAGTATATACTATACGTTAGACACTGAGGTACCGCCCATACATCATTCCACCAAATCCTCATGCTAACTCTCTGGGGTCTCATTATATTCTACTGATTAGAGATAAAAATGCTGAGATGAAGAGAGATGAAGTGACTTACTCAAAGTCACGGGGCAAAACAGCAAAGGTAAAATTCATACCTACTTCTGTCTGAGGACAAATCAATAATCTTTCCACTCTGTTTTGACTGAGTCCAATGTCTTTAAATTAATTGTCTAAATTCCTGAGTTAGATTTCTTTTCCCTATGAAAGAATCTGGGTTATAATTGAGCACATGTATAACTATTACCTTAAATCCTATTCTAAACAAGATACGGCATAAATAAGTGAATACATAAATGTAGCATTAATGATTTCTATTAAAAAATCCAGTAAATTCTAACATAATTTTGAACTGATGATTTCATATTATCAATATAGAACACCAAAGATATTACCAAAAATTTTAAAAATTAATTTTGTCCAATTTGAAATACTTGAGAATCAATAATAAAGGCACATATATGCCATAGTCATGTGTAATACATAGTTGTATAAAATTAGTACTTAAAAGTCTGATGGTTATTTAGAGAACCTCAGACACATTTCGCTACCAGTCATAGTCATCAATTCATAGTCCTTTTCTTCAATAAGATGTGGCTGCGTTAGTACTTAGCGGTTTTACTGATGGATAAATTAAATGACAACAGTGGAAGATGCTCTTGGAAATCTTCCCATGGCCCCTCAGAGTCCCTTACCATTTCTGTGCCCTGCAGCCTGACCAATGGCCAGCACCTGCTTCTTTGTAGGAGGGCTACTTTCAGGCTGCTGGAATCTACTCTGTGAGTGTGCGACAGTCCAAACAGAACCAGCACTCAAACTCGTGACCACTGACCCGTGAACTGGATGAAGTTATACTTCTCATTCTGTTTACTGTTTACCTGTACTGTTTACTCATTCTGTTTACCAATCCACAAAGAAAAATAATTCCTACACCAGTACAACTATTACCTCTACTCCTATTCCTTGTCTTTCTGCTCCCTTTTACAGAAACTCCTCTTCTCCTTGACTTTCTCTCCCCGCTACACTCCCCACTTACAGAGCACACTTCCATCACTCCTTGGAGCTGCCCTTTCCCCACAAATGTAGAATTTGAACATATACATATCAGGACATTAATTGATTAATTTCTTCAAATTTTTAGAGATATAGTTCTTTTTATTAAACTGTAGCAGCATCTGCATAAAAAGTATTTTGTGGAAGGATCATGTGTAAAACCTATAAAGCAGAGCTGCTTTGGTTGAAGAGGAGAGTGCAGGCACTTGAGGCTCTAAGAATGACCCGCAGAATCCTTGGCCGTACAAGGACAGGAAGCAGCAGCCATCTTGAATAAAATGCAGTAGGGCCTCAGTGCCCACAGCCTTGTTCTTTGCATTCCAGGAGTAGGCTAGCAGCTACATAGCTGCTCAAAGCTGAAAAGCTACTGTTTGTTGCATATCTTGCAACTAAAATATGAATGTGAGGATTATAGAAATGTGGAGAGGTGGAGGGGAAGAGGAAGAGAAACATCGCAAGGGTTGTGTGTGGAGGATTAGATGTCCTGGCCTGCTATGCTACATTTGAGGTACACGAACACAGGCAGAGGGAAGACACGTCTCTGTGCACTGTCTACACATGCTGGGCTTGAGAAACGAACATTACTGTGTTTAAGAGATAAATTATGCCAGCAGTGTGACTTAGGTGGTGATCTCTGCCAATGTCAGGGACCTGACTAGAGACTCTGAAGGGACAGGTTAAGATCTGCAATGCTTTTTGCTTCTGGCTGCAGAAGCTGCTGCACTGGGAAACAAACCAAAGCAGATGCCAAGGACTGGAGAGAGAAGTGTGGGTTCCCAAATAGACTTGTAAACATGGCAGGAGGTGGTGCCATTTTATCTATCCCCATTGCACCCAGTGACCCAGGCCAGCTGGGAAAGAGCCTCAGCACTGCCAATTAAGTTATGATTTCACCTGAAATTTCACTGCAGTTTTTGCTTGTGAACTCAGTAAAATTAACCGATATGGAACAATGTTCCACCTAACTTGACTAGCCACAAATGGTCTCGGATATGGGATATGGTAACTCCCGACTAACAGGGTCTGTTACTCTTGATTGCTCTATCTCAGAGCCTTTTGTTCTGAGATGGTGGTCTTCAATTCAGAGCACCATGGGTGGCATTTTATTATCATTCCTAAGATACTGGTACCACTGACCAGTTTTCTTAGATCCATCCCCATATCTGTCCTCAGGTGAACAAAGGCCCTAGTTTTAATGATGGCATCCATGTGTACACACAGAGAGACATGCAAAGGGTTCATTATTCCTAATGAAAGTACAGAAACTTAGAGAAATAAAGCATTACCTGTCATTTTCGTGATCAACACTTGCAATAGACTGCATAAATGCTTCAGTTTACAGAAATAGCTAGACCTTCTTGAACCCTCCTAGTGATTAATTAGAAAGCCTGTCTTACAGATTTTTCTCTCAGGTGTAGTAACCTTGTAGCCCTTGCCATTAAGAACTAATAAATAAATGCTTGGTTAAGCATAAACAGGGTGATAGGCAGTGAAAGAGTGATGATCTTGGTTTTTATGCAACATGCTCACTCTGTCATTTTACCTTGGAGGACAAAATAATATACAAAACTAAAAGTTGCAAAAGCAACTACAGTGAACAATTTGTTATTATCCACTTAAAAAGTGTTAATAGCCCTCACTGTGAATGATCATCTTTCTGATATCATGATTAACTTTAATAAATAAAAATTCATGATTTTAAGAAAGCATTTCAAATTCTGCAATTAAACTGAAGACAAATACTGGGTAAAGACATCTAGAGGGTGATCAGATGTTTAAATTTACTCTAAAAATATGAGGTAAACTAGATCACAAAGCAAGTACTCACGATCAAATAGAAGCCTGCCCATTTAGCAGATACTTATCTGATTTGTGCACATACTGTATATTACCCATCATATTAAATACAGTCCCTCATCTCCTTCCCATATATTTTATGCTAATAAACCTAGGTTAGTGCTGATTCCTTCCATCATCCTATCTTTTTAAATAAACTTTAAGAAATAATATGTCAAGCTGAGAGCTTGACAATCATGAAATGATATCATAATCTTAAAAAAAATTTTAGCTTCTATCATGAAAATGATAAAAAGTAAAGTTCACCCCATTGCAACTATGCAATCAGAATCCCACAAACACGACAGTATGTTCAGAAAAAAAAAAAGATCAGTCAAACTGGCTACGTATAACAAAATATTTGGATAACTAGCTAAATCTGTGAACAACTTAAACGATTCATCTTAAAAGGTTTCTTAGTGCAATAACAAATTATTTTACAAAATCTAGGCCATGGTATGTGAGTCAAATCATTCACTTTTTTTTATTGGAGCAATGTGGGTTATGCAAATATGACAAATTTGTACTTTTTTGATAATTGCCAATTCAGTCAAGGATTTCCTTTAAACCAAAATAGTGACTTGAGACATAAACTAAAATATATTCTTAAGGTATAATATAAAAAGTTTGGATTGACATTTTTCTCTTTCAAGCCTATATTAAAATAACTCCCAAAGATGTTGCCTTATACCTTGAATAATTCCCAAATAAAAAATTACTGATTTCCTTGCATAAGAGAGCTGTGGATTATGTATGAACAGGGAATAAGAGAGCTACCTAAAAATATCACAGTTTGATTTTTTGCAAATCCTTTTTCTGTTACACAAAGTTAGCATCCCACTTGCACTCAAGCAAACGCAAAAAACTAAAGACCATCAAGTTAATTTGTCAGTTCTTTATGGAAAAATAACTTTGTTTAGCTTCCTTTGTAACTCCTCTGAAAATTAACATTGTGCCACTGTGAGCATCCTACATATGCTGATCGAATGGGTTTTACCTTTTATTTATTTATTTTTCGGGGGGGGAGAAATGAAAAGGAAGAATATACAAAAGACAACATCAGAAAGATGCTGCAGTTTTCTAGGTATTTAATTCATATCCATTTTTCTGGATATTTAGAGCTGTTCATTCATAAAACTATTTATATGTTCACATCCACAGAGGGCAGTTAATTGTCACTCAGAATCCCACCAACCAGAAATAGTTTCAATATTTGGTGAAGTCTTTCCAGACATCTATGTCTACACAAAGACAAAGAGATGGAAATGTTTTTAAAAATGAGATAATTCTATAAATGCTGGCTTTATAATAACAAATCAAAGAAAGAAATGAAGTGAAAGAAAGATTGTTGCACTTTGGACAAATGTTTCTTCACTTTGTTAGAATTCCTTAAAAATTCCTTTAAATTTAAGAAAAAACATACTATGAAAGAACTATACATGGCTGAATTCAGTACTTAAAACAGCCTCTCTTGAGAGCCAACTGTAAAGGATGTGCTAATACATCAATAGTCCCACCTACTACTTCCCTTTTTTTCTCTACCCTTCAATAGTTCATATATGTGTGTGCATATGTATATATGATTATTTTTACACTCTCAAGATTTATAGCATTCAATCATATAACAAGATTTCCAAGATGGTTTAATCTTAGATATTTGTACGTAGTATTTTATTTTGATTCATCTCTTGCTAATAATAATGATCATGGGTGCTATAATCCCTAAATTCTTACCTGCTTGAGAATGTCGTCTTTATATTTGAGAGATGACTTGCCTGTGAATGAAATTTTTACATCATATTTTTTCGCCCTTGGAAACTTATAGCCATGGCCCCACTGTTCTCTGTCACTAAGTGTTGCTTTTGAAGAAGTTTAATACATACCTAGTTTTCCCCCTTTTACATGACTTACTTTCTCAGCTAGGATGCCCATATATAACTTATCCTTAAATACCAGAAATCCTATTAGCATGTTTTGGTGTTGATTATTTTGCATTAAGTTTTTCTCAGGTATAAAGGACCCTTGCAATATACAGATCAAATCTTTCTTTCTTCTGGGAATTTTTCTCATATATTAGATTATTTTTTGTCCTGCTATTTTTTTCAGAAAAGTAATTTTTTGATTGTTGAATCTCCTTTGCCTGTCTGCCATATCTGTCATCTTCTCTATAATAATTTTTATATTGTTCTTTTTTCCTAGTTTGGTTTGTGAGATTTATCCTCCATGTTTTTAATTCTCAATTCTGACCCCCATGACTTTGTTTTCGGGAGTATATATTCTAATTTTAATTGCCTTTCATGGGGGCTTTCACGCCTGTAATGATTTCTAGTTTCTCCTTCATTTTTTTCCTGAGTTTTCCAGTTCTGTTTTCATCTTCAGTTATTTGTTTCAATTCTTAAAACTCTCTTTGGATTGATGGTTTTCGAGAGGTCATGTTGTCTGATATTTATTTGAGACTCTGGAGAATTATTTTTTTAAACACTAGAAAGTGTTTCTCTGTGCCATTCCTCTTTCGATGTATATTCTTCATCAGTCTTTTGATTATGCTCCCCTTTTTTCCAGGTTTTATGCATAAGCTATAGTTGGTTTCTTTCTGCTCAGAGGGCAGGCAAGATAAGATACCTTCTGAAGGACAGGCTGGTTGTGTTTATTTGTGCTCTGTGACTTCTTCAAAGAAGCCTCCCTGAAATATACATACTCTTATTATCTTCCTCAAGAGTTCTTCTAATTCTTGTGTCATGAGTATCACGAGGTCAATGTCAAGAACCTTTCATCCATTGCCCCGATATTTCTCACATATCAAAGGTTTCCCGAAACTCATACCACAGGCTGGCTGATTCTCATCTCTTTCCCTTTCTCAGTGCTTATCTATCACACCCCTTCAGGCTCCTCTATAAAGTCTCATCACTGTTCATCAACCATGTGTGGACTAACCTTTCACTCCTTCTGTCCCCAAGTGACATGTGATGCTTGTGAAAACAGTTTTAGAGGATTATATAGCTCTGGAATGGAGGAATTAGCAGAGGATCAAATTGGCTCTATTTTAGAAAATACTACATTGCTGTTCTTTTTTGGTTGGAGAAGTGGAGGGCATATTTCAAAGGCAGATCCTTTTTAGTTATTTATTCTGAAATGATTTTATGTTTTTATATCGGAGATTATTGTGTTTCTTTTACTCTCCAATTCAGAAATTGAGTCAGCAATGTTCTTTTCTCCTAATTAGGTTTTAGTTATATCTAGGGGCTCCCTAGGTGCCCATGGCCAAGAACTCTAATATAAATAAAAATGCAATATCATTCTCAGTTCTATTATAATTATCAACTGAGTTGAAGCAAAACCCACTGAGATGGCTATTAAACTGTGATAGAAACTTTATGAAATGTGTGGTCCCAGAGAGCACTTTTTACGTTAGTCCTAAAACAACCCAAGGTGTCAGAAAGAGGTAAGCTTACGTATCAACTTCTTTTTAAAAGCATACTTTCCGAGACCTTCAGAACTTTTCTAAGCAGCTCTGTCCTGGCTCTAGTCTGCCCTAATTATCTTTGGCGCTGAAGCAAAGTGAGAGGCATGTCTTCAGCTCCTGCTCCTCATCTAGACTGTTTGTAATTGAAGACGGAGGCAGATAAAGGGCTATTCTTCTGACTAGAACAGGTTTGGTTCAAATAAGCTTGAATTATTTTGTTTTTTCAAATATAATATTCTCAAGTATCCTACAAACATTCTGCATTTCTATGGTGCCTAAAAACACGGCAACATCATAGGTAAAAAGAGGTTTTAAAAACAATAACCATGTAATTGCACAGCAGGGCAACTACAGTTAATACTGTATTGCATATTTGAAAGTTAAGATAATAGATCTTAAAAGTCTTCATCACAAAAAAAATTTTTGTAACTATGCATGGGGATGGATGTTAACTAGACTTATTGTGATGATCATTTCACAATATATACAAATATAGAATCATTATGTTGTACACCTGAAACTAACATAAGGTTATATGTCAATTATACCTCAATAAAAAAATTACAACATGGATTGAGCAAACATACTACTTTCAAGAATGATAAAACTAATAGCATTTATCTACTTCTCTTTCTAGTATTTCCAGAATATAGGGAGGCTCAAAGTAAAATGCTTTTTTGCCTTACAATCACGCTGAACTTACTCCCTAGGTCATGAAAACCCAAACCATGGCTCCCATGTTTTATGCTATATTATGGTTTATAACATTAGTCAAATCAAATTAGACATAGTTAAATAATTGTAGCCGTTGACAGTTAGTTAACTAACGTACAATGCTATCAAATATTTAAGGCCATATAGTTCCGGGCTTTAAAAAAAACCACAACATGAATATCTGTAATATTTACAAAACAAATGGTTTGTAGTAGTATACTGTAATATAATTTATTTTCCAGCATAACTTTTTGCTGTTAGTGCCATCAAGTCAATTCCGACTCTTAGCGATCTCGTGTCCAGCAGAGTGGAATGCTGCCTGGTCCTCGTGCGCCATCCTCTCACTGGCACTATATCAGACAATGTTCTGCTGCTATTCATGGGGTTTTCATAGTCAATTTTTTTTGGAAGTGGGTGGCCAGGTCCTTTTCCTAACCTGTCTAGTCTGGAAGCTCCACTGAAACTTGTCCACCAAGGGAAATCCTGCTAGTATTTGAAATACTGGTGGCATAGCTTTCAGCATCACAGCAACATGCAGCCGCCACAGTGTGACAACTGACAGACAGGTAGTGTGGTTCCCTGACTGGGAAATGAACCTGGGCCATGGAGGTGAGAGCACTGAATCTTAACCACTGGACCACCAAGGCTGGTTACCAGCATGATTAATACATTTTATATATCTGTTTCAGCCAAAGACTTAAAATATTAACTAATATTCTTTCAGGGAAAATATCATTAAAGCTAATTTAGAAAATCTAAAGCAGAATAACATTGCACAGACAAACTGCAGTTAAGTAAAACAAACAAATAAACAAAATAACACACCTCACATATTTTTGCTTACAGGGAGACCTACTCCAGATTCTAATGAGAATTCTGAGCACAGAGAAAGAGAACACTTATCTGTGAATGACTTAAAAATATACAGCCTGGGTTTGAATTAGCTAACATCAATTACTCAGCAGTTCAATTCTACAGACATTTACTGTACATACAGCACAAGGCAGTGAGTTAGGTGGTTTGAGGTATAAACAGACATACAAGACATGACCTCAAGGAGTGAACACGCTAGTAACTGGGAGATAAAGCATGTGTACGGGTAACTGCAATAGAAAGCAGAAGGTGGTGATGCTATGAAAGATACAAACAACAGGCTAGGAGAGCAGAGAGGCCGGAATATTCATATGTAGCTGGAAGCAACGGATAAGGCTTCGTGTAGGAGGGAGCATTTGAGTTGAATCTCAGAGGATGGGAAAGATGGGGCTGGGGTGTATGCAAGGCAAAGCATGATCCAAGGCATGGAAATGTGAAAGTATCAGAGTGTTTATGGACAAATGGAACACAGCTTGTTGGAGGTGGAAAGAAATAAGCGTTTATACTTGAAAATGGGCTGGGGGTTATTCATATAAGAAAAAGTGGTTTTCCAGTTTCACTGTACATTCAGAATCACCCTGGAGATCCTGTTAAAATTCCAGTTCCCAGGCCCATCCCAGAGAGTTGTCTGCAGTAGGTCTGAGGTGTGTCTGTGCTTATGCATTTTCAGTGAGCACTCTAGATCATTCTGATATGTGGTCCGTAGACCACACTTTGAAAACCACCCATGCGGGGCTTGGAAAGCATTTCTTCAGGGGATTTAGAATATATTTTTAGGTAACAGAAATTTTGCGTGTTTTTGAGCAGTGAAAATTTGATTAGTTTCAGAAACTCTGGTTGTTTGCAGCTGTTTATGCCACTAAATACTTTTTCTAATATGAAAACAGATAATGGGCTCTTAAGAGAATATTGATAAAATTTAATCACACACATGTGAACAGTCCACATCTCCAGGTGTAAGAAATCTCTCTTCTACCAAAAAGAGTGCTCAGAAATAAGCTGTGCAAGCCCAAGAATTCTGCAGAGTTGGAAGTGTCTGTATTCAGAGGCAGCGTGAGACATCAAAAGCTCTGCACATCAGTACGTTTGGGTAGAAAAGAAATTTAAATAAGAGATGAACTATGCTGTGGGGTGGTAAGGAAGACTTATATGTAATCTGACCTGTTGTGTTAAGTTGAAAAAGAGTGTGCTCCTACTTACATAAATCTTCATGCTGCTTTTACTAATTAACGTGTAAAAATTTTAGGAAAATTCTCTTTACTTCTTTATAATTCATTTTTCTTCTAAGCCTTTTTAATGGGGGCTAGAATCCTGCATTAGGAATCACATTCTTGATTTTTTTTTTTTACAGCATTGCGACATTTTTATCCTTTTGGTGTTTCTTAATTTCAGACTCTGCATTTTGACAGCTCAACCCTGTTGATTAATGCCTTGTAGGAACCCCTATATGGCCTGCCTGTTAGCTATCTAATTTTGTGCTGGAATGCCTGGGCTGGTATGTTGAACCGATTCACCACCCAGGTGGCTACATTTGGACTAAATGAGCTGTGAAGGGTTTCGTCTTTGCCCATCACAGTCTTCCTTAGTGGAGCCCCACAGTATGCAGCCACTGCTTCGACATGATTTGTCACAACCCATCGATAGAAAATAAATTATTGCCATTCTCACTTGTCAATGGGCTTGTCTTCACTTCAGCTGGCCTAATGATTGGAAGCTCAAAGGGAACATTTCCCATCTTTGTGGAGCATGATTATGACCGAACGCACTGCTCCCCTATGCATCTTGGCCAGTAAAAACACGTAGGGAAAGCAAATTAATTGGCTGTTTTGCGCCAGTGATTAGAACATTACACTTGAAGTCTGCAGAAACTGATATTAGGCAAGCAAGATTAGGTCGGTTCTGACTTTTATTTGCTTAGTGCAACATGATTAGCAACTGCTTCGTTCAAGGTTAGTGCACTTGCTGCTGCAGAAGGAAATCTTCATAACATAATGATGCTGCATACCTTTGAGCTGATAAGCATGTTCCAGGCAGAAATCAAAAATCTCTTTGGGAAGGAAGCAAATGAGGAGATGTAACAGAGAACTCATCAAATGGCTTTAGAGTCATTCTTATGTCTGGCACTTTTGAAAATTATATTCCCAGGAAACCCGCTCTGCAAGCTATATTTGCAGAACGCAGAGATGGTAATTGTGTCAGTTCAGGAGACAAAGAATAAAAGGACCCAAGAAGCAACATGAAGTAGGAGGTGACACCTTTCAATGAACTAACTAAAAATGAGCTTGCTCTAAAAGAAAAAGAAAACTCTTCTTTTTCACAAACTACAGAAAGAGAAGAGCAAAAGATACAACAGTAGGGCATGAAGTTAGACCACATAATTAAATTCAGAGATGCATTAGATCAAAGAGAAAACTGTATTAAAAAATTAGGTTCTAGGGTATGGATTTGAGTTTCCCTGTTAACAGCTTTGCTTGGAGTATGATGACAAGAGGCTTTATCTAATAGAATAATAAACAAAGATGTAGTCCACAAGTAAAAGAATGCCTGACACTTTAATTCTTTTAAATAGATAATGCTTTAAATTCTGGCCATGTCTCCAAATCTAAGCAATTTTTATTACTGCCCCATCTTGTCTACCACCACCCGGGCCTAAGAGAGGGAAAAATACTGTCAACAAATATTGAAATCTTAGTTCCTAACTTCCATTCTCTCCCACTTTCTCAGTGGATCCTTTTCCACCTCCTTGTCCTTTCTTTAGCCCAGAGATGGATGCCCCAAGGCTGCAACTAAATCTTCAATGTACAGTTTAGAAATACTATTAGCGCAGTTTTGTGTTCATTTAATTTAGCTCAGGTTTCACCTCTGTCACAGAAAGTGACACTTGTGGTTTAAGAACACTAAAATGCCTCTGCTTGGTAGCAATGATTCAAATGCATGGAAGTTTTCCCCCATATCATAAACATTTTGATTTACCAAACTCTTGGTATTTTCTTCCTCTTTTACCCTCATTTACTAGAAGAGCTAATGCCTTCTGGAGTTTGGAGATATAATGTTCTTGGGCTCCTAAGTCACCTCTTTGTCTTCTGGACTAAGCTCACATGTCATCATGGGGAAATCCTGCTTTCACATGGTTAGTGGTGCTTGTTGTAGAAAGTCTTGCCTGCTCAAGGCCTTATTTCTCTCCACCCTGTACTGTATTTCCAGCTTCCTCTATTAAAGCACACTGCATCTTCTTCTTCTTCTATCTTATTCTTGTCTTGGACTCTTCTCCTGTATATTTTGTCTATTATCTTGGGTCCTACTTATAACTCATTTTTCCCTTCTTGTCTTTGCATTTTGCCTCCTGTTTTCTTTCTTTCTTTTTTTTTTAGTTTACAAACCCTGTTCCCTACTGGATCTCATCTGCTTACGTTTCATCCGAGTTGAACATTCATCTTATTCTTTAACTCCTGGATCATTATATTCCTTACAAAGCATACCCCTAACTGTATTCTGAGATGTGAGGAGGTGTTTTAAACACACATGCACACACACAGAAATAAAAATTGGTGTCTTTTTAGATATTATGTGCCCATACCTAAATAAACAGTGGTAAGTTAGATGAGAGATCACCCGATGTATAAATAAATACACAATCCTTAGTCTGCATTAACACACAGGAGGTATTTGCTAGCCAACGGCTGCCTTGACCTATGCTATCTATTCAATGATTGCAGTCAATACTAAGAATATTCTTGTGTGATTTCAACGTACACTTGTGATATTTAATATTTATTAAATATCAAGGATTTGTACTATACACATCTGTCCCCCATGCACTTGTGGCTGGAAGAAGAAATTTTTAAACAGGCCTTAAAAAAAAGGCCTTGTCTTGTGTTTCTCAAACTTTTCCCAATCAAATAAGCAAAAAGATTGAATTCTTTAAAGTGAAAATGAACAATCTTTTCTCTTGAGCACCTATTTATATATTGTTCATAATTAGAATTATGCAGTGTCAAGATTGGGAAATAGTGTCTTATAAAACATCTGCATCAAGGCTTTACAACTTTATCAAGAAAAGTGAAGGGTCTGAGATTTTATCCTGCTTGCAGGGTGACAAGATAGCCTGCCACAGCTTCATAAATGCTGGGAAAAGACAAAAGGCCCTTAGGAAAGAGGCCGAGACCTTAATTACTCAAGGCACTATGGGTAACATTAGTTTCACGTACACATTGGTCACCCTTAGCCCTCAAGACCCACGAGGCAATACAGAGTGGCCCAGGTAGATGCTGCACACATAGTGGGTTTGTGTCACAGCTGAAGAACCTCAAATTTAGGAAACCCAGTCTTATAAGGAGGCTGCTAGCAAACCTGCCCAATCCTGAGGGAGCCATTATCTTTATTATGCTGTTAAACACATTTCTTTGTCCTGAGGAAGTCACTACCTCTATCTTCCAAGGCTGTTTGCAATGCAAACATTCTTGAAAACATAGTCTGGGACAAAAGCTACACAAGACACGTAGAAACGTCATGGAGAACTGCCACTTCAACAAAGTTTCAAATATTAACTATTTAGAGTACTTCTGTGGTCCAGGTTGCTGTGTAAAGTACATTATATCATTTAATTTTATCAATAGCTCTATGAAATAGGTACTGTTATCCCCATTTCATAGATGAGGAAATTGAAGCACTTGAAGTAACTTGACCAAAGAGGGTTACCACCTTTGACTCCAGCGCCTGCTACCCAGTATGCTGTATAGATGATATTAATAGTCTCATGTAAAAAATAAACTAATCAAATTTTGATGCATGTGAAGGGGAGAAAGAGCATTCTCTACCTACTCTAGGTCCTTTCTGGCTGGGCTACAAATTAAATTGACATGAGGCCGAATAGCAGGAGAAAACACAGTTTGATAACATATACATATGGGAGAGACTTGGGGAAACTGAGTATCTCTCGACAAAATGGCAGAGATTCTCCTCTTAAATAGACAAAGGAGGATATTGAAGGTTGGGTCAATTATGGGAGATTACCGGAAAAGCACAGTAAGGTTATTATGCAGATTTAATTCAGCCTTCCACACTGACAAGTTTCTAGAGATGAAGTGGAAATTAAACCTTCAGAAAAAAAAGATGACAAAAAGGAAACCCTTCAAAATAGACTCTTATTCATTGAGGCAAACCTGTGATAAAAGAGAAGGTCATTTTCATTTTGGCCTTATCTCACTCCACCATCCTTTCCTGATTGGCATCACTGTCCCCCTCCTCCAGCCTCTTCCCGTAATTAGACATCCCCGTGCTCCTGCTGAGCATAGCTGCCCAGAGCCCTCCACTCTGGTGACCCCAGGGCTGCCCTCTGAGAGATTCCCCTGGTGCTAGGCCATGTTTACTCCTGGCTTAATCAAACCTTATTTCTTCCTACTCGCCTTTGCAAACAACACTGGATGATGTCCTAGTGGCTGCAAGAATTATTTTAGCATTCTAGGAGTTAAAAATGCCTCAATTCAATTGAAAGATAACAGTAAATACTTGAGCAACTGTAACAAGTTACTGAGCTTTAGGACACTCTCTGGTTAAACTCTTTCCCTATGTTTACATGAGGGCCTTGCCTGAGTTTTGACAAAGAAAAATCATTAGAACATTTTAAATTAAATGCATGAAATACAATATTTGGCCAAGAGAAGGGTAATCTAAATTAAAATGTTAAAGTGGCATTAACTCGCTTCTCTTTTTCTACTGAGGAATTCATAAATGAAATACAACAAGCAAAGAATTTCAAAGAACAAGAGAAGTGAGAGCTTCAGAAAGGTGACTTTTCAAGTTGCAGAAAGCATCAGGTGAGAAATATTCAGGGAATCAGAAAGCAGGATGGAATGACAGTGAAGGAAATGGAAAAGAAGGATCAAAAATGGCAATCAAGAAGAGATAAGGGCAGAGTGCGCATGAGACAGGAATGTTCATCCTGCAGGTACGTTTTACATAGGCCAGAGGAGAGACTGACACAAGCTGCATAAAAGGGTGAAGGAAACACAAGTGCTGGGGGAATGGAGAAAAGCAGTTCTACAGGCAGCACAAAACAAAGAAGATTCGACCTTAGACTTAGTGTGGGGGTTGTGAAAAGTCAAATCGTCTTAAAAATTGATAAGCTGAAATATTGACAAGAATGTAGAGATATGCTTTTGTCTGTGGCGAAATATGAGATGAAGATGGAAAGAAAGATTTAGGAATTAAAGTCCCTTCTATTTTTATTATTGCTATTCTCATTTGCCTAAGTAGTCTACTTGCTTTCTGTATTTCTCTCTTCCCATTTTCCCTGATTAATCTTCCTACAAGCCATTTGATTATGTCATTCTGGTTATTGCTTTATTAGTTATCTTTTATGGGTCTATGCCTTATCTCCTATTACTTACTGCCTTGACTTCTTTTCTTCTCCAACAAGCTTCTTGAAAAGGGCAGGCTGCACTGCTGAATGCATTGTCTTGTGGTCACAGTAATCTACCTGGCCCAGTTCAATGAACACTTTTTAGTCCTAGTCTGATTCAGTCTCTCTGGCATTTGAACTGATGAATGCTCATTCTTTCATGAAACTCTCTCCTCCTTGCACTCCTCTCTCCTGGCTGTCCTCCCTGTCTGATCAATCCCCATAGCTCCTCCTCCACCTATCTCTAGCCCCCTTCTCTTAACTCTACAAATCCTTCTTTGGCCATCTCATCACCACATGTCAGCCAAACCCCTAGGCATCCCTGAGGACTCTCAGAACCCAGCCCTCCCTCATAAGCTCCAAATCCATATTTACTTCTATCAAGATGAACTCCTGGCACTTCAGATTCAATGTCCAACCAGCATTCATTATCTCACTGCCTCCTCCTGACCCCATAATGGGCTCCTCTATTGTGATTTTGGTATATTGAGGGAAGACAAGTGGGTTCATCCCATTGGAAAGAGGCTCTCCCAACATGCTTTGTTTAGGCTGGTCCAGCACCCCCAACACATCCCTTTAACATTATTCTGTGAGTTTGGAATTACAGATCAGCTGGTTCATTTGACCCTAAGTAAGTACTGGTTCTCTCTAACTGTAGGGAACAAAGAGCAAGGTAAGAATGGAGTAGACGCAACATTTAAGGAAGGTCACTGTGGAAGTAAATTGAAGGGATTTAGGCCTGAATCTGGAAATTCAGTCTGCAACTCGGGATGAAAAGGGTAGTAGCAGCAGTGGGAATAGAGGAGGGACATTTGTGAAAGACAAGCTGAGAGGAACGTTGGTAGGAGCGGCTCCAATCAGCTGGAGTGGAAGACACATTTAGCTGCTGCCATCTAGGCTTTTAACACTGGTCAGGAGGAATCAAGTGATTTGTTTGTGGAAAGAAGAGGTAAAGAGCAGTGACTACGTGGTGCTGGAGGACCCTGGGCAGGCCTGCCAGGCTCCCATTCACACTAGAGGGCCAGTCTGTCCTGAGTAGATTAGCCTGAACACCACTGGGGCTATATTTGGAGATTGAGCCATTTTTCTCCACCACCTCATTGCCCCTTAGAGAGAGGGTTCACATGAATTTTCTCTAAGAACTTCCTTATGCAGGAGTGTTAGGCTAGACAGCCACAAAGGAACAGGAAATAGCGTGCTGATTTTTTTTTGCACATTTCTAATTCTCTATTACTGCTCTTTGGTGATAGTTTAGGAGAACTGAAAAGTATGGAAATAGATTAGATTAAAATCTACATTTTACTCCTCCAGTTGCCAAATTTCCATGAATCTATGTTAATTAAATAACTCAAATCAGGCCTTCATTTACACATTTACTCCTTAATTATTGTGATTATCTTCACTTTAAAATTGTGCATCAACTGGAAATGAGTCCCATGAAACAAAAAATATTATGACATACTAATGTTGACATAAGAGGAAAATATGAACATTTCAAAGGATTTTTTTCCCTCTTTTGCTGTACATACATGTAGGAGTTGAATATGAGGCAATTATTCAAACATTTCAGAGTTCAAATATCTAGATAACTGAAGGAAACATTTTAAACAAATTATTCATATTTTTTATTTTTCATTTTATTTGGTGATTATAGACACAATTTCAAATGACTGTCATTTTTTGGTGCCTTAAAATTGAAATAAATGGCATGATCAAAGAACTTAGCAAGAGAATAAAGGGCTTCACTCTTACAAATGTACATTCTCAGTGGAGTCTGATTTCACATCGTTTGCACATAGTAGCTTCCACTATAGCTGGCAGAGCTCTACAAATGAGAAGTCATGAAGACTGAGCTTTCACAGTGATCCACAGTTGCCACGAAACTGAGCAGTGAATGAAACCCTGATGTCACATATGCTATTTACATACTCAGGACCATCATAGCTGAAATAGTAGCCCACTGAACAGCATATTCAGTTATCCATTCCCACACCGTATATAAGCCTATATTTTAAAATGACAGTCTTGACTTAAATTTACTTTCTTAAAACTTATTTTGAAGATAGAGAATTGTTCGGTGAGGGTAGAGAAGATAGAACTATAGTCTAGGAAGAACACTTCTCTTCATATATTCAGATATCAGTGTTTTATTAAAAATAAAAGGGAGGGACAAACAAATTTATTCTGGAAATTTAAGGTGTCAGTATTGAGAATGTAAGAACATATATGGGACTAGAAGCAAATGGTTCTAAAGGGGTTGTGTGAATTGTAATCAGAATCACTTATAAAGCAGTAGATTTTCTTATCAAAACAAGAGGGTGAGAATTCTGCAAACATCTCATTGTTGGGCTCTCTTATAACCCTTGGGTATATTGCCCAGTAATATATAATCATGGGGCTCATTGAGTCAAGGTAATGAAATTCAGAGAACACTGAATATATGCAATGTTTGGTTACAAAATCATCATGTGGTATAAAATGTTTGGCTACAAAATCATCATGTGGTATAATAACAATATAACATAAACATGTAGGTATTCTGGGAGTGGAACACCATTAATAACTCCAAAGTCTTTAGGTGAAGGGTGTGGGCCTACAATGGAAGCCACAGAAATATACTCCCGTCTCAGTATCACATCAACACTAAACAAACATACAAAAAACAAAAGATTTGGAGCAGTAATGACACTCCTTAGAAACTACTCGAATGAATGCTTCTGGAATCCTGAACTATCTATAGTTTCCCAAACTCAAATGCTGTTTCACACCTTTTGCTTTTGTTCGTGCTTTTCTCCCCTGTACCTTGAAAACCTTTGCTTCTGTTTTTTACCTAACTCCTACTCATCCATCTAGACTGAGTTCTGACCATCTTGCTTTTGGAAAGCCTAGTCCAACTGGGTTAGAGTCTCCTGTCCATCCAACAGCATTCTAAGCATATCTCTAGTAACCATAATACTTGAAAGGGTTTGTCCCACCGTAAGTAATCTGAGGGCAAAGAGAGGGTGTTCCTTTTCATCTTTTATTTCCTTGCTTTGGCACAGTGCTTGTCACTTAGTGGGCACTCAAGGAATGGCTGTTGAACTAAAACAAACTGCAGAATCAAGCATTCCAGAAGAGATCTGAGGAAACAAGAGATTGCCAACATACCATAGAGTTGATCCTGTGCTATGATTAAATTGGAGTGCTTCGTCCAAGAATTTACTCCATGTAGCTTGCTTCTAAGCTCTAATTTATGTTCTTTCCGCCTCACTGCCTACTTCTTCTCAATATCACCTACTAAAATCCTACCCATGTTTCAAGGTCTCCATTAAATTACCTGTTCTCAATGAATTTATTTTATTTTCCAACTGGTTATTATTCCTTCGGTCTTAACCCATAGGTTTTTTTGTTCTTATGACATTTACTTTGTTCAGCTTTGGGTTGTTATTACTTATATATTTATTTCCTATCCATCTTTGTACTTTTGCACTGTCATTAAGCTTTATACATACTAAGTGCTCTATAAATATTTCTTTAGTTGAATGCAATTAACCTAAGGCAAAACAATTTTTAGTAATGATTTTTCTGAAATAGATTATAAATATTACCTTGCTAATATCATGAGCTATAAAGAAAAAAATGTTTTCTTTTAAAAAATCATAATGAATAATTATAATTCATAATATGAATAGATTACAAAAATATTACAAAATTACAAAAATATATCCCATATTCAATGTATTTAAGTAAGCTTACATAAGAAGCTAAAGCAAATCCTGTGACTCTTGATTGAGATGTCATTGATTAAGAATTTGTATTTTCACATAAATGTTCATAGTGGCTTTATTCGTAGTACTCAAAAACTGGGAACAACCCCAATGTCTATCGATAGATGAATGGATAAACGATAAATAAACAAAGCAATAAAAAGAACATATTATTGATACATGCAACAACATGGATGAATTTGAAAATAATTATGTTGAGTGAAAGAAACCAGACAAAAAGTGTATGTACTGTATGATTTCACTTATATAAGATCCTAGAAAATGCAAACTAATCTATAGTGACCAAAAGCTGATCTGTGGTTGCTTGGGAATGGGGGGGTGGGGTGGGGGGGGTGGGAGACATTATAAAGGGGCATGAGGAAATTTGGGGGGATGATGGAAATGTTCATTATCTTGATTCTAGAGATAGTTTAAAGAGTATACATATTATGTCAAAACTTATTAATTTGTAGTGTAGTTTTTGTCAATTATATATCAATAAAGCTATTTTTTAAATTTCTCTAAAATATAATTTGATCTGATTCTTTTATATATTTTCTGTACATGGTGAGCCAATCTAAGAGGATAAACTGTACTAAAAGTCTTAGGCCTATTTTAATATGGGAATGAAAACTATTAATATTAACCTATTTTAAATATTAAAGCAGACTCTTCTACCTGGGAACAAATATGCATTAGGATGATCTACAATTCTGACTCCTCACTAACCCTTGATCCCTTTGTGTGAAGTTTTACATACCCCTTGAAATTTTATTTTTTCACTAATTTTGTAATAAAAAAAAAGCCAGGTTACTAGAATTCTTATGATTCATTTTCTCTCTTACAAGAGAATCAAGTGTTGGGTTTCAATCCCATCAGGAGATCTTGCTGAGAATGCTTAATCCCTCCACAGAGTACCAGTTGTGACCCTGAGGGTCCCACCCTTGTAGCCCCAGGAGTGAAGCCTGCCAGGATTCCAGAAGGAGCTCAAGTTTCTAGTAACTTCTGCATCTAGTGATGGGGACCAGGAATCTGCCACCTTCCCTGGCCTCCCCTAGGAAGTGACATGACAAGACATTCCCATCCAATCCACAAAACATTTATTGATAGATAAGGGAATGGTGTGCATTTCTACATCCTTACAGAGGGGCTAAACGTCCCACAAGACCTGTAAAGATTACTTCTGTGAAATCAGATATAGCCAATATGTGCATTAGGGCCCTCAGCTATGTCTGAGGTAAGAGGTCCTCAGTCAAGGCAAATGCAAGAGAACTTCTCCTGAGCCAGAGTCCCCAAGAGGCCAGATAAGGGAACATTCTGAGAGATGAGTTTCCTGAAAATCAGGGAGTAAGGCCCAGTGGACAAGGGGAGAACATTATAGCCTTTGCTCATTCTCTAGCCACCAGTCCCTTCTGTTACAAAGAGGCCTGAGCTCAGTTCCTCGATTGCCCGAGCTTTTAAGATTTTAAGGAAAATCTAAGTAGTCCCTAGGAAATGAGGCATCCATCTGCTTATTCTTTGGTTAAGTTTGTCCTAACACTGAGGGAACAAACACAGAGTCTCCTTTGTTTCCCCTTTTCCCCAAAGAACCTTGTCTTTTTTTGGTGAAACCCACTTCCTCTGTTCAGAAAGAATAGATGTAAGGGGTGGGAAGTTAGGATGTATGGGGCTTGTTAGATATTGTATCAGGGTCCATTTTTCTCACCCATGCCTTTGCCTACCAGTTCCAGGCAAAACTGAAGTGTGTAACTCTCCTTGATGCTTTCACCTCTTCACTTCCATTTAGTAATCTCCCTTCCTTTTTCTCTCAAGCCCCACCCCTGACTACATAGGACTACTGGTAATAAAACATTTTAGGGCAAAAGGAATGTTAAAAGTCACCTATTACAGTCACTAGACAGATTCTCCTGAAATCCTAGTCAAACAAGGACAACCAGCCTATACTGCAAAGCTAACTGTTTTAGCTAATGGAATGAAAGAAACTATGCCAATCACCAATGGGAGAAGATTGAAGGAGATTCTTGGGCCTTTCTCTCTTCTCCTAGGCAACCAACATATATTTTAATGATGATTCACCAAATATAATGTTTCATTTAATATTTTGGGTAAGAAGAGAGGAAAAGAAGAGGAGAGGATGTATAATGACAGGATGGAGGGGCGCTGTGATTTTTTTGAGCAGGTAGGACCAGTTATTTATTCTATGCATTAACCTTGACCCCACTTATTATTTTGAATAATCAAGAATAAGAACTTTCTAGATGGTGGCAGGAGAGTGATATAGAAAAAAAGCAAGGATTTAAGTAGCAAGAATGTTATTCTCTAAATTGGAACCTAACCTGGAAAATCACAATGAAATGTGCCAAGGGACCATTTGTGACCAATGATTGGAATAACACTATATATTTCTTTGCAAAGATGCACTCTAACATAATTAGCTCTCAACAATCATGAAAACATGCCTTAATGCAATAAGGCATTTTTAAAATTTTTCTATATTATATTCACATGAAAGTAAGTTATGCTTTATTCAACCATACACCAGAAACTCCTCATTTCTAACAGTGCCAATATATTTTTATTGGTAAAAATCAAATATAGTAAAACTACATTTTGACCAAATAATACTATATCCTTTTTTGTTGTTGTTGCTTTTAACTTTGAAAAGTTAATTTCACATTTCATTTTCGCCATGTTACAATTCTGTGAGATTCATGGTATTAATAATAAAGAAACAGATAAAGAGGCATCTGAGACTTGTTCAAGTCAGAGAGTTAGTCAGGGACTAGCTAGTTATCTGCAGTGCCATATCTGGGACACAGGCCTCCTGGGTCTCACATCTGGGCTCTCTTTAGCTCAGAAATGTACTTTGAGTGGACTGTGCCCCTTTGTGAGCTCTCATTTAGGTCCTGCTGATGGTCTTTATAGAAAGTGATTGCAAATGGAATCTGTCCGTTGCCTTTGCTCATCAGTTTGCCACAGGTCCTCTTCCTACAAGCTCTTCTCAGGAGACAGGAGCCACAAGTGCAACTCTGTCATGTCAATCATTTGACAAACATTTCCAAGTACAATGAGTATGTTAAACTCCACATACAGTTTTGTAAGCATTCCTATGATGTACAAATATGCTAAGTCTATCTAAGGTGGTTCTTCTGATCTAGAAAGTGTTATAAAAAGAACAAGTGAAACTATATTTTCTTTTTTAGCAAGCATTAAAGATATCTTCTTTAATTATTACACTAAAGATTCTCTAACCAACAACATATGCTTGCTAATAATTTTTGTCTTGCAGAAATATGAATGTTTTCTAACGGGAGGCATTTAAAATGCCTTAGCTGAAGATTGATTCAAAGAAAAGCCCTCTTTTGGATTCATCACAACATCTATCAGGTGGCGTTATTTTTCCAATAGTCTTTTACTCTATCCTTTGCATTCAAAAGAGCTTATGTCCAACCTATAATTATTTTTTGCTAATTAGGGTAATTCACGGTTAATTATTCAAAATGATTCCTCTTAAAAATCAAATCCATTTCTTGTCATGACATTAAAAAATATACAAATAAAATATTATCAGAATGCAAATTTCTGTCAGAAGGGAGTAATTTTTAATTTTCTTTAAAGAGCATTAAATTCTTTCTCTACCAGCAAAGGCCCCATGATTCCCTACTTCAATTAATGTGGACTAGAGAGAAGGGCAACTGAACAATGAAGTGATGAGTATCAATGTTTATGATAATTACTAAGGACTACTTATATTGACTATATAGGAGAAAGTAATTTACTGTATTCTTAGAGAAGAGTTGCAAAGCAGGAAGACCTAACAGTGGATGAGGGCAAACAGTGAACATGTTAGCTTGAGACCCGGGGTGTCCAAAGATGGACTTTGAGTGGACTGTGCCTCTTTGTGGACTCTCATTTGGGTTCTGCTGATGGCTAACTTTCTCTTTCCTGGGATTGTCCTAGTCCCACTCCCTCCTTCAAGAGGCAGCTCCTTCCCCCTGTAATCTCCTAGGGAAGCCCTGGACCTTCTTCTATCTCTAAGGCAGGATCTCACTTGGCCTGCATCTTGCCCCTTTACCCCACTCTAACCTCCCTCTCCACTTTGTTCTACTGTGATTATTGTATGAGACCCAGCTGTCTTTCCTGAAAGAGCGAGGTTCTCCTCTGTCTAAATTTTTCTTAGGCAATAGCCTTAATATAAATGTACTATGCATAGTCAAATTTTCTACAAACATTTACTGAGTACCTTTAGTGTGCAAAGTCCTAAAGTTGTATAATCTCCTAAATGAAGAAAGTCGAACATACCAACTGTGTGTGACATAAACAGTTCTATTAGATTCAGACGAGGAGAATAAAGTTACTGATGCAAAAATGTAAGAGTAAGGAAAAAAAGACCTTTAGAAATGGCAGCTACTTCTGGGATTCAGAAGATGAGAAGAGAAAACTATGAACCTGGGAAATGCTGGAATTATTGCTAGAGGAGAGCAAACTTCTTCCACTTTGACCAGCACTGATTACTGTCTTGTTCTTCATCTTCACCAAAAGTTTTTGACTTTTTTTTTTCCCCAATAGGAATACAGTTCAACTTTTATAATCAAAATTAATTAAAAAGAAGTTTTTCTCAAACATCCAGATTTTCAGAATAGCTATGGACAAAAACTAGAAAAAAACCCACAACTAGATGATAAGTGACCTTATAAAGTCTGTGATGGGGACAGTCATGCTTGCTAAATAGTCCACTTGTCCCTTCTCAGTTAGATGGAGCCATGTGACTAGTTCCAGCCCAGTGACTGTGAGCAGATTTACCACGCACCAAAGCATTTAATTGCCTGTGGGAGGAGACCCTCCAGTGAAATCTCATTACCATGGCAACAAAAGAGGCTTTGTGCTGAGATCGTAGAGTCAAAGATGGAAGTGTCCTGAGTTGCAGAGTCACTACATGGAGAATACTGCTCTGGAGAGTTGTCTGGGTTCACAGTTACTTTGGTTTCTTTAACATACAAAAGTCATAACATTAATCTGTGCTGTATGTGGCTTAGTAGGACCACAAGGTACATCTTTGCGCAGAATGAAATTGTTCCATTTGGACCATTTCTCATCCAAATACCAGAATAAGTTTACATGAGCAGCATAGTGGGGTGTCCTCAAACACCCATCACCATAAATGCAGAAATCCTTTTTGTGTTTGCAGAAGTAATTCCATATCTTCCATATTTGGGGCACAGTAGGAAAGACTGCAAACTGTTTATTAGGAGGACTGTTTTGTGTGTGTGTGTGTGTGTTTTATGAGAAGGCTAGCCCTGAGCTAACATTCGTTGCCAGTCCTCCTCCTTTTTGCTGAGGAAGACCGGCCCTGGGTTAACATCTGTGCCCGTCTTCCTCTACTTTATATGGGACGCCGCCACAGCATGGCTGACAGGCAGTGCGTCGGCGGGCGCCAGGGATCCGAACCTGTGAACCTCGGGCTGCCAAAGCGTGAACTAAACCGCTGTGCCACAGGGCCAGCTCCAGGAGGACTGTTTCTTTTAAAAGCTAGTCAAACCACTGAAAAACCATTTATATTACTTAGCTTTCTGTAGCTCACTGGGTACCCAAGGAAGTAGTAAGACTGAAGGTACCAATAGAATAATTGCTTTTATCTATCTGGAAAATGCAACTCTTTGAAAACTATTGCTGATTTTTGGCTTAGATATCAAAAATATTAATATTCTAATCATTGCCTATCTGAATGGATGTTCAAAAAGCTTAAGAATTTTTATCACGACATGGTTTAAATAAAATTTTAGAAACCAGGTAAATGTCCAATTATAGATTATTCATACAATATATTTGGGACATCCATTCCATGAAATGTTTTATAGCCATTTACCATGATAATGCAGAACATCAACTTTCAGATGGGGTATGATAACACTCACTTGTCTGGTTAGAAATGGGAAGACACAGCTAACATGCTGGGAACTACACGTATCTGGAAGCCTATCTTATCTGTACTACAGCCTGATTGTCAGAATTTGAGCACATCCTTTGAATTTTGTGCAAGTGAGCACGTGAGTTGCTTCAGGGGAAAAAAAATAGAGAACTATCATGAAAAGAAAATTTAATGGTATGACAAGTACTAAAGAAGTAAAGACAAAAGAAAATGAGCTAGATCGCCAACTCATGGCAGCTACGTAGAATTGTGGGGATTGACTTAAGAAGGTATTAAGTATTAGACAAATGATCAAAGAAACTTAGCACTAAGACTAGTATTAGAGAGTATGAATTGTCTGCTTTAAAAGCAGAGACTTGTCTAATTTGAGGTGTGGTTGTGTTTCACATACACCTTTTAGAGGCCATATTTTCTTTCTCAAGTGTAATTCCAGTTGCTGGCCATGGAATTTGTTTTTCTTTTCTTCCTTTGCTACTTTAAGAAAATTAGGGCCAATTAATGTATTTTTATGCCTCAAATGTGAATCTGAAGCAGAACAATTCCCATTGAGAGTTCTTGTGGAACTTCATTTTAGTTTTGTCTTAATAAAGTCTTATTTATATTGACTTCTGGGGCAGCATGGCATTCCCTAACTGATAAATGACTTGGGTTTAGTTTTTTCTGGAGAGATTTTAATTTAATATGATAGATTCAATCATTGTTTTTCAGGTTTTATATGCATATCTAGAAGCCTTTTAATAACTCGCAATAATAAACAAAATGAATGTGACTTTTAGGGTAGACACGCTTGTAATTGATATTTTTACCAACTCAGGGTATTTTTTTATTTTGCCAAAAAATAAAGTGCATTCTTTCCATCCTTGGGGAATAGAGTAATGGAACTGCAATTTACTAAAAAGTTGTGAGAGAGCTTCCACAGTTTCAATGAAAAAAATTCATATAGATATATTTCTTCCTTTAGACATGATCCTGGCATAACTCACAAAAAGTAAAAGATTTTTTTCCTTAATAAACTCGTTTGCTCTTCTGCATAGTTAGGGATCAAGGTGTGATAGAATATTTTAAAAATACATTAACAGGTAGTAGGTAAGGTTTGTATGGACTAAAATGCTGCATAAGAAATTATTACTTTATCTTTCAAAATTGTGTATTTTCAATACTGAAGAATGGGATTTGGGACACAGAAGAGATTCTGATAAATGACAGAATTCTGCCTAAGGCCACAGAAGAGGCTAGAACAAGGAACATAAGAATAGGGTCTCTACAAATTAGCATGCTATGACTATTCCCTTTCATAGCATTTAAGAACAGCTTTGAAAAGATCCAATGTCTCAGCAGTTTAAACTTACTTCTACTGTATTTAAGTAGCACGTACTATAACTCAAATTGACATGGTTCCCTGAGAAACATTGGGACAACACTTGTATAGTGATGAGGCATTACTGAACAACGTTTTTGGATGATAAACAGTAATAGAAATTTGAGATTGAAATGGCCTTTTCAAGGGAGTAGGTCACACCTATGAAAACACAAGACAGGTATTTAAGTTTGTCTCTCATTCCTTGATATTGAGCTTCTGCAAGTGTTGGTGCATTAGTCAACTTGACACCTCAAGGATCCCTAATTTTTATGAAGATGTCAGCATGCTGGTAACTTTTTTTGAAAGACCTATTTAAAAAAGAATGTGGCTTACTTGCCCCAAGACTGAATATAATTTTTCACCAGAGTGAGAGGGCCGATGAAATACTGAATGTGGGAGGAGGGCTTGCAGCAGTGGTAGGGCGGGGAAGAGAAAGTGGAAGAATACGAGGATTTCAATCATTTACTGCAGCGATAATGCTTTGTCTCAGCTCTCAAGAAACAAAAGTAATAGCTACTATCTATTAAGCTGTGCTAAGAACTTGGAGAAATAAAATCACCGAGGTTCAGTTTCTTCATCTGTATATAAGGGCAATGTCTAGCTCACAGATTATCGTGAAGATAAAATTATATAATCTATACAAAAGCCATTTCAAGTTAAAGTATACAAAAGTATTCAATCTTTAAAATCCTTAGGTGTACTTTCATAAACTGAAAAACACTGTAAAGTCTTGCAGGAGTTTCTAACCCGTAAGTGTGTTCCTGATGTGATGGACATACTAAAGAAAATATGCTATATCAGAAAAAAAAGGAGTCAAGATTGAAAGAAATACCGCCTGACATAGATGTTATCTACATCATCAAAGACTCTGGAGGCCCCTACAGCGCAGGCCTTCAGGACACTCAAATAATTATAATCTCAAATGCTTTTGACCCATCACCAGCTGCTGCCACACTCATTGACATTTTCTTATTACAGATATTATTTTTATATATTTCTAAATTTAGATTTAAATGGTCAAATAACTGCATCAGACTTGTAAATAATAACTAATATGGTTACTAATATAGTCAGTCAGGGGAAAGAAAAGTTGGAGTTTTCTTTCTGATCCCATTTATCTTACTACTTTCGTTATAGCAAAAAAATTTAGGTAGACTTGTAAAATCTTCCTACGTCTTCACAGTACTAAAATAAACTTCCTGAGTCATTCGCTTCTCTCTCTTGCCCATATACAAATGTTGTATGGTAAATATCCCAAGAAGAGTCTGATATCAATATTGGTCTCTTCCCCTAGAGTTTCTATTCCGTCTAGTTTCCAAGCTTGAGCATCTTGGAGATCTCTTAGATTCTTGCCTTTCTATCCATATATTTATGTTCATCAAGTCCTATCTATACTTTCTTTTCATTTTTCTTGACTCTTCTTTCCTAGTTTATTGCTAATTTCATTCAGATGTTCCTCCAATAAGCTTCCGCACAAACTCTAAACCCCGTATCCCATGACACTGCAACAAGCCAAGCAAGTCTATTCCTTCATCAAATATCTTTTGACTTGGGGCAGGATTGTTGTAGGCATGTGAGTGGTTTTCTTTCAGCAGAGAAGACCTTTCAGTGGGGACGTTTGGCCTGAGACCTGAATGATGACAAGGGATCAGCTTTTTGAAGATTTGGGGGAGGAGTGTTCCAGGGAAAGAGGAGCAAGTGAAAAGGCTGGGGGTGGAGTGGGGTACAAGTTTGGTGTGTTTGAGGAAATAAAGGCTAGCAAGGACGACATGGGGAGTGAGAAGAGATAGGGTCAGAGGTGGGAGAGAAGCCAGATCACACAAGGCCTCACAGGAGTTTGCAGTTTTTCTAAGTGCATTGGAAAGTCCAAATGGAGGGGTTTTAAGCAAGGGGAATGATAGGGTCTGATTTACTTTTTATTTTTTTAATTAATTTTTTTATTGAGGTCACATTGGTTTATAACATTATATAAATTTCAGGTGTACATCATTATATTTCGACTTCTGTATAGACTGCATTGTGTTCACCACCGAAAGTCTAGTTGCCATCCATCACTATACACATGTGCCCTTTTACCCCTTTTGCCCTACCCCCAATCCCCTTTCCCTGTGGCAGAAAAAGAGACACACAGATCAATGGAACAAAATTGAGAGTGCAGAAATAAACCTACACATCTATGGACAACTAATCTTCGACAAAGGAGCCAAGAACGTACAATCGAGAAAGGAAAATCTCTTCAATAAATGGTGCTGGGAAAACTGGACAGCTACATGCAAAAGAATGATAGTAGACCATTATCTTACACCATACACAGAAATTAACTCAAAATGAATTAAATACTTGAATGTGAGATCTGGTTTACGTTTTAAATGGTCACACTGGTTACTGATAAATGGATGCGGAGATGGAGTCGAAGGAACCTTCCCCAAACACTCCAAGACACCCTTATCTCCTTCCTCTGAATTCCCTGGAACTTCCTCTTTTACACACTTGGTTTTTAAATATATGTAATCTTGCATTATTCCACTTTAGGTGTGTAGCACAAAATTTTACCAAATGCTCTTTGATGGACTTCATATCGTGGCCTCTGTATCTTAAGACTCCTTTGTGCTCTTCACAGCGCTTAGCCAAATGCTTTGCCCCTGATGCGTACACAACAGATAACTATAATAATTGTCAATGGAGACCTATTATATAACCTACACATGCTAGCAAAACAGAATGAACTTGAGATCTGCAGAGGTGAATGTCCCAAGGAGGAAGTGGCCCTGTAGACTAGCTCATCCTAGTGATGGTGAGCAGTCTGAAGACAGGGCTTTTGGGTCTTCTGTATTCACTGAACCTCATTCCATGTCGACATCTAATAGAGTTCACCAACATGGCTAGAGCTCACTAAAAGTTTGTTGAAAATCATCAAATGCTACACTCAAGATTTGTGCATGTCCTTGTGTGCATATTTACCCTCGAAAGAAAAAAAGAACAGTAAACAAAATTTGCACTCTAGTTAATGATATGCACACTGTAGTATTTAGGGAGAAGTATACTGATGGCTGCAACTGACTTTGAAATGCATCAAAAAATAAGATAGATTGATGGATGGGTAGAAAGGTGGATGGATATGTGAAAAGGCAAGTATAGTAAAATGGCAGAATCAAATTGATGGGTAAATGGGCACTTATTATAAAATTATTTCAACTTTTCTGTACATTTGAAATTTTTCATAATAAAATATGTTGGAAAGTTAGTTGAAAGTGATAACTGAAAAAAATCATATTAAAATAATTAAGTTTATAGGCATTGGACTTTCAGTTTCATATATCTGAGCTTTCAGGAAATCTTCTAATCTTTACAAAGGATACAGATTTAGTCTATTAATTTATGACTCTGAAAAGCACCCCAGCAAGTAGTGTAATCAGTTCAACTTCATACTGGCTTCATAAGTTAAGAATTTTGGTTACATTCATCTATATGTGTGTGTGTGTATATATATAATTTTTTTTTTTAAGCTTCAGTACATGGAGGTGTATCCTAGTTGTTAGTTTTTCAGTTCTCTCTGTGAGCCACTGCCACAATATGACAACTGACAGATGGGTGTTTTGGTTCCACAACCAGGAAATGAACCTGACTGTGGCAATGAGAGCCCCAAATGTTAACCACTAGACCACCTGGGCTGGCTCACATCTATATTTTCTAAATAATGGCTATGTCTCTGATAAAATTCTCTTATCTATAAAACTCAGAAAATAAAGTTAAAACATTATTGAAATTCAGGGTTTTGTGATACTTAATGATAATTGATAAAAATAATTATGTATTAGGCAATATATTCTTGCCTTAGCATTGCATCAGTAAAAGTGACAGCAAAAAGTGTGACAGTAAAAAGCACAATCAACAGAATATAGCAACAGTCTCTTCCTGACTGACCCCCCTCCCCACCATCTCCCTCTCCTCTATCTCTTTTTTCTGATGCAGAGAAACTGCGTAGCTTAGGTAAGCATGGCATTTAAATGGGAGGGGAAGTGATCAACATTAGTGCAAGATTAAAGTTCTACAACTAGATTTGTCTTTTTTTAGAATGAAATTTCTAAGACCCTGAAGCACTATTGTGCTACTGTGCAACATAAATAAAGATGAACCACTTTTCTCAATTTGCGCAACTTTTGGGTTCTACCTTTTATTTATTAAGTTCTACACAGTTTATTTTAATGTATTACTTTTGTGAAAGATTTAAACAGAAAAAAATTTCTTTAGTTTTTCTTTTAAAACAACAGAATGCACATTCTCACATTAACACTTTTTTACTCTAGGAAGAATGAAGGGAATGCCTACCTGAAGTATACTTTGAACTTTCAGTTTGTGTTGCTGACAATCAGTATCTTGGAAGGAGACTTGGAGTGACAGCATAGAATTATCCCTACTTGAGCCGGGCCAACCTAGGGAAAATGTTTGAAGTCCGTGGAAGCTCTAAGTTTTTAAAAGGTCTGCCCAGGTGTCAATAAAGATGAGAAATGTAAAAGAATAGGTTGCATGCAGTTTAAGGCAGTCTTACAGGAACACATTGAGAGATGTGGCATTCTTAAAATCGAGCATATGTCATATCAACATTCCTAGTACAAAGTATTTGTTACTGTTTCTGCGCTCTAACTAGCCCCATGCAAAGACACATCATTGAACCAAAGCATTCGGAGGCAGCTATTCAGTTATGCTGAGCTGTGCTGCAATATCAATTTGCTATTGCCTTACTCACCTTTTTCTACACATTTGCCAATGGAAATTTCTGCCCTAGAAATTATGCTGCAGCAAAGAAGTAAATACATGAGGGAGGATTCCATTTCTCAAGACACATCAATGTGAACCAGTGCTATTGTCTGTTTCCTGAGACTACTGACTCAGTAAAACATATGCACCTATGCCTTAAGGAAGCAGTAACTCTTTCAATTGGCCTTTATATTTACAATTACTTAATTACTTTATTTTGGCAAAAATAAAGGTCATTAAAATCATTTTGAAGCTTGCCTTAAATTTCAGAAGTAGCCTGCAAGTTGTACAGTCTTTAACTATGTTCCATTTAACACATTTAATAGATGTAAAAGCTCACAAGTGATATAAAGGATAATTTACGCTTGCAATGCATTTTTGTCCAATTAATAGATTGCCTGTGTGTTGCATATTTTGCATGACAAAAGAGCAGAATATTAAACTGCCATTCATAATGAAAATGTACTTTGCAAATTAAAAGTGCCGAAACAGAAATTTTTCACCCTGTTTAGGAAATAAACAGTCCTTAACCAATTAAACTGCATTGTAATAATTCTATGATTTATTGCAAGTTGTTTAACTTTCAAAACTCGGCTAACCCATATTAAGGTCACAATCCATCATGTCTTGCTTGGAAAGCCAGCAAATAATGGCTGTTGTATTAGCTGCTTTTGATGATAGTATGAAAGAAGTATTAGCACTTGTCAACAAAACTGCTTACAACATAACATTAGCATGCATGGGCTGCTGTACCTATTTATTATTCTGGCAGCTTCACACATATTGTTACAAGCTTATAAAACATTTTGTCGGGTGGAAACCGAATGTACACTGTTTGGTTTTCTGATAGACTGGCAGCATAAATGTCTGGGCTGACTTAGTTTAGTTTAAGTGTAAATAGAGACACAAATTCTTCAACCTGTTCTCTTATTGATACTGAAAAGTGCTGAATTATTCAGCATCCAACTCTTCTGTTTGTGTCTATCACAGTTATCAATTACCCATCAGTCTTCTTGTCAAAACAGAATGGATTAATCTGGCTGAAAATAAGACAAATAAATGGATACTATAACAAGGGTGCGGGGTTGCCAGACTGTCAAAGGGAAATCCAGGCAGTGACATTTGCCGTCAAAAATGGGATCTCTGGCTTAAGTGAGCAAATGATTCCCCTTTGCGAGCCAAGAATGCACTTAGCTCACCGTTAGTAAATTAATCTGCCTTCTTTGACTGCTAATGCATTAGCACTGAGGTAATAGTTCGAATGCTAAGATTCCTTTATGTTTAAATAATTTTGGTCATCGTTATTGTTTCTCACAGGAAATGCAGATACATTCAGATACTTTATCTTGGTAAAGAGAGGGTTGCCCGGTAAACAAATGAACCCATTTAACAGTGAAGTTACTGCTGATCGTTTTGTGCCACTTCATAGCTCTCGGCTGCTGTGATACGAAGTAACTCTTTGCACAGATGGCTGGTGGAACCCATCCAGCATCTGCAAAGTCCATCCCTGTTTTCTTTCCCAAACATTTTATTTGGAAATCTTGTTTGGCAAACTTCCTGAGACTCTGCCTAGCTGTTCAAAGTACATATTTCCAATCTATCTCTTTTGGCCCTCCTATAAAAAAAGAGCCAGCAAAGTGCCTTCTTATTTGGCACAAAAATTGCAGCCACAGACTGAAGCAAGTTTTAGGTTCCTGGCCAAAAATTTACAAGATTTTTATCTTAGATGCTTCCATACTGGACCATTTTTACATAGTCATCATTAACATCTGAGGCCTTCACATTATGACAGGATCAGAGCCCCCCAATCTGTATCAACTGATAGCTTAACTTTGCCAAAAGTTCTCTCTTGTCCTTATGTTGCTAGACATTTGAGTCCTAACCATTGTGGACGTGGCTCTTTCTTAGACTGAGAGATATTGAGTTATTTAAGGAGAGCTACCTGCTAGAAAATGGCTCCATCCATTTAATGATGAATGAACAGATTACTTTTGAATGAATCATCATCTTTTTTTCTTTTTCCAGCAGATTGTGTAAAGAATTTTAAGCATTTAAAAACCAAAACCAAAAACCCTTCCTACACTGGGGGAGTTCTAAAGAGGTCACACTAATAATTAAATTCCAGGTACAACTTCCACAATTCTCTTAAAGACTTGGACAGATTGGAAATTTTGGTCTCACATTCCCGGAACATTACCTCAAATTTCTCCTCAATGTAAATCAGTTTCCCAGAACTTCGGCATTAAAAGGAAATGCACTAATTGGCCTGGTCACAACTTGTCTTTGCTAAATCTCATTCACTTGGTATATAATCCCAAGACTCCTTCATGGACGGCAGCTATTTAAAGTGTGCAAACACTGAACCTTCTCTTGAAATGAGGCAGTGCTTTTATTATCAATTTATTGTTTTACTTTGTCTCTCTTGCCCATTTCTTTTTAAATAAATAACTCAATTATATGGAAAAGTAACATCGTACAAAATTTTGCATGGCCTTAAAGTGTTTTCAGTTTTAATTTTTTTTCCTAAAATTAATTCTTTGCAATACTAGAAACTAAGTTAATTGACAAGTATGTATAATAATCTTATTTCCAAATTCCAGATGCCATTTCCCATTCTTTGAGGAACATTTCAAACTATATGCCTGCATTTTAGATCCAACTTGTCCAAGTCTAAACAATCTCTCCCACTGGTTCCCTTCTACCAAATTCCCAGTCAGTTGCTAAGTCCTGTAGAGTCTGCCTTTACAATGTCTCTTCTGTTATCCTCCCTTCGATTATGAATGTCTCCATGCTTTTGCAGTCCCCACTGATTCATTCATACATTCATGCATGCTCCAAATCATTTATTCAACAATTCTTTATGTGCCTAACATAAGTGGGCTCTCTGCCTCTAGTCTTTCCAACATCTCTCCCACTCTGGCCTTCTGCCCTGAGGCTGAAATGCCCTCCGCCCTCTTACCATTCCTATAAATCTCAGTTCAAATGCAACCTCTTTCTATATTTTTCTTATTCCTTTATCCACGTGTTATTTCTTAACTTCTCCAAGTCTCTTGAGCATTTTTCTATTTCCCTCATCACAGCATGGTAGAAATCCTATCTCTGCCATTTACCAGCTGTGTGACTGTGGGCAAGTTATATAACCAACTGAAGCCTCAGTTTCTCTTCTCAAATTGGGGATATTATTAGTCCGTAGGGTGTGAGGTTAAATGAGATAATGCATGTAAAATAGTCAGAACAATATCTGTGAACACTCAAGTTCTTGTTATATTATTGTTTGCAGCAGGGACTTATAAATATCTGCTGTAACATTTTTATGTTGAGAGATAATAATTGTAATTGCCTTTGGTGTTTCTGAGGGGCTTAAAACTACATTTACCTACTATCCCAGGTGGTGGACCAGGGCATCGAATTCTGGGCTGAACACTCTGGAGCCACGCTTCCTGTCTTCATATCCTGGCCCTTATCATGTACTAGCTCAGTTTTTTTTAAGTGGGAAGTCAGGCAGTTAAAAATTTCTATATTTCAGGGCCGCCTGGTGGCACACTGGTTAAGTTCGCCTGCTCCACTTTGGTGGCCCAGCATTCGCTGGTTCAGATCCCGGGTGTGGACCTACACACTGCTCATCAAGCCAGGCTGTGGGGGTGTCCCACATACAAAATAGAGGAAGATTGGCAGAGACGTTAGCTCAGGGACAATCTTCCTCATGCAAAAAGAGGAAGATTGGCAACAGATGTTAGCTCAGGGACAATCTCCCTCACCAAAAAAAAAAAAAAAAAATAGTTTCTATACTTCATAGATAGTTGTTAAGATTAGCTGAAAGTAAAATGCATAGCTGTGCCTGTCCCATAGCAAGATCTCCATAAATGTAGCTTGTCATTACACTAGAGGGATTCCAAATTGCTCCTTGAACTAATTCTAGGTTGTGAGAAAGGACCATCAAAATGAATGCATAATTCCCTGAATTATTGTCACATCCTTCTAAAATGTCTTCCTGAAGAATGCCTCTCCCAACCCCAGTCTATTTTGTATTTCCCAGATGGACTAAAAACTGCCAAATAATGCTTTCCATCATATTACTCCCAGTCAGAGGACGGTCTACATTCTCCATTCACTGGGACATCAACCCCTCTTTCCAGGTTTTGGATGCTTCTTAATCATCTCCCCTCCCCTGAAATGTTTTACCTCATTTTTTCCCTAAAATGTATAATTTATCCTCTAATACTTCAGTTACCTTCCTCCTAGGTCCTTAAACTCTTAAAGAGAGTTTCTCAGAGGCCACACTCTCTTTCTGGCCTTGTATCTTCCCTCATATTGATTCTTTCTTTCCCTGCCCCACATATCTAGAAATGTCCCCCCTTTCTGCATGCATCTTTCTGAGTTTAAGAAGCTTGCCTCTGCCACAGACTTTCTGACTAACCTAGCCTTAAAGATCTCTCTATCATCTAAATGCCTGAAACATTTAGAGATTTCACCACACAATTTAGCTATTAACTACAAATTGTCTTGCAGCATTTGCTATGTGTTTGTTCGCCTCTCCAGAAGATATTTCACTATCTTTTCTGCTTCCTATCTCTCTTTCCTTTTTTGGCTAACCCATAAAGCTCTCTGGACAATCTTCCTGGTCTGTCATGGTGACCAGGCCATGGCAGCATGCCAAGGCACAGCTGTCCTCCAGCTGTCCTTGCTATTGGCCAAGTCTGTTTTTATGTACCAGGAAGAATTTTCCTTCTTTCCAAGCTGCATTTCTACCACTTAGAATAAATGACATCTTTATTCTACAGCCAGCCTTACCTGATTGAGGCAGCACTATGTCATGTGGAAGAAGCATGGACTTTGAAGTATTAGAGTTTTGGGTTTGAATCTTGGTTTTGTCATTAACTATATGACTTTGGGCAAGTCACTTTTCTGAGCCTAAATTTTGTTCAATGTAAAAACACTGATACCTAGCTCACAGAACACATGTGAGGATTGTATGAGATAAATAACAAAGTGCCTGACAAATAATAGGAAGTAAACTTCAGAGACTTCACTCTTCCAATTAATATGAAACCATATTAATAATTTCCATAGTCTATTCTTATTTTATATACACATTGACACAATCATGATAACTCTAGATTTGTGTTTATTTGGGGTACTTATGATCCCTTTAACATCCCTTACCAAATAATTAATTCTTTAAGAGAAGTGTGTATACTAATCTCAGTATTTGTAAAAGTAACTAAGTGCTTTGTCATGAAACCTGTAAAAGCCAAAACTTACTAGTTGTTCAGAACTGATTAACATTGGAAATTA
This sequence comes from Tapirus indicus, assembly GCA_031878705.1. Lineage (NCBI taxonomy): Eukaryota > Metazoa > Chordata > Mammalia > Perissodactyla > Tapiridae > Tapirus > Tapirus indicus. The sequence continues at coordinate 19,079,473 of CM062925.1, forward strand.
TCTTTCAGATGAAACACCAGTCTCTTTTCTCCCTCATATTTGAGGAAATTGAAGGCCAAAGGCTAAAAAGTCCCTTTGTTAAAGATAAAATGTAGAGGAGTGGAACTGTCATGCACATGGCTTCCCTTCCAACTTTTGAATTCTAGAAATGTATCCCAAGATAGTGAGGCAGTGTTTTGCAAGATATCTAATGAAAATTTCCGCTAGAGCAGTCACACTTATCATGCCAAAATGAAACTCCTAACTGAAGTTACCTCCAAATTTTTAATAAATCCCTCAGCAAACACTTGTTCTGATTGGGTGTATGCAGACTTTGGTTGAGAAATGAGTACTTTAAAACTGAAGCCTGCTTTAAGCAGAGTTTCTGAGTAGAGAAATCACAATAAAATATCAAATTCCTAGGTTCAAATGGGAAGTCAATTTGAGCATACTTTTTTTTTTTGAGGACAGTCTAAATTGTTCAAGTCTTAGGCTATACGTTGATGAGTCTGTTACTAGCTACAAATATTTTCATCTTCCCAGGGAACAATCTAACCTTCTGAGTCAGAGTTAGTGTGCAGGGGTTAAATTACCTCTGTGGGCAGGATACAGAGACAGAGGAAATTCAAAACTTAATATGACTAATAGATAAATGAAATGACAGTCTATCACGTATGGTGGTTAAGACAGTGTCTATCCTCATGGATTTCTCTTTGAGTATAAGAGAGGTCTTGAGAAACCACAGATCTTACCACTGGCTTTTGGGAGAAGGGGAGGCCAGGAATATTTTACTCTTTCCTCTTGAAACTCTTATTAGAAGGCGGTTGAGAAGTTCTGACTCAGCAACTTCCCAAGTTACCCAGTCCTTTAAAAAGGTTTAAATGTGACCTCAGCTCTGCATGACACAGATTCATAATCAGCCTTCTGTTTGGAAAGCCAAAGCTTTAGAGAAACTCAGTGAATAATATCACAATAAAGGTATTTCAGTTCAACAATGAGATTTTCTCTCATATATATAGAAACAGACCCTGGAAACAATTTTCAGGAGCATTTTATTGTTTTGATGGGACAATAAAATATGAGGTAATCATAATAACAGTGAGCTAGCTTTTCTCCTTCTGGCAGGAAAAAGGACAGCAAAGTATTTTCCTAAGGGGCAAAGTGGACAAGAGCTTCTCTCTGTCCTGTGTACAAAATGTCTAGTCTTAGAAGTGGGATTCCTGGAGCAATAGTTTCTACTATATGTTGTGAAAGAGGTTAAAAATAGATCTTTTGTCACTGAATATTAGTACTGACAAGCTTATTACAGCAAACCAGGTCTTCTCCTCTGCTCCTTCTCATCAGTTTCTCGAATTTACCACACCTGACTTGGGTTTGTGGGTGGGAGGGCTGGGGCAGCTGGGATGGAGCAAATAAAGCTCCATGGGAATTCTCTTGAAGATGAAAACTGTTGTATACTTACCTTGTTTATTTTTACAACAATTGTCCCCTTTGTTCATAGACTATTCTAGTAGAACTTTGCCATTATGATAATCACTCCACTGTAACACATGCATATGAAGACGTTAATTATCTCATATAATCTTCATACCTGTTCTGTGAGGGAGGTATTAATATTTTTATATTTGAGCAAAACTGAGGTGCAGAGAGGTTAAGTGACTTGCCCAAAGTCATACAAAATATGTAGCAAGTAGCAAAACCAAGATTCAAACCCAAAACTCTATGACAGCACAGTCCATGCTCCTTCCACACAATGTCTTGCTGCCTCAATCGGGTAAGGCTGGTTGTAGAACAAAGATGTCATTTATTCTAAGAAGTGACAGAAATACAGTTTGGAAGGAAGGTGGAAGGAATTTGATCATTTCCTCTTGCTCTTATTTCCACTTCTTTACTATGACTCTTTACTTTCCTTACCTCCTCATTGTCCCCATCTTTATTTTTCCCATTTTCATAATTGAATAAATAAGATTGGTTCTTGAGGTAGAAAACTGTGGCAAATGTGTGCAGTTTCCTACTTAGTATAATATGGGGGAAGCTCCAGAATGGCCCTTGACTCAAAAAAAATACTTCCCATTCACCTGCTATAGCCATGGAAATCCGCACCATTAGAGAGTCACTCCTTTGGATTAAGTGTACTTTGTCTCTAAAAGTTGTCTTTGAACATGGCAGTTCATCACATTATTTACAACTTTTCCCAAGATTTATGCACCAATGTAATCAATCACAGAACATGACTTTTGATTGGTAATAAAGCAGCATGAAAGGTTTAAACAAACCCTTTGCAGCCAGAGAATAGAACAAGTTCTTTGGGAAAGGAAAGTTGAAAGGAGTAGAAGTCAGGAAGGGCCATGGTGCTCCGTGGAAAGTGATCCTGAAGCACGTCAGCCTTGTATTTAGGGTTGCATGGATCTGGGGGAAATGAGGCATGTGCAGACTTTACAATAGGTTTGATTTCAGTTTAGACGTCAGGAAGCCTTCCCTGACTCCCCAAAACCAGATTATGAGTCCCTGTTCTGAGGGTTTGTAAATACTTGTACTTTCCCTGATCATAGCACATCTTATTTTGCTGTCATTGTCTGTCTGATTCTATCACTAGACCATAAATCCCTTCAGAGCATTCATTCATTCATTCATTTGAGGAATATTTCTAGTGCCAGTGTAAAATTCAGGAGGAAACCTATTAAGGTTAAAATATCCAAATGGTTGGATTTTGTTTTTCACTTTTTATTTGGAGGCCTTGTGTAGCTTGAATAGAGGAAAAGTACATGCTCTACCTCAGGGTTCTAGACTTGAGTAGGTAATGTATGGTCACCTTTCAATGGGAGCCATAGGCAGTTACTGGAAAAATATAAAAGGGGATAATGAAGATATTTAAGAAATTTTTTAAAGTTGTTTTTTCTCAGACATGATTTTTTTAAATTGAGGTATAATTGACATACAAAGTTATATTAGTTTCAGATGTACAACATAATGGTTCAATATTTGTATATATTGCAAAATTATCACCACAATAAGTCTAGTTAGCATTTGTCACCATACATAATTACAGACATGTTTTTACAGGAAGACTAAAACTTCTTAGGAGTATTTCATTTTTGCTAAGTTGCTAAGAACGTACTTCACAATCCCACTAGTGACTCAGAAAATGTGTGATGTGTAGCTCAAAGTGTAGAAGACTTTGGGAAACCTAAGAAAGCAATAAAGTGCAAGAAATGGAACATGCAGGTGAAAGAACGATAAACTAATGGATTTTAGTGTATTCCTAAAATGAAATGAGTACCAGGTAAGAAGCAGCTTGACAATGGTTATTTAGAACCAATAACTCTCAAAAGAAAAGTTAAGAAGCGAACAACAAAACTCCCTCATAAAGAAGATTTTTTGAGAATTTGTCAGCTCATTACCTTTCTTGAATTATAAAATCACCTCTTTTTCCTGATCAGAGAAATTGTGATACGGCATAAACCCAGCTGGCCAGATTCTGTCACGTGACCCCATAATGTCATTGTACTTAGTAATCATTGGGTAAATCATCATGGTCATGAATGAATGGAAATAGATTTGCCTAGAGGAAAGGTCACCAGTGAATAACAGTGTGCAGACCAGAGCCCTGTTGCAACTCTGAACTCTGACACGGACTTGGGCCACTCACATAGTAATTCCTGGCAACTCACTACTTGCTACAATGCAGAATGTAGTATTAAGTGAGTATCAAGCCATAGACTCCATTACTTGGGGGAGTGGGCAGTGCTGACTGGCAGAGAGGCCTTGCTGCAATGTGGATTTACCTCTAAGGAGGCTCATGGGTGCAGACATGACAGTGCTGCTCAGTGGGGTTTGCTAATGGACAGTCCTGTGCTGGTTGTTTTTCCCTCTGTTAAATAAATCCTGCAGGGGTTACAAAGATGCCTGTAAGATTTCCATTTCACTTCCTTAATAAACCTGCAATTTCAACTTGCTATGAACCATTGAAATTGCCATTTTCTAGGTCAAAAAAATGGTTGAATATCAGCAAATTCTTATGATTCGACCTGATTGTTAAATGGTCATGCAGACTTGGTACCACAGTGCAACTGTGGGAAGAGAGCAAGAATTCAAACGTGACATTAAATGCCTTATTTTTTTTCCAAGGAAGCCCTATCAGGTTAAAAGAGAAGGCAAATTCCTTTTAGCTGCAATTAGTATTTGTGGAATATCTAATCACACAGTGCTGTGAGATATACACAATACACAGAAGAGACCAACATTACCCCTGAGGAATTTATTATCTGTATGTGAGAACTTGGCTAAAGATAGAACAAAAATAGTGTTTGCATTGCATTTTCTACATAGCAGATAAACATGGCTATATTGTAAAATGCAACTAGACTTTCATAAACTATATTGATGCCAGTACCACATATACCTGGAAATATCACTTATTGGCCTTATTTTTTATGCACACCCACTCCCCTCCAACACACACACACACAACACTCAACTATATTAGCTTTTCTTCCCAGGACTGTCTACATAGTTTGTAGAAACAATGCGAGGTCCCTTGTTAAAAAATGATAAAGAATTTCAAGATGGCAACAGGAGAACATTAAACTGGGACCCTTGTAAGCATGGAACCCTGTGTAACCACCCAGGTTGCATGCCTATGAAGCCAGCCTTGCTTCTTTCTGTTTCTCATATATGCCAGGCTCATTCCACCCCAGAGCTTTCACACTTGCTATTCTCTCTGCTTGGAATACTTTTCTCATGGCTGAGGTCTCAGTAAAAATGCTTTCTCCTCAGAGAGGCCTCCCTTGACAACCCTGTCTAAAGAAGCTCCTTTTTTTCATCACTCTCTGAATACTATTTTGCTTTCTTTCCAATACTTTGCTCTGTCATTTTTTTGCTAATTTATTTATTGACATTTTATTGTCTGGTTTCCCTCCACCAGACATAAACTTCACAATAGAAGGACTTTATCTCGTTCACTTCCTCTTGTTCTCATGGCTCCTCAAACAGTACTTGGTACCTAGTAGGTACCAAGTACTAAATATGTTTTTGATGAATAAATGAACAAATTAGATTATTTACAAAATATTTCTAATTTATAAAAAAAACTTCACTGGTCTTTAAGATGTTATGTGTCCCAACAGACTTAGCTAACACACACACATGCATCCAAACACATGAAGGAACCAAATGAGTGAAACTCAAAACTTCAGCCAATGCGATACATCAAACATGGAACCCCCATTCAGTTGTGATTACTAAGTGATTTGTCTTTAGAAATCATACTACATTCTGAAGGTCAACCAGGTTTTAGAGTTAATTCTGCTATGGATCTCATAACATAAAATTTTTAAAGTAAAAATGAAAAGTAGGCATATATTAAAATGTCAACAGAACACATCTCATAAAATAATTTCTAAGAAAATATGGTAATTTTTTTATTGCAACTGTGCTGATAATAGAATATAATTATTTAGACATTATTACATACTTTATTAGAAAACTGAATGTGGCTATAATTTTTTCAGAAAGCAAATATTCACTTTAGAGTAGTTAAATAACAAAAAAAGCCAAAATAATCATAAAATGTCACAAAAACTAGGACTTTGACCCCTTGCAGAAACTGCTATCATAAAAATAACCTCAGTTGAATTAACCTGAAGTGCATGTTTGATTACAAAGCCTCATGCAACATACTTATTTACTTATATCTTTTGAATTTAAGAGTCAAAGATAACTGCCCCCTAAGTCTCGACTTCGCTTTTCATGGCCCAGTTGGTTCTGGCTAGAGAGAGAGCTGGTACTGTATGCAAATCATCTGTTTTGGTGGTTTCATAGTTTCCTGCTACAACTAGAAATTAACAAAACAAGTTATAAGCACTGACTGTTGAAGACACTGCTACACATCCAATGAGATACAAAATGCAAGCTAAAGAGGAGAGCATTTGCAATTTAAAATATAATTTTCCATAATGAAAATGTAAAGCAGTCATTCTGTTTTATTCAGCATGGCAGGTTAGGAATCCCTGTGAAGCTACATTGAAGCAAAGAGTAGATTAATAATTTAATTTGGTTCAGAACTATGCAATGGGGCACCACAACCTTTTATTCTGTAACCAGCTGCTGACCCTAATATGGAGGAACCAATTAAACGTCTCTATTTAATTGTTGGGTGACCCATCTAAAACTCACCAGGAATTTTCATTTTAAACAACACTCAACAGTCGGAAAGAATCCTAGTTATCCCCCTGGTGGAGGTGGTGGATTTGATAGAAACACACAAAGGAGCTCAGCAAATGTAGGGAAAAAACTAGAAGATCATTTTAGACTGTGTTCTGTAAAAGAACATCTTAATATAATGAGCCTTTTTTCAGTCTCCCTTGGCGGAGCATCAGCCCTCTCAGATAACCCCACACAAAGCAAATACCATTCGTCTGAAGTTACATTTGCTCCTTGTTATCACAACTTATGCCACTTAATTCATTATTCAACGAATTCACTTTCTTGTTTATTAGATGCAAGGTAGCCGCTTATCCCTAAAGGCCATGTATGCAAAAGACTGCTTGTAATCCTGTCACTTCAAACCTCTCTAGGCTTTTACATTGCTTCAGGAATTAGGAGGAAAGAAGCAAACAATTTAGATTTATTCCTGATGATATTAAATCTGTACATGATGAAAGAAATGCTAACCTGAAATTTGTTGATTTGGAGAGCGGCTTCAGAGGCTATCTTTACATGTAAAAGTTAGTACACTCACTCGCTTCCCATAATAAACACCCTGAATTATTCTTCCTACATTAAAAAGGAATAAATTAAATGCGTTTGTTTTTGTGTACAGGTTGCCTGCAAAAAAAGATAATATATCTCCTCAACTGTGTTTCAAAGATGCAGGCCAGCTCGACCATTCACATGCTGTAAACAGATATTAAACATACTTTAAAGTCTGATATCTGATGTGTCAAAGCTTTTGGGCATCATTATTTAAGTATATTTAATGTTGGATTAAAAAATGCATTGAAAATGGGTTTTAATTTTTTCAATATGGGTATTTCAAGATTCTTTTTGGCTGTCAATAACAAGATGTGATAAATACATTCTGAATAATATGAGACAATATAACTATTTGAACCGTTCACACAACGTAGGTCAGAGATATTTTAATTTGATTTGGTAATCGTATGCTATTAAAATCATTAAAATGTAAATGAATTACTGAATTAAACAACTTTCACTGCACTCTTTGCACAATTAATATTGTATAAAATTATCTGCATAATGATACACAGTATGTTTACATAAAACACCCAGGAAAAAGCTACAAATCAGAGGCTGAGTGTAAAATATTTTAAGCTGTGTGCTGAAGTCTTCTAAATATGGAAATCTAAGTGGTTGTTTTAGTATTGGTGCTTTATGTAACTGCAGACAATTCTAAATTTCATGCTTTACTTATTTAAATGCTAAATAACTCTATACTTATTTTTTTAAATTCTCATAAATATATATACATATATGTAAAAAGTACATCTAGACTGAATGCATTTTAAACCTGTGTGCATTATTCACAAAACTGAGGCATTTATTTCCTTCAATTAATTTACATTATGAGCTAACTATTTGAGATTCAACATTAGTTCATCAGCAAAAGCCACAGAGAACATTTTAATGCAGCATACCATATACAGATATCCCTAGGACAAAAGACTCGACATCTCCAGAAAACAGGAACCATCTACAAGGAACCTCATTTTGGGAATACAGTTGTGACTAATAAAATAATGTGTACAGAATCACCTGCAACTATTCTAAGGAAGGAAATACCCTTAAAGACTCACATACCTGGTAACTGGATATTATTGTAATTATTGCCATTCTTCCAAAGCATCCCTCATATTAATATCATGATGAACAAATTGATTCACCTGAATAATTAACCTTTACTACAGCATAACTACCTTAGGTGCAGATTAATGTTTTCTGTTCTGCCTAAGACATAAACCTACCAGAGAAATCACACTCATTAAAGATACTGCAAAAATCAATTGTTTCCTGCCACTCGGAGGAATTAACATCAACGATTAAGTTATGCAGTATTTTTAAAAGTTCATATTCATCTGTCTGTGCCGATTAAACAAAAACAGCAAAATAGAGCAAAATGAAATTAACAAAGAGTGCTAATAAAATACAACTTTTCTGTTGATATCTTAGATATATAACTTTATCCATTATTGTACAACTCTTGGTTTTTTACATGTGGGAGATTTAAAAAGTCACCCAGTGATTTTTATAGTGCAACCGTATGCTAGATAAAGATATTTAAGCTGTCAGTATAAACTGCTTCTGTTTTCATTTTGCATTTAATTTCAATGCCAGACTCAAGGCATAAATTTTTCATCACCTGCAATGCTATGAATAAAAGATTAAAAAAAGAACTGAGAAGAAATTCTAACACATGCGGTGCATGTAGCACATTGTGGAGACGCAGTATTCATAACTAGATGTTTAATTTCCATCTTATTTTTTTACGTCAGGAACATTATTATTTGAGTTAATACATCATGGAGCTAATTTCCCAGTATTTTAGCTTTGCAGAATTCAAGTTTACCTAGTTTGGGCCAAATAGGCCATTCATTCCACTTGAAATCTGAAGTATACACCCTAAGATTTACATACTACTGGGTTAGCACTTCAGGATTCTATTACTCTCGTATTTCTAGAAAGGGAATATTTCAACATCATGTATTTTTGTTTTATTCCACGAAATAGCACATACATTAACCTTGCCTGAAGTTCAAAGCGCTAAGAATTACAGAAATGGTCCCACCTAATATCAGTTCCTCATTAAGGATGGCTTCATGTTCTCAGTCAAAAGATATAATCAGTCCCAAGAGGTAAAGTTATGAGCTCAGAGTTGAGGCATTTTTTATTTAGTACTTAGGACTGTTTTCTGTGCCACAATGCATCTTCATTGTCACTTTATTATCCTCCAAAGGACACAGAGACCAGAAACATTTCTAATTCTTGCCAATAGACTCACTGAGCAAGAGATGCACAAGAGCCCTTCCTAATCTCATCGGGAGGGCCTTAGGTTTGTTAGCCTTGTCATTCTGAAAGTTCACTTTTTTAGGGCAGTCAAGAGCCTGCTGAGGACTCCAGGCCTGTTGGGGACAGAAAGAGTTAGTCCCTTGGAAGTTAGTGGCATCTAATCACGTCTAGCTTATTGTCCTTGGCTTTAATTACTCAAACTAATTTTTTATGGTTATTGAAATTAAATCTAGGGAAAGCTTTGGAAAAAGAGATAAACCAAACCATGTTCTAAGACATTATTATCAATGTGGTATCCAATTAGCTGAGTTGGTTAGGTGATAGTGCTAATGAGACCTAGGTCATTGGTTCAATTCCAGGGGGGGCAGTTAGCTTTACTTTGTTCTATGGTCACAGGCAGATACCTCATCTCGTCCAGCTGTCCTAAAGGCTGTTGGTCACCAAAATAACCAAATGAGAGAGTATGAATGGATCAGCGCAAATATATCCTTCCAACTAGGCTCTAGAGGGCATCAGTATCATCTTCGGCAAGCAGCATACAAAAATTAGTATTTTTATATAAAATCTATTTTTTTTTTTTTGCTTATTGTTTATGACAGTAAAGCAAGCCCTTTATATCTTCAAAATGTTTAATGGGCTTTAATTAGCTAGACTTCATAACATCTCTATGATGCTGGCAAGTTTAATTAAGCTTACTTTACAGATGACAAAGCTCAAAACTGAGAGGTTAAGTCACTTGTGTGAGGTCACATAAAATGTCAGGGGCATTTCTCAGATTAGAATCCCTGTCTTCTGCATCTCCTTCCATCATGGGACCCATGAGACTGCCCTGGCTCTGTGGAAATAGCCTGAAGTCACAGTAATATGTCACTATATTATCACATTATTTTTCATTATGCTAGAAGACACAAGCTTAGTGAAAAGGCATGGTGAGTCAAGGATTACAGATGTATCTCCTGTAAGCAACATAAATGTATGGAAATTTGGATTTGTTGAACAGATAAATTAGAGGGTGTCATGTATCACTTAGTCTATGCTACCTCATATTGTTCTTAATCATGTTTTTTTTTGTATGCCCTAACTTTCCAACTAGACAGCAAGCACAGGTAGTAGACTATGTCTTATATCTCTTTGAATGCATAGTAGGTATTATAAAATTTATTCACGACAATGGCATTTGATTGGAGGGGGATAGGGAAATAAAAGACTTCATACCCTAAAGGAATGGCAAAATAGGGAATAAGATAAGCTTCACAATGGTAGGTAGGAGTGGATTTTTCCTGTTGAACCTCTATAATTATAGCAATTCTAGTTTGATAGATGCAAAAGCTTTATAAGAGCACCTAACACATATCCTGGACACCAAGCATGAAGTGGACCTACAGAGATGATACACTTAAGAAAAGTTCTTGCAAAGAGTAGAATGCTTAGACAGCAGGGTAGAAGAGGCAGCTTGATGCAACTATGGAAGGTGGAGACTTCACTGTGCAACCCAGTAGCATCCTGTCAGTGGGGAAATGACGTTGTGAGAAAATTAGTTGCTCAGTATCATAGGAAAGAAAAACACACGTGATAGTGGTTGGGGGGGCAAGTAAACATATTTTATATTTTATAAAATGATTGCTCATAAGATGTTTTTAGTTGTGTGCTTCTCTCATGCCTGAAGTGATCTTACTTAGGGTAAAACTGATTTACTAGAAAGTTTCAGCAATATGGCAGTTTTGTGAGTTAAAGTTATGCCTGGAAAGATTTTTCCCCCTCAGGTAATTGACTTAGATTTGATTCTCTTAGTGAAGGATCAAGTCAAGAACTATTGGGTTGCTTCGTAAAATGGGGAGCTGTTTTGGAAATAGGTCTTAACACCTATGTGGTCCTTGGAGGAAATGGCAGACTCAGCAGCAAACTCAAGGAATACTGTGCCTGTTCACCAGACATGGACCAATCTTTAAGTTTTTCATTTCCATACAGTCATCTCCTTCCTGTTCATGTCTTTCTACCATCAGATCTCTGGTTATTGGGATCCTTCATACAACAACTTTCTGAAGTCTGTGGCTGATCTTATCACTAATTCCTATAGTGGTTAGGGATAATCTTTTTTTTTTCTTATACATGAATATTCTACACAAGATTATTATAAAATATAAATTCCTTGCTCAACTTTATTAAAAACTAGAAAAAATTAGAATCATTTAGTGCTTATTCTCAGGTGAAATATAGCACTCACTTTCATGCTACACAGATATACAGTATAGTTACATGGTCAATATAGTTCAATTTTCATCTTCTGATTTTTTAAATAATATTAGTGAATTAGTGCTTTATATCATTTGAGCTTTGATGATAATTTGCCTTCTTTAATGCATGAGAAAATGTACTGAGCACCAGTATTTCAGGGATGGTTTCTTCCTACCAGATTAGTGTTTATTAACCTAGGAAGATTCCAGGGTCCATGAACCTCCTGAAAGTATGTGCAAATTTTGGAGCTATATGCATATATTGCATGTTTCTAGGCAAAGAGCTTTTCTTAGAACTTCAAAGGAGCTCCTGTTTCAAAAAAAAGGTATGAACCACTACTCTAGATCTCCAGCCTGTTTGGTTTTAAGAAGTTAATATTCATCTCTGTAATAATTAGAGCTCTCCACATATACATATATATTGTTTAATTTAATTGCTTTATGAATTAGTGAGTTATTGGTTTCTAACAAGGAAAAAGAAAAGAAAGGGTCACACATCACAACCGAAAAAAATTAGGCTAATTATATTTCTATAGTAAGCACTGGGAAAGGCTAACAGGGACAGTTAAATAAATACCTTTCCTTGAGACAAAAACCAATCCTCTCCCTAAGAGACTTGAGGGGTAGTTCTTCCCAGGAAGTAGTGTGCTAGACTAGAAATCTTGGAGTCCTTTCCAGGTTTCTGATCTCTTCACTATATGCTTCTAGGAGATGTAAAATATTTTTATTCATTGTCAATCAAACACATCACTTCAGACACATGCCATGCTTAGCTAACCTGTCTTTTAAAAAAGGAAACCTGTTTTGAACCAAAATACCCCAATCACACACACAAACACAGGCACTGAGGATAAGCCAAGGGAGAACTGCGTTCTGTTTAGATTTGTGTCATCAACTCACTGAGTTCTCGAAAGCAAGTTAATCTTGCCAAAACCCTTGAAAGGTAATTTTTTTACTCGCAATTGCCTTAAATACAAAGAGTTGGATTTGAGATAACTCAAATGTTTCTCAACACATCTAAGATGATTGAAAAATTACAAATTCTCAGTCTCTATCCTAGGTCTATGCAAACTGAATTACTCAGGTGGGCCCTGGGAATGTGTCATGTAAGAAGTGATCCTGGTGACTCATGATCATGCAAGTTTGGGAAATCTGGAAGGATGTGATGTTCTTAGTCCTTCAGGACTTTTCGATTTTGGCTAGTTGGTATGCGGTTCTTTTCTTCTGAAGATCTTCAATATGTTATATAACTCCCTCAAATCAATTTCACCTGGAGGCTGGAAGAATACATTTCCAATCATGAAACGAACTGTTGGTGAGTATGCAACGCAGCAGTCAAGGAGTTAATTCAAAATTCTATTGTTAAGAAATGTAAAGGAATGGGAACATGTGTATGACATTAAAAATGACAGCTTTCTTTACCGTCATTTAAAAATTAGTACTGATGTCAAAAGGCATTGATAAGCACGGGGTCAGCATATTTTTTCAGTCATGCTCTTGGGGAAACATTAATTTAATATGTTCTTCTGGACAATTGGTTCTATTCGGATCTCACAAAAAGAGCTTTTAATTCAAAAGGGGAAAGGCAAGGTATTGGTGGAAAATTGTGAAAGGTTTATGAGGTTGGTTTTTTTAGATTAACAAAACTGAGAGCCAAGACACCTTCTGTTTCTAATTATGTTTCTATTAACTTGGACTGTTTTTTTCAACCTGAAAGTGTGGGGTGAAATCTTATACTTCATTCTATGGAGGCATTTGCCAATATAATAATGCAATTACATTTGGCCACTTGGAGAATAGATCTGTGACCAAAAACATTGTTAACAATGGACATTTTTGCCTTGGGTTCTGTTTTTTTCCCAGTAACATCATAGTATATTTAAAATAATGTAAGCTGACATATAAAGAAATAAAATAAATATGGGAGTAAATGCAAAGATAATGACACATCTACTAACAAATACCAATGTTTCCCCATCAAAAGTATGTGATTTCAGGTTTAGATCTCTGAAAAATGATTGCAAATAAGTTACAAAATATCAAAAGTTTGAGAGGTGACCTAATAGTGAGAAGATAACCTTCTTAGGTTTATAAAAGGTAATGCCCAGACATACTGATATAATTCTAGGTTTTTCTTTATGCTGGAAATGCTACAGAATGGTTATTATTGCAAAACAGTGGACCGCCTTATTATAAATAGAAGGACGTGCAGCCATTTTGACGTAATCTCACATTACTCAATTGGTAGCTCCATGCTGGCTGGTGCGTGATACAGTTCATTCCATTATTATTTAAGATAAAATACTGAATTGCTAATGTAAATTCAGCTGCCCCTTTTTGTAAAGTACGCAGATTTACTTCTCCCATTTGGTTGACCCCAGGGAGTAACTGTAAATTTCGTTAGGTAGCTAAGCGATTTTCATTTGGGGTGTATGCGAACATTTTTTAAAGAGAGTTCCTGCAGATACAGAATTGATTCCTTCAGACTGAAGAAACTTGGAGTTTCTTCTAAATTTTATGTGCTAACTTATTTAAATTATTACGATTGCACTAGCTTTTGATCTCAGACCATCATTTTATAACCGTTTTATCTATAACAGAGAAGCTTGGCTCTACTATTTCTTCACGATAATTTTGTTATGCCCCAAATTCAAGATTCATATTTTTAGTGAATCTAAAGGGATCATCTTCTCAATTAATTATTTGTAAGCCTGTAGGCAACTTATTAGTAAGGTGAATTTTAGAATGCCCTCAGTAGGAACGTGAAATCACTCATGAAACATACAGTATATTTCGTAACACTACTGTTAAACAATCACCTAAGTTTCAGGGTGACTTAAAATGTTTTCTGGTGCTTTCCATGTTGATCTCTAGTAGTATTCCCATCTATGATATATTAGCAAAATAATGACTCAATCAGTTTTAGACTGCTAAACATGACTCTTTTGAAGTTTCTATTATACAATAAATTATTTTTAAACATACACTTTTGGGTAGTTCATTTATTTAAATGAACCCTAAACCTTGGGAAAGATTAAATTAAGAATAAAGTTTTATGTCAGCTTCATTTTTAATAGTTTTCTGCTGTCTTTCTTCTATGGTAATCTAATTTATATTATCTTTAAAATCTATCATATAAATATATTACCATGCATAATTATTCCAAGCAGTAGCATTAGTATTATTTTTATATTTATAATCATTTATTCATTTCAAGTCACTCAGCATGCTATTAATGGGCCATATAGTTAGATATCCTAATTTGTTCTTGTAACTTATAATTAGTTTAAATCGAAGTTCAACATAAAGTATTTTGAAGTTTATAAAAATTATTTTTGTGTTACATGCATGTCCATAGATATAAGACTCAAAGATTTTCTTTCATAATATACTATAATATGGTTACAAGTGCATTGAAATTCATCTTGTTAGAATGGTAGTAATATATCCCACCAGGACTACTGTTCCTAGTAGCAATTTAAAATAATTATTGTGAGACTTGATGCTAGACATCAGGTTTGCAATAGAATTACAATGAGGGAAGTGTATTAGAGACAAAACATTGCTGGAAGAAAACTTCATAATGGCGCAATTTGGAACTAAGCCTCAATTTTACAGTAATAGATTCTCTTTATGATGGCACAAAGGAGTGAATGCACTTAGCAAATTTAAATCTATTATTAGTCACACTTTGTGGATTGCAGTGCAAAAAGGAGAAGAGAAATTAGCTTTTTAAGTATGTTCTTATATAAAACAGGTTCTAGTAAGAACAGTCTTATATAAAATCTCCTTGTTACAGTTCAGAAGCACTGTCAGTCTTTATACCAGCAGGGAGTTATCCAGGTTTAAAAGTCTTTCCAAAATAGTTCTGGAGGTCTCTAATTTCAAATTAAAAGTTTCTGAAGTCAGGATACATTCAACATCAGTACATTTCTTATTTACAGAAATATAGGATAGAACAAGGAAGACAGAGTTAATTTGGTCTCTGCTGCCTACTGCGATCTCTCTCCTTGAACGAAGAGGTGTTTTAGTTCACACTGGTAGTATACCTGCCTTTAACGTGATTTCAATGACAGTAAGAGAACTCAACAGCATTAAGTCAGTATGATTTGGCACTCATCTATATAAAAGGAGTTTCAACTGGAAATTTTGCAAAGGAAGCCAACAGCTGGAATTCAGCAGGTATTTTAGTATAAAATCAAAACACTAAAAATCCAAGCTTCCATTTTCAAGTTAAGTAAAATGTTGTATTTTTGTTTTAATTATGATCCATTTTTCCTATCTCATCTTAAAATAATATTGTGTAGAATATTTGATAATAGCATAATTTAGTTTAAAAATAACGTGTAACATTTCCATAATGTTATTGACTGGATACATAGGGATGCAGCTGTAATCCTTAAGAAATATTAAATAAAATTATTATCTGACATGCTTCACATAAGTATTTATGTACAAAAAGGAGTGGAATCACCCAGTTTAATTGGGAAAGGTTAACCACACACACAAATTAATGTTGGTAGGTTGATGGGATAAGAAAGCAAGGACAGACAGAGATTGGTCACCTGTAAAGTTCCTCACAACCTCAACAGGGCAGATATAAATAAAATAAAATCATCTAAGGGAATTGCTCAAAAAGGCTTTTCTCACAAATTACCCACATTCACTGCTCATGATAACACTTAATATTGCTTTCCTATGATTTTGTTTTGCTGCTGTAGCTGCTTTTGTTTAATCATTCGAGTGCACTTTTACCCTGCTGGGTTCCAGTTAGTGGTTTATACATGGGCTCAGCTCTGCCAAAATCCAACTAATCTCTAAAATATACACTTCCTTTCCTTCACTTCAAAGACATCACCGTCTCCTGGTCTTCCTCCCATTTCTCAGTCTTCTGTACGTGGTCATACCTCAACATTGTGTCTTGTCTCTCCTTCTACATATTGGGTGGTCTCATCCATTCCCATGGCTTCAGTTAGCATCAGTGTGCTGATGACTCAAATCTTTCTGTTCACTGGGCTCCAGACCCGTATAACCATCTACCTACTGTGTATCTATCATCAGATAGTCCACAGGCACCTCAAACTCAATGTGCCCCAAACTGAATTTGGCATCTACTCTCCCCCTGAAATCAAATATACTCTTTCCTGGGTGTTCTCCATCTTAGTGAACCATCTACTCAGTTGCCCAAGCCAGGAAACCTGTTTATCATCCCTGAAACTTATCTCTTCCTTCCCCCATGTCCAACCAATTTCCAAGTTCAGATGCTTTCACTTCCCATTTCATAAACTTGTTTATTTCCATTTATTCCCACTGCCACTGTCCTAATTCAGGCCACCATCATTTCCCTATAGAATTATCCTAACAGTCTCAATTGGTTTGATCTCATCCTGATCCAATCCACTCTCCATGTTACAGAAGGAAGATCTTTCCAAACTATTTTTCAAAAATGATCAAGGAAAATATTTGTAATTATGAATACATAAAATTTTTCTCAGAAAAAAATACCCAAATAAAATCACAAGATAAATCATAAACTGGGAAAAATATTTGCAATACATAGAGCAAAGAACTAATGTTGCTAATCAATAAAGAACTCTTATATACCAGTATCTAAAAAAAGATGGGCAAAGAATATAAGCAGGCAATGTGCATAAAAATAAAATGGGTTTTAAGAATCTGAAAAGATGCTCTACCTCATTGTAAAGGAAATGCAGATTAAAATTATACATCATTTTTCACCTATCAGATTCAGAAAAATTTAAAAATTTGAGCATATGTGGAAAATAAGCCCTATCATACACTATTGGTGGCTCTATAAATTAGCAGAACCTCTTTGGAGGGAAATTTAGAATATCTGTTAAAATTTAAACATTTTTATCTATTTAAAAATTTAAACAGTTCCCTTCAATCAGACTTTTCTAGTTCTAGAAATATATCCTTCAGGAATATTAGCATATCTACACAAAGATAAATAAATAAGGACATTTATTGCAGCAATTTTTACAATAAGCAAAAAGGGAAGATAATGTAAACATTCACCAATTGGATTTTGGTTAAATAATTTATGGAAACCCATATTCTGGAATATTAAGCTGTAGTTAAAAAGAATAAGATGGATCTTCATGAGGTCATATGGAAAAATCTCCATGTTATATTGTCAAGTGGAAAAACTAAGATACAGAACAGTTTGTATAATATGCTCTTATTTGTGTAAAAAAAAAGGATACATATACATATATATGCGTGTCTATGCATAGATAGAAATTCTCTGAAAAACTGCATAAGAAATGTTCACAGTGACCGTCTTTGAGGAGCCCTTTTCTGCTGTGATATGTGCTAAGTAAAAACAGCTAGCTACAAAAATTACCAATACTGGTGTGCCAATCTCACCTTCAAAAACTTTAATGGCTTCTAATTACCATTAGGATAACATGCAAGTTTCTTCACCAAGCTTATGTGACATTTAGGACAGGGCTGCAGCGTCATAGCGACCCTTTCTCTCACCACACCCTTCTCTCAAACTCTACCTCTGGTCACAGAGAACATCTTCCATTCAAACGCACTTGGAACAACTGCTTGTGCACTACTCTTCTCCTGGCTAACTCTGTGCTTCAGGTCTCAGCTTGAAAGCCTCGTCGGCCAGGAAGGCTTCTCTGATCTTCATCTTTTTGTAGCCTCCTCACATCTGCCAGAATATGATTCCTGTGATTGGCATTCTCTTCTCTTCCCACTCCATATGCATTCTCCATTGGTGATCATTTGCTCCCATTTCTTCAACAATCACCTGAATACTAATGACTCAAATTTACGTTCTAGTCCTGATCCTCAGGACTAAACTCAGCATGTCCCCAAACAAACTTGTTCTCTTTCCTCAAGACCTTTTTCTCCAATATGTCTCATCATGTTAATGCCATTCTATTGCTTTGCTACAAGCATTGAATGATCTTTTGCTTTTTCCATAATCACCCAACATGATTTACTAATTCTTCCTCCAAAGATTTCCCAAATTATTTTCTCTCTTTTCATTCCTGCTGTACTGCAGGGATTCCAGTCCTCAGTATCTCTGGCTTAGTATTCTAATTGTTTTCCAGGCCTGCAGTATCTCTACCTCCAGACCATCCTCTGATCTGCTAGGATAGCCTCATAATAAGTCTCCAATGGCTTACCAAAGTGAAGAGTACAGGGATCATTGCTCCCTGAATCCAACTGACATTTCCAAGCACACTTCCCATGTTTCCTGCCTTCTCACCATAATGAACCACTCTCTATTTTTAAATAGTGCCAAGGTTTTCCACATCTCTGTGCCATTGCTAAGGTAATTTCCTCAGCCCAGCATACGCCTTCCCCATTTCTAGCTGGCCAATTCCTATAACTCGTTTCATTCAATCTCACAAGTCATCTCTTACATGCAGTTTTTTCTCTTTTGCCCTCAAACTGAATTAATTGATTGTTCATCTGCATTCTGATAACACATTAAACATACATATAACAATGCGTTACAACCAGCTCTTTAGGATCATGACTACCATGTGATCCAAGCACAAATCTGGTTCAATGGCTAACTTGGGAGTTCCATGGCTAAACTATGAGTTTTGACTCCTCCAGTGCCTAGCACAGCGTTTGGCACATGATAATCTTTTAATATGTGTGTTGAATGAATGAATAGATAATCTTCTATGGATTTGTTTTTCTACATCAAAGTTAATTTTGTCAGATTGGCAACTGAAGAATTCTTTCAAATTGCCCATTCCTTCCCCAACATAATTTCTTCTTTATTTTCCAAGCATCAGAAACAGGGCTCTGTGCCTCATGTAGGTCATAAATATCCTTTATTTGCATTTATATCCATTTCTGAACTTTTCCTTAGACTATTTCCCCTACTTGGAGAGGGTTCTGCCCCTTCTACCTGTATAAATTTTCTAAGTATATATCTCGTTTTAACATAGAAACTCTCTAGAACTCTCTGCATTTCATGCTGATTGTGTACCAGTTTTGTATTCCCTTAGATTCTACATTGTTTGCATGACAGGATTCTTTACACACACACAAATATACATTTTATTCTATAGGTTGAACCATATGAAATTGCCAATATTCAAAATTTTGGACCTATAAAAATGGCAATTTCATGAGGTTCAGCCTAATTATAAGCTTTCTGAAGGCAGGTAACTATGTCATCAAGTTTCTTTTTTCCTTGGGCACAATTCTAGGGAGACGGTAGGGCAGAGGTTCTCGAAGTAAGGTCTATGGACATCTGTGGGTCCCCAAGATCATTTTAGGGGTCCATGAGATCAAAACAATTTTCATAATAATACTAAAATGTTATTTGCCTCTTTTATTGTGTTGAAATTTGCACTGATGGTGCAAAAGCAATGGTGAGTAAAGCCACTGGTGCCTTTGCACCAATCAGAGCAGCGGCACACCAAACTTTACTAGTGCTCGTCATATTCTTCACTGCTATGCAGTTGTATAAAAAAAATAAAATTGTATCAAAAAATAAAATGCTAGTCTGACCTAGAGATGCCCTTGATGAGGCAGTAAAAATAATCAATTTTATTAAATCTTGACCCTTAAGTATACATCTTTTTAATATTCTGGGTGATGAAATGGGAAGTTCTCACAGAGCACTTCACTACATACCAAGGTACAAGGGTTGTACTGAGGAAAAGCACTTGTGTGATTGAGTTGTAGGCTAAACTAGCCACTTTTGTCATGGAACACCATTTTTACTTGAAATAACAACTGACAGGTATCTGGCAGATATTTTCTCAAAAATGAACAAAGTGAGACAGTTATTTCAAGGAAAGCAACTGACTGTATTTGTTACCAATGATAAAATTCAAACATTCAAGCAAAATCAGAATTTTGGAACTCTTGTATCTGTCACCATAAACCTGGCAGCTTCCTAATATGTAAAAATTGTTCTGATGAGATCAGTGACAATATTAATAATTATAATTTTTTGATATTGTATAATGAAATGTATCAACATTTGAAGATATGTATAACTCAGCCAATATTTTCCAAATGAACAATACATGAACTTACTGAATATTAGATGGTAAAAAATCCATTTGAAGTGTGAGATATGGTTTCAGATTCCACATTGCAACCAACCTTTAAGAAGCCACCACTTGTTGAGATTTGAGTTTTAAAAAAAATGTCCACAATTATCTGAAGTAATAAAAATATTCCAACAAATCGTGAAGCCAGATGTTTTTCCTATATAGTTCAACCAAAGCAACATATCAAAAGAGATTCAATGCAGAAGGAGATATGAGAATCCAGCTGGATTAAGCCAGGCAAAGAGATGTGAAAAAATGTAAAGCAATACCACTCTTATTACTAATTTTTTAGTTTTGGAAAATAGTTACTTTTCATAAAACATGTTATTTAAGTTAATATGTGATTGGTTTATTGTTATTTTCAAGTGAACTAACAAATACTTTTAAAATCTCAGTTTTAATATCTAATGTAGTAAATATTGATAGAAATAATCCGCATAAACTAAAAGCTCTTTGGGGTCCTCAATAATTTTTAAGAATGTAAATGGTCCCAAGACCAAAAATTTGAGAACCACTGTAGGAGGCGCTCAATAAATGTCTGGTGAGTTAGTGAATCAATGAACCAATACAAAAGAAACAGGGAAGGTTATGATTACATAAGCCTAGTTATGTGAGTGGGGACTCACTTGTGTGGGCGGCCTCAAACACTTGGCTGTTACCATACCTGTCACCACATTGAGAAGTTGATGAGGATTAAATCCTGCTCAGTTTAAGAAAGCAATGAGGTGTTCCATCAGAGACAAGTCAACTGAAGCTCAGTTTTAAATGGAAGTAGGATTGATTATGCTTTAAAAATTCCAAATAAAAGAGAATTCACAGAGTAAATGCCTCTCTCACCTTGCACTGGTTCCAAATATCAGGCAAGATTTTTAAGAACAACTCTTAGGGGCCGGCTCCATGACCTGGTGGTTAAGTTCGGCATGCTGCTCTTTGGCAGCCGAGGTTCGTGGGTTCGGATCCTGGGTGTGGACATACCCCACTCATCAGCCATGCTGTGGTGGCAACCCACATACACAGTAGAGAGAGATTGGCACAGATGTTAGCTCAGGGTGAATCTTTCTCAGCAAAAAATAAAATAAAATAAAAGAACAATTCTTGGACTGCTCTTAAATTGCTTTAGAAAATGTGAGTTACGAATCCTATGACACGATATGTTTCCTGGGAGGCTGGATCACCAACTGCACAATACTGGAAAGTAGCCAGTCTACTAGCATTGAAGCTGCGCTGTCACAACACAACTCCTCTGGGCTGGATGGCAGTGGAGAATGGATGGCAGCAGAATACTCAAGCAGCTGCTGCATGGTGAAGTAAAGTGGGGCAACCACAAGAGGAGGGGGCAGGAGCAACACTTGAAAGGAGCACTGAATTACAACATCAAAAACATGTGGCAAAGTTGTTGACTGCCGAGAACCCACAGCAGCCAACAGACTGGTTTGCTTTGCCACAAATAGAAACAGGGTGGCTTTTTTTGAGCAAAGGCATTGGGCCAAATGAGACTAAGAGGTAAATAGCAGCGGCAGTCACATATCAAAGGAGAATCTTTGTAATATATTCTATGACTAAGGATTGTTGGTCATTCTCTGCCTGTCTATCCAACTCCCCCTGCACAGAGAAATATCAGGATCCCAATAAAGCACTCTGATGAATACATGACACAATTTCTCAGTAAGCATCTTGTTTTTCTGAGAGTTCCCTTTACACTTTATTTATGACTCATATGGCATAAATTATTTCAGCCTGGCATTCTAGTTATACTTGTGCAAATTTGATTCTTCATCTCTAGTGTAAACTTACTAAAGACAACTCATTTACCTCTTGAAGTCCATAGCATAGTACCATGCACATAGAAGGTACTCAATAAATATCTGTTGAATAAATGAAGTCTAAAATTAGCAAAATCGCTTCATTAATATTGCAAAACTGCAAAAAGCCTGCTGTCATATCCCTATTCATCTATCTGTTCATCCAACAAATATTTATTGAGCCCCTATCACGTGCAAGGTAATATGCTAGATGATGTTGGTTATATTAACATGAAATGGACATGAACAATTCTCTCAAAGACTCCATAGTTCCATAATCCAAATTAGTCTCTTTAGTGAGAGCTAAAAACATAAACAAATTTTCTTTTTTCTTTTTGACCACATCTTTATCATAAACATCACTATACCTATGGAAAATAATGAGAGTTAAGAAATTTTTTGTTGACATTATCACATAATCACCTGAATTTACATTTATTCTTTTATTTCAACAAAGTAATTATTGAGTGTACATGATTCTAGGCACTGGGCTAGTTAATACATCACTAGATGAAGAAGCAAGGTCCCCGTCCTTAAAGAGCTTACAGAATAGAGAGCGCCCTGTAAGTGATTCCAGCATTATATGACAGATATAATGAGGCTGGTCAGGTATGGTTCTTTTGTATACTAGAGTCAGAAAGCCCAAATCAAACCAACTTAAGGAAAAACTCATAGGCTAAGATAACAGAGCAGCAATAGAACCTTGAAGAATAACAAGGGACTATTCTATTTCAATTTAGCTTCCTTCGGGTTGGCTCCATTTTCAGACAGTTCTCCTCCTGCAGAAGAAGGGAGCTCACGGGTTGCATCCTTTCACATACAACAGAGAGCAATGAAAGCCTTAGAATGTAGTATTATAGTCCCTGAGTAGGCTGGTGCGAATCACGTGCCCATTTCTGAATGAATCACAGAAGCTAGGGGGATCAAATGCATTGACTGGCTCAGCCCCCAGCTCACATTTACCTGGGGCCCATAGATGTGGGAGGAGTGATTCCGCAAAGCAGAGGCAGGGTGCTGTTGCCTCAAAAAGGAGGAAGTGATGCTAGACTACTAAAACAGCAAATGTCCACTACTTGGAAATGTACATAGTCAAGAACTAGTCAGCACCAGCCTGGTGGTGTAGTGGTTAAGTTCACTTGCTCTGCTTTGGTGGCCCGGGGTAGGTGGGATTGGATCCCAGGCATGGACCTACACACTGCTCATCAAGCCATGCTGTGGTGGCATCTGACATACAAAATAGAGGAAGTTTGGCACAGATGTTAGCTCAGGGACAATCTTCCTCACTAAAAAAAAAAAGAACTAGTCTTTGAGCACATTCTGGAGACGCTGCACTGGCCTAAGCATTTTTCAACATTGAAAGATGTTGACAAAAAGCTTATAATCCAGAAAGGGGGATAGGAAGAAAGAGAAAATACAAAGAAGAACGCCTCTGTACTTTGGAGAGTTTTTGGCATAGAGTTAATTTCTCACTGCAGGAATCAGGAAAGCCCCCCAGAAGGAGGTGGCCTTTGAAATGGATCTCAAAGGAAGGGTGAGATCTACCCACTTGCCCTAATATAATCTCATGATAACCTAAAGAAATATAGTTTCTCCTCACTTTGGAGATGACCTTTAAATATCCTGTATAATCTTGTTCTAAAAAAAAAATGTATCTTCAGGAAGTGGCAAACTTCCTCAGTTGAAGTTACTGACAGAAAGAATATGATTACCATTAATAATGGTACCTACCTTAAACTCAGGGCCTAGCACACAGTTGGTACTCAAAAAATCTTGGTTGGATGAATGAATGTCAGAATGAACAAATACTATGGCAACATGTTAATGGGTAATAGATGAGGTTCCTGTGGTCATATAATGTCAGTTTAAAAGACATCACTAAGCTTTGTCTATGACAAGTTGTTTCTCTACAGGTACATATGGAGCCACCTCGCTCCCTCAGGTAGCCCTCCGAGGCTCATCAGTAGCATCATTTGCACAGCTCGCATTGTGTGTAATGAAATCCAACCTGGCATCCTCTACACCTTCAGTCTTTCAGCATAAAACAAAGTGCAGCTTCCCCCACAGAGCATCCTGATTAAACAAATTAACTATGGCGCTGCCTGCAAATACACACACTAGAGTGCAGGAAATGAACAGATACAATGGCCAAGTCTGTATTTAATTTTAATTAAATTTCATTCTGTAGTTCAATTAATCCACATCTCCAAATGTCAGCAGGACTTAGGCAAATGGAATGACATCTGCTGCACCGCACAGGACTATAAAACCTTCACTGCATGCGAGGTCTCTGGAAGCACACCAGGAAAAATGAAATATCTTTATTAAGTGTGTAGTAATGTATAGAAGTCTAACTCAGAGTCTAATGAAAGAACATAAACTAGGAAAGAAAATTAGACTAAGAATGTGAGTGCTTACTGGCCTGGCAAATATTGCTCAATATCCTGCCTTGTGTTATTTATTGTTTTAAAGTTGCATTTGGCTTTATAGCTGTTTCCTTTAATATTTACCTAGTGGGCTTCCCACTTGCCCCGGTTGGTTTTCTTTTTTTTAACTGATACCGATTTCTCTCCTGAGAAAGGGAATTGGTAGAATAGGGGTGATCTTTCTACACAGAATATGGAGAAGACTACATTTGCTATGCAGGGCCATTTGTCGCAGGAAGCCAAAGGTGTAGCAGAGAGTATGGGGTTTGACAAGCATAGATTAAAATTTTTGTTCTGCCACTTATAATATCAGATTAGAAGGTTAAAAAAAACCCTCAGACATTATTAATTAGGGAGAGTGTTCTCAGCTTGACAATGACTGGTTTTGGGAAATGTCTGTGTAGTGTTTTTAGAAAATGTCAATGTGATCATTACTGTTGGATGATAAGAAATAGATGAATCTTATTAAAATAAATTTGTTTAGCATTATGTGCCAGCTACCGTGCTAGACCTGGAAACACAATGATGAATAAGACATGGTCCCTTCCCTGGAGAAGGGAGAAGAACAAGTGAAAAATAATCATAATAAAATGTGACAAATTTCTATCAAAGAGAGATGCCCAAATAATTAGGCAAGCCCTGGAGGAACGCTGAAAGCCTGGGGGTGGGTGCTTGTCTCCGGTGAAATGGCCCTGAAGGATGAACAGGATCTGAGCAGATAAATAGCAGGGAAAAAAGCAGAGGGAAAAGCACGTGAAAGAAAGAGTGGGGAAAGTAGTTTGCTGTCTGGTTTGGGAAAAGACTTCAAAGTCTACAGAGAAAGGAAGACAGGGGATGGAGAGAGAAAGCTACTCTGAGGTCAGAGGGGCTGATAATGCATGTACTGGGAAGAACCCAGAATTTGATCCTGGATGCAAAGGGGAATCTCTGGTGCAAGGGAATACATGATCAGATATGTGTTTGTAAGACTGGTCTAATGGAGTGGAGAGTGAAGGGTGGCAGAATATGCCACCCCAAAATATGCCACTTTGGCATAGGGATTATTTTGAGCTAAAGACACTTGAAAAACAGCAGGTGCAGAAGGTCACTCTGATCTCTCCTTTCTCCTGGAGGTAGGAGATAAAGCTCCCATGTGAAAGATGCTGTCCCTACACCAGGAGAAAAGAAACATTCCTATCCCAGAGATGGCAGTCGAGGCTGAGAGAAATCTGTACAGAGATTTAATCTCTCCATGTATTTTAGTTACTTTTCCACAATTGCTAATCTTTGTTCAACCTAGTACACGAGCACTTAGATCTAGTCACTTCTTTGGGCCTTCATTTTCCTATTGGGTCTCCCATGTACATGTAAAACTCTGAATGCTTTTCTCCTTTTACTCTGTCTTATGTCAATATAATTCCCAGGCCCAGCCAGAGACTCTAAGAGGGTAGAGAGAAAGTTTTGCCTCCCCTTCAAAGGCAAGCTATTGGAAGTATGGAGACCAACTGGAAGGGATTCCTGGCTTCTACTAAATCTACACACATGGAGGCTCATGCAAGGGAGGAGAGGGGAAATTGAGTTCTTATTTACATGTCCAAGAAGGGGCTGAAAGAGTAGGATGAAGATTGGTGGTGGCTCATACAGACATGAGGAAGGCCTTGTGGATCACTAGCATACCAGGTGGGTGGATTGTTGTTGTCATGAAAAAGGGAAAGAGAGAAGACTAGAGGGGGCCGTTGTCAAACGGCCTTTGCTAGTCTCCGCTCAGAAGTTAGAAAAATCAGCCTTTTCCCTACTCCTACTTTCCATTAAACAGGAATTCTTTTCCTAAGCGTACTCTTGGCCTCTCTCTGTCTCTTTATGTACTCTGTTCGGAAGGAGGTGGAATTGCTTAACCTACTGGTAAATTTGGGAATAACTAAGCAGGCTGTGCCCAACTCCACCATTCTTCCTCCTGGAATCTGCCTGACAAGTGGGTAACAGTTTAATTGCGGGGTTCAGAAACCCACATCCCCCACCCTGGTCTCTCTCAGAGCAAAGGTGAGATTGTTGGCCTCACGTGATGCTCTGTTTTATTTCTCACATTGTTCATGACCCGAGTGGGGAAGAGGAGTGCTGTTTACTGGGGCCCATTCAGAGACCCCAACAGTGAGGAAATGTATTTTTCGCCCTTCATTCTGGTGTTTGGGACTACCCTAGTCCCGAGCGGAGCCCTGCCGAGAATCAGCCAAATTATTTATGTAAAGCATTCAACAAGGAAGACAGATAAAACCTGGGAATTGTAATCAAAGGAGGCAAATGCTGGGCTAAACGAGGGGCTGAACACAGAGAAAGTCTAGGTTTCTGTTCATTCAAGAAAGAAAACAGCAACGAAAGCAAGGTTTTCTTCACCTCCATGATGGCTGTGGTTCAACAAGAGGGAGATTGCTTGCTCACGTTGAAATTTGGAATATCAGAAATGTTGATTTGTTACCTTAGAATATTAGTATGATAGCTTTACTAAATATTAGCCAAGTAGGATTTTTGGGTTGGGTTGAGAACCTCTAATTTACTGTAATATTATAATAATAATAATATTTTGCTGCCTTTTTAAAAAAGGCATCTTAACTTTTAACGAATAGCTTGCAAAAAAAATTCTCAAACAACTTATTTGTAACTTGGAGACTCACTGAAATGATACAAAAACATATATAAACAGAAATAGATTTCAATTTAAGAAGAAAGAAGACACTACAGATAGAGTGGACAGTTTATCATTCTTATTTAAAATATTAATTCAGTGTTAAAAACTAAGAGTTCCTACATAAACTAATGAAAGTTGTTTTTTTTCTAATATACGTAAATATTTTTGGAGAGAATAAAGCCTCTTTGTATTTTGCCATACTTTGTAGTTCTCTCAGATTTTCTTTTTTTCCTGTAATTCCGTTTTTATTCTTCTATCGCTTTTTCATACGCCTATCTAAGATTTTAACTCTGTTCTAATTTTATATTTTGATTTAAATTATGTGCTTACATATAATAGTATCATGCTTTAGGAAAGATCAAGGTTGTCTAACAAAATAGGAGATAGACTGAACCAGAGGACTTAACTTCAATATATTAATTATTAAAAATTTATAGATAATAGAATTAGGAATTTTGATTCTGGAAAATTCATCCATAAAAATTTTCTAGTTCTGCTACAATCTTGAATTATAAAATCAGCATATGAAGATGTGGCACTGAAATCGTATCTAATAAAAATGTACAGGAAGTAACAATTAGCTTCAAACTATCTCATGATGCTATCTACTTAGACATTGAATTGACATGTGGTTCCTAGCATGTTAACGAATTTGAATAGGAATCAATAATGTACCACTAATTTTATCAGGGTTAATGTTGGCTTTACTCCTGCCAGAAAGACAATGAGACATATTGATGTTATAATAGTCCAAATATGTAAAAGTAAAGAATTGAAGTTGTAAAAAACACTTTAATTGAGTCAATGAGTTCAATAGCCTCTAACAATCAATCTTAATGTATAATGGGAATAAGTACATTAAAGCATTTCTGGTTGCAACATTTCATAATTTATTTGCATTGAGTTATAAGTATTCTGTATACAAAATTAGGTATAAAAATTGGAATTTAGAAACACTAACCTATACTACTGAATGTTTACTACATTTTTCAAGGACCTGGAAAAGATAATATCTAACTATGAAGTTATGTGAATTCATCTCACTACGAAGAAATGTTTTTAAAAAAATAAAATTGATTGACACTAACTTAGAATTTTTAGTTGAGGTTTTTCTTGAAGTCAGGGACTCTGAGTTTAGAGCACCATCAATGTTTCTTGTAGCACAGAGAGTTCAGGAATTTAGACAACTGGAATTTACAATGGCTTATCACTGGTGGAAATAACTTCTATCTTGAATGATCACTACTTTTTAAGTCAGATTTTTAATAGTACATGAAGTTAAAATGTAACTTTTTAGATACTGAAAGTTAGATATACATAGTTAAATGAAAATCTCATGTTTTTCTTAAATTATCTGAATAATTTCCTCAATTTTCAATCTTGTTCCCACATATGTGGACCTCTGAATGGAAAGTCACTATGTAAATTATAGATTTCCCTATCTCTTACCCTTAGTTTTTCCCTAAGATGGGAAACAAATGGTCACATAATATAAATTAGCTATTTCAATAAAGGAATGCGTTTATTTTTATCAAAATAAAACATAAAATTCTGCCCTGTCAGAATTTTATGCATGAGCCCAACCCACTTAAAGGGCAGGTATAATAAAGCACCCGTTCTGTAAGTAATCAACAATCATAAGGTATTAATTAGTAACAGGCTCTAAGAAAAATTTACCAAATTTTCTAGATATTCATATAGTCTTAAATAAATTTAATGTACACGTTACATGGTATAATATCTAAGTGAGCTGCTTAGGAGATATCAACAGACTAATATGAACTACAAAAATCTCAAAATAAGATCAGCAAACTTCAGTGAGAAAAAGCAAAATTTAGGCAGGCTCGAAAGTCTAATTCTTGGTCTTGGTTTTGCCCTTCTACTAGAGATCCATTGCTAGACAATCCATTCAAACCCAAAGGAGAGTATAAGGATGAGCATGGCACAATATAGAAAACACCATGGAAAAAGTAAGGTTTACATTAAATATTGTAATGGCATAGAGTCACAAACATTTAAGATGACTTAGATTTTAGAAAATCCCCATCGACCAACTACATCATCCATCATGCCTCCTCTTTTTCCCCTTCCTATTCTTCCTATCCTATTCTATTCATCTCTTCTTACTGCATCTTATCCCTTCCCTTCTTTTTCTCTCCTCACCCTTCCTTCTTCTCCATAGTGTTCCCTACTGAATGCCCATTCTTTGCCAGGCATCATGGTAGGTACCAAGGGAAGACAATTAGGATCAGATATCCATCTGCAAAGAACATATCACCATTTTTGTAGGAGGGCCAGCACTAAAAAGATAATTTTCATTCAATGTGATAATTATAACGGAAGTAAAGGGAAGCCTAAGGAAGAGCACCTAATCAGCTGGCTCACTGGAGGTGATTCCTGAAGTGCATCTTACAGTATGAGGAGGATTAGCTATGATAAAAGGAATGGAGAAATAGGTTTCAGGGAGAAAGGACAAAATGAATGAAGACCCAGAGGATAGAAAGCATCAAACAATAGCTGTACAAGAAACTGTCTGCATAGCCACATTTGGTGGCCTGCGGAGTGACTGGATGAGTTTTATATTTTAGAAGGTTCACGCTGGCAGCAGAGTGGGAGGTGGCTTTAAGAGGAATGAAACTGGCATTCAGAAGTCCAGTTGGGGGCATTTTTCTACTGGATTCCAGGTGAGGGATGATTAATGCCTAGTGATCATAAAATAAAGAACATTCAACAACATGCCTGGTGGATCCAGAATCCAGAACTCTCTCCTCTCTACCAGAAACACAGTTTGTTATCCTACAGTAAAACTGAAACATTCTTGTTGCAGGCTTTGTTAACTACACATAAATCCATGAAGGACAAATCTTTGGAGATGACCAGATTACTGAGCTCTAGGAGCTCAGCTCCAAATTTTTTACATGGAACAATTCAATACTCATTTATCAGGAGTATTTGGCACGACACACTCATCTTTTGCATACAGAAGAGATGTGCCATCTTAGCGGGGAGGGAAAACCCAGCCAGAGCCCTTGATATTATATTCATTGTTATCAGATATTTGGAATCCATGTAAATATAAGCCTCTTGTTTTCCGCAGTAAAGAGTGCAGGCTTTCTCCTGGTAGAATCTCTTCATGCGTAACATTTCAGTGCTGCTCTTTCTGATGCCCAACTAGCTGCTCCATCACACACACCCACTGCTGGTGCCGCTGGAACATTTCAGGTAATGAGGTAAGGGGCACACTTGAGTTCTTTACGTGCCAAGATGAGAAAAATTAATTTTCAATGCTAAAAAGATGAGACTGCTGGTGCAGACGGTCACTAACCACCACCAGCTGCTCCATAGATTTGGCATTTGGAAAAGGAAGCCCATTTCAAAATCAATAACATAATTTCAGGACATGAGAAACTGAGCTGCATCAGTGTTTTGAGCATGAAGATCTTGTCCAAATCACGCTGGATAATTTGACAAAAAAGTATTGACAATTCAGTTTGTGTTCACACTATCTTCTAAGTATCTCAATATAGAAAGAAAATCATAAATGACAAAAATATTGTGTTTGCTTTAGTACATTCATAAATAGACTTCAAATATGCATCTGTGGGATTTATTTGCAATATGGAAGTTTTAACAGAGCATGGGATCTTTTTGGTGGAGGCAGGGGAGAATGCGATATCTTCACTACATACAATGCTCCTGAATGCCGATGGAAGGTCAAGTGATTTTATACATGTACTTACATACACAAACACACAAACACACACACACCATACTCAAAAGCATTTTCTTGCATTTTGTGTCATTGAAAGCACATATGCCATATGAGTTTTTAAAAAAGTGGCATGAATGAAGAGTGCAAAAAAAATAATTCCTTAAATCTAATTGTCTCCCCCTCTCAACTACATGATCCAGATCAGTGGTTCTCAACATTGTTGCACATTAGAATCACCTAGGAAGCTTTAAAACAACCAGTGCCCAACGTCCCATCCTGGACCAATGAAGTCAGAATCTCTTGGGGTGAAAGACCTAGACACTGGTAGTTTTTCAAGTTTCCCAGGTGGCTCTAGTGTGCAGCCAGGATTGAAAGTTACTTCTTTGGCAGGATTTTTCAACCTCAGCACTATTGACATTTTGGTCTGGATAATTCTTTCATGTAGGTTGCCCTGTGCATTGTAAGATGTTTCGCAGCATCACTAGCCTTTACTCACTACATGCCAGTAGCAACCCCTCCTCCCCCAGTTGTGACAACCAAAAATGTCTCCAAACATTGACAATTTTCCCCGGGGGTGGGTGGATGGGTGCAAAATTGCCCTGATTGAAGACCACTGTTTTAGAGGGAGAAAAAAAAAAAATCCCCCTTTCCCCTCTCTTAACTAAATTTCAGCAGCTGCTGTATGGACACCTACCTGTGGTCAATGTGTTTTTCTATTTTTCTCTCTTCGAAACTGCCCTATACCTTGTTCCGTGTTCTCCCACCTGCCAAATCCAACATAATCAAGTATTCCATCAAGAAATCTTCCCCAATGATCCCACCCAATCCTGACTTCCTCTTCCTTCTGTCCTCTCAGCGTACCTGTCCCCAGAATGTTAGCAGTCGGCTTCACAAGTATTCTTGTCTCTTCTGGTGGAAGATGTTCTCAATTAGACTGTAATCCCACTGAAAGAATGAAAGAACTGTCTTTTGCTTATTTTAGAATCATAGAGATTTTTAAACGGAAGGTTTTAAAATATCATCTTTATTGTACTTCTTCACTTCACCAGGCAATGTATAAGACAGTGTCAAATACAACTTAATACAGTATCAGCTTTCCCAATTAATTCCAGTTGGATTTTTTGAGGGATTCAAACTTACTTTAAAATTTATATGGGGGAAGATAGCCACGTATAGCTAAGTATACCTTAAAAAAAAGGACCTGCCCTGCTAGATATTAAGACATACAAGAAAACCATAATAAAAATCGTATTGAATTGGCACAAAAACAGACAAACTGATGAATGGAACAGAATAGAGAACTTAGATCTGTGATATATGTGAATTTAGTAAATGATTAAATTGATTTTAACAGAGGAAAGGGAATGATCAGCTAGGAAATCTTGCACAGCTAATCTTCTTGGTATGAAATATTGAAATTCACAGTTACTGTTTGATTTTCTTAAATGATTTCAACTCTTAATTTTTGTTTTGTCAGCTTCATCCTCAAAACCAAGTGGGTTTTTGCTGTTTGCTTAATAAAATGCAACTTGCTTCTCTATTGTAAGAATGACCAGTGACAGGTTAATAACTTTGACTTTAATTTTCAAATGTGTAGAAAGCCAATTTCAAGGGAAACAATTGTCTGTTTAAAGGAAAAGAAAATCATAGGGAATATTTTCAAACGAAGATATAAAAAGTACAAAGTAGAAAAGAGATACAAGGTGTAAAAATTCTGGGGATGGAGAGAGGGCGTGTAAAATGAAGAAGAAAGCACCCAAAATAGAAGCTAAGGGAGGCCATAAAATAAATGATTCTCAACAGAGCAGAAGAATGCAATAATTACCTTCAGAGGATTGAAGCTCAAAGGAAATAATGTAAACATTCAAGACTAAAAGGCAGGAGTAGGAAGGAACTCTAAATTCCGAGACTTTATCTTTAAATCTGAGCTGAGTGGTTACTACATTAAAAAATATTTTATTACATTTTGGATGAGTAACAACAATACTATTCATGATATATTGAACATCTTTATGCCAGTGATTCCAAAGTGCTCTGAAGATACCTTGTGACAGATATTTCCTTTTAACAGATGGAGAAATTGAGGTTATATAGAGCTTAAGTGACTTGCTCATTGTCACAATTAATCAATGGTAATGTGGAAAATGAAATTTAAAGTTCTCTGCTATCCAGTGTAGGGACTGTTTTCTGTCTCATGTTAAATGATCTATAATTAACTTATTATAGGAATAAAGTAGATTCTTAAAGAATAATTATGAAAGTCATGCTTTGGTTAAGATTCATGCTCATGTTATATTACTAATAAAAGCATAAAAAATACCCAAATCCTTTAGTTTCCGTAGAAAAAAGTAACTTGTTATTTAAATAAGGCCAAGGTAGATATGGCAAAATTTCAGCAACAATCAGCAAATTAAGAGGTAAATTTTAACTTAAATTTTTAAAAATCTATTTGTTATTTGCTAATAATTTACTTAACTGTCTTCTTAATGAGTTCTTAGCAAGTCCAATTAGAATTTTAAAAATAATTAGTTCCAAACTAAGAAATAACCTTGTGTATATCTTATGACTTTTCAAGCTCAACATATCTTTTTGACGTACCAAGTATTCATAAGGAGGGAGTGGTTACTAACTAAACATACATATGATCACGGAACGGCTAAATTAGCACCATGGAATAATTTACTGATTTTCTAAGTGTTTACTGATGGAATCTAGTGTTGATATATATATATATCTCAACAAATCTCAAAAAAAATATATATATATTTTTTTGCGTGTGTGTATGTGAGGAAGACTAGTCCTGAGCTAACATCCATTGCCAATCCTCCTCCTTTTTTTGCTGAGGAAGCCTGGCCCTGGGCTAACATCCATGCCCATCTTCCTCTACTTTGTATGGGACGCCGCCACAGCATGGCTGACAAGCGGTGCGCCTCTCCGAGTCTGGGATCTGAACCTGCGAACCCCGGGCCACTGAAGTGGAGCGTGTGAACTTAACCACTACGCCACCGGGCCAGCCCCAGAGTGTTGATATATTTTTACGTGAGGAATCCAACCAGTTATTCAATTACATACTGACTACGAATAAGTGATCATTTACTGATTTCACAGTCTACTGATGCATAGTTATTCATCTGGATCTGACATAAACAGAAAACATGACACTTAAAACTACCCTCCCAAATAAACTTATATCATAAAATTCAAATAAAAAATATTTATTTGGGCTGAATTCCCTAACTATGATAAATTAATGTGACATGAATTACCAGTCACTTTCTCATTTGATATTTTTCTCTTCTCAGAACTTTCATGTTCTCAAATTTTCTAGAGTTTCCCAATATCTAATAATAACTGCTTTTTCTTTAATGAAGGTGTCACCTTGACAGAATTATGTTCAAAAGTATAGGAAGGGGCTGGCATTCTTGAGAAAGTCTGCAGACATTTTTGCCTATGTCATTCCACTGTGAATTGGTCCAAATAATACTTAATTATACCTTAAGACACTGTGCAAGAAAGCTGCCACCAAGCAGTATCCTTTCCATTCTAACCACCACAGCATGCTGTCTCAGCCTGGACCAATCGTCCTGCAGACAGCATATTAGCTTAACTCTTTTAGACATGTTATATTTAGCACTATTTCTATAGCAAAAATTCATCAATGCCCTCCCTCCTTCCCTTCGTTTCTACTGAATAAGTAGAAACTTGGAACTTGTCATTCAATTCCCTCCACAATCTGGATTTAACACAACTTTCCAGAACTAATACGCAGCAGCCAAGTTGTGCTATTTTGCTATTCTTTAAATACATATTGCCCTTTTTTCTTCACCTTTTGCTTGCAAAGCTGTCTCCCAATCATGGCTCCCGACCTGAAATAGTCCACCTTCAATGTTACCCTCTCTGTGCAGCATCCCTTGATCAACCCATTCATCTCTCCTTCTCCCCTGCCCCTGCTCTCCCATAATTCTGTAGAAACAGTGTATGACTTTTACTAAATGTATCATGTATTAATTTCTATATGGCTATTTGTATGCAAGTCTCATTTTCTCTTACTGGACTGTAAGCATCCTGAAGTCAAGTCTCTATCCTGTGGAGATGCTGGTGTTTCACACTCAGTGGGCACTTAATACATATTTGTTAAATGAATGAATACAGGAGAAGAAAAAAATTAGAGGAATGATATAAGATGGTCAAATTGGTGAAATAAAATCAAAAGCTGCACATGTAATTTACATGAACTTATAGCTCCACCTGGGTATTGAAATAATTGTGGACTTCTCCAAAGAGAAGAAAATGTTAGAATATAAATGTATATAAGGAAGCAATTTTTGTCTATTTTGTTCACTGATGTATTTATTCCAAGTGCTTAAAGCAATGCCAGGCATACAGTTGGCATTTAATAAATATTCATTGAATAAACAAATAAATACCAAAAACAGTTATTTGAAAACATGCTCTGGCTTTTTATATACTCTTTAGACTTTTACTGACACTCAATTTCCTGACATTCCAGTTAAAGAAATCCAGTCCAATCTCATTTTCTTAAATATACCTGGCAATGTCTCTAAACAGAGATATTAAGAAAAATACAAAACTACCCATATTGAACATGAGTTTTGCATACTGAAATACTTTATTACAAAGAGAGAGGCAACTGAACTTTCTTGAACAGATAATAGGGTTCCAGGTTGTTAATGGTTAACAGCATTATTATTTATATGTTGACCTTGTGAAAGGATTTAATTATAGTTCGTCAGCAGGTTTAAACTTCTCTAGCTCTTGCTCGAGTTTAACTGGGCTGAGAAAGTTATGAAGACTGAAGAGTCCATTAGGTAATGACTAGGCATGCCAGAGCTGATGTATCACTTTTGATCCACTCCTCACAGCTCTCAGATAAAGCAGCCCTGTAATCATAGGTTTAGCCTTCTCAAATACAGCACACAGAGCCACGACCAGAAACAGTAAAGAAAACCAGAAGCTGGGGCCTGAGGTGAGGGTTAGTCCATCCTGCTTGTTACCAAGGACACTTCTCCAAATCAAAAACTGCACAGGTCACATATCAGCCACCACTAGAGAAATCCCATAGCAATTCAGAAAGCAAAGATGAAAACTATAATCAAATTCTGCTACCTGAGCGGCACATTGCCTAATGCCCTGATAACAAAACAGAAACCCCTAATCAAGAAGTCAGCATGTCCTTCAGGACAAGGGTAGATCAAGTATAGTGTCAACATGGCTACAAAGTCAAACCAAGCGAAATATTAAGTGCTGACAACATTCATCTGTTTCTTATCTTTCTTTCTGATTAGCAGACCTGGACAAGGTGGCATATCAAGGCTCATGAAGATTATATGCATATGTATGTGCTTGGGTGTGTGTGCCTGTGTGTGTGTGTGTATTTAACTACTATTTGTTATTCAAAATTCAGCTTAGATAAATTCTCCAATAAGCCTTCACTGATTGCCCCCACCTCCTATAGATCCTTGCTCCTTGACAATCCACACATGCCTACAGTGACCAAATGCCATGAATGATTACGATTTGTTTATGTCAGTCTCCCACTTTGGACTGTAGGCTCTCTGAGGGCAGGGACACAGCCTACTCATCACTGTATCCCACAGAATCAGCCACCTTGTGGATGCTTCACAAATCACAGAGGGAATAAGCTTTTGACCCAGACAGTGCTTGGTTGAAATACTAGCTCCACCTGTGGAGGCCTGTGGCCCAGTGCTATGACTAGTATTTAGGGAAATTGCCCCTCAACCCTCTGTTCTGTTTCTCCTCTGAGGTCATCCTTGGCTCTGACGTTTAGAGCCCATAGGCCAGTCCCACAAGTCCCTGTGCTCACCTCGCATCTAGAGTCCTAAGCTTTCATTTATCCGAACAGGTGTTGTCACAGGTCCCAATTTTACTAGCCTTGTATGCTCTAGAAAATAATTTATTTTAACTCTGACCTCAGTTTCCCTGTATGTTAAATGGGAATAGTAATATCTATACCTTGAATGGTGGTCATGAAGGTGATATGAGATAATGTATAGAAACCCTCTGCCACCAGTGCCTGACACATAGCAGGCACTGAATAATTGGTAGCTATTATTAAACCATTCTACCAACAACACTTCTAGCTACAAATATTATATAAATCAGCCTTCGGATGGCTCTTAGCTAGAATCGTGAGGCACATCAGTCTTTGAAGACACTTCCAGAGATCTGAATGTTGTCTTGAAATATAAAAGACAATCAGCACTTTACTAGCTGCTTAAAAGCAAGCCTTCTTTCCTGAATCCTGACATGCCCGATTTTATACCTTCACTAATTATCATTTTATGAATAAAAATGGTCTACTAATTCAGCTGCTGTATCTTCCTTCTGTTTGGAAAACAAGTATAATTATTCCGAGGAACTGAGATATACGCTCAAGAGCTTATTTGTCCAATCAGGAACTAAAAAAAATTTACGATATACCCATACAAGAGTCCTCTATAATACTCATGTTAAAATTTCAAGTCCTGAGAAATGATGAACTAAAATGAGGCATTTTTCCTCTCTAAAATACATTTATAAGCCAAAGAACATTATTATATTAAGGACAACTTCATTCTGAACATCTTAAGAATTTGTGAATTATCAGTTTCCCACTCACTGGATTTCTAGAAATGTGTGCTAAATTTAAACATTCAGTAGTCACCACTAAATTATGAATTTTTAAAGTTATCTTACTGGTGGGTGTTAGGCTGTGTCATGAGGCCAAATGGTAACTGAGCCTGTCATTATGCTCCTAGAGTTACCACTCCAGGAATCCATCAGACATCTTTGAGACATTCCTGTTCTTGGGGGCACTGGAATAGCATGGAGCCTCCTGGAGAGGGTCCTAGTGACTCACAAGTTCAGTCTCGTCAACTTTAACCACGATCACAAAGAGGAAGGTTTAAAGGACACGGCCAAGCCTATTCCTTCAGCTCCCTTGTAAAGATTGTCTTCTGGGGAAAATGGCTAAAGGCTCTTGGGTTAGCCCAACTCTGCTTTCACCCAAAATTTCTGGAAGGAGGTAACAAAAATGATGGAAATTGAGGGAGCTCTAGCTGGAAGCAGGAAATGAAGCAGTGAGCCTGTAGGTGTGAGTTTACAGCATTCCTCTAAGCCCTTCATTGTCAACCATCTCCAGGATGTGAAACATCAGCTCAGATTTTCTTCCTCATCTCTGATTTGCATTAATTTCCTAATGAGAGGTAAAATTGTTTAAAATAGGCTTGGAGCTCTTCTTAAGGAAAAAGTTACAAAATACAAATTAAAACTATATCAAGTTCAATTTCAAATAGAGATTCAGGTGAACTCACAAAATGGCTACAATAGAGGATCAAGGCTGAAGAACATAGACAGTGGAAGAAACTTTTGAGATGGAGAAATCAGGGGTCTATTTACCTAGAATAGAGCTAACTTGAATAGAGATGTTTATCCACGGCTCCAGTTGCAAGTCTTCTCAATGCACACCTATTTGGGCAGAAATTTAGCACAAAAACTGGGATACCTTCTTATTTTCCCTTCAGTTTTATCTGTCCATAAACAAACACACATACGTTTGAAATGTGAAAAAAGCTTAAATTCTGTAGCAGCTTTTATAAAAATAATGGAAACTTTGTAAAAACAGCTTTAAACACCCTGTTTGCCAAGTCAAACAATGTGCCAACTCTGTGAAAGCTGCTACAGGTTTTGTGCTTGTCAAGAGTTGTGGAACCTGCACTGTTCTGACAGTCACCAGAGATTATTTAAATATAAGAATAATTACAATTCTATCAGCCACTTCTTAAAATTGTATTAAGGCCTCTGAATTAAAGGCCTGCCCCAAAGAACAGGAGTTGCACTTGGCAGCAAATCACACTTACTGTGACGGCCCCCAATGTATGGGCATTATGCCGATCAAGCCCCCTTTCTTGACCTGATGATACTAGAGAACTTCTGCTCTTGCTGATGGAATTTAATGCCCATGTCTTTGTCCTTCTCTCTTTTTCTGTACCCTTTTGGGAATAGCGTGTTTGAAAAAGTCATCGGCCGAGAACAGGATTACTCATGGCAGTTCTTGTTTATCGTATCCTGTCGGATGCTTTCAGCTGCTTGATAAAAACAATACTTCAGAAGACAGAAAAGGTTTTGTTATTTCCTAGACAACTCTACTAACATAAATACACTTTCAGGAAAGGAAAAGAAGAATGACAATTATACTAAAGAAAGGAAGAATGACTGTCTTGAAATTTAGTGGAGGCCCTAACATAATGAAGGAATGAATGAATGAATAAGATAACAACCAGAGCAATATAAATATTTATTGAAAGATATTCAAAAGGACAGTCATTTTATATTCACTATTTGTCCACAGAGTCTTGGAACTTAACACTGTACATACAGTGCGACAAAAGCCACTGTCTTATTTGACTTTGTCATTTCACTGATTAAAAAAATAATAATAGGGGCCGGCCTGGTGGCATAGTGGTTAAGTTGACGCGCTCTGCTTTGACGGCCCAGGGTTCAGAGGTTCAGATCCTGGGCGTGGACTGAAGCACCGCTTGTCAAGCCATGCTGTGGCAGGCGTCCCACATAAAGTAGAGGAAGATGGGCATGGATGTTAGCCCAGGGCCAAGCTTCCTCAGCAAAAGAGAGGAGGATTGGCAATGGATGTCAGCTCAGGGCTAGTGTTCCTCATACACACACACACAAAAATAATAACTTAAATCGATGGTGTACAAAGAGAAGGGAGGTGGGAGAAATTTACTTCAACGGCAGGCAGTAAGTTGGTCATTTTTAGTGGAGAATTTAAAAACATTAATAACACCCAAAAAAAGTTAGCCTGCTCTTTACTCTCACCATGTACTGGCAATTCTAAACAATATCAATAATAAAATACCCCTCCCTGAAAAGAAATCTCTTCTTGGTCTAAGGTCCAAATAACTGGTGTGTGGTTACAATTGAATTTTAATACTATATATGCAAGCTTCAAATTAGCACATTTTTATTGCTTATCCTTTAATAAACATTTTTTTCTACATGGAAATTAATTCAGAGAACTTAATGTTATATGGTCAGCTCAGACACACGGAAACTCAGCTGCATGTGGTCATTGCAAGACTAAGTTCAAGAGTAAGATTGTAGCCACTCCAAATTGTTCAGCCTGGCTTCCAGGGCAGGTGGTGTCTCCACTGTGCAATGACATATTGCTGTGTTTAAACAGTAGATCTGAAACAAGCAATGACAGCACAGCAAGATAAAGACGAAGAAACAGAACTTGAGTTACTTCAATCTCTTCTTTTATATGACCATGTTATGTTTTCGTGTGTTGAAAGGAGTTTTTATTTGTGTTGAAAATTTAAAGATTTTTTTCTTTTTTCCAAAAAATATATCAATGTAATTAAAAAGTATAAATCAATTACTGTTTTCCTTTTTTTGGTGCTAAAATATTTATTTTATTATTTATCGTTTTCATTGACATGACTATATGCTCAAAGTTCAATAAAAGAAAATTTTCACTACATATGCCCCCTCCCCAGACATAATCATAATCATCACTCTTATTATTCGTTTCACTTTACGATTGTTGCTGAAAATAATTTTGTTGTATAGAATGGGGGTGTGAAGAATGCTCTGCTCCAGGTGTCAAATGTGCTCAGTATGCCACTGACTTAAATAGGAGCTTTATGCAATTTACTGATGTCATTAGTTTCTTCTTTCTTCCATAGTGTAGTTATGATAAAAATGTACAATTTAGAAGACTGGTGGAAATTGCTGATCTCTTCAAGTTATCGTCAGCTCAGAGGAAGCCAAGATTAAGAATGCTTAGAATTTTGAAGGCAATGCTTATTTGCATGGAATTTAAGCACTTTTCATTTTGGCACTGAAAGAACTCATTTGAACTGGCATAGGGAATTTTTGTATTTTATTTTTGAGGTTCCAGGTTATTTGATTCACTTTGTTACTGCTTTTTCTCCCCCCACCCCCTCTCACATCTTATTCATGTAGATTTCTGTCGCTTGTGCTTTAGAAGGACGTTAGGAGGGTTCTAAATCTACAGAGATGCCAAAATCAGATTTCTTCAAGTATTTCAGTTTTTGAACTGATGTGCCTCCTTGCAGAAAGTATCAGTACTGAGATTCCTTTGAATATGTTCATCTTGTATTTGAGCAGCTGGAGAATCAGCTGACAAGTTACTTGTGAGGATATAAAAATGTCTTGCCACAGAGAAATAGTTGGTATGACCCAAGTTTTCCTTTTTTATCAGCTATGAGGGTACGTTACAGGGTAAGGTAACCCCCAAATCACACTGTGTGGGTGAGCCATAAGCAGGTAACTCGGTTGTATAAACTCACTACTTTCTCCTCAGCATATTGCACATCATCTACAAAGCAGAGGGCTTCATTTTCATTTGTTTCCACTCAGTTTTAAGAACACTTCCATTTTTTCCTACTTAATTGATCAAATTCCATACAAGCTAAACTATAAAATTTCCTAAGGATTGAGCACAGGCTGGATATCTATGGACTCTATCTTATATGTAATGTGCCTATGTGTAAATCCTTCTCGTTTCAGGTTCATATATAGCATTACTCAAATTTGTGTCTATTAAATTGTTAAGGTGAATTCTACTCTCCCTCATAATTTGAAATTTCTAATGTGAATTTTATTTTAACACAAAGTTTAATTCTGAAGGCAGAGATATGGTGCTGATAATAATTATGAAAGTTTAAATGACTTTTGGAGCTTAAGTAAAAGGAGATAATTTATTTCTGAAACATATTAGAATAAGGAACAGGGTATCAGCATTCATGAATTCCTTAACTAGAGCCATTAAGTATTTCAGCTTGTCTTGGTAAAAATTACCTGGAATTATCTGGAAAATGAGGGCACATACCTAGAACAAAACTTCCTTTGATTTTTTTTATGGACAACTGACCTAGACAAAATTATCAAAAAACAGAAAATTGGGGGCAAATTCTTATTTATATAACCCCCCTGAGACTTCTTATTATATTTTGCAAATGAACAACCATATTATTAAAAATTTAAGTGACAAAAATTGGTATCATGATATGGCACATATAATATCTTAAATATTTTAAGCAGTTTACACATATTAGGAGATCAAGAGAATATTTATTATGCATAGTATATTTCAAAGTAATTTAAATGTTAGGATAAAAGATGCCAAATACTAAGGTTGTATCATCCCTGTTTTCCTCTTTAAAGATTAAAATTTAATTCCTTTGTAAAGATGTATATACCTAACCTTGGTTTAGAGCTTATTAAAATTACAAAATCTAGTTATTTATTTTTATATTATAAGGCATTTCCTAAGAAATGAGAAATAGCTTCCAAATTATATATTTTTAAGTTGTAATTTGATCTTAGTCAATTGTCTCATTACTAATATACATTAATTTATTTGAATTAAATTGTTTGGATATTAAAATTTTAAGAAAATTAAGTATTTGGTGTTTGCAAAGTTATCAAAATTGATATATTTCAGTTATATTTTAGAGGCAATGAACCCAAACATACTCTTCGTAGACATACACTACTCTACAACAGGTAACAGTAATAATTTACCAATCATATTAAAATTTATATAAAACTTTCCAAAATCTGAAAAGAATAGCAAGACCTGCTTACATTTGCCATTATAAAGGATGAGGCTCCAAGGCCATGGCTAAACAAAATTGACTATGTTTTTCAGAAGAACTTTCAAATTTGCTAATGTTCTTCCAAGAATTTTCTATTATAGGTAGACAAGAAAACAATTGACAGGAAGCCCATTCTAGGAGGAGAGGGGAAGGAAGATAGAAGAGGGCTGGGGAATGAAGAGGAAAAGGTTTCAATGTTCCCTACTTGGACAGACTGGGTCCATGCAACTCAGCTGCCATGGAGTCAGCTGGAATTTTCTGGTAGTCTATATGGGGAGGTTTTACTTTCCCTAGAGGATTAATAGGTAGATGATAGGAAATGCACATGAAACATGGCTTGGCTAGACCAAATACTGAATTACAGAGTTTTTCTGACCCTCTTTATCATTAACAGTTTTGCACAGCCTACTCCACTTTTGAACCTCTCCCTTAGGAATTTGAGATTGAGTTACTTCTACTTCCTGCTGAATTTCCAATAAGTAGGGAAGAGAAAGAAGAAGACTAAATTCGGTACAGATATTAGCAGTAACTGTTCATACTGTTTTATCCCTCGCTTCACAGCCTCCAACTTAGTGTCAGATAGACATTTAACTGTTTTTTCAAACCAAACAGTGCAATGTTGATTGATAGTTGGAAATGGATAAGTATGAGAATTCTGCACTATTCCCAAATCTAATAGATATTATGTATATATATATATATCCACAGACCCAAACTATTCACCTAACATTGCTGACTACTTATTACACAGGGAGTGTTCCTAGTACTATGGTGGATACACAGTGTGAATTTATGGCTTGCGCCTTTGAGGAGCTTACAGCCTAGTTGAGGAGATAGACTTGTACAGGCATGGTAAAACAGAAAGCATTATGAAATAGGGAATATTGTTGTGGGGCTAAGTGCTTAAAGTGTTCAGAGAAGGGAGTGATCTCTTCTGGCAGAAATTATCAAGATAAATTCCAAGAAAGAAGGGGACATGTAAGTAGGTGTTAAAGGGTGTTGAACTTAATATGTGCAAAAATGACAAGGATTTTAGTGAAATAGCCAAATAAAATCAAATGTAATGAAAACACATTATGACCAAATCATGCTGATTACATTTAATAGGTTTTCACAAGGAAAGCCTAATA
Source organism: Tapirus indicus (assembly GCA_031878705.1). Lineage (NCBI taxonomy): Eukaryota > Metazoa > Chordata > Mammalia > Perissodactyla > Tapiridae > Tapirus > Tapirus indicus. Next base: position 19,123,167 of record CM062925.1, read on the forward strand.
CAAAGCGGGTTTTGATTCCGCCTCCCCTAAAGTGAGTATTAAAATGAGCTAGTTTCTTTTTAGATCTTAATTATTAGAACACTTCCAAAACTTTGTAATATGAATGACATTTGTATGCCATAACTTTGAACATTGTATTTCACGGAATGCATTTGGAACTGTAAGACATACAAGGTGATTGTTCATTTTATCTTATTAGTAGCTTCCCTAGCCTCCACAGCAGCGCTCATCTGGCCCCTACTTCAGGCTCGAGTCATGCAGATTGGAGTTGACTCTCAATTACACCAAGTCTTTCTCCAAAGATGACAGTCCAAATACAGTAGAGATAAAATACATCAAGGTTTAAAATAGGCCCGTTCAGCCCCAGTGCCGCTTCATCATGAAATGATATAATTCACTGATGCCTCTGCCTAGCTAACATATGTTCTATTCACAGCCCGCGTCACTCTTCATTTGTAATTATTTCCTTTTTTTTTTCTTACCCCATCTTGTAATACTTTGCTTGGTTGAAGACAAATACTGAAAGGCAAAGAGTATTATCATATGATGACCTGTTCCAGGGTGTTAAACCCCTGTCAAGGTTTGATTTTAACATGGGGTATTGATGACAGTACATCAATTCAGGCATCATGTCCTGAATTAGACTATATTAATTATCACTTGAGTGCAATATGCATGAAAATGCTGTTTCATTGACTAAAAGGATCTGACTGAATAAAAATCCATTTCTCATCTGGTTGCTTATGGATAAAGACATTTTTTCCTCTTTGCCTTGGATTGTTCTTTATTAAATATGATTTTTATATGATTGTATGAATAAATTGTCTTACTCAACAACAAAACTGGAGAGTTTGAAACAAAGAAAATTTAATGGGTTGTCTGCTCTTGGCATTCTCTAACTACGTATTTATAGTTAATAATTTAGGCAGATTATTTGTAACAATACTGCCAAAAAAGTTCTTATTTTCAGCATTTATGAGGAAAAGATATTTTCAAATTGCTGCCTCTTTCATGTAAAGGCAATGAAACTTATAACTTACAATTATTTCCAGATAATGGAAGAGCAGCAAGCTCTGTCTGTCAGCTAGCAACTACATTTAAAAGTAAAACTAATATTACTCCTAACTTCTGAAAAGAAGACATTCACATGTAGAGTTTCAATGATAGACAAAGTTAAAATTACTCATAAATTCCACACACAATTTCATAAATACATATGTGCTAGGGAGACAACTTGATTAAAAAAAATTGAGGCCTAACTTTACTACACAAAAACTCTAGGTGCTTACAGTTTCTGTTCAGTTATAACAAAAATATCACGTTGGGCTTAAAATAGAAATTTTCTAAATCTTCTCAAGTTATAATATATCTTAAAACTTTTCCCATCAGTATCTCAAAACTAACGTATAAGCCTAAATCTAAAATATGAAATTAGAAATCCTAAACCCCAATTTCACTAAAAAATAAAAAAAGAAAATGTTTACTAAAACATACATTATTATGTTTAGTCAATGCAATCAGTTCATATACTAGAAACGATTTTTAATTGCAATGAAAAACAAACCACCACTCCCTTAAAAAAGAAACTGAAATGTTTCTTGCTTTAATACCAGTATTATTAGTAAATATGATTCTACAATTTCTCCCCAAATGGCCTTTTCAGTAAAAATTTCACAAAAGGTCAAATTTAAATTTTGATATAGGGACTTTTAAAAATTGCAAATATATATTTGTTTCATTATAAAGAAGAGTTGGGGTCCTATAAAGAATGTTCAAATTCAACTTGACAAGTTAAAGGAGTCATCACAACTAAAACAACGTTTTCCCGTTGTCCTTTCCACTAGATCTCACAATTCAAATGTAGTTATTAAAGGCACTGAGTGGGTCCTAGAAGGAAGCGGGGAAGCTGTGGTGATTTGGCCATGGCAAGGCTCCCCTGTACCCCTCACCTAACTTGTCCCTGAGAGTGAGGTCTGGCCACAAAGGGATTCATTAGAAAGGTTATATCCTAATATCATCATGATTTTAGAAAGCAATTGATCTCTCACCATACTCTTTGAATGATAATCACTGAATACTGCAATGAAAATTAGATCATGCCCAGAAAACAGGGCCCAGATGACATACATGTTTGGCCTAGAAGACGTTTAATAAACCTCACCTGACATTCAACTTACAAACTGTTAAGTTTACATAAAAATCTATTGTGTAGGAAGAAACCTGAATATATTTATGGGGCACATACTTGGCGTGGTGGAAAGAGTATGGCATAGAAATGATAACAGTCATAATACACTCCCGGCTCTGCTACGTACCAGTTACATGGAACCAAGACAAGTCATTTCTCTGAAACTAGAAAAAATAATGCCTGCTTCCCTGTAGCATGAGTGTGTGGCTGGGATTATTGTAAGCGAAGGGGCCCTGATGATGATGAGACATTACATAATTGCAGGGTAGTCTTGCTCCTGCTTTTAGCCTGGTAAGAGAAGGAATAAAATGAGGGGCGACCCATGTCGGCTAGAGAAAAGGTAACAGTGGAAGATGCTGACCTGGTCAACAAATGTTTCTAATTAAAATGAGCATAGATCTGAAGACTTGCTGGATCTTGCTTAACTGTGTAATTATTTCCCCCTACACCACAGTTTCACACTTTCCCTTTTTGTTCTTTCTTTGCTTTCTGGTTGGTCAGATGGTGACCAAATTGAGCCATTCAAGGACCTCTCTGACAACAGTAAACACACACACACACAGACACACATTGGCCTCGAAGGAAAGGCATTTTCCAATTTTAAAATAAATATATTTGAATATTAACCAGTTTAAAAATAAAAGCATTTCAGAACTGAAAATACTCCACCCACCCTTTACTACCATATTCTGAGTTCATAATTCTACAGTTACCACGAGACAAAGGATGGTCCATAAAATCTTAAAAGCAATAAAGATAAAAATAAATTTGTTATTCTATAATTAGTAATGCATTTTCCTCTGTTCACAGAATCCAACTCCTCATACACTGACGAATAGCTGACTAAATTACCTGTTAATACCTTATACCATCAACAAGTTTTTAAAACATAGCTTAAAATAAAGGCTAAATTTAAATAATATGCCCTGACTTTTTACTGCTCCAATACAAATTCCAAGTTAAATTTAAGGGACCAGAAAATATCACAATTACTGTTGTTCTAAGATCAAAATATTACGTTTAACAAAAGAAAAATAGAATTAAAGTTTTCACATCACTTTTTTTACTTTAAGTCACCAAAATGTTGCCTCTACTCATTTATATTAATAAAATGACCAGTCTTTCGTGACTCATGTACACAAGTCAAAAGGCTTACAGTTAACTTGTAAAACAAAAATTTTTCTCTCTCTTTTTCCCTCTCCCACCCTCCCTTTTTCCCTCCCTCTCTCTCTCTCACACACACACACACACTTTTGGGCTATAATAAAAAAGAAATCTCATTGCCCGCTAGTGAAATGGCCTATCATATGGCTATGATACCATCAGAATGCAGTGTTTCACAGCCGCCACAATGTAGGATTGACACATGACATTTACAAAATGTCAGAACCCCTCCTCCAATTTTAACAGCCTATTCCCCAGTAGGGTTTCACGATTTTAAATGAACTAAAGGCAACTGTGTGCTCATTAGCTGTGCCACTTCTGATACCTTACGTCGATTGACAATGAACCACCGCGATATCAAAGTGCAGGTGTAAAAAATAATAAGGCAACCGCTTGTGTAACAAAATCTCACTAACTGAGAATGTGTAATAAATATGCAAGGAGGCAGTTTTTTATTCATTGAAAACGTGGCATGGTACATCAAACACAAAACCCAAGACAGGGTTTTGACATGCCAAACTCAATTAAAATTTGTTTTCATGACTATCAGCAGAGAGACTCAGTAACTCATCTGTGAATGTAAAAGGTGATTATGCAGGTATCAATAGAAGGATCTAAAGATATGAAGACATTCAGACAGTGCCAGAAGCACAGCCAACATCTAACTCTACAATCACTTTTAATTTTAATAAGTGATAGAGAACTTGTCATATAGAAATTATTTTAGTACACTTAAAACCCGTTTTAGACATCTCCTGCCTTTTGGAAGAACATATACATTATTACCTTTCCATGAACCATGCCCCACCTCTCCAACGGCCCCAGGACCTTAATGTTTAAAAAAATCCCTAAAGGGGAAAACTTAAAATAATTAATAAAGCAAAATAGTCATAACAATTTGAATAACGTATTTAGTGTGTGTGCGCACGTGTGTGTATATATATATATATATATATATATATATATACACACACATATATATATATGACCGCATGACCGGTTTTATTTAGAGATAAAAGGCAGATGTGATCCAACTAAGAGTTTATTTTCTAGAAAATTAATTACATCACTAATTCCCCTAATCAAGAATATATTTACAGGGGGCCGCCAAGTGGCGCAGTGGTTTAGTCCGCACTTGGCAGCCCAGGGTTCGCAGGTTCGGATCCCGGTCACCCGCCAATGCACTGCCTGTCAGCCACGCTGTGGCGGCGTCCCATATAAAATAGAGGAAAGATGGGCACAGATGTTAGCCCAGGGCCAGTCTTCCTCAGCAAAAAGAGGAGGATTGGCAACGGATGTTAGCTCAGGGCTGGTCTTCCTCACACACACACACAAAAAAGAATATATTTACATTTTATTGCCTATGAGAATCATCCAGACCAATAAGTATACCATGATAACTGTAAAATCCTGAACTCAGAAGATGATAAATGCATTGGAAAAGAACTTGTTTAGTTTTGATCTATCCTCATCATTTAAGAATTGGCAAAATGATTTAGTGTATTGGACTGTCTGGGAAACTTCAAAACCATATTAAAAAGTTATGGAAGTAACATACATATTTTTTTTTCACATGAGGGAAATGTTCCATTAGAACTTTTGATGAATATGAAATATTTTATTTTCACAGGATGCTAGGAATCCTGACTAGCTGGGTAGGTTTACTATTAAATTCTATTACTGTGCTCACTAAGCCCTCAGTTAAACTTGGTAATAAAGTTACTTAGATAAATTCTTTCCTTCTCAGTAATCTTGAACAGATCACTCTGAGAAAATACAGAGACATTAAAGGGAAATTATCAAGATGTTATTAACAATACTGATATCAATCTTTAAGTATGGATGTTGTGGCCGCCGCTCCTTCCCGTAATTTGTTCAGTTGGCTAATTTCCTTAATAATGATAAGTGAAGAAAGCACAATAGAAAGAATACATAATAGTCATGGTTTTCCAGCTTTACTTTGCATCCAATCATCTACAGGCCTGGTTACAAATATAGATGCCAAGGCCTCACTCACAGGCATTCTGATGAGGTACCTCATGGACTGGGCTTGGGTTTATGTATCTGTACCCATCTCTACAGGTGGTTCTGACAAATACCAACACTTGCTACCCATTCTCTCAAGATACTGAGAGAGAATTTAATACGATATCTTGTTACTCACTTAGTCCTCCCCTTATGCCTGACAGTGTGCCTCTTCTCCTCACTGTAGTCTTGCCTCCTGATCACATCCCCCCAACTAACCTGCCCACATCAGTCTGATACATGATGTTCCTTCAACTACTACGGTTTTATAACTCAAATTTCAAAAACGTTGTTTACCCTGTCACTGTCTCCCAAAGCCCAAGGAATCAAAGGACTATTCCTCTCTGTGGAATATAAGGCCTAATGGCACCTGGTTCCAATCTATCTTTCCAGCCTACTCTCCTTCTATTCCAGCCAAATGGTTTGCTTGTGGTTTCCCTAAATGCCATTAACTTTTCAGCCCTTGGATCTTTGCTCACATCATTTGTTTTATGCTAACGACCATCCCTGTAAATCCTCACCCATCTGAACCAGATTTCATCCTCCAAATTCCAACTCAAGGTCCACTTTGTCCTAAATTAGGCTACGACTACTCTACACCAAAAAGAGACTGCCATTCTCTGGATCCTCACAGAATTTTCTGCCATTTGGCACTTTATACACAATATATTACTTTTTCATTACCTTAAATTTTTTTTTCCTGCCAAATACAGTAATATTGAAAGCAGGACCTCCTCCTCCTATCCTTTTAATTTCCTTCAGTGCTTTTTGGAGATCACACTTCCAGGAAATATTTATTGATTTGGTATATAGTCACATCTTTAGTAAGATACTAAGAATCAAATTGCTGTTGGTAGACTAAAAGAGCTACAGCCTCAAAGAGCATGGGTCTTGTTCACTGCAGATAAGCAAGGGTTTGATCACTTGGTGGTAGAGTAAACGGAGATTTTAAAAGGTTTTTCTACACTAAATATTTCAGCATCATTGCAAGACAGACAAATTCACATGTTATTAATGGGAAAAAAAAATCAAATCTAACAAATATTTATCGAGTGTCTCTGCTAAGGGCAAGATACTCTGACCTTGGGTACTGCAGGGGCAGTCACTCCATGACCCCTCAGAACCTAACACAGTGCTTTACATCTATCACACTTAGAATTTCTTTTCTATTCTAAAACTAATTTAAATTAGAAGTTAAGCACTTGTGGGAGAGACAACGATTAGATGCAACCTCTTCTCTTAAGGAGATTTGAATCTAGTATTGGTTTAAAAGATCAAACAGCCACTCAGTTTACTAGATTGACAGTAAATGGAAGTTAGTAAAATGCCAGAAGGTAATGAAATTTATTATGATAATATTTAAAGCATAATGGTATATGTATTCACGCAGAGGAATGTAAACATAAATTTGAGAGTCTCTAGATTTTCTATATATGAAGGACAAAGTTCCCTGCTGAATACAAAGAACGCTTGTGTTTTAAGATGGGGTTATTTATTTTTTGACTCATTCAGTCAATAAATATCAGAGTACCTGTATTCACTCATTCATTCAACAAATATGTGAGAGCTGGCCTCATGCAAAGTGTTTCCTTCCACAGGGACTGAGATAGATTCAGGTGCTCAAGCTGCAGAGGGTTTTCAGCTATTGCTCCTTTTGACGGGATGGCATTGAATGAAAATCCTTCCCAGTCAGGTTCTTATCCTACCCCTAGAGAGAGAAGTCTTTGCCACAGACCATGGCATTGAAATTGGATTTAAAGGCAACACACACCATATTGCCAATTTCCAATTGAAAGCTTGAAACTGGCTACTTCCATTCTCAGACATGACTCAGTGTTCTCTTCATTCCTCTGCTCTAGTCACGTGCTTGTATTATTCACATTCATTACTCTTTTATCCATTGTATTGTAAGCTCCTTTTTGGTATAGACAAAGATACTTTATGTTTTATCACCCTCAGCGATTAGCATAGTGCTCTGTACCAAGGGATTCAATAAATGTTAGTTAAGTTTCTTAAAAGTTTAAACATTTAAAAATTGAAAACATGGTGTTAAATGTGGTTGTTGTGGTGATGATAGTGTGGGATATAAAGACGCATAAGGCATAGTTCTGCTCCCAAAGAATTTACATTTTCGCTGAGGAGATAAAACACATTCTTAAATAACTGTAATACAAAGTATGAAGTGATAAGGGTCACAGAAGGGGTACAAAGGAGGTGCTATGAGAGTTCAGAGGAGGGAGAGATTACTTCCAGCTGTTCAGTGTCCAGTGTTCTGCTCAGGGCAGTGAGGATTATAGGATAAAAGAGAACAGTATTTGTGACAATTGGATATACAAACTCACTGGTGGGATGAACAAACACATGGTTTCTGGTTAAATAAAAACCCAAAGATGCATATATTAATCCAAAGGGAGTGGTACACTCAGTGCTATACTGTTTGCGAAAGAGAGATAGCCATGTGCAAGCGTGTTTGGGAAAGGCCTCGTGGAGACACTCAGCTTTGAACCTTCAACAATGGACAGGATGACTACATTAAAAAGGGGGATTTGAGATATGGGATATAACAGTGGCTGTCTCAGAAAGGAAGTTGAAAAAAGGAGATGCTATACAGTTGCTTCTCTTTGTAAAAATCAACCATCTGGAGCCTAAGTATGGCTCATCAGTTCCCTCCAACGAACCTAAACGGGGAGAGACAGAGTAGATGAAGCCTCACGTGGTATAAACAGCAGAGAGGGCTTGAGTTGCTCTGTTAGTGAACAAATATCCCTGGATGTCTTTAGGCTTTGACTAGGAACGTGATGGTGTGCCCTCTGCTCCCTTGATCTTGCTACCTCGTATGAATCTGTTGAAGCCATCGTCCCATATTTTAACTCATTTCTGACCTCTGACCATTGTGCCAGATAACTGATCTATTATGTTAAACATTTTTGAAACTCTAAATAAGAATCCCTTTACTGAAAGATTAAAAAGTGCTATAAAATAATTGTGAGAAAGAAAATTGGTTATGTATACTATGGTCTTAGGCATCAGGAAAAATTCATGGAATTCCTATTCCATCTTAAGGAAAAATCAATAAAATGTATTTTTTTCTCTGTAAAAACTTTACACTTTGCTTGTTACAGCTCCCAGATGATGAACCCTATCATTTTCAGAATACTGTTTTCACTGAAATGGACACTTCTCAATCTATCTTTGGCTTCTGTTTTGAATGGCTTCAAGATGTAGGCTAAATGTTTTTTCCTGAGTTTTATGTTTCGTCATTGAGATATTTGCAAAAACCAGAGTTTTTATTGACTTTAATAATTTTGTTTTTATATAGATGTCTCTTTCCTTCTAAGTAGATTTTTAAACAATACATTTTTATTCATAGTAAATTCATATTTCATTATTTTTTGTCTTGAATGAACATAAAAACATGAAATTAACATAGCGAAAAAACAGTACAACATGATCAACTATTTAGCATACCACAATGAATTATGTGAAAGTAAAATTACTACCGAAGTAATTTTTCTTATCAACAAGTCATAAGTATTAACTAGGGTCAAGTTGTCCCCAGAAATGATGTGGTAAAAAAAGTCTGACAAATCATTGAGTAATAAATGCATATGATCTTGACTCTAGAATTCTGTTGTAACAATTTGGAAAGAGTTTCAACATGTTATATATACTATATAATGAAAGCTTCTAGTTTCATTTTGAAAAGCTTCTTGTCATTTGCTTATTTCATCAGAAAAATCAGACAACCATAAGATTTTTATAATGGGTTCCTTAATTGCACTTAATATGAGTAACTATACATGGAAGACACATAACATCCATGTACTTATATCAAAATATCATTACAATTGTGGTGCATATTAAAAGTATGCAGGATCTACTTTTGTTTTGTAAAATTGTAGAAAATTTGTAAATAGCAAGGGTGACCTCCAGTGTGCAATAGGTTTATGCTACTGCATTTTTTCAGTAACAGAAACTGTGCATTGGTCTACTCCAATTTTCTAAGAGTAGTAAAGATAGGGGAAAGGGAATTTTCTGTGTCAAAATGAGTTTGTAAGTTCAAAGCAATTGCTTTGTTTTGTTTTTTTGGCTTTTTTGAAGCTTATGATGTTGCTTGGAACCTGAAAACACAAAAAGCTTAAACCGTGGGAAAAGAATCTGTGACTAACAAAAGTTAGAAAACTATTTTTCTCATATATGATCTGATTAGGACTTATATTCATTAAAGCTTTGAAGAATAAGCTGAATTTACATTTTTTTGCAAATGAAAATTCAAAAAGGACATTGTTTAAATACAACATACTGCCATGCAAATAGGAAACTCCTTGACATAATTTCTGTACACTGATACTGACACTTACACCAAAACACAAACTAACATCACCAAAAATCAAACTTAAAAAGCTTTTTAGAAAATCTTCAAGTTCAAAAGCTTTTCAGTGTAGATAAAATTTCTTTTTATGAAAAGCTAATGGCTCGCCACATTGTATAATATAATTTCTATTTGTCTCTAATCTCAACACAATAAAAACTATTCACATGAAAACAAAAAGCATGATGCTTTCCTTAGAAGCCCGTCCAATATCACTCACTTCATCTTTTACACTGCAGATAATACAAATCATCCTTAACTACCAGGGAATTTTTCTTTGCAGATTTTATTTTCATATCTTTACTTGGTAAACAACCTAAACTTTGGGGGGAATGAGGTTTCTTTTCAAAGGATTTTGTTAGTAAAACATCAAGTTCTGCCTTAGCTAACCAGACCACACAAAAGATCTAATTATATGGTGTCCACCAGAGCTCCTGCTTGTCAGAGTCAGTGTCACTCAAGCTCTGTCACTCTTTCCATTAGGCATATCTACTTTCAAAGGTCTAGGCCATGGACGTTAAAAATTTGCTCCAGGCTGACTCTTGGCATAAAAGGTATAAGGCTGAGAATGAATTGCTCTTTATGAATATTCATAACAATCAGTGTGGACTTTTCAAATTCCTAGACAGGGAAAAGGGTACATAACTGCATGTGATCTGCTTTGTTTATGCAATTATAATATGCACAGTGTGTGTGTATAAAATGTTTACTAATAAAATATAATTAATGAATTATTTAAAATTCACATTGGTGATAATATGCTCTAATTTTAATAAACTATGAAATTCCCAAGTATGGTAGAACCCAAGAAACGATAATTATTCCTTTGGACTTGTTATGATCTATCATGTCAAGAGTCTGTATGCTACCTGCTAAGAAATGCCTGAGCAGGCCCTGACATGATGGACCCTAATGGCTCCAAAGGAGCCATTATTGTCTATTGTGTCAATATTTTGTGTGCTAAACAGGACCCACAGAAGAGTTCTAAACTAGGCCTTTGCATATCAGACAGTAATGATGACTCAATCTATTATGTCAATAATATGGTATAAAAAAGTCATTCTCTTGAATGTACATAATTATAGTCGTAGGCATGTTTTGTCAATGATCTGCTTAGAACATTCTTTGAGTACTCTCAGAAGATAGCATCTTTCAAATCTCACTGGAATAAGATTTTTTTTCATTCTAAAAATTTGTTTTTGAATGTCATCTTTAAATGTGTCAAATTAATACCATAAAAAATTTTGGATCAAAAAGTAAATTCACCTGAGCAAATTATTTTCATAGACTCCTCTTAAGTCAAATCAGATTCCCCAGGGTCCCCCAAAACATTTTAGATACATTTGTAAATAAAAAAGATAATTTTTACTTTCCTTCCTAAAGGAAATGAATCAAAATTATCAATGCAGCTCTGACCTTAATTCACACGAATACCTGTAGGCATCCCAAGGGGCTCAGCCTTGAAAATATGTAAGTACTCATTACAGTCTACACTTTTTAATCAAAGGAGGAAAGATTAAGGCCAAATATCAGTCTATATTTATTTTTGAAGATATCATTATAAATGATGATTTTCTGTTGGAACAAATAATTTGTTAAAATGTATTAGGATTCTACTTTACTTGAAACATCAATCTTGGAATGTTGATTATATCTTTAAACACTAAGAATTACTAAGTGTTGCTTAAGAACTCAGAGGGTATCTGTAATAAGCAATATGTAAGCAAGAAAAAGCATGATAAAGTATTAAATTACAGTCCAATTTACTTTCAAAGCTACATTTTAAGACTAGGGAAAAGAGAGTAACTTTTACGGCTTAATATTAATACATTGATTTCTCATCCTAGTTATTTGTTAAAAACCTGCACTGGCAAAATGCCAGCTATATTCATGCACCAAGTTGAAGATCAAGAATTTTTAAAAATAGTATCAAATGTCTTACATTTAAAATAGGAATCTAATAAAATGCCTCCTTTTGTAATTTTATACAAATGGATTAAGCATCATAAAAAGCGGATTCAGTGCTTTTTTGTGTGTATTGATTTTTAAGAAATAGTTTCTCAGATGTGTCAGACATGCCTAGATTTTTGAGGAAGAGAGTGTTTTTTTTTTTTAATCTTGGCTCTGTTCTTATAAAGCAATGTTTTGGCAAAGTCCGCAAGTTCCTTAAATGAAGATCTTTTTTTCCCTCCTTCTGGGTATCAGGAGACCATTTTAATTCACTCACCAGCTAAATTCTCAAAGGAACTGGTGTATATGGTAACATAGGAGCCAATATCCTAGCTATCAGTTTTCATACAGCCTAGCTGGACCTTTACATTACGGCTGCCCCACATTTATTGTTCTTTCATTGCATCTGTCAGCATTTCCTGACAGCGTATTATGGAGCACATGGCTACAAAGTCAGTATCAATCAGACCAAGATCATGCAGATATAAGTAGCAGACTATTGATAATGGGCCTTAAATCAGATCATCATGGTTTAAGCAAAAGATTCTTAAAAGGCAGCAATCTCACGGGAACTCCTGCTTGCTTGCACCTGTTACAAACCCTACAAGCCTGTTTCTACCACCCACCACCTACAACTTCTCTAAAGGAAAAAAAAAAAAAAAGGATCCATTAAATGCACATACAGCGTCACACATTTCACCGTGTAGAATGAAGCATGAAAGCAAAGGCGGCAATTATAATACAACTTTTGCTCCATCTCTTTAAAAAATGTGAAGTAATATATAATACCTCCCTTCGCACTAATGAAGCCAGCCCCCAAGCCCCCTCCAACCTCACATCGATAACAGCAGTTTTGTTGTGCTTTAGAAATGTCTAACTTCAAAAGCATTTCAACTTGATATGGCCATTTAACAAGAAAAGTGAGAGAATTCAGAGAGTTTAGAGGTATGCTACACCAAACTCAAGGCACCATGTTCAAAAGAAAGGCATCTAATTTTTCCCAGACATAAATAATAAAACAAAACAGGAGTTGCATGCAAATTTAGTAACATAAAATTTAAGGTGATAAACAGAATGGAGGCTGGCTTCTTGTTAGTATTCCTTAGTTATCACCATAATTGCTGCATGTCTGTCATCACTAGCAAAAGAAAAAAGTGTCTTTCTCAGCTGCTCCCCTGCTTGTTTTGTTCGCTGTATTCTTGTAAAGTGGGAGAAAATAAGTGTCATTTAATGAATAGTGCTATTCTTTGTCTGACAGCTTCATATCTGTTAGGTGTAGGAGGCCTAGTACTTTCTTTTTCTGATAATGTTTTTGACAGTGTGCTAAATTCCTCCCCCAAAAGGCCGGCGTGTATATTCTGCTAAAAGGGGCTTCATCTATCCTGAATGGATGCCCTCTTTTAACCCCCTTCAGCTTCTGTTCTTACATTAATTGAGCTGATCAGATTGAGCATATGAATTTGTCTTTGATGTATTCGTATGTTTAGTTGACGTTGCTCTCTCTCTCATTGGCAGCGGACAGAGCTCTCAGACAAATAGGACTGTTGCCATGGTAACAGGCAATAGCTAGGGATCTCTTGAAAAATATTTTTATTTCAAAATTCAAACTGGAAAATTCTCACTGGATATGGTTCTCAGTTCTAAACGTGTCATATCTAATGATGAATGCAATTAGGAATCCCACCAGTGTTTTAAATAATAAATTAGCCTAATTTTCTAGGCCTGGCATGATGACATACAAATACTAAAAAGGCGTCTTCTTTTTTAAAATCCATGACAAAGGACTTATTAATGACTTTTGTTCTTAGGATTTCAAATTAAAACGGATGGTAGGCTAATGATAGTGCATTCTATCTGCTGAAAACCAGAGGCCTAGAGGTAAATTTATTTTTTTTAAAGAAAATACTTTAAGCTGTTCTGATATTTGGATATTTCATTTTAAAAAAAGCAGGTGTAGAAATCCTTCTATAAATGTGGAAAGCTATAGCAGTTGGTAAGTCTCAGTGGATAAAAAATGCCCATAGCCATTTTTAATTACTGAGCATGAAAAAAAAGGGATGGATGGTAAACATAAGTTTTATAGATCACTATCATCTTACAATGGTGGAGTTTTCAAATTCTTACTATTTAATTTGAAATACAAAGATAAAATAGAAACAAATACTTCAATTTATGATATAAATTGTAGTTATTTTTAAAACAATTTATTCATGATTCTACAATTCCAGTTATATTAATTATTGTTTCCCCTGACATGGGGCTTCAAGAACAATGAAAATCACTGTACAGTTGGACAGTTTCAAGGATCTGACATAATGTGTAATCACATTATAAAGAGGTTTATTAAAAATAATTTTCTTATTCCTCAAACTCTTTATTTTTAGCATTGTTCAGTTCTTTGGTATCTGTTATTCACTGTGTTATACATTAAAATGCAGAACTTAGCTTTTTGATATTAGATAACTGGAAGTGCTACTTTAATTTTGAGTTAAAACAGTCAATATAATAAAATCAAGCAAACCCATGTGTATTTTTGGGTCTGTCTGAAGAAAATCGATCTTAATCTATAGAATGTCAGCATAAATTAAATCCAAATGGTAATGAGGGTCTATAATATATGAGTCTTCTCATGTTAAATATGGCTTTACATCTGTACATATAAAAAAGTTTGGGCTTAAAGCAAAAGATAGAAAAAAGCTAAACCTAAGATATTAGCAATTACTAACCTCTACTCTTTCATTACTACCTTCTATATAATAATTTTGTTACTATGGTCTAAATAGGGTATGACTATTACAAGTTTTATTCTAGCCTATGCTACTAAATCACCTGAAATATTACTTTTTTCCTCAAAAACTGAAGTGTAATATTTCTTAAAATACCCACAAAAAAACCTGTTGTATGAAAAACTGCAGGGGACTAGCAAAGAACATCTCAGCTTCTATTGGTAAGTGAACATTTCTCTCCCTAACTATATTTCGGATCTATTTCATCAAAAAACAAATCCACAGTGAATACAGTAAATCCAAATCGACTTGAGAGTTCACATGAATAGCTGAGCCCCTTGAAGCTCTCCTGGAAGGTGAGCACATACCTGGGAGGTCAGGCATGCCCCTCACCCCACCTGGCTGTCCTAACGGTCATAGAGAAACAGTCCACTCTGATGAAGAGGATACATATCCTATTTCTTCCTCTACGAGGCGTTAGTTGTTCTTAAAATAATTTTTAAAAGTTCCTTTTATTGTTTTTTAAATTACAAACATAATTCATACTTATCACACAAAAGCCAAAAAAATCTTGAAAGCATCCCTTCATCACCAAAGCTAACCAGGCCACCTTAAAAGAACCACTGGCTTAAAGTCAATAATGGGTTACACATCCTTTCAGACCTCTTTATATTAAAAGCCATTTTGAAAGCACCACATTTCATTTACCCTCTACCTTATGACCCATGATAATAAGTAGTATGAGAAAGGGAAAAGAGAGCAGGAAAGGTTTTCTGTTTCTTTTTCTTATTCCTAAATTAGATAGTAAGATGTGAGAAATAATACTGTTTCACCTCTCAATCATCAACAGCCACAACCCTGGAGCAGAGAGGAAGTGAACTGAGGTGGTTCCTACCACACCACTATCATAACCCTCTAAAAGCCTGGAAGTCATAATCTTCAACATCTCCCAGTCCTCCACGGTCTGGGAGCCACTTCCTTGATGTGACTAATGATCCAGAAGTGATAGTACATACTCCTCACCGGCGTACCATATTGCTATGTTGGGTTATAAAAGAAAAGCCCTGCTTTTAAGTGTTTAAAATATTTTGAAAATACAAAGCACGATGGTGCCAGTTTCTTCTCTTGCTCGGCGCTGCGCAGATCTACTCCAAATACAGGGTGGCTCATTGACTTTGGCGCTCAAGGCTTAAAGCAGCTCCATAGGCGTCCAGCAAGCCAAAATGAAAGCTAAACACGTTGTTACTGAAACCTACCCTGCATTCCACAACTGCAGGGATATACCTTAAAGACAATTTACCTCAGAAAATATAAGGCAGCACGGGGCAGTGGAAAGAGATCTAGATTTGGAATCAGAATGACAGGGTCAGACATTTCTCACTAGCTCCCAGACCTTACGTGAACTTCTTGAGTCATAACGTCTTTCTTCATCTATAAAGTAGGGATCATAATATCAGCCCTCCTCTTAGGCTTATTGTGCAGTGAAAATGAGATAACACATATGAATGTGTCTTAAAATATATATAGATTGCACTTGAACCCTATATTCTCTATTTTTAAAAAATTAGAATCAAGCGTATTGATTTTGCCATGTAAGCTACATTTCTCCATAAAAATCTTCAAATTTATACTTATCAATCATGGATAACTAATTTAATTTTATAATGTATCACATTACAATATAAAATATATTAATTTTAAAACACATTATTATGAAAAGTGGTTTGTTTTTAAATCACATTTAACTTAAAATGTCTAATTCCTATATACCATTTTTTTCTGTAGTGGAATATGCTTTCAAATTTATTAATTTAGAAAGTAAGAGAAATTACAGAGAGAATTAGTCAAAGGCAAAAATTAAATGTTCCATGATTCACCAAATTAAAATTAAACAATTCAAGAGTAATACAGAATTTATTTTGATATAAAATTTCTAGTTTGCATATTTCAGAAAGTTTAAGTGTAGACTCATCATTAGTAATTGTCTATGACAGATTATATATAAACATATATACTATATCCATGTATATATAATAGATACAAAATTAGGCAAGATGGATATAAATACACAAAATAGTCCCTCAATTATAAATAGATTATATTCCAAAAGTTTATTAGTAAATTGCTTACTAAGAACTTGGGATATATTTTCTCATAAGAACAACATTAGCATGATGTGGTGGGCCCAGGCTACTTCAGAAAAAAATCCATTTGACCCATAATTTACCACAGAGATTAATTACCACATGGACAAGATTTTCCTGTAGAAAATACACGTGTGCCCTTGCTGGTGACCCCAGGCTTTTTCACTGATTATTGGCGAGTTGGAAAGGGTGGTTGGTACAATGGGCTGAGCTCTGAGATTACAGAGAGCAGATGCCAGTTTATTTACTTTTGGAAGAAAAAACAAACTCAAAAGATCGGGAACAGGAATAAGAAATTAAGGCAGAGACTATAAATGTTATTTTTCTGGTACATAATAAAGGGTTAATAATTATGACACACAATAACATTAACTAAAAGAACTAAGCAGGCAGGGATTTGTGGGAAGTGAGAGGAGGCTGAGGAATTGGGACAGGACCAGGGATGTTGGTGCTGTGGCAGCAGCGGGAGGTGGAAAAAGAGGAGAAGGCTTAAGAGGGATGATTTCTTCCTAATACTACCTTCTGGTCTCCACAAAGCTTGTTCTGGGTTAGTCCTAAATAGACCAAAGAGCAAAGTGAAAATCACCAGGAGAAACCTGGGGGTAAGGAGGTACATTTCTGTAGATGGTAGTGCCAGGGTTGGTATTGAGGGAGAAAGGGAAAGGAAACACGTCCAAGTGTGGTGCCTGAAAAGGAGAGGGATCCCCAAAGCCACAGGCTGTCTGTAAACAATTGTGAGCTAGGTGACAAATTGAGAAGGACCCAAGGGAGATGGATGGCAGCACTTGATCACTGCCTCCCTCCCTGAGAGACTTAGGTGGCTCTCAGGTTACCACAGTCTCCAAGTTTTCCTTGTACTCCTCTGACCATTCTTCCCC
Source organism: Tapirus indicus (assembly GCA_031878705.1). Taxonomy (NCBI): domain Eukaryota; kingdom Metazoa; phylum Chordata; class Mammalia; order Perissodactyla; family Tapiridae; genus Tapirus; species Tapirus indicus. The sequence goes on from CM062925.1 coordinate 19,140,614, forward strand.
AGTGGCCTAACTGGATCTTCCTCCTCCCAACTTCTCCAGGTTAGAGAGCCCTGAGCCTCAAATCTCAATCAAGATGATACAAATCAATTCCATGAGGGCTTATATATACTATCTGGACTAGGACGACTGCCACAACAACTCCAACTCCAATCTCTCCTTCGAGTTCCACATTACTATGTCCATCTCCTACTCCTCCTAGATGCCATAAAGGCATCTCAAATGTAATATGTACAAAATAGGGTTCTTGATTTTTTTCCCCCAAAACTCAATCCTCTCCCAGGTTTCCTCATCTCATAAATCACACTCTCATCCACACAGTTGTTCAGGCGTGGGAGATATCTTTGATTTGTTTCTCACACCTCACACCTAATCCATCAGCAGTCCTTCAAGTTCTATTTTTCATACTGTTCAACTCAGTATCTTCAAAATAGACGCCATTTCCTACCACTTCCTACCACCTCCATCAACCATCAGTTCCACCTGAGACTATTGTTGCAGTATCCTAACTTTTCTCTTCCACTTTTCTCACCCTTACAGTCTATTCTTCCCAAGCAATCAGAATGATGTTTTAAAGAGATAAGTCAGATTAAGTTCCTTCAAGTTCAATACTCTCCAAAGACTTGATATCACACAAAATCAAAGCCTTTCTATGCAATCTGGCCTCTGGTCACCTCTTTGCCCTCTTCTCCTTCCTCTCTCCCCTCACTCATTTAGCTCCAGTCATAGTGGTCTTCTTGCTCTTTCTGGACCATGTGGAGCTTGTTTCTGTCTGTGAGCAGATGGCATGTGCTGTTCCCTCTGCCTGATGTGCTCTCTCCAGAAATTTGCATAGCTTGCTCCCTTAGGCCACACAAATGCTACTTTCTCATAGATGTCTTTCCTGGTTACCCTATCTAGAAAGTCACCCATCTTCCATATGTACGACATGATGTTACGTATTTATTCACCAGTTCATTGTCTGCTGTATCATTAGAGTGTAAACTTTACAAAGGTAAGGATTTTGTCCAACTTGCTCTCTACTCATCCCCAGCCTAAAATAGTCCTGACTGTGAAGGTACTCAGTATATGTAGGTTAATTGCTCATTTTGACACCTCAAAACGTTTGTATTTTACAATGGAAAAATACTAGTTACTCATATTGACACATAAAGTCATGTTTTACAAAGAAAAATGTTATGTTACATGGCCTATAATCCATCTTTCAGAATATAGTTCTATATTTTTGATATTGATATAGTCTAAATATATCAAACTATATTTTTAAACTATAGGAGATTATTTTTCCTATAGTGATTTTCAAAACCAGTTGGATTTTTCAAAAGCAGTTAATACCTTTAAAAGTAAGCACTTTCTAGAATTATACACTAGGAGAGGGGAAAAATGAAAAGGCTGACAAATTCTTTACTCATATTTTTAAAATGTGTTCTGAGATTTAAGAAGTAATTATGTAACTCTTCCTACTGAGATTTTGTTAAATAATTTACTACTTGACAGTTTGTGTCACAGTTTTTCACACTATATCTGGAGTTATGAACGAAACTATAAATGGCCTACTACTATGATCTAAAGTAGAAATTCCAAGGGTAGGTTAAAGTAAAAATCCCAAGGGTAAAGAGTTTATTTATACTAATGGTTTAAATACCATTAAGTTATTGGCTATCTAGGAGAAGTATTTTGAATAAATGCTAAAACCCTTCAAGAGTTATAAAAGTGAGCATTGCCTTTTATTTATTTATGCCAGGTATTGAAAGTTAGTGGCATGAATATTACTAATAAAAAAGCTGATACTTATAGAGTGCTTACTTTGTGCCAGGTACTATCTGAAGTCTTTTATTTGATAATTTCATCTAATCCTTGTAACAACCTTACAAAGCAGCTCCATTTTACAGATGAAAACACTGAGGCTTGAAAGGTTGTCTATCCCAGCTCACAAAGCTAGAAGGTAGTAGAGCTGAGATTTGAACCTAAGTGCTCTGGCTCCAGAGCATGTAAACTTAACCGCATGGAGTTACACCACATGCACTTTGCTCCATGATTCTGCCAGCAAGGTGTATTTCAGTTAGCAAAACAGAGCTTTTTATATGTAAGAGATTATCAATAATGGGAAATTCTTTCCTAACACTATAGATAGGTAATCACCCTTTGCTCTGAAAATGGTTGTCTTGGAAAACAGTTTATTAACACATTGTACATCTTCTAGTTGTCTTCAATTCTTTAAAGGTACATTTGTTGAAATCATGTTTAACAGAAAATAAATTTTAATTAGTAAAGTTATATGTGTATAATTCCTAGAAAAGCAAGATTTTATCATAAAAATGTTATAAATGATTGTAACTTACAAGATTTCATTATTAAAGTTATTTCTTATTCTAAATTCAAACAAACTATGGACATCTTATCAACACACAAATACTATTTTAAATTGGTTTGTACCTAATTTGGACAGGTCAAAAGCCACATAAAAATTTCAAAAGGCATGCTTATGATGAATCCTGCTTTTAAGGTTTTAGAGACCAGATTTTTTTTAACTTTTACCCTGATTTCTAACAACTTTGAGATCATTCTCATTGGAAAGTAGAAACCACAGAGATAAAAAATACTTCAGGCTTTAAAGCTCTTTTCAAAACAGAATAATACGTGTGCACTAAGCCATAAGAGGCACCGATTTCTTAACCACCTATGTTTTAATATCTTAAATTTCTGTCATTGATATGTTTCCCTTTTTAGGTAGATCACCTGAAAAGGCAAAAAAATAATAGTCTGCAATAATTTAAAGGGTGCCCAAACTACCAGAAACTAATCAAGGTTACCCATCCATAAACTAGCCGACAAATAAGGCCATTATCTATTAACTATAGAAGCTAATAATTAAAAAAAATCACTATAGACTTCCTATATGTTAGATTGTCCAACACTCTGCATTCTACAGGCGTGCTTTGCACTCCAGCTGTAGCAGTAAAATTGCTAAAACTGTAATTCTCTTAATATTTAAATAATATATTAAAATTTAATTTTCAGCACCTGGAAGAATCTGTTTGTGTGCCAGCAAATGAGGTAGCTGAGCCTGGAGCCCCTATACATATGGGACTCAAAAACAACCTATCACAAATAATTACTAAGCTAGAGCAGCTGTAGTCACCACAGTAGTCATTTAAAAATCAGGTCAAAGTTGCTTGAATTCTTTTCCATTTTCAAGATACTGTGCGCATAAATTCTGTGGTGTTTATCTTTTTCTATTTTCCACATTGTGTAAATTATTTATTTTTACTGATAATTGTAGATTGGGGTGGAAAGTGTAGCAAGGACATTGGTGAATGTTTTTTTTAAGTTGGGCGTGTTAAAAGAAATTAAGCCCCTGATTTCCCAAGTTCTTTAAATGCCTTACATGAATGTGCCGATCCAAAAGCATATGTATTTGTTAAATCTGTTTACAGGAAGGGTTATATATTCTGTGAATAAACAAAGAAAAAAACCTAAAGTATATTTGTTGCTGCATATATGTAGTTTTCCACACACATTGAGCCTGAATAAAATGAGTCTAAACATAGATACATACACATACGTCATTAATAAGATATTTTTCAACATATTCTCTCTCTATTTTTTCAAATCATGATGCCATCTGGTCCATGTATAAAAGAATTTTAAGTTTTTCATTTCTTAAATTTGAACAAACTACTAGGGGAGAGGACTAGTGAAATGAAAATTGAACATTTTATATTTTATACACTTTCATTTACACCTAAGAAAATAAAACCATTTTAAAGAATGTCTTGTATAGACACACTTCCTAAGTTCACAACCCTGTCTGGAATTGGGTAGGTGTTCAATCTCTTCTCTTCCATCTCAGAATTCCTAATGTACTTACTAAGGAACAAAAACTCAGGAGAACATGGGACATCTTAGGATTTTTTCCATCACTTTAGTGAGATTCACATTGCTATACCCAAAAGCTCTAGATAAAACAAAAATTAATTTGAAAAGCATCTTTAGTAAAAGGATGGCAATGACAATAAACTCCTTTCAAATAGAAATTTTCATTGCTTTGACTTATTTTTAGATTTCCAATAAGATTCTTGGATATGGAAAAAGGTCTAAATGTCTGTTTTTGGAAAGCATCGAATGACATCCTACACCTGATATTTAGAAAGAAAATAAAGATTTTTGTTGTTGTTGGAGGAAAAGATGGGGATTAGCGAATAAGAAAAAAATGTCCCAAGAATTTATATACTACTACCTTCAATCATTTTGATGCAAGTCATTCATACCACCACCATGCTAACAAGACATCCAATTTACTAAACAATGAATACCAAAAATACATTTAAAAAGTACAAATGACTGTCCAAAGAACGACACTGAAAAATATTAAGTAACAGCTCTACCTCAAGATAAGCCTCACCATTAAAGAGTTTTAATGAAGAGAGCCTTCAAAGGCTAAATCAGGAGGCATTGATTAGATTGCCTCTAACTTTGTGTTTTGACACCTTCGTCTTTCGTGGCATTATATTGTCTCTGTGCATCTCACAAAGGAAGCATTTTACTAGGCCCACACAAGAACAGGAGACAGCAATGCTTATAAAAGAGACTGTCAAGGGTGTGAGCCAAAATGGGTCTCATTTGGATTTCAAGTGAAGAAAACTCCTAATGCATTTCATTACAATGTATGCGAACCTCTGAAAAGAAGGATGGATTGGGATTCTCATCCCTATTAATTTATTGAAATGGATTCAGTTTTTTCTTGTATATCAAGAGAGACCATGTGTTTCAAGCAAGGTAACAATATTATAGTCCCAATAACCAAATATGCTATGATTCAGTATACCCTTCTGTGAGACAAAGAGGATGCAATTTTCTTGATAATTGGGATTTGAGTTTAAAAATAAATCCTACAATAGCATGGCAACAAATAAATATTCTTTGTTACTATCAGTTTTAAAGATATGATCAAGCTGCTGTACAACACAGGGATTGATTCAGTCTTTGTTACCAGAGCAGGCTTTTTACCATTTGAAAACCTATTTTTTCCCCTACTACTGTCATTCACATATTGACTTTTTATGTCATTGAGGAATTGTGTGCATGATGTAATTAGGATAACACCAATGAAAGTCATATTTTATTAAAAGATAGTGAAAAGAGAATGCAACAGTCATAGCATTTTAAGCATTGTGTTGTAGTCTATATATACCTTCCTTTATAAGAATGTTCTAGTCATCAAGGCACCTATTAGGTAAATTCATGGTAAACAAACAAAAAAAGCACTTATATGATATTTGGCTGATTCTCCAACCTTATTAGAATGATACCCACCATTCAAAAAATTTCAATCCCTAACCATAGAGAAATGCCATGATCTAATGCTCTTAGACATTCTAAATAATTTCATAAATCCACAGGATTACAAATATAAGACATATGCTCTCATTGCTCTTTAACACCATTAACATTTAGAGATGATTGATTATGTTATACCAATAACATTCAGTGAATTCAAAGCTGATCTATTTTTTATGTAAATCATAAAACCTGCTAGTCAAATTAAAGGTTAAATATACATAAAGTCTTAGAATAAAATACAGATAATCTTTCACATAGAACACGGACCCATAATACACATACTCAAATGTAATAGGAACCATGGATTCACAGGTTGCTTATTAATTAAATCCAGAAAAACAGCATGAGCATGTCCTCCTTATGTTGTTATACGTTTTATTCCAAATGGGAATAATACATCCACAGCTAAGTAGAATTACAAAATATAGCTAGAAAACACAATTGGAAATAAATGTACATTTACAAACTTGGAAAGAACTCTCTATAAACAAAGTTTTATTCACCATTTAAATTTTCCCATGGATGTGACTATTATAGGTACTCTTACCACACCTATTTTAACCAAATATTCAGCACATGGACATACATGTTGATGTATGTGCGCATGCATATATTCTTTAAATAATAGAAAACTGTACACAAAAATTCTAACAGCAAATCTCAATTAACTTTAGTATGTGCTTATTTTTATGAGAAAGCTTACACATCTCCCTGTAATACATACAAGAGAGGAATTTTTTGAGGAATTGTAATTAAATTAAAATGATGCATGTTTCTTATTTTTATCTTGACAGTTCTTGTATTCTCAAGCAGAGCCCATCACACACAAATATACAGCAGGTTACTCGTTGAATAATGTATTTCAAGTACTTAAAATTACTGGGGAGTTGCCTAAGATCTACACGTGAATACATATTTTGGCCTTAATTTTCATCACTGCGTTTCTTTAACGGAATATATTTTATAATCTACTTACAAAGCTGTTAATATCAGATTTTTTTTTTTCGGGACATAACAAAGGTAATAATACCATCTTTATGATATAAACTTTATGACATTCTGAATAAAACTGACAGGTATAAAATTTGATCCATAAAATAAGTGATATACTTATGTTAATTCACCTTTTTAAAGATATTATGTGTTGCTCCGTTTTTTTGACAAGGCTTCCATTCATGCTAGAGACATGTTGAAAAACACTATATTTTCTCTCAATAAGGAAAATCACTTTACCCACTATCATGCTTGTTCTGTCTCAATGAAAAATCAATCATCAAATGCTTGCTTGCAAGTTTTACTTGTTAAACTGCCAATTTATGCATACAGTTTGGCTCAGCAGAATTTCACTCAGCACCATTTCTTTCATTATTATAATTTTGTATGTCTCATAAAATGTCTTAAACTTAGGGGGTAGGGTAAGTTACGAAAGTTTATACATGCTTCTATGCAGCATTTAATATTTATAGTTAAAATATAGTGGTAGGATGTAGTTCCAACCATCATTTTTAAAGAAAAAGAAAAACTATATCTTTCTGTGGTTTTTCAAAGTATAAAGGCCTGATTGATCCCACTGACTAAGGCAATTGAATCGGTTGTCTAAATGGTAGTAACGTCAATGTCAGATATGTGGTTATCTTTTCATCTGGGCCTATTCTTGAATGTAAAAATCAGATGTTTGAAGGACATTTCACTGACCTGTTATGGCCTCTACGACTCTCAAACACAATACTAGTATTCCTTATATAAGTGCCACATTTTGGATAAAAACCGTTTCATCAATGATGCCTTTGCGACATCTGGCGGTCCTTGGGATATATAAAAATTACTTTTTGTTTTTCCAAATCTATCAGTACTTGAAATTCCAGTCCAAAAGCCTTTGATACCCCCTAGCGGGGGCACAAAAGCACTCTGGCCTGTAAGCTAGGACGGGGACTACCATGAATCCATATGGTGCAAAAGGTCACAAATCTTGAGATGTGGTGACATCATGACAATAAGACACTTTCTAGACAGAAGCTGACCCATTTTGAATATAAAAAGGACCCCAATCACACGTTCCCACACATTTAAAACTATAGAGAAAAGAGAAATATGCTAAGTGCTCTACACAGAAGCTGAACACTGGGGTCTGAGGGTACCTGGAGTTCTCACTTTAAGGAATACTACCCAGAGATTTCCGGCAAGATTGCTTTAAATGATCTAAGAGTCCTGGTTTTTTATGCTATAAGTTGATGTTCAGCAAATGTTAATAAGCGGGGGAGAAGTGGCTGAATCACAGGGTGCATGCTTCTATGCAATCTTCAGTTCCTTTTTAAATTATTAATCCAGCTGTACTGAAGCTTGTTCTGCATGCTTCTGCCTTTATTTACATTTCCAGCAAAGCACAGAACTTGAATATTACTTCATGAGGAAGAAAAAACTGCCCTTTGGATTTTTATTCTTGTTCTATAGGCAATTCAGTATGAGGAAGGGGGAATAAAAACTCATTTCCATCTCTTCATCACACTCTCTACAGGTATATTTATTGTCCACATTGAGAAATCATGACTTTGCTAATTCTTCGCTCAGTAGGAGAAAATTACGTGTACTACACAGTTGATTTTTCATTTATTTTGAGTCTTGGTTAAGTAGCACACTTGACAGCAATAAGATCAAATTCAAATGTACTGTGTTGATTCTCCATTTTCAGCCTTCCTTTCAAATATTTGTCTGAAAATCTATATTATTTTGGCTTTAAACTAATACTTTCAAGAGATTTTCCAAAGAAAAGAACTTATGTTTTCCAGATTTTTTTTATAATCAATATTTAACATGTATCTCATTTCTGATTTTTCCAAGTGATTAATAGTTCATAGGCAGTCAGTGTAATAGACAGTGGATTCACTTCTCCTGACACAGTACTAAGACTTATTGTATTAATGCACACATTACTGAGCTGCATTCAAAGATATTTTTGTTTCATAACTGAATCAATTTATTTTCATTTATAAAGAACATATAAAAACTATCCCTGTAGAAATGAGTTTAAATTTACATGCAATTATAAAAAATTTCATGTATATTAAAAAGTTATCAGGTGTCTTCCATTAGTTACATACTGCTCTTAGGGTGGTAATAATTTCCCTTGATAGTATTTCTAGATTGAAATTTGAAATGGATATACTTATCTTTTAAAATTATTCCATCTTCTCCACTTTAGTAATATAGAATCATATAGAACAATAAAGTAAATACAGATTGATATTGCATTCTCTTGTAATTGTTTAAGGATCTTGTTTGATTGAGAAAGTAGTGTGATATAAAAAATGCCAGTGTGCATTATTTTTAAAAAGAAATAATAAGAGGAAATAAGTAGAATGATTTATTATCATATTGCTTGCTAATATTTCAGACTACAACAAATGGTTTGATAAAAAATAAAAACTATAAGAAGATATAGTGAGTAAAATAATGGCATTTAATCAAATACCATTCTTTGTCCCAAATGCACTTTGTATAATAAAATAAATGTTACAATGAAAGCTAAAAAAAATGATCACAGACATACCTTTACAATAATATAACTTAAATCTTCTCAAATGTTAAACCAATAATTTTGATCAAGGGTAATACCAAATATACAATCCTCCTATCTATAATTAGATATAAACTAGCAAAATGTTTCAAAGATGACTACATATATAGATATAAAGTAAAGTCATAATTCTAAAGTAAATTTTATTGTTTTCTTGAGTCTGTCTTTTAGGAATAGATTTGTAGGATGTTATGGAGAAATTTCACTATGCAACTTCTAAGGGCCATACCAAGAATTACCAAAATAAATCCTGCCTTCAACTCTCAATACAAAAAAAATTGGAAATTTTGCCACATTATCTAAGTATTTATTAAAGTTTATTTTGATTTGTGAAGGCCATGTTGAAAGCAGCCAAAAGAACAGACAGACTGATTAAGAAAAAGGAGAAAATAAAATGGAAATAAGCAAACAACTAAAGATAAAAGATGTTAGATATGGAAGGCATTGAAGGAGATCCAACATAAGCATAATTGGTATCCCTAAAGAAAAGAATTAAACAAATGGAATGGGGAAAATATCCAAAGATATAATTTAAGAAAACTTACCAGAAATAAAGTAAGATTTGAATATACAGGTTGAAAGGACACATTTCCTTGGTTAAATTGACATAGACTGATAAACACCAAGACATATGCTGGTAAGAGAACTGACCTTCAAAGATGAAGAAATAATTATTTGCCTTTCAGGTAAAAATATCAAGTAACTCAAGGAAGAAAAGATAGACTGGCTGCAAAGCTATCTAAAGAAACAGTGGAGCCATGGAGACAGTCTTCTGAGAAACAAAGCATTACCCCATAAGTATGTACCCAGTCAAGCTGTCATTCAAGAATAAAGACAAAACAGGGGGCCGCCCGGTGGCGCAGCGGTTTAGTCCGCGCTTGGCAGCCCGGGGTTCGCAGGTTCGGATCCCGGGCGCCCGCCGAAGCACTGCCTGTCAGCCATGCCGTGGTGGCGTCCCATATAAAGTGGAGGATGTTAGCCCAGGGCCAGTCTTCCTCAGCAAAAAGGGGAGGATTGGCAACAGATGTTAGCTCAGGGCTGGTCGTCCCCACAAAAAAAAACAAAACAAAAACAAAGAATAAAGACAAAAAATATTTAAATGTGCAGTATTCAAGAAAGACAACTATCATGATCCCATCTTGAATAATCTGCTCAAGACTGCACTTCAGCTAAGAGATAAACGGAGAAACCGTGGCAAAAGGATGACACTGAGAAGTGAATCCATTTAAATATACAACTAAGATGAAAATAACTATGAAAATTATGGTAAAGGAACAGAATATAAATGTTAAAACCAACATAATTTATAAATAATATAAGTAAAACTTTCTTGATAAGAACTGATGAAAAAGGTTAAACTGAAGGTGAGTACATTAATTTCCTTATCTTCTGTATAGGAGGTCAAAAGATATCCTTTAATTAAGTAGAAGCATATTTAAAGTTATAACTGTAAGTAATAAAGAACCAAGACAAATAGCATATTCAACTAAAATTAGATGGTGCAGAGGAGGGAGATTAGAGAGGACAGGTGGGAGGAAGTTGAAGATACTAATTTTATCTTGCTCATTGTGGGAAGTCAGTAGATAAGACTAAAGAAATATGATGGAGTACGTTACACAAAGTTATATTATGCAGTCATTAGAATGTAGTCACTAGAAGAACTAACAGCAGAAAACAGCTACTTGTGGGGGGAAGCTGAGTGGCTGGAGGACAAGGGGGCAGGCCTTACCTTTCACTATACATCCATTTGTGACTTTCAATTTTTATACTACATCTATAGTTCCACTTATGGAAGACAAATACTGTTTAGAAGTTGAAAGTATCCAACATATCTTCAATATGATTCTTAATAACAAAATACAAATCTGATCATGTTGATCCCTCCACCTATGTTCACCCACTAAAACATTCTTCATCTAAGTTTCTAAAACCTTAAAGCACTTTACAACTTGTAGTAGTTACTCTCTATGATCTCACAGAGGACTGCTCTCCACTGTGCATGCTTTATTCCTTCCACTTTGAGCTCTTCACAGTTGCTTAAAAGTTCTGTGCTTCCTCTTCCCACCAGGCCTTACCTCTGCTATGCAGACAATCCAATAAACCTCCAATTGCACTTCAGTGTGGGTAAGTGGAGTGCATTGCAGAGTTAACTAACCTAGAGTAAATTAATGTTTCCCATAGGAAATGATACTAAAGCTGAGACCAGGAAAATGAATGGAATTTAGCTAGATGAGGAGACAGTGAAAGTCTGTGCAGAATAAGAGGGCAGAAAGCAAAAGGTTATTATAAAGGGAAAAGCCTGGCAGTAAGAGAAAACAAAGACTGTTGAGGAACGGAGTGAAATGTAATTGAATCAAATTCAATAAAACACTAAGGGGATAATGCATTACAACTAGATTGAGTTTCATTCTGGTAATACAATAATGATTGTGAATATGATGTTAAATAATGATTTTCTATGCTATGAATCACATAACATAAAATACAGTAAGTTCTACTATTATACATCTAGAGCCTTGAACAGTTTCTGATATATATTAGGCATATGATAAATATTTGTTGAATTAATGAAATTTGAATAGCATTGAAGAAATAGTCACATCATGATCAGATTACTTCAAAAGCTGGAGTTAACCAAACAGAAGCCCAGTCAATCCCACCTTCACATTAGCAACTGATGGAGTGCTTTGTTGATAGTGTTCACATTATTTTAAAATGTAGTCTATTTTAAAATGGAAAGTTCTGGAACTGGGGAAAATGGAGTTAAGTCCACTGCAGATGACCTCTCACACTGATACAACTAACCACACTAGACAAAATAAAAAATAAACTAAACAAAACAGTACTTAAAGACTATGAAGGGTAAATAACAGCAGGCAGATTAGAGAGGAAAGTTTAAACTTGAATAAAGACCAGTAGGGTGGCAGTGAACATCCTAGGTTTTCTTTCCCTCCTTTTTGATCCTAAGGTAGGTTGAATTCAAAGACTCTTTAGCAGGTACAGTCAGCAAAAGCTTGTAGACAAGCCCATCCTTCTGGCCAGAGGACGGGAGAAAAAAGTCCCTGTGAACCAGAGAGTTGAACATGTTTTTTTCCTCTCCCAATCCTGCTCTGTGGCCAGCTCTGGTTGTCCATCTGCAATGTTGTGGTAGTGGCAGTGTGAGCACCTAAGATCCGGGGAGAAAATCTGTTCTTCTGGATAGAGGAACTAGGAAAAGGAACCTCTATTGATATAACCTCAATATAAGAGTATTGAGTGGATTTCTGTTATTTCTCTTGTTTCTTGTCACTTCACCCCAAGGGCAGTGCCAGGGACAAAGAGCTATGTGACAGTGAGAGAGGCTTAAACTCTGAGAGACCTCAACTTTTGTGGCCAGAGGACCAGGAAAAGTGCTCCTGGAAACCAGAGAGTATTAGAGGAAATCCCTGTGAGAAGAGAGCAGGAAAGGAGATCCCCAATTCTTTATATGAATCAACAGAAGTCTCAGGCTCTACTCGCAAGCTGTACATGCACAGAGCATACCCAAAGAAACACAGCAAAGGCTTCAAGATCTGAACTGCAATATAAATACTCGCCAAGTCCAAGACCAACTCCTGAATGGCTCGTGAGAGGGGCAGAACCTGAAAACTGAACTGACATTGCAACCACCACCCACAGAAGGTGAGGTGGAACTTGCAGTCTGAACCTAACTGGTTTGATTGCTTGCTAAAAGACAAAAAACAAAACACAAAACAAATTAACATTCTTCAGAGGCTTATAGCAGGATTCATAGCATTGCAATAATACTAAGGTCCAGAATACAATCCAAAATTTCTCCACATAACAAGAACCAGGAAAATCTGACCAATTTATAACCAAAAAAAAAAAAAAAAAAAAAATCAACAAATGCTAAACCTTAGATGACCCAGATGTTAAATTATCAAAGACTTTAAAGCAGCTATTAAAACAATCCTTCATGAAATAAAAGTAAACACTCTTAAAACAATTGGAAAGGTTGAAATTCCCAGCAGATAAATACATTGTCCAAAATAAAAATTTCACAGGAATGGCTCAATAAAAGAATACAAATGACAGAAGAAAGAGTTAGTAAACTTAAAGATAATTGTGGTAGGCTTAACGATGGTTCCCCAAGATGCCCATGTCTTTACCCCCCCAGAACCTAGGAATGTACCATTATATGGCAAAAGAGACTGTAGATAAAATTAAGGTGAGGATTTTGAGATAAGGAGATTAGACTGGATTATCTGGGTGGGACTGATGTGATCACAGAGGTCCTTACAAGGAGGATGCAGGAGATCAGAGAGAAGGTGATGTGATAAAGCAGCAGAGACTGGAGTGATGCCTTTGAAGATCGAGGAAGGGGCTAAACAGGGACCTTACATAATGATAAAAGGGTCAATTCATCAAGAAGGAACAATTCTAAATGTGAATACTTCTAACAACTGAGCTCTAAAATACTTGAAGTGAAATTTGGTAGAGCTAAAAGGAGAAATAGATATGAAATAAGTAGATAAAAATCAGCAAGGATATAGAAGATTTGAAAAACATCAACCAACACGACCTAACTCATTTACAGAACAATCCACCCAACAATAGCAGAAATCACATCTATTTCAAATGCATATGAAATATTCACTAAGAAAGACCATAATCTGGGCTATAAAACAAAACTTAAGATATTTAAAAGAATTGAAATCATACAAAAAATGTTCTCTGACCAAATAGAATTGAAGTAGAAATCAGTAATAGAAGGATAACTGGAAAATCTCTGAATATTCAAAAATTAAAAATAAACTTATAAATAACCCATTGCTCAAAGAGGAAGTCTCAAAGGCAATTAAGAAATATTTTTAGCTAAAAAAAGTGAAGATGCAGTACATCAAAATTTATGGGACACAGCTAAAGCAGTGCTTAGAGAAAAATAATAAAACTGAGAGCAGAAACCATTAAAATTGAAAACAGAAAAAACAGAGAAAATCAATGAAATCAAGAGTCAGTTCTTTAACAAGGTCAATAAAATTGATAAATTTCTACTGACTCCTCCCTCCCCCTAATATAGAGAAAGAGAAAAAAGAGATACCACTTACTACTATCAGAAATAAAAAGGAAATTATCACTACAGACCCTGCAAACACTAAAGGGTTAATAAAGGAATACTACAAACAACTCTATGCACATCAATTTGACGATTTAAATGAGATGGACAAATTCCTTGGAACACAACTACAACTCATTTAAGAAGAAATGGATAACAGGAATAGACATATCTCTTAGAGAAAATGAATTCATATTTATAAATCTCCCAGAAAGAAAACTCTAGACCCAGATGGTTTCACTGGTAAACTGCATCAAACATTTAAGGAAGAAATAATACCAATTCTTCACAATCTCTCCAGAAATTTGAAGAAGAAGAAACAGTTCTCAACTCACTCTATGAGGCATGCTTTACCTGAATACAAAAACCAAACAAAGACAATACAAGAAAACAACAGGCCAGTATCTCTCATAGACACAGATAGAAAAATCCTCAAGAAAATATTAACCAATTAAGTCAAGTAATATGTAAAAAGGATAATACATCACTAACAAGTAGAGAATGTCCCAGGAATACAAGAGTGGTTCAACATTTGAAAATCAGTTAATATAACTCACTATATTAACAAGCTAAAAAAGAAAAATCGCATGATCATATCAATAGATGCAGGGAAAGAATTTGATAAAACTCAGTATCCATTTATGAAAAAATAAACCACAGCAAAGCAGAAATAGAGGAAACTTTCTTAACCTGATAAAAGGCATCTACAAAAAAACTACCATTAACAAGTTAGTGGTGAAAGATTGACTGCTTTCTCTCTAATAAAGGAATAATGAAGAGTGTCTGCTTTCACTACTCCTATTTAACATATTACTGGGAGTCCTAACCAATGCAATAAGACAAGTAAAGGAAATAAAAGGCATAAATATTATAAAGGAAGAATTGAAATGATCTCTATTTGTAGATGACATGATTGTCTATGTAAAATACATCACAGTTCACCAAGAGAAGTCCAAAACAGTTGTGCTGAATACTGTTGCCTTCCAGAAAACAAATTTCCGATTCCTGTTCCCAGAATGAAAAAATAAAAAGCAAAATAAAAACTTCACAACCTACTTTCTTAAAGTCCAGCTTTTCTGATCATGATATTGGAAACTCACTTCCCATTAGGTGAGATCTTCAAGCTCAGAAGAGCAATCCTGCTTAAATTTTGGCATGTACTTCTGTTTAAAATATAGAACTCTAACTCAAAGAAAACAGAGTATATCACGATACACCAGGTTAGAATGCTGTAACAAACAACTTCAAAATCTCAGGGATTTTTATAGTTACTGAGCTGAATAAAACCAGGATTTCTTCTGTTCCATTTATTAATCAATTCTCTTAAGAGTTCTATATGTATCACTATTGTAGATTTTTGATGTGTATTAATATATGGTTGCTCAATTTCCCCTTCATTACTCCTCCATATATATTTAGAATCAGTTGTCAAATTCCCCACTTCATCGTCCCCCAAAATTCTGTAGGATTTTGGGTATAAATTGCATTAAAACTGTAAGTTTGGAAAAATAACATTTTTGTGATATTCAATTTTCTTCTTTAGAAGCATGTTACATTTTACCATTTAGTCATCCTCTTTTAAATATTTCAGTACAATTTTACATTTTTCTTAATGTAGATTCTACGTTTTCTCATAGAGCTTATTCCAAAGTAGAAGATTTTATGGGTTTTGTTACTATTGTTATTGCTATTTTTAATATTTTAAGTTTATTGCCACTATACAGGGAGACTATTGATTTTGTACATTTGTTTTAAAACCAGTTTTATAACTGACCTCTCATTAATTCTAACAGTTTCTCTGCTTAATTTTATATGGAAAATACATCAAAAAATAATTATCATTTTATTTTCTCCCTGCATTATACTTCTTATATGTGATACCTTCCTTACCACAACAGTTAGAACCTAAGAATAATGTTAAATAATAGTTGATGATACCAAGCATCCATCCTATTCCCATTGTCTCTCATACAACTAAGTATGGTGATGACGATTGGGCTGAGATTAAGTTAAAGGATTGTCTTCCTCACTTTTAGTTAACCAAGAATTTTCATCAGGAATTAGGCTGGATATTATTGAATGCCTTACTATCCCTTACTAAAACTATCACACGGCTTTTCTATTTAACCCTGTCGTATTGTCACAATACTTTAAGTAATCATTATCTTCTGGGAATAAATCCAACTTAGTTGTATTGCATTATACACCTTGTGTTCTACTGAATTTGATTTGCTTATATATTACTTAGCATATTTTCATTCATAGTTATCATTGACAGTTGTCCAAATTTTTCTGGAAGGCTATCTTCATTAGGGTTTAGTTTCAAAGTGACATAGATTTAATAAAATAATTGGGTAGGTTTCTTTCTCTTTTCTCAAAAAACGGTCAGATAGCATAATAATTATTATTTCTTGAAGGTTTAGGTCCAGTTGTATGATGAAAGGTAACATTTAATATTTTCATTTGCTTAGATGACATTCTTTTCAGGTTCACACATATTTTTGGTAAATTTTGGTGATTTGACTTTTTTTTTTTTAGAAAAGTGTCCAACATGTCAAAACATTCAAATCTATTAGAAAATGAATATAATTTCAAGTTTTTAAATCTCCACATCCGCTGTCATCCTATTTTTATTAATTCTCTCTGTTTTCTCAGTTAGATTTAGTACTCATGTTTTTTTAAAAGTAGTTTATTGACATACTCAATTTTTTTTCAAAATCTTCTCATCAGAAACAATAGAGGCCAGAGGGAAGTAGAATGACATATTCAAAGTGCTGAAAGAAGGAAACTATCAACGAAGAATTCTAGGGACAGCAAAATGATCCTTCAAAAGTAAATGCAAAATAAAACCATTTCCAGAAAAACAAAGACATATAATTTGTTGGTAGCACAGCTGCCTTACAAGAAATACTAAAGGAAGTCCTTCAGGTTGAAAGGGAGTGATATCAGGTTAGTAACTAGAGTCTACAAGAGAAATGGAAGCACCAGAAAACGTAAATATGTGGGGCAATAACTATAAAAGACTAAGTAAATATTCTTGCTCTTTACTCTTTTCTCAAATACTTTAAAAGATATGATTGCACAAAGCAATAATTAAAACTGCGTTGTTGAGTTTAAAACATATATAGATTTAATATGTATGGCAATAATAGCACAAAAGAGGAGTCAGGAATGGAGTAAAACAGGAGCAAAGATTCTATATTCTACCAAAATTGTTAACATTAATCTGAAGTAAATTGTGAAAAGTTGCATATTTTAATACCTAGAGCAACCACTAAGAAAATAACTTAAAAATAGTAAAAATTCAGTTGAGAGGTTAAAATATTCTAGAACAGGACAAGTCTTGCTCTGCTACCAAATTGGACTACCATGCTAAATGAGATTCAATACACACCCTTAATTTCATAAGGTTTATGTTTGGGCACAAAAAAAATCTTCTTTCATTTCTGAGAATGTTCTATTCCCTTTCTCACTCTGGAGTCTGTGTATGTGCCTAATCTCTGGCACTGACAAACACTATCCAGCTTTTCCTTGACATTGTAAGTAAAATGTTTGGTTGAATTAATCTATGACACATTCTTAGCCTATACTTCAATTGTCATTTTAGCTGAGTTATTTATACAAAATGATTAAAGATAAATTTTAGACAACATACAAAAATTAATATGAACATGAATTATTAGTTAATATGAACATTAATATGTATTTTATATTTTCACAACTCAGGGTATCTGAGTATACTTTTCTCGTATCAATTTAAGTTCATGGCAATGGAAGAAAGTAAAACAGTCTGAATGATTGTTACTAAAAATAATGTGGTACTCTTACAATATAAGACATTAATTATGCTGACATTATGTGAAAGACTTCATGATGGATACATGTTTTTGATCTTTAGGTACTACTCTCAGAGGCACATGAAGTTATACCAGCCTAACTTCAGGTATCAAATATAAACATTAGTTAATCTGCTTAATGGAGTCAGTTTGCAGTGGGAAAAAGTAAAATGTAGCAAAATTTTGTAGTTTGCAAAATTCAAATTGTACAATTATTCACCAGTGCACTGTATAGCCTAATACTGGAAGGGGCTTGAGATGTATTATATAAGTACAGGAAAGAGCACAGCGTGTACAGATCTATATATTTATTTCTCCCATTCTTTCTAAGCATAAATCTGATGGATTCCTGATAAATTCAGTGTGATGTTCTTTTTCTCAAAGATGTTTCTTTGTGTTGGTGAGGGGAAGTCTGTTAATGATAACTTGAAAAAGTAAAAGTTTCAAACAGATAATGATAATATCTGCTTATAATAAAATAGAAAATACTACTTTAGTCATTAAAGACAAACAGTAAGTTAATAGAAAATATCTGGAAAAATGTTCTTGTTCATATACTATGTAAACATAGTTTAGAAATGTGTGAAGAAGCTCTGTATTTCTTGATATCAAATGTAGAATTTTGTTTAAAATTCCTATGTAAGAGTTAAAATTCTCCATCTGATAAAGTGGATGCCCAATGAAACCAGCACACACTCTGCGTTAGATGAGGACAGCACATCTATTCAAAGCTTCTGCAAATTGGCTACCCCAGCACCATTGTCACTACCACCTCCATCATCATCATCATCATCATCACCATCATCATCACCACCACCATCACCATCATCGTCATCACTACCGTCATCATCATGGAGTACATCTAGCTGATCTCAACAAACATGAATCATGGCAGTGATCATTTGTCACAGATATGAAGGTTCTAGGTAGGATGGAAGGCTGAATCTGCAGATATTAAGTGAAGGAAAACAGGACCGTTAATGGAAGAGAGGAACTGAAGATATGTTAGCATTTTCATGCAGTTATATTTGTTCTTATCCTTCTCTAAATATTATTTTAGACAGAAATAGCTTGATTAAAGGAAGTGGAGAGAGGTCAATGAAAAGTACCTGTACTGCTTTTCCAATCTAGTGAAATCAAAGAGATTTATCTCTTACAGTTATTTCTATTGCTACATAAAACCATAATCATAGTTTTAATTGTTTATTTTAATAAACGGAATAATGAGATATTTGAGACATATATCAACAAAAATATATTATACTGAGGGGAATAAATAGAGACTCCCTTCATCTCAGATTAAGAACAACTTGAAGGATTTGCATCAAGATGGATTAATTATTTTTTTAGTGATAAAGATATAGCTAGTAAGCAATTAAATATATTAAAACAATCAAGTGTGGCTTTTCCTTTAACATTCTGTTAAACTAGTCAACAAGAATTTGTGAAATTTCTATAGAAATACATACCTAGCTACATTTTAAACCAGTTGTAAAATGAAAAGAATAATATAATATATACAAATTTGGGGGGGTCAATAACAAAATATCTGATGAGAAGGCTGAAATTCAGAGAATAAAATTTTAAGAATTTTGGTGTTTGGAAGTCAGTGATGGAGAAGCTCAAGTCAGAACTTTGAGAACTACCAAAAAGTAGAAATTGAGAATAGTTGCAGACAAAATATAATCTCTGCATATATCATACAACAGGTAACAAGTTGAAGTTGTAAAAAAACCATTTGTTCAAAATTTATCCTCATGTTTCATTATTTATAGAAATTTAGAAGGAGTCTTGGGTAGGTTATCCCTTTTGAGATCAGGAATGAGAGAAGGACGTGTACTACGACCATGTCAATCAAATATCATACTGAAGATCTTAATGAAAGTAACAAGGTAAGAAAAATCTAAAAACAGCTCCAATGATTGAAAAAAAAGTAATTAAGATATTATTATTCCCAAGGATATGATTATTTTAATAAAAGATCAAAAAATTTTCAGATAAAATTATAAGAATACATGAGTTTAACAGAGTTGGTGGACTCAATATCAACAGATTTGTTTTACCAACAAAGAGAAAATAAAAACATATATATACAACATTTACAATAGCATTAGGTATATTGAATACTTAGAAATAAACTAATGCAAGATGAACAAGATATTCACATAGAACATGAAAATACATTAAGAAAATCAAAGACCCATAGAGGGATATGCCATGTTCATGGTTTGGAAGCCTTCATATTATGAAGATATCAATTACCTCCAAATTCATCTATAGGTATAATGCAAATTCAATCAAAATCCCAACACCACCATCCCTTTTAAAATATATTGACAGCCAATCTTAAAATATTCATGACTCTGGGGTAGGGAAAGATTTCTTTTAAAGGGAAAAAGAACTAATATCCAGAAAGGAAATTTGTTTTATAAATATTACTACATAAAAATTAAAAACTTCTATTTACCAAAAAACACCATTAAGAAAGTGAAAAGAAGGGCTGGCCCAGTGGTGTAGTGGTTAAGTTTGCGCGCTCTGCTTCGGCGGCCCAGAGTTCACAGGTTCGGATCCCAGGCATGGACTGACACACCCCTTGTCATGCCATGCTGTGGTGGCATCCCATATAAAGTAGAGGAAGATGGACATGGATGTTATCCCAGGGCCAATCTTCCTCAGCAAAAACAGGAGGATTGGAAACAGACGTTAGCTCAGGGCTAGTCTTCCTCACAAAAAAACAAGAATGAAAGCGAAAAGACAAGCCAAGGAGTGGAAGATATTTGCAACAAAGGGTTTGTATCTCCCCATCTATTCATACAACAATCCATACACCTATTTATATTTTTTTCATACAAATTAATAAAGAAAAGGCAAAAGATCAATAGAAAAATAGACAGGAAGCTTAAAGACATTTCACAAAAGAGGCTATCCAAATGCTTAATAAATATATGAAAGAAAATATTCACCATCATCAGTAATCACATCTATCAGAATGGTTAAAATCACATTTGTATTGGTGAGGATATGATGCAATATGAACTCCTATATACTTCTGGCAGGAATGTGAACTGGTACAACAAGTCTGGGAAATAGTTTGGCATAACCCAAACTTGAACATATGCATACTCCATGACCCAGCAAATCTACTTCTAGGCATGTACACAACAAATTACCCACACATACACCAAGATTCATGTACATGAATGTTCCCAGCTATGTTATTCATAATAGCTAAGAACTGGAAACAATCCAAATGTTCATCAACAGTGGAACAGATATTAAATTGGATGTAGCCATACAATGGGATACCATACAGCAATAAAAATGTACAGCTCCTATTACATTCAACTACATGGATAAATCTCACAAATGTAATGTTGAGCAAAAGAAGACAGAATGAAAAGAAAATATGTATGTTTCATTTATGTAAAGTTTTTTTAAAAAGCAAATTTATGGGACCGGCCCTGTGGCACAGAGGTTAAGTTTGCACAATCTGCTTCAGTGGCTCGAGGTTTGCAGGTTCGGATCCTGGGCGTGGACTGACGCACCACTTGTCAAGCCATCCTGTGGGGGCATCTCATATAAAGTACAGGAAGATGGGCATGGATGTTAGCCCAGGGCCAATCTTCCTTAGCAAAAAGAGGAAGACTGGCAACAGATGTTAGCTCAGGGCTAATCTTCCTTACAAAAAACAAAAAAGCAAATTTACACACACACACAAATCCAAAACCCAAAAAACAGAAAATAACAAGGATTGGCAAATATGCAGAAATTGTAATCTTTGTGCATTGCTGCTGGGAATGTAAAATGCTGCAGTCACTGTGGAAAACAATATGGCACCAGTTCCTCAAAAAAGTAAACATAGAATTCCATATGATACAGCAATTCCACTTCTGGGTATATACCCAAAAAGATTGGAAGCATGGACTAGAATAGATATTTGTACACCCATGTTCATGGCAACATTATCCACAATTGCCAAAAGGTGGAAGAAACCCAAGTGTCCATCAACAGAAGAAGGGACAAACAAAATATGGTCTATAAACACAATGGAATATTATGCAGCCTTAAAAAGGAAGGAAATTCTGATACATACTACAACTTGGATTAGCCTTGAAGAAATTATGCTAAGTGAAATAAGCCAGTCACAGAAAGACAAATACAGTATAATGCCACTTATTTGAAGTACCTAGAATGGTCAAATTCATAGAGGCAGAACGAATAGTAGTTGCCAGGTGCTAGGAGAAGAGAAAAACAGGGAGTCATTGTTTAATTGGTGCAAACTTTCAGTTTGGGAAAACAAAAATGTTCTGGAAATGGATAGTGGTGATGACAGTACAATAATGTGAACGTACTTAATGCCACTGAACTGTACACTTAAACGTGGTTAAAACGGTAAATTTTATGTTATGTTTATTTTACCACAATTAAAAAAACACAGACTTGCGCTATAGTGTTAGAAGTAAAGAGGTGACTAATCTTAGGGGAGAAGGGAGAAATTTGTGTTTGGAAGGGAGCATGGGGGGTGCTTCAAGGATGCTGACAATGTTCTATTCCTAGCTGTTGGTTACTGGGGTGGTTAAACGAATGTTTGCTTTATGATACTTCATAAAATTTCACGTTTTTGTGTTCTTGTCTGTTTATTATACTTTATAACAAAATCTTTAAAAATAACATATATATGACAGGCACGCTTACAGAAAACAAAATATTCACATTGTACGTCATTACAACTTGCATTTGGCCAGCAGTTTGTAGTAAAAGGACGTGGGCTTTGGAATGGACCACCAGCTTTGGACTTGAATCCCAGCTTGGCCCTGTACAAACTGTGTGACATTCGGCAAATTCTTACATTCTTTGGATTTATCTTGTTATCTTTACAATTAAGAACATGACGAGTGTTTTATAGAAAGTTTTTAGGATTACAAGTTTATGTCAAAATATATAGCATGTTGCCAGTCAAGTAATGCATGCTCTAAACATATCAGGCTCTATTTTCTTCCCTTTAGAAGACAAATTTCTTCACATTTTTGTTTATTTATTTATTAATTTTTTTTTTTGGTGAGGAAGACCAGCCCTGAGCTAACATCCGTCGCTAATCCTCCTCTTTTTGCTGAGGAAAACTGGCCCTGGGCTAACATCCATGCCCATCTTCCTCTACTTTATAAGGGACGCCGCCACGGCATGGCTGACGAGTGGTGTGTCCTTGGGCGCCCGCGATCCGAACCCGCGAACCCCGGGCTGCCAAGCGCGAACTAAACCGCTGCGCCACCAGGCAGCCCCATCTTCACATTTTTAAATCGCTTATGCTTGGAGAGTCAAGAATATTTTGTGTGGGTACAGCTCCGAAGAGTACAGATCAAGTTGAAAACTGCCCCAGATTAAGTTATTTGAGAGAGGTGGTAGTTCATTCTCCCATTTTAATTGATAAAATTAAAAAACAAGCAGGCTCGATTTATACCTTTGCTTGAGGATATAAAGTCATATTTTAAAAATGCGAACAAAGTCATGAAACAACAATTAGTCAAATATTTTTAAAGAGCTATTTATTACAATAATGAAAGAGAAAATTTACCTTTTAAGAATTGCTACTACTTAACATTTTTAAAGATTCCTTTTGCATCCAAAAGACAATGGGACAGTCTTTGATTTTCTATATACCTTTTACAGAAGTTTAGCTGTATATCCTACAAATGCTTCCAGTTCCATCCAAATCTACTGTTAAATTACCCATATAATTATCCCAGTAGAAATCATTATACCTCTTTCTTATTAATTTCATTAACACTTTACTGGTAGGAGTTTGGATGTATTTAAATGCAGTTCTCAGAGTTTTTATTAAGACAAGTAAAGGGAACATTTCCATATTATTTTAGGGGGGGTGTATAATTACTCAGTTAAAATAATAACAGAAAATTATTAGCCACCCACAATATAGATAAAAAATAAATGGGCATTTGGCTTACTTCAAGATATACTTTTCTATGATTCCAATGACAATATCTTTTTATACATATTTTCATTAAAATGAAGCTAATTCAGCCATATATTCCACCTATGATGAGACGGTGATGTGATAGCTTTTTCTTCTAGTCTTTGCCAACAAGAAAATACTTGCTATAAGTTATGCATTAATGTACATAGACAGTAAAATGGGGCGAGAGAAAGGGAAAAATTCATGAGGATGCTCAAAACAAATGTTTTGAGACTAATTTGAGCATAGAATACTATAGGTAAATGGAAATTTCACACAGATGTCTTTCAATTGGAAATTTAACATTTATCATTATATTATTACATACTTTACTTTCTAATCTATCATATAGTATTATTTACTGTTCTCCATCAAACTTATTCAGTTAAATAAGGATTACAGATGAGACAGAATTTTTAGTAGTCCAGTAAATTTTCAGTTTATAATTCTCACTCTTCCATTCCCTTTCTGTTACATTCCTATATTGCTATTGATCCTCCAATTATTTTCAAATCAAAATCAGTAGCTATGGAGGGCTTCCTCTGTGCAAGTATCTATACCTAAAATAAATCAGCTTGATGTCTCCCTAGACAAAAATTCCCAGGAGAATCTTGGGTATATACAAATTGTAGAAATATAGGAGTTTGTCCAATTTTATTTAGGCAACCATGAAATGGGCCACAAATTAACTTCTTATTAATTTCTAGTTGTAAAAATCCACCCCCTGACCCCCTGCCCAGGTCCTTTAAAGTAACTCTTTAATACCAATTTAAGGTCAACATAGAGTAGTGATCATAGTATTTTTATGGGAATTTATTATATATAATACACTAGTATTTTGGCAGAACAGAGATTGACAAGGGATCTAAATTAGAGTATGACTCCCTGAGGGACATAAATTATGATTTCTATCTATCTCCTTTTTGACATTCCAGTCTATATTTAGTCTAAATATTTATTCATATTTTTTCCCAAGGGACAGAGAAACAATTCAAAAAAGTGAAAAAAATGACTTACATCATTCAGCTTATTTTTAATCAGAATTGGCTGATTAAAGCCAATTGAAGGAAATATGAAGGAAAGCATTTAATTCAGGTAATGAACTTCATAAGGGACACTGTAAAGTCCTGCTATTTTAAAGAATGTTTCTGCCTTTTTCAATATTAAAACATCAAAAAAAGATAAAATAAGGCCACGGAAGAACTTTAGAACTTCATAATCGAACCACCTTATAGTGTATGAAAATATGGTTTGTAAGTTTTTTATGAATAAGGATGTGTCTTACACTTTTTTGTACACTATGCCTTTTCCTATACTAGTGTAATATATCCAGGCTTAATATGTAGATGCTTTGGTATAATATCTTTGGCCTTTGTATATTTAATGTTTACTTACTACGTTTAGGAGATCAAATCCCCCACCTTGAACAACATTATTAGGGTGTTTTAATTCTGTTTTCAGTTTAGTGTTCATTGTACCTGATATTGCTTAAAACATCTAGAAAATTAAGTAGAGTTTGAATTTTTTTTTATATGAGAACTCTCATTATAATGGTATTTACCAGGATAATATTTGAATGGCAGGTAAAAACTAATAAGAGTAAAGAACTGTCCAACTCACCTTAGCCCAATGCTCCTCAAACTTTAATATGCATATGAATCACTTGAGTATCTTGTAAGAAGGCAGATTTTCATTCAGTACGTCTTGAGTGGGGCCCAAGATTCTGCATATCTAATGCTGCTGCTCATGGGACAAGCTTTGAGGGATAAGGTCCTAGAGAACCTACACAACTTAAAACTGCACCAGGCTTAATTCTATTTCCTCTGCTCAATGAGCACCAATATACTATTCAATGTTTTAAAGTTAATAAAATGACACTGCAATGAGAAAAAAAAATGAATCGTTTGGTGTTATGTATTAACTTCTACTTGTACAAAAAGCAAAAATACAAGTTACTGTAGGAGTTATAGAGTAGATCTGGGAATGTCAGACTTATAGCCATCACGTATATTTTACTGGATTTCATTGAAATCCCCCCCTAAATAAAAACTACATATTCATCAGTAAACTTACTGTCATTTTGTTGCAAGACTCTTGACAAAACCACACATCAAACTTTAGGTTTAATTTGACTTCTTTAGTGCTGTACCAATTTTTTAAAAACTAAACTAAAACAAAATAAAAATTATGATTCCTTAGAGATCAAAAGAAAAACACAAAAAGTCAAGCAATTAACTTGGAGTAGAGAATTTCTTTTAGTTAAAAAAAGTTATTTACATAGTCCTTCCATTAAAACATATCTACAGACATTTCTTTATGAATGAAACCCTTCTGAATGGCACAATTCAAGCTAACACACAAGCTAAAAAGTGGATTTTCACTACTGATAAAGCTCTGACACAGGTGAATTCCATCCTCCACCCTTTCATGTAGTACAAGAGAATAGATTTTTAGAATAAAGGAAAGTAAATAAGCATTACAAAAAATAAAATAAGAGATAAGGACACTAATACAAATTTTTATGCAAGAAAAGAATGCCAAATCTGAATCTTTTTCAAGAGATCTGAATTTTGTGAAACAAAATAAATACTTCACAGAAGGTTTGCAGGAAATTTAACATTTCAACATCACATCTTAAAGACAAAAGAGTTGGAATTTTGCTGTGTTAAAATGTTTACGGATGGGTCTAGTTTGATAATTTAGCCTGTCGGATGTGACTTTCACAGTCTGTTGGCAGTTTGTAGGCAAGCCATCACACCTGTGACTCTGTGGTTGATTAATGAGTCTCACTCAGCTCATTGCTACCATCTGAAGGAGGGCTGCGGCCTTTCTGAGCTTCACTGGTTTATTCGCCCTAAACTGCAGTCCTGCTGAGGTACCTTCCATAAGAAAATCACACCTGGTTAAAGCTAATGGAAACCTCAATATGTCATTTCCTAGACAAGTCAAAAAGCATGTGAAACTAGACAAAAGATGTATTCAAGTAACATGAATGTAGTTTTGTCATAACCTGCCAATCCAAAGAGTAACACAAAAAAAGCTTTCCTCAATGACATATTTCAGTGTCAACTTTTAGAGTGATAATTCTGAATTCTCTGTGCTATAGGAGGGTTTCTACAGTGCTAGCTCTTTTGCTACACACATTATCTATTTTCATGAGAACTAGGAAGGTTCTAGTTCATGATAAGATATCCATTTAGCTCTAATCGTCTATAAATGATTAATCCAACTGGGAAAGTTTTAAGCCTTGTTTCAAGTTCCTCGCCTTCAGTTGGTCCACTTGAAGTGTGTCTGGTATTCTTATAACTCTTTTTTGAGTGTAAGGCAGCTCTGGAGGCGAAAAGCCTTTTAAAACAAAAACACTTAATTCTCTCCCTGTCCTCTCAAAATAAAATGTGACTTAGAGAAGAAGGAAGGAGGGGAGAGAAGGAGTTGGAGGGGAGGGGACAGAGAGAGAGAAAAAGAGTGAGAAATGAAAGAGCAAGAGCAGATATCCAGAGGTCTGCTGCAAAAACAGCCTAGTATAGGGCAAAGTAGTGGGAAATTAAGAAAACATGGAAGATAGAAATCTTTTTCCCTTCAGGGTTTATACTATGCTTCATTTCTGAAATAATATGAATTTTCAAAACATCAATAATATTTAAATAGATACTAAAAGTCATTTTAAAGGTAAAAACCTGTTATTCTTTATTTTAGATTCTGGACCAGCACTCCCTTCCACTAGCTATATATGTAGTACAAGGTTTAGCTATATTTAAGTGGCAGAGAGAACCACAATACTCTCAGTACTATGAATAAATGAACAATAAAGAACCAAAAGTTTCCATTCTAGCAATTACCATTTTCTGATCCATGCTATTATCAAAACTTTTGTATCACTGTACACACGATCAGTGAATAGTCCCCTGAATTGGAAGGGCACACTTGCGTGATACTCTGGTACAGTTATTCAGATCTCTACTACCATGTTTCCATTTGCATAAAATTGAAATTGACTGAATAAAGAGTGAATACTATTTCTATGCATTTCACCCAGTATATGAAAAGAAATACTTTCCTTTATCTTACCATGCATAATCTAGGAATAATTCTTCATCATCATCACAATCAGTTACTTTTCCAATTGCCTATTTGATGCCTGTACTAAGAATTATGAAATGAAATAGTTAGTAGTCTACTAATCTTAATTTGTAATTCTGTGATGTTTATTTGGAAGGATTGATTTGGACTGACAAAAAATACCAATTCCTTCAGGAACTTAACTGAACAATGTCAACAATGACTTTTTAAGCATTCACACAGTTTTTGATTATTTCAAATTGTTATATTAATTATTTCAATCCAGACTGCAAAGTTAAATCACATGGAAAACCAATGTGATTTAGTGGAAAACCATTAAAAACCACCAATGAATGACTGTGTTCCACCCTAGAGATTCTTACTTAATTGGTCAGTTGGAGGGCTGGGCATTGTTTTTTTTTTTTTTCCTTACACTCTTCCCAAATTATTCTAACATGCACTCAAGGTTAAATACCACTGAACTATATAACAATCCTCATGTTTATTCTGCTAATCTAAAAGAATAGCAAATTTAATCCTACCAAGGAAATGAGATTTCTCAAATTAAGTTGGAAAATAAAATCATCAGTCTTTAGGATTCTTAGATTTATTACTATGGTTTATAAGAAAATATGCTGGATCATGAGCCAGAAACCCTGGGTTCAAGTCACTGTTCGGCTACCTACTAGCTCTAGGAATTCAGTGAGGCCCTCAAGACTAATGTTTTCTAAACCATAAAATGAGAAAATTAAGATTTCTTCCTGCTTTAAAAGCATGTCCCCAAATAAAGGGGTTTCCAAGAGTGCAGAATGACCTATTTAAATGCTAATCAGAATACTTATTTGCTTCCATTTGCTAAAGGTAGGATTTAAGCCGGGGTGAACAAGTATGTATCACTTAAGCCATCATTCTCCTCTTCTGTCTGTGGCAGACATTGCTAATTGATCACAGCACTACAGAAAAAACAAAACTCTCCTGGAGTCTGCTCTCAGGATACAACGATTTTCTATTTGAGAGTTAAGTGCTTATTAGCTGTTGAAGGAGTTCAAAGATATGCCACCCCCCAAAATGCTGATTTGGTATATTGATATTTTGGACTGAAGACACTTGAAAAACAGCCAATACAGAAAGAAGCTTTCTCTGAACTTCCCTTATCTGACTAAAAACAGATCCTCCAAAAGAAACTCAGTGGTCATAAATCACGCCCCCCAGGATTTTCATCAACCGGGAAAGATTGACTCTTATCACAGGAGAGGAGACTAGAAAACACCACATGCAGACAAACTTTGTCACAAACGGTTATACCTCCCATCTATTCTTTTAAGGGCTCATTCATCTTCCCTAAAACCCATATAGTCTCTCCTAAGTAGCCTTCCTCTCACCTCCCTCCCCATTAAGATGGTATATAAACTCTCAAATCTCACCTTTTTTTGGGGGGGTATTCACTTTTTTTTTCCTGTAATGCCCTTGTGCATGTAAAATTAAAAATTAATAAATCTGTGTCTTTTCTCTTGTTAATCTGCCTGTTGTCAGTTTATTTCCTCGACCCAGCTATCAAACCTAGGAGAGTAGAGGAAAAGTCTTTCCTCACCTACATTGTTCTATTTAAAGAGCTGATGTAACAGAGTAGTCATCAGGGGACTAAAAATGTCCAGAAAGAATAAAAAATTGCTAGCACAGTTCAGAAGTAATGACACCATGACTCACAACATGTGAATCAGGTCCGAACGGCAGGCACAGCCCCATGGAGGGATGGTTTACTCCTATACACCAAACAAACATTTTTGTCACCATCTAGCTTCTGATGCCAATTTACCTCAAGGGAGAGAATGACTAGATCTGCTTAAAGTTGTATTTTTTACTGCAAATTAGTAAAATGGAAATCTGGTTTTGCAAAAGTTTCTTGTGAGTTTGGTTAGCATGAGTCATTATTTCTATATGAAACTAAATTGTCAGACTTTCAAAACTGAAGACCAGATCATGCACTAGGGTGGAAATACCAACAAAATCATGTCCTACCCAAGAGGTCAGCTGGTCCTCCAGCCATGAGGCATTCAGTGAAGAAAACACTTGCAAATAGAACTGAAATAACTCAAATAGTTTCTAAATAAAATACTGTCTTATATAAACTAAGAAAAAGGAAGCTTACAAAGTGCCAAAACCTTTCCATTTTTACCATTTCTTTCATATTTCGAAATAATAATTTATGTAAATGGTGTAATGATGCAATTAGGATGAGTCAATGCTCTCTGAGGGTAGGGCCCCCATCTCATCTAGTCCTAGATGCCATCTCTCATGATAAATCCTGTACCAAAAGACAGACTAGTCACACCATCTGCTGCCTCCAGGGAGATAAGTTGCACACTTCAAAGTATGGCAACATTCCACTATAGCATAATGAAGAAAATGAAAAACATATTAGCAAACTGAACACTTTGGGGAAATTTCATTTCCAAATTGTGTGCTGTTTTGCTTTTAAAGAAGTAAAATTATTAAATAAAATGTGTGAGAGGAAGCAAATATTCTTCCTTGTAGCAAAATTACGAATGCTTTTACTTTGTGAAAAATAACATTATTTCCAACGAATGCATTAAAATCACACATATAATCCATATTCTCAGAGTTGCTATGAACAAGCGTCTATTGCTGACACATACGTACTTTTGCTGAAATCAAATTTCAGTCCTAAATTTCCTGCTAGATTATCTGCTAAATGAGAAAAATGAACAATTAATTAGGAAACAATTCCACTTAGCTTATTCTTCAGCAACTCCTTGGGGTCAATAAGTTTAGTTTGTGGCCATGCAGACCAGCCAGTTCAGAGCAGCAAATGTGGACACGCTGACTTGGAAGCATTACTACCTCTGTTGGGCATTGCCGCCACTGTGTATAAATAACTGCTATCGCTCAGAGAGAAACTGAAGCACTGAAGAACAGACTGTGCAGCTCCAGAACAAGCTGCAAGTACACTGAGAGATGAAGAGCAAGACAAATCAGGTGCACCTCTCATATTTGACCAAGGCCGGTATTAAACTAGCACATCTTGTCTGAAGAGCCATCAATCACACACCAAGAGTGCCCTCACAAAGGTACATCCCATTCGAGCCATATAAATATAAGGCAAATAGAATTTTAGTGACAGACTACAAGGTCATTTGATCTATGAATCACACAGGCCCTGCAATTTGCTTACACATGCCTGAAAACCTTCAGGGTTAGATGAGGCCAAGGATTCCCAAGAAAGAATCCGTAACTCTTTCAATATTCTCTAGTTATAGGCTGAAATAGAACAGTTGTCCCCTTATCCCCCCACTACCCCTCACTCCGTTCAGCATCTGACTTTGTTCTAAGCAGCCTAACATTCATTCATGGTGCCTATGTGTTGGGAATAGGACTAATTTAAAGGCAAAAAATGCAGTGAAGAGACCATTACTCTAGGCAAAATAACCTGGATGCAAAATACTCTCTCTCTCATGTTGTGTTATCCATGTCAAAACCTCTGTCTAGACCACCTCTCACCTTGGCTACCCTACTGACTCCTGTTCAACTGTCCATTCACAGCTTAAGTATCACCATGTCCTTGGGTATGTTTCCTATCCGCCCCTGCATTCTGTTGGAGTTAGCTCTCCCTCCTCTGTGATCCGTCACTGTACTTCTATGGTAACTTGCATGAACCTCTTTTATAGCTATAACCACTGATTTTTTAGTCTGTCTCCTCCACTAGATTCTGAGTTCCTTGACAGCAGGGGCTGTGTCTGGCTCATTTCTTTATCTGCTGTGCCTGGTGAATGTTTGATGGATGGATGAATGAACAACAGTCACAGATCTATCTATTTACTCAAAGTCTTGCTGGACTGAATAATGGGATGGAAGTATTCTTATTATCAACACAGTGCGTTTTGTGGGTTATATAATACTTTACTTCCATCTGCTAGCAAATGTATTCTCTGTATAACAAAATAACAAGAGTCTGGATTGCCCTTTATACAAAGTTTTCTATTTTCAAGGAGTCCTAATTATCTTTAAGTCCTTTACAGCTCAGATTTGCTAGCATGAACAAGTAGATGTTCACCACTGACTTTGGGCTGAGCCAGATGAACAAATATGGCAAAGACATAATCCTGATGAGAAGAACCTCCTGGGTAAGTGAGACAGGTAAACAATGAAACCTTAATCAGATTACTGATTCTTCCAAATCTGGTCAGCCCAGACCAATTCTTTTACCCTAGGACTCTGACTATTAATAGGTATTAATTCATTAACCTGGAATTATCAATTATTTGACAATAAGAGATCCATCAGCTTCCAGGTCAATTGCTAAATCCCATATCTCTTTGTGGCTTTAGAAAACTTCCATTTTACAGAAAACTAGAATATTCTATTTTTACCTGCTATTTTTCTAAATCACATTTATTCTGATAATTTTTCTTTTAAAATTTTATTCAGAATAATGACTTAACACTCGAAGGATATTTTAAGGTTCAAATGAGAATGAAAGAAAAGAACAGATTTGTACAGGTGGGTGGAATTATAAGGTACATCAACTTTTACTTTACACAATGTTGGTATTAACTTCTAATCAGTGTATATGTAATTTAAAATAGTTTAATAAAGTGGCTTTTTTTGGGAGGGGGGTTGAGGAAGATTGTCCCTGAGCTAACATCTGTGCCAGCCTTCCTCCATTTTGTATGTGGGTTGCTGCCACAGTGTGACTTGATGAGCAGTGTGTAGGTCCATGCCCAGGATCTGAACCTGTGAACCTTGGGCCGCTGAAACAGAGTGCATGAGCTTAACCACTATGCCACTGGGCCGGCCCCTAATAAAGTTTTTAATAAATTAATTAGAAAAGATTTTTCTCTTGGTGATCCTTTCCTTACCTCAAAAAGGTCTAAAAGCAAATGAAAGCTATTCCAAAATAGTAAATTTAGACTGGGAGTCAAAAAACATGACCTGCCCAGTGCTATGCTTTCATTGGTGTGCTTCACAGTGTAAGTGTCAAGTGAGAAGAGCCTGAGATGCCTGCTCTCCTGGTGCTGATAGTCTATCTGGGGAGACAGACAATCAAAAACCATCAATGGACATCACAGGGTATCATATGCTGAATATTAACATGTGTAACTTAGTCTATAAATGCTCTGAGAATTTGGAAAACGAAAGTTTTTTGAGAGCTATGGGACTGGAGAGGGGCTTGATGTGGACTTGAGCTGGCCTTGGAAGGGCAGATATGGAGGATGACAGTCAAGAGAAGCAGAGGGGACAAGTCTGGGCAAAGGTGTAGGAGTCATTAACACAGATATTAGAAAGTGCTCAACTTCCAAATAGTCATTCTCCTCCTCTAGCTGTATCAGTCTTCCCATCTGGAGGCCCCACTCTATCAATGATCTGAAGTGAACCTTAGTCCTGGGCAGAGAATGACGAGGGATCCCTGTCTCTGAGGGCAGATGTCCGGATCACGTTTCATCATGCATGCTAGGGCACTCTACTCAGACCCCATGTCTAGATCCTGATTTCTGAGTAACTCAAAATTCACAGCCGAACACAGGACCCAGTGCACCACAGATTTTTTTATGTTCATTGATTGAATGTTAAATATTGGCCCTTTCTCCCCTGCCTTTGGCTCACTAATAGCCAGGCATCAGCTTCCTGAGCTCACCCTCTGCCTTGGACCCAGACTGTGCATCACATAGCCAGCACCTAACAGAGTGCTCTGGACATCTCTTCTCATTTCTGCCTTTTCTCCCTGGTCTTGCCTTCCATCATTGTGCAATTTTCTGGATTCTTGGGCTATGCCTTACTATTACCCCTGGCCCAATGTTTACCCTTACACTTTACTCTGGCCTGCCCAAAGAGGAGAACCAAATAATAGTTAAAAACAATTATAACTAATATTTGTAGAGTACATCCTATGTTCCAGGCTTTGTGTTAAATACTTGCTGGGGTTAACCTTTTTGATTTGCCCACTCAATAAGAAAGGAGCTACTATGATCTCTATTATACAGGTAAGAAAAAGGAGGCTTAGATGAAATGGTAGAGAGATTTTGAACCATGGGCTTCATACTCCAGAGTGGGCAAAGGGATGGTGGGCCCTGTTATAAAGGAGGCATTTCGTGGATGGGATGACCAGATGAAGGGAGGCCTTGAAATTGGGGCTGAGGAGTTTGGGTTTTGTGCAACGGGCAATGTGGAGCCACTGCATGTTTTGAAGCAGAAGAGTGGCAGAAAAAAATATTTAGAAATCTCTATATTTTACTAGCTTTTATCCCTTTGAACATTTGAAAATTTGTAAAACAAGTTTGTGTCCATTTGTTGTCCACCTTTATTAGCATCAGGAAAAATCTACACATTCGTGGCAGTGTAATATGGAAAACCAAAATAAAGCAAAAATCTGGAAGTAACAGAGGAATGGCTAGCTAAATTGTGCTGCATTAATTTGGTATAATGCTAGGTCATTAAAAATAAAAATTATGTCCTCACATGAATGAATGACAAAAATAGTTTTGTGAAAAATTTAGAACCCACAATTGTAAATATAGATCCCCACTCATCAGGACTGTGCAAAGGAGGTGTGTGTTGTGCGCATACAAAGAGAACTAGGAGATATGAAGGGCTGAATCAGGGTGGTGAGATTAGATTATAAACATACTATTTCTGTGTTTTGAAATGTTAATGTTATTTTCAATTGGTTTTAATAATAAAGGAAAATTTTAAGGAGAAACACACATTAATCCAGCAGAGGTAAATGGATTCGAAGTTAAGGCTAGAGTAAGCAGGATATCTAAGCACCAGGGGATGAGGGCGCTGGATTCTGAGAGCAGAAGCACCGGGGGGTAAAAAGTAATGGTTGAGAGAAATGTTTAGAGGGAAAACTCAGGGGCATTTGGTGACTAACAGAATACAGATGACGGGAGACGGAAATGTTGCAAATTCAAACTTTCTAGGTTGAGGCCAAAAAAACATTAGTGACATGAATAGAAATCACACAACTCTAAAGAGGAGGCAGTTTTCAGATGAAGATAATTATGATGTTAGTTATTACATTAAAATATTACAGTGAAAAACCCAAGTGTATGCGATGTGGAGTCTTATTGAACAATTCGAATTGGAGCTACAGAGGACTCCATGGCACAGATTTAGAGGTTCAGACTGGTGGGCCTAATCCATTCTGATGACATGCATTATCTAGCTAACATAGCATTTTTTAAAATAGAATTTGGATGTTTTTACCTAGGTATGCACTCACCTCCCCCTATTGTATTATACCTTGCCTTCACATACTTATATTATTTGCCCAGCCCCTGCAGGCATTTGATTTTGATTTCTGGGATAATCCCTTAAAGCCATAGAAGTGAATGAGTTGGCTGCAGAAAAAGAGGTGGGAAGGATATAGAGAGTGTGAAAACAGCAGAACTAAGGCTAAGAGCCTTTAGCAATATCTGAGGAAAGAATAAATCAGAACGTCTGTCTTAATAGGAATTCCAGAAAGCGCTATAGATGTAACTGGGGATAGGGGCAGAGAGAATGATGAATAATAGGGAAAAAATCCTGAATTTGAAGAAAATCACAATAGTGAAAGGGCCTACTCAGTGCCAAGAGAAACCAAAGACTCATGTAGACACAATCTCATTTCAGAACAACTGGGGGCAAAAAGTTACTTAAAAAAAAGCATCCAGGGAGATCATAAGGGGAAAAAGAATTAGTCTGGCATCAGATTTCTCATAGGTAGCATAAAACACGGGAAGATATAGTTTCTTTATAAAGTTAAACATAAATGTACCATCAACGCAGCATTCCCATTCCTAGGGATTATCCAAGTGAAATAAAAACTTATGTTGATGCAAAACCTGTACACAAGTGGTTAGAGAGCCTTTATTCACAATCACTGAATATTGGAAACAACCCAAATGTCCTTCAACAGGTAAACAGATCAACAAACAGTGGTACATTCATACAATGAACTATTCTACAAAAAGAAGAACAAACAATTGGAGGAATCTCAAATGCATTATGCTGAATAAACAAAAGCAAGATTGAAAAGGTGAGGTACTAGATAATTCTACTACTATGACATTCTTCAACGAGGAAACCTACAAGGCTAGAGAAAAGATCAGTGGTTGCCAGGGATTGGAATGGGGGAAAGAACTGACTGTAAAGGGTGAGCACAGGGAATCTTTCTGAGTGACTGTGATTGTGATGACTGTTAAACAACTTTATGCATTTGTCAGAACTGTACACCAAGAGGAGTGAATTTTACTCTATGCAAATTAAAAAAATAAAATATATTAAAAAATCGAGGTTAAAAATAGAGGTTATGGGCCAGCCCAGTGGCGCAGCGGCTTAGTTCGCGCTTGGCAGCCCGGGGTTCGCCGGTTCGGATCCCGGGCGCCCATGAATGCACTGCTTGTCAGCCACACTGTGGCGGCGTCCCATATAAAGTAGAGGAAGATGGGCACGGATGTTAGCCCAGGGCCAGTCTTCCTCAGCAAAAAGAGGAGGATTGGCAACGGATGTTAGCTCAGGGCTGGTCTTCCTCACAAAAAACAAAAATTTAAATTAAATTAAAATTTTACTAGCAGAACTTGAAGGGGCAGGGGAAAGGAGTAGCTAGAGTGAGTTAAATTCTGTATTTTTCATTGCAAGGAATCAGCAATATTAAGTTGATAAATTTTTAAAAGTTAGTGGTGTAGCATATTCCCTTAGATTTATCAACCAAAAGAAATAAAACCAGAAATGGTTCAAATGGTTACAACTGGAGTGGGCCTGTGTGATTGAGGAACTAGGGAGGAGAACTTTAATATTTTATATCTTATCTTCCTGTACCATTGGAAATAATACATGTGTATGTATTACTTTTGGTTTATTACAAAATAAATTTCAAAATTATATTAGTACAAATATTCTGGATACTAAAATATCTTGATTTAAAAGATTTTTCACCAGATCTCATATTAAGGGAAAAAAATCCGATTTAGAGCTATACCCTCAAGGTACATAAAGGTTTGAGTTTCATTTACAGTATAAGAAAGTACTACAGGTATCCTAACTAATTTCATATACAACACATCACAAAAATACTATAATAATAATAATAAAAATCTTAATATATTAGTTTTTCAGATTTGTTATTACAATATTATATTTAATAGACATCTAAATTTCTCTTATAATTATGTCATAGTAAAAATATCTTCAAAAAGATAATTTTTTCTCTTTATGTTGATATAGCAACATAAACTGAGATATTCAATGATGACCAACAAGCAGTCAATGGTCTTTTCATCTTCAGCCAAACTGAATCAATGGGCCTATGACAGCTACTCCTGGTGGAACGTATGCTAAAACTTCTTGCAGAAAAACATCACAGAGGCTTTGAGGTCTGAACAGAATTTGACAGGGGAAAGACTTAAAGAATAGTTATTGAAAAAAGAATGTACTCCATACAAGCAAGTTTTTAATAGCTTTTGATCCATTGCAAGAACCCCAAAGTGCCAGTATGTGAATGCATAATTAGGTAGGAGAAAATTCATTACAAAGTGAATTTTGGTTCAACTTGACAAGCAAAAAATTCTCCCAAGCTGCTTTTGAGAAAATTATTATACCTTCCTTTCATCAAAATGTTGCCAATTCTGCATTTCTGTCAATAGCATTTAACATATTTATTTAGGTTGTCTGTTTTCTGTCACACTAAAGTAATGGAGACCTTTATTTAAATCACATCCCTGTTAACTTATACAACACATATAATCTTTCCATATGTAAGAGAATCACTCTTTGCATTCCCACTACTGTAGCCATGGAAATGCACCACTGACATGTCCTGCTGCAGTTAGCATAGTAGACTAATGGCCCTACCTGTCATTCCTCTGCATCCACCATGGCATTTGTGCTCAGGTCATGCTTCTCTCAAGCTGATCTCAGTCAGTGTCTGGGCCTGGTAGAGGTACTAGTGTCAGCCCATTCCTGCAGGACGTGAGACTCTTCTACTTTCTGACTTTAGCTCAAGGAGACCCCATTGGCCTTGTCAAAACTTTCCTAGAACTATCCTGCTATCTGAGACTCTTCCTACCTAATCTTCCTTCCTCCTCTCCTTTCACAGGTGCCAGATAAGCAACTTGGTCTGCAGGTTTGCCTGCCTACTCCTGCTTCCTCCTCTTTATCTTTCACATGCATTTCTCCTCCCAAACCTCTTATCCCACTAATCCCATCTTGACACCTGCTTGGAGGATTTGAACAGACACACTCAGTCAGAAGAAATGATAAGCATTCTCTCTACCTAAAGAATAACAGAGCCACACTGTCTTCAAGAAGAAAGAACTTTTATGCAAATTAGCTGAGCCCCCAAGCTTCCTTGGGAATGTCTTACATCTGTGATACATAATCTCTTCCTCAGTCTCTAGCCAGAGTCTCTAACCTGGCCTTCCCTCCTATCTTGTCCCTCTATCCCATCTATTATTAATATCCTAAAGTAGCTATATGTTCTTGTCACTCTTTTTCTTAAAGGCTTTGATGAGTCCCTCAAGTCTAGTGGTTAAAGTCCAAATATTTTAGCCCTTGGGCCCTCCACAACCTAAATAGTCAACTTACTTCTCAGGTTTTAACTAGAAGAGGGCTCTCTTTCTCCAAGGCTAGAGACAAGAAGCAAAGGGTTGAAGATAACAGAAACAAAATTGAGGTTTAGGAAGGAAAGCTGGAAGATTCATATTAGATGGCTTTAAATTTCCTGGTAAGGTAGGTGGCGGCAAGCCAGTTGCTGAGAGGGATACAGGGATTTGAAGAGGGGAGACAAGTCTTGTGACAACCAAAGTGACAATTCAAAATGAATTAAAAATTTTGTGGAGTAACACTGAAGGACCCTTTGATGTATATAACAGTCTCTGGTAAATTGTTACTTTATTCTAAATAAATGCCTTTCCTATTATCAAAAAAGACAAGAAATAACAAGTGTTGGAGAGGATATGGAGAAAAGGGAACCCTTGCACACTGCTGGTGGGAATGTAAATTGGGCAGCCACTATGGAAAACAGCATGAAGACTCCTCAAAAAATTAAAAATTGAACAACCATGTGATCTGGCAATTCCACTTCTGGGTATTTATCCAAAGAACATGAAAACACTAATTCAAAAAGATATATACACCCCTATGCTCATTGCAGCATTATTCACAACAGCCTAAGTGCACATTGACAGATGAATGGATAAAGAAGATGTGGTGTATACACACATGCACACACGCACACACACACACACAACGGAATACTACTCAGTGATAAAAAAGATGAAATCTTGGGGCTGCCCTGTGGTGCAGCAGTTCAGTTCACTCTTTGGCAGCCCTGGGTTCTCAGGTTCGGATCCCGGGTGCCAGCCGATGCACTGCTTGTCAGCCATGCCATGGCAGCGTCCCATGTAGAATGGAGGAAGATGGGGATGGATGTTGGCCCAGGGCCAGTCTTCCTCTGCAAGGAGAGGAGGATTGGCAATGGATGTTAGCTCAGGGATGGTCTTCCTCACACGCACACAAAAAAGATGAAATCTTGACATTTGTGACAATATGGATGGACCATGAGGGCATTATGCTTAGAGAAATAAGTCAGATGAAGAAAGCCAAATACCATATGATTTCACTCATATGTGGAAGATAAAGCAACAAAAATAAAGACATAGACACAGACAATAGATTGGTGGTTATCAGAGTGGAAGGAGTGGGGAGAGGCAAAAGGGATAAAAGGGCACACGTGCACGGTGATGGATGGTAACTAGACTTTTGGTGGTGAACACAATGTAGTCTATATGGAAGTCGAAATATAGTGATGTACACCTGAAATTTATATAATGTTATAAACTGATGTTACCTCAATAAAAATAAATAAACGCCATTCACAAACTAGATACGTACTCAAATATGTGTGTTGAAAGAATAAAGTAAGCAAAGCTCTAAAGCAGCAGCAGAGAGAAGTGGTTAAGAACATGGACGTGAGCCAGAATCTGAGCACCATCCCTTAGAGCTCTGTGCCTTAGTCTCCTTATCAGGAAAATGATGGCAATATGGTACCTACTTTATAAGGTTATTGTAAAGATTTATAGTTAAATATGTACCTGTAATTCACTTAAATTACGCCAGCCGTGTGGCAAGTGCTCTCTCTGTTTGCTATCTTCATTATCATCAATATTTTTACAGTGAATACATAGCTAACAAAAGAAAATTGACCAAAGGGTACAGACTTCCAGTTATAAGATGAAGATCTAATGTACAGCACGGTGATTATAGTTAATAATACTGTATTCTATACCTGGAGTTAAGAGAGTAGATCTTAAATGTTCTTACCACAAAAAAGAAATGGTAATTATGTGATGTGATGGAGGTGTTAGCGCTATGGTGGTAATCATTTCACAATATATAAATGTATCACATCAACATGTTGTACAACCTAAACTTACACGATGTTATACGTCAGCTATATCTCAATAAAGCTGGGGAAAAAACTTGACCAGGAATATGGTGTAATAGATAAAGCAGCAGATACAGAGTCAGAAACCTTCATCTTGAGTTCCAGATGCCATTTAATACCCATGATCTTGGGCATGTCATTCAGTGCTTTGCAACCTCATTAGTACCTGTCTCTCATTACATAGTTGTAGTGAGGTCAAAGGAGATTTGTGTGAAAGTACGTTACATACCATAAAGGATGACATATAGAAGTTACTAATCAGAAAACTATACATGTTTATAGGTTTGTGGGTTCATGCACCAAGGCCCTAACCTCTGGAGATCCTGATGATCAGAGTGTTAAGTTTATACATCCTAAGTACACATTGGACAATCTCTGTGCAGAAAACATGCTGCTTTAGGATTTAAGGATGGGAGGGAAGCCCCATCCTGTTTGAGAAGATGGTGATGGTGGGTAGAATGTCACTGAGTCAGGCCTTTTGGTGGAGCTGGGAAGAAAAGGGTATTCTAGGGAACGAGAGCATAAAAACCCCCACATTTGAATACACAGCATATGTAATGTACATAATGGCTCAGAGGTGTGTATTCATCAAATCAGCCTCCCCTTCTTAAACCCACCTCTCCATAGCCAGGCAGCC
This sequence comes from Tapirus indicus, assembly GCA_031878705.1. NCBI lineage: Eukaryota > Metazoa > Chordata > Mammalia > Perissodactyla > Tapiridae > Tapirus > Tapirus indicus. The sequence goes on from CM062925.1 coordinate 19,181,568, forward strand.
CGCTGCAGCACCGGGAATTGACTGCTGTCAGCCATCGTAAACACAGAGAAAGGTCTGAGTTCTCAGCACTGCCTGAGAACCGTCATTGGAGAGTGCAGTATGTGCAGCTGAAGGCCAGAGACAATATTTCCTACTCTCTGCACCCCACGGGGCACACACACTATAATCGGACACAGCATAAAGGTACTTTAATAATTATTACTATTAAAAACAATCAAATCCACAGATCAACGGCTCTTTTAAAACATGTTTTCTAATCTCTGTTTGCTCTCAGATGTATGGTTATTGTCCACCTGGAAAGGCCCCAAAGTGATAGCCAGAAATCTGCCACCACCACCCCTTCTGCTGTTTCTGCCATCGTATTTAATTGTGTTTGTTCAACTCGAAGCCAAACTCATATGCAGTATATTTAGATGGTTAAAATAGCACAGCATTCCACTATATTCACAGATTATTTGTGACACCACAATTCTGGGGAATTAGTCTGGAATAAATAAGGTAAGGAGAAAAGAAGCAACATAAATTTGTTCCAGTGACAAAGAAAACAATATCAAAATGGCAATCTGGAGATTTGCCATGAATGAAGGAATTTAGAATGCTCCTTTTGGTGAACTCTCCAGCAAATGCAATCATTGCTTCATTCGCTAGTTTGGATTTATTTTAAAGTGGAAGAGAAAGAAAGCAGGAAACTAATAGTAAGAAACTGTGAAAAGTACCTTTATTATTTCAAAAGATCAATGTACAATCACTGTACTTACTCTTAGAGAGCATTAAAGGTAAAGGTGTACAACTGATATATATGTTGATTTTCTGAACCTTGAAGGAGTCTTTATTTTCCACAATGGCAAACTTTTTAAGTTGAAAAACATATATCAGTAATACATATATGCAGGATCTCTTTTCTGAGGTTTCAGCTACTACATATTTATTCAAATGTCTTGAAAATCAAAAATTTACAACGGCTTGGCTGGATACTTTTGTCAGCCAACTCCACCTTAAATCTTTCAGTTTGCATTTTTAGTATCATTTAACCAATACAAACCCTTTCACCCAAATATCAAAAGATTTCTGAATTATGGAGTAAAGAACAGGCTTTGTTGTGGAAGAGGTTATGGCTTGAACTGGATCAATTAATTAAAAATGAAGACCAATGTTCTGTGCTTTTACTCTGAGCCAAACTTCACATAATAATAATAAAACAGGCATTTTAAACACACAGAGCTTAATTCACCTGATTTTCATTCAAATTTGGAAAATGAAAGAATGAATATGCATGTAGATAATTTTTCACTTGAGATTTTCCAGAGTATACTTTTGTACCTCCAAGACTACTGATCAAACATCACATTTAGAGAATGCCTACTCTGTGCTCATCTGTCAGGAGCTGACTTTTTCTCTGCATTTTCATTCCTCATTTGTTTGTTAATTAATTCAACAAGGATTACTCAGAGGCCACTATATGCCCCAATGCTGTTCTAGGTACTGAAGACATAGTTGGAATAAGATGGCCAAAGTGCTTTTCTCATGGAGTTTATAGTCTACTTTGGGGGGCAGGATTAAAAGACAACAAACAAACAGAAATTACGATTTCAGATGGCTATAACTCAATTAAGAAAACACGGTAGAGGGGCTGGCCCAGTGGCATGGGGTTAAGTTCACATGCTCCTCTTCAAGTGGCCCAGGGTTTCGCAGGTTTGGATCCCGGGCGTGGACAGATGCACTGCTTGTCAAGCCATGCTGTGGCAGCGTCCCTTATAAAGTAGAGGAAGATGGGCATGGATGTTAGCCCAGGGCCAGACTTCCTCAGCAAAAAAAGAGGAGTATTGGCAATGGATGCTAGCTCAGGGCTAGTCTTCCTCACACACAAAAAAAGAAAACACAGTATAGGGCCTGGCCCTGTGGCTGAGTGGTTAAAGTTCTGCACGCTCCACTTTGGTGACCAGGGTTCAGGGATTCGGATCCCAGGCATGGACCTACTCCACTCACCAGCCATGCTATGGCAATGTCCCATATACGAAAAAGAAATAGAGGAAGATTGGCACAGATGTTAGCTCCGGGCTAGTCTTCCACAGCAACAAACAAACAAAACCACAATAGAGTAGAATGCTAAGGAGGCTTGGAGAGTCACTTAAGATGGATGATAACGAAAGGCCTCTCTGCGGAGGTAACATGTGCCCCAGATGGACAAGATGGCACCGGCCATGAGAAGAGCTAAGGGAACTGCAAGTACAAAGACCCTAAAACAAGAAAGAGCTTGGAGAATCCAAAGAACAGGAAGAAGGAAATGAACTGAGAACATCACGAATTGGGGAGAGGTGTTTTGAGATGATGCCTGATAGTGAACAGAGGTCACATTGCTGCCAAAGACTTGGGCAGCCACTTCAAGATTTGTTCTGCCTTTGGAGTCAGCACAGAACCAGCTTATGGAGCAAAGGCCAGTATTGTCTCAGATACAAATATTGTTGGTACCACATATCTCCTCTTTCATGTGTCTGAACTATCCCTTAAATGCTCATCTCTTGAGTCTTTATCTCCTGAGTGGCTCAGCTGGCTTTTAGACCCTCCTTCTTGCTCATTTTCTCACCATTTGTCTTCCAGACCCATGGGCCCACTGCCTGGTCTCTAACCTGATACCTGTTCTGACTCTCACTATTGGTTTAGGCCTAAAGTCTACATAACCTCAGTATACATAATCTCAGGTATAACCTGACTGCCCCATCTCCCACCTCTAACTCCCTGTTAATCCTTAATGACCCTTACCATTTCCTTACCTGACCAGACACTAACACTGCCGTGTGCTAGTGTTACTACTTTTCTATGTATCATAGTTTCAACTTTCAAAAACACTTCCACATCCTTTAATATTCTTGATCGTGGCAATAATCTCCATGAGGTAGGTATATAATCATCACTATTTCATTCCAAAGATGAGGAAATCCAAAGTCAGAGAGTTTAGGTAACTTTCCTAAGGTAAGCTCACAACAGGACTGGCCTGAGAACCGAGGAATCCTGCTTTCCCATCTCCATTCTGTTTTGGGGGCAAAGAAGGTCTGGTTCACTTTAGGCACTGGAGTCTCAAGAGGGTAAGTCCACAGAGGCGCCGCTTATGATACTGAATCTGAAGCCCAGGTACGTAGGACTACAGAGGTGAATAGAAAGGATTCCCTTCTCCTCAACTTTTTTCATATTGGTGTATTTGAGTTTACTTTTTTTGTAATGTTATGTCCTCAGACAATATTTGCAGCCCCATATATACACTAGACCATAGTGTAGAGGTAGATTAGTATAAATATATTACCAATTAAAGAGAGAAAAAAAACAAAACAAGTGACTTTAATTTGTGAGTTTGGGACAAAGAACTGAACATATTCAGCTGAGCTGCTCTGGATTTTCTTCTTTGGCTCTGCCTATCCCCAAAGATCATGTTTGTAGGAAAAAAGTATCACTTTGTGGATGTAGGATAGCATACATAACTCTCATTCTAAAAGCTCAGTGTTCTGTGGTCTCATTTTCAAATATGTATTTTCAGATAACCATGTTGTCAAAAATTCAAGGCACTCTTTAAAAAAAATCAGCGTTTTTCAGATAAGTCCAAACAAGAGAGTCTCTTAGAGAAAATAACAGAAACAATTTCCTTACTGGTTCAATATTAAGCAAGTCTCATAAATAACATTCTTAAAATAGATGGGAAAGTGCTAAAAGAGATTAAAAACTCTCAGGTGTCTTTCATCCTTCTAAAGTAGATCAATTATGTTCATTGTAGCTTGTGGTGTGTGGTAGTTTGGAGCAGAATGCTTTTCATACCATTCTTTTAAAATCTCAGGTTCTTATTAGGATGAGATTCTAGCTGTTTCTATTAAAAATTCATGACGCTTTTCCAAGAGGAGTGTTTTGACCTGTTACTTCTGGCTAAATTTGTGGGAGTTTTTTTCTTCTACTCACTCCTGCACATAGTATCTCAGGGAAATAGACTTTAAGAACTATTGACCTAATTGAAGTATATCTATAGTTGTTAAAAATAACAATATGTAATTTTGGTCAAAACACAAATTCACTAAAAAGTGAGCAAATGCAGGAAGTTTCAAAGGATGTGTTGCCCCAAGAGTACCATTTAGTGGATTGGAAGCAGCAATTCACTGCTGAAAAAACTTTGTAAAATATAATACAGGTAATCTACATAAACTCAAAACTTTCCAAATAGCAGGAAGAAAATGTCTTTATCTTTCTAGTTTGTTTCCAGATAGACATTTCATATTGTGTAAATATCATGTAACCATAGATTCAACCGAAGATGGGCATCTCCTCCACTACTCCCACCTCCCAACTCTCCAAGCAATTTTGGGACAGGATAGGAGCACGTCTGGGGGACTTGTCATGAATAGGGTGCATTCTGAACTACTGTCTGCTAGGTGGTAAGCTTGCTGGGAGAGGCTTTCTCCTTGATGGGGAAGTTTATGGTTATTCAGCTTTGGCCATGATGAGTGGGCAAGCTTCATTCAGGGTGAAATATTAGGAATACAATTGTGACCACACATCTAAGCTACAGCTTTTATTGGTAATAAAGCTGCCTTTTTTTTTAACCTCCATCTGGGAGATACCGGAATCTCTTTCTCTTAAGATATTTTCTTATATGCACCCAGATTTTTCAAGGCTATTATGTCACTGTTGTTATTGTCTTTCAGGAAAAATGATACTTAATTTTTTTCAAAAAGATATGGAAATACATTCTATATCACAAAGATTATATAGAAGATAATTCTCACACTTAACTGTAAGCAAACAGATGACACATGAGCAATAAAAGGAGACTCATACATATATATCTTAGGTGAAATGTGATACTTGATAGAGAAATACAATTTTTAAGGTTTACACCCTACAATTTTCACTGAAAACTTTAAAGGTATTCAAAAATAACATGTTAATTGATCCAAAACGTAAAGAAAATGTTTATACTTCTGTGCAAAATAAATTACAGGTGTAGGTTCCTAGACTGAAATCACATTATCATTTTATTGGGTTGTCCTGGGGTATATGTGTATGTTTGTGTGCATGTGTAAAGAAATATGCAACTGAGGCTACAGGAAGACAGTGCCAAAATAACTGGCTGAAAAGCAAAACATTCAATCATGACAGTTTTACTTATATGTTTCCCCTGATTAGACAAGTTGATTTGGTTTGGCATTTTGTATGCATTCATTAAGTTGTTGTAAATAAAGGCATAGTATGATAATGACATTCAAGTCAATAACTTTTGGTGTTTACAATACTGAACTATTATATATACAAAGTCAAAAATATTTTAAAAGACTAAAATCAAGTAATTTAATCTCAGAAAAAAATTGTACTACCTTTTGCAAATGCTTACCATGGAAAAACAGCATTTAGAAAGTATATGTCATATAATTTCAGATATTTATATCTATATACACCTGCATATATCTCTATATAAAGGATATATGTATCCTTTCCCCCCAACCGGATCCCCCAAGTCCCCAATCTTAGTACCTGTTTTTGAGCAGTACACTGAAGGTCATCTTGTCCAGTCCCAGATAATTTGGCAGCAAGTTTGACCAATCCCAGTTCCATTTTGTGATGGCTGACTGTTGATAAATGAGAAGACGCTATTGTTAGTTATTAATCAGAGTTAATATGATCAGTAAATTAAAGCTCCAGCTGTGATAGACTAACTAAGAAGGAGGGGGGTCCAGAACAAGGACTTAGACAGATAACATCAATCATGTCCACAGAAGAAGGTTTTTATTCCAATAAGACAGCAATTAATTTATAAATCCATTTGGGGATGTAGTCATTATTTATAAAAATATAAATCAATTTCTTGAGTCGTTATTCTCCAAAGTGCTAATGGCATTTGCCCAGCAAGTTTCTCTGAGACGGTGACTCTGAAAAGCAAAGCAAAATAACTGGCAACTTTTTCATATATCAGTTTATATTTGTTTTTTGTTTAGCACCCAGAAGTTTGATTAAAAAAACAAACTTAGAAATACTATGACTGAAATGATAAGACACAGCTCAATTACAGTGTAATATTAATATTATCTTTTTGGTTAAGAAAATGCTTTAAAGGGGAAATTATAAAGACCTGTAAACATAAATAGCATCAATGACTCTTTTTTCTTGTTTAATAGATAATTTCACAACAGAGTAAGGAGAAAAATTACTGTGAAAGATAATCTCATAATTCAGAACTGAATAAAACATGCCATTTATTTAAATGAAGTGAGGATAATTTAACAGCTACAATGATTATTTATGGTTGGAAGCAATCTAACGTACAACGCAGGAAAGCAGCCAATAAACTCAAACTTATACAATGCATCTGGTTTTAAAGCATTATGGATGCTTATACTCCTTAAAACTAAATAGTTTTGATAATAAGAGTCCAGGCCAATGTTTAAAATCCAACAAGAACTATGCCCTGTCACCTGCTGATTAATGGAGCACTACAATCCTGTCATAGAGCAGGAGAATTCTGCCCCGGGTTGTCAGCATTTGAAGGTCTTATTCTTCTACAGTATTGATGAATGTGGACTAGGGTTATAACAGGCATAGTAAAAATATTATCTGCATCCCGAATCAGGCCATTGTTTTAATTCTTATTTTCATCAGAGCTCTAGGTCAAGCCATCCTTCTCTTCTGCCCTGTTAGTTCAAGTAGTCTGTCAGGAGGCTTTTGGGAAAAGCCACCAAAAGACAGAACAAAGCAAAAGCAACTTTAGATTTCAAATACTTTGGCGCAAAGATGATCCTTTTAATGTAACTACTGAAACATGCAGCTTAAACAATGGCGTAATCCGACATTAAAAAATGTGCGGTGTTTATTACATTGACTTTATTCCAAATATCCTGACTTTAACATCATTAGCAAATTCATTTTAAAATTCAGGAATGTGTTTAGGGTTATAAAAAGCAAATTTACCTCATGCCACTTAAAATAGCTCAATGCTCTATTTATAATTAATTTTAAGCTATTTTATAATTTACCTGAAAAATTCATAAAGATTGTAAGGAGTTTTGTGAGTGTGTGTATTGAGGGATGAGGGGGCAGCACGGGAGGGGAAGTCTGTTTTGAAATGCCTGGTTTTTTGGGCCTTCTGTAGACACAGCCGAACAGATGTTCCCTCTGCCCACAGTGAACTGACCTGGTCAAAAGTTAAATTTTACAGACCAAACATATGAATCAGTTTGACAAACAGAAAGAAGGTAAAATAACTTTTTCAAAGTCAATTTGTGCAGACCATGCCAATAAATACAAGGCCTTTTGCTTCCTAGCATAAAATCTTATGAGTCAATATTCAAACGCAAAGCATTTTTTTTCTTACTTGTGTAGAGAAACCACACATTTAAATTAAATTTACCATTTAATTTCCACATACCTGATCTAGCATGTTTTCACTAAACACCTTGTACACATGGAAAGGGTTAAAGGCAGAAGGCTGATCTTCCACACTCCTCAAGGTCATCTTTAAAGGTCGGATGGGTAATGGCTTTTCCTCTGAACCATTCATAGAAAACAGCTGTTCTTTTAAATATTTCTTCAAGGGAAAAAAAATTACAAGTTGTGATGGTGAGAAGCATATATTCTTTAAAAATAAACTGATCAATATCCAAATCTACCCTTTCAGCACATTTGGTAGATTACAGTGTATTACTTGCCTCAGGACAGAATACATTTTCAGAAGAAACATAGCAGAGTACCAATCAGCATTGCAATAAACCCATCACAAACAGGTTCACCTAATATATAGCACAGATTAGAAAACCATTTAGCAAATTCTCACGTAATGAATGTATGCTTGATCTATCAGAATCTTTTTTTGTTTTGTTTTTGTGGGGAAGACCAGCCCTGAGCTAACATCCGTTGCCAATCCTCGCCTTTTTGCTGAGGAAGACTGGCCCTGAGCTAACATCCGTGCTCATCTTCCTCCACTTTATATGGGATGCCGCCATGGCATGGCTGACAGGCAGTTCGTCGGCGGGCGCCCGGGATCCGAACTTGCGAACCCCGGGCTGCCAAGCGCGGACTAAACCGCTGCGCCACCGGGCGGCCCCTATCAGAATCTTTTTAATAGGCATTGTCTTGTCATTGGTTCATGTATCAACATGTCTAGTTACCAAAACTTAACTCAGGTGCATGATTACTCCCAGTACAAGATTGCTCATTCATTCATTAAGTGCAGTTGCTACCTACTCCACACTCAGCAGAGTGCTAAGTACTCTGATATTTCTCTGCAAGCAATCTTACTCCATGTAGAATTAATTAAAAGTCAACCTTCTAAACTCTATTTCTATGCTGTGGACTGAAAAATATCAAAGTTCAATAGAAGCTCAAAATATGTAACTCAAATCCCCCACCTGCCAGTGGCAGCCCAGGCAAAAAAGTCAATCTACTTACTGCATTATACCTCATTTTTCATCCATAAATAAATAAGGTGAACAATCCTAATCTATTTTATAGGACTTTTTCTGAAAGACAACAAATTAAAATGACTTAAAGTTTCCCATAAACTAGCAAATGCTTGCTATTAATAAGCAAGTCACTTAATAAAAAAAATAATATAAATGTTCTCCTGATTTTCAGTATGTCACAATATAATTTTTTCTTCAAGATTAAGGTTAGGACTAGGTTCAGAATGTTAGAACTGAAAAGGACTTCAGAGGTCATCTAGAAAAGGACTTCAGAGGTCATCTACTCAAAGTCTGGTGCATAGACCAGCCTAATCAGCCTCACCCAGGAGCTCCTTAGAAAAGCAGACTCTCAGACCCCACCCAAGCAGAACCTGAGTGTTAATAAGAATTCCCAGGAGATTGGTAGGCACATGAAAGTTTGAGAAACTCTAGCTCACACCGCATTCAATGGTTGGCTCTGAAAAGTCAGGGGACAGGCCTGAGGTCACACAGGGGTGAGTGGTAGAGTCTGGACAAGAAGCCACATCTCTGGTCTCAGTGCAGTGCGATTTTCCCTGTGCCTCTATAACTTCACGAATAGGGAATGCCCACTGTACCCATTGAAGAAGGCAAATGTCAGATCCCAAAACCCTAAAAATCTAAAGAAACCACTACTTAACAATTATAGTCATTTCTTAAACTTGCTCATTGTGGACCATTTCTCTTTAGAAAGGTTAATTCTGTGGCATGTGACAGACACACATGGACTCTTACTAAATATTATTATTGATAAAGCCATCAGGAAAATATTTTAGGCCTAGATTTAGATTTTTAAACAGGAAAAAATGTTTTCTCCATCATGATTTGTGAAAGTAAAATTTTAAAAAGAAATAAATACTCATTAGAAAACCTGCTTTGTTTTGGCTTATAACAATCTTTCTCAACTGATTTCCCCTTATGTTGCTATATTTTGGGTCTTTTTGTTTCCACAATTCAAAAAAGAGAAAGTACTCTGTTGCAAGTTGTGAACACGAAGGTGTTTTCTCCCTTGTTAATTCTCTGACCTCGGCTATACTGTCACTTCTCACTACCCCTTCTTAAAAGCCTCAGATTTTCTGTGGCATCACTTTAACCAGATTTACTGCTAGTCTGGTATATTTCTTTAGAAGAAATACATTGTTTGAACATCCTTTCTTGAACAGCCTCCCTGTGCCGTTACATCAAAGCTTACTTCTCTACCCATCGTTTCTCTATTTGCCCCTATTGAAGAGCTCTCCCAGTCTCATGAGCTCAGCCACCACACTCACTGAAGACCACCAAAGCTATAGTCACAGCCTCACTCACCTGTGCTCATGGCCAGGCTCCTTAACTACTGACCGGACTTTTATGCTCAGATGTCTTACCTTTAAAGACAAACATTTTTAAACTCATTTTCTCTTACAACTTTGCTGTCTCTCAATGGCACACCCACTCTTCCCCTTACCCAGGCCTGTATCCATAAATACTTCCGTACTTATATTACATTTTTGAGTAATATTTAGCAGCACACCTGAAAGTGCTTCAGACTCATAGTAGTACGCATCAAATGAACAAACATCACAATGCAATTCCACCTACAGCATAACGACACCTCACAGTATAAAAGCAGCCATAAGCATTATCCTAGTTGTGTAGTCACCCTTGTATTGTTGGAGTTTACTGCCTGTTTTGTTTTAGTAGTTCCAAGGCAAAGTTCTCACTACTTTCTCTGGTTCCATCCTCACCTTATATTTCACCCCTTACCTTGCAGCACCGCTTCTCATTCAGCACAATAAACCTCCAAGTACCTAGCTCGACATCCCATCTGATAGACATTGCCATAACAGGAAGTATATTCAGTTGTAACAAAAGAAAAAACATAACTTTGAACTTAAGTGATCAAAACGTGGTGGTGCCTGAGCGAAGACTCTTATGTACATCAGATCTCATAGCATACCTGTTCACAACTACTGCCTCAGAGTTCCACAGGTTCTACGAGGGGAAAACAGCCTTTGGATTTCCTTACAACAGGTGGCTGAAGGCCAATAAATATCCCAATTTAATTTTTGTTGATCTTGCTTATTGGTGATTACTGATCTGTTTTTGTGTTATGGACCTTTGAAAAAGAGGACTCCTCTATCAGTTTGGCAATCTATACCAGCCATTACTGTCCTCAGAACTATTGTAATGCCACTTTACTAAGGATATGAGGTAATCCTATGCAACATCTGTTCCTCAGTTAGCATGCAATTACTTTGGCCATTCTGGGTGGCCAGGTGGACACACTAAGGAAGACCATGACTTTGCAATGGAGGTCTTTCAGTTAGTCAAGGCCATGAGTTCCTGAATTCTCCAAATAGAAACCCCAAAGAAGCTCTGAAGGATCATTAGCAAGAGTGAATAGGTTGTGTTACTTTTTAACAATTCATACTGAGCTCCAGGGCCTTAAGGACAGGGTTATTTCTTGTAGCTACAAATGCCTCACATCCTCCTCAACTGATGGTTGAATACACTGTTATGTCACCTGCTTATTGACTGGTTGCTTAGCTCTAGGAAAGCCAGGAAACAGATTTACTTGCAGTAACTTTCAGATAGATAATAGTGGGGAGAACGTTTATATATCTGAGTTGTAAAATGCTGTGGTAGAATTTAATTGTCTCCTTGGAAATTTATAGTTTTCAAGGCCTACCTCATTGAGATAAAACACTGTATCTTTGCGTTGTTCATATTATACAATTTTTACTATTCCAAAAAATACATTCATGTGTTTGCAAATACAAACAATTCTAATTCACTTTAGATGTCACATTCTAATTCAGATACATATGATCAAATTAAAAACCTGATTAAGTTAGCAAACTTTTATCGTTTCAACTAAATAACCGAGATACTTGCTCTTTACATTTTTGCTAAAACAGCCAGAAACATGCGAGGTCAGAGGCTTAATCCAGCCGAGAGGTGGACAAGCATGACATTGGTTCTAACCAGTGTCCATGCATAAACGCATTTTCTTGGGTTAATCTAGTTGCTCCCGAATATGGTTCAATATTCCTCTGAGGTTTTCTCATTATGTAAGAAATCTCCAACTTCGCCAACACAAGCATGACGTCTACAGGAGGAAAGCTACATCTCCCTTCAGAAAATTCTTCATTTCACAAACACCAGATTTTAACATTGGCTTAACAGTCACAAACACAATCCCCAAACTACACCTCTAGTCTATACCATTCAGAACTGAACTGAGTTTATGAGCCGTGCTGGAGTTTAAACCGTACAAATAAAACCTACATTGTTTCGGTGAAGCTTTTGCTGTACAAATGCAGAACAGCCGGGGCTGAAGAGATTCTATTAATAATGCAATATTGAGTTTGGTATTGACTTTAAGAAGTATTATCACCTCCTTGACTAACCCTTAGCTGCCAGCAGACGCTGCCTCAGGCCAGTACACACCTAATTGCTCGGTAAAAAGGCCGTTTCCCTACCTCATTGAGCCGCATGATGTGATAAATTTGCCTCAGGTACTCGCTGCCACCTGGTTTGTGGCAGATATCCAGGACCATCATGTTTATTTTCTGCTCAGTCAGTTCAAGAGCAATATCTCCTTCTGCTAAGGCTGTGCTTTTCTCTATTGTCATAAATGCACTAAACACAAAGAGAGCACATAAGTATCAGTGGTGAAGAATCGTCAAGATGGAAAATAATCAAAGAGACTGAGTGTGGAGAGTTGATGTAAATCTCACATTCAAAGCCCCCATAAAGACTTCACTCCAATAGGGAAGGCTTCCCAAAGTGCTGCTGCCTGGGAACTAAGCACCTGAAAGCATTTTTAAAAATTGAATCGTTTTCTTTAAAACAATTCTTTATTGCATTTATACTCCTATCTATAAAACATTTTCCCATTACTGTAATTGTTGAAATTGCTACAATCATGGGATGAAAACAAAACATTTCTTTTTATGAACATGTAAGAAATAATTTGGATTTTCTCTTTGAGGATAAAAAGTATCTTTGATGCCAGAAATAGCTTTGGTATTCTGTCTTTTATAGATTCCTCTTTACACCTGTCTTAGAACATTAAAGACTAATTAAAGTGTCAAAGGGGGAGCCTATTATGCTAAGCACAGGCTGGGTGCTTCCTGGCAGTGTGTTACCACTGGGTATTTTAAATTGGCCTTCTGACACTTGTTGCATTTAAAAAATATGTGCCCCCTCTCCTGTTTCTTCTCCATAACAGATACTTAGCAAAACTCACTACCTTGATTATTCTTGCAGAAAAAGGGTCTATTACCACCACATTGGGAATGTACAAGTTATGTTTGTGAAACATTTCTTTTATAAGAACTCATATGCTTATTACTGATTTTAAGCATTATTTAAATAGTAATAATGGATTTAAATAGTAATAATGGATTAAATAGTAATAATGGATGACAAATTTAAAAAAAAATCTCAAACTACTCCAGTGCAAAAAAAATCATGATATTCAACTTACATCATATATATTGCTCACTAATTTTCTTATTACAACTGCTATTAGGATCATGTTAGGCTTTGCAATTTAAGTATTCTTAAGAAAATGCATGGTTTTCCACTGTTTCCCAGACTAAATGAAATTTACTGTGGTGTAATCAGCTATATACTGCAGTTCATTACTGAGATTTTGCCATGATTATAAAATTAGTTCTGCTAAGAGTCAATGCCGCTGACCTGAAGACTGAACCAAATGATACCCAGCTGCTGGACATTAACTTTTATATTGCTTCCACATGTAGCTTCAAAACATCCTTCTTAAAAAAAAACTTTGCAATCATATAAGCCTTGCTAAAAAATAAAGCAAATCCTTCTCTTAGAGATATTTATTAGCTAGAGTAAATTATTAGAAAAAAAAAGACCTTGTTGCAATAAAAAGTTTGTAAATATCTTTTTGAAGCCACATGCAGGTTGCAAGCAAAATTTCTTGTCAGGTTTTGTAGAAGCTGACATTGAAAAAGTTGAGGCCCTCTGACAAAAGAGTGTCAGTGTCAGCCCCTGAATTGTATCCTTTCCTGTCCATCACTGTGCAGGTGAAGCAAATGATTGGATTCAGTCAATGCTATGATTAATGAGTTCCTCTCTGGATTTGGGACTGCCTATCAATCATGTCATTAGGGAGAATGTGCCCTGAAAGAGGCAGACCTTAGCCAAGGAATAACTACATTAATCTTAATCTGTATATGCATCCAGCCAGCCAAGTCAGGGTCACCATGATGAAAAACAATAATCTTCAACTCGACAAATTACTTTGCAAAGATAGACATTTCTTTACCTTTTGGGCTGTGTGTTCTCCAGAATCTAAGTTGACTGTTTACAGCTTGAGTGTTACTACAAAGTGAAGGTTATTTTAATGAATAGTAATGCTTTCAGGCAGTATGCAAGACAAGCAATGCTTACAGCTGCCACCTTTCCATGGCAGTTATTTTCACAATTTCCACAAAATCAAAGTTAAATCTGGATGCAAGTGAAAGAAATCTAGCTAAATGATATCATGGAGTTCCAAGATAATCTCCATGGAGAATTAAGGTTTCATTTATCTTAATAGAATAACTAGTTTAGTTTAAATGATTACATTCTCATACTTAAAAAAAAATTATGGTAAAGCCAAGGCAACCCACCACCTATACACAGACAATATGGGTTAAATTATATTTTCCTCATGGTATAAGGACTATACCTCATCTATGAACCAAATGATCATCCGTTTGGTGAGAAATACGTATAGGTGGAAGTTCTGCAGACTATCAGATAGTCAACTTGAAATCAGAGTCAAGAAGAAAAATTCCTATAGCATGTAAATCCTTTAAGAGATTACCTAAAGTGAGTTAACAAGTCAAATTTAACTCTTTTTCAAATAAATGCAATAACTCTAAATCTGCATTTTTGTATATTGGCATTATTTGAGAAATTGAGGAAGCCATAGCATTGTGCTAATTACATACTATATATTCAGAATCTTTGAGGGCTGTAAAACATTTTTAAAAATCAGCTATTCTTCATTTTGGATGCTTATTGCAACAGATAGCTAACCAGCTAAATATTAACTATACAACTCCCTGTATAGGAGACACCAGATGTGTTGTTGTTTAGAAACCACTTAAACTAAAATCAACTTTTAAAGAAAAAAATTTTACTTATGGATTCCTGTGTGTAGTCCCAGGTATATTACTGAGACATTACTTTAAACTGATCTTATTGATGGAGAGGCTCCTAAATCAGAAGTATCATAAACTTAACTTTGTAACTATAATCAGATTCACTATACCCTTCTTTTTTCTCCCCCTTTTATAACCACTGCCATGGATAATGACATCTGGCCTTAATCTTTTAGTCATTGGATTAAAGCCTGTGAATTGGTATCGAATGCAAATGTAAAGATTAAGAAAGTCACTGCCAATGTTACTAAGCATTTGCCTGACTGCTATTGCTATTCCTACCCACAAGATGCCCCAGAAGTAAATTTCTAGAAGTCAGTATGACAAGACCAGAAAAATCATGATTACCTACATTTCTCCATTTGGAGTAACATAAAGTCTTACAGATGAATATAAACCACTAAAGAGTATTCGTTATCATAATGCTAACCAGTGAGTGCAATGTATTTTAATACAGTTTATAAATAACAAATGCTTACTACTTATAAGCTTGATGCTAAGAACTTTATGAATGTTATTTAATTTTCCAAACCAACTCTATCAGCTTGGTATCATCACTGAAAATGAGGTTTTCAGAGTTTCCATAACTTGCACAAGATGGTCCACTTACAACGGATTTGTATTTGTCCATCTGATTCCAAAGCCTGAGCTCTTTATCTCTACATGCCAGGAAAAGTAATAACTTTTAGTCCTTTCAGGCAGAAAGTTATAATAGTATCTGCTAGCACCATGAATATATTTTAAAAGAATGGAGGACAGTGTGTGTGAGTGGTGTAAACACAAGGGCTGGCTTAGTGATCTGCAGACCACATGAACCATCATTCCTTTATCAATATCACGCAATTCTACACTGAAGACTAATTTTAAGACAGAAGGACTCTATGTACATATTTAAATTCATTAGGGACCCTTAAAAATCTTTGCAATACCACAAATCACTTAGCTTTTGGTGACAAACCTATGAGAAGGCTGACATTTTCATACAGAAACAGCTGGGTGTGTTTATAGCTTGAGTGTGATATGCCCCAGTTGCCCTCTGGGGTTCTTACATTACCAGATGAAAAATGTGTACCTTTTTGACAATCAGGTACACAGAAAGCAATAAAAAGCCTTTTATATCCATTAATTCCTTCTTAATTTAATCTCCATGCCCAATCCATTTACAAAATGCCCCGGGCTATTCACTAGATACCTGTTTGCACACTGAAAAGGAGTGAAACCAAATTCTCCTTAAGATGGTGACTAAACAAGTATAATGTTTCAGTGTATCAATGGGGTTCAAATTTTAATAGGACAAGAAACGTCTAACAATCCAGTTTTTAATGGAATACTTATCTTTTACTATATTAACCAAAGTTTCTATGAAGTTAGCAAAATGACCATTACTGCCTATCTGGAAATATTCTGTTGTTGTTATTTATTGGTGATTTTGTTATTATGAATATCTTTGATGAAATTCAGTAAAAGAAAAACATCGCTTTACCATTCGGTGCTCAATTTCCTTGCTTTCAACAATTGGCATTCAATCCAGTTGGGTTTCTGCTGCTCAATGCTCTGTCTGACCTCTTGGGTCATATGATTAGGGCTACTTGTCTGCTCTCCCATGATGCTTTCCAAACACACACAGATGAAACCGAGTTTCTCTTTACTCCATCTGTCAAGGGAGGCACCTGTTAAAAGTTCCACAGTGTTTCCATCCTCAAATATCCGACATATAATTACAATCAAGTTCCAGACAAGCAGGCCAGCTTTCTTCAATTCAACAAAGTTTTTTGACATTTTTCTCTCAGACAGAAAAAAGAAGTATTTAATTGAGGGAGGCAAACATGCAATCACCGTAGGTAACTTGCTGATTACAATAGATACTGCCTGAGCAGCAAGCCTTGTGCAGCCTGGGGAAGAAAAGAAAGAAAAGCTATGATTAATATTAGCATTTGCGTTTCATCACTTTGTTGTTTCGAGTGTTGTGTGGGGATGTCTAACTTTTGTGGAGAAAATTGTTGAGAAGAGCAAGTGCTTGACATATTCCGACAGAACTTTACTGGGTTCCCCTGTAGTATTGCCTAAAATCCCCCAAATCCCAAACTTATTTTTTTTTCCCTCCCACAAATGAAGATTAGAAAATTCAGAATTTTACTTATATTTTTATCTATTAAGATTGCAGGTTTAATGGGCCCAGATGTGCTCTAATTAACACATGTAAAGGTGCTCCTACTGGATCTCTGTGTGGCCTTTGATACCTCCTCCCTTGGAATCCATGACAGAATCATTCCAGCTCTTGTCAGGACTGGCTCCTCTTTTAGTTCTCAGCTCAAATGTCATATCCTCAGAGAGCCTTCCCTCACCAACCCATCTAAAGCAGTCCCTTCACGCCTATTGACTGATGATTCTACATACTCTCCCTTGCTTGGTGTTATTTCACTGAAAAATTTACTGATCTTCCTTCTCTAGATTGAGGTTTCTCAACTTTGGCACTATCGTGAGGAGCTATCCTGTGCATTTTAAGATATTTTAGCAGCATCTCTGGCCCACACCCACTAGATGCCAGTATCATCCTCCCCAGTTGTGACAACCAAAAATGTCTCCAAGCATTGTAAATGCCACCTGGGGGCAAAATCTTTCCTGGTTGAGAACCACTCTTCTAGATGATTCCAGAATCTTCAGTCTTGGCCTTTCTCTAGGGTAGCAATCCTATAAGTTCAGCTCTCTGTTGGGCATTCTACTCCTCTGTCCTAGTCATCATTAACTCAACATAACTAAAACGAAATTCGTTGTTTTCTTCCCATACTAGCTTGGGCCTCCTGACTCTTCCCCTTATCCCCATCTTCCTTCTTTTCTTTATTCCTTCATTTTTGATATTTTAAACATCCCTGTTGATCCTTCATACCAGACCAGGGACCACACCGATAAATCTTCCTAACCCCTCATCTCTGACATCCAGTTTTGCCTCACTATGACCATGGCTACTAACCTATTCAAGCCCTTCCTCACAAATGGTACCTGGACTACCATAGTACTCTCTTAATTCATTTCCCTACTCCAGACTATGTCCAGCCCCTCCCCTGCAGTGGAAAGCCAAATTCATATACTGTGGATTTTATTATCTAATTTCCCTGCTACAATTGTTTTAGCTGCTTCCCACTGTTATGAGATCAGTCTCCAGAGTGTTGCTGTCAAAACACTCCACATTCCAGCCTTAGCCAGTTTCTGTGAACCTATACTTGTTTTATCCTGTTTGCTCCTAGTATTCTGAATATCTTGTTATTCTCACACAGAATGCCCTCTCTCTTCATGTGTCACCCATATTCTTCAACTCTTGGTTCAAAGTCCTCGACTCCTATGAATGTATTTGAACATATTATCCATATGACTATCTTGGTGATCAGGTCCATAATGTGCCGTGTTGTGTCACCTTTCATATTATCATCTATTATTGTTCATGTTATATTGTTATTTACGTCTTCATGTGTTGTCTTTACAACTAGACTAAAAGCTCCTCATGAGCATGGAAAAAAAACTCTGTTCTTTTGAGTATCCCACAAAGCCAGACACGGTGTTTTAATCTACTATGTACATAACTGAATTTGAACATTAGAACTCAGTGACAAGTCAAAAGAAGGTAGCTTTGAGTTCTTCAATAAAATATTCTTTACTGTTTTTACCGAACAAAAACAGTAAAACAATGTGAAAGATTTTTCAATATATTTGTGACATTTAAAGAAGTTACTCTGTTCTAAAAAAGTACAAAGCTCTTGGAAAACATGTTTAGTCTAGTGACTCCTCTGAAATTCATGACAACTTAAGAAGCATTTTAAAAATTAACTGGAGCCATCTTTATAAGTTTGTAAAAATTGGGTCCAACCTATATTTGAATGATCTCACAAGACTATTGTATTAAATAAAATAACAAACGTGAAAGCACCTAGTTTGGTACTTGGTAAAAACACACTTCCTCAATAAATGTTTCCTTTTATTCAAATGAATATATTTTGATGAGGCTTAAAATATAGATAAAGCAAATTAAGAAACTCCTTTGTGATCACTCTTCTCTGTGTTCTTAAATTACTTTTAAATATTTTCTTTTCTGTATGTGCTTCTGTCTCATACTTCCTATTCCACGGTCAGGTATTTGACTTAAAAGATTAGATCTTATATTCTGTTTATCTTAAAGAGGGCTTAACTGAAGATCCTGGGTAAACATTTGACAATCTAAGTAGACGTCAAGCAAAGATGACCAATTCTCTTCACACCTGCACTTCGACTAATATTTTATAAAATCCGAGGACTCCAGGTACTCAAATCCCCAACTGCTTCATTATAGCTTAAGGCAAATTCCAATCAGAACCTTTAGGCTGATGACAAATTAATAAGTCCATTTTACTAATCACAGGGATTCTGAGCCCATGATGATGTTAACAACACACCAGGGAGGGATCTTCTGAGAATGCCACACACTCATTTCTTCTGTCTTTATTTAAATAAGTTGAATTCTATCTAAGCCATATATATGTAATATATTCTAAGAGCCATCCCAATTTTAGAGCTGATAAAATGTGAAAAAAATGAATGTCTTAGAATGAAAGCAACGTGATATGTATATTTATGTATTTATCATTTCTTCCTTCCTATGAATGTACTATTGACTGTAATAATATATATATTATTATAATTCATTATATTATATAAATGTAATAACATATTTTGTGGATTATAAAACACGCAAAAAAATTTACAATCACTAAGGCAAAGACAAAATAATGTCTTTAACTTAATTTTAAAATTTTATTTATTAATGGTATAAAATGTCAATAATAATTTATTGAGTGAGTACAATGTGATTTAATATGCTTTATTATTTTAAAATCTGGCTTAACACCACAATGCAGGGATTCAAAAGTCAGGTTCTAAGTTCAGTTTGTTTCAATACTTGGTTTTAATGGCTGTCACAGGTGAAAAAGCCACTACATGAACATACACAGATCCACATGGAGCAAGTGTATAAATAACCATGCTGGAGAATCATGGCACTTGTTTTTCAATCTCAACCACCAAATAGGCAAAGGTTATTGTTGAAATTTGATTAATAAATATTTATTGTCTGTGATGTCAATTAGTTGTTCTTACAAACAAATTGAAAAATATTTCGTTTTTGTATTTTTTAAGAAAAAATGTTCAAGAATCACTGAAACTTATTTGGAATATTTTATATCATCTTAGAAAATTCTAAGTTCTTCAGTGTGCAGCCATGATATTTTTGTGGCTGATACTGGTTTTTATAAAACTGATATTTCTGCGTTTTATAAAATAAACTACCTTAATGACTTCTGATAACACTTTGTGTATTTCTGTCATCAATTTCTTTCTCAACAATCTGCATGTGAACTATGCCATGAATACATTGTCCTTGTGGTGCTACCTCTGTTTCCTCTCCAGAATCCATTGTAGTTAAAACAGTTACTCCAACAGTTTTCCCATAAAGCATTCTTTGTATTTAAAAAGTAATTTACTGCTAAGAAAATATATTCTCTGGTATATCTTTCATTTAATTGTTGTAAAAGAAACAAAACAACTGGTTCTTTGTGTATCTGCTCTTTGAAACATAAGGGAGCGAATACCTAAGCTGAGCTATACCAGAAACATGTGAACTTTCATTCAACTCTTCGGTAAATCTCCTACACTGTATAATTTATTGTAATACTTATTTCCTTAAATCTTCAGTGTTTTCCATGTAGCAGTATTTGCTGACAAAGAAATAAAGAAATGCATTTTAGTTTGTCACCTTACTGTTTTCCATCTTCCGTCATTTTCACTGTGTTAAGAAGGACAAATGTTCCCTTCAGCTAGTGACTATTTGTCTTTTAATAAGTTAGAGTCCTCAAACAAGGCCTCTAAACATTTATCATTATTTAGACAAATTTTGCAAAGTACTGAATTAAATATCTCTTGACTTAAAACATTGCTGGAAACGATTACAGAGGTTTGCCTTTATGTTTTGGATGCTTAGTTTTGAAATCTTTTGCTAATCAAGATGACCTCAAACTATCTTTAGCTAATATCTCAAGGAGGGATTCATGTTTAACAATAATGTATGAAAAGCCATATTTCAAATGGTTTTCCAACACATTTCCCTTTTTTATTCTTTTTTTGGCCAAATCTGATCAGATCATCATTGTTTTACCTCATAATATGGCTGAGAAAGAGCTCATGTTAGGAATAGAAATAAGCATGAGCTTTTTCACTTTGTCATTGTTTGTTCTTTCTTGCATTCCCAGTATCAGTTTTAAAATGCTGTTGATCTGTTGATTTATAGGAATATGTTAATGCCACTTATGTGTTTTGTAATGATTAATTTTGTTAAAACTAGATTCTGAAATACAAAGGACAACCTTAATTCATTATTGTATGCTGAAAGCTAATGAAGGAGTGAGGTTTCCCTGTCCAACCCCTCCCCAATAACATTGTCCCCAGCGCACCACCAGCTCACTGACAGACCAAGGGAGAGTTCCCGTGACAATCTCCATATGAAACTTTAGTAAAGTTTAATTTCTTTCTTTATTCTCACACATCAAAGAATTGTCTTGTACATCCCCTGAGGTGTTTGCCCCCATTTGGAAACAGTTATACTAGTCTTCAAGCACCAAGAGGAGATACCTTATTTATAGTTTACCTCAACCCCCGTGCTTGGTAATGTAGTAGTAATTCACTTAGTAAATATCTATTGAATGAATAAGTGATGTAATGCCTGGCATGTAAATATTATCTGTCTCATATACTGTAGTGAAAATAAAGGTTGAGCATTGTCAGTCTAAAAGAGGCAGAAATGAAGAACAATGGTATTCTCCTGTTGTCATATCCACCTGAAATGCACAAAATGCTTTATAAAGTCACTTTCCTCCGCCACTTTCTTTTACGTATTCATGTGATTGGGCACTCCTTTATGGTTGTCTATTGTAGAAGCACTGTACTTCTACTCTTAGCAATAATTTTATGAAGAATATTATTTAGTAAGGAAAACCACAAGAACTGATATCTACAAAGTAAGCAGTTTTTGGAACCAGAGATGGTTCTTTGAAATGTAATGGAAGAATTCCAAAATGCTTGTGGAAAGCAAAATTGTTCGTGAATAGAACAACTTGAAAGTCACAAGCAAAATAGTGCTACTCATATGACATGATATTTTAACTATAGATCATGCTTTTTGAATTGCTCAAAATCTATGAAATATCCAAAAGCTAGAATGAAGGAGAGATGGTAACAACTCAGACAAGGAAGAACTTAAATAATGAAAAGCTGACATTTTCCAATTTCAATTAAATGGCTTTACTAGACTCAAAGGCAGTTTAATAGGGCTTGGACAGAATTAAAGCATTACTATGAAAGGTCAAAGATAGATAATTGATTTGAATTTGTAATATAAGGTCACTGGATAAGAGCCACATTATTTAGGATCTCCATGGAGGAGAATGAAAGAAAGGCTAGTCCCTTCAATTGACTTCAGTGGGTTCAGCTTGAGTATTTTACTGCTGAAAGTTTCCTTAGAGTTACTGAAAAAAATATCCTTTTTTAAAGATGACTATAAAAGGGAAAAGTTTTATTTTAAAAATCTTAAAGACGATTCATGAATACAGAGAGATACATAATATACATTCAAAGGAATCTTGTGAAATTCTCAAAAAGTAGAAACGTCTAGGTAGGAACAAACCATTTAAGAAGACAGGACTTGATTAATAAAATAAATGATTAATGTAGGTAAACGATGGTTTTTAAATTCACTTGGTAGATGCACTTCTCTGAATAGGAACAATGCACTGAATTCAGAACCATACGTGTTGGGAAAGAAAGTACCCTGCCAGAAAAATACATAGTTACCAAGTGGGGAGCTATTTTTGACCTAAAAGCTACACATGTAGGTGTGTTAAGAGAAGAGAAAGTAATAATTTGTAGTTGCAGGAGGAAAACTTCAAGAAAAGAATAATTAAACTAAATATCAGATCAATCTTCTCAAGAGTATGAATTTGAGATTACTCAATAAATTTAAAGGAAATTAGTCAAAATCATGTGACTAATCTGTGAACACTAACATAAACACAAAATATCCAGAAAATTCTGAATTGGTAGTTAAATAAAAAAGATGACCATTTCAGTCATTTTCATTTCAGTTTCCTTGATCATACGGCTCACAGTAAAGAAAATTATGGGTCTCAAATATACACAGTGGAAAGACTACTAACATAGTTTACAAATATTACGATTTTTAGAATTTTACTTGATCTTATATCCTAGAAAATTGCTTCATCAGGGATGTGTTCTCACAGAAAGACAAATATACCTTTGCTTGACTCCTTCCTTTTGGTTTCATTTGGAATATAATTCCATTCTTTTGGAATGCTTTCACGTAAACATTCAGGAATACTGTGCTTGTTTAGGTGTGTCTCACAGTCTCTCCCAGAGCTCATCACAGATATTATCTGCTGGACAATGTCCTTGACAGCGTCAGTCAGTGCCATTCTCAAACATCGGATGACCTCTAGCTCAGACTCCATGTACGCTGAAACTTTAAAATCAGACAGTGTATTATAGTTAGCAGAATCTGGCAATAGTTTGTGCCTTGTTCAACTGGGAATTCAGTTTCTCAATAATCTAGTTGAAAACCATAGGAAAGGAGAGCTGCTTTTAACCTAGAAATGATATAATTGATAAACAGTCCATAAACATTTGAAAAACAAGTTTCTTCCTCTTGGTAATAAAGGGTATGGCAATTAAAATAACAGTGAATAACAATATTTGCTGGTGGTTTGGAACTCTACTTGTGGAAATAAAATTGTATGACCTTCTTAGATGACAACTTGGTAATAATCTCATAAGCTTTAACATTTACTTACCTGTTAACCAACCTACTCCTTCTCTAAGACTTTATCCTAAGAAATTAATTATGATTATGTAAAGGATATAAAGAAAAATTGGAGAAAATTTAAATGTCCAATAATTGGTGATTTGTTTAATTAGCTAAGGTATATCTCTCTGCACAATAAAGGCATATATTGTTTAGTAAAAAAATAAAAGAAGGTGGAAAAGAGTATGACATGCTATTTTTCTTTAAAAATACTTATCCACATACATATATAAAAGAATTAAAAGACGTACCCTACAATGTCGATGATGATTATCAATGACTGAT
Organism: Tapirus indicus; assembly: GCA_031878705.1. NCBI lineage: Eukaryota > Metazoa > Chordata > Mammalia > Perissodactyla > Tapiridae > Tapirus > Tapirus indicus. The sequence goes on from CM062925.1 coordinate 19,205,360, forward strand.
GAGATTTCAGGGGATTTTCCTCTTCCTTCTTCTTCTTTTACTTTTTCTCTTCCTTCCTTCCTTTCCCCCCTCCCCCCTTCCCCTTTCCTGACTTCTTTCTGCCCTCCTGCCTTCTTTCTGATTATATGTATTACCCACCCTGAATACGTATTACTTGTGTGATAAATGCAATAAAAATGTATGTGTGTGTGTGTGTGTGTGTGTGTGTGTTTTAATGTGACTGGAAAGTCCTGGGACCATCACTCAAATCAATAAGAAAAACACCCTATACGCTTTGTTTTCCTCTCAAATTTTGAGGTGATAGGTCTCAAATACTCAATCCATTGATAAAACTACCATGGTGAAGAGGATCTTGGCAATATCAAATAATGAGAGTTTAATTTTTTAACATGGCACAATTGTTAGTTAGATAAGGTGTTGCTCTTTATGAGAATGGTGGAGGGTATAGCTGTCTGTCTTTTTAATGATGTTACAATAAGACTTTAATTCATTAAAGGGCATAAAGAAGCCTTCTTCCTGTAACAATAATTAATATTCATTTTGGTTGAACTCTTTGTAGTCATGGATTAAATACATCTCAGGTATCTAAAAATTCTAGAAGTTCCTCTATTTCCTTTTGTTAAAAGGGTGTGTTTATTCTTTTTAAAATAAAATCAAGGAATTGAAAATGATAGAGAAAATAATAAACCTATCTCAAAGAATTATATGAAAATTAATTTGTGTAAAGTAACTGGCACATAGTAGGCACTATGTAAGTATTTGCTATTATTATTATTATCTAAGATAAGAGTTTTCTGGAAAAATTACAACGTTACAGTGTAGGGCTGCCCAGTGTTCTCTTGATGCAGGGTTCTGAAACATCTTGAGCACTAGACGCTATAGGGAAGATTAATCAATATCCAATGCCTGTGGTACAGATAAGATACAGAAAAAGAAAGAAGAAATGGAGAAATGGGAAGAAGCAGGAATAGAGAAAAGAAAGTAACTGGCAAGGCCTTCTGGTTTCTGGCTCTGCATATAATGAAGTTGGAGGTTGCCACTCGGTCCTAACAACAACTAAAAAGCTGGACAGATGGAAAAATCAACAACTCTTCTTGGATCTGTAAGAGAGGTGAGGACACAAGGCAAACCACTGTCCCCAAGACTGGAGAGACAGACAGGCAAACACAGGGATCTCTGCTTACTGGAGTGGAGACTCACAAGCAGAAACTACCATGGAAACCAGTGGCAACGTAGGAAAATCTGAACTGTAATTGATGAATTGCTGGAGGCTTGGTGTGGACAAGTCTGAGAATTAAAACTCCAGGGGGATCTTGTTCTGAGAGGGCTGTCACACTTTTGTGAGTTTTACCTCCAGGAGCTCAACTAGGTTCCCATAGTAAATATCAGAGAAAAATGCCCCAGTGCTTCCAGCAAGAGGAGGGAAAAAGAACATTTTGAAATAAGCGAGAGCACTCCATTCTTCTTAAGGCCTGCCCACAGGAGAAACTACTGAAACAGAGCCTAACCCACTGTGATATTATGAGAGCTTATCCTAACTTGGGAGAAGGGAAATACCCAATTCCAGCCCCCTCTAGCCATACTCTCCTACCTAAGAAGGGAGAAAAAACTGAGAAACATTGGTGAAGTACACCACCCAGGTTCTCTAAATGACTGAGACTTAATCAGAGGACCATAGAATGCTTCCCCACCCCCACTCCTCACCACCACATCACTAAAGGCCTATTGACAGCAGTTCCTTTTAGCCAGTACATCATGTCCAGCTTTCAGGAAAAAATTACAAGACATACTAAAAGGCAAAAAACACAATATGAAAAGACAGAGCAAGCATCAGAAACAGATAGGGCAAAAGTGTTAGAATTATCAGAGCAGGAATTTAAAACAACAATGATTAATGTGCTAAGGGTTCCAATGGACAAAGGACACAGCATGCAAGAACAGATGGACTATGTAAGTGGAGAGATGGAAATCCTGAGAAAGAACCAAAAGGAAATACTGGAGGTGAAAAACACTGTAACAGAAATGAAGAATGCCTTTCATGGACTCATTAGGACACTGGACACAGCTGAGGAAAGAACTCTGAGCTTGAGGATATCTCAATAGAAATCTCCAAAACTGAACAGCAAAGAAAAAAAAAGACTGAAAAAAAAAGCAGAACAGACTATCCAAGCACTATGGGACAACTACAAAATGTATAACATATGTGTAATGGGAATACAGTAGAAGAAAGGGAAAGGAAAAGATGGTTTTTCAAACAATAATTGAGAATTTCCCCCAAATTAATGTCAAACACAAACCACAGATCCAGGAAGCTCAGAGAACACCAAGCAGGATAAATGCTCAAAAAAATTACACCTAGGCACATCATTTTCAAATCACAGAAAATCAAAGCTAGAGAAAAAGTTCTAAAAGAAGCCAAAGGAAAAAAACACCTTATCTATTGAAGAACAAAGATAAGAATTACATCCCACTTCTTGGAAACCATGCAAACAAGAAGAGAGTGAAGTGAATATTTAGTGTTGAGAGAAAAAAACCACCAACCTAGAATTCTGTATCCTGCAAAATTATCCTTCAAAAGTGAAGGAAAAATAAAGACTTTCTCAGACACACAAAAATTGAGAGCCTTTGTTGTCAGTAGAAATGTTAAAAGAAGTTCTTTAGAGAGAAGGAAAATAATATAGGTCAGAAACTCAGATCTACATAAAGAAGAGCACTGAAGAATGTATAAGTGAAGGTAAAGTAAAAACTTTTGGTTTTCTTATTCGTAATTGATCTAACAGATAAATTTGTTCAAAATAACAATAACAACAATGTATTCACTTATGTATATACCTTACATATATACATATATACACATATGTACTTATGTACATGTACATATAAGTGAAATGAATGACAGCAATAATACAAGGGATGGGAGGGAGGAATTAGGATTATTTTGCTATTATAAGGTACTCACACAACCTGTGAAGTGTTTTTTGAAAGTGGAATTAGATTAATTGAAAACTGTCTCTCTCTATATATTGCAAACTCTAGGGAAACCACTTAAAAAAGTAAAAAAAGAAGTATAACTAATATGCTAATAAAAGAGAAAAAGTGGAATCATATAAAATGCTCAATGAAAACCGACAAAGGAAGAAAAAGAGTGAGACAAAAACAGGAATAAAGAGCAAGGGCAACAAATAGAAAAAAGTAACAAATATAGTGAATATTAATCCAATGATATCAATAATCACTGTGAATATCAGTGATCTAAAAGCACCAATTAAAAGACACAGATTGATTAGTGTGCACCAAAAAACAAGACCCAACTATATGTTGTCTACAAGAGACTCATTTTAAATATAAAGACACATATGGACTAAAAGTAAATGGATGGGAAAAAACATACCATGCTAACACTGATTTTAAAAGTGCAGGAGTAGCTTTATTAATTTCAGGCAAAGCAGATTTCAAAGCAAGGAAAGTTATCAGGAATAAAGGAGGGCATTACATAATGATAAAGGGGTCATTTCTCCAAGAAGACATACAAATTCTTACTGTGTATGTACCTAACAGTAGAGTGTCAAACTATGTGAAGCAAAAACTGATCGAACTACAAGGAAAAAAATTCATGAATCTACTATCATAGTTGGAGACTTTAGCATCCCTCAATCACAGACAGATCCAGGAAGTAGAAAATCAGTAAAGACATAGTTGAACTCAAAAACACCATCAATCAACTGGATATAATTGACATCTATAGGCTACTTCATCCAACAGCAGAATGCACATTCTTCTCAGCTTCACGTTGAACATTCACTAAGATAGACCACATTCTGAGCCATAAAACACACTTAACAAATTTAAAAGAATAGAAATCATACAATGTCTGCTCTCAGACCATAATGGAATTACACTAGAATTCCAGAAAGATAACTGGAAAATCCCAAAACATGTGGATATTAAACAACACACTTTTTGATAACACATGGGTAAAATTAGAAATTTCAAAAGAAACTTAAGAACATTTTGAACTAAATGAAAATGAAAACACAATTTATCAAAATTTGTGAGATGCAGCAAAAGCAGTGCTTAGAGGGAAATTTCTAGCATTGAATACATATACTAGAAAAGAAGAAAGAACCAAAATCAACAGTCTGAGTTTCTACCTTAGGAAACTAGAAAAAGTAGAGCAAGTTAAATTAGAAGAAAAGAAATAATAAGAATTAGAGCAGAAACTAAGCAGAAGAAAAGAAATAATAAGAATTAGAGCAGAAATCAATGAAACTGAAAATAGGAAATCAATAGAGAAAATCAACAAAACTAAAAGCTGGTTCTTTAAAAAGATCAATAAGACCAATAAGCCTCCAGCCCAGCTAACTAAGGAAAAAAAAGAGATGATACAAACTACTAAAATCAGAAATGAAAGAGGGAACATCACTAGAGATCCATGGACATTAAAAGGATAATAAAAGAATACTATGAACAAACTCTATGCCCATGAATTTAATAACCTAGATGACATGCCCCAATTCCTTGAAAGACACAATCTGCCATAACTCATACAAGAAGAAACAATCTGATACCTCTTAAGGAAATTGAATAAATAATTAATGGCCTTCCCAAACCGAAAGCACCAAGCCCAGATGGGTTCACTGGTGAATTCTACCAAACATTTAAGGAGAAAATTATACCAATTCTCTACAATCTCTTTCAGAACATAGAAACAGATGGACTACTTCCTTACTCATTCTGAGGCCAGCATTGCTTGATTTACCAAAACCAGACAAAGACATTGCAAGAAAAGAAAACTACAGACCGATATGTCTCATGAACATAGAGGCAAAAATCCTAAATAAAATGTTAGCAAATTGAATCCAACAATGTATAAAAAAGAATTATACACCATAACCAAGTGGGATTTATACAAGATGTGCAAGGTTCGTTCAACATTAGAAAATCTATAAGTAACACAACTATTAGTGAAAACAAAATCTGTAAAGGATGAAAACAAAATTTAGATACTCAATAACATAACATTCATAATGTCTGGCATTCAATCAAAAATTACTAAATATGCAAAAAACACAATTCTGTTGTCCATACTCTGGAGAAAAATCAGCCAATAGAAACATACCCCAAAAATGACAGAGGTGATGGAATGAGCAAACAACCCTGCCTAGCCTTTTTGTGCCATCCTCTCACCTTCTGATGTTATATCAGACAATGCTCCACTGCCATTCATGGCCAATTTTTTCAGAAGTGAGTGGCCAGGTCTTCTTCCTAGTCTGTCTTATTCTGGAAGCTCTGCTGAAACCTGTCCAGCATGGTTGACCCTGCTGGTATTTGAAATACTGGTGGCATAGCTTTCAGCATCATAACACGGCAGCTGCCGCAATACGACAACCAACAGACGGGTGGTGTGGTTCTCTGACCTGGAAACGAACCCAGGCTGTGGTGGTGCTCCAAATCTTAACCACTAGACCACCAGGGCTGGCAAAGGTGACTCTATCTCTATTCTTTGTAGCCAGTTAGGTTTCTCTTGATATGTGAAGCAAAAAGATATTTACTGTGTGGGCCACTTCAAAGGGAATAGCAAACCTTCCTCTTACATGGTGGCTTTCAGCGCATTGTGAGAATTTATTCCCAACTCAGTGGTTCTGTCTGCCCATATTTCTACCTGTCTTTAGATCACGATTACTGATCCTGTCAATGGATGCAAAATTAAGTGTAGCAACTATCTTAGCCTAGAACAATCAGAGAAAGAAAGTATAGAAAAAATAGATACAATGTATACTAGCAATTCAGACTTTTCTAATAGAATATACACTATCAAAGCAGTGGCCACTTGATACTAATACGTGTGTTTGTCTAAGTTCCTGAAAGGGTGGGGCCATTAGTTATTCCTCAGTTTATCCCCTCACCTTACCTGGGCCCTATGTAAGAGTAGGCAAGAGAGTTGTCATTTTATTACATGAGAAGAGTGACAAGGAGATTATGAGAGAGAAGCTGGACTGGACCTATTCTTCTTGCAAAAGGAAGTAGAAATTTCTAAGAATCTTACCACCACACCACCAGGGCTGGGTAATAAGCTATTAGAAAAGACAAAATGTAGTACTGAAAAATACTCAGTTAATCCAGTAGAAAACCAAAATCGGGGGAGAAAGGAAAAAAAATTAGATGGGACAAACAGAAAGCAAATAACAGTATAGACATATAGTTCCAGGTAACAGAATAGAGAGTCCACAAATAGATGCATACCATTTGATCAATTGGTCATTTGATTTCTGACAAAGGCATTAAAAATGGTGCTGGAAAAATTATATAACTGTATGAAAAAGTATGAATTTCAACACTTACTTCTCTCACACTATACAGAAAAGATCAATCTGAAATCAGCCATAGAACTAAACATAAAAACTAGAACTATAGGGGCTGGCCTGGTGGTGTAGCAGTTAAGTTCATGTGTTCCAAATTGGTGGCCCAGAGTTCGCCTGTTTGCATCCTGGGCGTGGACCTACTCACCGCTCATTAAACCATGCTGAGGCAGCTTCCCACATAGAGCAACTAGAAGGATGTACAACTATGACATACAACTATCTACTGGTGCTTTGGGGAGAAAAAAAAGAGGAAGATTAGCAACAGATCTTAGCACAGGGCCAATCTTCCTCAAAAACAAACAAACAAAACTAGAACTATAAAAATTTCGGAAGAAAACGTAGGCAAAATCTTGGCCCTCTTTAGATAGCAAATAGTTCTTAGGACACAAAAATCACTACAAGAAAGAAAACTGATAAGTTGGGCTCACCGCAACTACAAACTTCTTCCTATCAAAAGACTTTGTTAAGGAAATGAAAAAGTAAGGTGTAGACTGAGGGGAAATTTTATTAATACATGTATCTGACAAATAATTTGTGTCAAGAATATATAAGGACTCTTTATAACGCAGTAAGACAAACAATCCAGTTAATAAATGAAGAAAAGTTTTGAACAGATATTTTACAAAAGAATTTTTAAAATGACCATTAAGAACATGAAGAGGTGTTTGAAGTCATGAATCATCAGAGAATTGTAAATTAGGACCACAGTCTGATAGTACTACATACCCCTTAGAATGACTAAAATCAAAAAGACAATTCCAAACGTTGGTGAGGGTATAGAGCAACCGAAACTCTCATACATTACTGGTGGGAATGTAAAAAGACATGATTACTTTGAAAAACAGTTTCATAGTTTCTTATAAGTTTAACTCATGGGGTGTGTTAAAGACATTTATCTCTCTTAAAGGAAAAAGAGAGTCAAGGAATAGAGTGACTGAAGAACAGAGTAATTTATGCTTTGGTATTTTCATTTGCCCAACTGAAGATCACTTAACCTACTTTGAGGATATAGGCCTTCAATGTTTGCTACTAAATCTATTTCTTATAGAGTGCATTGGCCTTTGAAATGCCCATGAAGTCCTCAACTTAATTGTTTTTTGTATTTCTGTCTTTCGTAATCTTTTTTTAATGGATATTTTCACTCTTGTTTCCCCTCCCCCTCCAGCTTATGTTCACTCTAAGGAGTTATGTGTTGGATTTCTAATTACAAAATCAGATTGTATATTTCATTACTGAATTCATATGTTCATAAAGCAAATGTTTCAGAAAGTTTAGTCTAATAGAAAAAAATAAAGAGAAATAACATGGCCTCTGAGAAATTCTGTTTTCTTGTTCTGATTCTTCAATTGGTGGACAATCTTAGGCAAGACTCTTAACGTCTCTGACCTTGGTTTACTCAGCAATAAGATGAGGATGCTCGCTATTTCATCCTTGCCTTTCCACTCTCAAATGATAAGACTGTGATGTTTTATGGATAAGCCATACAAAAATCATTGACAGTGTTTCAGTAGGAAGAAAACACACCAGTTTTTAAATAATGTGCTCCAGTTGGGGGTAGATTAATTATATTTATTGAAGCATAGATCTATTAGTGGTAAAATGCAAATATTGTGGGATTATGATTATATGTCTCAGCTGTATTTCCTATAAACCTGTTACATTTTCATGTTAAACAGAAACCATAGTAAAAGGCTTAATTTTGTTATGAATTAGTAAATTGTATTATCTTATTAGGGCTTTTAAGGTAACCATGATTGGTAACAGAAGAAAAGAAAAAGTTTTGCAAAGACTTAAATAGGAGGGAAAAGACAAAGACACAGTCCTCATGACCACTGCAAGGCCTTAGGATCCAGAGAACATTCAAGACCCAGAGAATATTTAATGTTCATGGAGAAACAAGTTGTACAAAGGCCAAGGACATTTCACCAATTTGAAGTTCTGCTCCTTCGAGCCTGCCCATATAATTCGGGCTCTCTCAATATGTGTAATACCTGTCTCAAGAGACTTGTCTGACCTTGTGGAGGAGGGTTTGCTCAATGTGTAGCCAAAGAGACTAATTAGGAGCAAGTAGCAGTTTTTCTTTCTCCTGCCACCACCTGAAATCTCTTGATATCTCCTAGGTCATTTTCAGCACAGTTTTGTGCTGAGCATCAAAACGGTTCAAAAACTTAAGAGTCGAAGGATAAATAGTGGTTGAAGCAGGCAGGTCACCAATTCTTTATAATCTTGTGAAAGAATTCGGCTCTTACTTCACCAGAAACAACTGAAAACAGCAGGGGGTGGAGGGGCTTTCAAGGTTGTTTTTCTTTCAGTTCAACAGAGTCTACATCAGAAGTAATTCAGTCTTTTTAACTAGAAACCTGCCCCTTCTTTGGGTAAAAAGGAAGCAGTGAGAGAATATATGGAAACTAGGAGATAAAACTGTAAAAGGAAATAATTGTTATAGAATCTTTAAGCGATAGGTTCAGATTTTTGAAATCATTACATAAAGTTATCTATTGCTATTTTGCAGGGACAATGACCAAAAGAAGATGTAACATAATGACTTTAAAATAGCTAAAAAGATATTCAAGTAATGTCTGGAGGATAGTCAAAAAGTCCAGGAAGAATGAAACCATGATTATGAGCCAGTTAGATTTTTTATATGGATCCTAGGAAATATTTTATGGAAATGTCAGTTCCAAAACAGGGTATAGGAAAGCTTATATAAAAGAAAGCCCATCTTTTGCTTTCCCAAGATATGGCGATTTAAAGGCAGGATATGAAGGATAAAACAATGTGAGAATCTTTATACCTGGTCCTGAAGGTGGGGGAACCCATGAATACCTCCTACTCAGATATGCAAACTTCTCTGTCTTTAACATCTGTTCTAGCTATAGGCAGAAGAACAATACAGATGAAAAAAACATATTGCCCCCAAAGGAATGATAGGACATGCTTGCCTTGCAGAGAGAGAGGTACCATGGTCACAATAATAAATGCCTTATACGTTTGAAGAAAATTGACCAGTAGTTTTGTCCATCAGTTTGTTTAATAAAAGCACCCAAGAATCAGAAACTATTTTTTCACATCTTACTAATGTCTTAAGTGCTCAATAGCAAAACATAATCTGTGGTAAATATTAAATTAAAGTTTTACAAGAGAATACTTCCTAATAATAAAAAGAGAAAACCTTCATTACATAATTTTCCCTCTCGACTTCCCCCTCACCTTGTCCCAAGTATACTAAATTTTGATAGGAACTAATGGTTAATGATTCCCCAAAGAAGCCTATTTATACTGAAAAAAATATGATATACTTTTATAAACAACAGACTTAGCAAAACCGACATCAATAAATCTTTAAAACATCTTTAAAGATACATTTAAGTACCTATAAAACACTTTTTTTTTTTTACAAATAGTAAATTTCTCATACCTGGAATGTTATATAAAAAATCCCATAATTGTTCTTCTTCCATGTAGCTCACAAAAACATTTCCAAATGTTTGTGGAGAAAAGTTGCAATGGTACAGTACTTTAAAGATGGCTTCCACCAAGCTGGATCCTTGGCTCAGACTATTTTCTGGATCAGAACCTTGTTCTTCAAAGGTGCATTCTTGAAAAGAATAAGAATGATTTAGTAGGTATCAGTGAATATGATTAAATTCTTATCCCTTACCCTAGCATAATGCTGTAAAAATGTATTTGACTAATATTTACGTAATAAGAGAAATGCCACATTCTTTCAAATCAATGGTCCATGTAACCCAATATTGTTTCTGAGATACTCACGGATATTTGTGGAGGAAAAAAATTGTGAAAAGGACCACAATGACATCACTTCAAAGGGCAACGCTAGTTTCCCTTTATGTCAGAATTCTTTTTTCTCTTACTGAAACTTTTTTTGCTTCTTTTTCTGGTTTAAAAGTAATACACATTCATTTTAGAAATTGTAAAATATCCAGACAACTAAGAAAACTAAAACTCTACCAAATCCTACCAACAAGTGATAGTCACTATATTTGGTGCAGTATTTCATTTGTATTATAAACAAATATACATAAATGAATATATGTATGTATAACTTCAACACCAAATAGAATTATTTTACACATACTCTTTTGTTATCTAAAATCTATTTAAAACTAGTTGAATCTTTGAATCTCTCTTTGGGATTTGTGTTCTGAACATTATCATACCCTTTATTCAGAGCATAAATTTCATGGAAAATTCACATTTATAGTGTTCTCAGAATTATCCTAACAATTCTACAAATAAATTTATAGATAATTCTCAAACCCATAGAGCCTATCATTTCAGAATCAAGAGGTTTATCAGTTGGTTTCTCAATAAAACTATATAGGAATTCTCACAAAGATAGTGCCATTTTAAAAGCCCTCTTCAGCCCTCCACTGGCTCTAAGAATTCTTCAAAGATCAGTAATCAGAAGTTCCTATACTGTTGCATCTATAGGTTGGACTGGAAAGGTGAAATAATAACTTCTATTTTGCTTAGGTAATTAGCACAATATGTCTAGTAACATAATAATAAAGATATTTATTGAATTAAAGATAACTCAGATCTTGTCTCATATTTTAAATATCTTGAAAAAGTATAATCTAGATTATTTTGGAATGAGTACCTTTCTTTTTCTTGCTCATTTAGAAGCTCATTACTTTTATGTTTCTTCTTGATAAATTTATTTCTGTGATTTGATTTTCATGATCTAGAGAAACTTCCTCAGGATTTTTGCTGGAACTATTGGCAAGTGGTATTCTCTTTCTAGTGGGGTTGCTAAGCTAGTAGAAAGTAAGCTGAAAGTTGCTGATGGCCCTTTTGGAGGGACCTTGACTGAGAATGAATCAGATACAGTAAGAAGTAGAACCAAGAGATGAAGAGAACATTCCTGATGAGATGACACTGTTTGAGAACCTGGATCCAGTAATGCCTGTATGTTTATGTTATGTGAGCTGATAAATTTCCCTTTTTGGTTAAACCAGGCTAATTTGGGTTTCTGTCACTTGTAATCTAAAGGACCCTGACTTTTTCATCCAGCATAAAAGGTTAAATGACACAGTCCTAGTCCAGGCATCATAATTTCATCCTTTTTTGTGTGTGTGTGAGGAAGATTGGCCCTGAGCTAACGTCTGTTGCCAATCTTCCTCTTTTTGCTTGAGGAAGACTGTTGCTGAGCTATCATCTGTGCCAATCTTCCTCTATTTTGTATGTGGGATGCCACCATAGCATGGCTTGATGAGAGGTGTGTAGGTCCTCACCCGGGATCCAAACCTATGAACCCCAGCCTGCCAAAAGTGGAGCTCGCGAACTTAACCACTATGCCACCGGGCTGGCCCGCATAATCTCATCTTTTCTATCCAAACAGTCTCGTCAGTTCTCTGTGCCTTTCCCTGCCTCCAATTCATGTTACATTCAACTATCAGTTATCTTTCGTGCCATTCACCCATGTTTAAACCTTCCCCTCTTCCACCACTTTGTTAGAAATTCCTTAGCCTGACAATCAAGTTTCCATAATCTTTTCCCAAACTGTATTACAATCCCCAAACATCTGTTCCACCCAGATTGGTTTACTTGCTTTCCTTTCCTTGTAAATGTTCCCTCCCATCTCCTTTTGTTTGTCTATGCCATTTCACTAGTCTAGAATGTTCTCCTTCAATAAAATTCCTATGATCCAATCAATCAATTAATGTGTCAACAGTCATTACACTACATGCTGAGTCCTACACCTTCCAGGGATTCACTGTCTGTGTGTGTTTGTCTGTGGGGGGAGGGAATGATAGACATGTAAACAATTGTTACAGCAATGTAAGGACAAGTAAGGTGACCATCCATCCTGGTTTACCAGGGGCAGTCCTGGTTTATGTCTGTTGTTCCGGTGTAATTATTAGTAGCCTCCTCTTTTACTCTTAAAAGTGTCCCAGTTTAGATGACAAATTATTTGATCACCTTAAGTCTATGGTACTGTGGAAATACACATGATGATGCTTTAAATTTTAGGGGAGAACACAGGGAACATCATGTCTTGGCGAAGTCTTTAAGGAGGAGGAGAAGTTTATCAGCATAAGTTGAGGTGGGGGAGGTACTTTCCAGGAAGACAGAAGAGTTAGTACAATGGTGAGAAGACAGGTAGCTGCTGGTGGTGTGGCATGGCTGAAGTGTGACTGGTGTCAGGGAGGTGGGAGTAAAGCTAGACAATCAACAGAGCGTGAACAATCTAAGGCCCCATGAATCACGCAACGACAATGCAGTTGGAGAAAGGAAGGTGGATATGAGGAATAGTTATAATAAAAATAATAAGCATTATTATTATTGTTTTACCATACAAAGGTGTCAAGATACTTCAATGAAATATTATTTTTTATTTTTCTCTATTTTCCCTTGCTCCAGAATAAAGTAGTCTATTTCTGTTTACTTGCCTTAGAGATTTTTGCTACTGGAAAAGCACAAATAGACTGAGGTCAGTTGCCCTCTTAGACCTATTAAAAAAAGAAGAAAAACTAAATCTATTGAATAGTTATTAGTTTGAACTACATAAAATAGCCATTTTTGTAGATCAAAAAGGTCAAATATTGTCACTACCCTATGATATCAAAGTAGAATCACACCTGTCTTGGCAGGTGGATGGGGCGAGGGTTTAGAGGGCTCAGAGAGAGGAGATGCTCTGGGACTGGAGAGAGAAGCTTCTGGGTCTGCGGGGGGGGGAGGGTATGGGGGGGCGCATGCCCTTTGCTGGATGGCAGTGCTCAGGAGCCTTTACTGGGTGAGGATCCGGGGGAAGCTGGAGCCCTGACACACATTCTCAGTCTCATCAAGGGTTTCAAGCCACACCTGACTGCTTCGCTTGGAGAGAGCCCTTGGACAGGGACACAGGGTACCTCCGCAGTAACTAGGTGACTAGATAACTGACGATCACCAAAGCCTCGGAGGGACCTCTGCACCACTCAGGGATAAGGTTGGGAGCCCTAAAAATATCTATGGTTAGATGTTGTACCAGCCTTGTAGGATGGGGCTTGAAATCCTAATAAAATAGATTTGAAGACAATAAGTGATTTAGATATTTCTTGTACATCTGAGTTTATGAATTGAGATTTATACCAGCTCTATAAAAGTAGAATTTCTATTCACAAAGTATGGACTGTATGCCAAACATCGCATGAGCTGCTTTACATCTCATTTCATCTTTATAATACTCTCTAGAATGGGTGCTGATTTTCCCAGTTTTACAGATGAACAAGTGAAATTGAGAGAAGTTAAGTAACTTGCTCCCAAAGTTGGGAAAAAGTGGTTAAGAATTTGCCTCTGCTGTTTGCATTAAACTATAATCTCAAATTTCTCAAAACCTGCTTTGGCATTTTAATGACAACGACCTCTGAATGCAAGGTGCTCAGTCCAAACCAGGTATTTGGCTTGTGGTAATTTATTACCTTAATGTGAAATACCTTAATTTCATAGTTTTCTACACTTTGACATAAATTACCTCATTACATCTCTAATACTGTTTTATTATTGGACTTTCTATGGATGTGCATCATGTCTTTAGGTATCTTCCAACAGCACCTGGAACAGTGCTATATGTTTAACTAATGTTTTAATACTAAAGAAGGAAGAAAGGAAGAGAGGAAGAAGAAATAAATAGATCTCTTGAGTATTTTTTGTTGCGTTTTGGTCCACCTATTAATTGACATTTTGGAATGACATTTTCTTCCTAGTCATAACACGTAATTTTTTTTCCCCAAGCCTCATCTTGCTTGTATCCACTGTGTCCTCTCTTCTGACCTACTCCTTGGAAACCCTCTTCTCTCTTGACTTCCTTATGGCCACGCTTTCTTGGTTTCAGGGTGCCTCATTGGCTTGTCTTTTCTGTAGCTCTTTCTCTTTTATCATCTAGAACTGGGGTTGGCAAACTTTTTCTATAAAGGGTGAGACAGTAAATATTTCAGGTTTTGTAAGCCATTTGGTCTCTGTCTCAACTACTTAACTCTGCCACTGTAACACAAAGGCCGCTACAGACAATATATGAATGAAGGCTCAAGACTGTGTTGGAAGAAAACTGTTTACAAAAACAGGTAGTGGCGGGGAGGGAGGCATTGGCCCATAGGGGTCCCCCCAGAATCATGCCCTTCACCTTCTTCCAGCCTCACTGCTTTACACCTGGCTTAGCCATTCTGTTATCCTTTAATTTCAAAGATTCCTTTTATGCAGAAGTGTCCAAATTCTCCATCTCTAGCTCTGACCTTTCTTTTTCACACTCCTGCTGTGTTCTGTGTTTCTGCCTAGGACACCGCCATCATCTGTTCATCTCCAGACTCAATGCCTTAGCAATTTGTATTCCTTTTCTGAATTGTTAGATGAAATAAAATAAATATACATCTCTCCCTTCATCCCCCTTTCCATAATGAATCATATGTTGATTGTTTTTCCCACTGTATCCCTTCTTCTCTGTCCCTAACACTATTAATATAATTTAGGTTTTCTTTACCTAATCAAAATGCTCCTCAGAATACATATTAAATCTAAACACCTTTGGCTGCCTGTTAAAGTCCTCCATAATCTATGCCTTACATATCCAGTCTTCTTATTTCCTATTATCTCCAATATTCCAAAATAATTTCTTAGTCGAACCTCATCCACCATCTAAGAAGTCCTGGCTAGACAGTGACCCTCAGCAGATTCCAGGTGTTTCTGAGGTCTATGCCCTAGAAACTCGGTGAAAACTAATACCTTTTCCAGGTGCTCACCCACAAACATTGTTTTTCCTTAGCTTTTGAATTTCCTACACTATTGGGATATTCTTCTGTGTTCTCTTTCAATCTGATATCCCCTATTCCTTTCAAGAAGACTCAGCTAGAGTTTTATTATTTTAACCAGCTTTTTAAGTTAATCCCTTCCCTTCTCCACATGTAGGTCTAGCCCTTTCCTTTGTCTTTCCCTCTGCCTTCTGGACCAGACATTTGTTTATTTAATATAAAATCCTCCAGGTGTGTCTTCACAGGATCTTCAGTAGTGAAAGGGTGATAGATCTGCCGAAAGTATCCATTGTTCAAACAAACCTCATCCACTTAGCCTCATCTCCCTCAATCAATAATTTTACCCAAGAGGAATATTCTTATCAGACCTACATCTAACCTAGGCCTGGACTCTCCTATTGTCCTCTTCTTTAGTGCGAGGCACACTTCTGTCTCTCCCCACTCCTTATTCTAGGAAGGAGGAGGGACTCTTTTCAGGGGTGAGTTTGGAGTGAGGAGAATAGAAATCGTTGGCTGAGCTTTTGGGGCTTGCCTAACTGCAGGGGTTGCATTCTGGCCCGCTCTCGCCTCTATAAAGTCTATTAGGGCAGGCTCTGCCACTGCAAGGGAGTCCTGTGGTTTTCAGCTCTGTTGGTGGCTTGAGGGGTGATGAGCGGGGGCTAGGGTGGTTGAAGGAATGGAGGGATCAGCTTAATTCTGGAGAGCAGTGTTGACAAGCCACATATTTAAAGCCATATTCTCTGACCCAGGTTTTACCAATAATAAAGCTGCTATTTTGAATTCCATCTGCCTTCTCCTTTATCTATCAAATGGTTTACATATTATATAAATAAATACAAGATTTGGAAACAGATTGTCTTTACAATAACACTGAAGGGCCTTTTTCACTGCAGACATTATTTTAAACTCCTTTTGAGGACTGAACTTGTTAGTGCTTCAAAGGAAGGGTGGTGTCAGGCAAGGAACTCGACCACCAACCCACCAGGAGACTGTGTTTATTGCTACCAGAGATTTACACATACATGGTACACTAGCACTTTGCTTTCCAAGGCTGCTTAATTTTTATTTTCTACAAGAATGTTGTTAATGACAAGCTCCTGCTGAGTCACTAAAATGGATTTGGCAGCAATGTTCTGGAAGAGTGTGCCATGGGCTCAGGGACGCTGAATTAACCAGGCACTAACGAGCATCCCTAACCAAAGGGAAGAGGCTGAAAGACTCACTTCAGACATAGGTATGAGATAAAAAGCACAAGAATAGAAAATGCAGCATATAAAACAAGAACTTAAAAGCTAAAACACCACGCCGGTAAATTAATAGCCGAGAAAAAAGGATGGAATATCATGTGAAAATTGTTTTAAGAAAGCACTAGCTTTAAGTGTCACAGCCTAGTTCACAATGAAAATTTGCAAAAATAAAATTGAAAACTGACTTAAAAATTAGTTTTAAAATCTTACAGCTTATTGTATGAAAGGCTAACAATTGATTAAAGACCTGCCATTTATTTATGTTTTCAATCAAATATGACTTGATTATTACCTTTTTTCCCTTATCTAATCTTATGTTGGCAAAATTAGAAAATTTAAAAAGGAAGTCTCATGAAATGGGCCTTAAATATATGAAGACCAAAAAAAAAAAAAAATCATTCTTTTTAGGGATCCTCTTTCCCAAGTTTTTTCCTGGGAGTTATTTTCTTGCTTTATGTTCTAAAATGCTCATATACTCATTGAAGTTCGGCACTTACAACTTATTCTATGCTGTTTTCCTCAGCACCCAAATAAACATTAATCAGATTTCTACTTCTTTTGAATAAGCACAGTCCCAAACTCAGGGCTACGATGATGGTGAGATGGGAGGCAGGTCTTCATTGAATATCCACAACGGTGCAAACACCACGCTAGGTGTTTTATGTACATTTTCCCATTTATCTTAATCATCACAAAAACTCTATTTTTTTTTAACAAACGAAGAAACCAAGTCTTAAAGAGGCTGACACTTAATGAATAAAGTAGAAAAGTACTCTATGAATCATCAAGCAAATAAAGATTCAGTAGAGATTTATAACTGAGCAATTGATTCCAATTCTTTGAAAGCTGATAATCTGTACATGGCATACACACGCAAGCCTGTATGTTTAAAAATTATTTTGTATTATTTACATATTTGCAAATGTAGTTAGGTAAACCTCTTTGAAATAGTTTTGGCTGTATCTACCTGTATCTACTAGGGGTTTTCCCCAAGCTTTTTATAAGGTAAGATTTTCAAAGTGCATTTCATGGGATGTTAATAGGTAGCACATATGTTCTGGAAATGCTAGCTTCAACAATATTAAACACTTTAGTTTTCTGCAGGATTTCTCAGAGCCTTTAATTATTCATGAGCCTTGTGACTCTCCAAGAAGGAATTTTACTACGTCGTGTTTCTAAGCTTTTTTTTTGGTGAGAAAGATTGGCCCTGGGCTAACATCCGTACTCATCTTCCTCTACTTTATGTGGGATGCTGGACAAGCGGTGCATCTGTCCCCACCCGGGATCCAAACCTGTGAACCCCAGGCCGCTGAAGCGGAGCTTACGAACTTAAGCACTACTCCACCGGGCCGGCCTTCTACGTGTTTTTGACCATGAATCCCTTTTCTAGTATTGCATTCAGCGGGACTACTATTCTATAAAACTGAATCTAGGAATCTTGGCTCTAGTGTTTGCTAATAGACTCAAATTAAATTCAAGCCCCTTAGATTTGCAAACGAAAGTGAGCAGTTCGACTGGATAAGGAAGCAAAGTAGAAGCACAAACGGATATTCTGCATAAGGAGATGATCAACTGGAAAAGAAATGATTGCTGATCAGGTCACCAAAGTTGGATTTAATTTTAATTCAACTGATTGAACTTAATTTTAATTCAATTTGTGGAGCAAAGAGGGATTTTGCTTCAGCAGCAGGCACTGGCAAGAACAACAAAACACAGACAATAGGTCTTTAAAAACTCCTAAACCCACAGATTTATATGAAGTTCTAACTATCTGATTGAGAAACACAATGAGATTATATGACTGGCAGGCACCTTACATGGAGGTCAGTAAATATTTGGTCAATAAATGAATACATATTTGGTGAGTGAATGAATAAAGAGTCCTCTAGCATCTGTGACAATGGTGACCTAGCTTCTTTTCAAATACATTCAGTGGGGGGATGTCCACTACCGTCCAAGTTAGCCAGTCGTTCTGCTGGACAACTCAAGTTACCAAACTGTTTTGCATTTCTAAAAAATATAGAACACTATTATCAGAAAGGACTACAGAAATCTAGGCTAGCCTCTTTAGTGCATAAAGAAAAGAAGCACAGAGTTGTAAGTGACTCCCTCAGTTACAGTTACCATTATGGATGACAACTCAAGTTTTCTGACTGACACACTGGCTGCCAGAATCCATCTCCTTCTACCTTATTCCCAAGCATCTCCACTTGCTGAATTGGACAGCCTATTTTTTTTTTTTTACATGAAGATTTAAAATATTTGAAGATAGCTATCTTGCCTTCTCCAATCTTTTCTTCTCCAAGTTAGACATACCTAGTTTATTTAAGCAAGGTATGGCCTGGCTTCTACTTAACATCTTTATCGCTTTTCTCTGTGTTGACTCTTAAAACACAATATCCCTTTAAACAGGTTGTGCCAAGAAATGACAATGATACCGCAGACAAGGTCTGATGACCACTAAGTATAGGTGCGCTAATTGGTCCAAATTCTGCAGCTGGCAGCCCTAGCGAGTAAGAGAGAAGTTTTGAACTCTAGCTGTCCCCCCCAATAAATAAAAATTCCCCAGACGTCCATATAATGTGAAACTGGGTTAAAGCTATTTCAAGGGAAATTCCTTCTGTAGGCAGATACCAAGCCGATCTGTCCAGTGGGAATGTCTACTCAGGCCTTGGGAGAGAAGTTAAAAGTGTCATGCTAGCATTACGTGCAGGTCTCCTCTCCAAGTGACCATACTGCAAAGAAGTGATAAAGCCATGTGGAAGCTTGGTGCTGCACAATATTCTAGAACAATGGTTGGCAACTACATCCCAGTAGATAAATCCAGCACGCCTCCTGTTTTTATACCGTCTACAAGCTAAGAATAGTTTTTACATTTTTAAATGGTAAAAAAATCGGAAGTAGAATGTTTTGTAACATGCAAAAACTACGTGAAATTCAAATTTCAGTGTCCATAAATAAAGTTTCATTAGAATACAGCTGATGGGGTTCAGGACATGCTACCCAAAATATGGCACCTTGGTGTATTTAATATTTTAAGCTGAAGGAATTTGAGAAAACACCAGAAGCGGGAAGGTCACTTTGACCTTCCCCCTACCTTTCTCCCCTGAAACAGGTCATAAAACCCTCACTTGAGAAGGGCTCTCCCTATACCAGGAGGAAAGGAGCATCCTTAGCTCTGAAGTCAAAGGAACACTGAGAAGAATCCTAACAAACAGGCCTTGCTCAGTTTCCCCCAATTTACTACACTTACCTCATATTCCTTGACCTATCATATTCCTCCAAGGTTGTCCATTCTTCCTTAAAACTAGCATAAAAATACTCAGGTTTAACTGTTTCTTCAGCTCTTTATTTCTTTATAAAGGCTCCTGTGCCACATAAAATTATATTAAACAAATTTGCATGCTTTTCTCCTGTTAATCTGTCCTTGTCAGTTTAATCTTCAAACCCAGCCAGGGACCCTTAGAAGGCCGAGGAAAACCTTTTCCTCCCCTACACAGCCATGCTCATTCCCTTACGTATGGTCTGCGGCTGCTTTCACACTACTACGTATGGTCTGCGGTAGTTGTGATAAAAACTGTATGGTCTACAAAACCAAAAATATTTGCTATCTGGCCCTCTATAGAAAAAGTTTGCTGGTTCCTAGTCTAGAATATCGGATGAAAGTGTACATATATTCCAAATATCTAATACTACATAAGGGCATCTTCCATCTGCTCCCAAATCACTCATGAGTAAAAGGAGGTATCAGCGCTTCAGAGCAGCCTTTCCTAATCATCCAGTCTGTGAATCTCTATCAGTCACTCTGTTTTAGAAAAGCACTTCATGGTACTTATTAGAAGTTGAACTTACCTAATTTTTATATATTTTTTGCTTTATAAGGTCTGTTCTCTCCACTTTCCCCAGCAACTAATCCCCCAGAACACGAAGACAATACGGCAGGTCATGTTTACCATTGTCTCTCCAGCTGAGAACAGTGCTCTGTACTAACTGAGTTGATGCCCACTAAATATTAGTATAGAGAATATATTTATAAAGTCAAGTAACTAAATGCTTTCAGAAATTAATTCAGAAGAATATTATTTCTTATTTCTAAGGATAATCATTTCCACAAAGTCTCATGTTTTCATTCTGAATTCATTTAAAAACAATAGATATACTTTCAGAAAATAATGGCTCTTCTTTCTTCTAACAAGGACCACTTAAACATCAAGTGGGCAATTTACTCAATTTCTCTGTATCTAAGTTTCCTCATTTGCAAAATGGTCCTAATAATCCAAGGGTCGTAAATGAAAGAATATGTTAATTCACTTGGAGTTGTTGAGAAAAAGATGCAACATAAATTCATGATAATAGAATCACTTATAATGCCCAATCATTTTACATGCTAACACTAGAAACACATTAACTACTAAAGAAGACATATATTCCTATAGTTATGTTAGACACTTTCTATGAAAGGAAGGAATATAAAATATTTCAGCCATTGTCCAGCCAGATTAGATCTGATTCTGTGTAGGTGAAGCACCATAGCAAAGCTCATACCCACTACAGAGGCTCCTGATAGCCCCCACAAATTGTGCGACCTGCAGTTTGGTAAAGGCTCTATGGCTCTGCCTGGATGCCGTGTGGCATGATGGTGTAAGCACACTCTCTAGAAGCCAGCTGTCTGGATCAAATCCTGCTTTGCCACTTACCAGGTATGTGACTTGGACAAGTGACTTATTTCTACGTGTCTCAGTTTCCTCACTGGAAAATGGAGATGATAATTGTACCTACCACACAAAGTTGTTACAAGGATTCAGTGAGTGAACATGTTTAAAATACTCAGAAACAAGGTCTGGAACATGTTAAATATGATGTATTATGCTGGTTTGTCGTCATTGTTATATTACAACTGAAAATCACCAGAAGCCAAGAAGTTTCACTGGGCATCATTCTTGGGGCAATGGGTAAAGGAAAGAATGTTAGTCACAGTTCATTCAAATGTCACTAGCAGGAAAAGGCCACCTGCTAATACTTGGGAAATTGCCAAATATTTGTTCCTTTGGTGTCACAAGTAACTAGTTAGGCCATGTAGCCTCAGTAAGGAAATTACCAAAACAATTGCCCTGGGTATTTAAAGTTCATAATCCAAAATAGTGTCTTACAATTTTGAAATCTTCTATAAAAATTTGTAGTTGAGAGTTTTTCCTTCAAATTTAAGATGGGCTACCTTAAAAACGAACCAATAAACATTACCTTCTTGTGTCAACTGAACTGTACTCAAAGAATCTTATAAACCACCTACTATGAAATCAGTTTATTTTTATCAAGTTTTACCAGTGTAATCACTCCCCGCATTTTGGGGCTGGCCTATGGCCTAGTAGTTAAGTTCTGCATGCTCTGCTTCAGTGGCCTGGGTTCAGTTCCTGGGCACAGACCTACACCACTCATTGGTGGCCATGCTGTGGCAGTGACCCACATACAAAATAGAGGAAGATTAGCACAGATGTTAGCTCAGGGCAAATGTTCCTCAAGCAAAAAGAGGAAGATTGGCAACAGATGTTAGCTCAGGGTGAATCTTCCTTCTTCGGGAAAAAAAAAGCGCTACATATTTTTATAGGGAGGAATTATTATCTATGACAAAATCATGATTCCACTTCCTAGAAGCTTGCAACCTATGAAGCACATATTATAAATTAAAATTTTACTCTTCATTATTAAATTTTGCTATTTTCTGACCCTCAGTGAAGTCACATCTCATATTATAAGAAAGTCACCTCCATATATGCTCTGCTGATTCTTTTTAAAATAAACAGAAATTCTGGTAAATCACTTTCGTAGAGCAAAACCAAAGCTACAGACAATAAAAGAGACAAATCCCATATGTTTTAATCTTTATAATATATGGTTGTCTATCAAGAAAAATCTGTACCTAACAGAATTTAATAATTGCTTAGTGGATGAAGAGAACCTTGTTCTAAAATATCTATAATAAAAATATATACTTAAAATCTCTTTATTCTTACTCCTGAGCCAATTTAACACAAAGTTAAATTTTATCAGTTTGACCAAAGAGACACTATTTGTAAAGAAAAACTCTCTCATAAAAAAGCTGATAGTTAAGTGGCTTGAAACACCTAATTCAGCATATTTTACTCTAAAAGTTTGCTTTCCTAAAAATATGATCAAACTTCTAAATTACCAAATGGTGTCCTGAAATAATCTGAGACTTCTAATCAAATGAAAAGAAAATCTCTGCAAATAATATTAAAAATTTATTTTTATCTACATGATAATTTCCATCTTAGTCTAGTTAATAAGATTCCCTGAGTATATTGTTTCTAACTTAAAGTGACAAGACTTCTACTGGAGCTTAATAAGTTGGTCAATCAATTGATTAGTAAATTCTGTCACTACATCCTTACGGTATTGAAGTAGCTAATAAAATTCATTACCAGACGATTCCAGAGCAGCTCCGTAACCCTGATCAAACACCTAACAGCCTTTGCAAAAAATGATAGATATTTGAGCAGGTTGGGTAAATACACTTGTGCACTTCATAAGAACCACAACTGAAGGTGACACGATATGGTACCTTGGATGACTGTAAGTCTCTCAAAAACAATATCATGTTATATATACCAGAAGGTGGACATAATATAAAAATATTATATTAAATATAATATTAAAAATATATTAAAGTAAATGTGGGATTCATTGGTAAGAAACATGGTTAAATATTCATAACTACAACTGCTATTCCTGTACTTAGTGGCTGCATCAGTATAGTGAAAAGGTTTGATCACAATTGATTTTCTAGGCTGTTCTATATAACTCTATCAATAGGAGGCCATTTCTCTTCTGGGACCATGCCTGTGAGTTTTAATGATTATATTAGAGTAAATCTCCAGCCGTGTCAGATACTGTCCATGTCACGTAGCCACCTTGCCTGAAAGCTCAGATTATGAAGTTTAATGGAAGCTCTGTATTTTATATCCTAACTGATCACTGATCGGCCAATCACTGGAGTTTTTCTGTATAAAGTGTTGTGGCAGCTTGAGGAGGACTATAAAAATCTATGACCAGCCCTAAATACCTAGCTGGAAAGGTCAGTTAAATGCAGGTGCATCAGGGTGTCATGGTTGATCCACCTGAGGATGGACAGTTCTTCCAATACCCCTTGCCCACTCCAGGGTTTAATTTGTCTGAGTATTTGTATAGGAAGTGCAGGGGACGGAAAGCTTGGGTGGGGTTCGGAATCCAGGTTTACACACCATTTGTAAGCTGTGTCTGTCTCTGGGCAAGTACCACTATCTTAAACTTTAGTGTCGTTATTTTGAACATGAGGAAAACAATAGTACATACTTGATAAAGTTATAAGAATCAAATTAGATAAGAAATGTGAGGTGCTTAGCACAGTGCCTCACACCCAGTAAGTAAGCAATAAATGGTGGCTACTTGAGGAAGGAGTTTCCCTAGCACCAGTTTTCCCTTGAGGAGAGCGGAGTTACAGCCTGAAGCTAAAGAAATCACTTTCCCGTGAACTTTGTGCTATTTGAGGCCCAAACAGTACTGCTTGGGGCTAAGGGAATAAAGTCAAATTCAGGGTTTGGGACAGGAGTTATCTCCAAACTTCTGCTTGGAACACAGCGAGGCTTGAGGAGTTGTAGTGATCTTTGGCACCACAAGATTTCATGGATTTGAGAGCACCAGGGGAAAAGCAATATTCTCACATGGGGCTCAGCAGTGAGACATCCCTCCTGGGTGGCTTTTGGGAAGCAAACATCAAGGTGGACAAGAGAGAAGAATATGCAGAAGTGGTCATGAGCAGATCTGAGAAACCGAAAATTCCCAGGAATGACTGGAGTAACGTGGACAGGGGGATGCTATGAACCTCGTTTCTGTACCAACAGGCCTGGTGGACATTTGCCTCATTCATATACAAATATAGTAACAATATAAGGCAGAGTATGCTAAGGGCAAATGAGCAGCCAAGATAACGGGCACCCTGAAGTCGAGGGGAGGAAGAGATCAGTGTGAGCTATGGCATTTCAAAGATCTGGAACATCAACTGGGCCTGGCACAGTGGTCGAGGCTGAGTTGTCTACAGAGGGTCTTTCAAGTGGGAAAAATGGGTGAGCCAAGGTGTGGAGGGAGCACATGCATGGGGCTTTGAGGACAATAGCTGAAATGGGTGTGTGTGTGTGTGTGTGTGTGTGTGTGTGTGTGCGCGCACAAGAGAATAGTGGGGAAAAAGTTTAGAAAACTAGCCTGGGGTCATATTTGAATGGACAGGGATTTCGTCCTGCTGGTGGTGGAGAACTAGAGAAAAAAGATTTTGATTCAGGAAACTGGAGTGAAACTAGTGATTGAAAAAATTAATCTGGCTTCACGTGTGGTATAGAATAGAAGGAGAAATGTGCAGGGGTATGTGAAAATGGTTAGAAAACTCCTTATAGATGTAGCAGGAGAGCAGTGGGATATAATATTAGATTGGTATAACGTTACTTACCATTTCCTAAAATAGCACTTATAGGGAAAAAAAATAAAGTCTAATTAAGAGAAGTGTGGTCTTCTATTACTCTTTAATTTTCATTCATAATTTTCTCCTGATTACTTCTCCATGCCCCAATGGATATAGCTGTAAGCCACCGCTTGCTTGTTTATAAGTCACATAAAGCACTTTTCATGATCCACTGAAATTTCTAGTGTGACTCTAATGCAATCTCTCTGTCTTTCTTTTAGGCCTAATTGAGACTTCTGTTTTGGACATACAACTATGGTCCTATAATTTTCTTAGCCATTTCGAACTCCAGATATTGATACATTTCTATATAATGGAAGTTGTGATACAGTATTATATAAAAACATTGTTTTTTCTGAGTCCCTGAAAAAATCTTTCCAATAGGTTTATAAAGCGATTCAATATTTTGCCTGCTGCTAACCCCACTGACTATTGACACAATGTAGATGGTTTACATCCCTCTGTCAACATTCAAGTAGGAAAAAACTTTCATTCAACTTGAGCAATGACTGAGTTTTTTGAAGACATTCTTATAACTACAAACACTCACTTGAGCTCCTCAGCAAGATTCTCAGTAAAAGACCATTATGATGCAGTAGGGTTTCCAGAAGCAGGTTCCAATTACAACCTGGCTGGGATAAGAGCAGTTTCAGTTGACCCTCGGCTGTCAGTCGTCCAGCTGATGGAGTCCTTTCAAATGCAAGATAAAGATGGAGTAATGAAGTGAATTTATCTATGAAATTAATAGCCTTAAAGTACAGATGTAATGCTAACTCCTTTAAATGTCAATTCCTCCCAGATTACTCTGAAAATGCTTTCATGCTTGCTTACTTTAGGGTTGCTCAGGGAGGGAATTACATTTAATCTGAAATAGCTAAAAGCAAATTAACATTTGGTAGCCTGCCAAATTTAAAACTGATACTAAATAGCCATGTCTATATTTCACAGAACTATGTCTTTTTTGTTTCATGAGCAAATAAAAATTATTTATGCATTTATTTTGAATGCATCTATTTGTTCATTCACCAAATATATGAGGGCCTACTAGGTGCTATTAACTCCTTTCATTATTCATGCAAAGAAGTTACAACCGATTTTGTCTACTTTGTAATTTGCCATGTACTATGATTGCTGATAAACTAAAGGAATTCGAAGCTTCCGTCAAGGGTCAACTGTAATCTAATTATTTAATACGTAAAGCCTTAAGTCAACATGGAGTTATCAACCCACTCTGACACTCACACTGCTACCTATTTGGGTAATCATTTCATCAAAGAGAAATAATTCCAAGGCAAATAAGCTTCTACTTGGGAAATTACCATCAGTGTTGAATAGAAATCAAAATCAGGTCCTCCACATCACCACATTAATTTACCAGTGAACTGGCAGGAGATAAGAAAGGGAAGTAGAAACTGCAAACTGACAACATTATTCACTGTTTCCTGCTAAAATCTCAAAGTTTAGATTGGCTAAAGGTCGCCACATCCAAAATCAGCTTACAACCACCACAACAAAAAAGGCAGGAAATGATCAAATTCAATGTGTTTGTGGCCATGAGGATTGTGGGAATAGGGTGGCCTTAGGAAGGAAAGATGTGACAGCAATGTAAAGGTGTGAATGAGGGGACAATATGCTTCAGAATGGAAAAAAGCAGAACAAAGGGTATTGCTGTGAGAGACAATTTGCAGCATCATTTTCAGATGGAATTTACTGAGTGGAGGCCATCCGGTCATTAACATAGTCCACACCAGCGGTTTTCAAAGCCTGGGCCTTGGACTAGCGGCATCAGCATCACCTGAGAACTTGTTAAAAATGCAAATTCCTGGGCCTTGTCCCATCAGAAATTCTGCGGGTGGGTCCCAGAAATCTGTGTTTCAGCAAGCCCGCCCCAGGAGGCCTGATGCACACTAAGGTCTGAGAATCACTGTGGTAGAAAGTGCTTTCTGGAGTGCAGGTCCTAGGGACGGGCCTAGCTGGTATCATCTTTCCTGCCTCTGTGTCTTTGTGCCCATACAGGTCCACCTTGGCTGCCACCCATACAGTGAACTCCCTATAACCCTTTACTTATCTTAATCCTACCCATCCTTCCATTTGCAGCAAAAAGTTCACTTTCTCTGTGGAGTCTTCACTAAAAATTTCTCTCCAGAATGGTCTCTCTCACTCTCAATTAAAGCACTTATGGCAAGTATATTTTAGCACTTTATTATTTCATCAATTAAAGCTTTATCTTTCCACTCAGATTTAAGCCTCGTGAGGACACTTGTTTTATACTCGAAAGCTCCTAGCAGTGAACTATGCACATTTAAGGGCTCTGCAAATGTTAGCTGATTGACTCATAAGCTCATAAATGGGTAGATAAACTCTTTTTAAGTAAAGAGGATGTTTTGTCAAAATGCTGGTTTAAGAAAAAGTGAGAGGATCTGAAGATAGAAAATGAAATTTCAAAGCACTTCCCCCTTCGTGTGGCTTGGCATTTGGAACATCTCACAACCTTAAGAGGCACAAAATCCTTCAGCCTCATCTGAACTTTGGACCAACTCAGGCTTCCCATGTGAGACTCTGACAACATAATTTGAAACAGAGAAACTCCATGGGCAATTGATGGGGCTGTGTTAGCTAGTAAGCCCTGGGTGGTGATGAAGAGAGAAGTGGGAAGTTACTAATCTTTCAGGCCAGAGGAATCAAGTCCATCAGTTCAGGAGTTCTGAACTACCGAATTACTTTGGGTATTCCCAGATTGGTCTGTCTCCTATAGTAGTTCCAAATATGGTACCAAAGGAAGAATCCACTAGGTGAGCCCTTTGGATTGAAACACTGAAGCAGATCCTCACAATGAGCTGTCCCTAATTCTATCCTCAACCCCAAGTGCTGGCTTCTAGAAACTTGCCTGGGGTTCAGTAGATGGAAAGCAGCTAGTTGTATATTAAAATTGACTTAGTTTTTGAATATTTCCTACCTACATATTTTGATTGAGTTGAATGCTGATTTAAGGATAAATTTAATGAACTGAAAGATCCAATTTGATGGGGTGTAGAAAAGGAGGGGGATTGTTGAGAGATAATCCGAAGGAGACAGAAGCCAGATGATGGAGGGCCTCATTAGCCAAGATGGGGATTTTGGACCCATGGAAGAGTTTAAGGCAGACGAGTTTCCTGATCTGGCTGCAGTGTAGAGACTGGATTGGAGGCAGTTAGTGTTTTTGCCCAGCCCTTTATACATGTAATAAAACAAAATAATTTGAATGTCATTTCATACCACTGTATATGAATACCTGGTTATAAATAAAACCTCTCATTTACCAGATGGGAAGCTGTTTGTTGAAACGTACCTCAATTCTTGGATCTTTCAACTTATCACAGATTTTGAAATGTACAGTAGAATGATTCACTATGAGGAAAAATAAATTATTACAAACATTCCTCAATCACCAAGCTCCAAGTAATAAATGCATTGAGGAGTCTGTGTTGGGCATATGGAGAAGCATATGTTCCCTCATCCTTTGAGCTGGTGGAGCTGTGAAAGTGAGATTAGCCTCACAAAAAAATGACAGAAAGGGAAATTTTATATATATATTTTTTCATGTATATCAAATATGTACATGTTGAATTCTACTATAACAGAGAACAAAAATTTGTAAATCCACTGGAACTCATAAATCTTGTATTAGGAGAGAGGATAAATTTATGGCTGGGTTGTATTAAGCTTATAGTCTAATAAGGGCTACATTTCTGGGGAATGAATTGGCCTAAAGAATTTTTCCAACCCAGGTAGTAAGGAGTGATACAATAACGGGGTTCAATCATTATTGGTTTATGAATCTAACAAATTATTTTTATAGAATCATCATGCAAAATTTCAGCTGTATTTGGTGTGTTTACTCTATGAAAACTCATCAAGTAGTTCACTTGTAATTTCTGCAATTTTCTGGGGTGTATTCACACTGCAGTAGAAAGTAAAAAAAAATCTTAGCTGTGTCAGTGCACACCAACCTGACTTCCAACCACAGTTGTGCATGAGGCTCAGGGCAAGAGAAGGCTCTGCAGTAGGTTCAGGCTGCAAAATGAGCAGCCTTACTGCTCAGGCCACATGACCATGGGATTCAGTGATCCTACTACATATGTATCATGTAGAAGCTGTCAGATTAGAACATTGGAATGGAATCTGAAATGCACAGCTTTGGCATGACGCCCAGTGGTGCTGGAGCACTGTCCTTCAAGATTTGATATTTACTTTGAATCAACAGCCATTATATGGTACTATGTCACTAATGAATAAACTACATGGGTCCAGGAGCCAAGCGTGAAAGTAGAAGGGGCCCCTCTCACCAGTGCTCCTGATGATCCAATTGGGGAATTTGTGTTTTCCATTCCCATAACACCCCATTGGCTCTGTGGGAGTGGAGGTCCTGGTTTCTGTGGTGGGGTGAGTTGGGATGCACACACATCTACCAGGGGACCATTGAGAATTCCACAAAACCTAATGTTATTGCTGCCACCTGGTCATTTTTGACTTCCCATGCCAGCAGTCTAGTGGGCAAAGAGAGGAGTTACTATACTGGCAAGGGTAATTAACCTTAATTATCACTAGGAGCTAGAGTTGCTACTGCTTAAGGGGAGAAGGGAGGAGTTCTGTGACTCAAGAAATTCACCAGGGCATCTCTTGATGCTCTCATGATTGGTAATAACCATAAATAGATGACATTCTGATAAGGGAATGGTATCCATGGGTTCGACTCCTCGGGGATGAAAGTCTCAGTGACTCCACTGGGCAACGTAAATCAGCAGATGTGATGACCAAGAGTGAGGGGAAGCTGGAATAAGTGGTAGAGGAATGTAATAATGATTATCACTTCCATCCTTGCTGCTCTTGTGGGATAACTCTGAGACGTGCCTTTCACACTGGCTCTAAGAATTTCCCCAGGAGGTTTAAGTTCTGGTTACTCCTATGATAGTTGGTTTGATTACACTAATCTTTATTTGCTATCTTTCTTTCTTTGTCTCACTTACCCACTCCCCTTCCAGTGTTTCTAAATTAGAAAATAAACTACTTTCACTTGAATCCTTGTCTCAGGGTCTGCAGTATTCATTTCACTTGATCTTTGTTCTAGGAATATTGAGAAACTAGTCCAAGGTCATTTAGCTAATAAATACGGCTACTGGACTTTGAACCCAAGTCTTTTTGGCTTCAAAACCCAGGCTCATTCCACTACTCCATGTTTTTTTTCCACTCAAGCTGGTTGATATTTGCTGGGTAAGTTGTATTTTCCAGCATTGAGGATGTTGGGCTCTATTCAACCTCCTGATTGAGAATACCAGGTTTTTGACCCAAAATCAAGTTTGTGGTCTCAATGCTGATTCCCAAATTGGAGCCATGTTATTCAAGGTATCTAGGAACTGATTTCGACCAGATGGTTCCTGTCATGGATTACTGGGCCAAATTTATACCAGAGACCATAAGTACATGATTTAGTTATACAAGGGCATAACTAAAGAGAAACTGAGAGTAAAAGCCCTAAAGTGGGGAAACAAAAGCAGAGGAGAAGCCCTGTATTAATCATTATAGTGCTCTTGGCTTTCCGAAATGGATTCTTCAAAATCTTTCTAGGAAAATAAGTAAAGACAAATATTTAAAGCAATTTGTCATCTTTCTCTAGGAAGACAACTTTAGTACCTGAGAAAAAAATTGAGAGAAAAAAACACAAAATATTTTCTTCATCACTTTACCAAGAGTGTATAGGTTATATGTAGTCATAGCATTGAAAAGGTTTGCATGTATTTTAATCTCTATAGTGGGTATAGCCAAGTCTCTATGATCTTTATAACTAAAGATGATTCATAAACAGAAGTCAGACTGGGTTCACCTGCACATTTATATACAGGGTTTACTTGATTTTTAATAACTTCGTCCACTAAGGTAGATTGACACTCTTAAAGAGTCTCAGAAAAACTCTCCTCAGAGTTGGTTGTATCTACACTATCTGGTGTACAACTTAGAGGGTAGGCATTCAATCTATGAGGACCTGCATTTCCTGATTTTAGTAAATTAAACTTTTTCACTTGGGGTGACTCCATTTTCCCAAAATCGCCCAAAGATATTAGTAACCAAAAATCATAGCCATAGCTCCACACTTTAATATTACATAGGTTAGCATATTCTATTTATAAAAATATATAAAATCTAATTTTAATTTTTAAAATAATATTACATGTCAACCATCACTTTTCCACACACCGCCTCCCCCCGCCAAAGTGCCAATAGCACCTGAATCCCTGAGACACTGGACCACTAGTGCATCAGCCACCCTTTTTGAGGAGCAGAAGTTATCTCTCTGGAGCCTTTAACTATTATTGTCCCTGTCTACCAGATAGTAAATACCCTGTGACAGGGAGTTCAAGAAAGGTCTCCCTTGGCATCACACTTCTGATAAGTGCAGAGACCCAATGAGAAAGTAGTTCAATATTCTTTCCACTTTTTCACACTTGTAGTAGATCCTTTTAACGTGTTTGGATAATTGATAAAATCTGCTATTTTCAGAAACATATAGCTCTTTACTAACACAGCAGTGCTGAATGACTGTTTAGTAAGTACTTATGTAATGAGTGCCATGAGTAGGCACATGAGCTCATTTAATGTCATGACTCTGCCGTGAGAGTATCTCAGAAGTTAAGGAAAGAAGATGTTTCGAGATGGAAGTAGACTATGGTATTGCATGCTGTTTTCAAGTAGATCAGTGATGTTGTATCGTATTTACGTCTCAACTTCCTCACCAAAATTTAAACCGTTTCATATACGGGAGAACTAAAGCTCACATAGGCTAACTAACTTTCCAAGATCACAAAACTACAGAAGTCTACCACACATGTTTGTCTAATGGCAAAACCTAGAGTTGTTTTCTATTATCTCCTTGCTGTCTCCCTTGCTATATTCTTATTTATATAATAACTTTAAACCATAATAGAAAAGGAAAGACATGAAGAGATATCTAGGTATATCAAGCATCTAGTTCATCTGACCTTTTCACTTCTTTTAATAACTGCTCCACAGACATGTGGCTTTCTCTCTGAAAATCTTTTCAAAGATCCAGCTGCTTGTCCATCCACACTCTGGAACAGCCACTTAAGAGTTTTGGTGTTAAAAAGCTCTCATTACTTCTCCCCTGGCTGTTGGCTCCATGTCAAACCTTGGCACCTCATCAGAGTACAAGCTCTCTAAGCTCTTTTCCTCAGTCCTGTGGAAGAGCCTGTCAGTAGCAGCTGGGAGACCAAAGCTCTTTCGTGTCCTCCTCCCCAGATGTTCTTTCCTAAGGATACTCCTAAGCCACCTTCTCAAGAAGACCTTGCTGCCAATGCCTGAGCCTTGCGACTCAGATCAAATGTTTGATAAGCGCTAAATGCACCATTTAATCTGGCAAAATCTGAAACAGTGCCACAATAACTCATTTATTCCTTCATTCACTCATTCATTCAACTAAAATTTTTGGCCGATTTCTATGTACTAGGCCATGGAGACAAAATAGGAAGCAAAAAACAGTCATTATATTTACAGAATTGAGTGGAGAATACGTACATAGTTTAAATGATCACACAAAGAAAGATAAAATTACAACTATGAAAAAGCAATGAAGGAAAAGCAAAAGATGCTGTTAGAAGATGTAGTAAGAGGAAGTGAACTAGTCTTTGGGGTGGATGAAATGCTTCCCTACAGAAGTCCTATTGGAGCTTAGA
Organism: Tapirus indicus; assembly: GCA_031878705.1. Taxonomy (NCBI): domain Eukaryota; kingdom Metazoa; phylum Chordata; class Mammalia; order Perissodactyla; family Tapiridae; genus Tapirus; species Tapirus indicus. The sequence goes on from CM062925.1 coordinate 19,237,949, forward strand.
TATAAGTTAAGCTGGCATTAACCAGGTGAAAAAGGAAGAAGACATTTTAGGGAGAGGGAAAAGCATGTGCAAAGATCCTGTGGCAGAAAGGAGCATGACATGGCAAGGAAATGTAAAAAGGCTAAAGTGTGGAGAGCAGAATTACAGGGTACTGTAGTATCAGAAGAGGTTGAAAAGGTAGGTAAGCCACATCGATATAAGTCTTATAGCCTGTGTTAATTTTTTGTGTGTATATTTAAGAACAAATGGGAATTCATGGAAGGTTTTTAAGCCATAAGTGTGAAATGATAAAATTTAGTTTTGAAAATAGATTTGGGTTTGAGAAATCTCTGGCTATAGTCTGGAGAATATTGGAAATGGAAGTTAACATATATATATATATATATATATATATATATATATATATATATAGAAGAAAACTAAGAGGTCATTGCAGTCAGGAGAGAGATGATAACTTGGACTAAGGCAAAGGTGGTGCTACAGATAGCAGATATTATGGGTTAAAATTAATGAGATTTGGTAATGGATTGGATCTGGTAAGAGAGAAAGAGGGAGGTGTTCAGATTGCCTCCTAGGTCTCCAGCTTGTACAATTGCATGCAGGCACCATTAGCCAAAATAGGGAAAAATAGAAGAGGATGAGTTTGGAGGGAAGTATCCTAAGTTCAATTTCAGTCATGTTGAGCCTGAGGGGTCTTTGTGTTTGCCGGGTATAAACCTCAAGAAGGCATTCATGTGTGGTTGGCACCCATGGATATAGGGGTCTGTAGTCCTAGAAGGGGTTAAAATTAGAGATATGAATTCGGGGGCACATAGGAAGTACGTGAAACCATAGGCATGTATAACTTCCCCTGGAAAAGGTTCTATGATAGAACGCTAAAGACATTTAATATTTAATGGCCAGGTCAAAGTAGGTGAACCTGCAAAGGAGACAGAGAAACTTCATTGCCTACCTCTTCCCTCACCATTAACCCCTAGCACATGCCTTACTTGGAGAAAAATACTTAAATGCATTTATTGAAAGATTGAACCAACTCATCTTGGTGAACTGGATAAAAGAAAAGATCCACATAGCATGTAATACAACAAAGCCAAAGTTAGCTTAATATATTTAGGGAGGGAAAAAAAGTATATAAATCCAAAACAGGATTACATTGAGTAAAACTATAATAGAAACAAAAGCATAGTAGAAAGAATATCTACAGCTCAGAATGGACTGGCCATGAATCAAAACATCATGTTGCCATCATAAAAGAAAATGAGCAGTGTAAAATGAATGGGCTGTTTACTCACACTGATTATGCTACTTGGATTCAGTGTGCAGTTATGACCTACTTTGCTAAGGAAGACCTGAAAAATATTTGGAAATATTTAAAGAATCACAAGAAGATGAAAGTTTGGAAAATAATAAAAAGCATTATAATGCAACAGTATAATTGACTAAGATAGTATTCTTTCTTGAACATTTATATGAAAGCACAGTATGATGTCATGGTATTATCCTTGAGATTAATATATTCTCCACATGCCGTAGTTTAATCTAGTATGAAACTGATTACCCTTTCTAAATAAGCTCACATTGTTAGCCTACACCACTGCTAGGGATAATGAATACAGTACATTTTACTTACTGCTTTGAAAATACATTTATTTTCCCTAAAGCAAACTCTTCTAAACTCTCTTCCAGGGGTTGTAGCGAACATGAAAAATTCTATTTTTTCAATTTATATACTTCATAGGCTTTCTCTAGTAATCCTGTAGACAAATTTATGGTCCATACAACTGTTCATGCATTTGTAACTCTTACTTTAAGTCTTAATTTCATGTCCTCCTCCTTGCTATTTCTTCCTTTTCGTCTACTTTTAATTCCTTATCTTAATATATTTGGTACTGTTAAAAGCTGACTTAAATCCTCACTGAAACAATGCACAGGTGTAAGTAAATAAGCAAATAAGTGAATAAATTACTAAGATCATTCATAATATTAAATATTTCAGTCATCTCTCCTTAGCCTCACCTTTTCCAAAAAAAAAAAAAAAAAAAACCAAATAATTTTTAGTTTGTCATCATCTGACCCATGTATCTCCCTGAAGAGTTCATTTTAGTTACTAAGGTGAGGAATGAAGTTTTGAAGGCTAATGTGGAGGTGAAAAATACACAGAAACAGCTAATATATGTGAGGGAAATGGATGGAAAGGTGGATATTTTTAAGGTCACATGATGGTGGTCTAGGAATTCCCATTGCAATGTTTGACAAATACAAATCAATAACTTGAGTTATTTTGAAATTACTTTTATTGCTATCCTGGGTTCCTCTGACTATACCACTGCTCTGAACATGTTGGATCATAAATCACATGGATCATGTCTTTCTGAGTAGATTATATGGACTTGTAGAGAATAATTGTCAGAAAGTACTGCACTCAGTGACGGGGGTTCATACTGTACCTTGCATGGAGAATTTAGAAGGGCAAAGGAGAGAACCAAAGGCATTCCAGGAGAGAAAATCACATAAATAAAGGCCTGAAGCTGAGAATAAGCAATAAATAAAAGTTGAAAGTATGGAATACTGTGTCTCAAAGACAAGAGAGGAGACTGATAACTGGAGCAGAGAAAACTGTTGGGTGCTCCAGGAAATAAGCCGGACAGCATGGGTGAAGCAGAAGCTATTATAGGTTCTTGAGCAGGAGAACGATATAATGAAAACAGTATTTTAAGCATGTTAAATAATACTAAAATGGACTAAGGTTGTTGTAATGGGTTGGAGAAAAAGGGTGGTTCTAAGAGAACTGTGGAGGAAGCATCAACTGAACATGATAATACACTAGGAATAGGTAAAGAAGCAACTCGGTATGGAAACCATGGTCAAGATTCTACCCTGGAAGTGTTTAAGAATGACGACACTCCTAAAGGAAAAGACACTGTGCATGGAGCACAAGGGAAGAGTGGAAGGAAGGATCAGCTGAGGACATCATATCGGACATAAATATTCCCATAACGTAGTGGGTCATTCAAGAAATATGAGGAGCTGGATGTGTAATGTTGGGGTAAAGGTAAGAGCTCAGAGCTAGAGATGCAGAGCTAGAAATCATCTTTACAGAGATCATAGGGTAAACCATGCTAAGCAAAGAGCAATAAAAAAATGAGGTTTTTTTCACTTAAAAAAATTTATCTTAATAAAATTAAATTGTTTTCATTATAGGAAATCTGGAAAATATAGGAAACAATACAGATAAAAATTAAAATTGTTTGCAATCCAACATACAAAGATGTAAACTATAAACTCTCTAGTATATATCCTTTCAATATTTGTTTTTCTATGCATACTTTTTAAATGCTATATGTATAGTCGTAGGGCATAGTTCAACACTTCTCAGTTGTATCCCACCTTCCAATAACTGTTCATCCCTTGGGAAACAGGGCCTCTCACACCAGCAAGTTGGGAGAATCCGCATACTAGATCCCTCCCTTGGAGATAAACACTATGCATTAGCATATCAGAGCCCCGGCATAATTGAACCATAAAAAGAGACTTTACAGAGTGAATAAATGACAATCTGAGATTTTTTCATGCACGTCTGTTAACATCACTCTGAACTACTCTCCCTTTGAAAGGTGAAGATGGAGTTGTCAGGAGCTTGACCTTCGGAAGCAGACAAGCTTAGGTACAGAGTCTGCCTCCCCGCTTTGTTCCCTTTGGAAAGTTGCTACCTACACATTACTTTACTCTCCATGAAAGCAGCACATGAGCACCTACCTCACAGGCTGGTGTGAGGTTTAAAAGAGAGAATGGACTTGAAGCACTTGGCATGTCTGGTGCACAGTTATCACTCTAAAAACCGGGCCGGCTTTGATAATGTCATAATTACTAATTTGCAGTTCCCCCTTAACTATAAATCACAATTATTTGTCATTTAATATGTTCCAAAATCAGCCCTTTTAATGACTCCACAGTAGTCTATGGTATGGCTATCCCATAACTGATTTGCCTAATTCCATACTTTGGAACGTTTCTTTCTACTTTTTTTCTTTCACAAATTATGCTTCAGTGAATATTCTTACATATAAAACTTTGTCAGCAGCTCTGATTAATTCTTTATAATTGAGTCTTAGAAATGGAATTGCTAGATAGAGGGGCACAACTATTTTTAAGGTTTTTGATACAGCTTACTAAACTGCCCTCCAGAAAGCTGGTATCACATTGCATTTCCACTTGGGGCTGAGGAGTCACCCCCATATTCTCATCTTTGTGTTAGGATAATAGTAGAGATTGGTTGCTACACAGAAGCAGAAAGAAAGAAAAGTCCTGTTACATATACGCTTGCTTTAGGTACAGAAAAGAGGAAGAAGTTAAATAGAAGTCACTTTTTGAAAGATAAACCCACTTCTATGCTGACTTCCCAGGCATCTGGCAGGGCCAAATGTGGCAAGCCTGGAGGTGAAGTCTTATAGAGCGACACCTAGAGGGGGTGATAACTCCAGTGGTTATAGATTAAGATAAAAGCAGGCAGTACAAATAGATTAAAGCAAATGTGATAATAACATGAAGAATAAGTATGTTTAGAAGTTTGGGAACTCATCAGAATGACACGAGTTGTTTGCTTAACTCACACTGTAAAAGATCCAGTTGTTTAATTTGTTATTTTTGCAATAATGAGTATTAAAGGGTAGGCTATTTAATTCTCAATGACCTAAGAGTATATTTACATGCAAGCTGCAGGGTATTGCAATGACAAGGTATTAAAGGTATTCCATTTCTAAGCATCAATCATAAGGAATTAATCAGAGATACTGAAAATATTTTACATGTAAGTGAAGTGACAATAATACACTGAAGTCCTTGAAGGTAGAGTCTATGTCTCATTGATCTTGGATTCCCCATTAACTATATGGGAACAGGCACACAATAGGTAAACAGTATATGTTTGTTGTGTCTATAGAGACTCTGTGTATGAGGTTTTCACATCCTCTATTTATGGGTAGGACTCTTGTTCCTCAAGAGAGAGATACAGTCAGTCAATTAGATGGTAAAATCACTGATAGTGTATTTCCAAGATAAATCAAGACTGTACGGGGATTGACAATATCTCCTTCAGCTATATATTACATATTTATTCACAGACACCAAGGAAAGGTGCTGTCTAATAACATATTCAGCAAAGAATCAAACTGACATTCCACATAATGCCACAAAATGTCATCAGATTATCCTGGAAGTACCTTTCATGCTTTAAATGATTTTTCTTATATTTAAATGCTGTAAATTAAACAATAAAAGTAAAAGACCCTATTCATAATTTTAAAAGTTATTCCTCTCTCAACTTTTACATAAGGCTCTGAGTTAGTTACATGAATTACCAGTTTTGCTATCTTTTTTGTGATAGTTAGTTGGAGAACTGTCAATTCTCCAGTCATAGATCAAGAAGGATGAATTTTAAAACAGGTAATTAGCTAAAATAGAACTAAATTCCAAAAATTCACATTTTTCCATTACATCAGTAAAGCTATAAGTTAGTAGAATGATTATGAGGCCTGTATCTTGGATTCTTGAACTAAAAAAAAAAAAAAGACAAAAAATACTCTTTACCTACCTGCATATTGTAAACAGTTGTAAGTTCTTTTTGTAAGATGCATTTACCTCCATGGCTAAAAGTTTCTATTAAGCTTTAAAGGAATCACAGAATCACAGATAGTATAGCATTTAGAGTCTCTCACCTAAGTAAAGAAGGGTAGAAATGTGATATGCAAGAAAACCAATGTAATGGTTGCTTGGAAAATGGTTTTAAGGAATCTGAAGCAGAATCATCCATGCCATGCTGAAAAGTCCTAGGGAAATGAAAATAATTATTTCAGAATATACAGGAAACATTCACTATGAAGGCTATCAACATTTTTTATTTTTACTAAGTAGTTAAAGTTAATGATTTTACACACAATGGTATTGTGCTAGAATGGACAATGCATCCACTTGATCCACTTGGGATTTATGTTAATAGGTGGTTCAGAGGCATCTATATAACAATCCTTACACTTGGGAAGGTATGACAATATCATTATCGTTTAGTTAAATTAAAAAAACTTCCATTATAAAATTCATCAAAAATAAATGTATAAAGAATAGCACAATGAATACCACTTATGTCTTCCTCCTCAACCTGGATCCAATAAATGTCAATATTTTGTCATATTTGCTTCATTAATATAAAAATGTTTAACCTTTAAAAGTACCTCTTTTTACTATTTAAAGTGATTTATAAATATTAAACAATTAATGAGAATTTATAATTAATTTTGTATGCTCCTAAGGGCCTACAGAGGACTTGTAAAGAAGAATTTAACTGTAAAATATGTGACTATGATTTCAAAATTAGAACAATTTGGCCAGAATATCTGGTATACAACTATCTTTGGAAAAGTGACTAACATATTTTTAGGTTGGCCCAAATTTAACAATAAATCTTGAGGTAATAAGAAAGGATTTGTCACATAAAATCTTTAGTAGATAGCTTGGCTAATAAAAATTTTATAATAACAGGACTCTATATTTGCCTACATGGAGTTAAGAGAGACGACTGGGAACATTTTAGAAATGGAATTGTTTAAAGTGATACTATCTTTCTTTATATATAGTACAGGAGCAATAGTGTCTTTTAAACGATATATAGAACAGAATTCCATTTTGAAAACTCATCCCTGTCTTTTCATTCCCCATCCTGCTTCTTGTACCCTCACATCTTCTAAATTTGTCCTGTCTCTCCCCTGTTTGTCTTGCCAAGTAGAACACCTTCTAATTAAATATATTTTGACATTTTTTAGACTTTTACTATATCATCTCTTCTTTGAAAGCCATTTTTTCCTTCACTAAATTTCAGAATGGAATAATATTCCTTAAATAGGCTTCAAAATCAGGCTGTCATATTTCCATTCCCTGCATCCACTGTGTGAACTAGAGAGGTAGGCAGAAGCTAGGTCAGGTTACCAGGATATGCTTTTCTAAGGAGTCTGGACTTTGTACCAGCAATGAGGAACCACAGAAGAGTTTATAGCATGGGAGTGATAGCAGCAATTTTACAATTTTAGAAAAATCACTTGAGCACTAGTGAGGAGGGTGGACTAGAGAGAAGCAAGGCTTCCTTTCTGAGGATATTGTAGTGGGCCAGGCAGAAGAGGACAAGGTCCTAAGGTAAGAAGCAGTGGAGACAGTAAGTAGGAGACAAATATAAAAAAACATTAAATTAAAAGAATTAACAATATTCATCCCCTAAGACATGGAGTTGGAAACGGCATGAGGAGGAAGGGAGAAGGGAGAAGAATTAAGGGAAAAGGAGAAGTCTGGATGACTCGCAGGTATTTTACTTAGTTTTAGATATGTTGAGAGAGCTGCAGACATTTGGAGTACATCCAAAGAGAGACATCCAATAGGAATTTGGATTTACTGATGTAGCATATGCAATAGACATCTGGGTTGAAGATATTGATATGGAAGTTATTAGCCTAATGGTGAAGTCATGAAATGGATGAAAGAGTACAAAATGACAAGATGGTCAAGGACAGAACTCTGGAGCACACCAGCATTAAAGGGTGACGTGAGAAGAAGAAGCCCTCAAATGAAATCAAGAAGGAATAGTCAGGGAAATAGGCAAAGAGCCAGAGAAAGGGATGTTAGAGAAGCCAGGGGAAGAGAAATGGCCAATTGTGTCAAAAGCTGCAGAGAGGGTAAGTGAACGGAGGGACAAAAATTGGAGTTAGCAATTGGGAATGCATGGATGACCTGGCCCATGTTGTTTATTTAGCATGGTGAGGGCGATTGCAGTGCACTGAGTGAATGGTAGGTCTAAAGACAGAGACAATGAGAACAAACTATGTTTTAGGAGGGAAACACAATAGTAAAGAAGGAATATTTTTTAATATAAGAGAGTCCTGGGGGAAAGAACCAGAAGATGGAAAGAATATTTAAAAAACTAAGACCATGGAATAAGAGCCAAATGTGATCAAGAGCTCAAGTGAAAAGATTTGGTTTGGCTGGGAAAAGAGATATATTGATCACCAATCAATGGATGTAGCAGTGAGTAGGGATCAAGATAATTATTAAGAATGGAGATAAGAAGTTAAAGTGCATTCATGATGGTCTGGGTTTTTTCAGAGAAGTACAGGGACAAGGCCATCTGCTAACCAATAGGGGGATGGGGCAAGATGGAGGCTTTGGTCAAAGGGGAGAAGGATGGACGACGAAGTAACCCAGAGGACAGGATGAAAAGTGGGATTGGCAAAGGGTACAAAAGGACATCTATGTGATTTTCCAGAGGTGGAAAATCACACCATTTTTAGTGGTGTTCCAGAGTCTGGATAGAGAGGCCAAGAAAGTAAGGGTGCAGAGGAGTGACATGCAATAGCAAGGGAGCTAGGAAAAAGAGGGTGCTGGTATAATAGGAGAGGAGATGCAGCAAGGAGCCTGGAAAGAAAGGCAGTCTCACAGGAAATGACAGACTGGAGGAAAAGGATGGGACAAGAGAAGGAAGGCTTGATGAAAGAGCAGGAGGGACTCGAGGCTGTGGTATCATAGCCTCTGCCTACATTTCCAACTACTTCTTTGAGCCCTTTGTGTAAATCCCCATTTGTCCAGTTACCTGGGGCCACTTCACTTCTCCAAGAATGAATACCTTACCTAGAATGCCCTCTCTGTCATGTTCAGCTAGCTCCATAGACTGCTCTACGTCAAATTCTCAACTAAGTCTTCCCTGACCACCCTGTCTAAAATATACCCCTTCTCACCACCTCATCCCTCTCAATGCCTTTATTTTGCTTTGCTTCTTCTTAGGACTTAACCCTACTTCCCATCCTTTCACATTTACTTTTTGCTGTCTGCTCCATACCCAAGGGTAGAGTCATTGAAGATCTTTTAGAGGCAGTGCATGGGCACATGCAGGAGCTCTGGAGACAGACAGCCTGGGTTTGTATTTTGGGTGGGCTCCTTATTAGATGTGTAATCTTGTTTGGCAGTTTATTTAGCTTCAGTTTTCTCACTTGTAAAATGAGGATAATAATCACCTCACAGGCTCAGTGTGATGATTGAGATAATGCATATAAAGGAGTTTGCAAAGTAAGAAATAAGGGCTCAACATACATAAGACATTACCAGTATGATAACAACAGTTGCAAACTCTTCTTAGAGGTCTACAACCATCTCAAAGCTGACATGGAATTCCTAATAGTTTAAACGGTTGCCTAGTTAGCTTTATCCTCAAGATTAGAAAAAATAACGGAGGATCTAATAATAATGGAATGGTTATTTGGTGCCAAAATTTCTTAGCCTACAAACCAGTGGCAATACAATACTTCCCAGAACATTCGGTACCTAAACTCCTTTACTCCACTGACAGTGTCTCAGTCGTACTGGTAGTAAGGTTCTTTGGCTATAAGAAATGTTATGGCAGATGTTTATGGTCTCAGAGGGGGTGGGATCTGTATGAACATTTAATTCCACAGCAAGATCCCAAATTAGTTTCATTATTCTGGAGAGCATAACAGGGTGAAAATTGGCCCACAAGCCTCAATGGGGGAATGAAATGATGAGCTAGCTATTAGAGAACCTCTAATGATGTTTTGGTATACAGTTAAAAGACAGGATGCTCTAAATAATTCATAGTGGAGAGTAAAATACAATCACAGGAGCCACAGAATTATATTTTCCACAAGACCCAAAAGAATTTTGATATAGCAAATATATACTCCTTTAAAAATAAGTAATTGTCTATGGGTTGAAGCAGAATACATTTCTTCACATTTCCAAGTTAACAGACTGTAAAGATAGCTTTGTTTAAGGTGGAAAAATGAATTTGGGGAAATTCTTTGCCTTTGACCTTCCTCCAACATCAACTAACCCATGCCCCTTCCCTCTCATAACATCATACTGGCTCTGGGCTGATCACACCACACCACCTGACACTTTACCCCAGATTCAGTCTCTTTTGGTTCTCTGATCTACAGTTATGTTGCCTTCTCTCCTTTTTTCATTAAAAAAACTGATTAACTCCTTGGGCTGACATAGCCAGCTGCTGCTAGAATGAAATAAATTCAATGCACATCAAAAGTGAGAACAGTAGATAAACTAAAAAGAGTTAGCTGGGCTTTATGCCTCTCTTGTGCCACCCTGCTTTTGGCTGCCCTCCCAGGAGAAATGTGTCTCACAATATGATAGTAACAGAATAAACATGCAGGATGGAATCGAGGAAGCCCAAGGATGTAAGTTCCACAGGGGCAGAGGGGTCAGGTCAGACGTCTTGTATCATCTGCCTACCACAGTACCTAAGTCATTGGAGGTGCTCAATAAACAAAAATACCAAAAGAAGACCACAACTTCAGAAAAAGTAGAATTAGTTTGAAATCGAACTATTGAGACAGCACTGGAATACCTGAGATAACTGAAGACATGTGAGCCTTTCTGATGGCCCTAAAATCACAGACAACTAACCAAGAATATGTAGAGATAACCAAATTCCGTCTACTTCACAATTTTAAACATAATTCGTAGTCACTGCTTTGCTTTCATAAACCAGCATTACCCCTGGTATATAAGTAGTATATACTATATGCTATAGTATATATACTTATACTATAAGTAGTTGCCCAAATGTCATTAAGTGAGAGAAATCAAGGTAAGATAATTGGAGTAAAATATGGTTCCCCACATTTCTCCTGCCCTTTGGCTTGTGTTTCTCATGATGAAGCTAACTCTTTGAGGTTAGAAAAAGATGATTTAAAGTTAGAAAATGATTGACACAATGCCTGGCTTATGGTAGGTATATAGTAAATACTGGTAAAAAAAAAAAAAAAGAATTAATAGAAGGTATTGTCAGATCTGCTTAGTGGAAAGGAGGATGAATTTTGGAGGCCATATGTGAAGAGGAATCTTAGGTGGGACACAGCCAAGGGGCAGATTGAGAGCAGGACATATGGTGGGGAGATAGAACAAGACTTGACCCCAGAGTATAGAGCAGGAACCAGTTAGTCAACAAATCAGGGTACAGGCCTTCTCCATAGTTAATGACTAGCACTTCACCTTCACCTAAGAGTTTTATCTTATTAGGACCACACATAAAGCTATTTGTTTTTATAATACAGATTTCCCCCTTAAAATAATGTTTAGAGGGAAAGAAACAGAGAGTCATTTAATCTAAACAAAATGGCTAAGACAACTAACTTCACCTTCTGGTTCATTTTGCATTCTGCCAGACACTTTTTTTGTTTTTTTACATTTAAAAAATTTTTATTTCCATCCAGTCTGTATTCATTTTTTAATAGTTTTATTGAGATATATAATTCACATACCACAAAATTTACCCATTTTAAGAGTACAACTAAATGGTTTCTATTATATTCACAGAGTTGTGTAACCTTCACTACTGTCTAATTTTATAGCATTTTTATTGGCCTCAAAAGAAACCCTGTCTCCATTAGCAGGTACTACCCAATCTCCCTTCCTCTCAGCCCCTGGCAACCACTAATCCACTTTCTGTCTCTGTGAATTTCCTATTCTGGACATTTCTAATAAATGGAATCATACAATATGTGCGCTCTTATGTCTGGCTTTTTTCACATAGCATAATGTTTTTGAGGTTCATCTCTGTCATAGTATCTATCAGTACTCCATTCCTTTTTATCACTGCATAATATTCCACTGTGTGGATATTGCACATTTTGTTTATCCATTCATCAGTTGGTGGACATTTGGGTTCTCTGTGCTTTGTGCTATTGTGAAAAAGGCTGCTACAAACATTTATATACAAATCTTCGTGTGGACATGTGTTTTCATTTCTTTTGGGTATATACCTAAGAGTAAAACTGCTGGGTCATATGACCATATGCTCAACATTTTACATAAGCATACTCTATGCATAACATGTGGAGGAACTACTTGTTTTCCAAAGTGTGCCAAACAGTCTTGTGGTATGAAAAACCAAGTTTTAGTCCAACATTTTCTCCTTTGTGAGGGACAGTGAAATAGTTTTAAATAAATACATAAATAAACAGGCTAAAACCATAATATCAAACACCTAGTATTAGTTTGAAACCAAACTACAGACACAGCATTGAAATTAGGGACTCAAAAGCCATATGAGTGATACCAAGTGAACTGCAAGATAGGTCTGCTGTTCCCTGGCTTAGTGATCAACATTCTGACCTATTTCTGATGACTCCAGCCTTGGCCTGGTATGTCGGCACTTGTACTGAAATGCATTCTTCAATGTTACTAAGTATTGTAACATTGGGGACAGTCAACTTACAAAAGTTTCCACTTTTAGGAGTTTTATAGGACACATCAAAACATATACACACACACATACATACATACATAATTTAATTTTAACATTAAAAATTGTACTTTCCTAAATTACTTGAGGGCAGATATTTAATATTGCTCACTGCTGTATCCCTTGTGCTTAATCCTTGTGCTTAATCATAGGGACTAGGGAGGCAACAACATCTGTTGAATTGAAACTAAATTACGTTTACCTAAAATTCTAAGAATTAATCTTTAATTTGCTATATACAAACTAAAATATTCTATGCAAGCAAAACGCAACACATGAAACCACTGTCTGAGTATGTGTGTGCATGTGCATTGAGTACGTTTCTGAATGTGCAGTTTAACTGCCTTTATGAAAGAACTACAAGCGATAAGCATTTTGGAAAATACATGGTGAATATTTTATGTTTCAGCAGGTCTCTTTCCCTGGAGGACAAACCTAAAGTACTCCTTTTACAACATTCTAACAGAAATCTACAAAGGAGAGTTAAAAAAGAACACGCATTTTTGTAAAAAGGTTTCATTCGTCCTGAAAAGACTTTAAAATCATGTATTCCTGCCCTGGGATTTAGTGGTCCTATGCTAAGCTCAGAAAGGAAAATACATTCAGTTTATCTGTCAGAACTACTTGGAAGAAAGGCAGTCACCTTCAAAAAAGGCATATCACATAGAGTGACAAACGTCAGGTACAGTTCATAAAAAATTCAATACTATCGACATCTGAGTGTTACTTTTCACCAAGTCCTCAAAGCATACAGTTTAATTTTTAAATGTGAGATAGAGATATAATTTTTTCTAAAATGCTAATAATATGACAACTTCATATCCTGGCTGTGAAAAGAAGCTAAATAAGTCAATAGCGTTCTTGCAACACATGTATATTTTTTGCCCTAGTTGGTAGATTTCCTTTGTCAATACAAAGTAAAATATATTTCTAAGATTAGATTTATATTCTAGGAAAACAATCATAAAATTTAAATCAATATGAATGGATAAAATTTGTGAAAATTTTTATTAACTGAGAAATATTAAAAAAGAAAGTATATCTAGACTGTTCATGCTTCAAAGCAATATAGCTATGTTTTATATTAAGAAAAACTAGAGGCGGTGCTTGGTGTAAAATGTTCTGTAATCCTGGTTGAAATTAGCAATTTAAATTTGTTGAATGAGGTTACAGTGCAATATCTAATGCACAAATCACAGAGATTTGAGTCCATGCATAGTTGTTAAAAAATGTATCAAAAGGCCATAGGTTAACAATAATGAATGTATGTTACATTATTATTATTAAAATATGCAATCTTTGTTAATAATTTATTTGTTTTACAAATGCATTGGGGGTTAAAATTTTTCTATTCATCTGTGACGAACCGTGAAATTCAATATTGCACACCATGACCAATCCATGAAATTTGTCAACTTTGTTCCTGATTTTCACAGGGCCTTCCTCTTAGATGAAATGACCCATTGAACTAAGAGCATGGCAATTTTTTCATCTATGGTAAATCAGTTTAGTTTACTAGGATTTATTATGGGCTTCAGACCTTGAGCTTTTTATGATTATGAACATTATGTATATAATCCCAAACTTATGGCAATTTATCTCACTATTTCTTCCCCTTTCTGAAAGAATTCTCCATTTCTAAAATTAGTTCTCAACCTTAGGGTTGCCAGAAGAAACAATCTGTAAACAATGGGTTTGTTGAAAGTCAAAGAGTGGGTGAAAATTATAGGGAAATTGAAATCAATGTTGTTACTTACGCTTAGAATTTCTAACACAAAAGACTCAAAATCTACTGAAAATCAAGATTTACATACTGCACATACCAGGATGTTACAGAAAGGAATACTTTACCTAATTTATCCTAAGAAATAGAAATATGTATACTTTTTACTATCCAAGAAACTAAGAACATGGAATTATCTAGTCTTTCAGGATAAAGTGACTATTTTGGAGGCGGGTTTAAACAGAATTGTATTAATGTTTTATTTTAAGGTCTACTCCAACCTCTTCTACAATAGTGCAGATTTGAATGAAATAAACAGAAAAGTAGTTCAAAATTTTTAATTTCCCTCAATCTTATTTATTTAGCTAAGTAAAATATTTCAACATTTTAAAAACATAATTGCTTATTTCTATTCTCACTTGCCATTACTAGCTCAGACACTAAAGCCTAATACAAAAATGTAAATCTATGGCAGATTAACTGGCAGTGTGGAACCACGAGGTCTCATCCAGAATGGGGAATATTTTAGAATTTTTTTTTTTAAATTTTTATTAGAGCAAATCACTTTATATAAAATTAAAAACTAAAAAATATTCTTAAAAAGAGCAAAAAGCCACTAGATATGATTTTCTTTTTCATAGAGTATCAAGCTATGAATAAAATAACCAACCCATTAATATAATTTGATCATTTAAACAACTCAAATAGTGAAGTTCAAAATGATCCTGATTGTACTGGAGCCTTATCAACTGAATAGGATTGACCAATAGGCTTATAACACAGTATTCGGATTAAATTGCTTTGAGAATGAAGAAACCCCTGTCAGTGTTAGTTTTGTAAAATGTCCCAATTCACAAAATCAAAAATGCACTTCAAAATTTTCTATGTGCTACTTCACACAATTCAGTAAGTAGTATGAAAATAACTTTCCTAAATAACATTATTTTCTATATCTATATTTTCACAATAGCTAAAAAGAAAATATATTTGATACTTACTGGTATAATTCAGTTAATGGTGAAGTCAAAATAACTAATGTTGTAAACAGATTATTACAATGGGTATGAATTCTAAAAATTTTATCATCTATATTCTCATGAGGATTCAAAAGCTTCTGTACAGATGTGCAAACTGACCATAACATGTTCTCAGTGCATATTAAAATAGTTGTAACATCAAGCCTATTGGAAAGAAAAAGAAAAACATCATGTTAAACAAAATTATTTTTCTGCCTGGTATATACACTATCATCCATATCTCTTATATTAGGCATATGTATGTAAGAAGAGAAATGTTTGGTTAAATACCAGAGCTTCAGAGATCAAAGACAAATAGAAAGCATTAACACAACGTTTGAGTTTTCAGGTGATCATAATACCATTACTTTTAGGAATGGTGAGGTCTACAATAGTGAAGTGTTTTAGGAGTGCTTTTTAAAAAAAATATGTTGATTTTGCACTATCATGATACTGTTTAAGAAGCTCAGGACATTTTCCCTGAAATTATATCCAGCAAAAGGAAAGCAAAATTAAAAGAAAATTTGCTATTGTCCACGTATATATGATAGGTAAAAATTTGATAGCAGAACAATTTTCCTCATCCCAGTACAACTTGTCAAAAGAAAAGTCATGAGGTTGGGTAACATGTTCTCCCAGCAAGTGGAGGATGAGAAAAATGACACCAGAAGCACAAATGGAGAAGGCTATAGTTTCAGACATTTCCAATATTAAACAAATTTGTGGAAAATATGCTGTATTATTTATTTTTCATCAACTCATTTCTTTGTTTCTACCTTTCTTGAGTTTTAATAAGGACTCAAAGATCTGTTTAAAGATTATTTTGGTATATGACTAAATTGTATAGATCTCAGTTATTTTCCTCTTTTTTTTCCTTTTAAATTCAGTGCTGAAGAAATAGAAGATGAAAATTTCTAAGCGACAAGAAAACAAATAAGTTTGAGGATCTTTTAAAGTGACATTTTGGCCTCAAATTTATTACATATATAATAAAGTTATACATATATTAATAATAGATAACACATATTATATAGAAATCATATATATGGTTTTGGTTATATGACAGTTGGAGTACGGGAATACTAAAAGCATCAATAATTGCCTTTAGGAAGGTTTAATTGTAGTTTGCATCCATTTACTCTAATTGCTAATTAAACAATTACAAATCCAAGATATATATATATATATATATATATATATATATATATATATACACACAAACACACATAAACATGCATAATCTGATTTCCACAATAATGGTAGTTTAGGATTAACCATTCAAATGAAAATATTTATCTTTTTTACTTATAAAAACGGGAAGAGAGAACTCCAGCTTTGCATGGCATTTTTATGTAACCATCCAGAAAATAAAAAACACAAGTCTCTACAGTACAGTTAATTAATTAAATATACTACCTATTTCATGAGCTAATAGTAAATCTGATTTCACAAACATCTCATAATGACTCGCCGCCTCATAGTCAAAAGGGATTTAAGCTACATAAGGAAAAGAATGAAGGTACTCTTTGCTCTCAAAAGGAATTTTCCATCTATTTTTCAGAGTTCAATGTTTTAAAAAATGCTTGGTCGGTAATTCAAAACAGCCTGTGCAAAATACCATATTTATGAAACACTGTAGCAGGACCTAAATGCCCTTCAAATGCAGCATGCTTTACAAGAATGTGATCAGGAAATGATTCCTACTGCCAAAGAAAAAAGCCGCTGATGTTTTTAGGTTCCTCCTAAAATATATCTGAAAAAAATTTTTTTATACTTAAAAGACAAGTCTTAACCACATTAGCCGGAATATTTATAAAACAAAAGGCTTCTCTTCGTATAGACCATTGTTGTCATGTAAGCACATTTTTGTAATATTCATTGCCTAGATCACTCACAGAACTGGACTATAATTCAGTCTTTAATTTAATACCCACTGACTGCTGCTCCTTATTTTCTGTGATTTCACATTTGTTGGACTGGCTTTTTAGTAATACATAATGAAAAGGAAGGGGAAAAAAAAAGAAAAAGAGGAAAGAAGCAATTAGAATATATTAAGGAGAAAAAAATTAAACAAAGGAATTTCCTTAATGAAGATTAACTACACTATTTAAAGGCTTAAAAAAAAAAACCTAAAACTAAAATCCCCTGGTTGCCTAGAATCTCAAAGTCAAATTGACTGCTCCATCACACCACTGGAGCTTTTTTCTCCATTTCAGGACCTTAATTTTATCTCTTTATCTTATTTATTAACTTCTGTATATATACGTCCTAGATTGTAACACATTTTGAATCATTTTTTAGAAACAAGTGGGTTCTATAGACAATTTTAAGAAGAAAAAAGAGAAAAGTTATTTTGATTCAAGTTCCCCACTACCACTTAAGTGTCTCAGGTGAATTGAATACAATTTCATTTCAGATGTTAGAAACATGTTAAATACACAAGGATTTATGTCATGAGATTCAGAATTACATTCTGCTTAATACCAACTGATGAAAAATTTTCTTGAAAAGCAATGGTTTTTACAACTTCAATTACCTTATCTGTGGAGTTCTCTTATAACTGGGACGGGCCCGAGCATATCTGGAGGCCAGTAGACCCAAAGATTTCTCCAGCACTTCTGCTAGAATCTCCTGGGCTAATTTAGAGGGCAGAATGGTCCAGAGATCATGATGAAGAGCCCACAAGAAATAGTGCCACATCTGGAGCGAGAAGGAGCATCTTTCCCCCTGGCAAAACCACCATACATTAAACAATAGAATCATGTCTTCCAAAACGTCAGTTTGCTTCCTATGAACCTAATTAGTTCAGGCTGAAAGGAAATAGCTGGAGAGTTTGACACACTAGATGACCAAGAAAGACTTTTGACAAGATGTAAAACATCTTTATTGACAAAGGAACATATGTTTCATTTCAATTACGAGATCAGATATTCTAGTGCAAATCCAGACCACAAGCATTTAACCTAGCATATTCTTGATTTACCTACTCCTGGCTTGGAGTTTAAAATTTACTTTTAAACAATTGGCTTTATCGTTGCTAAACAAGTCATGCTAGTTTAAGATAGTGGGCTGATTCTTCTAAAATTAAAATTTGATTATTTAAACTAAGTATGTATATTTTTCTGAGACTATTAGCATCATTGAGATAATTTTACAAATATTTCGGATTTCACATTATAATGAAATGACAGGAGCAAAAAATAAACTTACATACTGTATACTTATCAACAAGCATGAAACAAGGGGGATGGGTAACTGTTGTAGATTATTATATTAGGCTATTTTATCCATGGTGTTTTAATAACGATACTAGAAACAGATACTATAATAGTCTGATTTTACAAGATTTTGTAAAGCCTAGGGAGATGTTATCATCATTTCTTAGTATTTTTATAGCACTTCATACTTCCAAGGGGCCAGATTCTCATTCCCTTCCACCCCTGTACAGATCCCTTCTGTGCGCCAAATTTTCCCTGACCACAGCGTGGTACCCAACAGAGGCCAAGGCCAAGGGGAACAGGCAGAAATGAGAAGGTAGCCTCAAGTGATTTACAAGCATTAATTAGTTAACATGTTTTCAGGGAGGTATGCTAGTAGTTTGACCTCATTTTCTTCAAACCAGATCAAAAGATTATTTGAAATAAGAAGAGTAGAATGTGTTCTTCAGACATTATCCTGATTATGTTACTATATCAAAAGTTAAACTAGTAAAACTTCCCATTTTATCACTAAGTAATCCTCTTTGACTTAAAATTTCTGCTTTACCCACTACTTATATTTCTCAAACAAATGTCATCTAAAAAAAATCTGTTCTCTATAACCAAAAGTTGATAGTTTCTTAAGCAGATACTCTTATTAGTATTTTCCTTACATACTATTCTTCTGCTAATTTCTTTGATTACTAAAATAGTCAGTATAATAATAATAATTTATAGTTTCAAATGAAGTTTAGAAATGAGTAGAATTTTTATCCTTGGGTGGGAAACTTGGGCATCAAAATGTCAAAGGGTCAAGTTCAAGCTAAAGGGGACTTTGACCACTGGCTTCTGACGTCCTGGCTAGATGTGTATCAAAGCTGTTGAAGAAAAAATAATTACAAAATTAATGCGGAAACAGCAAAATTGTAGTCACTGCTTTCTTTGTTGTGTGTCCTATGATAAACAATGCTTTTTAAAAATTTCCTACAGTAAGGAAGGAGTTTGAAAGCTTGATTTTCTCATACTTTTGGTGTTGTATGTTAATTAAAGCTAAATTGACCCCAGCTGATGTAATGACCAGTATGAACTATTTACACTAACTTTCTCCATGGCAATAGATGGGTGCTTATACTAATGTGGTCAACATGATTTCTCATATTTTTCAAAATATAAAAAAACAATTTTCTTAATAGCTACCTTTTAGCCATAAATGAGAAAATAAAAATAACTTTAGGCACACACAGACTTCTTCTCCTAAAAGTGAAAAATGCTTATTTTTAAGAATTTTTAAAATATAAACTTCATGTTTACTTAAAAACATTCTAAACTGGTCATTCTCAAAATTCTCTTCAAAATGTGTATATCAATGTATGCAAGGGTTTTCATTAAACTAAATGTGATTCATTTATTTTTCTGACCTGTTTCTCTATTTGTTGTCATTTCAAAAGTATTCTGCTGGTAAACATCTGTTATTTTTGTAGACTTACTATAATGTAAACAGATGTGAGCTTTTATTTAGATTATATATCAGGAAACAAGCAGCTGGGCTTTATTATATTAGCCACTCAATATTATCTTTGAACAGACAATTCTTTATTCTTTGGCTATCGGAAAACACAAGTTGCTAAAACTGAGCAGATGTCAACTATACTAAAAGCTTAATTTTAAACATGTAATCTGAACACCCACTGTGCCATCTGACCAGCACCTCATCAGAGAGATACCGAACTCTTTGACTCTCTCAACCTGACAGTTTAGAAAATGGAAATAATGTATCTAGAGCTCACTTGATATCACAAAACATGAGCAAATATTGCTCCATATCTTGTAAATTCTTTCCCTATTTCTTTACTACACTCTGCACATGGCGATAGATTCCCCCGAGATCTCTATCCTACCCTTCGCCTCCAGTCTGGCAGATTTCATCTCTTTTCCTCTCAAACGGCCCTGCTGAAAACATGCTAGTCCTGTTTTACAAATGAGTTGGAATAATGGGGAGAGGAGGAGAAAGGGGTGCAGCAAACGGGATAAAACCATATCAGGTACTCCAACTGTCAAAACAGTTTAAAATCTGTGCCATTTTTAGAAGGTTCTTATTTTTGGTAAATAGAAGAGCAGTATCACTTTATTTTTCTGAGCATAAATAACAACCACTAACTCTGCAATTAAATTGTAACTACTGACCATGTAAGTAGATGGGAGCTACAGTACCATGTAATCACAGGGTAACTATCTCGTTAATTCTGTCTTTGAAGCTACAGCTTTGTCATAAGATCTAAGAGCTGCATGTTACATGGTAATTTGTTTTTTTAAAAAAAAATACTTGGTAACTTCAATAACAGGTTCTCAATGTATCCACTTATTCTTTATACTGTACAACTCTTCTAGCTCCCAATTTGCATAAGAGGAAACATAATACCCTATGTTGGACATATAGTGAGATGATACCTGTTTTTGAATGAAAACATAAAATTGCTCATTAGTACATTGACATATTGAAATAGTTTGAAACACGAGATGGATTCATTTTCAACCTCTCTGTTTACCTCAAGGCAATAAGGAAGCTGTGATGCTGCCAGGAGAGGGGAAGACCAATCCTTTCATTCTTATCTCAGGCTACCAGCTGCACCATACCACTTTCTCGTTTGCATTCTGCTCACTGCTGTTTGAAGTATTTCAGGTTTGGAAGACTCCATACAGATGCTCTTGCAAAAAGAAAAACTATCTGGGAAGGGGCTCTAAAGGAGAGATGAAATGGCCTTGGAAAAAGTGAAAAGTCCTTTATAAGAGCTTCTTCTTAGCTGCTCTTCTCTGTTGTGGCAATGTTTATTATGATGATAACTCAGGCATAAACGGAGCCACAGGAACCTTCCACAGGAAGCTTCAGTGTCGGGGAGGTGACGAGAGTGACTCCACTGAATAAAACTCCATTCTGTTTTTCTCAATACTCCATAGTGATTAGGACAATCAAGAAAAACAAAAATCATTACCCAGAGGAAAGAGTAAATTGAAAGAGCTAATGAAGCCAGGTTTGACTGATGAATTTTTTAAAAACCCTGATTATCTTTTATTAAGATATTATAAATGTTTCACCCTGCCTTGGAATCAACTTCAAGGAATTTCAAATATTGTGGCTTATGTATAATCAATAGGATTTAGGGGAAGAGAAACTAATGAAGCCTGATGATGAATAATTTTAATTGATCCTGGGTTTGGTTGCCTTGGGAATTATTAAGCTTTAATTCAGTACAAATTTGGGATTTCAAAACATGGGCTAAATGAAAATAGGTAAGCTATAAATGATCAGATGAGTCTTAAAGCACATCCATAAGAACATACAATGAGAAGGAAAAAAATAAGTATAAGGAATAAAGCTGTTTAATAAATAATATTTATCAAACACAGATGGAAATACATAACAAGAAAAAAAATGCAAGAATATCTATAACTGGTTGCTTTGGAAAAAATACAAGGCTGTAGCAACTTGGCATTGTTATCTCTTTGAGTTTTCATTGTATCCCATTATATTTCAACTTATTATATAGCACTGAAACATTGCAACTCAAATTAAGTTATTTTTACTTTTAAGCAGAAGGAGAGTTCTGATGTCTAATTAGTTCAGGTTTTTAAAAACAGTGTTTTTCCTAAATACAAATTCAATATTTAAAAAATATTATCCTAACAGCCTTCATGTGTTAGTAATGCCAAACTCATGTTTCTAATTAGCCAGAAAGCAGGTAGGCAGTAAAACATATTTGTGTAAAAAGGAGGGATAGTAAACTTAACTTCACACCTCATAAAAAGCTTTGTAGTCCTCCCAGTGGTGGCTCTCACCATCCTGTAAAATGCTTGTAGCACAAACTCTGACGCAGTAGTCCGTAACCTGAAACTGTAGCGTGTTGATGAATTCCTGATATCGTTGGACAGGCACCAGGAATATGGGTCTGTTCAGAGGGAATGATCAAAGAAACAGAGATTTAAGGCCTGTGCAGTAGGAGGTAACAATCTCCAGTACTACAAATGGTTTTGATTATTAGATATCAATCATTCATTTCCTCTTAATGCTGAAGTCTGCATCCACATTCACTTTCCAAAAAGAAAAAAAAAAAAAAGCTGGTCTTTGTTTTGTAAGTCCTTTGAAAACATACATCTGCTGTTCCACAAATATGCACTTCAACTTGAGACAAACTGCATTGTCAATACATCATTCAAAAATAAAAGTATTCTTTGTAAGCCTATTATTAGAGATCAGTACATTATTCAGGCATTAGGGTATCGTTATTATAGAGAACAACACGCGTTTGTCAGAACCAACTTTTATAAAGCTATCACACGTCCCACAAACACACTCTTCTTATGTTAAAAATTGTAATTTTGTAGATGTCAATTATCTTATAAACTGTTTTAAAATATTCTAAGGAAATAAAGTGATTTCTGGCACATTTTGTTTATAAATTCAAGTATGAATCACAACATCTGACTACTTATCAGAATTAAAGAAATATCATGGATATATCCTACATCAAGCCAAATTTATTTTACTTTTATCTTATCTATCTATAATACACTTTCTAATGCTTTCTCTCAGAACTAAGGAACTGCAAAGGCTGAATAAGGAATACAGAATAGATTCTTGGACTCGCACTGGACTGCCAAGTCCATGCGTTCCCTTTGCAAGGGGCCATGCTATCTTCTAGAGAGTACAGGATAGTCAGAAAGACCGTGTGATAGTACCTGAGGTCATTTTTATTCTCTATCCAGAAAATATATAGTCTTTTTAGACTACTAATACATGAGAATTAAGACTGCCAGATGCTTCCTCTTCAAATATTAAGGATAGTTTCTTACTAAGTAGATGTTCTGAAATATGTTTACATTGGTTAGTAGAATAGAAATGCATTTATTCTCTATGTCAGCTCCTAACATTCTGTTGGCTTAGAACCAAAAGAGAGAAGTGCATATTTCACAACTGTGTGTACGTGGGACAAAAACAAGTTTATTTTTCCTTCGGTGTAGTCAGTACAATGTACCTTAAAAATGGAAAGGGTGTGTTTGGTCATGTCATAACAGCATGCAGAAAATAGTTGCTCCAGATTAGAGTATGGAAAATGCATGGGTCTTTGAGTGGGCCTTAGAGAGAATATCTATCTTACCATCCACATATCTGATTTAATATATCCCATGCTCCACCTTTTGGACATTTCCTAGTCAACACAAATAAAAACAATTCACCATGTTAATGATTATTTTCTCCTTCTCAAATACTATCATCAAAAATTTCACTCCTGTAATATCTAAAGTTTACATGTTACTTTAAGCATGGCCATCAGCTTAATTTAAAAGACACTCACTTCTTAGTAGTTTCTTTCATCAAATGATCATATTGTGTAAAATGCTGGAAGACATACACCGCAGTGGAGAGCAGTGTGTGCAAGTTTTTCAGGGGTGCTTTGGAGGGAACCTCCTTGCCTCTCTCTTGCAGTCTCTCCAGGACAGCTGTTGCCACTTTACAACAGGCCTCCACAAAGTTTGCTCTAATTTCCTGGAAAGAATCATCTCCGCATGCCAGAGCCAGTGGAAGCATTGTGTCAAGTTTTTCCATGATGTCAGAACAAAACTAGGGAGAAATAAATGTGGCACTGAGTTATTTGTACTCTGACAGCACCGTGTAATTTATGTACAGGGGAGCCAAATTCCTAAATAATGAATTTGGCATCAAACATAAATATAATGACACAACTTTATAACAATCCCTTTCTCAGTTGTAGAAAGTTAAATGTTTTATGTCAAATAAGGAAATAACAAAAGGATGCTTCTCTATATATAACCTTCAAACCTTGTGCTTACCAGACATTATGAAAAACTCATGAAATAGCTTTACATGACAATACTTTTGTCATTAAGAGAACTCAGAAAATATGTATCCTTGATATAGCATGATAGCATTATTTTTGAACTTATTTTAATTTTCCTGTTGCTAAGTTTTCATAAAAGAATTTTTTTATTAATCATCACATCTAAATAAGGTTATATCACTTTAACTTTAATCTAGAAGCATCAGAAACAATCTCAATTAGCATCTTATTGGTAAAGAGTCAGCAACTTTCAGAAGTGATGTGCCTAGTTTTCCACTAGTTATTATGAATCTACTCCTCCTTAATGACAAAAGAGGTGTGGTGGACGGGAAAGCAAAACTTGCCTCTACTCCGGATCAGCCAACAGTGTTCCCTGGGGAAGGTTCTGGAACCTCAGGGTGGCAGTAGCAGAATAAGGAGGCCACTTTAAGAACTCAAAAACATTTCAATCATAGGTTGCTGAACTCATTGTTACTTAATACCGAGTACCTGTATTTATCTATTTGCATAGTTACTTCCTATTTTCTCAGTATGTTCTGTGACTCTCAAAGGACACATAAAGATGTAAGGTTGATGCTAATGAAATGGAATGTTCATTAAGTTGTAAATAAAGATCTAAAAGTTGCTCAAACCAATAAAAGACAGTCATGCCTTGAACCTCCTAAACTTCTCTTGGAGTCATTCATAGGTATAACCCAAGCAAGCAGTTTCCCCAGCTCCCCATGAAGTCACAGAAGCCCTTCACGTTGCTTCAGACTCATGAAGCAACAAGTTGGCAACAGTTTTAAGTCCTTTTTGCTAGCAGTGGCCCATGGATACCAGAGAAGAAAAGCAAGTACCAAATATTTGCCAAGAGACTCCACCACTTTTCCATAGGTCCCCTTTGCCGTGCCTTATAGTTTTAAAAAAGAAAGAAAAAGAATCTCATTATGCCAGTCTACAGTTTGAAAGAATTTCATCTGATACTTGCTTTTGCAATTTCCTTTGGTTGGTCCTCCTTGGGAACCACATGGCTGTCTTGCCAAACTTGCTGGACAGTTACAAGGTTCACGGTATAGCTCACAGCTGAAGACCTTTCATTCTGTTCTTGTTGGAGAATTTTTGTGGAAAAATCTTCAATTGCTGCTGTTATACAATGTGCCATGGGAAGAGACACTTCTTTAAATGCACTTCTCCAGCCAAAATCCAATAAAGCATTCTGAAATATAAATTTATATGAAGTTAGATTCATCTTAACTCAGCAACAAGTGTTTCAATTGTTATAGATATAAAATTATTGCTTTCATTCAGCATGTTGTATATAGGTATTCTTTGATAAATTGTAAAAGCCATTCTTATAACCTGAAAAATATTACCTAGTGAATAAAGCAATATACAAAAACATGTGCATTCTTTACACACAGTAATACACTGACATTTCATTTTAATTCATCAGTGGATTTAATCAAAACTTTTTTTCAAAATTTAATCTCAAATATAGTTCAATAAAACCATCTTTATGAGAGCTGAAAGTTACACTTACTATTTATCACATAAAGCAACCTTTAAATTCAATATAGTTAATAAAGTCTAAATTAGATTTTTATAGTCTTTTTTATAGTTTATTGTTAACAAGTACTGTAACATAAGACAGCATTTAATATTCAATCTTTTATTTCTTTTTCATTCTCAGAAATCCAGACAAGCCAAAAAATAATAAGAAATAAATTTCTCAGAGAAAACACACCATTGCAGCTTTCTAGATTTTTACTTCCTTAGAATTTTATTTAGTTTCTTCACCCACAAAATGGTAAGCAGCACTACCTTTGTTCCAGGAAATAAGGAATTGAAATGGTCTGTATTGCTCTGTGTGGAGGGGGGGTGGGAGAGGTTGGGGTAGAGGCTGGTGTTGTTTTGTTTTCTTTCTTTTGGTCTTTGGTTCACATGGCAATGTATTTATGAATGTACATTTCCCCCAAGGCCTCTAATGTTCTCTAAAGCACTAAAAACATTACAGGTAGTAGGTTAAACTATGCTTAGAATTAAACTTTCCCTGTTTTCACGTAATCTTGTTTACAGTAATAATTCACCTCTCCAACTCCAAAAGACCCTAGGCTCAATATCCCTGACTGAATTACTTACTTTTCTGGATCTCAGGTTTTTTTGTTAGAAAAACAAAAGAGCTGAATTGGATGATTTCCATCATCTCTTTCAGTCTAAAATTACTGAGATTATGATCATTAGTTTAATTTTCTTGTACAAACATCCCACTCAGCACTAATTTAATGCTTTTTATATATACTGTACAAAGTAATAAAGGTAATTCATCTTCTAGAGCTAAAATTCTATGGTTCCGTGACTCATAATCAGAAAAAGTGGCTCTCGTTCTCGTTGTGCTTATAATTAAGTTTTAATATGAACTTTCCTTTCTAAAGTTTATTTGGACCTTTAACATCATAGAACCTGAAAACACATCTCTCTTCTTATTTTCACATAAAATTAATAATTGAACTACTCAGCTCGTATAATCTCCTTTCTTATAAGTGAAACTTTAGAAGTGCCATGGGTATAGTCTTGTGCTATAATTGTATTTCCTTGGGACATATTTATGATAGAAATGTAAAAAGGAATCTACCTCTGTGAAAATTAAAAACAACAGCAACAAACCTTGCTTTTCGTTCTCCCCACCAGGGCATGTCTATTCATTAAAATCATTCATTCATTCATTCATTCAAGGAAATATGTTCTGCTGAAAATTGCCATTAATTGCCATGGCTGCAGTGACAATTTTTTCTGTGTGCAATGATGATTACCTTTGCCCATGGTAATTGATATGTGATTATAATACCTTGGCCCAACTGAATTCTCTTTTCAAAATATAGAAAACCAAGCACTTTAATAGCTGCTCTTCAAAAGAAAACTGAAAACCTTTACTACTCAGATCTCCTCCTAGGAGTCTATTTGTTTTCATGAAATATTGTTTGCTTACTTCTACTCTTCCCATCTGATGTTTCCATATTCCAGTTAGAATAGAGAACATTTACTAGTTGATCCAAGAAGGAGGAGGAAATAATGTGGCTTGCTGTTCTATGCACAAAGTAGATACCAGTTGAATCTCCTTCTTCTATTACCTAAATAGGTATTCTTAATAGCTACCCGAATATTTGGTTAAAGTATAACCTACAACTGCATTTTCCTGAATGTTTGCCTTGCTGTCTAGGTTGAAACTCTGTTAACACTCTGTGCTCTTTTGCCTTTTTCAATGTTTACCTGCTATATCAGTCAAGACCCATTCAGAAACCAGAGACCACTCTAGGTATTTCCAAAGGAAGAATTTTAATGTAGGGTGTGAGTTACTTAAGGTGATGGTCAATTTGAGGAGCCAAACATGAGTTGTGAAGCAAGACATATTAACACAGCAGGAAGCCACTACCGCTCCAGGACTGGAGGAACAGAGAAAGGGGACTATCTATGGGACTCCAGTTCCTAGGGCCACCAGTCAAAGCTAGAGGTAAGGCAGACATGCCACATGGAACTGGAACCATGGAGGGAGGACTCTTTGTTGGGAGCAGGGCCCATGGAGGGGAAGAAGATGTTCCACTACTAGAGATGTTCCCTAAAACAGAGAGAAGGGAAGAAATACTCTGGTTTCTCTCCCAAATATACCCTCCAGTCTTCTATCAATGCCTTCACTGGCCAAATCTTCCCAGAATCCAGAGAGCAAGGAAGGCTTCAAGATGTAATTCTTTACAATACAGAACAGAGCAGGGGAAGAATGGTAACGGATATGAGAACAAACAGGCACACGCTGGGCACACTAAAATAAGAGGCCAGTTCAAACTATGCTTTCTTCTTTCTTTTCCTTCTTAATCTCCATTTTCTCACTTTTCAACAATTTTCTACAGCCCAGATTCTCAAAGTGTAGACCCTGAGTTGGAATGAGAACAAAGATCTCTTTACTTCCAGCTCTCTACACCTTCCATGGAACAGACTATGCAAGAGAGCAGTGTCCCCACTGAATTCAATTTTTGCCAAAACTTATAAGCCAATTTTCAACCTGGAATTATTTTATTAGTGGCAAAGGGTAAAACTCAAGACATTTTGACTCATACTGGATTCATAGTCATATGACGTTGCTATTACATATGAATAAAAAAATACCGCCCTTTTTTCCTCACTTACCTCTTTTACTGGCAGTAATTGCTCTGAAGGAATAATGGTTTCATTTGCTCTAGGTTTCTCTATTACAGCTTCTCTATTGGATGTCTCCAAAAGTCCTATGCAAGAGAAAAGAAACCAAACATGCAAATATACATTGAGAAAAACAAACCATACTAGCTGTAATTAATAGATTCAGGTTAAAATTAACTACATAGACAAGCTCTATCCATAGGATATACACATACATACACACATATCACGATACAGAGAATACAGTTAACAAGGTGTAGGGTGATGTCACCATTACAATAATGACAGAATCAAAAAATATATAGTCTTTTCCCATACATACAACTTAATGAAATT
This sequence comes from Tapirus indicus, assembly GCA_031878705.1. Lineage (NCBI taxonomy): Eukaryota > Metazoa > Chordata > Mammalia > Perissodactyla > Tapiridae > Tapirus > Tapirus indicus. The sequence continues at coordinate 19,266,556 of CM062925.1, forward strand.
TATATGCTATTTATATTCATATTTGATGGACACGCATATAAAATCTATAAAATCTATAAAATCCAGATCCTTTGTCATTAATTCATTTTCATGTTGGTAATGTAGGATAAGTTAAGAGTACAAAGTAAATATTAATTCCCTTATTCACTTAAAAAGTTAAATTCTAAAGAACTGCATTTAAAAACTGGTGGTGTTCCTTAGCAGATAAATACTTCTTTTCTTCAAATAAGGAAGAACAAAAGTACATGGATAAACATCAGCATATCAGGAAAAGTTACACTCTTAATAAGTATATCAATAATTTATTGGAAAACACAAACACTTATTCAGTTAAGTGCTCCTAAAATGGAAACATTTCCTCAACTCTTATTTCTTAGAAACTCTTTTCCATGGGAAAAAATAGATCTAAAAAAATATAATGAATAAATATGCCAAAAAGAAATCTTTCCACTTTTCCATTAAGGTTCTATTAATTATAATTTAATCTGATATGAATAAGTTAGCATTTACCTTTTGTTTTCTGCTTAGACTTGATATACGATGATGAAGTACATAGTAAGATATAATTTCCCTTTTATTGTAAGAATCTTAAGAGCCAGTTTCTCCTTATGTCCTGGACAAATAAATTTCAAAATCTTACTGATTCTTGTTGGTAGGGCTTCTGACCAATATAGTCATCTGGTAGATGAGTGGTTTTTTTGTGTTTTGTTTTTTCTAGATGTGGTTCTATGAGCTTAATCATGAATGATTCCTAAGTAATACAGTTCACAGAAACATTCTCTAGAGAGGTAAATATTCTATTTGGTAGGCAATAACAACATCCTTTTAGGAAATTTTATCAGAGTTTATTCTGAGGAAAAGTTTTCCTCAACTCTAGTGTTTCTTAATCATTTTGGATTTGTGAACATTTCTGAGAACTTGATTAAAGTGACAGAACACTCCATCCAAAATGTGCAATATGACTACATGATAGGTGCACGCACGTGCACGCAAACACACACACACACACACACAGATTCACTCACACATACTAGTGGAGATTCCTAGGCTCTCTTGTAAAGTGCATTCATGAATCCCAAGGGCCCATGGACTGCAGTTTAGGAATCCTGCTTCATTTCTCAACACACATCACAACATAGAGAAGGTTTTAGATCAGTGTTGTACCATTTAACCTAAAATGCTTTCCGTATGGCTTGCATTTTATTATGTCTCTTTAAGAAGACAGTATTATAAATAAGGATCAATTTTAACATTAAAACAAAATCCAGATTAATTAAAGATTTTTAAACAAAGAAAAACGAAACTATAAGGCTATTAAAAGAAAATATGGAATATTTTTTCAAAAGATCTGTGTAGAGACAACTTTTCAGAAGGACACAAAATGCAGGAATCATAAAACAATCTGCACAACAAAAATATGATTAGTGATCAAAATAGATACGAGAAACTGACTTGGCACTCTCTCTCAAAATGTCCATACCTTTTCTTCAAGTTAATAGACTTTAGTTTTTAGAGCAGTTTTAGGTTTACAGAAAAATTGAGCAGAAAGTAGTTTCCATGTACTCTCTCTTTCTCTGCCCTCAGTTTCCCCTATTGTTAACATCTAGGGAGGTGTGGTATACTTGTTACAATTAATGAACCAATATTGATAGATTACTATTAACTAAAGGCCATAGTTCACATTAGGGTTCATTCTTTGTGTTGTGAAGTTCTATGGGTTTTGCCAAATGCATAATATCATGTATCCACCATTACTGTATCATATAGAATAATTTCACTGCTCTAAAAATCCCCTCTGCTCCACCTATTCACCTCTCCTCCCCTCTTCCCTTCCCCTGGCAACCACTGATCTCTTTACTGTCTCTATACGTTTGCTTTGTCAAGAGTGTCATATAGTTGGAATCACATAGTATGGTAGTCTTTACTCACTGTTCTCTTTCACTTAGCAATATGCATTTAAGATTCCTCCATGTTTTTTCGTGGCTTGATATCTCATTTCTTCTTATCACTGAATAATATTCCATTGTATTGATGTACCACAGTTTGTTTATCCATTCACCTACTGAAGGACATCTCGGTTGCTTTCAAGTTTTGGCAATTATGAATAAAGCTGCTATAAATATTCGTGTGCAGGTTTTTGTGTGGACATAAATTTTCAACTCATTTGCATAAATACAGAGCAGCGTGATTAATGGATCATATAAGACAATGTTTAGCTTTGTAAGGTACAACAAAACTGTCTTCCAAAAAGGCTATACTGTTTTACATTCCTACTGGCAATGAATGAGAGTTCCTGCTGCTGCACATTCTGGCCAGAATTTGGTAGTGTTAGTGTTTTGGATTTTTCAGTGGTATCTCCTTGTTTGAATTGACATTTCCCTGATGACATTTGATGTTGACCATCTTTTCATATGCTTATTTGCCATCTGTCTATCTTCTTTTGTGAGTTGTCTGTTCAGATCTTTTGCTCATTTTTTGAGTTTTTTTGTTTTCTTGTTGAATTTTAAGAGTTCTTTGTATATTTTGGATACAAGTCCTTTATCAGATGTGTGTTTTGCAAATATTTTTCTCAGTCTGTGACTTGTCTTTTCAACCTCTTGATGACTGTATCTTTTTACTTGGCAGTTCCACTTTACAAATTTACCATCCAGCTACACATGTGCACATATTAAGACATAGTTCAAGGCAGTTTGCCATATCATTGTTTGTGGTAGCAAATTAAGAGGGAAAAAGAACCCTAAATGTCCACCAGTGAGCAGCTGGTTAAATTATGGTACATGCACCAACAGAAAACTATTCAGCTGTTAAAAAGAATGAGGTGTTTTTACGTAACTATTAATAAAAAAGAACCTCTGCATAGTATGACAAGATTTTGTGTTATTTTAACATGGGGATATATATGGAAGTAGCTGCCTCTAGAAAGGGAAACCAGACAACTGGAGTGGAAAAAGACTTAATTTTCACCGTATACTCTTTTGTCCTGTTTAAAAGTTCCACTACATGCATGGCCTACTATTCAAAAAAAAATTTATAGAAGAAAACATAATAAAGATCAAAGTGTTAATCACACGAAGGGACAACACTTGGATTCTTAATGTCACTTTACTTTTCTACAGATAGCTCATTAAGCCAGCTAATTTAACAGGTATTTACTCTGGAAAAATAATGCTAGTTTGAAGTGTATGCTTTGTAGATCTATTTCTGAAAATAACTATCTGCCATTGTGTAGCTATAGTTTAAGACTTATGAAAAAAGTTAATTATCTTATATTTATCATTTCACACCAAATAAATTATGCTTATTCACTCAAAGTAATGTGCTTCTATGTTTATACAAACCATCTGCCTATTTTAAAGGTGAGTAAGAAAAAAAAAAAAAAGCTTCCCAAGACGTCTCTTGCTGGTGAGCAGTTCCATAGTAAGATAGAAAACGAATTGTCAAGCAATTATGATAACCTTTATAATATAATCTTTCTCTCCCCAAATTAAAAATATTTTTAAAAAACTTAATACTATATAGAGAAGCAAAAAGGATCATTTTAAGGCGAGATTAGTAAACATTGAATCTAGACTAATAAGATATCTCATGGTTTTAAAGAATTGTGGCATTTTAATATTTGTTTGCAATTCAAAATGGCTAATTTCAAAATTTGGCATTGTCAAACTTTATGAGTTCTGTTAACATTAGACAGATTATTTCACCTATGTAAAATATATTGAAAATTCTGTACACTTATTAGCATTGTCTAGAGAGGGTAGTCCATTTTTGGTTCATCATTCTAAAACATAGTTATTTGCATGCAATCAACACTGGTTTCTTTAAGAGCATGCCCAGATTAAGGACCTCAGTAGAGTGCAGAGGCTCACAGGAATGCCAGCTACTGAACAGCCTCCCCCTACGGAGTTCACTGTGGCTCATTTTACACTTCTGGTTAGTTTCCACACTGCCGCTTTCTTTCATTGAGAGTGGAGGTTGACAGTACTTCCCTGTGACATCCACTTTCACACCCAAATTGGTCTTCATAGGCTCCCATTGTGTGCACTACAAAGCAACTTGCCTTGTTGGCAGCTCTAAGTGGGAACTACAAGTCTTTCTTTTCTTCACTGTTCTTTTCTGGCTCACAAGCAACCTCCCACCAAAAGCTGAATCTGTAGAAGAGACTACATCCAAGAGATAATACTATGAAAAAGTATGAAGAGAAGCCCAGGTGGCCACCTTGCAAATTTCCCATGTGGAAGCCTTCGACCTCTCTGCCCAAGAAACAGCTAAAGTCCTAGTGTAATGAGCTTTACAAACCCTAGGAGCCTCTTTACCTTAACTACATACGCCTCCCTAATACAATCCCTTAACCATCTAGCTAAGGAACTCTTAGAAGCCATTTGACCCCTCTTAAGACCCCCTAAGAGTACAAACAATCTTTCAGAAGATCTGAAATCTTTGATTCTTCTGAGACAAACCCTAAGTGTTCTTCTTACATCCAACTGAAGCAGCTATTGCTCTTTGTCATTGCTGGGGCTAAAGAAAATGAGGGCCAAGAAGCCTCCTGGTTTAGATAAATCTCAGATGCCACCTTTGGAAAATTTGAGGAACTGCCCGAAGAACAACTTTATTCTGAAGGAGCGTTAGAAGTGCCCCATAAATCAAACCCAAGGCCACCCCATAAGATATGATCACCTAAAAGAAATACAGTAAGGCATCATAACAGTCAAATAACATCCTATCATTTTCTGAAATGACCAAAATAGAAAACCATCAAATCATGATCAAAAAAAGCAAATAAATATAACGACTAAATGTCTTTTCTCTCTCAGAAAATATTTCTTGTGTCTATGAAATCTATTGCATCATATTCAAAGTTCTAAGAGCACTGTCAGTTTGGCTAAATTGACAATATAGTAGTAAACATCAAGGTAAAAAGTAAAATATTTGGTTAATCATCTTTATATTTTCTCTATGTGATGTTAAGCACCTGGATATTTTTAAAACATCTGGACAATGAAAAAAAAAAAACACCTCACTTTTCATCACATTGTTTTGGTTACACAGACATAGTAGGCAACTCTTTCCAAGATCTTTATTAGCAAAATATGTTCCAATCAAAAGAAATACACAGGAAACTAAATGACTTGATCTTTTTTTCCCCCATTCTCTCCCACACAAGATTTCTAAGCAAAACATTAACTATCAGGATAACTTAAGAAACATTTGCTTTCTTTAATCATCCATTCAAGGACTCTTTTTCTTCCTGATTTAAGAAACCAATGCTTTTGATAAGAATTTATTAACTTGGCTACACTGAGTGAAACATTTAAGATTTTTCTTGACAATTTCCCTTAAGATCATTATTTTCAGGGAGCGATTTAAATAAAGTTATGTCAGATTAAATAAATCTTGGCTTTGTTACAGAAAAAAATGAATTTCAACAATGAAGAACACATATATCACAGGGGGATGTTCTAGTTCTTCAACATCACATTAATAATAGTGTACTGTAGAAACATATTTGTGGATTATCAGACAAAATGTCTAAGTACATTGTGATGCTGAAGTTGCTTTTATCTGCCATGGTGCTTCTATGATGACAAATTTGGGGTAAAACTGCATATTGTGGCATAATTATATATTTTCCCTGTTGATTTTATTCAATAATGGTAACTATTGCTCTCAAATATACATCATTTGCAAGTCTCAACATTGCCTGATCTTATTCTAAGGTAGCCAAAATAGCTTTTTCTTTTTCTCCTTTTTTCTAAAATCAATATGTCAAAACTTTGCTTCAATTCTTGGCCATTTCAGTTTTATACCTTTACAATAACTCTCTAACACAACTCTAATTTTGAATTTATGCTGCCCTTAAGATGAATAAAGTTCTCAGAATTTATTTAATTTCTCTAGGGCCTGGCCTAGGACCTATACAAGATGAGTCCAAGAGAGTAGGAGTCTAGATGTTTTGGAGTTCACTCTGTTTCTTGATCCACATCTCAGAAAAGATCTGCTAGAGATGTGGATGAGGAATGCCAAGTCTTAGCCAGGCATGATGGATGAGTACCAAAACCAAGTATCAACTGCTCAAGGCACCAAGACATCAGTCAAAAATTTGGATGTCATATTTCTCCATTCAGAGCCAGTCAGTTCCATCTAGAAGACCCTTTAGGGCTCACATTATCTCTTAATTAAATCTACTTTTTCATTCTTTTAATTTTCATATTTTCTGTCTTTTATTTTTATTATTTTCCCATTGGATTTTTTTTTGTCAGCTTCAGAAATCTATAATCCACCTCCATTTTTCTTCAAATTTGGAAAAATGATCTATATTATTTACTTTATAATTTAACAGTGCTACTTAAACTTAACCTGAAACGTAGAAGGCTAGTAAGCTATGCTAAATATAAAACAAATTCCAACCTTATAACTTTTCTAACATACTTTATCCAGGCAAAGTAAATGAAGGAATACAAAAGTATTAAACTAAATGCAATTCTTTACTAAGTCAGGTTTTGAAATTTTTAGACTGATTGTTAATCACTGCTTCCCTTACTTTGTTTAGCAAACACAGCCACTAACTATATTTATTCACCTCAAAATGATATATTGTATCACGTAAAAGAGAACTTTGTGCAGTTCATTCTGATATAGATGAAAATTTTTATAAATATAGATATGAAAACAGAGAAGATGTATTAACCATTATGCCTTTGAATTCTACTTTTAACGTTAGAAACATTATTTCAGTGCACATGGTACGGTTTTCTTCAAAACGATTTTGTTAAGACTAAAAACAATGTATTATATAATTATAGTTACTATTGCAACAACTCACTTTTACTGTTTATGATATGCTGGACATTCTTTTAAATACTTTACATACACTAAATCATTTAATCCTCACAACCCTACACAACATGTCAGAAACTAAAGCATCTAATCCTGAAAGAAAACAAAGAGAAAATTAGTCTAGTCCCACAATATCATTTTAAAGATGAGAAATTGGAGGTCTAAGGAAATGAAATATTTTTCTCAAGGTCATCAGGCTGCTAGTAGCAGAAGAGGAGATACTAGATCACCCAGTCTGCTTGTTCTTTCCATAGGCCAGGCTTCTTTGAATTTAAAAAAAAAGGAGATCTAATTTTAGCTGAAGACGATTACCCAGAATTGACTTACGATGCTTTGTCAATTATAATTATGGAATTTGCTGCATATAAAAGATAAAAATGTAATTTCATGATGTGCATTACATTTAAGTTTATTTTAAAAATTCTATTATGTATTTTTTTTCAAGTAATGGTATAGATTCAGTGGCAGGAAGCAAAAACAGAGAGAACTATAGATCCAAATTTAAACAAAAGAGCATATTACCTGAAGTATTCCTGGGTATCTTGAGTGATGAAAACATTTCTTCAAACAATTCTTGAACATTTTTTTCCAACTTCAAAAGTGATTTTATGATCTGTGATAAGAATTCGAGTTCCTCTAAGGAGAAGAAAAAGTCTCTTCCTTTCTTTGGGCATTCAGGAGTAACTGTGAAAAGAGAAAATCAATACTATTACACATTTTATTTGTTTTCTCATTAAATATTAGAACAATCAATGATTCCATAAACCATCAAAACTAAGAAGATCCTCAATATTTAAACCAAGTTTGTTCTTTAAGAAATACATATAAAATCTCCTAGGAGAGTCTTTTCTTTTGGGAAGTTGGAGATGAGCATTCTGTTTGATGCAAACCTGATGATTAAATTATATTGCTTCTCAGAGTTATAAACAGGAATGTGACTTGTAGTCATAAAATCACATCTTATACAATTCTACTTTTTAAAAAGTCTGGCATAATTTGAATCTACTTACAAGGAAACGTCAGACAAACCAAAATTCAGGGACATTCTACAAAATAGCTGGTTGGTACTCTTCAAAAGTGTCAGGAAATACAAAGACTAGGAAATGTTCTCGTCAAAAGGGGTCTAAAAAGACATGACAACTGAAATCAATACATGATCGATATTTTGTTTTATTTTACTAGAAAGGACATTATTGGGGTAATTTGGTGAAATCTGAGTGAGGTCCACGATCCAATGCTATTATTGCAAGACTATTAATTTTCTGATTTAGACAACTATACTGTGGTTATAAAAAAGATGGGGCTGGGCCCATGGTGTGTGGTTAAGTTTGGCGCACTCTGCTTCGGCAGCCCGGAGTTGTGGGTTCGGATCCCAGGCACAGACCTGTACCACTTGTCAGCCATGCTGAAGCAGCGCCCCACATGCAAAATAGAGGAAAATTGGCACAGACTTAGGGCCAATCTTAGCCCTAGCTCAGGGCCAATCTCCCTCACCAAAAAAAAAAAAAAAGAATGCCCTTGTATTTAATAAATACACATTGAAGTATATAAGGATAAACATCTGCAACCTATTCTCAGTTCAGAAAAAAAAAATAGTTTTGAGAAAGAGAGAGAGAATGCAAACGTGGAAATGTAGTCAAATATTAACATTTGGAGAATCTGCATATTTTTTAATAAGTCTGAAATTAAAATAAAAAATTTAAAGAAAAAAGACTAGATAAAGGGTATATGTCTTCAGGACCTTAGAAGTGTTGTTCCTATATCATTAAAAAGAAGTAAATTAAGTTGGCTATTGAACCTAGACTATATCATTCATGAAATCTTGTTTAAAAATAACTTCTGTTTAAATAATTGTGATATCTAGTGCTTTCACAAGAACGATGCAACTTCAGATAAAGAAAGGTTGGTTTTTTTTCCATTTATACTTATGTTACTCATCATCACACTACCATTTTATTGTGATAGAAAAACATCTTATACTCTTTAAGAGTATGGAGAATAAGATTGATCTCACCAAATGGCACTTTTGACCAGGTTTTCAAGAATTTAAAGAATCTTTCCTTTATTATTGCCACTTCTTAAAACGTATATTTAAGTAGTGTCTTGAGGCTTAATTACAAATTGGAAAATTTGTAAATTCACATAAAGTAAGCATAAGGTGACTTTGAAGAGAAAATACTGAGTGCTACTTAGAAATGACATAAGGTCTAGTGATTCTATGTGAAAAAAGATTATCTTCATTACATGGATTTTAAAGGAAGGTTCCAGAAATGTCACAATTTTATGGGTAGTCTACTTCACTTCAGTTAAACTTTAAAATGTTGGCACCACGCTTGAAACCATATGATAGTATTTCACGGAGGACCAAAAATGTCATGGTATCTTTGCAGATAACATGAGAGAAACCTGTCAACCAACTTAAACTGTGGAATTTAGTCTTTTCTTAAAGAGCAAAAAAGGCTTAAAAAATTTACAAGTACCTACAAAAAGTCTATTTCACCTCTAAATCAATGTTAGCCCCCGACACATTAAAGTCTATCTCTAACAGCCCTACTCACATCTACCATTCTTCCACAGGCACACCAGAGAGCATGAGCATGTACAACCAGCACCTATAACTAAGGTTTTGTCATTAAAATTGTGAGGCAAAAATGAAAAGAAAAGAGAATAAATGTATTATGATTCATTTAGCTGTTGCTTGATTCTCATCTGGTCTGTTTGATTTCTTTTAAGCTTTGCTCATGTAGATGGTGGGGCTGGTTTAACTTTTAAATCTTAAAGATGTTCCTTTTGGAACTAAAATGTTTATAAGCCAAAGTTTTGAAAACTTTAAGAATCCTTCCTAATTCTTTAATAGTTTAACTAGAAATTAAACATATTTAAGAAGGCTTTGTGTAGCTCAATTATAAATTGGAAATATTGTGAATGTTTATAAAGTAAGCAAAGGAGCTCCCCTTCTCCCCGCCCAAAATTTTTAAGAGTCAAAAAACTATAAACTAACAGTGCTACTTGTTTAAATATTAAGTAGGGTCTGAGGCTTCTACATGAAGAGTTCTTACCCTCATGACCTGGATTTAGAAGGATCTTGTATTCCAGAAATGTAATAATATTGAAAGGTAAACATATTTTAATTCAATGAATCTTTATAACTTCATAATGAAAGAGGACAGAATAAAATGTATGACCTAAATCTAATCATTTTTGTCCCAAAGAAGCAATGATTATGGTAGACATCCATTATTTAGGTAGTTGTCTTTATTTCCTATTACTATTAGCTCAGTGTTCTCCCAAGGGGTATTGTGAGAGTTTAATTTACAGGGAAAATAATTCTGTGATAAATTCATTTTGTGAAAGTCCAATTAAAGCAAAATTAAACACAAATGATGAAATAGCATTTCCCAAACTTATTTGTCTTATTTTCCCCACAGTATCTCACAGGACTAGTGTTCTAATCATCACATCTTAGCTCATGATTTCTATCTGCCTAAGCATATCTAGTTTACTGTTCCTTAGACTCTTCACTGTTAATCAAATTAGAAAAGGGTTTCCCCCAGCAGAAACTCCCTTTACTTTTGCCTTCACTAAATTAATCTCTTTTTCCTTGTTCTCTCAAAATTCTCTTTGCTCCCCTCCTTCAAGTCACCTCTCCAGAAAACCTTATCTGGATACAATCAATCCAGGAGTTCTCTTTCCCCCTCTAAGTCAATATGGCCTTTATCTTTTCTTTTTAAATCACAATGAAACTGTTTTGCTTCAAGAAATTTTGGACATGCATGTTTACACACAGGCATTTATGTTTAGCGGGCCCCCAATCATTGCTTTAAGATATCTGGAATAATTCTTGTTGTTTTATTATAGGATGAGCTGTATGATCCTTAGGAAATACAAATTTCCCTTAAATCCCAAGAATATAATAAAGAAAAAATTAAGTTTCCATTTTAGAGCAAGACATTATTTAATTACTATCAACTAGTAATGAGTAAGTTCATGTAAATAATAACTAGATAGTTGAGGGTTCTTTCTCTCTTACAATTTTAATAAAAATTTTTCTAAAATACAAAATAAAATTCCCTTTGTCCTCTTATTTAGAGTATTTGAACATAACTTAAATTTTTCTTCACAACAGGCTTACAATGAAAATTACTTATTTCTATGCTGCACACAGGGACTAATGTCTGCCCTCTGTTAAAGGGCATTTCTCAAGCCAACAATCATTTGAAAAGAGTTCTATGATCAAATAGGTTTGGGAATCACTACATACTAAATACTGTTTAAAGTGATTCACAGTGCAAATTAGCATAATAAAGTCTCTAGTATTTACTTTTATAATAATGTAAAAAATTTTAAAACAAGGTTTCTCAAACTTTTTGACCAATGAACATCAGTTTACCAACATATCTTTTAACTTCTAGGATTTTCTCAAAAAAAAACCTGCTTAGGGGACACGGCTCTGGATTACAAAACTAATGAGTACATCTGCTTTGTAGTGTTTCTAGCCCTTATCAGGTCTTTCACTGTGAATTCTTGTTACTGGCTGTGTGACTGATTTCACCATTATCCGCTTCCACTTGTAAACTACCGCTCCTAATAGTGTCATGGTATTGTTACCGCTGAAAGGGGGTCTTCTTCTCGCCGCAAAGACAAGCCAACAGTCAAGAGGCAAGGTGGTGGGAGAGAAAGGGTTTTATTACAGCTTGCTAGCAAGGTGGAAGATGGGGAGACTAATGTCCAAAAGAATCATCTCATGGGGGCAAGAATCTTGAAGCAGTTATATAGGCCAGTGGGTTATAGGGGAGGAGGTTAGGAATGTTGACCCTCTGGGAGTCACAACACCAGATCTTTCAGGTGTCGTGCATATCAGCATAGAACCTCTGTTGTCACATTCCTAGGGAACTCAAAGAACAAAGTTATTGTCTTATCGCAGCTGGGAGGGGCCGTAAAATATACAGAGCATGTATATCTCCTGGAGGGGGCATATCCAGCTGGGTTAGTTTATCAGAGGTCATTCAAAGTTACAATATGGTCTCTTTTCTACAATATGGCTTCCCTTATGTCAACCTTGTGTTGAGCTGGTATCAGTATTTTGCAGACTCCTTTGAGAAACTAATGGAAGTCTCCTAAATCCTCATAGAACCTCTCATTGAAAAAAAAATCCATGTAGTCATAGTTTCAGGGCTAAACAGAGCCATCTGAAGTCCATCCAGGGCTCTCGTACAGCAGTGTGCTGCAGGACCTCCTAAATAATTAAAAATGCCAATTCCTGAGTCATCTCCAGATCCCTTTTAAATAAGTGTCCTTTTCTGCACCCTAGAGTTTGAGACCACTGCCTGAGTGATCCATGAATTCTAGGTAAAAACTCTTGTGGTCGAAAATCACTATCTAGGCATCAGAAAATCTGGATTCTGGTTTTTGCAAGTCAACCAAAGAAGTGCTATTGTGTAAAACGATAATGAATTAAAAAAAAAAAAAAAACACTCCACTTTTTCCATGGTCAAGAAACTTATGACTTTTTTATTTCTGGAAGAAATATGGAATGCCTGTAGGAAATTTCTAAGATAAATAAATTATTATTTATTTACACATTGGCCCTGGGTAAAAGAACTGCTCCTAGGAAAACACCTGAAGAATAGTTGGAGTTCTTTAGGCAGATACGTCACAAATGTAGAAGGATTTCCATGAGGCCAGAGACTCCGTCCAGCTTATTCACCATAATATCTCAAGAACCCAGCAATAAAGGAGCCACTCAAAAGACTGGCTAAAAAAATAAATGTATGAAATCCCACGGGTCCCAGAAATAGCTAAGTTTGGCTTAGAAAAAAGAAAGATTTTATACCTAATCCTAAAATGCATTCTTCAAAACAATAAACATTTATAGATGTAAGTCAATAAATAAATAGATAAATAAATAATTACAGTATTACATACACACTGTTTTTAGTATTTTGTTAGACAAAATAGATTTGAAGATTATTTCTAAAATAGAAAATACATGCAAAAGGATATAAAAACAATGATGAGCTGGGAACTTGATAGAGCATATTGATACAATTGACTCTCAAACATGGTTTTTTTGTTTAAAAAATAAAATTATACTTAGAAAAAAAAATTTCACCATGAAGAAAAATGACAGATATTCATAGTACTGTTGTCCTAAAATAAAAAAAAATAGAAAGTTTCTCTCTTCTATTTATGCATACACATAGTCACATATATATAGATATATCACTCATGAAGAATATATATTATAGATTATACATTTAGAGAAGTTTTTCCTCTAGTCACTAATAGTTAAAATATTCTCTTGTAGCAAAATTAAGGACATTGAAAATAAATCTAGAAGCACAATATTTGGGCTTCTCACATTTGATCCACAACAAGGCAGCATTTGGAACAAATATCAAAGTCTAGCTAAATCAGACAAAACATAAAAATACGAGTTGTGGCTGAAAGTACACATATTATTTTCCAAAACCTTTAGCAACAGAATTCTTGTTAATAATAGCATGAAGATACAGGAGAAAATGAGAAGTGAGAAAACCAGATAAATCTGAAGCTGGTGGATCAGTATAATAGGATAAAAGGTGCACATTTTAGTTTTCCCAAGAAAAATGAACACTAGCCACCCTATTATTGACTGTAAATGGATCCATTTTCAGTGAGGAAGTATTCTTGGTGCCACTAGACAAGTGATGTAAAAAAAGAGGTGACACACAAAAGCTATTGAAAGTCTTATTATTCCAGATGAAATTCATGGCATAATCCAAATGGAATATATTTGTTCCAGTAAAGAAAAATTTTAACAATATTACAATAAGAAGTCAGCAGAGACCACATAGGAACAAATAATAAGCAGCACTTTTCCCAGTACTCAAGTCATTTCCTGAGAGCAGGTGGGACTTTGGAGCACACTGGTGTTCCAGTGGCCTGAAGGAGCACGATGCCTCCTTGAATGCCTCCTTCCATGGAGCCACACAGCAGGGGAGGGAACAGAATGCAAACACCAGGTCCTTTCTTTGTTATGTAAGCCTAATGCGTGGATGGAAAATCAAGGAGGACCTGCAGGCATTGTTTATTGTTACATACACTGGGAAGAAATTGAAGCTCTTTTTTTCTCTTTCTCTGGCATTATTTGTGTAGCTTTTGTTATTTTTCAAATTTAAATGACTAGGAAAGCATTTGAGGTAAAACTAAGACAAAGAATATTTCCACCTTAGTTTTCAACACTGAATTTATTATTTCTTATCTCTTTTGAGGAAACTTTCACATGTACCACCCAAACAGGCAAGATAAAACTTTAAAATAAATTGAGTAAATGAATGAGTGAGTGAATAACTGATTAAAAGGATGAGTAAATATCTTTAAAGTTGAGTGAAAATGCAACCCAATACAAGCTGAATATGTGGGAATTTAGACACCCCACAGATAAGTGTCAGGACTCCTCTTCTTAATGGTGAGAGAATGGAGAAGAAACTATAGGAAAAGCTGAGCCTCATAAAAAGTTAGTTAATCTGAATTTGAATTCAGAAAGCATTGAACTCTTAGAAAATGGAAGTTGGACACTGCGCTCTCTGTTTTTCCCCACTTCTGTTTCTCCCCCATGTTGTGTTATGTGGTGTACTTCTATTTATAGTACCACTACCTGAAGTGCACAAGAGGTAGTACAGTAGAGAGGCTAACACATGGAATTACGAGCCAAAGGGTCTGGGTTCAAACCCTAATGGTGCTCCCTGCTAGCCATGTGACTGGACAATTAATCTCTCTACGTCTCAATAGTATATAAGGTTTAACTGCGTTAACACATTAGCGCAGTACCTGAGAGGTAGTAAGTACTGTATAAACGTTGGATATTACTACCATCTCCTCTGAGAAGCCTGCCCTCAGATCTCAGGCCAGCTTAGTTTCCTATTTTCTCCGTGCTCCTTCCTATTTTACCCCAGACATACCTTCATTTTAGCACTTACTACATCACATTGTAATTGTTAGTTTGGGAGATGTCTCTTGAAACTTCAATCTCCTGAATGGCAGAGACCTTTTTTCCCATTATTGCATTCCCACCATTCATCATGCTGCTAACATGAATGAATGACTTCAAAAGGATACATATTGCTGAGAGTCAGAGACAAGATCAACTGCTTCTAACTCATTTTATTTGGCTTTTTCTCCTGCCATATATATGTTTCTTTAGTAAAATACTCATATCAAATGAGCTTAACATTACTTACTATGTGTCAATTTGAACACAAAATATTTGGGGAAGAAAGAATCATATCAGAGGCCTGTTTCACCATAAACGACTTTCAATATTACTTTTATTTAATGGATTCCATCTCTAAGCATAAACATTCTTAAAGTTGAATGGTAGCCCCACTCCGAGACCTTCCACTGCTTCTTTGCTATGTCAACCCTTCAAAACATTGGTTTTGCTTTTGTGTATGTGTGGCCATCATCTTTTTTAGAATCTAATATAAGCTACGCACCTAGGTTAATAGAAACAATGCTTTGCATATAATTCTGGAGGTCCCAGATCCTTTGAGGCCTTGGCGTTCTATTGATCATCTGGATAAGACCCTCTGCCTTGGTCTGACTTTATGAGAAGAAGGCTTAATAGGTCTCCCTCCCGCTAGAAATTTCTACTTCCCTTTGCAAGAATAGGTCTGGTATAGCTTCTACTTCATAATCTGATCACTCTTCCCATGTGATAAAAATAAAAAGTCTCAAAACATTTATACTTACAACTAACTCTCTTGCCTACTCTGACATGGGCCTCAGGAAAGGTGAGGGGATAAACTGAGGAATGACTAATGGCCCTACCCTTTCAGGAACTTAGACAAACACACAGATTAGTACTAAGTGGCCACTACTTTGATAACAATATATTTTATTAGAAAAGATTGAATTGCTAGTATATACTATTCCTGCATTTTCTATACCTTCTTCCTCTGATTGTTCTAGGCAAAGATATTTGTTACACTTAATTTCACATCCATTGACAGGATCAGTAATTGTGATCTAAAGACAGGTAGAGATATGGACACAGAGAACTGCTGGGTTTGGAATAAATCCTCACAGTGTACTGAAAGCCCCCACATAACAGGGTGGTTTGCAGTTACCTTTGGAGGGGCCCACACAGCAAATATCTCCTTGCTTCACACACCAAGAGAGACCTAACTGGATGAAAAGAGTGGAGATAGAGTCACCTTGAAGCTATTCTTCTAGGTCAACGAGAAAAACTAAAAAGATACTGCTTCTTTATTCCCCTTTTATAATTCCCAGGCCAACACTGGCTCCACTGGATGTCACCTAAACGTACTGCTAAATGATAACAAAAGTCTCCCACACTCCGCTCCATCTCCTCTGGCAAAAGCTGTCAGTATTATATTAACAAGGGATCGGACTTCTCCTTCATTTGCCAAGGGTATAACACTCATGTCCCTCTCCTATTTTCTTTCTTACTTTGTTTTTCTGACTGAGAACATGAGCGAGACTATCTGACTCCTGATGCGGCCAGTGTTAGTTGAAGATGCTAGTCAAAGAATGGCTTTACATTTGAATTCAGCCCAAATCGAGAAATGTATGTGGGGCAAATTTCTGAATATTATCTCAACTGACTTTTCTTCTGTTTTATGTTGGTTTAACTCTCAGTTATAAATACACAGATATGTTTACTCTTTCAGGGAACATCTTAATAAAAAGACATCTCTAGTGTAACGAAATGGGGCTTAAATTCTAAGTACTGTATGCTAATGGCACGTTGTTAATGAAATATCTCCCTAATATCCCTTTCTTGGTCTCAAATTTTGCTAGAGTCCAGTTAATTATATCTCTTATCATATGTGTTACTTTCTATTATCATGACAAAAAATTAACCTATAGAAAAAATTCAAACTGAGTTAACAATTCGTTTTTACTATAGTCTAAGGTTGTATTTGAGAATTAATATCTCATTTTTTAACGGAATATACCATGACAGAGATGTTACATTATCAGGTCTTAATATAACATGTTAAAAATTAATTTTAAAAATTTATCACTGGAATAAAAATAATGCCATCATCAAAAAGATGGATTTAAGTTAAGATACCTGCTGAATGT
This sequence comes from Tapirus indicus, assembly GCA_031878705.1. Taxonomy (NCBI): domain Eukaryota; kingdom Metazoa; phylum Chordata; class Mammalia; order Perissodactyla; family Tapiridae; genus Tapirus; species Tapirus indicus. Next base: position 19,283,482 of record CM062925.1, read on the forward strand.
GCTTCCTAATATATTTCCTAAAGGCGTCATAACCTTTCAAAAGAGATTGAACTTTCTTTTCTTTTATACTAAAAAATAAAGAAGGAATCTTTACATTTTTTTTTATCAGGCAGGCAAGTTATAATGCCTATAAAGGTATGTTAAAATTAATATGAAAAGAGATAGCCATGGTGATAATAGCGATATTTTGTACCCACCTGGAAAGTTGTCCTCATGAGCTCATTATTCTAACAGAGAGTATGGTAGGCCTTAGGTTTAGGGAAGCCTTTTACCAGGTGTGATGACATCATGTTGAGCAAATTTTATAGTTATTTTAACTTTTTAGCTGCCTTCCTCATCTAAGAAATAGTTATTCAGCCATAAACGTAAAGCCATATTTCCTTCAAATATGACTTTGGAGCACCTTGTATCATCTTTTACCCAGTCTTCCCTCAGAAGGCCTATGAGCTACAAAAAGTATCTTAAAGTGGGGTTAACTTGCTAATTCAACAAAGATTTGCCTTGTGCCTACAATGCACCAGGCACCATGTGACATACAGTACTTGTGGTGACAGACAGGAGAGAGGTACAGAATGAGATCTGAAAGTAGGATGGGGGTGACTAACTGGGCCACGCCTCATACCAGTCACCATCAGCTCCTGTGGCCATCCCTGTCTCTTCAGAATGAATTGATCTCTCTTCAACTGTTGAAGTTCAGGCAAGAAGAAAGGCATTAGGTTAGACATATAAGAAAAACTCAGAGCTAAGAAAAGTCCATGGATAAAAACTAATTGAAGAAATTAATAGGAGTTGATTATCATGCTATTTTGATATAAATGGTCAATGCTGGGCTCTGTTGTTGTGTTATGGTTTATTTCATGGGAATTTTTTTAATTGAAAAAAGTAAATAAAAATAGATAAAACATTAAACTACTGGATTTGCTTTTCCTTTTTTGAGTATATAAACAAATCTTAGATGTACTTGATTTTTATATTATAATAAAAAACATAAAACTGTTCAATAAACACAAAATTTTAGAATTCAATTTGCATTGCATTTTGGGTCCAGTGTTGTTGGTGTCCGGGTTGTGATGAAGAAAGGAAGACAAGAGTAGATAGAAAGAAAGAAAGGCCAGAGGGGAGGCAGTTTCCTCTAAATAGAGGTTGGCACATTATAGTTTGTGGGACAAATCTGGCCCACAGCCTGTCTTGGTATGTTCTGTGAGCTAAGCTGGCTTTTCTTTTTTTGTAAATGGATGGGAAAAAAAAAATCAAAAGAAGGAGAATATTTCATAACGTGTGAACATGATATGAAATTCAAGTTTCAGTGTCCACAAATAAAGTTTCATTGGAACATAGCCACAGTGATTGACTTACTTATTGTCCATGGCTGTTTTGGCTACAACGGCAGAGTCGAGTAGTAGAGACAGAGACTGTATGGCCTGCAAAGCCCAAGATACTATTTCTCCTTTTACAAAAAGGGATAACCTCTGCCCTAGAAGAGTAAGAAGAATGTGATAGAAACAGCCACAGACATATTGACACATAAAAGGAGAAACCATGATTAAAAACGGGGGGGGGAGGCAAGATGATGAAATGGATATAAGAGTAATTAATAGCTACTGTTTACTGAACACATACTATATGGTAAAAAGTTTACATGTGCTATTTCTAGTCTTCACTGAAACCATAATGAGGAAACAGGCTCGGAGAAGGTAAGTTCCTTACAGTGGGGAATAATGTGAATGTACTCTGAGAAAATAGCAATGGCGCCAGATTTCAACTGAAGAACAAAGTATGGGTGTCAGGAGGTGATTCCTTCGAACAGTTTGAATCTGTAAGATCCATATTGGAATAAAATGGACAATTTTTGGCCATCAACAAGAGCCAACATATACTTCAGACAGAACTAGCAATCATCTTTATTCAGATCTTTCCTTCAAACACCGTGTCCTATCAATGATAATAATAGAAAAAAATTATATAATGCTTCCTATGTGCCAGGTACTATTGTAAGCACTTTCCATATATTTACCCTAATCCTCTAAACTCTGTGAGGAAAGCACTAATACTAGCATTTACCTCTAAGGCATGAAGAGGTTAAATAAATTGCTCAAGGTCACAAAGCTCATAAGGAGCCTTTAAAATGCACTATGCTAGTTATCAATTGTAGCAGGCATCAGAATCACCTGCAGAGCAGTTAACGCAGATTTCTGGGCTGCCCTCAAAGTTTCTGATTTAGTGAGTCTGAGGTGGAGCCTGAGAATTTAGACGTCTAACACGTTTCAGGTGACACTGCTGTTGCTGATTTGGAAACCACACTCTAAGGACCATTGCTCACTGGCCTATTATTCTCTTGTGTTCCCACCCAGCCATTCTGTTCTCAATTTTTAAGGCTTTGCTTCAGTATAAACTCATCAAAATTCACACTTCGATCTGGGGGAAGATGGTCTTCTAGGCAGTTTCCTTCTATCCTTCTGCCCATTCGGGTACTCTTACACATCACTGAAGAAGTTCTATTTCTTAAACACTCTCTCAAGTTACTTTTCTGCTCAAAAACCTTTAACAACATCCATATATAATTTAAACATCAAAGACTGGTTTTCAAGACTCTTTGTAATCTGTCCTTATGCTAGGTATCACATCCTTCATTCATTCAGTCATCCATTTATTTGATACCTTAGTTTTTGTGTGCCCAGCACTTCTTTCTCCCTTCTAGTAACAAGCTGATCCCTTGGCCAATCAGATGCTTTCCCTGAGACTTTTTGAAAAGAGGTATCAGGAAAGCTGTTAGGATGTGAGTAGGAAGCTGCCAGGGGTCACATACCCTACCGCGTGGAGAAACTGGTCTGAGAATGAAGTCATCACACAGAGAGAAACCAAGACAACAGATGAAGAGATACAGCTAGAAAGCTAAGTTCCAGTTGCTCAGGTCTCCCGAAATCCTCCAATTCCTGTCCTTCCAGAGGTTTAATTGTTTAGCTCCTTCTTCTATTGTGGGAACTACCACATTCTTCTTTAATAAATGCCCCTCCTTTTTTTGCTCACAAGAAGCAGAGATGAGGAATGGAAGAACAAAGATTTCACTTGCAAGCTCAGAGCCCCAGCTATGTCTTTGTTAATTATATGTAGAATAGCTCCTATGTGCCAGTCACAATTCTCTTCACTCTCCAACGAGCCATAGTAATCTCTCCTGCTATTATTTTTTGAACTGCAAGGGAAGCTCTTTCCCTTTCCCTCTGCCTATAAAAGGTCTACTCACCCTTCAAGGACAAACTCAAGTCCAAATCCCTCACGAAGTTTTTCTAGCTTGCTCTTCCTTATACTAAAATCTCCTTCCCTGAATTCCTAATGTACTTAAAGTCTTACATAAATTACTTGGTAATTAATTTAATATGGTATTATATACTTCCCCCCCTTATATACCTTTGTGAGTTAGTCTTTTTCAGGCCTAGATTTGAAGGCGCTTGAAGACACCAAATAAAATTAGGCTTTAAACTGATTTCAAACTTCAGAACAAATTTCTTGGAGGAAAGTATTTTTTTCTCAAAAGAAATATTAGTTGCTCCAGAGTTAAGCTGGAGGCTGGGGTGGGTGGTAAAGAGTAGGACTGAGTTTCAGAATATGGCATCTTGTCAGAACTCTGAGGGTTGAGTGATGAGATGGGGGAAGCCAGAAGACCTAAGAAATAAGGTCCAGGTTTTCTTTCTGTTGTGCCTTCCAATTAAAGCCTCCATTCAGTATACACCCCCTACTTTGCATTATAGGAAAGCACCAGAAAGTGAAGACTGTAGTTCATATCTCTTTCTGCTTTCTGCTTCTCCAGATCCTGCCCACAGTGCAACCAACACGGTTCCATTTCATCTTATCACCCTGGACAGAGGTCAGAAGGGACCCCAACCTGCTAGAATCACTTTCTCAGAACTCTGCAACTGCTTGTCTGCGTAACTCCCAGCAGCTTTTCATATATTTATGTTTTATTTCTCAATCTAGATGGGAAGTAAGGGTCTTACACTTATTGGAAACTCCATTAATCTTAGCACAATATTTTTTAAATAGAAGAGGCTCAATTAATAAGTTTAGTTGGCTACTACATTGTACCTCCAAATACTGATTTATTTCAAGAAAATGATTCAGTTAAAAAAATATTCATTGAACTCCTGTTGTGTGTTAAGCAGTGGACCGGGTGTGGGGAAAATAAATAATAATTGCCCTTGAGGTGCTTAGAGTCCATATGGGGAGACAGACCCCTAATTAGATATTTTAACAGAATATGCTAAAAGCTTTGAGAAAGGCATATGGAGATACTGTGGGAGCATGGATTAGGGGAAAGCTCAGTGAAAAGCTTCCTGGAAGAAATGATACATGAACTGTCATAAAGGATCAATGGGAATTAAGCAAAGACAGGGAGGAAGAGGGTAAGGAGGTGGAAGAGAGCACAGCATAAGTGGGAGTTTCTGTCAGTTCAGTGTTACTAGAGAGTGAAAAATATGAGATGGGGAGAGACATGAGGTGAGGCTGAAGAAGGCAAGTGCTAGGTCAAGGAAGGCTTGCTTTCTAATACTGAGTAGCTGGGGCTTTATGCTGACAGTGATGGGGAGCCACTGAAGAGCTTTAAATAGGAAAGTGGCATGTGCTTGGCAGATGTTTTAGAGGAAAACAAGAATAAGGGTAAGGAATCCAATTAGAAAACAAAACTATTTTAATAGTCTAAATGAGGGACGATAAAGACCTAAATTGGGCCTTGATGGCAGGTACGGAGAGGAGGAGATAGACTTGAAAATATTTAGGCGGTGAGGCAAAATACAGAATCTTGGTGATTCTTTTGATGGTCTGGAGGGGGGCAGACGGGAAGAATGAGTCATAGTTTCTGCTTGAGTGATTATTAGTGGTATTAACTTGGATTGGGGAAGAGGATCAGGGATCAGGGAAATGAGGAGGAATTTGGTTTATCCACGCTGTGTTTGGAGTGCTGGTGGAACATCCAAGGGACCAGATGAGCAGGCACTTAGCTCTGGGTGGGATTAGTGCTGGAGCGAGATTAGGCATCATTTACACATAGTGACAGTTGGAGTCATGAGGACAAACAAAGGACATATCCAGATACATTTATTATTTTAATTTAGTCTTATTTCGTTACTATTGTTTATCTTTAAACTGAAAAAAGTTAACATAGCACTTCCAGAGAACATTATATGAAGCATTTTAAAGATAAAATGAAGTATTCAATGAGAAATTGATTTAAAAATAACAAATGTGCAGCCCTTTGTCATATATTGGTGTTTTAGGAACACCACATTAATACAAGATGGCAAGTCATCTTGTCAGTTTAATGGTAAATACAGTATGTATACGTATGTATGTATATATGTATACATGTATATGTTTTAAATAGTGATAATAACAAAGCACTTAGTTTGTGCCAGACACTATGCATAATATCTATATTAATATTCAGACACTACAAGGTAAGTTTTATTATTATCATCTCCATCATATAAACAACTGACACTCATAGAAGATAAGCAACCTATCCAAGGCCACATAGCTGCCAAGTGGCAAAGTTAGAATGCAAAGCCAAATCTGCCAGACTCCAAAGCACCTAACAGCTACAAGACATTGAGCATTAAGTGCCCCTCCTTCACCCCCATCCTTCTGCCCAGGCCTTTTTTTGCAGCAATAAGAGGATAGCTGACAAGACAGCAATAGCCTTGACAATCCAGAAGGAGGCAGGCAAACACAGGAATTTTAACACACAAAAAAATCATAATTAATGATGTCTAAATGAATACATGGATCAATCTGGATATTCATGCTTCTGAATATTTCTAGTTAAAACCCAGTGAGTATACCTGTTTTGGAGGGCAATTTGAATTTACATATAAAAATTTAAATTAGCTTACTCTTTGGCCCAGGAATATCTCTTCCAGGAATAAAACTTTCGAAGATACTCACATAAGCATACAAAGAAAAGAAACTGGGAAAATCCTAATATCTATCAACAGGAGTTAGATAATTAAATAATTAACTGATATAATCATACAGTGCAATAGCTTGCAGCCTGTAAAAAGAATAACGCAGATCATTTTGTACATACTAATACAAAAGAGGTCTGTGATACAGTAAGTTAAAAAAAAAAACTGCAGAGGGGCTGGCCTGGTGGCGTAGTGGTTAAGTTTGCACACTGTGGTTAAGTTCGCGCACTCTGCTTTGTTAGCTGGGGTTCACAGGTTCAGATCCCGGGTGCGAACCTATGCACTGCTCATCAAGCCATGCTGCGGCAGGCGTCCCACGTATAAAGTAGAGGAAGATGGCCACAGATGTTAGCCTAGGGCCAATCTTCCTCAGCAAAAAGAGGAGGATTGGCAACAGTTGTTAGCTCAGGGCTAACCTTCCTCACCAAAAAAAAAAAAAAACCCTGCAGAGTAATTTGTGGAATGTATGTATATAGTACATGCACATGCATAAGTTGGAAGGGTGCTCACCAAACCCTTAACAGGGATTACTCTAAGGTGGTAGGATTAAGGGTAGAGAGGGGGAAAGGGGCCTAACACTTTTTATTTTATACACTTTAAATATGTACATACGTACACACACACGTAAATAAATGTGTGTGTATATATGTATATTTATGTAACAGAGGGCATGTATTGCTTTGGGGAATAAAAAAACTAAGGTTTGTCTAATTCCAGTGAGTCAACAATCTGATAAGATCAATTTAAGTTTAGCCATAAACAAATAAATTACGCTACATCTATATTATGAAATATCATGGTGCTGTTGAAAAGAAAGTCAGATCAGCTTGCACTCACATGGGAGAAGGTCATAAAATATTAATTGAAAAAAGTACATTGCAGAACAATAAGTCCAGTTTGATCTCATTTTAAAAAATACAAATTTGTATATTAATTCTTATATACGCACAGGAAAAAATGTAGAATATTTAACAAAATGTAGAATATTTAACAAATTGTGAATAAGACTGGTGATCCTGGGGATTGGGATGGAGGGAAGGAAATGTGAGAACTTTGACTTTCTCCTTAATATATATTTGATGTTTTAATTTTTACAATGAAAATTTATTAATCTGATAATTTTTTTAAGTAATAAAAACGTTCCTAACAAAATGTAGTTTTAGCAATGGAGCACTTTATTTTCACTTGAATGCAGATTTTAAATATTTGATATCATGATCTACAAACGTGCCCTAGAAAAAATGTCAGATTCATGCTTATGAAATATAAATTCAGCTTAGCTTTACATGTTTAATGGTGCACTAAAGACTGTACAGAAAGTAAAAATACTTTCAAATATTTTCAAAATCTGTTTTTCTCTTTCTTCCCATTTCTACAATGTAAATCTAGGCCCTCTTCACATAAACTCCGAATTGATGAATAAGTTCCCATGACATTTTCATGAACAATCTAAACAACCTCAATTTTATCATTTCTTTCCGCTTGCTAACATGAAGAAACATATTCAAGGCTTTCATAAAGCTTTTATTTTCACAAATTTGTATGATTTCCGAAACAAACAAAAACAAACCAGGGCTCCAGAAATGATCCTGGTGTTCATTTTGGACAGGGAGCCACATCCTCCCTGGTACCACCCCTTCTCTCATGAACATTTCTTTCTTAACTGGAAAGGCCCCTAGTGAGACCCCACTGCCCTACAACTCAGCATGCACGTACGTCCTCACCTTGATTTCAGGTTAACAGGAATGTCTCACCTCTGCTCAAGCTCCTCCCACAGCACTCACACTACTTCCCCATTATCTGATCATCTCATTCCTGAATGCTTGTAAACTCTTGCTCATGCCTTAAGTCCCTTCTCGGTTGTCTTTAGAGAAGACCAGTTCAAGAACCTCTCTGATTGCTCCTAAGAGGTCAGAAGGAAAGTCTCGCCACTTGAGAAGCAAATATGGGTTTCTATCTAATGAGGAAGAGTCCACTCTGCTTTTTCCAACCTTTGGCATCTTCCAGAGAGCTAGACATCTCAGAGCCTGACTTCCTCACTGTTAGTCCAAAGTGGCAGGGTACTGGAAGGGCATGGTGTGGGAGATGCCTATGATTCCAGCCTGTGGATCAAGGACTACAATCATAAACATGTACCTAAAATTCAAAGTGAGTGAGAGAGAAAGAGCCTGAAGTAGATCAGCTTATAAATCACTCTGCTTTTAACAAATGATACAAAGAGAATATCATCAGAGCCCTTAAGATATCTTAAATAAGGCATTTATTGATAAGATCTTATTTCTCCAAGGTTTTTGGTTACAAGTAACAGAAAAGAAGTAAATTTGAGCAATAAATAGGAATTTCATATAAAGCTGTGGGTTGCCCTGTGGTCCTTGTCTCAAATGGGTAGAAGAACAATGGACAATAAGCTGGAGTGAAAGTTGTAAAATTCCTCTCTTTAATCATCAAATTCCTTTCTTTAATCATAGGCCGAATTTGCTTTCACTCTTACCAAGCAAGAGGATCAGAAAGCAGCCATTTACAGTTGTTTGGAGAGCCAAGATTTCCAGTTTGCCAAAATGAGACTTATATGCTTGGAATTAACTTTGGAGACTAGGGGGCTAGATGTGATAAATTGGGGAAGCAGCTTGTCCCTTTGTTTTTATCACAAAGTGGCATGAGTGATTCCAAAGGGATATTAGATAAACAATCTTATTTTTGCAAGTGAGTTAACACAGAGACCAGATTCTATCTTAATGTTTTATCTTATCTTCATTTCTAACTGCTGAAAAGAAAAGTACAAATCTGTTCTTTCCCTGAGAAATCACAAAACTATATTAACAGAGGCTGCCTTTTTAGAATTCTCTTATATTTACTATAAATCAAAGTTAACATTTAAACTTATGGCTACATGATATTAAAAGGTTAATTTCAGTAATCAATCCTTTATTTCATGGAGATAACTTAAAATATCTGAAAAGCCAATTTTCAAGATCAAATTTAAGTTATGGCATACTAAGAGCATAAAATATGTCAGCTCCAACACATCGCCAATAAAGATTAGATGCTTCAAATTGTGAAAACATATGCAATTTAGCAGTCCTCATTTAATGATTATGAAGGCTAATATCATTCAAATGATTTTAAAATTAGTATAAAGAGGGCCACATATATCTTTCTTTCAAAGATTTATCTTAAATAAAAAACAAAGAAATAAAACTATGATAAAAACTTTGAGTTCTTAAAGGAAAAGTTCTAATTAATGATAAACACACTACGTGTAAATAATCATGACAAATTCTAAAATAATAATTTAGCAAAAATTCAAATTTTATTAAAGTTAATATTTCAATACAGAAACTTTGCTATATCGTTGAGTAACCTCATGACATTTAATTTTACTTTGTGGGCTTTGAAAAATACAATTAGTTATCAGCAATCAATTTGTTGACTCTATTGTCCCCAGATAGCATTTGCTACCAGTGGGAAAATACTGCTTATGCTCTAACTACTATTGCACACTTCATAATCTGCTAATTAGCACTTAATTTTCCCTTTGCTTAGGGAATAATGATTATTGCCTTCATGTAATACAACAAAGGGCTACCTTTAACAATTTTTTAAAATTAGCTGATAATGCATAGACAATACCCATTCCCCCATGAACGCCTTACATATTCCATTAGGACATAATAACCACTACAATTTTTCAAATTCTGCTGGAGATAGTTAATTTTAATGTTAACATAAACACAGAATAGCCATTTTGATTATTTTTGAAACTTGGAACATTTTGACTTTTGGTGTAAAATTTTCAATCATAACAGTTTTAAACTTGCACACTAAATTACGAAGGTATGATTTAAAATATTTAACATGAAATGGCAAAAGTGAGAAATTAATTCCTATAAAGTAGTTGTTAAAGAGGCAAAGCACAAACAATAGAAGCTAAAGACTTTCACCTTTATATCCTTTAAATCTGAAGAGAGATATTTGGTAATGTGACCATTTTTCTCCTGGTAAAGGAAGTTATTACAAAAGGTAAAAGTCGATTTCTAAATATTGTCTATGGTTTTCAATGGCAGATTCTAATCTGGAGACAAAACTTTCTATTAAAATATATATTTTTCTTATATTTACAGATCAGAGCATGTAATGGTCTTAAATGTTATTTCACTTTTATTGAATCATATACATGTCATAATGGAATGGATTAATAAAATAGATCCTCTATCCTTGGATAGGCAACTCTTCTCTAGTTTTTAAGTCTAAAAACATGCTATACTTGATTCACATAAGTGAATCAGAAGTGCAAATTTATGAAATTTGGATTGTGATTCTGATGATGAAAGCACCAAAATCTGGATATTCTAGGTGATAACAATGATTTACAATGTATATATAACTTGCAGTTGTATGTATATTACCATATGTTAATTAATATCATATGCAGTGACAGAATGCCAAATAAAGGAATAATGAATAATATGCAGTCAAAAAAATGAATCCAAAGGACTTCTAGTCACAATAGGAGTAAGTCTCCAAATTCTTATTTCTAATTAAATCTATTTAATAAAAAATATGACAGGGCTGGCCAAGTGGCATAGTGGTTAAGTTTGCACGCTCCCACTTTGGCAGCCCAGGGTTCACAGGTTCAGATCCCAGGTGCAGACCTACACACTGCTTATTAAGCCATGCTGTGGCAGGTGTCCCACATATAAAGTAGAGGAAGATGAGCATGCATGTTAGCTTAGGGCTAATCTTCCTCACAAAAAAAAAAAAAAAAAACCCCACAAATTATCAAAAAAATGTTGACCAAAATAATTTAGATAAGTGAAATAGCAAAATGATTGTCAAGAAAATAAACAATTCACACCCAACACTTAGACATATAAAATAAAAAAAGACAAGAGAATGTAAAGCTTGTCTAAGTGAACTGATTAAATAATTCCCAAATTTTATGTGGTTTATGGTAATCCAAAGAAAGATTCAAAGAGGTATACATTTGACAAAAATTAATGGAAAAGCCTAAGATTTAATGCTTATTATGTAAGTAAAAACAAAAGAAAACAAAATTAGGTTTGGGTTAAATCAGATATGAAGTAGTTTAATAAAGTAAAAACAAGACAACTTAGCAATTGTGTATGGGAAAATTTTAAGGAATAAATTTTCAAAGTAGAGCATGGGGAGATGCATGCATAAATCCCATTAGCAATAACGTGTTCCTCTGATCTTGGTGATATTCACTTTCAAGTGATGCCATAACTATTCTAACAATCCTGCATTTATGACAGCATTCATTTACTCTCTGTCCCTGAAGACAGTGAACCTAAAAGTAGTGTTATTCTTTCTTTTGCATTTACTAATGATATATTTAGTTTTATAGGCACTAGTCACAGATCGACCCTTTTTTATGTCTCACTGTGGTGTGTAATTTTTTTTTAATAACTGTATGTTTAAAATAATTAGTACTGCTGGATATAATCACTAATTTCCTAAAACTGCAAAAGGCAACTTAATATTTCTGCATAGCAGCTGTAATACACAATATTGCACAGAACTAAATTATTACAAACAGTGCCAGCAGTTTTCTATACACAGTACTTAAGATAATTATAAAAAATCATCTTCATTACTGCTTGCTAGCATTTTTTTAACAGTTTAATTTGGATAGGTTACAAAATACATTCAAATCACACAGATATAATTACTGTAAACCCAAGAAGCTATAAAATGTTCCCAACCAAATCCCTTTGACCCTGTTAATGTCTGTTCCGTGTTAATCTAAGGCAAACATTGTTTGTAGTGTGCATTTGTTATAGAATATAAAAAAAGTGGGGGGGGGATAAGGAACTCACTTAACAGTTGTTATTGATTCCAGCATTTACCGACTGAGAGTTAAGTGCTGTTTACAAAACAGAACAGATGCAGATGCTGACAAAAAGGTAAACAATTGTTGCATGGCTTCCTGCCAGATTCTGAACCAATATATTAAACTCCAAGTGAAGCACATTTCCCCTATGGATTGCACTTATTGCCACTTCATTTCCTCTGTGCTCTGTCTCTCTATTGCCAGGCCTAGCACTAAGCTATTTCCAGTGCTTTGCTGACCCCTGAGGCCTGGTGCTACCATACACAGCCATTAGAGAAGGGAATTGCATGTGTCTGACACGGCCTGAAACCAATTATTTGATATTTTCTTCAGAATGATGCCCAACTCTGTTGGGAATGAGCAATCATGAAATAATTTACCTCCTGATTTAATTTTTTCCTGCACAAATTAGTTGTAGACTGAGCTGGCTATACACAGATGCCTGTGACATAGCTCTGTCTTATCAAGATGATACTTGAAATGAAGCAGGGGGGTCCAAATTGAATAGGTTGGGGAATCCTGCTTTAAAGCAGCATTGACAAGTTTATCAGATATACTGATCACATGTACTCTCTGTTGATTGAAAATGACAGAACCCTAAAGAACCATCAGGATTGCAGAGAAAACCACAAAGATGCAAACCTTATCAGGGTATTTAATGTTTTTAAACATCTGTCTGATTTCTGGTTTCCTTTTTGTGTCCCAGAAACCTTGGCACATGATCAAAATTTAACGAAAAATAGAAAACAAACTCACATTGGTTCACAACTGAGTGACCTTCACCAAATTGAGCATTTAGTAATTCTGTTTTTAGATACAGTCATAAATGTCAAGAAACTATGTATTTTTCTGTAGCAAAAATCCTTACAAGTACCTTTCACAAAAATATAAAGAATTTGTGCTTTATATTTTGTGGTCTGTATGTCACAGAAACAAGGTAAAATATGAGATTATCATTTATCTAAAAACATAGAAAGCTTGTATAAATTTGCATATGTTTAATCTGAATAATGAGATATGAAGGCCAACTGCTCAATAAAGACAACACAAGTCTCTTTAGAGGGACTCACTGAACATACAGCTTCAAGCAAATCTGTGCAGTAATTTCTTATCTATAAAATCAAGCAAGGATTTGTCTCATTTTTACATACTGAGTCCACATTAGATCTTAGCTATTAAACCTTTTTCTTTGCGGAGGAAGATTCTCCCTGAGCTAACATCTATTGCCAATCTTCCTCTACTTTGTATGTGGTTTGCCACCACAGCATGGCCGCCAATGAGTGGTGTAGGTCTGTGCCTGGGAACTGAAGCTGGGCTGCTGAGGCAGAGTGCACCAAACTTAACCACTAGGCCATGGGGCCAGCCCCCCTATTAAATCTTAAAGAAGCTGTGATAGCTGCATCTTCCTAGTTCTCTTTAGGGTCCAGGCTCCACTAACTAGACTCATGTACCAATAATTGTGAACTTTATGGCTTTTGTAACCATGACTAAGAAAAATTATAAGGAAAATGTCCATTAAAAGTACACCTTCTAGCCGGCCTGGTGGCACAGCGGTTTAGTTCGCGCTTGGCAGCCCGGGGTTCACCGGTTCAGATTCCAGGCGCCTGCCGACGCACTGACTGTCAGCCATACTGTGGCGGTGTCCCATGTAGGTTGGAGGAAGATGGGCATGGATGTTAGCTCAGGGCCAGTCTTCCTCAGCAAAAAGAGGAAGATTAGCAATGGATGTTAGCTCAGGGCTGGTCTTCCTAACAACAACAGCAACAAAAAAAGTACACCCTCTACAAATAGCTAAAGGATTACTGTTTTATTATGCTACAAAAAGAACATTAACAATGATGATTATAACTGATTTCAGTACAGTTTGGAAAAAGATGTAGGAAGGCACTATAAAATGATTTTACAATATAACTTTCTCTGACAATGATCATAAAATTTGGAGGCAATTTCTCTTCTTTTCAGAATAGATTTTTTTCTCAAACGTAAGCATGCACTCCAAAAATTATTACAATAATTAGTACCGTATGCCTTTTGCTAATGGAAATGCTAATACTGAATTTTAAACTTAAAGTAATTTCTACCTTGGAGGACAAACAATACAATGCCAGTTATTCTAAAATCGGCTCAGTGTGATTATGCTACAGAAGTCTAAATATAGATATCTAAAATATCAAAACTTCAAATTATTTAGTCCTTTTTATATTTCACTGGCATCATAAATCCAAAGAGAGAGAGATTCTTGTGAGATTCTCATCTCTCACTAGCACTTACCTGCTAATTTGTCCTATTATGGAAAAGATTAAACCAGTAATAGGGCAAACTATGCTTTTCTAAATAATAGATTTTACTCAATGTTGAAAAGAAGTTGCAAAAACAAACACTGATAGGTTTTGCTTTTGATTGAGGCAATATACTTCATTTTAAATAACTTTTCATTTACTTACAGGTACAATGTTGATCTCCATTTAGATACCCCTACCATCTAAGTTCTCATGAATGTTTTGGTAAGACTAGAGGCAAATTAAAAATATACGTAAAAACAAAGGAATAGAAATTCAATTTCAAGAATGACAGAAGCATTCTGACTGGAAGTCCATTATGACTTTTAGACATTTTACCCAAAGCTAAGGATTATTTTCTCATTTCTACATTGATTGTTCTAGCTTTAAAGCTACCAGCAGTTTTTCCTGTAAAAATCCCTGTGCAGAGAGATCAATCCATAGTCAGAAAATGCTACTTTAGACAAAGAATTTTAACAATCCCAGGTGTAAAAGACATAGATTTCCCCTGAGTTCAAAAATAATAGATGGAGATGTTAAATGACATCTACCTTGAGGCAGAAGATATGTTTTATACCAAATATTTGACTTCATAATGTGACAAAGATTTTCATATTTATATATAATGACAGTAAAAATGTTATATCATAATGCACATTTTCCAAGTTGGTTTGCATAATAAAGAATGTTGTGGTGCAGGAACAACCATTAAAATTCTCAGTCTCCAGTTAAAAATATTCCATTTTTTTTTTTTTTTGTGGGGAAGACCAGCCCTGAGCTAACATCTGTTGCCAATCTTCCCCTTTTTGCTGAGGAAGACTGGCCCTGGGCTAACATCTGTGCCCATCTTCCTCCACTTTATATGGGACGCCACCACGGCATGGCTAACAGACAGTGCGTCTGCGGGCGCCCGGGATCCGAACTCGCAAACCCCGGGCTGCCAAGCGCGGACTAAACTGCTGCGCCACCGGGCGGCCCCCTAAAAATATTCCATTTTTAAAGGAATCTTATCAATGTTTGTTTGCTTACTAAACTTTCTTCTTGAATATTTACAAAATAAATATGTTGGGTATTAATAACTCACTAATAGTATACAACCAGAAGTCACATATTACATTTTCTGAGAATCTGAGAAAAAACATGTTAATTAAACAATATTAAACACTATCATAGTCCACTGAAAAAAATGACCATATGTTAAATAAGAATTTAGGGATTCATGACCTGTAAATGTAAAAACCTGCAAATGCTTTTATATAAAACAACAGAACTAAGCATTCACATGTATTATTATGTTCATAATTCAAGATAGAGAATAACAATTTTAGCAGGGGAAAGCAGAAATCAGAAAAGTTTTAGGAAGTTGGCATAGTGACTTATCAACTCACTTTCTACAGAAAATGAATTTTTGGCATGCAACAACCTCTACATTCTTTGCTCAACATAGAATAGTTGCAAAATAAATTTGTTCACTTTTAGAATAATTTTATTCTAAGCTTCTTTTCAATGATTTTTTGCAATTATTTTCATTCTGCTCTTAATACATTTCTAATTAGACAATTTCTTTTTCCAAGTAAAAAAATGAGGGTTTAAAATCTCAGTATTTTAATCCTTTTTTCAGATTTTAGAAATGTTATTGCATGGTTAATAAGGTATATAAATCTCAAACTGACCTATGACCCCTCATGAGAAACCAAACAGTGAGCCATTTTTATCTACCATCCTTAGTATTTGAATGTCATAATTAAAGGATGTAGCAAGTGAAATATTTTTTCCACCCTTAGGAAGAACACACAGGTGTTCTAAGGAGGGAGGAAGTCAATAATTGAGTGCAATTTAGCATTTGCTAATTGTTGCTATATGGAAGCAAAAATATTACTAAAATTGCATCCAATTTTTCTCTTACAGAATATACTTTCCATCTTTGTCACCCTACTGTTTTAAAACAAAGATTCAGAGGCCTCAGAACATTTAATGGTCAATAACTGAGTCAGAAAAATAGAGTTCATGCAGGAGAAAACATTTCAGGTAAATAAAGATATGGGTGCATATATGTAAATCTACACATTTACCTGAGCACATAACACACACCCCCCTCTCATACATACACACATTCAGTCATTTTTCTCATAGTTTTTAATCAAATAAATAATTTTCACAGATGATACAACCTTTAGTAGGAAGAACTTAAAAACACCATCAATTCCTTAGGGAAAAGACGTTCTCATGTCAGATTTTTCGTTTCTTTTTTTATGAGGCATTGAGGTACGGTGGTAAGATACTTCTAATCTTAGTTCTGTCTCAAACTTGATTTGTTAACCAGCCAAAACTCTCTTAGTTTTTTCACTGATAAGAACTGGAATTGCTGCACTGCTTAATTTAGGAGTGGTGATGTAACAAAGATAAGCCAATTAAAAAAAACCAAAAATGTGGAAGCAAACTTAATGCTAATATAATGCTAGCAAAGGGTATTGTTATTAATTAATCATAAAGAGGATCTTGTAGTGGAACAAAATTTGCCCCCAAAATGTGTCTGTTTGGCATAAGGGTTATTTTGGGCCGATTATTTTTAAGAAACAGAAAGACTCAGGAAGTGTTGCTTTTTACCTCTCCCTTAACTGCCTAAAAGAAATTACATAGAGGGCCTGGTCCAGGAAGAGCACTATCTGCAGAGATATCTACAAAGAACATGTGCTAGGTATGGTGGGGAGAGCTCAGCAGGGCCTGGAGGATCAAAGTCCTCCTTGTGTCCCACTGTCTTTGCATGGCATGGCAAACTTTGTTTACTAAACATTTGTTTTCCCATCTTCCTATAAATTGTCTTACTCCTCTTTGAAGTTCCAGACCCCCACCCATTTTCTCCTTAGCTCAGGATGGCATATAAACCTCAACTGCCTGACTGTCAGGGAACTTCATATCTTTGGGGTTCCCGAACATACGTAATTAAATTTGATCTTCTCCTTAAACTGTCTCATGTCAATTCAATTCTTAGACCAGTCAGAAGAACCTAGAAAAGGGGGAGGAAAAATTTCTTCCTCTCTGATGATCTCAATCTGGCTTCAACTATTTCAGTAACTTACTTTTAGATTAACTGGCAAAAAGCTTAAATGTAAGCAGCTTACTTGCATCTCTAGGAATAAAATGAGAGTCTCCATCTAGATACTTTTTTTTGTATTAAGTCAAAAATTAATGTTATTATTTTCCTTTTCATGTGTTAATATGAAAAGTCTTGGATTTTTTTTTCTATCTAAATCTTTCCCAAACAGAAAATCCATGATGCAGCTTTGCACTCTATTACTATCACAGTTCCTTCCAAAATTCATTTGTTTAATTTTATACAGAGAGAAATAAATATACATATTACAATTCCAGAAAGTCCAACATAAAAATCAGAATCTAAAAAGTGGCTAAAATGGGAATTACTCTTCAAATTATAAAATAATTATCTTACAAGTGAATTCATTTAGCAAGCGACAGTAGGTCACAGTAGTTAAGAGAATAGGTTTGGTCGTAATTCAGAAATGGATTTGAATCCCCGCTAAGGTACTTCCTAGCAGTGGGACTTTGGGCAATCTACTTAACTTGTCCAAACCTCAGCTTCTATATCATAAAATGGGATAACATCCAACTTTTCAGAGATGTTGTAAGAACCAAGTGGTACACCAGTGCACAAAGTGGTTAGCATGGTACATGGCAAATTAAAAGCACCTAAAAACAGTATCTATTATATGATTGACTGTATATTTATAAATAGACAATAAGTAAACATGAAAAAGATCAATGGAAAAACAGTAACAGAAATTTATGTTGAATTCATGTTCTGAGTAGCATCCTTTGCAAAGTATATGCCTTATTCAAGTATTTCCTGCAAAATAGATCCTAAGCTATTTGTTGCCTTATCAAAACTCAAGAAACAGAATGGTAGGAATGACTTTTAACACAGAAAACAATAACTTAAATGGCATGAAAAATTTGTCCTGTCCTACTTCCTATATAAAGGATGAAATAAAAATGAATAGTTCTAACTTTTACTCTCATCCTGACTGATCACCTTGTGCACTTCTACTATGGAGAGATTGACAGTACAGAAAGGAATCAGACTGAATGGCAAATGCCCTCCTGACTCACAAAAAGGGAAGACAAATCTCTCTGCTGACGGCATGGTTGTCCTAGCATATTCTAGGAGAAGCCTCAAGAAGATACTGAACATGCCATGTAATAACATAACTGGCAGAAGGAAAGGCTTTAGGATCAATTATGTCAAAACCCAAAACACCACTTTTGACTTTCGTTACACGCCGAAAAAAATACTAAAATTACTTACAAAAGCTTAACATGTATAATGTTTCATTAAAATATGGCTTCTGAAATTCTACCCCACAGACTCTTAGGACAAAATCACTCTTCTATGCTTTATAGGACTAATTCTTTAGTCCTATAAAATGAAATCCTTTAAGGCTTTCATTTTGTACTTATACAAGCATTTGTATGGATCCAGAGATGCTTTCTGAGAAATAGTACTGTCCATGCCTACTGTCTACAGCCTTTCAGAAATGAGCCAGTTCTTCCCCACGCCAGAACACAAGTTATTATTAAATCCCCGCCTTGCCTGCTTTAAATACACTCCAGAGGAAAGGGATATGGATTTCTTTCAATCAACAATACAGAATAATAATTGCATTTCTAGTTCTTGCCTGTGATCTTAATTTTCAATTACCTGATTAAAGATGCTCCTGAAAAAAAATAAAAATAAAAAAGAAACTAAAAATAAAACAAAACAAAAACATTTGGTTGTGGGATCAAAGGGGAAACCCAGAAAAGAATTACCAGGAATAGCGTCAGATGTAAACTGGAAGGAGACTCCACTTCCTGTTTTTGCTTAATCACCCACCTCTTTCTTCACCTTTCCATCCTCGGAAAAAATGCAACCACAGGAGGCGGGCAGTTTTCATTTTGTTATTTTCAAGTTTCACTTGCAAAAGAAAAATCACACAGATAAAGATCTAAAGGAGGCTTTTCCATCTGCTGCTGTGGCACACAAAGCCACATGCTTAGCCAGTTAATACAGCTGTACTCTTAGGAGAGAAAATACATGTGGCAGTTTCCAATGACAAATTGTAGGCATTAAACTCTGGTTGTGGAATGATTTCAACGTCACTTACAGAGTCAGAACAAGTTTAGAGTTAAAACGTCCTTAGTTATTACCTAATGTAGCCCTTCCATCGTGCTGATTAGAAAAATCCAAAGAAGTTAAATGACGTATCTAAGGTCACAAAACAAGGAGGTGGGAGATTCAGGACTAGCACCGTTGAGTCCTAATCAAGTGCACTTTTCACTTTCTCAGAGTAAAGAAATTGTAAACAAGGAATACACCAGTATTTCATTAAAAAATTGCAATTATGGGGGGCTGCCCGGTGGCGCAGCAGTTTAGTTCACGCTTGGCAGCCCGGGGTTCACGGGTTCGGATCCCGGGCACCCACCAATGCACTGCTTGTCAGCCATGCCATGGCGGCGTCCCATATAAAGTAGAGGAAGATGGGCATGGATGTTAGCCCAGGGCCAGTCTTCCTCAGCAAAAAGGAGGTGGGATTGGCAACGGATGTTAGCTCAGGGCTGGTCTTCCTCACACACACACACACACACAAAATTGCAATTATGATGAAGCAGTGGGGGGAAAAAGCTGATCAACAATATCATTTATTAGTATTTCAGCAAAAAACACTGAAACTATATTACTATTTTAAAGAAATCTGTGATAATTCAATAAAGATATTACTTTCTCTTATGAAGTTTTTTCCCATTTACTGTTTTGTATTTCTTGAAATTCCAGCTTCAACTAATAACAAGCATAACTGTCATGAGAGATCTAGCGGAGATCGTTACCTCTGTCTCAGGTGCACAACAGGGTGAAGAGAGGCAGTATCCTAGGAGGCTTAGTCTCTTCTGTAACAATACTCCTATGAATGCTTCTTTGTGCATGCATTTTGCACGCTGGCCTCAATATACTCCTTCTGCTTTCCCTGAGATCACCACTCAGCTAGTCAGATTTGAGGAGTAGGAGAGGAGTAGGAGAGACAGTAGGGTGACTTTCGACAGCCTACTTTAAGCTGTGACACCCTAGTCAAGAATTCTACCTTTATTTTGGTTTGAGGGCCTTCTTCACCCTGAAGGATCTTTTCATCTCCTGAGGGATTCCGCTTCCGGCACCCCCTAAACAAAACTTCCCTAAACAAAATAGCAAGAGACTGTGAAAGGCAAGTGGCTTTACAGGCCACTCAGGTTCAAATTCTCATCCACTGCAGATTTTCAGACCTTCCAAATATTCAAAGGCACATATCATACTCTCTTAATTCTTTCTATTTCAAGCTAACGATAACCTCTAGAAACATTCAGGGTAAGATATACAGGGGACTATGAAATTTATCCTATGACTGAAATCTCTTAATTGCATTATTTCATATTAAAATACAGAGGATTTATTTAACTGAAGTTTATTACATGTAAACAATTCTCTTTTTTTTCAAGCATTGAGAAAAGTAGCAATAACTTTTCTTAAATCCAAAGAAAATACTATTTTAAAAGTAACTTTGTCACTTAACCACTCCAAATATAGTCAGAGAAGAATGTTACAACATAAGAATGGTATTATTCTCCTGAAACATAGATGACACCTGTACATGTGTAAACATGGATCTGACTTCCCAGATAATGACAAATAAGGTTATAATCAAAATGCTAGATGCAAATTTCTAGCTTTTTGAAAGTTGTTTATTTTGACTTCAAAGCCTTATAAACTAAGTGAAAAAATAAAATATTTTAGTATAAAACTTTATAAAATAATTTATAATTTTCCTCAAAAATTATTAGAGAAACTCTAAGAATATAGATGAATAAAATCAGAATTATTAAGAAAGTCTTTGTTCTTAAATCATTCTTGAAACTTTGTAAAAGAGTATCTATAAAAATAATATTGCTCTGGGCCGGCCAAGTGGCATAGTGGTTAAGTTCACATACTCTGCTTTGGCAGCGTGGGGTTTGCAGGTTCAGATCCCAGTCACAGACCTATGCACTGCTCATTAAGCCATTATGTGGCAGCATCCCACATACAAAATAGAGGAAGATTGGTACAGATGTTAGCTCAGGGACAATCCTCCTCAGCAAAAAGAGGACGACTGGCAACAGATGTTAGCTGAGGGCCAATCTTCCTCACACACACACACAAAAATAATAATGATACTGTTCTTTTCTAGGATAGATCACCATGTCATGAAGATACTGCCACATTTATATTATTATTTCATCATTTTCTTCAAATAACAAAACATATAAGCTATAGTATATGTTGTACATCTTAAACTTACACACTGTTATATGTCAATTATATCTTAATAAAACTGGAAACAAAAAACTAGTATACATACAAGGCCTGCTTAAGATATATCAATAGATCACAAAATTGGAATTATAAGCAAAAAAATTTCTAATTGGCTTTATGCAGTCTTCAAATGAGAAGAGTGTGGGATAGCTTAGAGAAAAGTAAAACAATGACTATGCTAACGTAGAGTTAGCACAAAGAGGATTCAAAGCAGTGTTTTTAATGGAATGTGCTTTTTCCTTCCCATTCTCTCAGTAGAGCATACTCATAGAGTAAGGGCTCCGGAGTCAGACAGACCTGAGTTTGAATCCTGGCTTCACTCTGTAACCTTGAGTAAATTATTTAATATCTCTCTGCCTTAGTTTCCTCACTAGATAATAGAGATAATAAACAATGGTACCTATCTTCTAAGGTGGTTAGAAGGATTAAATAAGATAATGCACATCAATGTTTGACCCAATAAATGTTAGGTATTGTTACTTAAGGAACATCTTTTCCATAGTTTCAGGCAAAATATTGAAGACTTGGTGAACATAAAGATGTAGACATATACGAAGATAATATATAACCCATTCAAGCCAATCTACATTTTATTCAAACAGAAATATAAATTGTTATAATTTTTATTGATAAATATTAATAAACTATTATTATTATTTTGCTCACTAAAAACTGTATTTCCTTAATAAATAAAATTTGGTCATTGGGTCAAATATTAGTGGAAAATATGGTTGACCCATTAAGAGTCAGTTTAGCAGTTCTCATACAGCATTAGCAGCAGTTACACCTTTAGTTTTCCTCCCCTCAGTGTGTCTGGTTCAGAACCTTAAACACGGTAGCTGCTAGATGCCTTGCTAATGGTGGGTGCTCAGTAAAGACCTACATATGAATCCTGACTCTGTACAACATGATCCAGGGCAAGTTTATCTTTTTAAGCTTCTTTCCTCATTAATGAAATTCGGATAATAAGGGATGGGATGTACTTTGCACCGTGCCTGGCATATGGAAAGTATTCATTTAACAAGTCATTTATACTAAAGTTCAGATAAAGCAGCTTGAGAAAGATCAGTGCACCTAGACTTGTGGAAAATGTTTTAAATTTTGGTGTTAAAGCTGACGCACATAGTTTTCTTTAACGGATGGGAAAACACCTCAATATCAGCCTTAAAGACTTAGCAGCAACTTTTACATGTTTTCAACTATATGGTCTTCAACTATACAGTCTTTTCTTCTGTTATAAACTATATTTAGCACATATAAAACTTTCATATTGAAAACACTTTATAAGTAAGCAGGAATTATTTTAGAAAACATAAAAATTTTAGAAAATAAGTACACGCATGAAATGCATTTAAAATTTATGTGTTAACAATTAGAATGAAAAATCTATATGCTCTAAGCAAAATTGTAATGTTCCTAAATTAACTGACTTTCTATTCTGCCATAACCTAAACTTGGCTGATGCATCTCTGTCCTGTGATGTGATACAGCTTCTGGGAGAACATACAAATTTTAAGAGAAAACATTTTATTATTTGAAAATTCATGTATCAGAGTAGTTTGGTATTCTGGCATTTTATTAAGGAAGGTAAGTAAAAATATAGTGAGCTATAAATTTTTATAAAGGGATCATAAATTCAAAGATAGCAATTCACCAAATATAATTTTCAAATACTTAAAAAATATAGTTTATGAACTTCTTTAGTTATATACCTCAGAGTTTTATGTAAAAACACAACTAATGTAATTTTCAAAATAATATATTTTTTACCTTGGTTTTTCTCCATTGGTGGGAAATTAAAATGGTGATGGGAAAAAGTTTATTATATCACAATTAGTTTCTTTTCTTTTTCATTTATCTTTAGAATAAAATTAGGAATTTTCAAATCATCTTTTATTCGTATATACTCTTAAAGAAATAATATTACAGAAACTTTTAAAATTAGCTATATTAAAATGCTATGCCTCTGTAACCAATTATAATATAGAATTTTATTATTAGTATTTTATAATAGCTTTTTATTGGAATTGGCTAAAATATTATAATTTTAAACTTCCAATTTTGGTTAATGCAAATTTCAACAGTTTTTTACCTAATAATGCTTTAGCTTTGGAAGATACAATGGGTTAAAAACTGTATATATATATATATACATATATACACACACACACATACACATACGCACAGTTTCATCCAATAATTTATGCAATCAAAAAAACCAAAACTCTTATTGGCAACAGTTTTGACTTACATTTACAATATCTTTAATAAATTAAATAACAGGAAAGAAAACGCTTCTATTACTATACTTACAGAAAAAGCAATGCATAAGAGAAATGTGTACTGCAAAATATCATAACATCTATTTTCTGATTTATTTTCAAGTTTGCAATTAGGCTTAACCAAATAGAAAAATCTTAGAAAATTAAAGATATCAAAAGGCTTAAGTTAAACCAAACAGAAATTTTAAAAATCACTGACCCAAAGCATGCACTGCTCCTCTACGCCTGCTGGAGCTCTTGCTTGTTTTAATCACACGGACAGCACTTTCTTTGAACTGCAGCTCATAAAAATTTGCAAGAAATTTTGCCATTTCTTCTGTAATAGTATCCAGGTAAGTTTCTTTAATGAATTTCACTGTTAAGGATGGAGCTAAAATTTCACACAGTGTGTTAAAATCCTCTTTTATCATTGAGTATAACTTAAGCATTGTACTTTGGTATCCACAAACCATTATGTCTAAATTTGATTCTCTGCTGTAAGAAGGAAAGCAGTTCTGTAGAAGTTTAGCCACCAGTTTATTCTGTATGTTTTGGTATTTGATTATAACGTCCAATTCTGGATAAAGAAACAAGAGTTGTCGTATGCAGTGATTTTTCAACAAAACTTTTTGCTGTGAATTGTTTATTTCATTATGGCTTTGTAATTTCCTCACTAAGAAGCGTCGAAGATGTAGTCTTATATCATCCCATGTAGACTTCACATCCATAGAGGAATGATCTTCGACAGAATGAAGAGAAGTCCTAGAGAGGAAATGGAAAGATGTTCCACTTAGAGTCGATGGGAATGAAACGCTGCTCCGGCAGGAGAGGTGCCAAAGTAAATCCAATATCATTTCTTCTTGATTTTGTTCATTCTTCAACAAATCTTGCTAATAAAAGTAAATTATAATGTTAGAAATATGATTAACTGTAAGAGTTTGGGGAAAAAATTATTTCTACAGTTGTACACAATTTCATAATAATTCATTTCAATTTAAAATCAATAGTCTGATGCTCTTCAAGATTTTTTTTTTTGCATTTGGCATTTAATCAATTCAGACATTTTAGAATGTTAGCTTTATGGTCTGTTAAATTGTGTAAAGCCCAGATGATGAACTATATTTTCAGTTAGATTTCTAGACATATAGTTTTTAGCCCTCATTGTTAGCCACCTCCAATGTAACCTGAGTTGTATGAAAGCTGCAGCTTAAAAATTCTAAACAAAAATCTATAGTAAAACATTGATTGAAATGTATTCCTAAGACAAAATAAATTCAAGATCATGCCCTTAATTAATTCCTGGTAGATAATTTCCATGCCTGAATGAGTATACTTATTATTATAGAACCCTAAATGAACATACAAAATGGAGATTTTTAAATATAGTATCTGCCTAGGGGTTACTAAGAGCTACCATCCTGAGAAATAAAATTTAACACATTTAAAGACTTTAACTTTCATCTAAATTCCTTTTTGAGAGCCATGTCAAGAATGATTTTACTTTGGAAATAAATCTGAAAATATTTCAGTTCTCTCCAAAGAAATAACTAACACAAAATGGGAAAAAAATACTCCCAGAATCGTCCCCCAAAAGATGATATGAAATTATTCCTTTATACTTTCTGTGTTAACTGACAGAAAACAACAGTAGGTGTAATTATGAATAGTAAAAAGACAAAAAATTACTTTATTTTTGGACTTTTAATTTCATGTACACATTCTCCTTACATACTCACTTTCCTAATTATGTCCATTTCAGCTAATATTGAAATGAGTTTATATTCTTTAAGTAGCAACAAGCTGATTATAAAAAAAATGAAAGCAAGTTTCAAGGGCATAAAATCAGGCTGGCTTTGAAATTTCTTATTGACAAAGATACCACAGGTATTGTGACATTCAGAAATATGAACAACTCCTAAATAAATTCCAGGAATTTTCTCTCAGTCATTCCGTGCATTACAATATCTAATTTAATGTTCTATCTGTAAAAAATAATATCCAATATCTCTATAGTGTTTTATTATATAAAAGCACTTTTCCATACAGTCTCTGGCTTATTCATAATGAAAACTCGGTTACACAGATATTTAGAAACCCAATCTACAGATAAGCACACGAATGTGCAGTGTGTTTAAGTTATTTTCCAAACATCACATACAATAAAGCACAGAACTAAGAATGGATCCCTGGCTTCCTTCTCCTTGTCCTTGTTCTTTCTTCTAACTCTAGAGAGCCACAAAGTACACTGACCTTTCTGAAGTTTCTCTCTTTCTATTCTCCCTGTGTTTAGTTCTTTTGATACTTCTGGAAAAGAAATGTCCTTAGATAGAGTCCAGGACATCAGCATTATAGTAAATTCTATAAAGCAAATGAGTCATGTTGGTGCTCCAAAGTTGGGTTTCTTTAAATCAGTCAATAACCGTAAATATTTGATCAAGCAAAGATAAGACATTACAGAGGTTTAAAACGTGTGTTTAGTATGATTGCTTAAATTCTGAAAATAACTTCAGTATAATTGCCATAATGAGGCCCTCTGTTTCTTATTTAAATGGCTGGATAATTAACAAATAAAAAATTTTCTATGGAAAAAAATAGATGTATGAAAAATGCTGTCAAAATTGACACTTTTAGCATGTAAAAACTTGATAATAAAGTTGTTTTAATCTGGATCTGTTTTAATAATGTGGTTCCTTCCTCAAAATAACATGATCAATCAGGTGAAAAAAACTAGGTCTGGAACAAGCCTATCAGTCTAATGAACTTGAGCAAAACTAAGGCGGCCTTTGCCCTGCAGTGAATAGAGAATGACTTATGTGTGGCAGATTAAAAGATAATTAAAAGCTTTCGCTTTTAATTAAATGAGAAAGCATTATTACATTAATATTAATGAAATTCAATACACATGGCTCTTAATAGAAATTAAAGGAATAACTATATCCATATTTATTCTTCAAGGCTCCACCTTCAAGAGATAATGGGTGAGAGATTTTCTTAAAAGAATAAGGCTTCAGGGCACATAGTCTTCCTTTCTCTTCCTTTTATTACTTTGTAAACATTAAAGAGACATCTGCAATAATAACAACAGCCAAAAATTATTTTCATCTGATTCTGTCATCCTAAGCCGTCTACAACCTCAAGATATTTTCCACATCTGCCTTAGTCAATGTTTGATGTTTAGACAAAAACAGTGCCTTTTTTCCCCTAAATTAAATTAAAACCATAGCTACAGAAATACTGCTTTCTAACAATTGTGCTGTTTCTCTGGGAAACTGTTTTTACAAGCTAGTCACCACTGTAGCTGTAGGTGTAATAAAAGAACTTTTTACTGAAGGCTACAAAATCTTCTCTAACATAGACAGCAGTCAGTACCAAGGAATGACCAATGCAATAATTCTCCAGCAATTAACAGTGGTCTTGTACAAATTGCTGCCTTGATTGAAAAGAACTGTATATGCCTGCAGGTTGGGGATGAAGGGAATGACAGACAAGGCTACTTAATAGATAAATTGATGGTGATCTTATTATGTTTAATAATGAGCACAGAGAAAATGAGTAGTTATGAAAGGATACAGAATGCAATAAATATGAACTTTTCCAGTAGATAATTGTGGTGTGTATCAATATACTTTGTGGTGGTGATATTGGTATACATCACACCACAAGTCACCCAGGAATTATAATGTTTAATCTTTATTTATATAAAATTTCATTTTGTTGATAAAAATCGTAGTAAAAAATAAAAACAAATAGCTCACTGGATTCTACTGGGGATACAGAAACAAAACAAAACACAAGCCCCAACTCCAAGATGTGGCAGGCTAATAAGGTCACTAAAATAAATACAAACATAGAGAAATTGAATGAACTGTATTCCTTCTTCACCCACCCCACTCCACTATAAAGCAAAGATTCTTTTTTTTACCAATGTTTTGAGGAATTTTATCAAATCTCCATGAGGAATGGAAGGTGACTTGAATGAATTATAATTATAGTCATTTAGCCATTCAAAACAGTCAGTTGTTGTTTGCAGCTGCACATCTGGGCATTGTTTGTTAACTTCAGATTGTATTTCTTTAATGCAATGTTCTATGCTATAAAAAAAAAAAGAAAAAATTATTTTGGTAAGAAGTAGGTAATAGCTCCATCTCATAATATCACAGGCCCTGAAATGTTTGTATTTGGTACCTGGTTGCATACAATTCATGAAATTATAAAATATTCAAAAAATTATAAAACATATGATATGAAAATAATAACAAAGAGATTATATATTTTCATTCAAAATTGAAAATTGAAAGTTCAAATTTTCTGGAAGTTTCATTTCAAATGCAATAGAGGAAATATAAGACATCTAGCTACTCAGAGATGAATTTGAAATTCTTTTGTGTTAAAACAAAAATCAAGCACGGGGCCGGCCTGGTGGCATAGCAGTTAAGTTCGTGCGCTCCACTTCAGTGGCCCAGGGTTCACAGGTTTGGATCCTGGGTGTGGACTAATGCACCGCTTGTCAAGCCATGCTGTGGCCGTGTCCCATATAAAGTAGAGGAAGATGGGGACGATGTTAGCCCAAGGTCAATCTTCCTCAGCAAAAAAGAGGAGGATTGGCAATGGATGTTAGCTGAGGGCTAATCTCCCCCCAAAAAAAAAAAAAAAACCCCACAAAAATCAAGCACAGATGTAATGAAGTAATGGTCCTCTTGATAGGAAGTGGATGGAAGGTAGAGATAAAATACTCTTGATGAATGAAGATGAGAATGTACATTATCTAATAATACGTAAATGACTAGATAAAATTATGGAAAACTTTAATCAATAGAATATTAAGAAGTGACAAAGCTGATATGAAGAGTTTGTAATTTTAAAAGTTATAAAACATACATGCTGCATATACATACACTGTTACTACAGCTAAGTACCTTTTTCTGCCATCAAAATCCACTCTAAAAAACAAAAGCATACCAAAAATTGCATATGAAAAAAAAGACTGGAAGGAAATGAAACAAAAGGTTAATAACAATTATCTTTGAGTGATGAAATTTCGTGCTTTTAATTTCACTTTTCTATATTTTCTAAATTTCTGGAAGGCATAAGATGAAACTCTTCATTTACCAAAAAAAATTAAATAAATAAACTAAGAACAGAGAAAACAAGCCCAACTGAATCTTCCAATATACATCTGTTTTAAAAATTCCATTCAAAGTATCCTTAGCTTTGAAACTAAAAAGATATACTATGTTATTTTAATTTTCATATAAAAATCTGTACATTCATGATTACAAATATTTGTGGGGCAAACTGGTGACCTTAAGCAGAATGTCATCTGTGGAGGCACATGGATATGACATATTATTACCACCTGATGGCAGCATATCTAAACTGTAAGAAAGCTTATAAACAAGAAAATTCTTTTGAAGCTGAATCCCCTCACTCATAATTGACAGCTATGCATTTGCCTCTTAATAGTATTAAAAAAGATGTTATTAAAAAGGTTACTACTACTTTGAAAATATTACTGCTATTAATTATATATTCCATGTGATAGAACCACATAGGCTTTACTAAAATTGATATCATATAAAAGACTCTCCAAAATTCATCAGGTGTGGTTGTCTATAAAACATACACTGTAAAACTTTAAGGAAGGCTTTTCAGGAGACTTCTGAGCACGATTGAATTCAAAGTGAATTACCCTGAAACAACTACATTCTGAGAATCAAAGAGCCTTTTCATGAAAACAAAGAACTTACAAGAAAAACAATACCTCCTTAGGCCACAGGCCACTCAATTTCCTGATGGACAGTCTTATTCAGGAATACCAGTTCTAAGTCTGACATAAGATTGGCATACATTTTCTTAACTTACATAAGCACTTCTACGGACTGAGAAACATGATGCCCTAAGCATATACCGTGACTCTAGGGACTTTTTATCAAAGGTTTTTATTATAGCATCCTCATGTGTCTCATTCAGTGAAATCTAATAGATTACAGCAATGTGAATTGGAAAGGCTCAGCAGCTAGTCTACCTAAATCTGTTTCAATCAGGACTCAGCTTTTAGGCTAATCTCTAACATCTGAATCTGGGTAGAGGCCAATAACTACAACTTATAAATAGGGTAAAGCCTTCAGAGGTCTAGATATTTTAGTAATTTGTCCAAACACTGATAAAGGGAATGAGTAGTTGCATTTCAGAGGACCTCCCTCATTGATACAAACTAAGACAATTGAGCTGGCTTTTAAAAGCATTTTGTCACAAATTTTAAAGTGTCAGAACTCATTATCTGTACCTGATTTTGTTTTTAGTTGGCTAAATGTCATCATTCTGCCATTCACCACTGTCTATACATTTTGCTTTAAAAGTGCAATCATCTGAAGTCTAGAGATTTATTGCCTGATTGTTACACAAAAGAAATTTTTCAAAACTTAAGATGAATGTCAGTTTGGTATGTAATTTGACAATTTATCTTCCTTAATTGAGGCCAAAATTAAATTCAAAATTAATTTTCAACATCTAAAAGGTAATGTATTATTTTCATATATGTGTAGTAATATTGCTGATGGGTATAGTAATCTCATGTGGGAGGAGGCCTATACATCCTTAGACTTTGATGATGCAAGATCTTAGTCTAGCTTTTCTGAAATAACATAGTACTTGTCTTTATTTTGGTTTGTTTTCTGTTTAACTGTAAGTTGCTTCAAATTTTCTTTAGAAGCAAGGTAAATCATGAAAAAATAACAAAGGTACTTCAGCAAACAGAAATCCAATTAGCACATTTATTGTTAGATCCCAAACATTTACATTCCAAAATGTGAAGAGTCTAAAAACAGAAGTAGAATCTCTTCCCTAAATAGGTTAAATTCCCAAATTTACACCATTAGTAGCCTGAGTAAGGACTTTTTAAAGCATCTCCTTAACTTTACTGGTAATAGTAAAACCATCCTAGACGTCCATCAACAGGAAAATGATTAAATAATTATAGTCATTCAATGGAATACAGCCATGAAAATAAATAAAATAGAAATACAGTTATCAATAAGGATGAATCTAACAAATATAATGTTGAGGGGAAAAAGGTACAAATGAATACACACAGTATGATACTATCCCTATAATAGTTTGAAAACATGCCATACAATACTGCATGTCATTCAGGTTTACAAGCATAGGCAGTAAAAGTGTAAGGAGATATGCTGGAATGATCAACATCACCAAATCCAGGCTGGGGATGGAAGAGGGATGAGACTGGGGAGAGGTACACAGTGAGCTTTAGCAGTACTGGTAATGTTTTATTCCGCAAACTGGATGGTGGGCACATGAAGGTTTATCAGAGTATTCTGTATGTCTTTTCATATGTCTCAACATGTCTTAATAAATTTGAACTCCAAAGTGCTTTAATTATAATGACTCTGAATTATCCAAGTTAACGATGTGTGCAAGTGGATGCATTTCTGAAAGGCTGTGTGTAAATCAATTTACAAACCATTTTTAAAATGCAATATGCAGTATGCTTTTTTAAAGGATATCTGTGGTAATTTTCTCATTCAACATTCACTCCTAGATTCCCTGAGTGTAAAAATTACTTATTGAATGAAGGAATATTTGATAAACATTAACTGAATGCTGAATATGTCGTAGGCACTGTGATATATACTAGGGATCCAAACATGAACAAGACATGGTACTATCCCTAAAGGAATTCTGCCTAGTGAGAGAGACAAACCTGTAAATAAATAACTACAATACAGTCAGACTTGATAAGAAGTATGTACAATACACTAAGGGAGTACACAGGAGGGAGCCACTAAATGTGTCCTGTAGAAAAGGAGATTATACACAAGGATACTGATGCTTTAAGAAAATTAATGGAATCATTGTACTTAGAATAACCTTGAGATCTGACCCCAGAGAATTCAGGGCTGCTTATCTAATCTCACTGCCATGTCACTTTAAAACTATATTTATTGGCATTATAAAAAATAAGAATTTACTTTTATGGTCACAATTACATTTATGCATGTATGCATGTGTATATGTATATATGCACTATCTTACTTCCAAAAGGATCAAGATGTCCTACAATTAAACAGACAGCACTAAATAACAACAACACAAGAGCCTATTAGTATTGGGTTGGTGTAGTTGAGGATAGGGAGAGGAACCGAGAAAAACAGAAGTGAATAATTATGACATAAAATCTTGAAACTTAACCTTATCGTAAAAGCTCTTTCAAGATTTAAAACACATAGTCATTATTATTCAGCCAGAAAATAGCTCAAAGGAAAAACAAAAGTAGGTTCCACTGGTAACATTTATGAGAATTTTTTTGATGTAAAGTTTGTAGAAAACATATATGCGTGCTTTCATAGAAGGTTAGAATTTTTACTTTTACTTTTTAAAAGCAGGGTAGAGGTCTTATGGCAGAGATTAAAGACTACTTTTACAGTATGAACACTCTAAACATCAAAAAAATTTTTTAAAGCTTTTACATTTTTGATGCTCTTGTTTATACTTCTCACCACAACATAAGTTTAGTCTAAGGAAAAGTCTTTTCAATTCTGTCATATGTATTTAAAAATACAAATAGTTGTGAGGTAAATAGAATTGTCTGGTTTTTAGACAAGCGCAGTTTAACTAGATTACTAAGACTCTGTGGTATTAATTAATAGGGAAGAGGGAAGATGTATAAAAACTAGCATGTGTATGATTAATCTATAAGTCAGTCATGAAATAAAAACTTATTTTCCTGAGACAAAGATATTTCTGGATAATATTTTTTTAAAGGTTGAGAACAGAATACATAAATTAACTACTTCAATGGCTAAAAAGTGCAGTAAGAAATTAAACATTTATGCTGAACTGTTTTCAATGTCAGAGAGATTTTGGTTATTTCAAAATGTTTTAACTAAACTTTCAAGGAAAAAACATCCTTGACACTGTGGGGGATCAGAATTGGCCGCTCCAAAATGTGTCTCTTTGGCGTGAGGAATATTTGGGGCTGGTTACTTTTAAAAACTGCAGAGAGGGGAAATGCTCCAGATAGAGGAGGAGAGAGAACTAAGACTAAAAAGAAATGAAGAAATCCTCCGGGAAATATCCAGCTCAATTAGGAAATGCAACATAAGGATTATAGGTATTCCAGAGGAAGAAGGGAGGGAAAAAGGAGCAGAGAGCTTGTTCAAAGAAATAATAGCTGAGAACTTCCCAAACCTGGGGAAGGAGCTGGAAATACAAGTGAATGAAATCAATAGATCTCCCAAATATATCAACATGAAAAGACCCTCTCCAAGGCATATAGTAGTAAAGCTGGCAGAAACCAATGACAAAGAAAAAATATTAAGGGCAGCAAGACAAAAAAAAATAATGTACAAAGGAAGTCCTATGAGGCTCTCAGCCGATTTCTTGGCAGAAACTTTACAGGCTAGGAGAAAGTGGAATGAAATATTCAAAATACTAAAAGACAAAAACTTTCATCCAGGAATACTCCATCCAGTGAAAATATCATTCAGATATGATGGAGAAATGATAACCATCCCAGATAAATAAAAGCTAAGGAAGTTCATTGCCATAAGACCAACACTACAAAAAATACTCAAGGCCCTCATGCCTGAAACAAAAAAAGAGAAAGGGATATAAAGCTTTGAGCAAGGAGAAAAATAGGTAGACAAAATCAGAAAAATTGCAGCTCTCTATCAGAATAGGTTAGCAAACAATTATAAGACCAAGGATTAAAGGAAGGAAAACACCAAAAATAAATATAACCTCATCACTTTAAACACAAACTCATAACACAAAATGGAATAAGTTGTGATAATAATAACAGAAGGGAACAAGGAAAAGGATAGAATGACTTAGTCTAAGAAAATAAGAGGCCATCAGAAAATGGACTATCTCATCTATGAGATTTTTTATACAAAACTCATGGTAACCACTAAACAAATAATCAGAATAGAGACACATACGATAAATAAACAGAAAACTAAGAAAACCACCATACAGACCCACCAAACTGAACTGGTAGTCTGAAACACATGGTATGAGAAACAAAAGAAATGCAAAAGAACCAGAAAATGAGCGATAAAATAGCAACATTAAGCCCTCATATAGCAATAATAACTCTACATGTAAATGGATTGACTTCTCCAATCAAAAGACACAGAGTGGCGGGATGGATTAAAAACCAAGATCAGAGTGACGTCAGCATCATGGCGGAGTGAGATTCCCTCTTTGAATCTCTGCCCCCATCACACAATGAAAACATCATTCGCATTCCAACAGAGCTCAATCAAACACTACAAAGAACTTCTAAGAAACCCCTGCTGCCATACATTGGACGGTGGAGGCGCAGGAAGCCCAAAAGGACGCGAGGAGAGGTAAGAAGTTGTACTTCCCCTCCCCAATTGATCGGCAAAGACAGCGCTGCTTGCAGACAGAGGGGGGAGGGGCGGCCCACAGCGGGGAAAACTATCGCCATCCAGGTGCTCTCACAGACTGTTGAGAGATCCCCACTGGGAAGCAATGACGGACTGTTTAGGGGGTGTAGCAAACACCCTAAGAGAGCCAGAAAGGAAAGCCCCGGGTCGAGCAGGAGAAAGAGAGGACCCCTCCCCCGACACACCCCACGTTTCAGCATAATCCCTCCAGGGGCTGCAGTGGGCTCAGAGCATACTGCTTGCCATCTCCATCCAGTGGCAGCAGGGCGACACTGCAGGACCAACTTTATCATGAGAGGAAAAAATAAGGCCATCCCCGTCGGATCCTTGAGACAATTTGTTATGGCTACAGACCAAAAGGAAAATGACAAACACCCAGAAACCAACACTGAAGGCACAGAATTTGATAACCTGAATGACAGAGAATTCAAAATAGCTATCATAAACAAACTCAACGAAATACAAGAGAACACACAGAAACAAATCAATGAATTCAGGGATTTCGTCACAAAAGAGATTGAAACCATAAAGAAAAACTAATCAGAATTATTGGAGATGAAAAACAAAATCAATGAGATAGTGGAAAAAATGGAGTCTTTAAAGAGCAGAACTGACAATATGGAGGAATGAATTAGCACTATTGAGGATAGCCACGCAGAAGTGCTCCAGATAGAGGAGGAGAGAGAGCTAAGACTAAAAAGAAATGAAGAAATTCTTCGAGAAATATCAGACTCAATGAGGAAAAGCAACATAAGGATAATAGGTATTCCAGAAGGAGAAGAAAGAGAAAAAGGAGCAGAGAGTTTGTTCAAAGAAATAATAGCTGAGAACTTCCCCAACCTAGGGAACGAGAGGGAAATAACAGTGAATGAAATCAATAGATCACCTAAATATATAAACAGGAATAAAAAATCATCTCACCACATAGTAGCAAACTTGAAAAATA
This sequence comes from Tapirus indicus, assembly GCA_031878705.1. Taxonomy (NCBI): domain Eukaryota; kingdom Metazoa; phylum Chordata; class Mammalia; order Perissodactyla; family Tapiridae; genus Tapirus; species Tapirus indicus. Next base: position 19,318,578 of record CM062925.1, read on the forward strand.
CCCGTGACAAGGAAATAATATTAAGGGCAGCTAAACAAAAAAACAAAATAACATACAAAGGAAACCCCATCAGGCTCTCAGCTGATTTCTCAACAGCAACTCTACAGGCTAGGAGAGACTGGAATGATATATTCAAAATCATGAAAGACAAAAACCTTCAGCCAAGAATACTTTATCCAGCAAAAATATCCTTCAAATACGATGGAGAAATAATAACTCTCCCTGATAAACAAAAGCTAAGAGAGTTCATCACCACAAGACCCCCACTACAAGAAATGCTCAAGAAGGCCCTTAGGCCTGAAAAAAAACAAATGAGAAAGGGGATACAAAGATTTCAGCAAGGAGACTAAATCAGAACAAACTACAGTTGGATAACATCAAAAATTAATTCAAGCTCGTCACTGGAAACACACATTCATGACACAAGATGGAATAAAAAGATAACAAATAAGGAGGGGAAGAGGTAAGGGAGTGAATTGACCCAGCCTCAGGAAAAAAGAGGCATCTGAAAATGTACTTTCTTATCCAGGAGATCGCTTATATAAACCTCACGGTAACCACTAAACAAATAACTAGAAGAGAACCACACATGACAAATAAAGAGAAAACCAAGAGAATGAGCATGCAGAAATACCAAATTGAATTTGCAGTCCAAAACACAAGGGACAAGAAACGAAGGAAATGCAAAAGAACGAGAATGAACAATAAAATAGCAACATTAAACCCTCATATATCAATAATCACTCTAAATGTAAATGGATTGAATTCTCCAATCAAAAGACACAGAGTGGCGGGATGGATTAAAAACCAAGATCCAACAATCTGCTGCCTCCAGGAAACACATCTCAGCTCTAAAGACAAACACAGACTCAAAATAAAAGGATGGAAAACAATACTCCAAGCTAATGGCAAACAAAAGAAAGCAGGAGTAGCCATACTTATATCAGACAAAGTAGACTTCAAGATAAAAAAGGTAATGAGAGACAAAGAAGGGCAATATATAATGATAAAAGGGACACTTCACCAAGAAGACATAACACTTATAAATATCTATGCACCCAACACAGGAGCACCAAAGTATATAAAACAACCGCTAAAAAACCTTAAAGGAGATATTAACAATAACACAATAATAGTAGGGGATGTTAACACCCCCCTTACATCAATGGATAGATGATCCAGACAAAAAGTCAAAGGAAATAATGGACTTAAACGAAAAACTAGACGCAATGGACTTAATAGATATATACAGAGCACTCCACCCCAAAAAAAGCAGAGTACACATTTTTCTGAAGTGCACATGGAACGTTCTCAAGGATAGACCATATATTAGGAAACAAGGCAAACCTCTATAAATTTAAGAAGATTGAAATCATTACAAGCATCTTTTCTGATCATAATGCTGTGAAACTAGAAATCAACTGCAAGGAAAAAACTAGGAAAGGGACAAAGATGTGCAGACTAAACAACATGCTACTGAACAAGCAATGGGTCATTCATGAAATTAAAGGAGAAATCAAAAGCTATCTGGAGACAAATGAAAAGGAAAATACACCATACCAACTCATATGGGATGCAGCAAAAGCGGTCCTGAGACGGAAATTCATAGCAATACAAGCTCACCATAACAAACAAGAAAAATCCCAAATAACCTGAAATTGCACCTAACAGAATTAGAAAAAGAAGAACAGACAAAGCCCCGAATCAGCAGAAGGAGGGAAATAATAAAAATCAGAGCAGAAATAAATGAAATTGAAACCAAAAAAAACAGTAGAAAGGATCAATGAAACAAAAAGCTGGTTCTTTGAGAAGATAAATAAAATTGAGAAACCCTTAGCCAGACTCACTAAGAAAAAAAAGGGAGAAGACTCAAATAAATAAAATTAGAAATGAAAGAGGACAAAATACAACAGACACCACAGAAATACAAGGGATTATTAGGGAATACTATGAAAAACTTTACGCCAACAAATTGGACAACCTAAAGGAAATGGACAGATTCTTGGAAGTGTAGAACCTCCCAAAACTGAATCAAGAAGAAATAGAGAATCTGAACAGACCAATCACAAGTAAAGAGATTGAAACAGTAATCAAAAACCTCCCAAAAAATAAAAGCCCAGGACCAGATGGCTTCCCAGGAGAATTTTATCAAACGTTCAAAGAAGATTTAGCACCTATCCTTCTCAAACTATTTCAAAAAATAGAGGAAGATGGAATACTTCCCAACACATTCTATGAGGCCGACATCATCCTGATACCAAAGCCAGACAAGGACAATACAAAGAAGGAAAACTACAGGCCAATATCACTGATGAACATAGACGCAAAAATCCTCAACAAAATATTGGCAAACCGAATACAGCAATATATCAAAAAGATCATACACCACGATCAAGTGGGATTTATACCAGGGACACAGGGATGGTTCAACATCTGCAAATCAATCAACGTGATACACCACATTAACAAAATGAAGAATAAAAACCACATGATCATCTCAATCGATGCAGAGAAGGCATTCGACAAGATCCAGCATCCATTTATGATAAAAACTCTCAACAAAATGGGTATAGAAGGAAAGTACCTCAACATAATAACGGCCATATATGACAAACCTACAGCAAACATCCTACTCAATGGGGAAAAACTGAAAGCCATTCCTTTGAGGACAGGAACAAGACAAGGGTGCCCACTCTCACCGCTCTTATTCAACATAGTACTGGAAGTTCTGGCCAGAGCAATTAGGCCAGAAAAATGAATAAAAGGACTCCAAATAGGCAATGAAGAAGTGAAACTCTCACTATTTGCAGATGACATGATCTTATACATAGAAAACCCAAAAAATTCCATCGGAAAACTACTAGAAATAATCAACAACTACAGTAAAGTGGCAGGGTATAAAATCAACTTACAAAAATCAATTGCATTTCTATACACTAACAATGAACCAACAGAAAAAGAACTCAAAAAGACAGTCCCATTTACAATTGCAACAAAAAGAATAAAATATCTGGGAATAAATTTAACCAAGGAGGTAAAAGACCTATGCAATGAAAACTATAAGACACTATTGAAAGAAATCGAGGAATACATAAAGAAATGGAAAAATATTCCATGCACATGGATTGGAAGAATAAATATAGTTAAAATGTCCATTCTACCTAAAGCAATCTACAGATTCAATGCAATCCCAATCAGAATCCCAATGTCATTCTTCACGGTAATAGAACAAAAACTACTGAAATTCGTATGGGGCAACAAAAGAGCCCCAATAGCTAAAGCAATTCTGAAAAAAAAGAACAAAGCTGGAGGCATCACAATCCCTGATTTCAAAATATACTATAAAGCTATAGTAATCAAAACAGCATGGTACTGGTACAAGAATAGACACACAGATCAATGGAACAGAATTGAAAGCCCAGAAATAAAACCACACACCTATGGACAGCTAATCTTCGACAAAAGAGCAAAGAACATACAATGGAGAGAGGGAAGTCTCTTCAATAAATGGTGCTGGGGAAATTGGACAGCAACATGCAAAAGAATGAAAGTAGACCATCTCCTATGGGGGATGGGCACAAGGGGTGAAGGGTTACATCCATAAGGTGACGGACAAACAAAAATGTACAACTAAAACCCCACAGTGTTATAAACTATTAAGACATCAATTTAAAAAAATGGTAAAAAAAATAGTCCATAACTGAAAAAAAAAAAAAAAAAAAAAAACCAGGATCAAACAATATACTGCCTCTAGGAAACACATCTCAGTTCTAAAGACAAACACAGGCTCAGAGTGAAACGTTGGAAGACAATACTCCAAGCTAACAGCAAACAAAACAAAGCAGGTGTTGCCATACTTATATCAGACAAAGTAGACTTCAAGATAAAACAGGTAATGAGAGACAAAGAGGGGCAATATATAATGATAAAAGGGACACTCCATCAAGAAGAAATATCACTTATAAACATATATGCACCCAACAGAGGAGCACCAAAGTACATAAAACAACTGCTAAAAAACCTAAAAGGAGATATTAACAACAACACTATAATAGTAGGGGATCTTAACACCCCACTTACATCAATGGATAGATCAACCAGACAGAAAGTCAATAAGGAAATAATGGACTTAAACGAAAAACTAGATGAGATGGACTTAATAGATACATACAGAGCACTCCATCCAAACACAGCAGATTACACATTCTTCTCAAGCATGCACGGAACATTCTCAAGGATAGACCATATGTTGGAAAACAAGGCAAGCCTCTATAAATTTAAGAAGAGTGAAATCATAACAAGCATCACCTTGGACCATAATGCTATGAAACTAGAAATCAACTACAAGAAAAAAACTGGGAAAGTGACAAAGATGTGGAGACTAAACAACATGCTACTGAACAACCAATGGATCACTGAAGAAATTAAAGGAGAAATCAAAAAATATCTGGAGACAAACAAAAATGAAAATACACCATACCAACTCATATGGGATGCAGCAAAAGCAGTCCTGAGAGGGAAACTCATAGCAATACAGGTTCACCTTAACAAACAAGAAAAATCCCAAATAAGCAACCTTAAACTAGACCTAACAGAATTAGAAAAAGAAGCACAAAGAAAGACCAAAGTCAGCAGAAGGAGGGAAATAATAAAAATTAGAGCAGAAATAAATGAAATTGAAACCAAAAAAGTAGAAAAGATCAAAGAGCTGATTCTTTGAGAAGATAAACAAAATTGACAAACCCTTAGCCAGACTCACTAAAAGAAAAACAGAGAAAGCTCAAATAAATAAAATTAGAAATTAAGAGGAGAAATTACAACGGATACAACAGAAATACGAAGGATTATAAAAGAATACTATGAAAAACTATATGCCAACAAATTGGACAATCTAGAAGAAGTGGATAAATTCTTAGACTCGTACAATTTCCCAAAACTGAATCAAGAAGAAATAGAGAATCTGAATAGACCAATCACAAGTAAAGCCTCCCAAAAAATAAAAATCCAAGACCAAATGGCTTCTCTGGAGAATTTCACCAAACATTGAAAGAAGATTTAATACCTATCCTTCTCAAACTATTCCAAAAGATAGAGAGAACACTTCGTAACACATTCTATGAGGCCCACATCACCCTGATACCAAAGCCAGACAAGGACAAAACAAAGAAGGAAAATTACAGGTCAGCATCGCTGATGAACATAGATTCAAAAATCCTCAACAAAATATTGGCAAATCACATATAGCAATATATTAAAAAGATGATACACCATGATCAAGTAGGATTTATACCAAGGACACAGGGATGGTTCAACATCCACAAATCAATCAATGTGATACACCACATTAATAGAATGAGAAATAAAAACCACATGATTATATCAATAGATGCAAAGAAAGCATTTGACAAGATCCAACATCCAATTATGATAAAAACTCTCAACAAAATGGGTATAGAAGGAAAGTACCTCAACCTAATAAAGGCCATATATATGACAAACCCACAGCCAACATCATATTCAACATCGAAAAACTGAAAGCCATTCCTCTGAGAACAGGAACAAGACAAGGGTACCCACTCTCACCATTCTTTTTCAACATGGTACTGGAGGTTTTGGCCAGAGCAATCAGGCAAGAAAAAGGAATAAAAGGAATCCAAATGGGCAACAAAGAAGTGAAACTCTCACTATTTGCAGATGACATGATTCTATACATAGGAAACCCTAAAGAATCCATTGGAAAACCATTAGAAATAATCAACAACTACAGCAAAGTTGCAGGGTACAAAATCAACTTACAAAAATCAGTTGCATTTCTATACTCTAATAATGATCTAACAGAAAGAGAACTCAAGAAGACAATCCCATTTACAATCACAACAAAAAGAATAAAATATCTAGGAATGAATTTAACCAGGGAAAATGAAGTGAAAGACCTATACACTGAAAACTATAAGACATTATTGAAAGAAATCAATGATGACACAGAGAAATGGAAAGATAGCCCGTGCACATGGATTGGAAGGATAAACATAGTTAAAATGTCCATACCACCTAAAGCAATCTACAGATTCAGTGCAATCCCAATCAGAATCCCAATGACATTCTTCATGGAAATAGAACAAAGAAGACTAAAATTCATATGGGGCAACAAAAGACCCCCAAGAGCTAAAGCAATCCCGAGAAAAAAGAACAAAGCTGGAGGCATCACAATCCCTGACTTCAAAATACACTACAAAGCTATAATAATTAAGACAGCACTGTACTGGTACAAAAACAGACACACAGATCAATGGAACAGAATTGAAAGCCCAGAAATAAAACCACACATCTACCGACAGCCAATTTTCAACAAAGGAGCTAAGAACATAAAATGGAGAAAGGAAAGTCTCTTCAATAAATGGTGCTGGGAAAACTGGACAGCCACATGCAAAGGAATGAAAGTAGACTATCTCCTTTCACCATACACAAAAATCAACTAAAAATGGATCGAAGACTTGAAGGTCTATAAAAATCCAGGAAGAAAACACAGACAGTACACTGACACTGGGAATAGAGGAATCTCTTCGAATTCCATGTCTACTTGGACAAGGGAAACAAAAGAAAAAATAAACAAGTGGGACTTCATCAGACTAAAGAGCTTCCGCAAGGCAGAGGAAACCAGGATCAAAATGAAAAGACAACCCACTAGCTAAGAGAAAATATTTGCAAATTGTATATCCGACAAGGGGTTAATCTCCATAATATATAAAGAACTCACACAACTGAACAACAAAAAAACAAACAACCTGATCAAAAAAATGGGCAGAGGATATGAACAGACATTTTCCTAAGGAAGATATACAGATGGCCAATAGGCACATTAAAAGATGTTCAACATCACTAATCATCAGAGAAATGCAAATCAAAACTACATTAAGATCTCACCTTACACCCATTAGAATGGCTATAATCACCAACACAAAAAAATAACATGTTGGAGAGGTTGTGGTGAAATGGGAACCCTAATTCACTGCTGGTGGGAATGCAAACTGGTGCAGCCTGTATGGAAAACAGTATGGAGATTCCTCAAAAAATTAAAAATAGAAATACCTTATGATCCAGCTATCCGACTACTGGGTACTTATCCAAAGAACCTGAAATCAACAATCCAAAGAGGCTTATGCAGCCCTATGTTCACTGCAGAATTATTCACTATTATTCATTATTCACTATAGCCAAGAAGTGGAAGCAACCCAAGTTTCCCTCAACTGATGCTTGGATAAAGAAGATGTGGTATATATTTGCAACAACATGGATGGACCTGGAGGGTATTATGTTAAGTGAAATAAGCCAGACAGAGAAAGACAAACACTGCATGATTCCACCCATATGTGGAAGATAAACTAACACACAGACAGAGAGAATAGGTTGGTGATTACCAGGGGGAAGGGGGTTGGGGGTTGCACAAGGGGTGAAGGGATGCATGTATATAGTGACTGACAAATAACAATGTACAACTAAAATTTCACAATGTTATAAACCAGTATGACATCAATTAAAAAAAAAAAAAAGCAGACAAGGGCCAGCCCAGTGGTGGAGTGGTTAAGTTCGTGCATTCTACTTCGGTGGCCTGGGCTTCGCTGGTTCCGATTCTGGGAGTGGACCTACTCACTGCTCATCAAGCCATGCTGAGGCTGCGTCCCACATAAAAGAACTAGAAGGACCTACAACTAGGATATACAACTATGTACTGGGGGCTTTGGGGAGAAAAAAAAAGAGGAAGATTGGCAACAGAAGTTAGCTCAGGGCCAATCTTCCTCAAAAAAACCCCACAAAAAACTGCAGACATGGGAGAAGCTCTGAAAAGCAGAATTTACCCTTTGAAAGAGACATTTACATTTGTAAGGGAAACCTCTATTTGTAAAGGTATCTCCCTCTCTGCACCAGAAAGAATGGGGGATGACCTTATCTCTAGAAACTCTTATCAATGTGGAAGGCAAGGACTTAAATCTGCATAGTAACTTACGCTTGTTCACTGTGCTTTTCTGGTAATCTCCCATAGCTGACTCTCCCTAACCCCAACATCCTCCTTTTTCTTTAGCTGAAGATAGTATTTAAGATGAGAACCTCTGCCATTCTGGCGAGTTGCTCAGTTTTTCCTGAGTTTCTCCCATGTATACATGTTATTAAATTTTATTTTCTCCTGCTAACCTGCCTTTTAAATTCTTTGACCAGCCATCAGAACCTTAAGGGAAAGGGCAGTGGTGGGGTGGGGGAGCGGATTCTCCCTTTTCCCCTACAACACCAAATTCTGTTACCCTCTGTCTTTAAATCTTTCTCAAATGTATCCTCCCATTTCCATTCCTATCCTGAGTGAAAGACCAGGCTCAGGTTATCAGCTCTCATCTGTACTATATTAATAGCCTCCTAAGATTCCCAAGGATTGTTAACCCATCTTTTGCTCAGAGTTATTCAATGAAGAACACAATATGAAAGAAACTTTAGAGTTAGCACCCTCTCTTATTTGTTGCTTTATACCATCAATCCTCACCCCAAAAGTTTAGAGAGGCTCTTGAGTGATCCAGATTGCTTGAAGAAAGTTCAGACCTAGTGTAGGGCTGTGCCAACCTAAAAAGTCTAAAGCACTTTCAAAAGAGTCAACCAATTGTGAAATACTCCCCAAACTTCCAGTCAATGGCAGAGTAGTCCTGGCAGTACCAGAGTGAGCTGGGACTGACCAGAGTCAGCCTGGCATTACATCCCAAGACAAAGAGAGATCTCTTCTTCTCCCTCTTTAATTTATATCTGACTTGGGATCAATTTTCATGGACTGTAGTGATGGGAGCTAGACAGAAGTGGCACAGGGCTATGTTAACAATATAAAAAGAATTTTCCAGAAATGTTCTATAGGGACATAAGGATATGGCAGTTTACTACCCATGACAAGCGAGAATAAGGTAATATATTTTCTTTTTATCTATGGAGGCTTGTCCAGTAATTTCAGCACAATTACTAAAGTCAGAATGTGGTCTATCCCAATGAAACCATACAAACTGAAATCAGGAGGAGAAAAGTGAGAAATCTGCACTAGCATTTACTCTGGGCTGATTCCCTTGATTCTCTTCCCGAGAAAGAGACAGGAAAAGGAAGAGAGAGAGAGAACATGTGTAACAATGAGAATCAGAAGAGATCTGGGAACCGTCTAGTCTACATCTTTATCTCCATTGCCCAGATAAATTCAATCAGTAAGCCAGACAATACATTTAACTAGCAGTTACAAACTGAGGGTTTTAATAATACCTACGATCACGTTGTGAGGAGGCAGGACATACAGCATACATTCTCATATGCTGCCTTTGGGAGAGAAGACAGTTGCAGCACTGCTGAAGAACAATTTTGCGACAGCTAATTGTACAACTTCTAAGAGATTATCACAGAGATAAACTCTCATAAGAAAGCAAGGACACACACACACACACACGTATGTGTGCAATAATGGCAGAAAGACCGCAAATCATGTAAATGGTCAACAAGAGGGAATTGGCTTAATAAATTGTTGCACACCCATATAAGTAAAATTTAAAAGAATAAAGTAGAATCATATGGAGAGATTTTTAAAATATATCAAGTGAAAAATCTAATTGCAATACATACATATAATTCCCATTTTTGTAAAAAAGGAAATGTATTTTTGAGTGCATGCAAACATATGTAGAGAATATTTCTGGATAGTTATACAATAATTTATCAGTATAGGTTCCCTCTGAAGAACAAGACTACCAGGGTCAGAGGAGTAGGGAAACTTCCTCATCTCTGCCCTCTGTACTCAACTTTTCCTTATATCTGCCTTTCTCTACTGCCTGAAATTTTCCATGAGTATGTGTTACTTTTATAATGTAAAAATACTTGATGAAAAAGACAACTAGCATTTGATGACAGCTTCCCCTATCACATTCTACGCATCTAACTTCACATTACGTTAAAATAAAGCAAACACAATAGATGCCTAACAAACATGCCTAACACACATTTATCTTCTAGCCTACTTTGGCCAGGACTGTTTTCGGCAGCGGGAATACAGTGATGAACAGCTGAAGTCTTTAGTGTAGAAATGAAGGAAGTAATAGTACTAACTTCCAGCCCCCCAACTCAGCTCCCATCCCAGGTCCCATAGAAGGAAATTCTCAGTCATGACATTCTAGAATTAGGATTGTGATTAGCAACGGCCATCGTGTCAGTGACACTTTTTAGACAAGGTGCTGACTCTGCTGAATCCCTGACACAGCTCTTTTCCAGGGAAAGCTGGTGAGGTTGAGTTAGATCTCAAGGCATCAATCATCTAACAGGAAAGATGAGCCACCACAGCAGTCACATCCTGTGACCAGGGCTCAGTCTCCTTTTAGTATTCCCTCTCCTATTCTTACCCTCACAGCTGGGCCAGGTCTTCACCAGGTCCCTCAGGTTGTTACCTCAGGAGTGGGGGACTACTTCTCATTGGCCCATTAACTATGATCCTCAATGGGAAATAGTGGCCTCGCTATTGTTGGCTCAATCTCCTTATCAGGTCTGGATTTTTAGTACAATATTATTCATATTTTTGGTATTGTAACAGTTTATAAATAGGCAGACACTTGCTTCCCTTTCCTCATTCCCCACAGAAAGATAATTATAATAATATTCTTTAGGAATATCCTCAAACAATCATTCTTTGTTGTCTCATGCATATTTGGCCAAGAGTAGGTGAAGTTAACACTCACAAAAATAAAAGTTATATTTTTAAAAAATGTCTAACACTTAAAATGGATGTATTACTTGAAAGAATCTCTTAAACATCTAATGAAGATGTAGATCTCACATTTTACCCTACTCACCCCAGCCTCCTACACCAGAGGTCTAAGGAAAGTATTAAAGGCATACAATGTAGGATGATGGAAAAAGGAATAAGGACACCATAGATGTTCCAATAAGTGACAGAAAATGATGAGGAGAAAGTGGTTCAATAGGCCATCATGAGACAAAGTGGTTCACTCACCCTCATTTCTAGCTGCATGCATCGCTGAACTTCAGGTTAACAGCTTCGATGGGAGGATGGGAGAAGTTGAAAAAGTAGTAAATATGAAGGGGTCAGGGAAAGTTTAGGCTACTGAGCTGATGAGGCCCAGGATGCTGTCTGCCTGGGAGGCATTTTTAATTCTGGAGGAAGTGAGTACTGAAAAGGGCCCAGACAGAAAAAACTGGAAAGTGGCTGTTTAGGTCTTACTCTGGGTTCAAGGACAGATGGGGAAGCCTTTCAGAGGTTTCTTTCCATGTGGCCTGGTCTTGTTCAGTAAAATAGCAGAAGAGGTAAGAATTCTGACAGGAAGTACAGAAGAATAGAGAAATGTAATAGAGCAGTACAAACACAGGAAGTTAAAGAATGAGTAAATATTCATTTTCATCCTCTTATTATTATTAAATAAGTGCCAAAATACTACCAGAAATAATAATACACAGTACAGTCTTTGAAATGACGAATTTTCACTTTATATTATTTGCTAAGGCCATAAAGTATATTAATGTGTGTGTGTGTGTCCACTGGCAGATTTGTGGTTCTGCCATTATAACTCCAAAGTTGAGAGCTTATTTGAAGATTTCTTTTGGTTACTTCCAGAACTTTAGGTCATCATGTGGAAAACTCTACAGAAAACTTTCATATATAAAGTCAAAAAATGTAAGCATTATGTGAAAAATAAGTGTAATCTATGGAATATGTATCCTATATGACAAGCATGGTTAAATTTATAGAAACCATGCATTCAATATTCTGTCACAATATAAAGTTTGGAATCTCCTGGATTAAGACAAATGATATGATTCATGGTAGCACTTCTTATTCTTTCTTTAGATTAAAAAAAAAAATTAGTAATCCTGCACCAGTATCAGCAAAACTTACATCCTGACATACACACACAGATTGTCTATAATTAGAAAACAGCAAGATAAAATAAACTCATAATGATATAATTATATCTATCCAACTGAACATTTAAGAGGAGAAAAATCATTCCATCTCACATTGTGAGCCAAAGAGAACTTCTATACCTCAACATCTTGTTAAACTAATAATAATTTCCATTCAGCTCAAAAAATATTTCAGTGCTACATGCAGTTTTCAGTTACTGAACTAACTGAGTCTGTGGGTATAACATTCATAGTATTCCTCTTTGGCAGGTTATTTACCCTCCTGTTACAAACTTTGATATGTGTTAAATGTAAATGATTCACCATCACTGACTTCCACTGTCAGACCTACCAGTCACCTAGCTCTGACTTGAATAGAAAAGAGGATGGAAAAGTGAAAATGGTCTGAGAGAATGACAGCCTTTCTTGAAGGGCAGATGAAGGTTCAGTGACCTCTGGGCACTCTGGTCCATTCTGGTGAATCACTGCTTTGGGGAAGCAAAAGACCTTGTGGCTCATAAAACCTGATGATGTTAAGAAGAGGGAAGGAATTCACACTTAGACGTCAGGGTCACTGCTAGAAATACAACTTCAAAAATTCAAGGGTAAGGAAAAATACCATATTTAAAAGTGAATTACTAACATTTTTTTCTTTTAAAAGTATTGGGAAAACCCATATCATACAGATGTTCATTACTTATTCAATGTACACCATTGAGAGATAAATAGAACTGTTAGGAATACAAAAATGCCAAGGGTAATTCAACTACTGCAGTGCACGTGTGGCATAACTGATTTCTCATGACATACAATTTTCTAAAAGCTATTCTGTTAGAAGGCAATAAATGAGTGCATAAATGATTTACACTCTTCTGAACCATGGTTATTATTCAGTACTTTATTTTTAAAAATATATACACCCTATACTATTATGTTTATTCTCTAGAGTACAATAAAAACATAATTGAATTTGATGAAAAATAGACTTGATTCTAAATGTAGCATACAGCACACACAGCTACTCCCTTATTTTATCCCTTGTGAAGATCAATGGTCACTTGAGGTGGTTCTGCTCTATGTTCATTTTAATATATGGGCAATAAAATATTTTTGATTAAAAATTATATTCTTATATTCCATGTCACATTTTGTAATACTAACATCTGAGTTTTGACATAAATAACAATTTATGAATGCAAAATACAATATTTTAATCACTGTTTTATTTTTAAATATGATTTCTTACTGAGCAGGTAGGGCAGGAAATTAACTACAGATGGTTTACCAAATAAAAATGAAGCAATCTATAGCAAAAGCATCAGAGTTCAGTGACTTGTTTTGTTTTGATGGAGCCCAAATGCCATTATGAGTGAAGGTTACCTTTTTAAAAATATTTAAAATTTGTTTTAATATAACCATCTCTGAAATTTACATAAATGACTTGTTAATCTATTTAAGCTAATACTGTTTTCATTTATAAGTTCCTTTAGGTTAGAAACTGTGTCATGCAATATATAAATATATAATATATAAATCACATAAATACATAATTACACTAAAGTTTAATATAGTTATTTCATATTTATATATAATATAAATTATAATATACACTCTCTACAGTATGGTTATCATATATATATGCTACCTTTTAAAATACATATATATAGTAAGGGCAAATACATATTAAAAATAAGAGTTTTAATTCTCCCTGTTGAAAATAGGAGAAAAGATTTCCCTCTCTTCCTTTCTCTTAAAGCATTTACCTTAGAATCTTGTAATTATAAGCACTTTTTCATCTCTTTGAAATGTAACCCTTGGAAGGCAACACAGGCCTTTTGTCAGCTTTCTCAGCCAGGACTGTCTTTCTCAATAACCTGGGAGCCATCTTTTCAAAATGAGAAACAACAAGGGAGATAGCTCTCCTATCCCCAAATTCCTGTGCGGGAGTAGGAGCTTAACTTCAGCGGGTGCCTTGTTCCAATCTGCAAAACCACCTCTTGTCATAAAGATATGAGAAGTTTGTTTCTCCTCAGGAAGCCAATTAGCTAATACAGGTGTTCTTTAGCCATGGTAAGTTAGGATGAACTATCTGTGACAAAACGTGCTGTCGAATCCTCTATTTAAGGCTAGTTATTGTTTATCTTGAAAACATGTATGTAATGGGTTACCTACTAGGCTATACAAAGGGAAGTGATTCCTTTCTGAGCAGATTGCCTGTGGTGTGCCTTGCATTCTGGCTCAACGCTTGTTGAACAATAACAGTGTTTTCTTTCTCTTCTACTTTCATAGGGAGGATTTCTGGGATGGGAGATTTTTGTTTTTAATTATAATTCCCCAGCTATCTTTTGAATTTAAGTTATTTATGCCTATTGTTATGATGATGAAAAATTAACTACATTCTCAAATAAAACATGAGAAAAAAAATCATAGGAATATTTCACTTGCTTGGTTCAGTTTCTGTGACAATTCAACATAACTCTACTTTGAATTCTCAAGGGCCCACAAATACATATGAAGACACAGCCCTTTCTATCACAGGACACATGTTAGTGGTAAACTACTCAGCTGTCCTTGCTTCCCCCCGTGTTTGGTAATACTAACTTTTAGAGTAGGTGATGAAGACTAATCTGACAGAGCAACTCTCTACGGAGTCCCCAACCTCCCAAGTAAATGAGAAGGAGACTTAAAATGACAAATATTACATAAAAATAATTTATTTTTAATGTTCTGTTTTCAGTAACTCAAGCAATCCATGACCTTATACTACCATTTTAATATCTTAATTTCAAATTTTTAATTTCTGTGCTTATCTATCCAACAAGAATGTTTAACTCAACACATTAATGAAAAACCAGGCCATCAATATTGGCAAACTCTAAGAAATCATTTAATAGCAATTCTATGTACTTTAATTTATCTATTTGAAGGCAGTGCCTATATTTTCTAGTCTTATTAAAAGTACTAATCTGATAAGGGCAATCGTGTTAAATTTGAGAGGGGAGGGTCTAATCAATCTTTTTTTGGGAAAGTTAATGATAATTAAAACGTAAAATTATCTAAGAGTAGGAAACACTAAAACTAGACTAAATAAAGTTCGTGTAAATAAAACATGAAATCAACTTGTTTTAAAAAATTAGCAAGATTTACCTTGTAGCATTTTGTTCTAGCTTTTCATCAATGTCACTGAAGATCTGTTTAAACTCCAAGTCTCCAGGAAATGAATTTAACAAACAATGTAGGTCAAACGAATTATGAGAATATTCATCTCCCCAATCCATTCTGAGGAACAAGAATAAAAAACACGTCAGTTCCCCCAAAATGAAGAAAAGAAAAACACCTCAGGTTGTGATACTAAACCAAAAATAATAATTCCCATTTATAGGCAAAATGAAATATAGTAGTAGGAGACCTAGGGTATTACTAAGCTAGGTATTTTGTTTTTAAATTTCATGATGTGTGACCTAAATTTTCACACTTCTCTGTGGTTTGAAAGCTGAACAAAACAGCACCCATCAGAGAGTACTTAAGCATCCTGCTGCTTCTCACTGTAACCAAGAGCTGCAAAGGAAATCACAAAGCCTCAAAAACCAGTGTGAACAAGGATGGCTGCAGCAAGAATTCACACCTTCCCTCCACTCTTGTCAGCATACTGACCTGGAAATTGTAGCCTCAGCTTTTTTAAAGTATCATCCCTGGCCCTAGGTATACATGAAGAAGGCAAAATTTTCCTTGAATTCCTCTAGCACCCCTGACAACCTAAGTATTGATAACTGACTAAAACTTAAATATGCTACTCTTTCTAGAGGTATATGTATTTTCCCACTATCAAAGCTTCAATAATTTATTGCATATATATTTACTAAAAGTAAGGTATGTACAGGCACTGCTGTAGGAGTATAAATAAATAAATCAAAAATACTTGAAAACTGTCTAAAATGTTTTGTAGAGGCTACAACATTAATGTTCTTCATCTTTAATTATTCATTTGTGCTAATTTATTATCCTATATTGAAACAGCCAAAGATTTCTCATAGGTCCTATCTGAAACTTCAAAGACATAATCTTGGGATAATGCTTTTATTTTTCTTCAGAGATTCTATTTTAAAAGGAAAACACTCAGGACCAGCCGGGTGGTGTAGTGGTTAAGTTCGTGTGCTCCACTTTGGCAGCCCGGGATTCGCAGGTTCGGATCCCGGGTACGGACCTACGGAACTGCTTATCAAGCCATGCTGTGGCAGGTGTCCCATATATAAAATAGAGGAAGACAGGCACAGATGTTAGCTCAGAGCCAATCTTCCTCAGCAAAAAGAGGAGGATTGGCAACAGATGTTGGCTCAGGGTTAATCTTCCTCACAAAAAAAAAAAAAAAAGGAAAACACCCAACTAAAACATTTTAATATAAAACTATATGGCATCACAAGGTTTGCTATTTGTAAAGTCAATTAATTCCAAATACAGAATAAACATGGATATGCCATTTTAAAATACCAAAATCCTCATACACTTGGATTCTCCTCTTTCAAAATATTTTGCAATAAAAGGTACAATTTGTTATTTGAAAACTAAAATTTACCTGTAATTTGCCATAATAAATATTAATTTGAAATCAGGCTAAAGAAAACAAAAACTACAAGCTAAACGGTAGAAAACTCTATGTCCATCAGAAGTTACACTTCTTTAAGGCACCAAAACCTCAATATTTCCATATAATTTATGCATGTGATATCTTCATATTTCCCTAGCAGCTCAACTAGTTACAGCTATCATCAGAATAGTCATTTCTAAATCCAATGGCCAATATTACTAATAAACAATTCAGTTTATGTATTTTCATATTTTTGAATCATTTTGGGTAGTTCAACTCTTCAAATAATGAGTCATTTGAAAATTTTTGCAAGAAAATAAAATTTCACTTTTATAACGTAACAATTTGATTGGCTAAGCACTCTTTTAGAGAACCCAAACTTATTTTGTTTGTAGCTAGCCTCTCTGTAATAAAACAAGTTATATATCAATACTATGTTCAGAGTTGTCCTAATTTGTCAATACTATAAAGCTTCATTAATTCAGACTCCACAAATGCGAAACTTAAAAGGTATGTATAGAAATCAGCTTAAATATAATAGCAAAATGACAATAATAGATTTGTTGCATATCTTTTGTTGTATATCTACTACGTATAAAGTTCTTTACATACATCATCTTCCTTAATTCTCATAATAACTCTACAAAATAGTTATTATCCTCATTTATAGAGGAGGAAACTTGGGCCCAAAGAGATTAACTAACATGTCCATGTTACACAGGTAACCAGTGTTAGAGGTAGGGTTTGAACCCAGATCTATTTGGCTCTAAAATTTGAGGGTGCTGGTCTCTTGAGAAATGAATCACTTACTGCATATAAAACACTGTTTTGTAGAAACAATATTCAACAAAATGTTAAAATGATTATCCCTGGATATTTAGACTATGGTTGAATTTTATTTTCTTCTTTATACTTAGTGTTTTCCTATGTTTTTGCAATAAGTACTTATTTTATATATAATTAGAAAAAGATACTTAAGAGAGAAATTATCCCCACCCTCAGGTGGCTTATGATCTTTTATTTTACATTTTCTGTCTTCATTTGAAACATCTTGTAACTTTGACACTTCTTTCTTGACAATTCATGTTTATAATTTCTTTCAAAATCTAATTCACAACTTACGTAATTCCTAAATATCTTTGACTATGACCATTTCACCAAACGTTTTCCATTATACTGTCATATTTGTGCTTGTAAATGCTATTAAAAGAAAATCTGTTGTTTTGTATTATTTTGATATTGAATGTGTTGTCTGCCCTTCATTGAAATCATTTCTGGAATCAAACAATAATGGAATGAAACATGTTGAGCATTCAGATGGGGTTGGTGACCATGGTTTTGAAGGATTCCTAATCTACACTGTTATGTGATATTCTCTAACCTCAGTATACAAGTTAATCAATAAATAGAAAGAATGAACTAAAAGAATGTCATTTGATAACAATGATAGGGTCCCAGAATGATGATGCTTCAGAGTTTTCATATGACTTGCATAGATCTGTGATGTTTCCATATCTATGATGATAAAGTGATGAAGGACAAGAGAAGTAAGGGTCACCTTTATAGATTAAGACACAGCAAGTTTAAGATGCTGTGTGACAGGATAAGAAATAACTTGATAGGAAAAATAGAACTAATAGGATGAGAAAATTAACCCAAGTGAATAGGGATGCACTGGACCAAGATAAGAAATAAATAAAGGAGGAAGACTAGACTGCAATAGATGATGCTGAAGTTTGGATTTAGAAGTTTTCTCATTAGAATGGCAGTGGTGAGAAAGAAGCATGCACTGAATGGGCATGAGCACAGGCACCAAATCCTATTTCCTTATACGGTCCTCAGACCCAGAGTATGTCTGATACTGTGCTGGACATCATGAAGGAGCAGAGACAATAAAAAGAATAAGACCACAAGGAAGGGAGCCAGTAGAAAGATCACTGCTATTCTCTAAGTAAAAGACAATTATGAGCTCAACAACAGAAAAGTAAATTATTGAGGGACTAATCTACTTTGGCAATTACTTCAGTGGTATTTCAGAAAGGTAGAAGTACCTTTAAAAATTTTAGGGGGAAAAAGAGGCTGTGAAGCTGTGGATCAAGACACAGCTTTACATTCTGTTTATGTTCCTGTACTTCCAACTATTAAATTGCTATCAAGGAGACAATAATAATTTGACATATTGAATAAAGTCTCTTACCCTAATCCATGGTCAATCAAAAATGGGAGCTATAACTTTTTTTTAAAATATAATAACTTTGTTTTTGAAATTGCTATTCCATAATACTGTTTTTAAATGTTCATTCTCCTGTAATATATCTGATCATTTTTTGTATAAGATTAAAAAACAGTGCTCAATATTTCAAAAAACTATTAATAGTCAACCTGATATTAATTTTTGTCTTTTAAAAATGAGTTATGTTTGAAGAATTATATCTAAGCCAAACATCTGTAGATCAAGTTTCAGCCATAGGCAAATTATGACAATTGAGTTATAAATTCCTAAGAACAGTGACTATAATAAAATATGAATATATTATAAGGACTGCCAGAAAACATTACAATAGGGCAATTACAAAAATCATACCTTATGTGATGAAAAGAAAGCCCACAAAAGTAATTTTGGAATGTCACTTGTCCTTTAACATATTTTAAAATGATACCTTTCTATCCTAAGGATCTTTTTTTCTTTATTTAAACACATAGAATGGTTAGAGTCCTTATTTAATCTTTTTTCTGTTTGGTCAATAATAAAAATCTAGAGTGCCATTCTTCTTACGACCAACCAATACATACTTAAAAAGAAGTGAAAGAAGATAGAAAAACCAATCATTGGGGAAAAGTCTGCACTGAAATTTAGTTAATTAAAGAGGAAACATTTGGACCATGTGCTATTTCCTCTTTGGAAAAGCCCAGTGAAGAGGGTCACATGCCTTCTTAGATCCACGGACAGACTGTGGAATTAATGTGTCCACCAGCTCTGGCTCACCTGAAATTTGACCGTTCAATATCACTGTCTAACCCAAGCACTGTTAATGAGCATGGTAAGGAAGTGGCGTATCTTGATTAATTAAAAATAACTATATATTCCACAAATAAGTTTCAAAATGTTGCATTGTAATAAAATACATTTAACTCTAAACATCATTGACCCAAGAATCAAAAGATTTGAGTCCTGATGCTGGTCTGCTAACATTTATGTGACTTGAGTAAGTCAATCTCTCAAGAGGGGTGGAGCTCACATTCCTTATTTATAAAACAAGGTGAATGGATTTTTAGGCTCTGAGGTTCCTTTTAGCTATAAATTTGTTGTATTCTATAAGGAATGGTAGGAGAAGGATATGTTTCTGAACCCCACAAATTAACTCTTCCAATGGACTATTTCATTCATCAATACCATCATTTTTCCTGTATCTTCGACTCTCAGAGCCATTTTTAATTCTTCCCTTTTCTCTTCCCCAGGACTGCTACATGAAAAGCTGAAGCAGAATCTATAGCTTAGCAAGAAATAATATGTGAAAAGAGAAAATATGAGGCAGCAAGATATTCTTTCATGCTAATAGGTAGATGCCCTATACTGATGTTCCACCCCCAAACCCCTAGCTCCCTAAAATATTCAAGGAGCAGCTAGCTCATTTTACTGGGCTCCTCTGACTTGGCATGCTCTTCACTCAACAAAAGATGTCTGAATCCAACTGACTTTGGGCACTATGCCTCCACAAGGAAAAGGGTGACATTAGGGAATCATATCTTCATACCCATAATGTATCCTTGATCTATTATTCTTTATATTCTTTGTATTGCTGGTTTAGTTTCAGTCACTGGTTTGATAAAGAAGCAAAGTGAAAATAAACTTTGACCAGGTCATCATTCTTAACCCTGGACCAGCCTTTTCTGACTAGCCTGGCTCATTTTTACTTTTCCATCCATATCTAGTCACAAAGTAGTCTTCCTATATCATTCACAAAGTCCTGCCAACATTACATAATTCAAAATTTAACTTTCGCTAAATCTTGAAAGTTTTATGTAGTTCAGTGAACTCATTCATTGAAACATGGATTAAAGATATGATGCTAAAGGGGCCGCCTGGTGGCGCAGCGGTTTAGTTCGCGCTTGGCAGCCCGGGGTTCGCGAGTTCGGATCCCGGGCACCCGCCGATGCACTGCCTGTCAGCCATGCCAGTGGTGGCGTCCCATATAAAGTGGAGGAAGATGGGCACGGATGTTAGCCCAGGGCCAGTCTTCCTCAGCAAAAAGGGGAGGAGGCAACAGATGTTAGCTCAGGGCTGGTCTTCCCCACAAAAACAAACAAACAAACAAAAAAGCTATGATGCTAAATAATAACAATATTAATGATAAGAGCTAACTCTTATGTAGCATTTACATGGGCCATGCACTGTTCTTCACTTCATTTATATGAAATCATTTAATTCTTTCCATAGTCTTATGGGATAAGTACTATTATAACCTCCATATTAAAGACGTAGAAACCGAGGCATAGAGAGGTTCATGACTTGCCCAAGATCACTTACATAGGAAGTGGCAAAGCTGGGACTGAGACTGCTTCAAAGGCTGTCCTCAATCACAATGCTATAAACTGCCTCTCTGTAGAGACTTGTACTTAAAAAAAATTATTTTACCTCATATGTGTTGACTTTATTGTCATATATATTTAACAGATTTCCTTAAAACAATTATAAATTTCCTTCATTATGAAACCGATATAATTTCAAAAAAAAACACAACTTTGTTTTTTCAAGGCTAGCTCCTCCCCTGTGATATTTGAGAGTTGCCAAAAATTTATTTCTTTTCATTGATTACTGGGAGTTGAAATTTTAATGTTTTAGCCTTCCCCAAAGCCTGAGAAATAACCAAACGGATCTCAATTTGTTGATAGTCATTTAAAATACCTTATACCTTAGAAAATAAAGAACTTGTTACTTTATTCAATTTATTTTCTCAACTCTCATTTACATATTAAGATTTCCCCCACAGACTGCTATGCTTTCCACTAATAATTGTGGAAGTTCTGATTATTATAACTACATAGGCTAAAATATCAATATACATCCAGTAATTACTCATATCAACATACTACAGCTATTCAAATCCCCTTTGATAAAATATAAAATACTTCATTGTAACTCCTCTATTAGTAATTTATATGTGTATGTATGAAGTAGAAATTGACAAGATCAGTCAGAATACACTATTGTAGCTTGACAAGCAAACAGAATTAATTGTCATATGCTTTACTCACCAAATCTGACATTCCTTTCTTTCTTTTTTCAGTGCACTTCTCTTTCTAGAAAATATTTTCATTTTAATAACTCTTTATAATCTTCAGTATGCAATCCTACCCTTCTCTTGCTTTAATACAACAGTGAAACCAAGATAATTGAAAATGAATTTTAATTTCAGCATTCTTGTATAACTTGGCACTCACATTTCACATGATTTAAAAATCATAAAATTATTATATATTTTGAGATTTGAACTAAATTGTCACAAATCTTGGGGTTATGATTAACTAATGAATTTTCAAGTCTAGCAAAATCCTATTAATTTGGAAAATAGTACATCTGCATTAGTGGCAAGCTTAAGTTACGGAGCACTTTTTAAAAGGCAGTTGTACTATGTAGCAACTGGGAATAATAACAAACATAGCTTGTGAGATGCCAGTTACATTTTTAAGGAACTCTTTTAATAATTAGATAAGAATGATTTGAACTTAGCACACGCTTTGCATGCAACCGGTGCTTCTAAAAGATTTAGGGTTCTTAAAGTATGTTCCAAGGGTTTAAGAATTTCTCCTAAAATATTGTTAATAGTATTAATTAGCTAGTCATATTAATGTGATACTGTTCTCCTAAATTTTGGTAATATTGTTAACATTAATTTGATGACTAAATCTATCCATTGAAACACCCTTTTATGACTTTCAGGGCTTTGTTCCATCAATTATCACTAACTACTCCTATATCATCAATATGCCTTTCAACTGACTATAAACATGTTCAAGTTTCTTGCTTTTTAAAAACCAACAAAACTCCTCCTTAGGAACCCCTTCCTTTCATAGCCTAGCATCTCAGAATAGCAGCCCGTATTTCCTAATATTATGTTCTCATCTCTCACTCACTTCTCAACCCAGAGCAATCTGGTTTCTGCCTCTATCCTTATAGTGAAACTGACAAAATATTTTTCAGTTCCTATCATACTCAATCTCTGCACTATTTGGTACTGATAGCTGCTCCTTCCTCAAAATTGTCTCCTCTCTTGTCAATTTGCCTAAGTATTATGCCTCCCTAGTTCTCTTCTTGTCTCTCAAACCATTTGTTCACAGGCTCCTGGTAGGAGTCCCCACTTTGGGTAGCTGGCCAAATACAATATTTCATTTTTATCTGATATATGGTATTCGGATACACAATGGTGGCCCATTTCTATGCTAGAGGACCCAGCTTTCCTGGTCATAACTAATTGATCCAGGGTTAGACATTTGACCCAAGCTGAACCATCAGATGCATACTAAATAAATTCTGAACTTTGGAATGAAGGCATGGAATGAGAAATCACTGGTGGTAAACGAATCAAGTTAAATCCAGCCTCCCAAGAGAAGGTGCACGGATTTTTTTGGCTGAGGCCCCTATAATTGCCCAGTTCCTGTCCTTCTCTGACTGATTCCTCATAGAGTTTTATTTTGGTTCTGTGAGATACACACAATAAATTCTCTCCCTGCTCCACTGCCCAACAGCCACTTTTTGGTTTTCTGCTTAAATTAACCGAAGTAGTTTTTATTAAACTAATAAACATCTGGATTGGCTCCTCTCCCATCTCTGCCATTAAACACTGATATTCACCACAGGGTTCCCTCTAGACCCACTTCTCATTTTAAATATTTTCCCTGATCATTCTTCATTCAATGCTACTGCTTCTTTTTGTGTAATTTTATCATAGTAGATTTATTTTGCTTTTTTTTCCACTAAAGTGTTTTAATTTTTAAAAATTTTTACTATTATTCGTTGGATTTTCTCCACCTCAGACCTCAAAAAGTCTCTTCCTATGAGCTCTCATGTTGTAGTCTTCCCAAATTTCCTTATTCTCTTTGCCTGACCTGTGAAAGAGAATACAAAAATTTCTCTTCCCCTTCTCCTCCTATCCACTTCATGCTGGAGTTCTTGATCCTCTTATTCTACACACTTCTCTTAAGTAACCTCATTCATCTATTATCTCGATGCTGAAAATTCAAAGTCTATATTTCTAACCCTAGTTCCTCCTTCAAAACTTGCATATTTCCAAGCACTTACAAGATAATTCTACTTTGCTGATTCAAAGGTCCCTTAACACCAAATGTTCAAAATTTAATTCCAAATCTTTTCCTTACACTGGCTTCTCTTCCTATGTTATAGGGTCACCACCTATCTAATTTCCCTCTCCCTTGCTCTAGTATCTTAAATCAGGTGTCAGCAAACTATGGCACTGCCTGTTTCTTCTATGGCCTGCGAGCTAAGAATGGTTTTCACATTTCTAACAAGTTGTAAAAATAAAAAGCAAACAAAAAAGAATATGCTACAGTGGCCATATGTGGTCCACAAATCCTAAAATATTTACTATCTGGCCCTTAACAGAAAAAGTTTGCTGACCTCTATCTTAAACAGTCACCAAATTCTTTGACCCTTTCTATCCCTAAAATCTTAAATGGTCACCAAATGCTCTCAAATTTGACTTCCCCTTCTTTTTGCTACCAGTGTCCCAAATCTGAGGTTATTTCTTGCTGAAAAAAAAAGGAAAAACCTCCTATCTGGCCTCCATAACTCACATGCTGTGGAAAAATAAGAAACATATTTGACTTTTGCTCCCTGTCTCCCCTACCCACTTCCTTACTTTGGCCTGTACATCTCTTCCATTTGGCCATTTCTGAGTTGTATCTTTTCTAATAAAACTGTAATCAGAAGTATTGCTCTTTCCTGAGTTCTATGAGTCATTCTTAATGAATTATTGAATTTGAGGGGAGGTTGTAGGAAACCCTGAATTTGTAGTCAGCCAGGCAGAAGTGGGTTTCCCCTGGAGAACCCATTTGAGGCTCACGTCTGAAGTGGGGGCAGTCTTGCGGGACTGAGCCTTTAACTTGTGGGGTCTACGCTAACTACAGGTAGTTAGTGTTAGAATTGAATTGAATTGAATTGTAGGACACTCAGTTGGTATCTACTTTGCATACTGGCATTAGATTCCTCATTTTACAAACCAAATCAGATCATTTCACTACTGTGCTTAAATACCAATGACGGTTTTCCACAATGCCCAGGCTCTTTATCTTGTTTTATACATAAAGCTCTTCATATTTAATTATATTTTTCTAATAAAAATGCCCTTGACTGACATCTTGAAATAGTCTTCTAGCTATACATCCCCCTACAAAGGATGTTTTCAGTAGAAAATCATATTTATGGAAGGCATTTACTTCATCAATGTAGATAATACTATTTATAGGCAACATATAACTATAATAACATCTTTAAACAGAAAAAATTATCTACATTTGTGGTGTAAACCATTTTTAAATGACTTTCAACAACTTAAACCATTTTTAAAAATAGTGTGAAAAATTATGAAAATATACTTGTGGTGAAAACTTAGGATTTAACATTCAAGCTATCGCATAAAATTTTTAAAAGTGATACCTTAAAACTCTTTCTAGTTTCTATCTACAAAAAAAGGAAATTAGATAAAAATGACCTTTAAGGACCCTTCAAGTTTTAAAATTCTATTATTTTAATCATGTGATCTATTTCTTTAATATTTAATCTTCTGTTATATCGCCTTTGCAGTATACTTTTTAGTTCTATAGTTCAATAGAAGGATAATTTGTTGTTGGTTATGAACCAATTCATATGAAATGACCTGAAAATCTATTTAAAAAGCAATCAGTGAAAGTAAATATTGGATTTCTTCATGTTAAATCTGAAAATCCATCACTATACATGCTTTTTACTTTATTTGCTGCTTAACATATCTCAACAGTGAATCTATCATATCAACATAGTCATCATGATCCAAGCTGCAAATAATAGAGAGTGTCAGTGTCAATTTTGCTTTCTCACACTTGCTTCCCTTCACTTCATCTGATTTTAATAATCCCTGTCAAACCACAAACAGTTCAAATTACCTTCATGACACAGAAGCTTTCAAGGAGCAGACAGAATCTCAACTTTCATTTAGCGACTACAAAAGAAAGCTGTCCAGCTGGACAAATATTATTTCCACACTTGACAATCTCTACAGTTGAGCATGCATTTTAATTTTAACTAAACCTGCCAGGAGTTTGATATGAGCTTCTTGTTTTGTGTAGATTGACTCACAGAATTAACAGACCAATGACTGTAATTGTGATGAAAGAACCCAGCATTTTTCTACTAAAAGATGAATCATACACCAAAGTTGAGGGATCAAAGTGAACATATAAGAGGTAATGTGGAGGCATAGATTGTAGGAGGAAAACTACTTAAAACAAGAGCTTTAATTACTAAATAAAATCCAAAGATACAGACTACACTCTATGAAAAGTAACAGCTAATAAGTAAAAATAAAATGAAAAAAGTTAAAATTTTACCCATAGATACCATTGAGAAACAGGTTCTAAGAATGAAATCTAAAGAGTTTTTTAAATTGCTTTGGATTGACTTGACTTCACAGTCAAATTTCTAAAACAGTTCTATATGTCAAATTATAATAAAACTGACGTTCTTGACAAGATATTAAAAAGTCCACTCTATACTAATCAATGTGCCCTTGTACACACAATGTGAAATTTCAAAAATGTCAGAGTAAAAATAAGTTTGTAGAGGAGTATTAGAATAAAAGCATGAAAAACTATAGTAAGGACTATTTTATCTTTGAAGTTTAATTTATTAAACTTAAGTCTAAAAGTTTCAAGTGGTAAAATATTTCTGGAAACATTTCCTGTCTAAGCTGGGCCTGAATACCTCCTAGTTATCAGAACCTCGCAATTGCCAAACGTCAAATCTTCCCTCCAACCTGCTACACTTGACACTTGTGCCAGGCTCTTCCTTTCCCAAAGGCCAATCCATTGGCTATTAGAGCACTGTTTCTCCCCCATCCTATCCTGGACAGTTTCCTTTAGCAGCAACTTTTCTTTCTCTTCTCCTTGGTCCTCTGACTGGACAATGTCATCCACATCCATGTCTTCCGCTACAACCTGTGTGTTGGAGCTCCTGTTCTAACTATCCAACTCCATCCTGGATAATTCCCTTGGATGTCTCATAGACACCTCAAACTCAACATGCCCCCAATTTTATTATCTTCCCTCTGAAATTTCTTCATTTTCTTGACGTCCCTACGATAGTTAACAGCACCACTATCAATCTAGGAACTCATGTTACAAATGTGGGAGTCATCCCTCACATTCCAACATTCTTTCACCAATCCCGTAGCCAAATGATTAGTCTTCCCTCTTGTCTCTCACATCCATCCATCTCCTCATATTGTTCCTGTGTAGGTTCAAACTCCATCATCTGGATTACTGCAGCAGTTTCCTAAAGAGTCTCCTT
Source organism: Tapirus indicus (assembly GCA_031878705.1). Lineage (NCBI taxonomy): Eukaryota > Metazoa > Chordata > Mammalia > Perissodactyla > Tapiridae > Tapirus > Tapirus indicus. The sequence continues at coordinate 19,345,643 of CM062925.1, forward strand.
ATTTTCTGCATCATCTCCTTGTAACTCATTCTCTGTCCTACCACCAGAATGATCTTTGTAAAACAGAGAGAGGAATCAGCGTTTACAGCAAGATTTTAACTTTAAGTGACTGGAAGAAAAGTCATATTCTTAAGAGTAAGAAAGAAGAATAAGAAAGAAAAATAAGAGGAAAAAGTGAATTTTTAATTTGTAGAGGAAAATGGAGTGTTCATTCTAGAAATAATGAATTTGAAGTACAAGAATTATAGTCATGCATAAACATAAAGTAATCATTAGGAAAAAGGTAAATGGGATTTGGGAAGGAGGGGATGAATACATATATACATAAAAGAACTATATAATTTATCATCCAAACCAGAACATTTTTTTAGAGTAAAAGGTGTACTGAAAAGAATTAAAATTATATAACTTCTAAATGTATATTTACTAGTCAATTAAGTGGTTTTACTTCATTAGTGGACCTATATAATAATTATATTCAAAAATTGTTTTCAGAAATAACATTCTTTCAAAAAAATTCTTATGACTGTGCTCAGTAAAGTAAAAAATATTTACATTATTTGGACATTAAAAATATATAAACAGATGATTCTTGACACATGTTCATATATTTTAATCAATTTCTTACTTGTACCTGTCTCTCACAGAGATTTTTCTGAAGAATGTATTTTTTAAAATATGATTGTATTATTTTAAAATTTTTCCAAGTTACATCTTATGGTTAGTAAATTTTAAATGTTGATGCCTTCAACTGACTCTTCTATATACTCTTTCTCAGGTGCTAAGCTACCTAGTAAATTTATTAAGTTCAGAGCAAATTTTGCTAGTGGAAAATATTGTCTATTTTAATTTTTAATAATGAAATACATAAATATTTTAGCTAAATATTTTCGCAGGTACTATTTTTTTGGCCTCCATGCAAAGTGCCTTTTTTTGACCAATAATTTAAAGAGAAAAAACTCATCAAATAAATATTTATGATTATTTTGAATGTTTTGCTTAATTTAGATACTGCAAACTTGTAGGCTTTCCCAGTTCAACTTCATTCTGGAACAGAATATAAATTTATTCAATTAAAAATATGAACTTCATCAAAATATTTTTCCCAAAAGTCTAGATATTTCAAAATACAATTATGAAATTTTACAATTAAATCTTGTACATCATTTGTGCTCTCATCATTTAATTTGTTTGGTCCCTTCTTTGATTTCATGGGGATATATTTCAAGGTCCTCCTATTTGCAAGTTTTGTTTTCAATAATTGCAATTCCCTAAAAGCTTCACATAAACTGAAATTTTTTGCCATCCATTTGTTGAACACTTTGATTAAAGATTTCTAATAGATTTTGAAGAAACTGCAACCAAAATTTAGAGGGCTTTTTTTTTTTTTTGTGGGGAAGACCAGCCCTGAGCTAACATCTGTTCCCAATCCTCCCCTTTTTGCTGAGGAAGACTGGCCCTGGGCTAACATCCATGCCCATCTTCCTCTACTTTATATGGGACGCCGCCACGGCATGGCAGACAGGCGGTTCGTTGGCGGGCGCCCGGGATCCGAACTCGCGAATCCCGGGCTGCCAAGCGCGAACTAAACCGCTGCGCCACCAGGCGGCCCCATGGAGGACTTTTTACAAAAGTATTTAATACTATGGTAGGACACTTAAGTTGATTTACAAACTAATTCTTCAGAGTCTCAAACATATCTAAAATCCGAAAAGAGAAAGTGTATACTGCCATGCTTATTTTTGTTTTATTCAACATCAGTCTAATCATAAAAATTGATAGGCTGGTTATTTTGTGTAGTATAAACATATTTGCACTTTTTTGACAACTACATCTTCTACTTAGCTTGATAGATTTTGCAGATTTTTTTGAGTGGAATTATGAGTTAGCATGTGCTTCAAAACATATTTCAAGTATTGTTCTCTCCATAGGTTCTAAATTTATTATAAAATTTTTATGATGTTATGTTCTACCACAACATATTTTTAGTATCACTAAGACCAAATAATTTTATCATTTATGTTGCATTTTGTAATTCAATTTACAATAGTATTCACAATAATGTCAAGTGTTTGACCTTTGAAAGAATGAACTTCTAAATGCTTTACTTTGATTCCATAAATTAGACAAGAAACTTGAACCATTATTGGAATTAATTGATTTTTTTATTAGAAATATCCAATGATACTGTTGTAAAATTGGCATCATCTGTTGGTAAAGTTCTTTTATTGTTTCACCTTTTATACATGCACAAGAAAACTTGAAACTGAAAATGAGAGAAATTAATTTAGAACAGTCACTTGATCTAAAGGAAAAGTCATGTTTCACAGAGTGGTACACAAATGTACTTTCTGCAGCTAAGTATTAAAATGTAGTATTTTCAGGCACAGTCTTAAAATAAGACTATGCAGTAGATATTGATACTTCTTTAGCAGATTCATGTCTTCTTGTTTTCATGTAGTCAGTGATGTCATCACATTACCCACAGTAGGAGTTACACATCAATTCTTTTCAGCAAGTCAAAGGAAATTCAGTACTAATTTTAAATGTGCGCTGCTGTTTTGTTTTTTTAATCTCTGTCGCCAAAAAGCTTATTACAAAATAAAAATGCGTCACCCAACAATAAAATAAATAAGTAGTTGTAGGTTTCTACCATATGATACATGATAAAATCCTTGTAGCAATAGAGTTCAGACTGTATTCACTCTATGGCAAGACTAAATAAAGGCTGGGAAACGTTATGCAATACAGGGGCCAGGGCAGGGGCCCAGCACAATTTGCTGACACATCAAGTGTCCAGCAGGGGTGACAGCACCGAATACTTCTGTCACCATCATCACCCAAGATCTGAAGAAGTAGCTGTACCTAACTGCTCATGCCAGAGTGCATTCACTTTATCAACAAGCACCCTTCATGCTGCCCTGGAAAAAGATGTGTTAGCTCTTATTACTTCTGGAACAAATCTGAAAGAAAAATGGTTACCTCTAATTTAACCATATGTTAAAGTGAGAATTCTGTTCAGTACACTGGCATCTCACATCATACATGTCAGAATGTAGAAGTACAAAATGTAGGTCTACCTAAACCTATCCTGGTTTCTTTACATGCAACTATTAACAATACTTCATTCAAAAATGAAAAATCGGAGACAAAAGCTAAACCAGATGACATACTGAGATAAAAGGCATAAAATGGAACTATCCTGGGCAAAGTGAATATATGATGTGATGTCAGTATATATAATTTACGTAACAATATACCATATACAAAATGGAACTTATGTACCTACAAAAAATGATAATCTAGCTCTGTATGACATGACATGGAAAGATTTCCAGAACACAGTATTATCTCATTTTAAAAAGTAAGTTATAGAACTACATACACAGCATGACACAGTATAATCAGTATAATACTTTCAAAAAAACAAACAAACCATCCCAAAGAATCAGGAAGGATACTCAACAAACCATTAACAGTGTTAATCTGTGGGTAGTGGAACGGAAAAGGGACAGGAGAAGAGGGAATTTTTACTCTTTATAATTTTCTATTTTTGTTTGGACTTATCAGAATGAGCATGTCGACACATGACAAGCAAAAAGAAATAAAAAAAATATGACAAAGTATTAGCTAATTTAGGATCAACCAAGTGGTACATGGAACAAATGATCTAGAAGTCCTGCAGTGGGAAGTTCCCCATGGGCATATGGAGATAGGGAAGCCAGGCTACTAAGGAAAGGGAAGAGAAAGGCAGTTCTAAAAGTGGGAACCCAGTGATCTTCAAAATCGATAGCCTCACAGGACTCACACTTGGAGACATTTAATCTATCACTATATATAGGTTCAAATGCTCACCAGTTCTGGGAATGACCCAACAATTAGTGAAGGGAGAACATAAGAAGCCTCACCCAGACAGTAACTTGTGAAGTAAATAATGAGTTTGTCTCTTGCTTATTTCCCTCCTCTTCCACAGCCTCGGCTCTTACTAACTTCTCATTGCCAAAGTGTAATTAGGTCCCCAACTTGAGGTTTCTTTCTATGTACTGGGATCCCACTCCTAAACCCCACCCACAGCTACCTGCTCCAGATTCATGAACCACCACCAACAGGGTATTCTGGTAATTAAAATGATGAGAACATCCTTGGAGCATACACAAATGGGACAGTTTTAGGGAACCAGAGCAGAAAATTCATGGATAAAAATAGTGAAGATAAATTGAAAAGATATGCTATGGCCAGATAGGTATGCTAAGGTCTTTTTCCCCTGGGAGGAAAATATTTGGACTTTATCCTGTACAAAACAGGGAGTCACAGAATGTGTTACTAAGGCAGTACATGACTAGTGTTTTACAAATATTGATCAAACATGGTGCTAAGATGGTTTGGGGTGGGGTGAAAGAATAGAAGTAGGAAGATCAATTGGAAGGATAGTGAATTAATCCAGAGGAAGGTGATGATGAAAAGGAAGAGGATATAGCCATGAGAAAAGGAAAGATAGTTTTGAACTGACTAGGTATGAATAGCTAGCTTGGGGCCGGGCCACTGAGTGAGGCAGGCAACTATAGCTAAGAGAAAACCAGGCAGGTGTTACATGTCCCAGGCATCAACAAGCTAAGACTTTAGACCCAGGTGATCAGAGAAACCAAACAGGACAATGTGAAAATTATAAAGTAATGTTAAGAGAAAGACAATTTGTGGATATGTCATTAGAAACCTGCAAAGGGTAAAAGCCAGGGTGTGGCTCTTCCTGGGCAATAAAAATCAGTGCAAGAAAAGCCCAATGATGACAGTAATGGCTAAGATAAAGAGGTAGGTATCAGACAGAGCAGGGCACACTTGTTGTCGAAGGTTCTTTGGTCTTGCTGAAGGCAGCCCTAGATACCATGCAGTGTGTATCCATGCTAGCCTTCAAGAAGCTAGCAGAGGAGTGGGTGACTCCTATGGTTGCCCACAAGATTTTCTGCTGGTTCGAGCCCAAGGATAGGCCAGGGTAGTGAGATGAGGTTGTAGGGAAGTTTATGTAGTAAGGGCTACATTATCACAATGGAAACTCTGAAATTTTAAACCGGATGACAGAATGGTAGTTTAAAAATAGATTTTAAAAACTTAGAAGGAAAATGGTGATAAGAAGCAATGGCAAATTCAATTTTACACATGATGATTTTGAGTGGATTATACAAATGGAAATGTCCAGAATAGAGACGGAGGAGATATATGAGGGGAATGCATGAGAAAGTAGAGTGCTCATAATATCACACTGAAGTTGTGGAGACCAAGCCTCACAGTATTTTCAAATTTTTTGGAGTATGACCCACAGGTTAAAAAAATGCATTGCAATCTAATGTGTATGTGTACACACACATATCTTGAACAAAAGCTTCATGAAACATTACTCACCCCTAAAACTTGCTTTGATATTTTCTATTCTACTCTATTCCATTCCTTTTCCTTTCTTCTTTTTTTTTAAATGCTGCCCACAGTCTCTGAATTGATTTCAGCACCTGCATTTTGGCTTAGAGATTTTTGATTAAAGAGATCTTTGCAATAATTTTGTAGAACCATCTGCCAAGATATGACTGATAAATCCAGAAGAGGTGTTCTTTGAGATAGGATAAAAGAAAGAAAAGCAAAAAATTAAGGATTGGCATGGGGACCACTAACAGTAGTATGTCAGAGAAAGGCCAAAGAAGATAAAGAAAATGGGATCAGAGGATGGAAAAAAACAGTATCAAAGAGGACAATGTTGCAAAAAGGAATGGAGAGTCAACAAAGATTTGTTTTCAGTTCATGTCTTTGCCTCTACTGCAGTATTTCTCAAAGTGTAGTTCAAGACTAATTTAAGCAGAATTATCCCAGCCATCTGTTAAAAATTCAAATACCTGGGCTTCACTGCAGGCCTAGTGAACTGAACTCTCCGGATGAGGGTCCTGGAATCGGCAATTTATAAGTTTCTCTGGGCATTCTTTTCATCAAGTATTTTTATTCCAGTGCCTTTCAGAATCAGCTTTCAAAATGCATACTTTCCAGGAATATGCAGTCTCACTTCACACATTAGATGTGTTCTTGAAAAGTTAAGTGAGTACCTTGCACTTGAGTACTTGTACACCAAACCATTATTCCCCTAAAGACTACCATGATTAATTTCAGAATTATGTTCACCCAGAAGGAAATAAACAAGCTTCTGGAGCATTCAGCCTTTAAACAAACATTCTTTATCCATCTAATTTTTCTGTATTACTTATGCAAGTGGTTGGTCAAATGGGCTTACAATCTCCATTATTTTTATTCAGTTTAAAAGCACATATATTTAAAAATTCAATATAATGTCAACATATTTCATTCTGATTTTGAATTGATTTCACTGGACTTAACTGGTTAGGTACCACAGTCAAGTGGCATTTAGCAGAACTCAGGCAGGAAGTGCCACAGGGAGATGATTTTCAGAAAACACAAAAACTGAAGTTTGTGATTTGGACTCTAACAGCAAAGATATCTCTTTACATAGTTAGCTCTGCTAACAAAAATATTTGTCACTTTATTACCAATTGATAACCAAGAAGTATGAGATGTGAATCAATTTTATTCTAAGATGGGAATCCTAGCTAACAACAATAACAAAAACTACAATAGCTAACATTTATTCACTTACTTCATATCAGGCCCTGTTCTAAATCCTTTAAATGGATTAACTCATTTTATCTTCACAACAATCCTGTGAAGTAAGTACCATTTTAGACCTCATTTCCCGGGATGATATAGCTGAGGTACAGAGAGTTGTGTAACTTTCCTGAGGTCCCATAGCTAGAAATAGGACCTGAGATTCAAACCAGGTAGCCTGTCTCCAAAGTCTGTACTCAAAGGCAGTGTGCTACACTGTGGTTGTAGGAAAGTCTCAGATGTTGAAGCAGTTAGCTGCCACTGTAGAGAGAAAGTCTTGCTGTTTATATTCTGGGATTTTCTTTTTTTTCCTTCTGTTCTTTATACAATTGATTTCAAGATAACCTGGGTCTACCTTGGATCCCTGCTCTTGTTTAGTTATTAGATCTCTTTCTAACGCACTTTATGTATGACAGGAATACCCAAAATAGCATAAAGATGGGAATTCAATATCACATTACACATAAAAATAGAAATCTACTTTTAAAAAATACTTAATTCTGTATATAAGGGCAGGATAGCATAATGGTTTAGAGCTGTGCTTCTCAAATTTTAACAAACCAATAACCTGGGAATCTTGTTAAAAAGTGCAGGTTTTTAGCATGTTGGGGATGGGGCCTGAGATTCTGTATTTCTAACAAGTTCCCAGGTCATGGTGATAACTGCTGGCCTGGGGACTACATTTTGAGAAGTGAGGGCTTAGAGTGAGAGCTCTGGAATAACACTGCTTGTGTTTGAATCCCAGCTCTGTTATTTACTAGTTCTGTAACCTTCTCCTGTGTGCCTCTACTACATCTGTAAAATAATGAGATCATTCAAGGGTTGCTATGAGGATTACATGAGATAATCCATGGATAGTACTTAGAACAGTCACTGGCATATAGAAAGCACACAGTAAATATTATCTCTTAATATACAGAAGCTATTAAAAGCAGATATTGTATCCCAGTAGAAAGCCATTTATAGAATTGACTGATGTAGCAGAAACACTAAATAAAATTTCATCATTCTTTTCCAGGCAGTCACTAGAACATCACTGTACAGTGAAGGACATTAAATACATAAGCTGGATCCACTACCCAGCTTTATTAAATACATAAATCTAAAACTGCTCTAAATAAATTTGCATGAAGTTGGCTTGGCCTATAAAATCTAAAGAGAATATTTTGTTTCTCTGCTTTTTTATATTGCAGGTATACACTGAGTTCCAATTCATTTATTTGAATAGCTTCCTCTGAATTCAGACACAGCCATTTTTGTTTAAAAAATTTCATTTTTATCAAATAGAACTCAGAACTAGTATTAGTATGAACAATAATACTGATTTTAAAAACTTCTTCAAACAAAGGCACTAGTATAGTTTAAATAAGCTTGGAGGATTTAGTGAAAACCTTCACAGACAGCTGTACACATTTTCAAACCATTATACAATGCAGTATAATTGGCTCTTGCTACTGAGGACTAGGGATTAGAAAAAATTATTTGTCAGAATTGTGATAATTTAATAATGATGTGATATGGGAGGCTCCAGTGGGCAGGAAAGGTAACGTTAGGACCAGAAACGAAGATAAAATTTCACACCATCGTCCCAAAGATGAAAAACTATTAGAAAACTATTAGAAATTTCTCAAATTCAACACTGCTTGAAAAATAAAGAGATAGAAGGAATGGAATGGAATATACCAGAAAAGAAAGATTAATGTTTGCCCGGTCATTGATAAAAACCAGAAAGGGAAAAACCTGGTAGTTTCAGTCAAGGAGGAGATGAGAGCTATGAAGTGTTTTGGGTTGGTCAGTATCTTTATGAGTCAGCAATAAAAGATCAATAAATAATTTGCTTCTCTTTTCATCTTTTATTTCTCTTAGACAGGTGATGAAAACGACAACTATGAGACAGATTCTAATACGTTTATTTTTCTAAATTAAAACTAGAGCCAGCACAGGCAGTGCAGACCTGCCCTGTAAGATCACGACAGATAAGAATCAAGGAAAAAGGAGGAAGCTGGGGGAGTAGATTATTCACTCCCTCTTATCTTCCCTTTCTTTCCCTAAAGAATGTTCCTGGCTGCTTCTTTAATGTCCGGTGTGGTACTAGAAATTTTTTTTAACACATAACACAACATATCAGATTTTACGTTACATGTTACTTTCTATAACAAATGTGACTTTAAAAAACAAGATTTTACCCTAAAAAAACCTGCATAAAAGTGCTTAAAGGCGTGCCATATGGAAATTTTTAAGGCAGGGTTTACCTATACTCAACGATATCGAATAAGGATTCTTCAAATGAAATAATTATCAGGTTTAACTTGTACTTTTAGTGAAAAAAATATTAATTGTGGCAACTGTGATTCTTAATATCTATAGAGGTGATAACCAACAAGATCAAATGGTTAGGATTCTATAGAGGTACAAGAAGACAGCGTGAACAGAAGTACATCATCATGTCTTCTTAATTAGGTTTATATTGGTCTGAGTCAAATTCCTGCAAAACAGAAATTTACTGAAATGCCTGAGCTAACTTTTTCCACTTACAATGCAGGTATGAGCTGTCTCTCAACACCAGAGAAGCAAGGAATTCCACTTCAGTGTGACCTATTTATGCCTCTCAGATTTATCATATGCATTTTTTAATGACCCCGAACCACAGGAAATGTAGAAACTATTTGAAAAGCTGACATTAAGGTTGTGACACCAACCAACACAATAAGAGAATTTAAAGTTAAACTGACACACAATCCCCAAATCAGTCTGCTACACTCCTAATTTAAAAACCAGTTACTACGTGAAATAGTGATGGCATGTCAGCCTCTGCTTTGAAACTCCTGAATTTTGTCATTTGGTGTTTGTGTCACAACCTTAATATTTATTTAAATATACTTTTTAATATCTATTATTTAAAAAAATCTTTGAATTGAAGATACTCCTAGAGCTTTGAAGAAGCCAACCTCAAAGCACTGTATTCCTAGTGTGCCACTTTTATTAGAAGTGGTGCATAAAACATTTGCTGTTGACAAATCTAATTCATTAAAAGGTGAGATGGATGCATTTTAAAACAACTGGCTGGCATCATTATCTGCAGCGCCTGTCATAAATTATTCCTCTTTTCCCTTTTGAGTGAACTTGTCACAGTTCCTTTTCAGAGTCTGAGTGTTGTGCCTTATAGTCAATGCTCTCAACATGTTTAGACAAGTCATAAGTTAAACAAGCAGTGGTACTTTATTTTCTAGAAATGAGAAAGGGTAGCAGAAATACTTACAGATGATTTCATTCAATTCATTGATTTTTAACTAAAGACAAGTAAAGTTAGTGGTGGTTTCATCTCACACAAAGGATTTAAAAATAAAACTATACTATTTGGGTAGGAGGGAGAATTTCAAAGAAAGGAACATAAAGAGAGATTCTGGCAGCCCTGCTGCACTGTTGTGCAGAAGACTTAGTTTAAAATTGAATTGTGCTTCCCCTGACATCGGAGATCAGGGACATCAAAAGGTTGACAGCTGGCTGGCACACTAACTTCCTAAAGGAAAATGCTAACTGTATTTCTCTTAAAGGCCAAAGGAATAGAATTATAGAAGTCTTCAAGGAAAATGAGTAGGCAGAGTACAAATTATTCAAAATATGAGAAAAACATCTCTTACCTAATTTTGTTTCAGAAGACTCTAAGAATGAACTGGTCTTCTAATCCTAAGTAAGTAGAAAATTATTTCCTTCTGAGTTGTCAGTAGAGAGTTGCCCTTTCTTTAGTATCTTCAGCAGAGTTATTTCCAAAATATACAAAACGCACCTATAAAATAATTAGATAAAATGTTATCACTGCCAAAATGGAGAGGGCATAGTCACAACATTAGTTGTCTACACTGGTAGTGACAGTACTATCATTAAGTTAGGACATACAGGCTTGCACCAAGAGATGCTGGAAATACATAAAGACAAGCTGAAGTTGGGGTACCTAAGAAAAGCTTATTAACAAGAGGATTCATAGATTATAGGCACATGTATAACAGAGGCATCTAGGAAAATGCATATTCAAAACATTCCTTTTATTTTCATTGATTTTTCAAATGTTCCTAAAGAAATGTAGATCATAGAGAGTAAGGGATGGTGGCACCATATAAAACAAGCAATGCTTTTCAAAACAATTACTTTCTTCCTGGTTAGTTACCAGTTTCCCCAGAACAGTTTATTAAAACCATCTTTTCCCCACTCTTCTTGGTTATCTTGTTAAAATAGATTCTGATTCAGTTGATCTGGGGTTGGGGCCTGAGATTCTGTATTTCTAACAAGCTCCCAGGTAATGCCACCAATGCTGTGGGTCTGTGGACTACACTTTCACTAGTAAGCTTTCACCAGCCTATTTGTCTTTGCCTGCACCAAAGTACACTGCTGTTATTCTTGGCTATTGGCCCTTCTCTTTCTATATAATTTTAGAATCCTGTGTCAAGTATTCTCTCCTCACCAAAACCGACAGGAATTTGATTGAGATTGCATTGATCAAATTGAGCATCTGTAAAACGTTGAGTTTTCCAAGCCATGTGAATTGTATATCATTCCCCTTATTGAGGTCTTACTGTCACGCAATAATGCTTACTATTTTCCCCACGGGAATTTTGCACATCTCGTTAGATGTATTCCTAGGCACTTCATATTTTGAATGTTAGTGCAAATAATATCTCTCTGCAAAAACTTTTTCATTTTCAGTTTATATATGTATTTGTTTAACTTTTGCATATTGATCTTTTTAGCCAGGATATTTGCTAAAGTCTTATTCTTACACGTTTTTCTTTAGTTTTACAACATGTACAAATAATTAGTTTTACTTCTTAATTCCAAAATCTATATTTTTCACTTCTTTATCTTGCCTTACTAAAAGAAAAAGAAAAAATGTTAAACAATAAATGTATTATTTAATAGAAAAGACTATTTTGTTTTCTATAATCAGCCAAACTGATCTCTTGGTATGGCTAAGTCAACTAAAAGACTGATATGAAGAAGGATCCAAATGTTTCTTTTGATATTTATTGATTGTCCTCATACTTCTTGCCTTTCTCTGGTGTCTGATATACAAGTAGTTCAATGTTACTAACATCCATTATCCCAGGCTGACTTCCAGTCAGAAACAGACAAAAACCCTCACGGACAACTTGGCCACTCTAGGAACTAAATCTGAGCAAAAGGGGGAACAGAGGAATTATAATGAGGGAAGTGGTTCAGTTCCATCTAAGAACTAAGGTGGAGATGCCAACACTAGGAGCCATTACAGAGATACAACACATCACCTATACACCACAGCTGAAATCACATGGTTTCTTGGAAAACCTATAAATAACTGAAATTGCTTTCTTGATGACAATGTCAGCTTGTTCTAGGGAAAATTGCCCTTCTTGATAGCTTTCAGCCATCTGCTTGACCAAAAGAAAAAAACTGAGACTTAACTGTTCCACAAACTGTCAATGTTGTTAACATTGGCTACCTCTGGAAAGGTAAATGCGCACTATGGTAGGATGGAGGAAAGGGTAAAGAAAGAGAAGGAAGCAGTAACTATAATAATAATAACCATTATAACACTGATTAAAAACACAACAAATTGTCTCTTTAACAATTTAAAAATGTGTTCATAATCCACTACAGACAATAATTATGAATATAGCAGTGTGGAAAATGCTTAAGTGGAGAAGTGAAAACAAGACCAAAGAGAGCATATACACATTATATCACAATCATTTAAAAATATGTGCACAAAATTCTTGGTTAGGAAGATCAATCAGTATGTATTCTTCCCCCTCTCCCTCCAGAGATCCCTTTAAAAAGATAATCAAGGTGTGTGTTGAGGGAGGTGAGAGGATGTAAACCTGTTGACACAAATAATCCATAATCAACCTAAAATCAAAATTGGCGTGAGTTTATTATGAGCCAATTTGAGGACTGGCCTGGAAGAACTTTCCTACCAAGAAAGGCAGCTCTCTGAAGAAGCAGGTGTACAGAGTGGTTATACACCATCTTGGAACAAAGAGCATACATCACATATGACAGGGATATCTGTTTTACTACTGTCACGAGATGCTTAGCTAGCACAGCGGATCAGTGGTCACAAGGTGAGCACAACAAGTCGGTGGTCAGCAGGTCAGTGGTCAGGAGGTGAGGTAAAGCAAGTCAGTAATTGATCCTTAGTTTCAGGGAAGAAATGTTTATTTAAAGAAATGCTGATATGGGGGAGGCAACATCCTTATCTTTAAGGGCATCATTCTTGTCTTTGGGACATTGTAAATGTTTACAGCAGATGTACGATGCACGCTCAACAGGCCACGTCAGGCCTTTCTGGAAAAACCAAGTCAGTCCGAATTAGTTTTAAGCCAAATGGCTTCCTCATATACTCCAATATATCCTATGGCTTTTCATTTATTCATCAAACCCATAACAACGAAGAGACTGAGAGAGCATCATTACAAATCTGTACAAGGTAAGACAGAAGAAAGAACATTCACAGAAAAAACAGAGTAGGAAAAGCCAAACTCTAGCATGTATGCAGAGAGCTCTGCAATTAGACGAATGACCTGATACCCCTGGCAGAAGTGTGAAGTAAGAAGTGAAGCTAAAATATGCAATCAATTGAAGGTCTGTCCAAGAAACACTGAAGCTCCCTCTCCTACCTTTTTATACAAGCAGCTACTTTGTTTTTTTCTTGTCCATAGTTGAATATCTGTCTGTGAGTAAAAAAATAAAAATAAGTAAATGGGAGAAGCATTGTGTTTGAAGAAATGAATTAACTGTCTGGAAATTCAAAGTGCTGAAAGAAAATAATGTCCACCAAATATTCTACATCAAGAATAACTATCTTGTAAATTGAAGGCAAAATAAAGCCATCACTTTTAAAACTAAAGATGAAATAAAGATTCAGAATTTGTTGCTAGCAGACCTGTCTTAAAGAAATACTAAAGGAAATCCACTGGACGGTAACTTAAGCCCAGAGTAAGAAATAAAGAGCTCCAGAAATGGTAAATACATGGGTTAATACAAAAGACTATAAAATTTCTCATTTCTTTTCTCTGAATTTTTTAAAAGACAGAGATTGCATATAACAATGTATTCTTTAGTTTATAATACTAGAGATTTAATACACATGACAGTAATAGCAGAAAGGGAAGGAAGATATAGAACTATACTGAAACAGAGTTTCTGTATTTTATCAAAATTAAGTTGGCATTAACTGGTTCGTCTTAAACTGGCTGTAGTAGATTAAAATGTAGATTGTATTCTTTAGAATGAACACTAAGGAAGTAACTTTTAAAAAGGTAAAGTTACACCAGAAGTTAAAATGTGCATACACTAAAAATATTTATTTGATACAAAGGAAGGCAACCAAGGTAGAAGAAAGGAATAAAAAAGACAAGAGTCACATAAAAACAAAGGAAAATGTAAACCCAACTGTATCAATAAGTACATTAAATGTGAATGGTCTAAACACCTCAATCAAAAGGCAGAAATTGTAAGACTAGATAAAAAAGCAAGATCTAACTATGTGTCATCTATAAGAGACATATCTTGCATTCAAAGACAAAAAAATAGATTAAAAGTAAAAGGGTGGAAAAAGATATGCTATGCAAACAGTAACCATAATAGAGCTGGAGTTACTGCACTAATATTAGACAAAATAGGCTTTAAGAAGTAGTATTTGAGAAAAATGAGATATTTCAAAATGAGAGAAGGGTCAATACATCAGAAAGATATAATACTTGTAAATGTACATGCACCTAAAACAAAGCACCAAAATCAATAGGGCAAAAAATGACTGAATTAAAAGAAGAAATAGATCACTTGAGAATATAGTTAGATATTTCAATATTCTGCTCTCAAGAATTGATAGAATTAAACAGAAAATCAACATGAGTACAGAAGATTTGAATTCTGTCAACTTACTCAACCTAACTCACATATATAGACTACTCCACTCAATGATGGCAGAATACAAATTTTTTTCAAATGCCAAAAAACATTTTCCAAAATATACCATATGCTAGGTCATAAAACAATTCTCAATACATTTAAAAGGAATGAGATCACAAAAAGTATATTCTACAACAGAATTAAATTAGAAATCGATAGCAGAAAGAAACCTTGGAAAACCTCCAATATCTGGAAATTAAAGAATACACCTCTAAGTAACAAGTCAAAAAAGAAATCACAAAGGATATTAGAAAATATTTTTCACTGAATGACAGTGAAAACACAACATGTCACATTTTATGGGATACATAAAAAGCAGTGTTTCCAAGGAAATCTATAGCTTTAAATACCTATATCAGAAAAGAAGGAAGGTCTCAAAGAGATAACTTAAGATTCGATCTTAGGAAACTAACAAAAGAAGAGCAAACCATATTTAAAGCAAGGAGAAGAAAGGCAACACAAAAGATTACAGCAGAAATAAATGAAATGAAAAAGAGAAAAGCAATAGCAAAAAACAAATCAAAAGTTGGTTCTTTGAAAAGATCAACAAAATTGCAAACCCTTAGCTAGACTGATCAAGAGAAAAAGAAAAAAGACACAAATTACCAGTGAAAAAGATGTCACTACTGACTATACAAATATCAGAAGGATTATAAGGCAACACAATGTACAACTTTATGCCAACAAGGTAGACACACAAATGAAATGGACACACTCTTCCAAAGACATAATTGACCAACACTGACTCAAGAAGAAATGTGAAACTGAATAGACTTAAAATAAGTAAAGAAGTTGAATTAGTAATTCAAAATCTTCCCACAAGGAAAAGCAAAGTCCCAAGGGCTTCCCTGGTGGATTCTATAAAATAAAAAAATGAAATAATACCAATATTTCACAAACTCTTTCAGGAAACAGAGGAAAGAAACCTTCCTAACTCATCCTATGATGACAGTATTACTCTGATAACCAAGCCAAACATACAAGAAAATAAAAATGCAGACCAAATGCCTATATTAAAAGACAGATCTAAAATCAATACCCTAACCTTCAACCTTAAGAAACTAGAAAAAGAGCAAGCTAAACCCAAAGTTGATTCTTTGAAAAGATGAACAAAACTGACAAACCTTTTGCTAGACTGACAAAAAAAAGAGAGAAAGAGAGAGAGAAGATTCAAATTACTAAAATTAGGAATGAAAGAGGGGACATTATTGACCTTACCGAAACAGAGATTATAAGGGGGATACTATAAGCAATTGTATATCATCAAATTATATAACCTAGATGAAACAGACAAATTCTTAGAAAGACATAAAGTACTGAAATAATTCAAAAAAGTTAAAAAATATAAATAGACCTGTAACAAGTAAGCAGATTGAATTAATAATCAAAAACTTTCCCCAAAAGAGAAGCTTGAGCCAAATGGCTTCACTGGTGAATTCTATCAAAGATTTAAAGAAGAATTAACACCAATCCTTCATAAATTCTTCCATAAAACAGAAGAGGAGAGAACAATTCCTGACTCCTCTGAGGCCAGTATTACCCTGACACCAAAACTAGCAAAAACAATTCAAGAAAAGAAAACTATAGACCAATATCCCTTATAAACATAGAGGCAAAAATACTCAACAAAATATTAGCAAATTGAATCCAGCAACATACAAAGGGAACTCTATAGGGGCCGGCCCGGTGGTATAGTGGTTAAATTTGCATGCTCCACTTCGGTGGTCCAGGGTTTGCAAGTTGAGATCCTAGGCACGGACTTACACACCACTCATCAAGGCATGCGGTGGCGGCATCCCACACAAAATAGAGGAAGATTGGCACAGATGTTAGTTCAGGGCTGATCTTCCTCAGGAAAGAGAGGAAGATTGGCAATGGACATTAGCTCAGGGCCAATCTTCCTCACCAAAAAAAAAAAAAAATTCTACACCATGACTAAGTAGGATTTATCCCAGGAATGTAAAGTTGAATCAATACAGAAAAATGAGTCAATGTAATATACCTTACTAATAAAATAAAGGACAAAAACTACATGATGACCTAAATAGATGCAGAGACGAATGTGTCAAAATCTAACACCCTTTCATGATAAAAACACTCAACAAACTAGGAATGCAAGGGAACTTCAACCTGATAGAGGACATCTACTAAAAACCCACACCTGACATCATACTTAATGGTGAGAGACTGAAAACTTTGCCCTTAAAATCAGAGCAAGACAAGACTGTCTATTTTTACCACATCTATTTAACAAGGTACTGGTGGTTCTAGCCAGGACAGTTAGGCAAGAAAAGTAAATAAAAGGCACCCAGATTGGAAAGGAAGAAGTAAAACTATCTCTACTTATAGATGACGTGATCTTGTATGTAGAAAATCCTAAGGAATTCTAAAACAAACAAACCTCCCAAACTTTTGGAGCTAATATATACATTCAACAAAGTTTGCAGGATACAAAATTAATAAACCAAAATCAATTGCATTTCTGTATACTAGCAATTAACAATTTGGAAATGAAATTAGGAAAATAATTCCATTTATAATAGCATCAAACAGAATAAAATATTTAGGAAAAAATTTAACAAAAGAAGTACAAGACCTGTCCACTGAAAACTACAAAACATTACTGAAAGAAACTGAATTAAACCTAAATAAATGAAAAGTCTCTGTTTATGGATTAAAGATTTAATATTGTTAAAGTGGCAATACTTCCCAAAATAATCTACAGATTCAATGCAATCCCTGTCAAAATCCCAGCTGCCTATTTTGCAGAAATTAACAAACTGGTCTTAAAATTCATACAGAAATGCAAGGGACCCAGAATAGCCAAAACAATCTTGAAAACGAACAAAGTTAGAGAACTCACATTTCCCATTTTTCAAAACTTACCACAGAGCTACAGTAATCAAAATTGTGTGATAGGATAGGCATAAGGATAGACATGTAATCAATGGAATAGAATTGAGAGCCCAGAAATAAACCCATACAATGTGCAACTGATTTTTGATGAAAGTTTCAAGGAAATTCAAAAGGGAAAGATTAGTCTTTTCAAGAAATGTTGCTGAGACAACTGGATACCAATGTGCTAAAGAAGGAAGTCAGACTCTTTCATCAAAAGATATACAAAAATTAACTCGAAATTGATCAAAGATCTAAATATAAGCACTATAACAATTCAATTTTAAAATGGCATAGGATTTGAATAGACATTTCTCCAAAGAAAACATATAAATGGCCAATAAGAACATGAAATGATACTAAGCATTACTAGTTATTAGATAAATGCAAATTGAGATGACATGAGATACTACTTCACAACTCACTAGAATGGCTATAATCAATAGACAACAAGTGTTGGGGAAGATGTGGAGAAACTGAAACCCTCATACACTGCTAGTGGGAACGAAAAGGTCTCCCCACCGCTCCAGCCACCTCCAGTGGGGATATTTCCTTAATAACACTTTGCATTTTGCAATTATTTTTGTGATCTCCCCCACTAGACTGAAAGCACATGAAGACAGAGATTAGGTCTCTTTCCCTCACCCAAGTACATCAGTTGGGGCACTCCTCATTCTGTGTTATCTGCAATCATTGATTTGCTTACATGTCTCAACCACTAGACTATCATCATCTTGAGACAAGGGTTGTGCCTTCTTTATTTTGGCATCCCTCTACCTAGCATAATGGTTGACACAGAGGAAATACAAAGAAAAAGTTAAATAAGAGATCCCAAAGCATGGTACACAGATCCCTGGGGGAGCCCTAATATTCTTTGAGGGGTTTTGCAAGGTCAAAACTATTTTCACAATAATAAGACATTATGTGCAATTTCACTAGGTTGACATTTGTACTAACTTTCTCTATGTTACAAGTCTGAAACGGGTCTCACTAGTCTAAAACCAAATGGTCCACAGAGCTGCATTCCTTCCTGAAGGCTCTGAGGACAATCCATTGTTTCCTTGCATTTCCTGTCTTTTAAAGGCTGCTCTCAGTCCTTGGCTCCTGGCCCACTCTCCCCATTTTCTAGCTAGTTATGTGGGTTGAGTCCTTTTCATATTGCATCACTCCGAATTCCTCTTCCACCTCCTTCTTCCACTTTTGAGAACCATTGTTATGACATTGAACCCATTTGGATAATCTGGGACAATCTCACTATTTTAAGGTAAACTAATTAGCAACTTGAATTCCCCTTTGCTATATAACATAACATATTCACAGGTTCCAGGGATTAGGATGTAGGCATCTTTGAGGTGCCTGCCTACCACAGTACTCATATTTTTTCACCACCACACAGTTGGAACAAAAAATAATGCCAGGTTCATTTAATAAGGTCCTTGATGAGGCAATAAAAATTAGTAATTTTATTAACCCACCCTTGAGTATTCCACAGATTTTTCTCAAAATTAACCAAATTGGGCTGTCATTTCAAGGAAAACATTAGACTGTATTTGTTGCCAATGATAAAATTAGAACTTTCAAAGCAAAAATAAGAATTTTGGAAAATTCGTATACTGTCAGATGGACAGTTTCTCAATATTTTAACATTTCCCTGATGAAATTGCTGGTGATAATAAATGAGATTTTTTGATATTGTATAATGAAATGTATTAAGATTTGAAAGATCAGCATACCTCAACGAGTTAATATTTTCCATATGACCAATGCATTGTGTAACAAAAAATCATCTATTTATAAAAGATTCACTCAAAGTGCAAGATAGATCAAGAGATTTTAAAGTAACAGAGTCTGAAATGTTCATCGATATTGTTTCAGATTCCACATTGCAATTAAACTTTAAGAAACTATCACTTGTTAAGTTCTGTATAAGATCAAAGAAAAATATCCACAATTATCTGAAAAGGCCACTTTACTCCTTTCTTTTCCAACTACATGTCTATATGAGGTTGGGTTTTGTTTACCTACTTCAAACAAAATAGCATATCATAACAGATTGAATGAAGAAGCAGATCTGAGAACTCAGCCCTCTTCTATTAAAGAGACATTAAAGAGACTGCAAATATAAAACAATGCCACTCTTTCACTACAATTTTTGTTTTGGAAAATATAGTTATTTTTTTAATGCTATTTATATCTACATGTAATGGCTTTATTATTGAATTAAATATTTTTCAAAATACTCAATTTTAATTGATATTATAATAAATATAAGTAGATATAATTACATACATAAACTCTTTGAGATCATCAGTAATTTTAAGGAGTGTAAAGGACTCCTGAAACCAAAAGTTGGACAACTGCTGAGTTAGAGAAATGAGAAAGCCCCAGAAAGCTCATGACCAGGTAAAGCTAATCAAAAGAATGAGCATAGGCAGCCTCAGTGTTACCAGGGTACAGAAGGCAACATAAAAACAGAGCCTACAAGGAGGGTTCCGTTTACAAACAGTCCTACTCCCAAACTTTCCCAGTCAAATTTCTGAATAGCAGAGGACAGAGATACCACTGAGGAGCTAAATTGCCCATAGGCATTTTTGAGGGCAGGTATAAATATATGCTTGAAAAGGAAAGAATGATGTATTTTTAAAAATCATGAAAAATATCATGTGATTATACACAAAACTTGCATTTTAAAAATGAAAAATATTTGGTGAGCTGAAGTCTAAAAAAGCAAGAAAAATGAGTAACGAATGTCATGACAATGAAGCAGAGAATAACATTCACTGGTATCAGTAAAAATTAAGACTTCATCAGTATAATGCTCCTGAAAAAAGAGCTCTCGTCACTCCTCAGTTTAAATCAGGTAAACTCCAGACAAACTGTTGAATTAGTTGTGTGCCCCAAAGGGAAAATGGACAGTAAATTCAGGTGATGTGGCATGGCTGCTGACTGCTAGAAACAACTACAGCTGTACAACCTCCCTGACACTCAACAGTCAGAGTCAGGGAAGAGCTCTTTTCAGCAAAACTTAGCAAACAAAAAGTGAAAGTGACAGAAAAGGACTATCATATTAATCAACTGGAAAACAGAGTAATTAGGTGCCTTAAGCAGAGCAAACAAGAAGCCTTTTCCAGGAAGCATAATACAAAAGAAAGAGCCCTAAATTTAGATTCTTAAGATGGAGCCTCTGGTTCAAGTCACGTTTCCAGAGTTATCCGGGAAAGTTAGTCTTTAGTCCTCATTTCCTCACGTAAGATAAGGAAGTTAGTCTAAATCTCTTGCTGTAAAATTCAACAGTGATTCACAGTAACAAACATTTTATATCCAAATCCTGAAGCCACATATATCTGCAACAAAAATGCAGACTAGTACTCACCAAACTGATGGATCATGACCTGCCATTTGGAAAGCATTGAACTGACTGATCTCTACAACTGTTTATTAAAAACAAAAAAAAAGAGGGGGAGACCTACACAACTATGGTAGCTTGATCTTTTCAACCACAGATGTATCTTTGGTAAGAAGAGAAATGGACATTCAAGATTAGGCTAATATTCAAACTGGATATTAGGATTACTTAGCTATCTAAGATTGTGACATTAATTGGCTACCTGAATTTAGAAACTTGGACAGCAGTTTGTGTTTAACCACCTAATGTCAAAAAATCAGTTGATTAGCTAATGTTTGCATTTTTCATCTGTTATTTGGAACAGATCTCTTGATTCCTTAACTGTTCTCTGGCTAACAAAACTGTATTATAGTTGTTAGTCTAAGAACATGTGCCTCAAATGTTAATGTCAATGTCTGCACCAAGGGAGGCACTTTTCTTAGGGGAGGTGGGGACAGGCAGTAAAATTTAAGAGTTGAAATTTAAACACACTTGTAAATTATAGCATGTGCCAACTGTTAATTATTTTTACTAATACCTAATATTATATTGAGTACTGTGGTGACATGGGAGTCCTCTAACAGATGACTGGCTCATGAACTCCCCATCGCCTGGTTGAAGCATTCTTAGAACAGTGCAGCAGTTTAAGATTCTTCTTACCCTCCTCTCCTTCCTTCCTTCCCCCTCTCCTTCACAGGTTGTCAGAACTGCATTGAGGCCCAAAGGCACTTCCCTCCTCCTCTTGCTCCCTCTCCTTTATCCTTCACAGGCAGTTTCCCCCATAAACCTCCTGCACATCTGATCCCCTCTTGGCACCTGCTTCTCTGGGAATTTGAGTGAACAAAGTGCTCACAAGTCCAGCCACCATTTTAAACTCAATGCATCATTATTTCATTTAATCTTCGCAAAAGCCCTATGGAGACATTATTACTATTCCCATTTTATAAATAATAAAACAAACACAAAAACTAGAAAAGTAATTTTCCAAGCATCACACAACCAGTGATAGAGCTAGGATTTGAACTCAAGTCTGTTTGACTTCACAGTTGGAGTGGTAGACCTTATTTTAAAGCAATTAGACTTTATTAAACAATAACAACAAAAACTAGACAGATCCCTAATAAAATTTTTCTGATGCCTCTGTATGCTTTCACACATTATTACATTTAATCCTAACAAATCCATGAAATTGATATTACCATTTTACAGATGAAGAAATTGAGGCTCAAAGAATTCAAGTAACTTTGAAATCATATAAGTTCATGAGTTTGAGCTCACACTGAGGTCGCCTCTGAATTCTCCTGTTTTACATTATACTGCTTTGCCTAAGTAGTCAAAATGACAACTGTCTTTTTTTCAGTTTTAGATAATTTTCTTGAGAACTTATTCAGCAAAGAATCCCCCAGATGATTTAAAGAGCTATATATGTTCATTCTCTCTCTCTATGGGTGTGTGTGTATACATATATATTATAGATACTCTACTAGCAATTTAGAATATTTCCTAAATATTTTTTAGAGAGCCACCTCTCTCCTTGTCTACTTGTATTTTAACCAAAGTTTACAGGGAAATAGCTGGAGCCGTGTTTCCAAATCCTGTCTCCAAAACCTTATCAGCAGTTGAGGCTGGAAGGCACTATTCTCTTCCCACTTTCTGAGGCTTTTCAATATAATTACACTGACTTTTACCTTTGCCTCCTGACTCAACTGGAGTCTTCGAGTTCACCACTCAAAAACTTCCCTTGGCCAGTCACCTGACGAAGTGACTCAGAAGCCTGCAGAATCATCACTTCTAATAACCAAAACCTGGTTGTTTCCAAGCCTTAAAAGGACACAACCCAGCAGCAGTGTGTATTACGACTGGCAGAGCGGATGTTGAGCAGCCTGATAGTAACTCAGCAGTAGACAAACACCAGGAGGGGGATGGGTTTCTGTTGTTATTTGTTTTGTTTCTGTGAGAAGGCCTTGTGGAAGGTCATGGAGCAGAAAGGGGTGATCCTGGGGGCCCTGGACCAGGCAGGTCAGAAAGGGGAGGCAGATCCAGATCTGATCCAACCTTGGGGGAAGGGGGGAGGTAGTCCTGGAGCGACTCCTGAGAAGGGAGAGCCCAAGGGTCCCCTACACAGTCCACTCTGTGACAGATGTGGAAACTGAGGCTGAGACAGTGGAAGGTGGTTGCTCAGGGTCACAGACATCAGGCAGGGGTATGAGCTACGGAGGGGACAGCAAGGAGAGGCGGGAAGACCTCCTAGCTTGAGGGAGCCCCAAGAACTCCTCTGCCATCACAGCTTGGCGCCAGCGCCCAGCCCCCAACCCATCAGAACAATGTACTTGTGGACCAGTCACCATGTGAGTCCACGTCCCCTCAGGGTGGAGACCCAAAAATGGGGCTCAGAACCCCCTCCCACCTCTGGGCCAGCCTGAGTCCCGAATCACAGCTATTGGCTCACTAGGATCAGAGGGGTGCTCTCAGCCAGGAGCGGACCCAGCCAGGGGTGTCAGTGGGCAAGTGCCAGACTGGGCCTGGAGTGGGATTATGGGTAATTTTTCATTTCTTTTCCTTTTTGGCTTGTGTGTATATTCTTATAGTTCTGTAACAAATGGGTATTATTTCCATAACAAAGAAATCAAATGCCAACCCTATACTCCACCCCTTCCTGGTTATACACACAAATCATTGCTTATTGTGAAAAGCCTAACATCTTTAAGACGACCACACTGTTATCCACAGCTTGCCCTAAACTCAGCTTTACTCTTTCTACCTTTATTATTAGCCTTCACCATCCTACATATCCAAAGTGAAGTAGTCACTATTCTCTTCTCTGTCACCTCTGCATCCTCCAATGGAACATTCTTCCCTCTTGTCCCTCTGCCCAAATCCTCACCATCCTTTAAGGCCCAAACTCAGCATTACCTTCTTCATGAAGTCTTTCCACATCTGTCCTCCTGGAAGCAAAATTTATTTTCTCTGTGTTCCCATCATGATCATGTGTTCAATGATTGTACGTAAATTGTCCTTAAGATAATAACTACTTATGTAGATAACTTTATCTTTCCTAATAGACTATAAGTGAAAAGATTCTTCACCTTTGGCTCATTTATAAAGCATTTTTATATCCACCAATCTTTTTTTATTCTCACAGGACTGGGGGGAAAGACAATCAATATTTATTCAATGGCAACTGTGTGTCAGGCAGTGTGTTTGAGGCTTTATATATATCATCTCACTTAACCCTCACAGCAGTCTTGTGGATCCATTTTACATATGAAAACATAAGCTCACAAAGGTTCAGTGACTTATTAGGGTCATAAACTGGCAGAAAACATGACTGAGATTTTTTTAAACTCTGGTTTTGTTCTTTCCATTATAAAAATATGATTGTAGGGGCCGCCCGGTGGCGCAGCGGTTTAGTCCGCGCTTGGCAGGCCGGGGTTCGCGAGTTCGGATCCCAGGCGCCCGCCGACGCACCGCCTGTCTGTCATGCGGTGGCGGCGTCCCATATAAAAAAGTGGAGGAAGATGGGCACGATGTTAGCCCAGGGCCAGTCTTCCTCAGCAAAAAGGGGAGGATTGGCAACAGATGTTAGCTCAGGGCTGGTCTTCCCCACAAAAAAAAAAAAAAAAAAAAAAAATATGATTGTACATCTACCAATGTGGAAGATACCAATACATGTAAAATTCTAATCATGAAGGTTTTCTAGCACACTAGAACTGCTATATTCAGATAATACTTGGGAGTCAACTAAAGTCAGAGGATTTTAGAGCTAAAAGGGACCTTATAGATCATCTAATCCAACCCCTATATGTTATAGATGAGAAGTATCCTCAGAAGTAAATTTCCCTGTGTATACAGCTTGTTAGTAGATGAGCCAGGATTAAAATCCAATTGGAGGCAGTATGGGAAAGTGGTTAAGATTATGGCCTCTGAAGTCAGCGTTGGTTCAAATCACAGCTCTGGTATTTAATGACTGCATGTAACCAAGGATGATTTACAAAGCTTATCTTTGCTTCAGTTTTCTCATCTGTAAAAGGAGGATAATACTTACCCTATGGTGCTGTGAGGACTAAATGTAACACTGCATAGGAAAGAGTAAGCAACAATAAATATTAGACATTCTCTTATCTCTTGTCTCACTGTCCAGTCTTCTTTGCAGGATACCACATTGCCTTTTATGGATGAGTGTGGAGTGGACGTTACATTTCAAGGTCAAAGTACATAACGATATAAGTATGCATCTATTTATGTGGTAAGTCTCTTTTTTAAAAAACACATATACAAATACTTCTCTGTGGATAAATAACATTTTAAGAGGAATTGTTCATTCAATAAATGTTTATTGAATAGAACAGTTTTGCTAATAACCAGTAAGTAATAACAACTCCTTACAGGGCATCACAAAGCTCAATTTTATGAATTTGTGCTCATTCACTTATTTTCTCTCTTTCTCCACACACACAAATATATATGTATATAAATGTGTGTGTGTGAAAAGCTATCTAAAGAGATAGCTGACACTCTGGACTTAGAGTCACTATTACATGGATGGTCTCTAGATTGCGTGTATTAGTTTGAGTTAGGATAATAAAACTGGCCAAGGATCAACACAGATAAGAAATTGGATTATTCATGTCAAAATTACCTTATGGTGATTCCTTAAATCCCTAACACATTCCTTAATCCTTAAAACATTAACCTAGGGAATTAATTCCTTAACACATTCCTTAAATCTCTTTATACTCAGGTTTTGCCATCCATCTGGTTTCTGAATGTGACATACTATCTATCCAATTTTACCTGAGAGTGAAAAGAATGATTCTGTTGTGGTTATTTATGAGACGAAGTACAAAGTACAGCAAAAAGAGCCAAAGTTTGGAGTCAGGTAGACTGGGTTCAAATCTCAATTGTGCCATTTAATTGTATAATCTGTGGGAACATCTTTGAGTCGCAGTCACAATGTATTTGAGTCTCAGTATAAAATGTTTGCAAAACAGGGATAATATGATTTTTTCTTACAGAACTGTGGTAAGTTTTAAAAAAAATAATGAATGTAAAGTGCCTGGCAGACAGTAGCTATTTGTTGTTAGTATTAGGGGTTGGCTATTTTAATTTGAAAGTAGGTATCACAAATCAAGAGCAATGGTACAAAAAAATCACTTCCTGTCTAAAAACTAGTTCCTATTTACAAATATGTAACCTCCCTTAAATTATTTACAATCCTTTCAACTGGAGAAATAAAGAAAAAACACAAGATTCGAAAAACTGGCAAAATTGGGACCAAATGAGATTATAAAAGTTTGTTGAATTATTAACAAGGAGATTAGAAGACCAATGTGCTGTCCTAAACATGGTTGCATTACTCTCCAAGGTAACAAGACAGGCCTTGAAGGAACATACTGCATTTTTCTTTATGGTAGAGTAATCCCTACAACTCTTTTTGGAACTGGTTGTGTTGAAAAAAATCAATCAGCTACCTTTCATGGGAAAAAAAAAAGATGATTATTTAAACATAAGGTGGTGAGTGAAAACTACTTATCTGAAGAAACTGCATGACTCAAGAAAGAGAAGAAGCCAAGGTTCATTACATCACATCTTTCAAATCCTTGGCTGAATGAGCACCTTTCCTCATATTATCCCTTCACCGGCAGCAATGTCTCTTGAAGACTATTCTGGCTACCTCAGACCTCCATCCAAAATTCTCCTGAATCCTTCATTACTTAGGAAGCCTGGAGCAGAACTGGCGCACTCCTTTCTGAAAGCACACCTACTTTCTGATCACTGGTTTCCAAAAGGTGAAACGTGTATCTAAAGCCCATGCATGAAATTTTAAGCTTGTTCTCATATCTCATTAGCTCATAGCAGCGAGGAAAACAAAGACCATTTTCACCCAATTCAAACTGCTGCAGGAATGTTGAATTAAGTCTAAATCGGGAACGACCCCCTCAGCCCACTTCCAAAATGTTTGGAAAAGGCGTCCACTTTAGCCGACTGCCTGCCTCCCAGGCACTGCACCCCAGGGAACGGAAACAGTACTCAGGAAAAAAATGGAAAGCAGCTCTCGAGAATCGAGAGTGGCCAAACCCTGCCAATGGGAAGGAGACGGGAGACACTCCTGGATCATTGGTAGAGAGACTCGGTACTAACCCGAGTAGCTGTACTCGGTGTCTTCGGCCTCGCCCAGGGACACGTGGGGACCCGAGGGCGAGTTCCAAGTTGGAGATGGATATTGCGAGCGGAGCAGACGGTAAGCCGGGATCCCAAGGCCTTCTCCAGCAGCACAGAAGGTCAAGCGCCACAGGGCTGGATGAGGACTCCTCCTGGTTCAACCATCTCCCTCTCACTTCGTCCGGCCAAGATGCTGCACGGAGCCCCGGCCGGTCGGAAATATCAGGCCCAGGAGGCAATTCAGAAACATCACTTACCAGTCTCCCACCTCCAGCGCTGATCTAGCAGAAGCCTGGCCCGCCGGCCAGAATCCAGCGGGCCACCGACTCAGACTACCCTGACGACGGCTCCAGAGCGTCACTGACAACCACCCGGAAATGGCACAATAGCTTCCGGGGCCGCCGAGCGCGCGGCGGGAAATTATTTCCCAGAGCCCGGAATAGTGCAGCAGCGAGTGCTGCAGCGGCAGTCGTCTACCCTGTCACCACCGCCACCTGAAGGAAGCAGCCCAGACACTCCGGCCGGGAAGGTAAAGGACCTCAGCTCAGAAGACACAGTGTCCCCTGACTCTGTGGGGATGTTTCCTCCGTGTCCCCGAAGTTTCTGCGCCTCCCAGCTGAGGCTGGAAGGGGCTGGGGTGAGCGGCGGCGGTGCCTGCCTCTCGCGCTTTCCGCAGCCGCCGTTCGTCCCCACTCGCCCCGACTTGCTGCTCTCGGCGCCCGCGTTGGTGGGCTGCGGCCGCAGATCGCGCCGCGCTCCGCCAGTGCAGCCGCGGGGCCGGCCGCCGAGCGCCGCTCTGCAGTGCGGGGCTGAGCCACTTCCCCCGCCTCCTGCTTGCGCAGCTCCGCCGCTCGGTCCCCTGCAGGAAGGCGCTAGGCCACCCGCGTCTCTTGTTTCCATAGGACCGACTGGGACGCCTCTCCCGGAGTCCCAGATTCTTGGCTGCTTTCCATAACTTAGCGTCAGTGCAGGTGGCTGGAATCCCCCAGCCCACCTTCGAGTGACGGGGAAAGTGGTGTCATCTTCGTCTCTCTCGTAGAATTTTTTTAACATATCCAAATGGTAATGAACATATAGCTTCGGCTACGTAGGCCTTTAAACATGTATACACAAACACACACACGTTTCCCTAAAGGGAAGGTCTGTGTTCCGGGGGATTATAATATCTCAGCTGCCTGAAGGCTGGGAACAAGACTAAGTGGTTATCCTTAGATTTGGTCCATTCCCAAAGCTTCTGATTAAATATTGACAAAATGATCTGCCTCAGATACTCCATGTCAGGATTTGACCCAGAAATTAGATGGAGCTAGGAAGCACCAAGCTCTTTTTTGGGGAATGACTATCCTATACCAAAAAAAAAAAAAAAGAAAGAAAGAAAAATCCGTTGAGACATTAGGAATGAAAATTTAAACTGAATTTACAGTATACCTGTGACAGACACTGCGCCTTGTGTGACACTGCGCCTTTTTGGCTTATGTTATTACGGTATGCCTCAATTCCTAGAAGTATCAATTGATGTGCAAGATGTTTCCATTTTAGAAGTTTGTCTAACCTGTATTGCAGGTGTTCAGGTACATAAGTTGATAGTTTGGGGTGGACTTTTATGAGGGAGTTAATTTGATTATGTCTAAGTTAAAGAGTATTCTTAATTTAAATGAACTAGGATGTTTAAATACTTGAATGTATACATTTTTATTGTAAAGACAATTAGCCTTAATGCAGATTAAGCACTTATTAGATCTGTTTTCTAAATCCAGATTTTCTTTTGCCTTATCCACTTAAGTGAAATTCAGTTATATGATTTAATATTTTCTTACTTCCCCAAAGCAGAAAGCATAAATCAGGTGAAACAGTCTTTGAAAAAAGGTGGTCAAATGTAGTTACTTTTCATAATCAAAATTCATAACTCTTAAGATTTCATAATAGGTATTCACAGTTTCCACTAATGTCCAAAAACATTGGTTTTTAGGAAACCAATAGTATAGCTTTATTAACTAGACAGTGTTTTCCAGATTAATTATTCAAAGATAGAATCTTTTCACTAAACAAAACATTTTTTTAAACAAAATCAACAATTCCATCTAGGCTCTGAATAATAAAATCTAACGAAAGTGAAGAACTCTCTCAAAAATATAACTAAAATGGAATATTATCTGTTATTCTTATAATTGACTCTTCTTAAATATGTTAATGGGAAATATATGCTCTAAACTGTACTATGTACTATTTCTGGTCTTCTAAGGATATCTTACTGCTTAAAAGTAAAATATCCCTGAAACTTAAGTTCACTTCGTTTTTATTTTCTTTATATAAAAATTACTTTGAAATAAAAAGTATACTGTTATTTTTGATGAAGAAAAGCCCATATGAATTAGTCTAGTGATTAATTAATACCAAGTCCGTGAGGAAAATAATGAAAACTTTCTTTTTCTTGAGAAAACAAAGTCACTCTTTAGATTGTTCCTAGAAATGCTTTGAAATTTTAGACGTTAGTGTTATTTTTCTGAAATTAATTTATAATTACGTTTAAATATTTTCAGTGATATTGCTGATCTAAATGTCTCCCCACCTTCACAGTAGATTCCTTTTCATGCAGTGTATTTTCCTTTTGCACTAGCTGAAAATAGTTTGCTTTGTAAAATTATAATGTAGTTAAAAGTATTAGACTAAATTCTGAACTTTAAGTCAGAGTGCTATTGTAGAAAGACATAGTTTTTGCAGAAACAGATTTAGATCTTTGAATCTTGGTTTCGCCATTTGCTAGCTCTGTACCCTTGAGTTAGTTTCTTAATCTCTCAGATTCCCCAGTATCTTCCCCGGTATTAGAAGGGTAAACAGCACTTGCATTGTCAGGAAGGAGATGAACTAACATATGTAAAGTGTACAGACCACAGTTGGTCCTCAATAAAAATGAAATCCTGCTTCTTCAACTTTAGACCTTATGCTCCTACTAATACTGTTACTAGGATACTAAAGCAAGTTTTACTTTCATCCCCCATGGCTAACCACTGTCTACTGTCCGTCCGTTCTTTTTTTCCTGAACATCGTCTCTCTTGTCTATCTTGGTTCCTTAAGGGCCCTTTTATCCCTAAAACTAGCATCTCTAGTCCATCCTGTGCCTTGTACATTACTGGATAGATTGGACATCTTCGTAAGTCCTCTTAGACTCTCATTTCCTCCTCACCAGTCACTTTGCTGCTACTTCTCCACTTCCTCCCTCTACTGCTAAATTTGCCATCAAAGAGATTGATTACTACTGTTCCTTTCACAAATAATGCCATTGAAGTAAGAACATCCCTCAAGTCTCACTTCTGGAGACCTCAGTCAGGTCATTAATTTACACACACACACCCATACCCATATCCCATATCTTTCAAGGATGGGGCAGGAAACGGACGCTACATCTTAAAAAAAAAAAAAAAATCCAAAGGCCAGCTGAGTGAAATTAAGCCAAAAGCCTAATTTGGCTCCTGCGCCAAGAGGATACAGAATTCCTAAACCCCACTTGATGTTACAGCATTCAGAGCCAAACAGTATTTTAATCCCATAGTATAAGCACTGTGATTGGTGTGTACCTTTTGCAATATTGGTTAAAACAAGAAATCCAACACTTTAACTGACTGTTTTCAGTTTTAGCACTTATTATCTTTGCCAGTTAATGCTTTAGATAAGAGAATTCATGAAAATCTTTCGAACTCTTGCATTCAAAGCAGCAATATTGATTGTATTCCAGGCTTGGTATATCCTTCCAGAAGAGTGAAGTTTAAAGGTGATTTTCCTTAGTAGGTTTAAAATCAAAATAGAAGTAAGTTTAAAAATCAGAATAGTTCAGTAGGATAACACACATTAAAAAACCACTAGTTTTCAACCTGTTGGCCTTAAAACCATGAAAAATATTCAATGGCATGAAAAAATGATCATGATGCAATTTTACATAAAAATTAAGATACAGAACTATATGGTATCTAATTTTGTTTTATATATATATTTTCACACACATACATAAAACCTTCAAGTCAAACCCCTCTGCCGGCCCCCAAATGTTAAGTGGTATTACAGGATGAAGGAATTAGAGATGATTTTAATCTTTCTAGATACTGTAGTATTTTTCAAATTTTCTACAATCATGTGTTAATTAAAATTAAAAGACAAATCAGTAAAAGTTATTTTGCAGGAAATTTTGAGTTCTGAAATGCAAGTATATGAATTAAACTGTTTAATAAATCCCTTAACTTAGTTAATAGCATAGAACCTATAAAGTGCATTATATTCTCCAAATTCTGTAATACCCTATGGCTGGTCATAAAAGAAATGGTAATACAGAGTAGGAAAGGCTTATCATTATTTTCCTACTTCAGACCTCTTTAAGCATCCCTACTCATCTTTTTTGTAGCACTTTCCTGTTTCACCCAACTGTTATACCCTGCTCTTTCATCCCTCCTCTTGAACCAGACCTTTGTATTCATATCTGTCTTCCTGCCTCTACTTTTCTGAGTTCTCTTTTCAACATATTCTAGCTATGTGTCATATTGTCAAGATTGAGAGGACGTAAAAAGCTAGTCCATAATAAAATCTTAATTATGATGGTGAGTGCTATAGGTTTATTTGCATTTCTAACTGGCACCAACTGCAAAGGAATTTCAAGCATCAGGGATAGGCCCATGTGGGAGATATTTTGGGAAAGTCCACACCACAGAGACAGTTGCTTGCTCTGCATAAATGCCTGCTCTGTTCACAATCATTATCTCCTTAGTTGTGTGTATTATGTGGTTCAAGGTAAGTAACTAGATTTTTTTTAATTACTACAAATTTTTTTTAAATTACTACAAAAGTATTTTTTGTAACCAAGAATCTAATATATACTTTTAAATTTTTTGACAGTAAAGATAAAACATTTAACTGTTAAAAATAAATACTGTCTTTTTTGTTTTCCTTTTGTTGTGTTAGGATAGTATCTTATGTGTGAATGCTTGAAGGATCACCCCCTATAAGTTCTAGAAAAATCTATAATCTCCCTAGAAATACCACTGGTACAATTACGTTGCAGTATGCTTACTTTCTTTCTTGTACTGGAAGACTTCTAGAAGTTAGCCCTTCATCTTCCATACCTCAGAACATATCACCTACATAAAACTTGACCCTACTTTTAAAGGCTTTGAATTGTCTGGGTCATTGACAGGCGTTACACCGATTTTGTATAGTGCTCTCTTTGGGTTCGTTGGCATATCGGACTATTGTTTATTTCTTAATCCTGCAGGGTCATAGGAAGAACCATTAAACCACTAATGTTATAAATAAATCTATTTGTATAGCTATGTATGTCTATGTCTATTCCTATATATATAGATATCAATTTTCCCGTATACCTGTATGAATTAGATCTGTGATCTAGGCTATTAGTTTGTCATATGATGTGGTATTAAAAAGCATTGCTAAATGTATTATAAACTCTGTTGCTTCAAGTAGCTTATTTTATTATGGGAAGCTATTTTAGATTAGTTTATGGAATTTTTCCTTTAAAAAACTGTGCTAGTTATTGTGTGCCATCACCGGGATTCACAATTCTGTGAAAGTTTTAGCTAATAGCCTACTTTTTCTGATAAATGTGTGAGTAAATGTCCTGTATTCTGATTTGTTTTTTAACATTTATATTTGCATAATATATATATATAATCAGGACGTCCTGTTTTTTTCACCTGTATTTCTTACTTCCTTTTCCTCTTTGCTTGTTTAATTTCAGTATAGTATTTTATTGTTTTTCAAAGAAAAGAAACTGCTTTAAAAAGACTTTTCTGATTTCTACTATTAAGCACAGTTGGTGCTGTTTTCATTTTACTGTGGACTCTTGGCTTTGACAGAAAATACTGTTAAATATACAAAGTGGATATATTGATTTCATTATAAAGACAATATGATTTAAGATGAAAACTATGCATTATACATTGACTCTAGTAAGTCCAAATCGTTTAATAATTTATACATCAAACCAAAATATGTTAAAATGTCACTTTGTTGATAATAAACATTCAGATTGTAAAATAGCTATTATTTACTTGATCTAAAAGAAGACCATAGTATGATAGATTTTTTTTTAATGTTCTATATAACATATATTTAATTCTCAGGAAGCAAAAGAATAAATTTTTAAGGAAACCTTTAAATAAAACTTTTTGGGTAGTAGCATTACAGTGATTTTTCTCATCTCTTCTGTATATTCCAGTTATTTAACAATAGTTTCTGTATATCAGTATTTTAGAATAGCCAGATAGGCAAGATTTTAGGGTTTTAAAGCTACTCAAACTTCCCTTCTGTGTCAACATTTCCTGAAACATCCTAGTAAATAGCTTTTGAAACTCTTAAATATGTAAATAAAATGCAAATAGTAGGTAAAATATATACGGTTAAAATACTTGTGTTCCTCTGAAAGAAGTGGCTCTCAAAAACTATAAAAACAATTAGATTGCCTTTTCCGTTAGAATACCAAGATGATATTCACAGATACGCTGAATTTCACTTGTCTAGTGTTTCTGAAAGGATCTATAATTTTCTAAAGGAAATTTGCTTAAAGGATTTATTTAAATAATTCCCTAGAATTAACGAAACCAGCATTTCTCCCTAGTTATGGTCATATGCCTTATAATCCACCTGTGGCTTTATTCCATGTGTGTTAATATGCGTTCTGCATCAGACTAAATCATTATTATTTCTAGCCACAGACCATATTCTTTGTGAAGTTTTCATATATTACCAGGCTATATGAATGGTTATTATCTTTCAAGAGTTGTATTATTTAACCCATCTAAATGCTTAAAAAAATTGAATGATTAATACAGTAAAGAGTTCCTTATGCAAGAAGCTACTTATGGTTTATTTGGTAGTATTTTACGTGTATGATTATTTCAGAAGACACCAAGCCCTACTATGTACACTTTATAATTTTGTACTAACCAGATCATTGTAACTTAAAATTATTTGTTTCATTGAAGAGCCTTATCCTTAAAGACACTTTATGTTCTGTGTCTTGAATTTTAGGATTTTAGAGGGTTAATACATTATATCCCTTTCCCTCTTTTGGAGCCAATAGGGAAATATGAAAGTCAGATATATTGAGGTCAAAATATCAACTTTTTTATTGAATAAAATTGGTTTGGAGGAGGTGGCTTTGATGTGCAACTCCAGTGTGCTTCTTAATACATAACCTCTGAATTGATTTACCCACCTTGGCAGTGCAGCACTACTACTGGCAGCTCCTTAGATCATGTCAGAAAGCATTAATATGTTCATCTTTGGAAATATGCAGACTTCTGAGCAAAGTACATCCAGTTAGTTCTCTCAAGTAGCTTCTTCTCCCAAAAAAGGGATGAAGGGTAGAGAGAAAAACCAGGAGTGCTATTGCCCTAGCCCAAGTTCCTTCT
This sequence comes from Tapirus indicus, assembly GCA_031878705.1. Lineage (NCBI taxonomy): Eukaryota > Metazoa > Chordata > Mammalia > Perissodactyla > Tapiridae > Tapirus > Tapirus indicus. The sequence goes on from CM062925.1 coordinate 19,380,101, forward strand.
CTTAGAAACTTGAAATAAGAGTAATGAAGGTTCACTCTCTTAACCTAAAGTAACGCTTTAAAATTGTGTATAGTGAGCTTTTTTTCAAGTTGTTCTCTAAAAGGAACCTCAACCTTTAAATAAATAGATATATGTATGTGGTTCATATATATTTAGTATGAATATGAGTATATATTTAGTCTTTGAAAGTAGAATTTCTGTAAAGAATATTTTTCACTTCACCAGTTGTCTGATACTAGTTCTGGGTTGAAACAGTTATAATTTTTTACTTATTTATTTATTTTATTTTAGCAGTTTTTTTTTTCTTTCCTCCCCAAAGCCCCAGTACATGGTTGTATATTCTGGTTGTAAGTCCTTCTAGTTCTTCTATGTGAGCTGCTGCCACAGCATGGCTATTGGCAGAAAAGTGGTGTGGTTCTGTGCCTGGGAGCCAAACCTAGGCTGCCGAAGTGAGGCATGATGAAATTTAACCACTAGGCCATCAGGACTGGCTCGAAACAGTGATAATTTGTCTGTGTGTGAGGGGAAGATTGGCCCTGAGCTAACATTTGTTGCCAGTCTTCCTCTTTTTGCTTAGAAGTTTCACCCTGAGCTAACATCTGTACCAGTCTTCCTCTATTTTGTATGTGGGATGCTGCCACAGCATGGCTTGATGAGAGGTGTGTAGGTCCGTGCCCAGGATCCAAACCCACGAACCCTGGGCCACTGAAGTGGAGCACATGAACTTAACTACTACTCCACCGGGCCTGCCCCATAATTTTGAAGTTTACTTTTAATTGTCTCGAAAGAAGCCAACTGCTGTTGCTCTGCCTATGGCATTAATTAAATGCCAGTCCAGAGCTATGGTGACAAAATTGTTGGAGAAATGAAAAATTACCCTGATTTCTCTAGTCCCTACTTTCCTTATCTGTAATGAGAAACTACATTTTCTCTAAGATGCTATCTGGTTCAAAGTTCTAACCTCATGTAAACAAATAAGCAAAAAATTGTATTCTAATTAGAAATGCTATAGTTTTCCCTTTCTTGCTTACTAAATGTGCCACCTCAAATACAAATTGCTTTGTGAACTACATTTAAATATGGATTGAGGTCCCTTCAAAAATAAATTTGAAAACCATATGATTTTTTTCAGTCTACTCTATAGGTGGTGAAATTAACATATGTATAGCAGAGTTAAGAAATGGAGATTGGGAATAGGATCTGGGTTCATTATATGTACCTACTATACTAGATTATTTGGTGTAAATGCTGTGGGACCATGAGTTCTATCAGCTTCTTCAGTGACTTATACATGTTCTTCAGTATCTGTTCACAAACACTTTAAGAAGTGGTATAAAATCTGATTAAGTTTCATTGTCCCCAAGTGTACTTGTTTCAAAAGCTCTTAGCAAAAGCAGTACTTCTAAAATGTAGCAGATATTATTTTGCTAATATTTATGGAAATATCTGTGCTTTTCTGAAGAATTATATTCATTCATCAGTATATTTTAGTGGCAAGTAATGTAATAATGCAAACTTTCAGTGTTCAAACCAGAAAAAAAAATCTAGCTTTATTTAAAGTCACATTCTGAGAAGATAACTTTGAAACTAATTTCTATTGCACATAAGCAATTTTAACTTTGGTATTTACAATTAAGCCTTATATGTTTAATTCATCAAATGTTTAATCTAATGGTTTTAAGTTTTTATTTTTATCACTCATAGTTAAGAAAATATAATAATGTCAACCCTGTAAATAATAGCCTTAACATATGTTATCTTTTTTATGTGTATATATGTTAGATGGAAGATGGTGCCCCAAAGCATATCATCCAGATGACAGGTTTTAAGATGGAAGAAAAGGAAGCTCTAGGCAAATTGCTTTTAAAACTAGATTGCACTTTTATTAAGAGTGAGGTGAGTACAGAAACTTACTTATCAAAATGTTCAAGATTTAGAAAAAGTAACCAGAATTAAAATGCTGGCCTAAAAATGATAAAATGCCCCCTGGTATTGTAAGAATAAAAAGAATGTGTTATAAAGGAAATCTTACCTTAGTAACATTTTTTTCGTGTGGATTTTTTCTTCCAGAAATACAAAAATTGTACACATCTTATAGCTGAACGGCTATGTAAGAGTGAAAAATTTTTAGCAGCTTGTGCAGCAGGTAAGTTAATTTGCCTTCCATCCACCTTTGAAAACAGAAATCTTCATGTTAAAGAAAAAGTACCTATTTTCTGGAAAGATAGTATGTTTATTATATCAAACATAAATGTATTTTTTCTAAAAAATATTTGTTTGATACAATACTTTTTTGCTTTATTTTTCTGAGTAAAACTTTGTAACACATGAAAATTGTATTAAATTGGCAGAAATATTTACTTCACCAAAGATTTAGTGTAAGTGCTTTATGTAAGAGAAAATATTTTAATAAAAAGATTTGGCACAAAATGCCAAAAGAAAAGCTTTTGTTGAAGACTCAGCTGTTCGCAGTCAAGTTTCTTTTTGTTGATCTATCATTAGAAATAGTCAATGTTTTTGTTTTCCTGTTGCTCCCTCCCCTCCCATCGATATTGTGAAGCAATGATCATCCTATTTTATTTTTCTACAATTTAAATTCCATAAACCGAAACTAGGATTTAGTTTCCTCCTCTCTCTCTTTGTCACCATTGATGTTCCTTTTATAGTTTTCTCTGTGATTGATCTGATATATCATTAGTCCACTGATTGCAAAAAAAAAAATTGTATTTAACATTTTTTAGAGTAACCTACCAGAAAAACACTTGGATTCATTATTACCTCCACCAATGAAAACATACATTGTCCTTGCTGTTTGAAAAGGTCATTGATACCCAGATAAAGAAAATACAGAATGTTGTAAAGTACCTTGAAAAATTCTCTAACTCAATAAATTTGTTTTACAAAGTGTAACAATGCTGAAAACACTATTGGAGAAGTTTTTAGCATAGGAGGAATAATATAAATCTAACCCAAAATAGTGACTAATAATAGTAATCGTAACTTAAGTAATACCACATTTTATTAACCCTTAGATTTATATTTTATTTAGTAACATTTAGAATTATAATGATTTATTATGGGAAAGATTACATACAATGTTCAGTGAAGTTGTAGGCTTCTCACTAGTGAAAAATGTAGGAAGACGAATGTAGTTCAAAGATAATATTAGCAATGTAATTTAAGAGTCTCATTTTGAAAGAAGTCAAATTTTATTTGCTATTTGGTCTTTATTGTTTACCATTTATGAGAATCAAAATTCTTTTGTGACTGACAGTTTATTTGCTTTCTAGGAAAGTGGGTATTAACTAAGGACTACATAATTCACAGTGCCAAAAGTGGCAGATGGCTTGATGAAACAACTTACGAATGGGGATATAAAATTGAAAAAGACTCCCATTATTCACCTCAAATGCAATCTGCACCCAAAAGATGGCGTGAAGAACTGAAACGCACTGGTGCTCCAGGAGCCTTCCACAGATGGAAAGTTGTCCTCCTTGTTAGAGCTGATAAACGAAGTGATTCTCTTGTAAGGTAAGGGATCTCACAAAAGCTAAAGCAATGAATGAGAAAACAATTTTGGTTTGTTTGAATATCTTTTTGTATTTCTTTGCAATTACTAATTTAGTCCAAATAAGCCATGGTGATTTATTCTTTAATCTCCTAGGTAAACCATTCTGCCATTTAAGTGTATGTGTCCAATTGAACGAATCTATTTTATAGCATTGCTTTAGGTTATTCTCATAGTCTGTATTTTACTTTCCATGTTATTTCTTGTGGCCAAATCAAACATAATAAAAAAAATAATTGGAAGATTTTTGTTTTTAATTTTGAAGCACTTTTAGATTTTTGCAAGTAAAATATTACATTTTTACGAAGACTTTTTTCTGGATTTATATAATGCAGTCTTCATGGTTCATACTGTTTCATCATAATTTCATTTCTTTTTGTCTTTTACATCATATTTTAAAAGGCTTCTTATTGGATAAACTATTTTCTAAGACTATCATGACTTTTTTGAGGGCAAAAAAGCAAGGGCTTTTTGTCACCTTTACTGAAGTGTAATTTATAGACAATAAAATTCACACATTTTAAGGGTACATTTTAATGAGTTTAGACAAACTTATATACCCATGTTATCCCCACTACAATCAAGGTCTGTTACATTTACATCATTCTACAACATTCCCTTGTGTCCTTGCACATTTGACTCTGCACTACCAATACCAGACAACCACTGATTTCTTTTTTGTCCCTGTTGATTAGATTTGTGTTTTTTGCAGTTCATACAAATGAGATCATACTGTATATACTCCTTTGATATAGCTTCATTTACCTAACTCAATATTTTTGAAATTCATCCACGTTGTTGCATATATCAACAGTTCATTCCTTTTTGTTGGTGTGTAGTATTCCATTCTATGAATATATCAGTCTATTTATTCACCCATTGATTGACATTTGTTTTTTTTTTCCTTTTTGCTAATATGAGTAAAGATGCTATGAACATTTGAGTACAAGTCTTCATGTAGACATGTTTTTATTTCTCTTGGGTAAATATCTAGGAATGAAATTGCTGACTCAGATGGCAGTTGTGTGTTTAACATTGTAAGAAAATGCCAAAGTGTTTTCCAATGTAGTTGTACCATTTTACATTCCCACTAGCAATGTATGAGAGTTCCAGTTGCTCTGCAGTTACTTTGACACTATTGTCAAAGATCAGTTGACCACATTTGTGTGGTCTATTTCTGGACTTCTTATTCTGTTCTATTGATATCTATGTCTACCTTCTACCAGCAATACACTGTTTTGATTTCTGTAGCTTTATAATGAGTCTTGAAATCAGGTAGTATGAGTCTTCCAACTTTGTCTTTTTCAAAATTGTTTTGGTGATTCTGGATTCTTTATATTTCCTTATGCATTTTAGAAGCAGCTTGTCAATTACTTCAAAAAAGCAAGCTGGAATTTAGATTGACATTGTATTGAATCTATGGGTCAAATTGGGGAGTATTGAGGTTTTAACAATATTGAGTTGTCCTATCAACAGATTTTATATCTCTCCAAGTCTCCTTTAATGTCTGTCATTAATGTTTTATAGTTTTCGTTGTATACATCTTGCACATACTATGTTAAATTTAATCCTAGTTACTTCACGTTTTGTAAATGGATTACTCTGAAAGTTTTTATATGTATCTATTGCAATAATTGACTTTTCTTTTTTATTCTGTTACTATGGTAAATTATTTTGATTAATTCTTAAATGTTAAGCCAAATTTATATTCTGAGATAAACTCTACATCATCGTAGTGCATCATCCATTTTTAATAATTGCTGATTCTATCTGCAAATATTTTGTTAAGAATTTTTGTATTCTCAATGTGATAAATGACACCTGTGAAAAAATCTGAACTTAATAAGAAGAATTTCTTTCCTCCATAATTGGGAACAAGACAAGGATGCTCACTCTGAGCTTTTCTATTCAGCATTTTACTAGAGGTACTAGCCAGTGCAATAAGGCAAAGAAAATAAGTAAGAGACGTAGAGTTGGAAAGAAAGGAATAAAAATAATTGTCTTTATTTCCAAAAGATAGTCATATACTAAATACTACCCCCCCCCCCAAAAAGCCTATTAGGACTAATTGGTGAATTTGGCAAGATCACCGGATAACAAGTTACTCTATAAAAATTGTGTTTTTATATACTAGTGATAAACAATTGGAAATTAAAATTTAAAAAGCAATGTGACCTTTGGTTTTTAGCAGTTTGATTATGTGTCCAGATGTATGTATGTGTTTTTTGGTTATTTATTGTTTATTATTTATTATTTGTGTTTATATTATTTGCTTAGTCTCTGAGCTTCTTGAACATGTGGTGTTGTTTTGTCTTTTATTAGTTATGGAAAATTCTCAGCCATTATCTTTTAAATATTTCTTCTATTGTGTTCTCCTTCTGGAGCTTCATTACCTGTCTTTTAGACGATTTGATTCTGTTCCACAGTTTATGCATGCTCTGTCCTGTTTTGTTTTGTTTTTTCACTTCTTTTTCTTTCATTTTTGTGTTTCAGTTGGATAATTTCTATTGACCTATCATCAAGTTCAATGATTCCTTTCTCAGTTGTATGCAGTCTGTTGATAAGCCTGTCAAAGAAATTCTTCTTTGATATAGTATCTTTTATTTCTACCATTTCCATTGTATGCTCTGCCAAATTCCCCATCTCTTCAAAATTGTCCACCTTTTCTATTATATCCTTTAATGTGTTAGTCACAGTTAATCTAAAGTCACTTTCTGATAATTTCAACATCTGAAATCATCTCTCTATGCTATTTATTCGTTTATCTCTTAACAAAGGTTTGGTTTTTTTCCTTGCTTTTTGTGTACATCTTATATTTTTTATTGCATGCCTAGACATCGTATATAGAACAACAATAGAGGCTAAAGTGAATAATATTTATATCCAAAAATGGGCCTACCTCTTCTGTAAGGCAGTTAATATGGGTGGTTGAGTTAATCTTGTCAGTGTTGAGCTCAATTTAGGTTTTACTAATGCTATTGTCACCTTCAATACATCATTTCAGTTTACTCCAGCAGTGGGCTACAGTTTCTTTGTGCTTAGTGTGGGATATGGGGTGTTGGAGGGTTTTAAATCAGTGTTCTTGCTTCACTCTCTGCTTTTGGCAGTCCCTGCACTACTAGGTCACAGAGAGAATCTCTGTTCATGCTCTTTCCCTCTTGCTTATTGCTCATTTCTAGGCTGGGTGTAAGGGTGGGTGTGTTCTCAGTTCTGAAGGATAGGCTTCAGTCTTAAGCATTCTTTGTGTTCTTAGTCTCTGGGGTTGGGACTTTCTTAATGTTTGTGTCTCAGTCTCCCACCACATGGCAGCCAAAGTCTGCCTTGTATCTGTGGACAGGATCTTGGGCAAGAGAGAATTTCCAGCCACTCCCCCAGTATTAGATCTCTGCTTTGTATTGGTGCAGGATCCTAGGCCCAAAGAGCATTCCTGCCCCTCCTCTAGAGACAGGCAGCTTTTGCTTCTGTCTCTCAATCAGAAACAGTGGATCTTTTTTTTGGGCTGTGCAGCAGGTTTCCTACCCCTTCCCCAGAGGCAGATGGATTTTATTTCCACTCTTCCAACAGAAGCAGTGCATCTTTTCCTGGGTTCTGAAGGTGGAAGACTTTCTTACCTTTCCCAAATGACTTAAGGCTTTTGCTTCGTATGACAGAAGGATTCAGGGAAATGGACTTGGTTTTACATCTATTTTTTGGTGACAGCCAATCCCCACTGGTCTACCTGTGCTACCAATGGGGGCTCACTCTGTTACCTGCTTCTAATCTTTTTCCTGAGTACTTAACAGAGGCCTATGGCAAAGAACTTGCAAGTGAGAACAGGCTTTCCTTGTGTCAGGGACTACCAGTTATTCTAAACTGTCGTGCTACCTACACTTGGCCCTTAAATTTGTTGTAATTTTACCTGATTCTTACCTGCTTTTATGGCAGCCACTTCTCTCCTATGCTCTGGCAAAAGTGAAATAGTTTGGGTGTCCAATCTCTTCACAAAATCTCTTTTCACTCTTTGGAAATTCAGTTTCTTGGTTGGCTTGTTACCTCAGTTCTTGGTTGGCTTGTTACCTTCTCTGATGAGTTCATGAAAAATTATGATTTTGTAGATTATTTGGCTTTTTCTTATTGTGAGGTGGTAGCGGTGTTCTCTTGTGACTTTTTAAATCCTAAGCAGAAGCAGAACTTCCATGAAACTTTTCGGGGGGGGGGGTGTGTTTTCTGAGTGGAAAAGTAAAATGTATTTCTTAATGTAGGTCAAAGTTGAACTTCTTCAAAAGCTAGTTTTTTAAAGGAAAATTGACAACTAATTCCCTTTTTTGTGGTCCAGAATTTCTTTGGAGGTGTGTTGGCCTTCTAAGGAAGCTACTACTTTTTAGACTTCTTTCATTGTTCTTTTGGCTTGTTGAGGTGACTTTTCCTTAGGTAATAAATTTGATATTTTTGATTCTTAAAAGTCTTTCTCATATCAGGAAATGGATAAGCAGAAAAAATAGCATGATTTCTTAAACATCTGCTTTGAACAACTTATAATTTAAGAAATCACTGTAAGAGTTATTCTCCATGGCACTCAGATAGCCCAAGGAAATTAACTCCTTTCAGAAAGTTCTACTCCTATTCCCAAGAAGTAACTGATTTAGATATTTTGACTGAATATGCTTATTTTTTAAAATACTTTTTATGCTATTTACATTTTTGTTTAGAGTTTTAGAGGCTGGAAAAGCAAATGTTATTTTACCAAAAAGTTCACCAAGTGGAATAACTCATGTGATTGCCAGTAATGCAAGAATCAAGGCTGAGCAAGAAAAAGATAACTTTAAGGCTCCATTTTATCCAATTCAGTATCTGGGGGATTTTCTTTTAGAGGTAAGTAACATAAATAGTAAACATTTAAAAATGTTTATTTTATAAAATATCAATACAGTGAAATATATATTAAAACTAAATTATATTCTAAATTTTGAAAATATAATGATTGGAAGTAATTAAAATGGTGTGTTTTTAAGGCAATTGCTCTCAATTATTTAAATATTCGTGAATACTTCTGATAAATCTGAGAGAAGCTTCTTGTTAAATTTAAAATTTGTCTTATTTTGAGTCTCTACTTTTGTTTTCAGTGCCATAGTGATGTTTACTACAAAATAATTTTAAGCATTTTAACATCAGAGTATAAATAAGTAAAATAGCAGTGGACTATAGTATAGTATTGTATAAGAATTTTGGGATTATTTTGACTTTGGAAAAGAGAGAACAATTGCTAAGGGTTTAGAAGTATTTTCCTGTCCTATTCCTCTACCTCCCTCTTCCAGTTTGGTGCGAATACCACTCCTTAAGTTATTTGAATAGGAACAACCCTGGAAGAAACCCTCCAGAAATAAGCAAAGAAGAATTTTTAGGAAGGGTCACTCAAGGTAGAAGAGAAACCTCAGTATGTCTAAAAACTGAACCTTGATCCTCTAGGAAAAACTGGCTCCTTCTTCAGTGTTTCCCATCTCAATAGATACAATTTATCTATACTTAGATACTATTAGATACATTTTTATCTAATAATTTGTGTTAGAGACCTGGAAATCACCCCTGCAACCTTGCTTTCCCTATCCCCCACATCTTGTCAGTTACCAAGTCCTATTGATTTTATCTCAAATACCTCATGAATCAAACTGCTTCTCTCCTTCTATACTAACATCATGTTGAGCTCATCCTTTTTCCCCTGCCCTCTTGGAATGGAATCTCAAATATTTTTCTTGTTCCTCTACGTTTTTGCTCTTGCTAATTTCTTGATTACTCTTACCCTTTCCTTCTCTAGTCCATTCTATTTCATTCAGAAGAAGCAGCCAAAATGCTCTTTCTCATCTCGTCACTCTCCTACTTTAAAACCCTCCAATGGCTTCCCATTGCCCTTAGGATAAAGTTCTAAACCTCTAACATGGCTTATAAGTTCCCGTAGCATTCCTGTCACTCCTACCTTTTCAACTATAGCCTTTTCCACTTTTTTCTGTGCTCACTATACTATAACAAAACTGCCTTTTCTGTTTCTTAAACAGGCTGAGCTACTTCCTACCTCAGTGTCTTCTCAAAAGCTATTTTCTCTGCCTGAAAAGGTCCTCCCCACTACTCTTTCACTCCCTGTGCCTGCCTGCCTTCTGCTCATCATTCAGGTTCCAGTGATAATATCGCCTCTTCAAGGAAGCTTCCCTGATTGCTTATTAAGTTAGGTTCACCTATAATGTGTTCTCATAGCATTATTTTATTTTATAGTACTCACCATAATTGTAATTAATTGGCTGATTGCTTAGAGTTAGTGAAATGAGGTATAATGTCTATTTCCCCATCTAAACCAAAAGCACCATGTCATCAAGGATGATGTCTGTCTTTTCCATAGTTATATCTGAATGATCTTGTATAAAGCCTGGCATGTGAGTTCTCATATTTTTTGATTAATAGAGAAATTATGAAAGACGTTTGAGTCTTCCAAGAGTAGATATAATATGTCATTCTATAATTACCTTTCCCTACCAAGTAGTAGCAATGTAGATTGGAAATTTGACCTTAGCTCAAGGGATGGATCTGCTTGAACTATGGATAATCTCATTACCCCTGACAGAGATTGGTCTAGGAATGGGCATGTGAACCAGTTCTGATCCATGGGACATGGAGAGAAATATGTAAGAGCTTCTGAGAAGTTTCTTCCTCATTCTGAAAAGAGAGCCCCTGGTAGCCTGGCTCCTGCTAGATGTTAACATGGAAGAATGTAACCTAAATTAGCAGCCATTCTTTGACCATGAGGAGAAGTAGCCTTAGGATGAAACCAACCCTGTATAGAGCCAAGTGTAGACAGAATCTGGACCCTTGCTGAGATACTTGAGTTGCTGGATTAACCAACCCTGAAATCTGTCTTCCTTTGGACCACATTGCCATTCTGTGAGGTAATGCATTTCCATGTTGTTCCATGTTGAGTTGGTTTTCTATTACTTGCAGCCAGAAGCATCTTGATTTACCTGTCTGAACAGTTTAAAGGTAGTATTAACTGTCAACAGAATGAAAGCCATTCTTAACTAGATTAGTAAAAGTACCTGAATTTTCCTTTTTCCATGGAAAGAAATGATTAAAGTGTAATATATACTATGCTTTACTATAATCTTTTTTGTAGTAATGTGACAACATTCAGATTCAGCTGCTGAAATAGTATATCAACTAAACATAGCAGATAATCTCTAACTTATATTTGTTTTTAGAATATGTTTTACAAGCTCTGGATTAGATAGCTGGGAGTTCATAATCATTCATTCCAAATAAGGAAGGCATTTTGCGATCACTTCTGAGGAGAAAATGGACAGTTAATTTTATCTTGATGTCTTGCTTTTCTTTTACCACTTTGGCATAAAACATATTTACATTCTTCATTAGATGGATTCTGGAGTGTCCTCTAAGAAGAGTTTCCATGTAAAATGACTGAGTTAAAAGTAACAAGCAAGTGTTAAAAAAAAGTTTTGTTTAAACTACTTATACTTTTTGGAAAGCTGCTGAGTAACAGAATCAGGAATCTGTTTAGTTCAGGTTTATAGATATTTATTGAAGACTTCTGCTATACCAGCCACTATACTATGCACTAGGGAGAATAAATAAGATCACATGTCAGACTTCAAGGTGCTTAGTATTTAGTGGTGAAAACAGAACATGGAAACTATCGATTACAGTTCAGTTTGTATTGTGCATTGGTAAAATTATGCGCAAGGTACAGGAATGCAGAGAAACAAATGACTAACGTATCTCATTTGTTTGGCCCAAGGCAGGCTTCACAGAAAAAAGAAGGATACTTTGAAATACTTAAAATTTCTTTCGACTATCTGTTTAAGAAAGAAAATAAAATGAGCCACAGAAAAGTCTTATGGAAATGTAGTAGGAATAACTGAAAAAATATACACTTTTTGAGCCAGATCAAATAATTTATGACTCAGATTTATAATTTACCAGTTATATGACCATAGGAAAACCATTTATCCTGTGACTGAATTTCTTTCTTTGTATGTAGACGCTAATACTTATCTTACTTTGGTTGTTGTGAGAATTATTACAGCTGTTACTCTTGGCTAATATTTATTGATTACTGTGTGCCAGGCACTGTGCTAAGCATTTTGCACACTTAATCTCATTTTAAACCTCATGTTTCTGTGTGGTATGTATTATGGCCCCATTTTAGAATTAATGAAATGAGGTATAATCAGGTTAAATGATTTTCCCATGATCCCACAGCTGTCATGTGTCAGACCAAAAGTTTAAGGCCAAGAACTCAGTAAATTTTAAGCCTTCTCTCCTTGGCTCTCCCTTTTCTTTTCTCATTTGGGGTATTATTAGATTTCCTTGATATTCACCTGGTCTCTTTCTGGGTAGTTAAAAATACTTAATGCTGTAAACAGTACCATAAACTAGTAGTCAGTCATAGGATTATGAGGTACCATTTAAGAATCAGGGTGTAAATACTAGTTAAGAACCATGTAGACCACTCAGAAGACTTATTCTTTACTTAACTTCTCTGGATCTCCATCCAGTCTCATGAATTCATTCTAGTTGTGTAGCAAATGCCATGGCTGAATCAAGGAATAAGACCTGGAGACCAGAGCATTTCTATACCTAGTCCAAGATAGGAAACCAAGTCAAACATCTGAATCAGAAGCCAGGCATCTGTCATAGCCACACTGTGCTGCCCCACTTCTAGATAATAGAATAGTTTACTGAATAAGTAGGCTTTGTCGTCTGTTTGGAACATAGCATTATTCTATGTTAAAGAGACCAGATATGGCCCTCCCTTCCTAGATCATATATGAGACAAAAGCCTAACAATGCCTAGTATGTAGCTGGCACTAAAGAAATATTTATACAATAAGGAATAAAATGAATATTTCAGATAAATAATTCCTATGTCTTTCATAAGAGTAGCCAATGGGAGAGAGTATTGGTGACTTGGAGAAAATTATGTTGATCATTTATTTAGCTCTACAGAAAATAGATTATTTTATTTTAAAAATCTTCCAAACGTCATAGTTGATTTATCAGGTTATGATTATTTTTTTCAATGTCATGATAGTTTATAACATTGTGAAATTTTAGTTGTACATTATTGTTTGTCAGTCACCATATACATGCGTCCCTTCACCCCGGTAACCACCAAAATGTTCTCTCTGTCCATGTGTTAGTTTATTTTCCAGGGTTTGCCTTTCTCTGTCTGGCTTATTTTGCTTAACATAATACCCTCCAGGTCCATCCATGTTGTTGCAAATGGGACGATTTTGTCCTTTTTTATGGCTGAGTAGTATTCCATTGTATATGTATGTACATACCACATCATCTTTATCCAGTCATCAGTTGAGGGACACTTGGGTTGTTTCCACTTCTTGGCTGTAGTGAATAATGCTGCAGTGAACACAGGGGTGCATAAGCCTCTTTGGATTGTTTATTACAGGTTCTTTCAATAGATATCCAGTAGTGGGATAGCTGGATCATAAGGTATTTCTATTTTTAATTTTTTGAGGAATCTCCATACTGTTTTCCATAGAGGCTGCACCACTTTGCATTCCCACCAGCAGTGAATTAGGGTTTCCATTTCTCCACAACCTCTCCAACATTATTTTTTGTCTGGGTGATTACAGCCATTCCAACGGGTGTAAGGTGATATCTTAGTGTAGTTTTGATTTGCATTTTCCTAATGATTAGTCATATTGAACATCTTTTCACGTGCCTATTGGCCATCTGTGTATCTTCCTTGGAAAAATGTCTGTTCATATACTCTGCCCATTTTTTGATCGGGTTATTTTGTTGTTGTTCAGTTGTGTGAGTTCTTTATGTGTTATGGAGATTAACCCCTTGTCAGATATACAATTTGCAAACATTTTCTCCCAGCTGGTGGGTTGTCTTTTCATTCTGATCCTGGTTTCCTTTCCCTTATAGAAGCTCTTTAGTCTGGTGAAGTCCCACTTGTTTATTTTTTCTTTTGTTTCCCTTGTCTGAGTAGACATGGAATTCAAAAAGATCCCTCTATTCCCAGTGTCAGTGTACTGCATATGTTTTCTTCCAGGAGTTTTATAGTTTCAGGTCCTACCTTCAAGTCTTTGATCCATTTTGAGTTAATTTTTGTGTATGGCAAAAGGAGATAGTCTACTTTCTTTTACATGTGGCTGTCCAGTTTTCCCAGCACCATTTATTGAAGAGACTTTCCTTTCTCCATTGTATGTTCTTAGCTCCTTTGTTGAAAATTGGCTATCGGTAGATGTGTGGTTTTATTTCTGGGCTTTCAATTCTGTTCCATTGATTTGTGTGTCTGTTTTTGTACCAGTACAGTGCCGTTTTAATTATTATAGCTTTGAAGTGTATTTTGAAGTCAGGGATTGTGATGCCTCCCACTTTGTTCTTTCTTCTCGTGATTGCTTTAGCTCTTGGGGGTCTTTTGTTGCCCCATATGAATTTTAGTCTTCTTTGTTCTATTTCCATGAAGAATGTCATTGGGATTCTGATTGGGATTGCACTGAATCTGTAGATTGCTTTAGGTAGTATGGACATTTTAACTATGTTTATTCTTCCAATCCATGTCCATGGGATATCTTTCCATTTCTCAGGTTATGATTTTTAAGTAGTTAAACTTATCTAGGGTACTTGCATCATACATCCTAGTTCACAGATCAATATATAATATCTGAAATGGATGCATATGTAAATGTATTCAGGATTAGAAAACTGTTTTTGCCTAATTGCTAATGATAATAGCATGTTCTTTTGCATGTTCTGTCTATCTGGAATCCATATGGGATTAATTCATCCTGTATTTTAGACATTTCTTGATCTGGGTATGAGGATTTATCCTTCCATTGTCAACCATGTGAAATTTAAAGCCAGAAACTCACTTTATTTGCCTTCAAGTTGTCCCTAACAGACATCGTTGTTTATACAAAGTAATTCTTTCTTTGATACCAGGTATATGAAAGAAGAAAAGTCTTCATTTTTCTTAGTTTTCAGTTTCACTTTTCTAAGTAACTGAAGAAATTCAGTCAGCTACTCAGATTGTTCTCTGGTTGCGGGATTGCAACCTGCTAAAGGGCCCTCATATCCACGTAGGAAGCCCAGTAGAAGTGAAAGGGAACCAAAGATCGCACTGTAGGCCTTACCACATTTTGGCTTATATCATAATTGTTCCCTAGGAACATAGTGATTCTCCAGTGTCTTTGTGTGAAGGTAGTGAATCTCTGAATATTCTTTCACAAGTACATATTGGGAACTGTCATGAATTCATCTTTACTCCCAACTCTTTCTCTTACTCAACGTCTATAATTATGTGTATAGGTATATATGCAAATATTTTTAAAATTATTATGGTACGTGGCTTATGAATTCAGTCTGGATTTTTTGGCAAGAGAAATTTAAGTGTTTGAGATAGAGTTAGGTGAAGATAATTATTTATTGCTATTCAGGTAAAATAAGAGCTGTTAATTTATCCTCTTTCCCTCTCTGTGTATAGTAAACTTGCAAATGAAAAGTCTATCAGTAAAAAACTGAAAAATAATGGGAGAAGTAATCTATCTATAATCTGAAAATTTTAATTTGGGAAAGGACTAGATAAAATATTTTTTGTTCATGATTATTCACAAGAAGGATTGATTGCATTAGCTTTTCTTGAGATACACAGAAATCACTTTGTTATTCAGGACCATTGTTGTAATGATTTTTTTCCTTGAAAGAATATACTAGTGTTTAATAACCTTTGATTTAGAAGAGTGCATTTTACCTACTTGTTTGAGTACCAAAATATTTTGCGATTATAGATAAAGTTAAATACCATGAAAAGTACATAATGTTGAAATTATACTTAATTGATTGCCTAAACCATTTTTACATGCATACAGAAAGAAATTCAGAATGATGAAGATTCCCAGACCAGTTCTGTTGGGAATAAACATAGCAATCAAGAAAAAAACAAAGATTTCAGGAAAGATATGAGATTTCTTGAAGTGAAAGGTGTCTTAAGAGAGACCATGTGTAAAACCCAGGTAAAACTTTATAGGCTAAAAAAATGTACATTTATAGTTCTTCTTATAAAATTGTTTGAGAGACAATATCTGGTGAAAATAACATGGATGTTAGAATCACAGAGCTGGTATTTGAACCCAGCTCTGTGTTTTGTAGTTCGCGATTTGAGCATATTAGGACATTGCCCTTGGTTTCTGTTTTGAGACTTTTATTGAAATAATGCATATATGCATATAGAAACACACAGTTCCTAATACATAGTGTGTTGTCAATGTGTGGTAATTACTTAAAACTCCTCTGAATGTTTAATGTAACATATGTGTCTTATAAAGGATTCTTATGTGTGAGCGATATGTATATTCATAATTCATGGTCTAAATTCAAGAACTTTACTGTATAGAGAACAAAATTTTTTTAAAAAACACGAATGAATTCTATTTTGATTAAATATGGAAAACAAAAAAAACCAGGAAGGACTTTGAACTTGGAGCAATGAAAAGTACCTTAAAAAAGCAGTTGTGTAGTTCTCAAGTAAAATTTTTCAAATAGCAGAAGCAACCAAAAAAGCCATTATTAGTTCTACCCTAGAGGAGCTAATGTTCAATTATGTTCAATTTCATATTGTGTTTTATAAAAACGGCCTCTTTAGTTGATTTAACAAATCATTAACCTAGTAATTATTATTACTTAGTCTAAGCTAAAATATTTTTAAATGCGAGCAGAAAGAAATTAAAAATAAATTCTGTTTTTACTGCACCTGTCAAAAATTTTACAAAGAGAATTTTAGGAACAACTTGGAACTTCTTAAACTAAACACTACCTTAAGAAATCATATATGGAGAGATTAGGTAAAACTTTTCAAGAGTTTAAAATATTTTTCAATTTTTCTGGCTCTTCCAAAGTACAATTGATATTTGACTTATAAAACTGCTTTCTATGATTAACTACATGTACATGGTCTTAATAAGAGGCTTTTTGAGTTATGTCTGTTAAAATATGCATTATAAACCACAATGTAAAAGTTTTTACATACAGAAAGGAATGTAGAATAGTAATGGAGTTATTAAAATAAATGTAATTTTTATTAACTTGGAAAAAAGAATCAAATAGAGATTTCATGAAAATAAGGAAATTATTAAAGTACATTTATATTCATCTTGAGTTCCTTTTAGAATTCAAGAGGATATATAAAATTTAGGTAGAAATTTCTATTTTTAAAAATAAATTTCTTAGTATAATGAATTAACAATATGGTTTGTGATACTCCTTACTCTTTAATGTTATTACACCTCTGTCCTATGAAAATATTTTCTTGAGGTGTTTCATTTGATATGTCTAATAATGGCAAGACTCTATTTGATCTACAGCCTAAATTAATTTTACAAATTTAAAATAAAATAATGAAGATAACCAGATTCCGTTTGACTAGGCACATGAGAAACAGAAATAAAGGCAGATTCCAAGAAAGATTAAGTTAATAAAGTACCAAAATTAAATGTATATCTAAATACAATACAAACCTTTGTGAACTAAAAATCTATGTTTTTCCGCTTCATCTTAGTATGATTAAGATGCAATATAATTCACAAGGCTCCTTACTATATTTGATCTCGTATGTATATTTTACAAAACCTGCTTTCCTGAGTGGGATTTTTGGTTGTGACTTGCCTTGGTTATGTTGAGGCTATGGTTAACCCACAGTCTAACTAAAGTATTTTTACAAACATGCAGAAAGAAATGCGAAATCATGATGAAGATGTTACTGTTAGTTCTATTTTGACTGAACATCACAAAAAAGAAAAATTCAGAGATTCCAGTAAAGATTTGAAATTTATTAAAATGAGAAATGCCCTAGGAAGGCACACATATGGAAATCAGGTAAGACCTTCCAAATTAAAAATTATTTCTATTTTAAAGCTCTTTTCTAAATTTACCAAGTATAATGTCATTCATGAGGTTATTTCTTCTCAATTATATGTAAGAAAAGTGTTTATAATGCATTTGTGTACAGTTTTTAAAAGAATACAAAAATGAGTGCTATGTACCACCAGCTAAGTTAAGAAATAGAGCATTCCCAGTTTTTTAAGACCCTGCTGTTTCCAAACTGCATCCCCTTTTGTTCCTCTTACACAGAGGTAACCTCTATCTTGGAATTTCTTTTAATTATTTTCTTGTTTTTATTATAGTTTTACCAGCTGTGTTTGTATCCCTAACAATGCATTTAGTTTTGCCTGTTAATTAACTTTTTGTAGTTTATGCTATTTATAGTTTTCTGTAAGTTGCTTTTTTTCCTGGTGTATCTAATGTTTCATTGTTCACAATTATCTTTTATCCATTTTACTATTGATAAGTATTTGGGTTTCTTTTTGTTGGTTTACGTTTGATTGGTTGTTTTTTGCAATTATGAGCAATTCTGCCATGAACAGTGTGAAGATTTTCTTACATGACTCTTGGTACACATATTCAAGATTTTTTCTAGCTTAGGATATATTCCTAGGAGTGGAATTGCTGGGTCATAAGGACTGTGCATGTTTGGCTATACTAGATAATGTCCAACTGTTTTCCAGAATGTTTTACTAATGTATACCCGCTCCAAAAGTGGATGACATTTCCTGTTGTGTTATAACGCTATTTTTTTTAATGTGTTATATTTGTGTTGTAAGTCAGACTCTCTTTGAGTTTATTTGGATTTTGTAACTTGTATCATTCATGCTGAAATTTGTTTCATTGTGGTCTATGTACTTGTAGAAGGAAATTAAGAAAAAGGATGAAGATATTCTAAGGAGTTTTACTTTGAGGAAGAAATGCAAAAAAGAAAAAGAAAGAGTTTCCAGGAAGGACATCGAACATGACAAAATTAAAAGTACCTTAAGAAAGCAAATACATAAACATCAGGTAAAACTTTGTAAGCTGAGCTAAACAGTTTTCGTTTTTTTCTAGCTCTTCCCTACTATCATCTAGATGTATAATCTAATCTTTATGACTGCTTGCTGTGTTAAATATAACCTGCACGTCTTATGGAAAGAAATCTTCTTGAGTTGATCTGGTGTGAAATTCATAATTAACATTATAATTATCTTTGGTTCACAATGAAAGTATTTTCGCATGCATACACAAAGAAATTTGAGTTAATAATCAGGATATTTAAATATATTTTGTTTTGCCTGAATGTGACAAAAAAGAAAAAGAAGCAAAGGTTCTGAAAAAGAGACTAAAATCTTAAAAATACCTTAAGACTATGTGTGTATGTATTTTGTGTAGTATATTCTAAACTAAATTTTAGTGTTTATCTTGCTCTTCCCTGGTATAATACAGATCATGTTTTAATAAGATAGCTTGTCTTTTAAATGGGATCCTTCTTGAGTTAATTTTTCTAGAGTATAACTTTATTGTACAGTCTAAACTACAGCGTGTACATATACATATATTCAGAATGATCTTTAGAAAAATGATAAAGGTAAATAAGTAATGGATCAGTTTTGTGTGAACATGGCAACAAAGGGGAAAGAAAAGAGAGATTCCAGGAAAGACTTTGGACAGGTTAAAATGAAAAGTTCCTTAAGAAGGTACATAGTAAATATCAGGTGAAACTTTCCAAATTAAAAAGTTTGCTTTTTTTAAATTCCTGTTTCATCATGTAATTTTTATATATGATTGTAAGGATCTTTGCTGTGATTAACACTGCATAAATGTGTTCTTGAATTATATTGTCCATTGTGATACTTATCATTTGTGTTGATACTGTCTTTAGTACGGTCTAAAGTACTTTTACCTGTATACAGAAAGAAATGAAGAACTCTCTTTTTGCTGATCATGCCAAAGAATCAAAAACCAAGGATATCAGGACAGATGTGGATATTGTCGAAATAAAAAATGCCTTAAGGAAGCACATATATAGAGCTCAGGTAGAACTTGGCATACTAAAAGTTTTATATAGTTTCCTATCCTTCTCTAATGTAACCAAAAAATAATAATAATGTGACATATTTAATATGTCTCAAAATAGTTTTCTTAGTTCATTAATTTGTTATGAACAGTAATATATTTGGACATTGAGTAAATGTGCTGACTTCTCTGCTATTTATACTTCAGTGATGTCACAGATAAATTATATGTTTACACACTGCTGTAACTTGTTGCTGGGTGCTTGCTAGCCTGATACTGGAAGATGAGAGCTGGAGGATCCCTGTTTCTGTTTTCCTGGTTCAGCCTCAGTCTTGGGCAGGCCTTGAGGTCCTGGGTTTGGGGGAAGGGCTTTCTCATTGATCGTGTCCCGCCTCCAGTGGTAGCAGATCTCTAATGATCTGGGACCATGATCTTCTCCTGCCCCTCTTCAGGGTTAAAGAGGTTTTTTTCTCCGGTTCTCTTACCCAGAGGGTTATGGGTTTTCACCTGCGTCCTCGGGTTAACAGGGTTTGCCGCCTTTCCCACAGCAGCTGCTGTTCATCTCCCCCAGGCCTTTGCCATGAGGGAGGCTTGCTTTAGTTTCCCACCTCATCTCCTTTTTTCCCTCATGAGCCCCCAGTGAGGTCCATGGAGAAGATCCTGCCATTGAGTGCAAACTCCCCTTGTGTCTTTGATTCCCAGGGGTTCCATTCACTTATGCTAATCCACACTTGGCCTTTAGCGAGTGTGTAAAATTTAAGCTGAAATTTTCTTGCGCTTTTTAATGAAAGCCCTCCTCTTCCTGCCATGCTCTGTCTCAAATAAATCTGTGCTCCTGTCCCATGTCCTCGGAGGCTCCTGTCTTTCTTCATATTTCATTTTAGTTGGTTGCACTAAGACCTCTGCTATCTGATGAGTTCGAGTAAAATTATGATTTGGTAGATTTTTCAGCCTTTTCTTATTTGTAATGTGGGAGTGCCTCTCTTTTCCAGCTTTCTACATCCTAAGTGGAAGCCAAAGCTATATCATTGTTTTAATCTGTATTTCTTCTGTTAGTAGCAAGTTTGAGCATATTTTATACCTTCACTTGCCCATTTTGTATTTCTTCCTCTGCCAACTGTTTATTCATATTCTTTTTCTGTTTTTCCATTAGGTTGTTTATATCATTGTTTTTAGAACTCTTCATATAGTTAGGATATTATCTGTTGTTATGTTTGTTGCAAATATTTTTTCAGTATTAAAAGATTAATACTGAAACAAATATACAATTATTTTAAAACAATAGAGGAAGATTTTTACATGTGATTATATAGGAAACATGACTACATTTTTTTCACCTGTGGACTCTTATACAAAATATTCTCCCCATTTGTATTTCTAATTGTTACAATACTAAGGACAATGGACCTCTTTTAGGTCTTGAAAGTGAATATGACTTTACTTTTTAACTTATTTTAGTTTAGAAGGAGTAAATAGAGAATGTTCCTACTCATGAGAATGCCATGACCCTAAAATGATGGAAGTCACTAGTCTGAGCAAACATGGGAATCAGGTCAATTGTAGCTATTAAGGTCTTCCTGAATCTATTTTGTAAGTTTGGCCAAGGTTTTATGCTTTGTAAGCTGAAATGTATTTTTTGGCCTAAAAATGTTTAGTTTTAATTATATGATTGCTGTTTTATAGGCTATCAGATACAGCTGCATTAGAATAGATAAACAACCAGCATACAATGTCGAGGTAAGGGGCTTCAAGTAGGGTGGGGACGGGGGCAAAAGAAGCTTTGTGTTTTGTTATTTTTAGTTATTTTGATATAAAGAAATGTGTTGTCTGTACAACAAAGCTTCCTGTCAAATTTGAAATGTAGTTCCTCTGATCAGAAATGAAAAAGAAAAATACTATTTTGTTAAAGCTCCAAAAGAAATTCTATACAGTAGTAAAAACTTATAACAAGAATTAAGAATTTACCTTGTGCTCTTTATAGGTGAGATATGTATCCCTATTCTCACATTTCATGGCTTTCGTAATTACTACTTCTAGATTTAATTTTCAATACAATGTTTACAAAAATATATTATTTTCTTTATATCATTCACATATCATCATATGTGTTCATTCCTTTAAAATTGATTGTTTTATTCCATGTAGTCTTTCAGAGTATTTTTGATTCTCAACTAGTTCAAACTATTTACAGTCATGTGTTGCTTAACGACAGAGATGCATTCTAAGAAATGTGTCATTAGGCAATTTCGTTGCTGTGCAAACATTATAGAGTGTTCTTACACAAACCTAGATGGTATAGCCTACTACACACCTAGACTATATGGTACTAATCTTATACCGTCATATATATGGTCTGTTGTTAACCGAAACATCATCATGCAGTGCATGACTGTACTTTTATTTTATTGTTAAAAATGTTTTTTGACCAAGGGGAATATATTTTGTGGAACTCTTAGAGTTATATTAATGTGCATCCTCAGAGTGATTTTTATAATACTATAGCACTTGTCACTTTTCACAAATGTTGATTGTGCTTGATGACATATTAATATATTTAGTATATCTTAATAGACATAGTTTGCTTATAAGTTTAAAAGAAAACTGCAAAATAATTTTGCACCTAGAGAACTATGTGTTCTGTAGCTCTGACTGAGGTCTCCTAATTATTAGCCAGACTTTGCAAATGCCTTTTAAAGTTTTCTTTTAGAGATAGTATTTCTCCTCACTATTTAAGGCAACAGAGAATAATAAATAAAAAAATAATGTATATTTTTGCAGTGCTTTTTAGTTGTCAAACACATTAATATAAATCATCCTTTTTGAACCATATAACAATCCTGTGAAGTAGTGAGGGCAGGAATTATCTTCATTTTATAGATGAGGAAATTAAGTTTTTTTACTAATTCAAGATTTGATCCCAGAATTTTACCCTTCTCTTCTATGGATCATTGAATCTTTTTTTCCTTAGGTTAAAAATGCTGGATTTCCCAGAGGTGTATTAAATTTAATTGAAAGCCTCATAGAAGGGCAGTTTTTTAAAGAAGCAATTGAGGAACTTTCTTCTTTGCAAGCACATTATATCCCTCCTGTATGCCTTCTTCATGCTCTTCTAGAGAATGTTCTACAGGTAAGAGCAGTCTTAAGGGTTTACAATTTTTCACAGAATATTAAAATAGGAACATTTTCTGTCTTTTTGTGTGTGTGTAAGGAAGATTAGCCCTTAGCCAACATCCACTGCCAATCCCCCTCTTTTTGCTGAGGAAGACTGGTCCTGAGCTGACATCTCTGTCCGTCTTCCTCTCCTTTATGTGGGAGGCCGCCACAGCATGGCTTGCTGAGTGGTGTATAGGTCTGTGCCCGGGATCCGAACCTGAGAAACGCTGGGCCACTGCAGCAGAGTGCGCAAACTTAAACACTATGCCACCAGGCCAGCCCCCATTTTCTCATATTTTATATGTTTACAGTTAATTTTTTCTCTTTGCAGTATTTTTTCTATCATTTTAATAGGAAATGCAATACCAATACTTTAGCATTTCTTTTCTATTTTTAAACTATATACTAGTTACTACTCTGAGTGCTTTAACTTATTATTTTCTCAGAATTTCCAAGATAATTTTCTCTTGGGAAAAATTTATCTGATTTTTTTTTCTGTAGCAGTAAAGTATCTAACAAAAATCAAAGTACAATGATCTAGAATGCCATTTGGTAAATTACTCCTTTAGTACATTGATAATCATTTTTATTCATAGTATACATTGACAATAAACATACTCCTTAAACTGTGAAAACTAATAGAACAGTTTTTCAAAGGTAGCTTTCATATTCTTCATCAAGGTGCCAATGTGAAGGAATAACAGATGTAAGCTATGTCAGATGAACGTTGGTCATAAGTAAGAAGGTTGCATGAAATGTTTCTTACCTTTAGTTCCTTTCAGGTCACATTTGGGAACTTTTAATCTCACTATAATCATGAAAAGTAAAGTGGACATTTCGTGTAAATTAGTCCCAATAGCTAGGGTTATCTAAAGTATAGATACATATGTAGCGTGTGCCTCTCTCTCAGGTGTATTACTTAATTAGCCAAACATGATACTTCCCTCTGATCTCCTTTGTCCAAAAACCTGTATTTGGCAAGAAAGTTAGGCCAGGGTTATTATAGTTTTATACTAAATTAGCTGGCACAACTGTACTTTTAGCTATAGTGTTTTATTTGTTTGTTTATTTTTAAATATTAGGATAACATAGATACGTTTTCTGGTCGATACTTTCATATATTGTCAGCTCTTCTTCACCTACATCCTCCTTGGAAGTCCCCGGCCATGTCAAGATATTACTTAGAGTTGTTTCAGTGTCCAACTTGTATGAAAGGAGCATGGTCTCTAATAGAAGTGCTTATCAGGTAAGGAGTTTTACATGTGAGGATGCGAAATTTCAGCTGGTAGTTGTGAAGCTATTTATTTTTTAGACACCAATGAAAGAAGTATGTTTTATTTAGAAAAAGTTTGCGTGTGTATACAGTATGGTTGTGTGTTGTATTTATTGCAAAATTCTTGTGAAACAAGTCTAAATTGGTCATGTTTGTCGATCAGTGTATTAAAAAAATAAATGTTTAATAAATACATGAAATGGACTCACAGGAAAGCCAAAACATTATTTGTTTTTATTTTTTTTAACAAAATAAGTTTGCATATTGTTTTAAAAATTAAGAAAATTAATTTCTTGAATATGGACATCATCATCAAATTTTGATCATCATAAGTGTAAACATTTGTAACTGTATACAATATCTATTTTAGTGTTTCTGTTATATTTTTTCAGCTGGAAATTTGAATTTTGAAACTGAACTTGTTTCCTAAATATGTCATTTCTTGCATGCCTCTGCACATGCTGTCATTTGCCTAGATTCTTCCTTTGTCTTCCAAATGTTACTCTCTCTGGAAATCCTTCCTATTTCTCCGTTTTTCTCCCAAACAGAACTAATAATTTTTCTCATTCTTCTCAGATAGCTCTCTGTATCTGATAGCCTTCCTTTGTCTGGGAAGTACTTTCTTTTTATCCAAGTGTTCAGTTTAAGGGGGTCCATAGTAGTAAGAGAAAGGATACTTGACCAGCTAGGCAAAGGCTGGACCTTTGGTTAGCTCTTTGAGATCATAAAAATTCATCCACCATCTTGGTTGTGATATATTTGAAGTGAGCTAATCAGCTAGCTAGCAAACATTTTATTCATTCTTTCAAAAAATGTTTGTTGAGTACTTACTGAAAGCCATTTCAGTGCTACATTTCAGGGATAAAAAGATCAATAAGATCCTGCACTACTGAAGGTGACTTAGACGTAAACACAATTCTATCACGATAGTACCAGCCCAGCAAGGGTATAGGATGTGGATATATGGTTAATGTAGGTGACATCCTTCCTAAATTTCCAAATCTTTTGTCATTGCCTTTATTTAAAAGTCCTCATTCCTTCTTATGTAAACTATTTCAATACCTGCTTTATTGATCTTCATTCTGTTTTTTTCCCTTTATCTTCCAAAGTACCCCAGTATTTTCTTTCCAAAGTGATCTTGTCATTTCCCAGATAAAAGTCCTTCATTAACTCATATATCCCCTATAGGACACAGCTTAAATTCCTTAGCAAAGCTTGTAAGACTCTTCATGAGTTAGCCCCTATATATGTCTGCCTTCTCATCCTCATTATTTTCCCAAGTGTGCCCAGTGACTGAACTCTTTCATTCCCTATGCCTTTGCTCTTCTGTTTTCTCTGCCTGCATATACCTCCATTCCTGCCACCCCACAAATATCTGGCCAACTCTTAATTATCCTTTAAAATGCAAGTCAGGTGCCATTTCCTAACTCTTACCCTTTCCTTTGAGTTTGTCACTCATATCAGACTCTGAATTTCTTAAGAGTGGGTGCTCAGTCTTAAACATCTTCATTCTCAGTACTTAATATAATGCCTAGAACATAACAAGTGCTTAGTAAATGTTTGGATGAATTATTTGATGCTACAGGAGATGGAATTTGGACAGCTCAAAAGTAGACTGTTTAATAAACAGAAATGCCCAGACTTCATTTCAAAATAATTGGGTCCAGGGGTCAGGGGAAAGGTGCCTAGGGAAGTGGTAGGAGTATAGATGAGCTGGGTGATTATAGTCTACTTTTGTATATATTTGATATGTTCTGTAATGCTTGTTTAAAAAAAAGAAAAGAAAAGATACTGTGGTATCCACCTCTGGCAGTTTTCAGATAGCCTGAATAACTAAATGGGTATGGAGGGGCTTCTAGAAAAAATTCGAGTATGAAGTGAATTAATAGCTATTAAGGACCCTCCTAACCTGAGAATGTGGTATTCAAAAAATAGATGAGGAAGGTGAAGACAGAGGTAGAATGTTTCAAGTACATTGTTGATATAATTGATAATAAAGTTGGAAGAAGATTGTAATAAATATTGTTGCCTAGATTCTATCTCTCTTAGTCCTAGAGTTCTGAGTAATCTATGTTCTCTTTAAAAAATACTATAGAACTGTGCTGTCCAACCCAGTAGCCACTAGCCACATGTGGCTACATTTAAATGTAATTAAGATTAAATAATTAAAAATTCAAGTCTTCAGTTGCACAAACTGCATTTCAAATATCCAGTAGAACATATCCATCATCACAGAAAATTCTGTTGGACAGGACTGCTGTAGAAGACGGGGAGAAAATAAATACTGAATTTTTAAAACTCTAAAAAAATTGCTCTAAATGACCCTTATTTTACTAAATAATGTTTAAGAAAACAATCTTGGGTAAGAGGAGGCTATGGAGAGTATTATAAATTGAGAGTATCACTGGTCATCTAAATCAAAAGGACTTAATGAAATTCATAATTTTTTTTCTTCATCAGTGAAATAAAGGGAGTACAAAGGGAGGGTACAAGATGGTTGATAGACATTATACTCATTGAAAAATAGAGAAATTAGATCTCTGTCGTCTAAGTGTCATGAGATATTGAACATAGTTTAATTTTTAAAGGAAAAAATATTAATAAAATTTTGCCAAATTTATATTTTGTTGAAGAAAACTTTCACTAAAATTCCAATAATACTCTAAAAAAGAAATACTTTGTCCACAAATTACTCAGTGAATTGCTTGTATCTTATAGGTTGTTGGGTTCATATTTTTCAGGTCTTGCCTTTTCAATGAAAGTTTTTGTCATCAAATTTCGGAAAATATTATTGGCTCTAAGGTGCTCCACCTGACACTGCTCAAGTTTTTCTTTAATTTAGTTGAAAGTGAAGTGCGACATCTGAGTCAAAAGTAAGTTTTAATTACAAAAAAAATTTTTTCTTTATTTATATTGTTTAAAGTACCATTTTTCTTTCTTTTTTTTTTTTTTATTATCTTTTTTTTTTTTTTTTTGTGAGGAAAACCAGCCCTGAGCTAACATCCGTTGCTAATCCTCCTCTTTTTTGCTGAGGAAGACTGGCGCTGGGCTAACATCGTGCCCATCTTCCTCTACTTTATATGGGACGCCGCCATGGCATGGCTGACAGGCAGTGTGTCGGCGGGCGCCCGGGATCCGAACTGGCGAACCCCAGGCTGCCAAGCGCGGACGAAACCGCTACGCCACCGGGCGGCCCCTAAAGTACCATTTTTCTAATCATTTATTTACATTTCTAAAAAACAGCTTGTTTTTTAGTTTTAAGTACATTTATTTTTAAAGCATATTTCCAGATGCAGTCCTTCAGGGGCAGAAGTATACAAAGATTTATACACTTCTTTTATGTTTCCTTAGTTCACATTTTTACTTTTCACTAATTTATACATTTGAATAGGTGAGTGTTTTTATTTTTCAGAATTTGTATATTTTTTAATTCTTTAGTAATTGAATGCTTAAATAAAAAGCTATACTAGGTTTTAACATTGACTCTAATATTCATGATAAGTTTTGCATATGCCCTAAAACTTGCAGTAGATTACTGTGTGTACTTGTTGGTGATTATATTGAACTGAGGCCATTTTTTATATTTTGTCCTTTATTATAGTTATATATTATAATCTTTATATGTTACAACATTTCTATATTCAGCAGTTGCTAGAATTTTTTTTGTTTTATGACAAAAGATAAGATTTTATGCCTAATAACTGTAGTGATCAAATTGGCATAAAGATATACCTTTCATTCATATTTTCATTAGGTTGTATGACTGGTCAGATTCTCAGAGTCTGAAAATAACGGGAAAGGCAGTTCTTCTTGAAATCTTTTGGTCAGGAAGTGAGACCTCTGGGCTTTTGACCAAACCAGTAAATATGCTTTTGGAGTGGACTATATATTCTCACAAGGAAAAATGCAAGTCTAATGATGTAAGTAGGATTAATTTATAAATGAATAATGCTTTGAAAAAAGTGTATCTTTGAATTATACATCTTTTCTTCTTCCTTTTATTCTTTGAATTACTTGAAAACAATTAAAATGTCCCTAAACATGTCATTGTTTTCTATTTAGTTTATCTAGTTTTAAGGTAAAAGGCCCTTGGAGGCTGGTTTCTTTGTCCTCTCACATTTGGATGTAGTAGCTAGGGACAGTTATTTGATTGTTACTGCTAAGAAATCTATAGTTACTTATCATTCTAGGGTTTTTACTTTTGTATATTTTAATTCTTAAGGAACCTGTGGTTTAAAAACTTGAGTGAATTCATAAATTTTTTTCTGTACTACTAGTAAAAAGTTCTACTTGTTTTTAAAACTACTTTTCTGGATGTTCAGAGTTATTTCCTGAACTATTTCTTCATAAGTAGAATTTGCTTGTCGTTAGAAATTTAACACACAGTGATTTTAGTGTATTATCTGTCAGAAGGGTAGTTGGGAAAGTTAAATACAGTAAAATATGTGAAGTGCATGGCAACGTGCTGTGGCACATTTGGGGTGCCTAATAAATATTAGTCAACTTTCTCCTTTTCAAAATGATCTGCATTTGGGACTTTATTGTCTACTTTTTGTGTGTTACATCATTAATTTCTGCTCATATTTTTTTAATTCTTTCCTTTTACTTTCTCTTCTACCTTTTTGAATGTTTGGCTCTTTTTCCTTTTTAGTCTTTATTTCTAATACATACACTAAATAAAAATTGCCTTTTGAGTACAACTTGAGATTCATTTCGTGGGTTTTGATACTTTAAGGTGCTCTTATTGGTTTTTTCAAAGTGTTGTTTATTGTCAATTATGAATTCCTCTTTGATCTAAAAGTGTTTTAAAAGAGTTTTCAGCATGCTACGCTTTGGCCGCCCAGGTTCAGTTCCTGGGCACGGACCTACACTGCTCTGGTAGCAGCCATGCTGTGCTGGTGGCCCACATATTAAAAAATAGAGGAAGATTGGCACAGATGTTAGCTCAGGGCCAATCTTCCTCAGCAAAAAAAAAAAATTAAACTTCTAAATGAATGAATTTTTGTTATTGTTGATGGATTTTATTTGTGTTTTTGTTAATTTCTAATAGTGAATTATAGTTAAAAAAAGAGCCATATATGGTTTCTGCTTTCTGAAATTAACTGAACTTTTGTTGTTGTTTTTGTTTTTGTTTTCGTGAGGAAGATTAGCCCTGAGCTAACATCTGTTGCCAATCCTCCTGTTTTTGCTGAGGAAGATGGGCCCTGGGCTAACATCCGTGCCCATCTTCCTCGATTTATATGTGGGTCACCTGCTACAGCATGGCTTGATAAGTGGTGCATCGGTCCACACCCAGGATCTGAACCCGCGAACCCCGGACCGCCAAAGCAGAGCATGTGAATTTACTTACTATGTCACCAGGCCAGTCCCCTGAACTTTTCTTTTTGATCCCATATAACATTTGGGGCCAAAATGTGTTTTCTCTGTTGTTTTACATTTTTTTCTCTCTCATGTGTTAGGTCAAGCTTAATTGTTTTAATCAACTCTCTGAATCTACTTTGTGAATTTGTTTATTTACTTTTGTAAGAGTTTCTGCTTTATATATAGTGATGCCATCTTGTGTTTCATAACTGATATATCATCATAACTGCTAGCTAGATAGTATTTTCTTCAAGGATAGTAAACATAGTAGTTAGGGTGGAGAGCTCTGGTATTAAACGGCCATAAAGTCTATTCTGTCTTAAGGAAAATTCTTACATAGTTTCTTTTCTAATGTTTTCTCCATCCATTTTCTCTCCTCTACTTTTTAATTTCCAGTTAAATTTTTGTTACACCTCCTCTTTGTATCCCCATCATTTTTTACCCTCTCATCTATATTTTCAATTGTTTTCTACACTTGGAACATTCTGGATTGTATCTTTTCATCCAATTTTTAGTGCATTAGTCTCTTTTCAGCTGTGTTTAATATGTTAAATGTGACCTTGCATTTTTAATTTTTGTATTTTTTCCAGTTTTAGACTTTTTTACTTCCAAATTACTATGACATGTTTTTTTATGGTCTCTAGTTCCCTACAAAGTTTCCAAGGTTTTCTTTTGTCTTTGAACAAGGCAATAATAGTTATTTTATAGTCTATATCTGATTATGTGATATTTAAAGTCTTTGCAGGTCTGTTTCTGTTTATTTCTGCTGTTTCCCTCTCTTGTGCCTTTTATAATCTCTTGCGAGCTAGTTATCATTTACTATGTGCCATAAATTGTGTTTGAAAAATTATGGAAACAATTTATGGCAAAGACACAGAATATCTTCCTCCAGAGAGAATTGCTACTGCCAGGTTCGAGGGTTCCTGGATAGTCCAAGTGAAGTAAGAGCTACAAATTCATGTAGTTTTGCTTCTGATTCACTCTTACTCTGAGAGTGAAGGCCTGCAGGGTCTCAGTGTATTGGGTGTTAGGCCTTGGGCTATGAGTTTTATACTCCTTTTCCGCTGGACTCCAAAAATCACGCTTCTATATATCAGCTTTTTCTCTGGGGTCAGCACATGCCCTAGGGCAAAGTCAGCTAGCGTTGAGTGCCTCACTTGGTTTTTACCTTCTCCTAGATCTTGGGTTAGCAATTCCTCATAACTTTCCAGAAGATATTTTACATATTTTATTCAAGATTTTTAGTTTTCTTCTATAAGAGGAAATTTCTTCTATAAGAGGAAGTTTATCTGAATTACCTGGGCCTCTATTATCAGAAACAGAAGTCCTTACTGGTTTTTAAAAATTCTATTTAGGGATTGTCTGAGGAATGCTTAAAAAAAAGAAAATTCTTTTGAGGGCCCTAATTTTTTTTTTAATTAGCTTTAAAAAAGGAAGATTGTTTCTGGATATAGCTTGACTTCTTTGTGATCACATAATCCTATTTTGTGGCAATAACCAGGTGAGTAGCCACTTTCTTGTACATGTGTCTGTTTTAAAAAGAAGTATGTTTTTATAAATATATGTAAATTGAAAATATTCAACCAAAATAGAACTGTCTACACTTCATTGCTCTAATTTCCTGTGCAAGTGAACTGATGCTCAAGGTGCTGCAACAAAGGCTTTTACCTTATATGGAGCAAGAAATGCCTGATGTCCAAGTTGGATTTTGAAAAGAGAGGCACATGAAATCTAAATGCAATTATTCTTTGGCTACTGGAGTGCTCCGTAGAATTTCAGGTTAGTCTATGTTTTATAGACTATAGTAAAACCTTTGCCTGTGTGGATCATGAAAAGCTATGGGCAGCTCTGAAAGAAATGGCTGTGCCTCAGCACTTGATTGTCCTGATACATAACCTGTAGTGTGGACAAGAAGCCGCTGTCAAAACAAAATATGGAGAGACAGAATGGTTTCCTACAGGCAAAGGTGTCAGACAAGGGTTCATTTTATCTCCCTATCTGTTTAATCTGTACACAGAACATATCATATGAAAAACTGGACTAGACTCAGATGAAGCAGGAGTGGAAATTGGTGGAAGAAATATCAACAATCTAAGATACGCAGACGACACTATCTTCCTGGCAGAAAGCAGCAATGACTTGAAATGACTTTTGAGGAAAGTGAAAGAAAGTGCCAAAGCAGGACTGCATTTGAACATCAAGAAGACAAAGATCTTGACTACAGAAGAACTACACAACTTTAACGTAGACAATGAAGACATTGAAATTGTTAAAGATTTTGTTTGCCTTGGTTTAGTCATCAATTTAAATGGAGACTGCAGCCAAGACATCAAGAGAAGATTGAGACTCTGAAGAGTAGCAATGAAAGAATTAGGAAAGATCATCAAGTGTAAATAAGTGTCATTTGAGGCTAAGGGCAAGATTATCCACACCCTCATCTTCCCAATTACTGTGTACAGGTGCAAAAGCTGGACAGTAAAGAAGGCTGACAGGGAAAAAATTGATTCATTTGAAATATGGGGTTGAAGGAGATCTCTACAAATACCCTGGACAGCCAGAAGATGAACAAGGGGGTCGTAGAGCAAATTAAGCCTGAATTATTGCTGGAGGCAAAAATGATAAAACTGGAGGCTGCCCTACTTTGGGCACATCATGAGAAGGCAGGATTCTTTGGAAAAGACATAATGCTGGGAAAAGTAGAAAGCACCAGGAAAAGAGGAAGACCAAATATGAGATGGATTGACTCCATAAAGGAAGCCATAGGCATGAGTCTACAGGAGCTGAGTAGGGCTGTTGAGGACAGGACATTGTGGACATCACTTATTCATAGGGTCACCAGGAGTCAGCCAACACGATGGCATGTCACAACAACACTTCATTGCCAGTCAAGGATAATACATCTAAGCTAAAACTGATAACATCCTTATTAATTACCATTTGCCTTTTTATGTACTTTTATGGCAATAGAGTCTTTAAGGATAGAAAATATTTCCTCATTCTGGAACATTTCTTTTTTATCCCTTTGATTATATAAGTGAAATTGCTCATTTACAACTGAAAACAATAATAAAACTGATGTTTTCACAATTTTACTAAATCACCAAAGGACTACCCCAGATAAGAATTTACTCAGGAGATACTGGTGTAAATAGTAACAGACTTATACATATTTAACTTGAAGACTCTTGTTGAAATTTATAAATAAATTCAAGATATTTGTGAAGCAATCTGGAATAAATTGTGGCATCAGTTGTAATATGAGAAATGGTTTTAAACTTTGCAAATTTATACTTTATTTAACATTTCAATTGCTTAAATTCATATAAACTTTTTTTTATTGTATTACCTTATCTGTTAGAATTCATTCTTATACTTAATTAAATCTTTTTGGCAGTTTCCAATTTCAAGAATTCCATGCATGTTCACAGACATCACTTTCTGTACTGTAAAACATTTGTTTCTTGATTTGCTGAGTTGAAGCATTCAATTTAAGTCATTAGCTAAACAGAAGTCCTCAGTTTATGCTAATATTGTTTTGTCATAATGTCAGTCAGCAAGTATTGCAGAGTGGCACAATGGCAGTGAATTTCATTGTCATTAATCTGAGAAAGCTTTGGGTTTCCTTGGCGAAGAGCAGAGGTGGGCTGTGTCAAGGTTATGGAGGAGGTATAAATTTTACTAAGCTTGGTCGTCGTTAGTCTTACTTTTCTTTGTGATGTTCTTAAGTGCTATTTAATGATAACCCTACCAATTATAGGTAGAAATGGAAGCTAGTTTATATTTAAGATAAGGAAATTGAAGCTAAAGAGTTTAAGTAACTTATTCAAGGTGTCACAGCTTGTTAGGGTAAAGACTTGACTAGAGGCCAAGTCTCTACTGCAACATACTTTCTCCTGTTTCAAATGCCAGTGTTTAAAATAGGAAGAGGCACAATATGTGCATTGTATTTGTGTCTTTTTGACAGAGGTACTAGAGGAGCAGTTTGTCATCTATTGCGGTGGGATATTGTGGAAAGCCCTAACCTGGGAATCAGAAGGCCAAGATTCTGGTTTGTTCTATGTTATATACTAGTCAATTTTTGGAAGATCACTAAGTTTATAAATAAGATTACTTTTACTGGCAGATAATAAAGAACTGTATTGACAGAATGTCTGATGATAGACTAACATATTAGAAAGGAGTTCTAAGGTAAATATATGTCATGTGCAAATCATGTCTATCTTTCATTTCTTTTTAATTCTTAGGGTATTCATGTTCTGTTCTTTCAGCTTTAGCAAACATTTCAGTATTCCAAAAAAGCTTTTCTCTTGTGATGGTTTATTTGCCATTTTCTCACTAATCCACTTCTAAAGCATATATATCCACTATATTAGAATTACAGTCATGCATCACTTAACGACAGGGATATGTTCTGAGACTTGTGTTGTTAGGCAATTTTGTCGTTGTGCAAACATCATAGAGTGTACTTACACAATCCTAGATGCTATAGCCTACTACCCACCTAGGCTGTGTGGTACTAATTGTATGGGACCACCATTGTATATGCAGTCCATTGTTGGCTGAAATGTCATTATGCAGCGCATAATTGTAGTAGCATTGTTTATACACAGAGTTGCAGTGAGTACAGTCCATTGCACAGTGTCTTGGCCCTATTGTTTTAGTGAGTGTCTTAGTAAGAATATGGTATAAAAGGATCCAAAAGCCTAATTTGAAAGTGTCTTTTTATATAAAAATTTTCTATGATGGATATGTTACCACATACGTGGTATATATGTTTAGTTAATGACACACAGTAAGAATAACTTTGGCAGCATCTTTCTTGTCATGGTAAAGGAGCTACGGTCATTCCTTGCATGTACTGCAAGGCCAACCTATCTCTGACTGGTTAATAACAGTAATATCAAAGTAAATTGAGTATTAAGCAATATTGATATTTGTGGTGTCAGGTACACGTGTACATATGTTTGTGTAAGGAAAGAGGGAAAGTCCCAACTGGTTCATTTTATGTTATATGTAATTGATGGAGTGCTGGATTGTGGTTTTATATGAGGCTTAACTCTGTAGGCTGACCTTCTTCTCTATCCAGAGTCTTAGAACCAGGAATCTGAAGTGATCCTGATTTACTGTACCCTTGAGATGGGGGAATACTTTGAGAAATCAAAATTTACCAGTCTCTTCCTTCCTTCCTTGCTGATATTCGGGTATACATTATGTTGGAAGGAACATTCTGTGGCATGGATCTTGACATGATCAGTTTGCTAGTTTAAATATAGATTTTTCACTGTCCTGTTTTATGTTCTCTTGATAACTTGAACCATGAGTCATAAAACTTGCTCAGAGTGATCATCTATATGTTAGCTTTACAAAAAATGGAGTTGGCTTCCTGCAAAGTTCTTTGAAGACTGGCTAGGACCCAGTGCTTAAGGGAGTCAGTTCTGGTCAGCTATGCGGTTTGGACCCTACTGGGGTCCAAGGGAGGCATTGATACTTTCCAGCCTGCTGATACGGCAATTCCTGCTGCTTGCTTCCCATGTCTCACAATTGCAACTGCACTTAGACCCAGCCCTTTGATCAAGGTAGGAGAGGGGGTGGTGCCAATGCCCACTCATGAATCCTGACCTGGCAATCAGGCTGTAGTCAAGGTTCTGTAACATGGCCCCTAATCATATTAGAAGAAGGGCAGTGCTTCCCTAATCATGCAGCTTAAAATCCCCTCAGCCCCATTCTTCAGAGTCTCTCTCCCAGATTCTAATGTCCAGTCCTGCCAGAATACAATGTGCTGCCCCACAGTGGGATAGAGCAACAGGGGACCTGCATACTTGCTAAGGATCCTGATTCTATGGGTTTTCCCTCAATAAACACTATTTCGGCAGGCCTGATGTATATGTTGCTTAACCATTTGCCCTTGTTTGCCCAACAAACCAGAAATACAGCTTCGGTTTTGAAATCATTTAACTAATAACTTCTTATGATAAGGAATGATACCCTAATGAAATACTGTATATGCTGATAAGAATCTTGTCTGCTGAGGATGGGAGAAATAAATCCAGTAGTCACTGAGGGTTCAAAGTACTAGAGATTTCTCTGTCACTAACCCCATATTAGGCATAGTATGGTGGCAGAACATGGCAGTTATAATCTATCTGGATACCATAACATTTATTAAGCTTTTCACATACCTTCTACCCAACGTTTATTTAGTGATTTTTTTTCATGCATCCAGCATGCCTAGACAAACACCCAAAATATAGGCATTTCAACTAGTTTTAATGTCATTGTGAAAAAAGTATTTATATTTAAATCAAAGGTGTTTAAAAAATGTTATTTTCACACCTGTCGTCTTCATAGTTTATGGATTAGAAAGATATTTTTAAACACTAAGGTAAAACACTTATTGTAAGGTTCGTAGGCCTTGCTGTATTTTTTATAGGATTTAATAATTTTTATTATAGAAGTGATAATATAAAACAATATTTATACTTTTAAGACTGTGATCTCTATATATCTCTAAGTTAGGTAATGGTATTTGAAATAATTTGGTAATTAAAATTTGTATCATTTCTTTACTACAAAGGACAGTCTTGTTTGCTAAAGCTTTCATTCACTGAGTTTTTCAAGTCTTCTTCTGGAAAATGCCATTTAGAGAAATGTAAATGTTAATTTTATATATACCCAGGAGGTAGAAGTGGCTAAATCTATCTTTTTTTATAGTCATATATTCCTGTTAACAGAAATCCACAGAAGCCAGGTGCTTCCTCATTGTTTTAATGGAATTATTGCCTGACTAAAGCACTTGACACCATTGGATAAAGTTATTTTAAAATTTTGTTATAGGCTATCCGTATATAAGTCCTGGAAATTTTGTTTTATTAACTGTTTTGTCATATAGATGTGGGGGAGGAAGGAGGAGGGAAGGAAGGAAAGGGAGAGAATGGAAAGAAGGAGTTAGTTTGCTAGAGTTCTTAAGAATACCTTTTAGCATTAGCGTACCCTATATTTTTAAATAGCTCAGTTTTGCCACAACAAGTATTCAAAATAAACACTGATAGAAATCATATATTTTAATATATTTTAGTAATATTTTTCCCATCTCAATGTTAGGTCTTCAAACACGAACTAGCTTACTTATTGACTGGAATTCTTGGAGCAGCAGTAGATTATTGGATCTTTCTTGGTCTTAAGATGGGTAGAAATGTGATGCGACACATGTCTGATGACTTAGGAAGTTATGTTTCCCTCTCATGTGATGGTAAGTATGTCTGTGTTATATTTTTCTTAGACCTATTGTGGGAATTAGTTTTGAGTTTCCTTTAGACAGTTTGTAATCTTTAACATATGTTCATATGAAGCTTTCCTTAAAATAGTTATTTTTATATATATGCACACACATGTATATATATGTATATATATAAACACACACACATATAGACAGTATAAAGAAGAAGGTAAAAATTACCCATAAGGAATGTTTCCATACAGATAACCACTGTTAAGTTTTTAGTATGTATTTCTAGTATTTCTAAGCATTTGTATATAGTTGAGCTCATATTATATATGTAATTTTGTATTTTTACTTTCCTCTAAATGTTACATGAGCCTTCCCTCATACACACATCATTTATTTATTTATTATTTTGATGATTTCGTAAAAATTGAATATTATAGAATATAGTACCTAGAAATAAATGATTATATATTTATATATAATGTTATTAATGTTTTTCTTTTTTGTGCGTGAGGAAGACTAGCCCTGAGCTAACATCTGTGGCCAATCCTCCTCTTTTTTGCTGAGGAAGACTGGCCCTGGGCTAACATCCATGCCCATCTTCCTCTTCTTTATATGGGACACCGCCACAGCATGGCTTGACAAGCAGTGCATCTGTCCATGCCCGGGATCTGAACATGCGAACCCCAGGCTGCCCAAGTGGAGTGCGCGAACTTAACCGCTATGCCACCGGGCCAGCCCCATGTTTTTCCTAATCTTACAACTAAAAATTAAAATCCTATGCAAGTAAACATTTGACTAGACAAATTAAAAATCAGTTTATTCTCTTTTCATTGGAGAGATAGGTTTGCTTTTTTATGTGTTTTAGAATCTCACATGGTAAGAACTATTTTCAGTACCTTTAATAATTCTAATCATTCAAGTTGAGTAGAAAGCATTATATGTCTCTCTTATCTGTGCCATGAGAACAGTTCCCAGGTCTCTTCCTGCATGAATACTTAACAGCATTTAAGAAAGAAATTCATTGAATCAGAATACTCACTATGTTATAAAGCCACTTGCATGAACTTGGGTTATGTCACTGGTTAAAACATTTTCACCATGTACTTGTTGCTGTGTAATTTTTCTTATTATAACATAAAAAGCTGCTGTTATTTTCCGTTGAGTCTGATCTAACAAATGAGCATGGATGAAGCAAATAGAAGTAATTTACATGTGTAATTTTCTCACTCTTCCTCCTCCCCCCATTATCTACTTTAATTTAAAAGTGTCCTCTACAATAAGTTGGGGTGGAATATTATTTAAGCAACATGATGACAGAACTCATTTTCATGTGCTCACCTTGTGAAAAGTTCTGCTTAACTCTTTTGGATCTCCAGAGTAAGGGAGGCTTCCATAAGACCTTATGTACATTCCTAAACTTCAAAGCCAGTTTAGGGAACTATGAACCTTTTTCTTTCTTTCTTTCTGTAATCCTAAATTCCTAAAATAAACATATTTTAAACCAAGCGAGCTTTTTGTGGCCCTCAAGTATAAGAGATGATTTTTATGTACTTAAAAATGTTTTAGACTGACAAATAAGTATTCTATTTTGTTACACATGTGTTTCAGGGCATCTTCTTTTTTTATAAAAGAAAAAGTTCTTGACTACGCTGTCAATCAATTTAATACTTTGAAGAGAGATTCTAGAATAGGAATTCACCTTATAACTGGGTTCAGGATTTATTCCATGATGCCCTCTGCATAGAGAGGTCTCTTTTTATACTACTCAAGTTAGAAGATTTTTATCTAAAGCATTTTATCTCCTTTCTTTTTTTCTCTCTTTTTCATTGAGCTGAGGGGTGATTACTGTTCCTTTTGTGGAGTAGCTGTCCTTTGTTGTATGACTTTTTAACATTTCTTAGCTCAAATTCAATCTTCCTTCACAACCCTTTCTTATCATTTCTTTCCCACCATTCCTACTAGGTAGGGTTTTTTTTTTCCCCTCATCTTAGAAACAGCAGAATTCTGGCATTATTTGCCAGCATGAGAACTAAACATTCAGCTAAAAGGATTCCCTGTTTTCATTCCATAAGGAAACCTCTTTGAGTTTCAGGACCCAGGACAGGATTAGCAGTGGCTTTAGAAACTATCAATATAGTTATATGTGTTGTTTCCAGTATGTATTGGTTACCTTTAGGGAAATATAACATCTTACAATTTAGCCAAATGCATGAAATAATGACCCTGTATTAACAGGGTTCTCCTACGTGTTATACATCAGCTTTAATGCTTCCTTTGCTCATATTCTGAATTTCCCTTCACTTTAAAGCAAGGTGTTCTTATCCACTGTTATTCCCAATTTTCACATGACAAGTTTAAACCCAAGTCTGAGCCTGTGACTGACTAAGCTAAAACTGTCCTTTAACGTTGCCATTATAATCCTGTCGACAGACTGAGTGATTACTTTGCCCCTCAGAATTTATGTTTGATCTCAAATATTTAAAATTCTAGATGAGATTTAAACTATTTGAAAAGTGTTTAAGCCTTTCCTTACCCTTCTCAACACACACACAGTTAGTTCCTTAGGCTTCCAATTAAGCTATGGGTAGACAGTGTTTAAAAATTTAACATATATTTCTAAAAATGGTTCAAATTAATATCTTTCTAAATTTTTATTGTTAGTACATCTTGATTTTTAACCTTTGTCAAGGGACAGAAATCAAATGAACAGTTTACCCTTAAGAGAGCAGTAGCTTTTCTACAGCTAATATGCAAAATGGCAAACTGGGTGTTTTGGTTTTTCCTAGTCCAAAAATATAAAATTCATATTGTGATGCTACTCAGATTCAGAGCTGATGAGTTAATTTTAGTTTAGTAAAATGTTGTTAGTTGTTAATTGTTTTATAGAAAATTAAGGCAAAAGCTGTTTTAGTAGAGAAGTAAAATCCTTTCTTCTTCCCGTCAGATCTCATGTCCATCAATCCCACATAGATGACATTCTCTTTTTATTCCTAAACACTTTGAACAAAAGAGTTTCCTTATATCCCTTTCTATATTTTAAGATCAAGTGTTCTGAAATTTCTTTTTTATGCCTAATTGAAATTCCTGATGTACTGGCTTAAACTAGGGGTTGGCAAACTTTTCTGTGTAAAGTACCAGATAGTAAATATTTTTGGCTTTACAGGCTCTACAGTCCCAGCTACTCAACTCTGCAGTTGTAGTAGGAAGCAGCAATACCCAATACATAAGTGAACATGGCTGTGTTCCAGTAAAAGTTTATTCATAAAAATAGGCAGCAAGACATAGTTTGGCAATCCCTAACTTAAACTTATTTCTTCTCCTGTTTTCAGTGGGAAGAAAACATGTCATCAAAATCTACTATAATCTTTTTCACATCTTTAGAGAACTTTAATAAAGCTTCCTTTGCCCTTCTCAGGCTATGTCGTTGTCTTTTCCTGATAAATAGTTTTTCCAAACCTTTATTCACCTTTATTTTTTTTTTAATCTCCGTTCTAATCCCACTCCATGCTTCAGACCTCTTCAATAAATATAAATTTTTATAATTTTACTAATTGTCTGAGTCCAAATGTTTCTATTCCCTTCACTTATTCTGTTCTATTTACTTCATTTATTCTATTATAGTCCCTTCATTTATGCCAAATTTTTATTGGCCCTCTACCAGGTATTGAGCTAAACACTTCATATGCAGGGAGGAGGGAAACAAAACATGGTGCTTGCTTTTTTGGAGCTTTCAGTGGGAGAGGCAGACTATAATTCAGTTAATGTAAATGCATCATTTAAGAATGCTAAGTGCTCCAAACAAGAAAAACTAGGTGTTGAGATGTGTGAACTTACTTTATATTAGGTGGTCATGGAAAGCAGAACCTAAAAGATAAGTAGAAGTTTGGCACAGTTGGGGAAGCATGCTCCAGTCAGAAGACACAACATTTGCTAAAACTCTGAGATAGGAAAGAGCGGCCCTGTTTGAAATCTTCTGGTGCCCGGCTGATGGCAAGCAGCAAGAAGAGTGGCCAGAATAAAGCCAAAGAAGGGGTAGAGGAGTTTGCGTAGGAACTTCTAAGCCATGTTGAGAAGTTAGAAGCCATTTAAAAGATCATCCTTGCTTGGCTCTCTAGAGTTATTGCTATCTGCCAGACATTTGTTCATTTATCTATCAAATACTAAATGTATTCTGTGCAAGTTAGTGACCTACAAGCTGTGAGGGCTGCGAAAATGATCCTGCCCTTAAAGGTCTCACAGTCCAGGGGCTAAATTTCTCATGTTATCTTGTTCCTTTATCATTATCTTCCCCTTGAATTTGTTATCTGGTAATATGTGGATTCATTGTTGTTTGTATTTCCTATTTCTTTAAACCTATCAAATGCTCTTTCTAGATGAATAACTCCATTCGGAATTTCCAAGGCGAGATCATCTCTTTTGAACTGTACAGTACAAGTCATTTCTGCTTTGCTTTTGCCTCTGTTTAGAGGTGATATATTAAAAGATCAATTGGTTGTAGTAAACTCTGTGATGATAAATATGCTTTTTTAAATGTATTTAACTAGAAATTTAATGTTCAAAAGATCTTTTGATGATCATCCTTCAGTTTACTGCTTCAGTTTCAGATAATTCTAACAGCCTAGTAGTAGGTTGTGAGTAGTTGGCTGTAAAAAAAGATTGTATATAACCCCTTTCTCATTTCCAATTGTTACAAATTGTGTCTCTGTTGAGGCCATTTTGGAAAGGATTATTTGAATTCAGCGATCATATATTTCTGTGGGACTAGGTGGATCTACTGAATATCTGACTGGAGCCGTTTGCCCACATGGCGGTCTGCCGCAGGGAGAGAACCTCAGGTCTCTTTAGTCACGGCAGAGTGTCTTCCTTTGCCTGGGCACCGTTGATGTTTTTGGCCAGATAATTCTTTGCTGTTGGGGGCTGTCCTGTGAACTGTGAATTGTAGGATGTTTAGTAGCATCTCTGCCTTCTGCCCACTGGATGCCAATAGCACCTCCCTCCCCAGTTGTGACAACCAAAAATTGCTAAATGTTTCCTGGGGTAATATCCCGCCCCACTTAGTGCATCACCCCCGCCCACTCCACTTGCTGTAGTAGAGTGAATACAAACGTCTAAGGAAATCCTTACACATTTTCCTTCTTCTTTACCTTTCCTCCTTCTCTGCAGTGGTAGGATTCATGGGTGTTGTCAGGGGAAAGGGTTTAATTTCTTTCTTCCTATCAGCTCAAGACAGATAACTGCAAATTAAATACACGTGTGCCCATTTTAAAACCAAGTACCCGTTTTCCAGACACAACTCCATTGAGGGAGGAGATGTTTAACATTAATTGGAAAGCATAGTGATAAAATTCTATGTCTGTCTATTCATATATCATCTATCTATTCATGTGTATATATATAATTTCAAGATTTTTATTAAAAATAATAAAAAGTAATGATTGTTTCAAATGTGAGAACATGTGCCATAAAAAAAATTTTATCTTGAAAGGCAAGAGACAGGAATAGTATCTATTTTTTGTGGCTTAAAATTATGTGGGTGAATCTTACTGGTGTCGGAATCATCATTTCAGTGAATAAAATCCACGGAGGAAATAGTCTATAGAAGGAAATTTTATAGGGTATAGCAATAACTGTTTACTCCTCTTGTTTTCTACAGACTTTTCTTCACAGGAATTAGAGATTTTCATTTGTTCCTTTTCCTCCTCCTGGCTTCAAATGTTTGTTGCAGAGGCAGTCTTTAAAAAGTTGTGTTTACAGAATTCCATCAGTGTTTCTTCTGAGCCACTCTCTCTTCAGAAAATGGTAAGCACCACTCTATTCTAGTTCTTTAATTTCCAAGAAATGAGTTCATAAATTCAATTTAAAAGTATTCTTAGTTATTTCTAATAATTGGACAGAGTATATTAATCATAAATCTATTTAAGAGCAGGTATTTTTCCACCTCAAAAATGGAGTAATTAGTGAATAGAAACTTTAATTACTTGAGAATAACTAAGGATTGATAACAGAAAAATAGTACAAGAGTCTTTGTTTCCTAGTCACTTGCCACAGTACGTATCTACATAGTATTTAGCGCTATTTAAAAAGCAGTCTGCAAATGATACCAAAAGTTATTCCTTTTTATCCTGTATATGCACACACATGTAAGCTGCATTTGATCCAAGATCTTCCAGTTTTATCTTCACTGTCTTTAGCTGTTATTAATATCTAATATCTCTAGCAGTTTCTTCAACAAATGAGAAATATGCTTGTTAATTGGTCAGATTGGGCAAATATTGTTTTGCAACAATCCTTGTCTTTAACGACTTTTGCACTCTTTATTCCATTTATTCCAGACTTGTTTTCTGTTGAAGGAAGGCATTATCAAAATGGAAATGACAAAATACCAGTTGTACGTAAACTGTAAAAATTAAAAATATCCAAGTGAATTATAACAAGTAGGGCATAAGACTAATCAAAAGAACTCCTAAATGAGCATCAAAATTGAATTCAAGGGGCTAGCCCCATGGCATGGTGGTTAAGTTCAGCGCTCTCCACTTTGGCAGCCCAGGTTCACAGGTTCAGATCCCAGGCACAGACCTATGCCACTCGTCAGCCATGCTGTGGCAGCAACCCACATACAAAATAGAGGAAGCTTGGCACAGATGTTAGCTCAGGGCTGGTCTTCCTCAGGCAAAAAAAAAAAAAACTTGAATTCAAAAAAACAATTATTTTCAAGAAGGTATTTTTCTTCTTGTGTGTGTCATGTTGAATTAATGACATGGAACTAGCAGCTTTCTTAATATTTCAGCATGTTCAGAGGTGATAGCATGGCAACCATAGGGATGAAACCAAGAAAATATAACTAAATTTAATGGTGAAATGAATCAAGTAATTTCTCCTTCCTGCTTTCCAGATCTCTGTAGTTAAGAAAGCAATATATTATTATTTTGCAACAGGTATATTCCTATTTGCCAGCTTTGGGGAAAACTGGTGTGCGTGGGACTGGAAAGATGCAGATGTCAAAGAAAATAGGACAGCGACCTTGCCTGGAATCTCAGAGGGCCTTACTAATGCTGAATGGTGCTAAACAGAAACAAGTCGAAGGGCTGCCAGAGTTACCGTAAGTGATGCTTGTATACCAACTATGCTTTGTTTTCAAGTACACCTCTTTTTCTGACACATTTCTTGAACTTTATGGTTATCTGTGATGTTGTCTAAATTATACTGATTAGGAGAAAACTCAGTTTTAGACCTATAAATACACATGATCAACATCTTCGCTTTGCTTAATGCAAGGTATGTGCTTTTTTTATATTAAGATTAAGTGCTTTCCAAAAGAGATGAAACTATTCATCAAATTATTGTTCCACGCAATTTTTGCCCTGTGATTTAAATTACTACTTGTATATAATAAAGATGGGATTTCGGAGCGCGTGGTCGTGTGAGATACTCTGAAAGTATGCTGTATAAAACTCAGAAAACCTGAAATGTTTTTAGGAAGAAGAGAATAGAATCAGAGTAGGAAAATAAGAATGAAGAGCAGGGGCCTGCATTTTGATCTTCTTAGCTCTTTGCTTTATTCTCTCTGCCAAATATAGTTTACTTGGTCTCTTCCTCTACCCGACATTCTGTATTCATAAACTTTTCAGAGGGCAGTGGGGGTGCAAGATTAATAAAATGAAAATTAATGTTTTAACATTTCTGTACAGTTGAAATAAATATAAAAATAAAAAGCAGTAACGATTTGAATGAACAAAGGGGTTTAAATTAAAAGAAGGCTATATTTTTAAAAATACCATCTAATGTATGCTTCCATGCCTTGGTGAAAAACAAACTTTCCTTATTTCTTACTTTTCAGAGAGCTGAACCTTGCTAAATGTTCCTCATCATTAAAAAGACTGAAAAAGAAGTCAGAAGGAGAATTGTCATGTTCCAAGGAGAATTGCCCCTCT
The DNA here is from genome assembly GCA_031878705.1 of Tapirus indicus. Taxonomy (NCBI): domain Eukaryota; kingdom Metazoa; phylum Chordata; class Mammalia; order Perissodactyla; family Tapiridae; genus Tapirus; species Tapirus indicus. The sequence goes on from CM062925.1 coordinate 19,424,500, forward strand.
TTAGTTACAAAGATGAATTTTCACAAGACTAATTTAAAAGGTATTCCAAGTATCTAAACTAATTTTTGCTGGGAACTTTTCATGGTTGTGGTCAGTATTTGCAAGTTTTACACACTGGTCCTGATGAATACTTGAACTTAAATAGTGGACTAGGTGCAAGAAATACTTTCCTGGATAGCGTATTATTTTTTGAACTGTCATTTATACAAAAAAAGTGATGGTTGCATACCCAGTATAATAGAGTATTCCTCCCCTTCTTTTCTCCCGCTGCCTCTCCAGATATTAACCACAGTGTGTGGCTCACGTTTAGCTCATTCCAGACTTGTCCACCTTACTTTTCTATTCTACCTCAACCTATGCTGCCTAGGATCAGTGTCTTCTGATTTGAAAGTATAATTCAGTCTTCATCTCTTTCAGTCCTAGACATTTTGTGAACAAAGAATGAGGAGTAGGCTATGTTACATAGCTGTGTTAAGCATATGGACTCTTTTCTTCCAGGCATGGAGCCCAGACTATGAAATGTGTTTGGCTTTTGGTTCTAACTATACTGGAACCTAAGTACCTAAAGGATGGGGTAACAAGAATAGTGTTGTAATAATTCACTCCAGCGCCTCTCTTACTTAAGCACCTCTTAACTTGCAAATATAAGTTACCTTCCGTGGGTCTATACCTGGCCAAAGTAAATTGCTGAGTCTCTTGTTTGTGAGCTAGATCATGTTTTTAATACAAATATTATCATTATGACACCAATGGAAACATTAACTGTGAGGTTCTTATAATCTTTCCACATGATATAAGTTCATAATTGCATATTACAAATTCAAAATAACTGCCCATTTGGCTCAAAATGTGAAAAACGTTTTAAATGAGAATTCAGATATTAACGTCACAAAACATTGTCCTTTTTCTTTGTTTATTGTGTCAGAAAGTAAAATGAATATGAATGACTTTAGGCTGAATAGCAGAAGGAACTAGGAAGGAGGAAGAGAATTGAGAAATAGTAGAGAAAAACTTCAAAAGCTTTTCAATGCAAGTAAAAGAAATGTTTTGGTGGAAGTTATAGAGATAATCTGTAAAACAGAACAATGTAAAAATGTGCTACTTAGTATTTGATAGCTTAAGAAAGAGTTTGATTCAGGATTTCATTTGTTTTCTAAGCAATCACTTATTATGTTTTTTTAATTCCCCTTACATCAAATTATCACTTATATTTTATTAATCTTGGTTACAACAGAGATGGATATAAACAATTTTAGCCAGCATGCAGTAATTGCATCTCTCCTAGAAAAAAACTTTACCATTCTTTTTGTCACTCTTGTTCAGCTTTAAATGGTACTAGGGATTTTTTTCATGTGTGTGTGTGCATGTGTGTGTGTGTGTGTGTGTGTTTATGTTAAGATTCCCCCATTTCTCCTTCTCCGTGCTGCTGTAGCCAAGCCAGACAGCCTATTGAGAAGCAGCAAACCATCTGTTAATGGATTCGAAGTTCTGAATTATACTTGAGTGTGTAGAGGCACTCGTGCTTAGCCAGAAACATTCATTTGAATTAAGCTATAAATGCTGTATAAAAAAGAGCCATACATTTAACGTAGGTTCATGAATAAATTTGAGAGGGCAATTGCACTCTAAACTTTTATTGCTGCAAAACCCAGTATTTTTGGTGTTCTCTGATCATTTGGGGGTTTTATAGCGGGATTGAAGCTTTAAACCTTGAACTAGGGAGAGACAATGCCTGTGTTAAACCTTTTGCAGTAGAATTTCATTGCTGAATTGCTGATAGAACAGAAGCTCTATGGATTGGTGGGGTTCCCTCCCCCCTTCTTTTTTTTTTAAGTGAGAGATGTTTAAACCAGTCAAAAGGAAAACTCAGTAAATAATTTTCTGGCATGGGGCCAGATCTCCTAGTTCATGCCCTTTGATTATTTTCTTTAGTTGATATCTTGTGTTCTCTGGAATAATCTATTAATTTTTTATGGCAGGAGAAACAGCCCTCCATAGAGCTTGCATAAATAACCAAGTGGAGAAATTGATTCTTCTTCTCTCTTTGCCAGGAATAGACATCAATGTTAAAGGTAAGTTCTAAATCTTTGTGGTCTAATCCAATGTGTTAATATTTGTGGTATTAAATAATTTTATGTTAAGAAACTATTAAGAAAAATCATTTAAGTATATTTACCTAACATATCTTTAAAATATTGCTAGTAGCAAAGCCAAGAAATTCATCATATATTGATTTATTAATAGTGCAGAAACATTTTTTGGTGTTCATATTTTTATCAGATCCCAACATCAATATTTTTAAAATGTTTTAGTTTATTTTAATTTGTTTTTCTTACAATTAGAAATATGATTGCACCCTTGGCATTTTCATCAAAACATTCTATTTATGTATGAGGCACCTAAGAAAGTCAGAACTGGTAAGGGAAGCAGAATATCAATACCTCACTACCAAAAGTCCTACTTTTGCTGTTTTAAAACTTGCCTTGATTTCTAATTTAGACAATGCTGGCTGGACGCCTTTGCATGAAGCCTGTAACTATGGCAACACAGTGTGTGTCCAGGAAATTTTGCAACGTTGTCCAGAGGTAGATCTGCTCACTCAAGTGGACGGGGTGACTCCTTTGCATGATGCACTGTCAAACGGACATGTAGAAATTGGCAAGCTGCTACTCCAGCATGGGGGTGAGTGCATTTATGCTAAACGGGTTTTGATAAATTATCCAATTTTTTGATGAATCCCTCAGAGGTAGATAGCATTTTATATTTCAGATCCGTAAGGCAAGATGCCTTTATTTCATATTAATGAAAAAATAAAGATAAAAAGTCTCCTAGAATATAAGCACCTTTTATTTAGTAGGGATAAAAGCCTTTTCATAATATGTGTTTTTTTATTGTATTATGAAGCCTATTTAGGTTTGTATATGAGAGTGTATTTTGAATTGGGTGTGTTGGTTTTTAATATTAATCCTTTTACTTAAAGGGTGTAATGTCTTTGTGAGCCAGCCGTTTCTGAAAGCTTATTAATAAATAAATGTAAATGTTCAATTGTGATTTCTTGGGTTTTTCATTCTGTTTCATTTCCTGTATATAACTGCTAACTCGATTAATCTTTCTAATGAGTCATTTCTTTACAGACTATAAAAAAAGATATCCTAGAATATTTTTTCTTCATTCACATTTTGCAGTCAATTAAGTTAAAGTAGGAGGATTTTCAAATGGTGATAACTGTTGTGTGTAGGGGTTTTGTGATAGAGGTAATTTGAGCTTAATATTCATCTACTGCTTTTTCTGCTGATTTTTGATCTCTCTTTCAGAAAGCACCCCCCCTTCAATGACGTTCTTCTTATATCTAAACTGAATAATAAAAATTTTACATCAAAATTTTCAAAACTGGTTTATGTTTTAAGAGAAAAACAAAGGAAAACTGATGACTAGCTTATAATGCAGAAATAAAGATTTGTATAAATTTGTTACTTTTATTTGTACTAATTTTAACTTGAAATTTAAAATGACTTTCTCCTGTAATTAAAGCTATTTGATTCTGCATGGAAATAAAAAGCATAATTTCTTTAGTTGTCTTTTTACTATATGTATATCTAGGAAAGGCTGAATAGCATGGTAGCTTAAGATGTTTGGTTATTTATAGTCTTCTCCTGCCCCCTAAAGGCCTTAGTGTGTCTCTTTTACTGACATCGTTTCATAATCAATATATTTTTCAGTTCTTCTACCTTTTTTTTAGTATTATATATTTACTAAACCATAATGTTCTGTCTCCTTAGTGTTTAATTTTTCTATTCAACTATGTATCTAACATTCCAAGCATTGGCCTTGCTTCAAGTGGTCTAAGTGGTGTAAGAGTGATTATTGTGTTAAGTCCAACTCTTCAGAAGAGAATGACATACTAACCAATGTGAATTTTCCTAGGGCTTTTGCTGAAGAATAATAAATGGATGAGTTTCCTAAGAGAGGAAATCTACTTGTACTCGCATTTATCAAGGTCCTTTGGCAATCATACAGACTTATCTTTGCCCTAGTCTTATTCTGAGTTTGGACCTATCATGGTTTGACACCATCATTGTAGTAACTACATTATCTCTTCATTGTGAGTCACTCAGTCTTGAGAACAATAATTTAAAGAGTTTATTTATGTGTCTAAAACCTTTGTTTACTTTTGGTATCTTGTGTCCATAATTTTCTTGTATTTTTTTTAACAGGAGTAACTTGGAACATTTTTTTGAAATATTAACATAATGAAAAGAAACATAATTTTGATTTAGAATTCTCTTTTTTCTGTAAATTATACGTTAATCATATATCATCAGTGGATTATCTTTTATATTTAAATACATTTTATATCTAGGCCACTACACATGTCTGATCAGGTTCGTAAGAGTTTTAGCAGCTATAATCTATTCTCTCTCTCTGGCAATATGATCTATGTTGTATGGTAGGATCTTCTGATTATGTCTGCTAATACTAAAACCTTTATACCCCTTATAACATTTTTATGGCAAAGTGCATAAATAATTGTAGGACTTAACTGACAGAGGTACAAAGTACTCCTGTACTTTGCTATGTGACCAAGTATTGAGTCATTGTTGTTTTGTCCCTCCTACATCATCCTTTACTACCTAGGGGATAAACTCTATCTTCAGTACTTTCTAAGTAGATGGTTAGATGGGTTTAGCTAGGATAGATGGGTGGAATCTGAGTTTGACCCAGAACAGTTAACATTTAATTTTTTGTCAATCAGTTACCTTTACTAAAAATTGAACATTAGCAAGGGTAAATGAAAAATGCATTCTGTGTCTGTGCAAGATTTTGCAGTCCTTGCACTGCTACACTAGCCTGTCAGCAATGGAAGAGGCAGCACTTTTTCCTCTTGGTGATATTAGGAGATACATTTCAGACTCTTATACGGGATTTAAGATGAAGACACTTTGTTAATTTCTTCCAGGAACAATGAAATTCTTATTTCAAGATGGCAGTTTATAAAGTTTTATAAGAGTTTTTAATTTATAATCATATACATTATTTATTGAACTAATGCGTGTATTTTTAGGCAAATCTCATTAGGCGATTGACCAGAATTTTGTTTTTTAAAATGTACCTTTGTTAGGCAGTCAGTGTATATAACCAGTTAATTATGTCAACATGAATTAGTACAAAATATGATTGTAACCAGATGCCTGGATGCTTTGGAAAAAAAGAGAGAAAACAGCTGTTAAGCTGCCAAGATGAAAATGTTTTACTCTTAATATTTTGCATTTTCTTTTTCACAGGCCCAGTGCTTTTACAGCAGAGGAACTCTAAAGGGGAACTGCCGTTGGATTATGTGGTATCATCTCAAATCAAGGAAGAACTATTTGCTATTACAAAAATAGAAGATACAGTGGAGAACTTCCATGCACAGGCAGAGAAACATTTTTACCACCAGCAACTTGAATTTGGCTCATTTTTACTTAGTAGGATGTTGCTAAATTTTTGTTCAATTTTCAATTTATCTTCAGAGTTTCTCTTAGCTTTCAAAGGGTTAACTCATCTAAATGAGCTACTTATGACTTGTAAGAATTATAAGGAAACCACCAGTGCTCATACTGACTGGTTATTGGATCTTTACGCCAGAAATATAAGGACATTGCAGAAGCTCCCAAATATTCTTAAGGAACTGCCTGAGAATTTAAAAGTGTGTCCTGGAGTACACACTGAGGCCTTATTGGTGACATTGGAAATGATGTGTCGGTCAGTCACAGAGTTTTCATGATGATGCCAAAAAATATGAGTCAACTTTCTAAAATCTGCCCAGCTTGCTTTGGCATTTATTATGGACTTCATGGCTTATTAACAAATATTAATTTGATTTATTTATTGACACAATATGCAGCCTTGCTAAATTTTAAAAGCAAAGAACTTCTGCAAAACTATAGTATAGACTTCTGTCATTCTCCAGTGTATAGAATTTGACTCAAAAGTAAAAAATAGTTTTGTTTGGTGTACCTTGCTTTCATTGATCTTTACTATTATTTTTGTTTTGAAAGTGATATTATTTATCTATTTATATTGTACATGTAAAAAGTTTTAATTTAAGTATTTTTTTCAAATCAAAATGTAATGCCCTCTATTCTAGATGTGCCACTTCTTAGAATCATGGCAAGGATGTTCATGCAAATGTGCACCTGTAAACATGTAGCTCCTTGTTTTTTCTCTGTAGGCTGTTGAACTAAATTACTCATTTTAGTTTTGTGCGTTTCTAAAATAAACATTTCTAAAGTTTATAATAATAATATTCTTTTGGTTTTTAAATGTAGTGAATGTGCAAAATTTGACAGTTTGATCCCTTGATCTATTTTATTTTAGCAGTTCATGTACAAAGTGGATTTCTACTCCATGTAACCACTGTTCTGTAAGTGAAAATATTCTGCTCCATAGTAAGTTTAATTAAATATTAAGATTATAAGTGGCAACTAAGTAATAGATTTGAGATTTTCTAAAATCTTAATGTACAGCATGAATTTTCAGAGTAGTAACCTTTCAATTTGCAGTTTTTTCCTAATAGCAATTTATAGTAAAACTAAGAGAAAAGGTATGGATAATAACCACTTTTGAAATTGAAGTTGCTTCACTAGTGGGGATAAGTTACATTGTGATACAGCTGGAAAAGAAACACGACAACTTCCACTTAGCTTTTAGGTAACTAAAGTGGTGATCTCTCAGCAATTAATCTGCTGAAGAAGTACATTTTAGTTTTACCTTGAAAATAGATTTTTTAACAAGTATACAAATGCAAAGTGTTTTATTGCTGGGTTTATAATCTAAACTGAAGACTGCTACCTTGGATGTCAACTCTGAATAAAAATCAAGGTTTTTTTCTATATTTTTAAATGAGTAATTTTTTACACATACTGTAAGAAATATTAGTTGTTTCTAGTTAGCCTTCAGATGTGACATCATACAAATCTCTTTTAACATAAATCTGCCAAATATCAGAGAAAACATGCAGTAGTGGGGACTGTCTAAAGAACACTGAAATACTCAGAGAGAGTCAAGTGCTTCCCCAGGTGATGAATAAGAGCATTTTCATTCCAAAGAGTAGCCACTTTACCTTAGTTGTGAAGGCATCTGGGATAATGTTTGCTTGGTAAGCTAGTATAACTTTAAAAACATAGACTTTGACATCAGACACATAGTTTCAAATCCTTGTCTAATTTCTTATTAACTAAATTATAAGGCAAGTTCCTTTCCAGCTTTGGTTTTCTTACCCATCAAATGGAAGTAACATCTTTGTCATGATAGAATTAAGTTAGCATATCTCCTTATGTGGCACTTAATAAATGGTGCTTGCTTTCTAGATCTTACCTCCTCTTTTTAGTTATAATGAATCATTTAAGTAAAGCAAGATAGTAATTGCTTAAGTTGGTAATAATTCTAAGTTAATGAAATACTCAACATCATGAGTTAGGATTTTGCACTGCTAAGAAGTAGTAGTTTTCTAAATTAAATGTTCATAAGAAATATTCATTTAGTTGTAATTAGTATTAATATTTCATAACTATTCTGTTTGCCAACTTTGACAAGCCATGATGACGTGAAGTATTAAACACGCGACGGTCATTGAGGTCTTGGCCTTTAAGAAGGTTTTATTGCAGTTTTGTGCTTCAGAAGTGCATCTCGGCAAACAGGTTACTGTCTTCTGTGGCCTGGTTAACAATACCAGTAAATGTATATGAATTGAAACCTGCAGTGAGAAACTTTATTTCCAATATTATTTCTTGTATTTTATTTTAGAAAACATAATAATTGCCTCAAATCTATCTTGGAGGTAGTGGAAGCAGAAATTTTAATAAATAAAATAAAATTCATAGTCTTTCTCAGTCCTAGGTTTTTAGTTGTAGACATCTCCAAGTTGCAGCAGCTGAAGACAGGGCTAAGTAATGCTGTTCTTCATTGTACTTTGCCAGATTTCATATCATAGTTCGATGGAAATTTAAAAAAAAAAGCCTATAAAAGCCCTTATTACAATATAAATAAAACCTGGAAGGACATTTCTGAGCTGAGATTCAGCTTTTCTTGTGCGTAATCCCCACAAATATTTGGAATATAAAAGATTTAGAATGTATACTGACAGCTCCTTAGGAAGGGTGTCTATGAAGTTAGAGTTTTCTAGCTTGCTAGTTTTTCATTTCCCTATGCAGAATAAAGTGGTCCAAGTATATACATTTTCTGTCATTTCATTAACTCCAATATGACCAGAAAAACATTTATCCTCATATAAACCAAATGCAAAATGAATCAGTGTTTTGAATTCATCGTTTCTTGAACACCTACTATGTACCAGGTGGTGTGCTTGACTTGACGGGGCTGACTACAATAAAAGAAGAAAAGCTTACAGCCAAGGAGGGTAAACTAGGCTTAAATATTGTTAGTTTATTGTCTTCTGTATAGGCTGCTGAAAAAAATTTCAGTTTTTGTGTTCTAAAATGTACAGTAATAATTGGTGTTCTGTTTTAGTTTTTAAATGTGAATAGTACAAGGGTCTGATAGTTTAATCCTTTGATCAGTATGATTTTAGCAATTTTATGTTGGAGTGAATAAAATGTGGGGCATCCTTTGCAATCCTAGTGAACCAGTACTCATTCCTAGGTAAACACAAATGCATTAATGCTAGGATACTTTTATGTAAGTGCCAGGAAATGTTTGCCATTTTTGTTTATGCTGTTATAGAAAGTTAAATTAAATGAATACCTTCACATGAAAAAGTTATCGGTGGAATGTGCGATCTGTATGCCTTTACACACTCTTCCAGTTAAGTGGTGAACTCGATGAGAGCCTGTCACTGTTGCTTCTTAATCAGTAGGAAAGGGTCATCTTTGAGTGACATGAGGCACTCTTTCCCTCAGGCATTTATCACGTAGCTTCCACACCAATCGCACCTCCTGCTGATGTGGAGCTTGTAAAATTCAGAATGATAATTGTTTTTATAACAAACGTGGATTGAGTTAGAAAGGTCAGTGATGGCACTATTGGAATTAGGCTGTGCCTAGTGATGTCAAAACTAGAGACAGAATGGTTGACTGTTTCTTTTAAATCAAATTGTATTATCAAAAAATTTTCCTTTTTGGTTAAAGTGAATTGTGACAGGAAGGATATACTTTGGTGATTATTTGCTCTGATATAGAATTAGACATTATTAGACTATAGGTTAATTAGAAAAGGTTGTGGTATTCTTTTATTTGGTTCCAAGCATACATCTTTCAAGGTACTGCAAATCCTAAAAGAAGGCCTTTTCAGGGGAAACAAACATAAGATGTTTTAACATCATTGATTGTTAGATGTTTAAAAGTTTTCCCTCTTAAGTGCTAATCTTCAAGAACATCCAAAATATATTTAATTCATGCTTCCCAGTTCATAAAAGCACCAAGTAACAAAGACCATAAACATCTTTGTTTCTTGAGACACATGAATTTATATGAATTGTTTGGGGGGGGGAACATTCCATTAAATTGTTTGCAAAAGAGGCTTGTTATTAACATTTATCAATCACAAATCCAAATGATTAGCTTTTTATCACACCTATTTGGGAGTACTTCTGTGTTATAAGCAAATTATGTTCTGTGTATTTGATATATAAATACTTTCCAATATTTTGTATATTTGAATTCATTACTATGAGGCCTTTTTTTTTGTTAATGTAGGTATATAGTTTTGGTTATAAATACACTTACACTATGTATTTTTTTTAAATGAAAACCTTGAAATATAAACCTTAGCACTAGATACAAGTGACTGATTTTTTTTTAATAATGTTGTCTTTGCACTATTAAATGTATATATTTTTCTAAAACAGAAATATAGTAAACTCTTTGGGTTTTTAAACTACTTGCTGAATTGAGATCCAACAGCATTAAGCCAGCAAAGTAACCAGTGATAGTTATTAAAAATATATTTCTAATAAAATAAATGTATATTATTTGTATATATGCAATTTGTAATATGTAATATTACCCTTAACATAGATTTTTTTTAAAGTATCTATAAATAGCTGTTTCCAATTAGAAATCAAACATTTCCTCCAATTTTTTTGTGTGTTTTTTTTTTCCTGGCCCCCAAATCTTTTTACAATGTTGAGCCCAGATTTGGTAAATTTAATCCCCTTCCTTTCAGAAGTATCTAACCTGGATCAAGTGAACATTAATGCATAATGGGTGTTATACATTAGTAGAGATGCTAACTACTTAGGAACATATGATTTAGTTCTGCCAAAGAATGGAAGTTTTTAAAAAACTGTTCTTAGCAGTTCTATCAGGTAAATTGCACTGAACTGAAAATCTGGAACCCAGCTTGGAATTTACACCTATTATACTATCATTTATCTTAATAGTAGATAAACTAAAATTTCCAGTGATCTCCATTCTTCTGTCCTCAAATGAAATAAATAGTCATGTTGAAAAAAATCATTAATCTTAAAGTGGTGACAGATAAAAAGAATTTAGTTTGTTGTCAGTACTTCTCAACTTAAAGGTTAGGTCAGCAATGGTTTATGTCATGACACTGATGAATTTTTCTAATGACCAGAATGGTTTGATTTATAATAGTTTTGTTTTGTTTTAAGGAATATATATCTTGGGTATCTGACTTTGTCCTAAAGATGCATTTTTCTACTTTGCATTGTTTCTCTCTTACAACATAAAGACAAAATTACAGAGCAATAAGTAAAATTTGGTAATATGCATTTTAAAGAGTTTTCCATGAAAACTTAAAAGCAGGATTGTAAAGATGAAAACTGGGCAAAGTGAAGAGGGGAAAATGGTTAGGAATCATTCTGGTCTAAAGGAATCAAGAGGATAAAGATTTCTAGATGCTCTTTAATATATTGAAAAGTTAGTGAAGGTATAAAATCAGACAAAAGGCACATCGATCTACTAATCTCAGGAATAAACTGAAAATTTTGAATAATGTTCGATAAACCAGGGGTCAGGGCAATTGTTTTGTGGAAGGTTAAGTTGAAACTCTATCAAAAATGAATAAAAATACCAGTTTTAATGGTATCATCAGGAATAGACTATTTTGACAAGTAACGTTCAGTCCTTTCTTCAAGATTAGGCAAATCTAGATTGCATATTTCTTATTTTCCCATGATTTCAGTTCTTTAATTCTTCTTTTCAAAATACTTTTAAGTTCATACTCAGTCATGTTATTGGAGGAAATGGACTTAAGGAGAGGTTGAAAGCCATTTACAAAACATGGTTAAACTGGTTCCCTCAAAGCCATTTTTCTTGACTAATTTTAGTTCTTTTTTAAAAATGGAAACTATTTCAATGTAATTAAAAACTGTTTTCTCTAAGTAAAATTACATAGGGGAAAAGATTGTAAACAAATACATTACTCATAGTGGTTGTACTTGTGACAGAATTTTGAGTATTTCTTTTTCACTTCAAGTTTCTTTCTGATTTATATTGTTTATAATACCAGGAACCAATGTATTTTTAAAAGTAATGCTACTGATATAAGTAAGAATAAGTCTTGAAATTTTTCTAAAGTCATCTCATTTAAACTGGCATATACTAGATTTTTAAAATATACAGTACATTTTTGGGGCCAGCCCGGTGGCATAGTGGTTAAGTTCATGTGCTCCACTTCAGAAGCCCGGGGTTTGTGGATTTGGACCTCAGGCGTGGAGCTACACACCACTCATCAAGCCGTGCTGTGGCAGCATCCCACATACAAAATAGAGGGAGATTGAAACAGATGTTAGCTCAGGGACAATCTTCCTCAAGCAAAAAGAGGAAGGTTGGCAACAGATGTTAGCTCAGGGCCAATCTTCTACACCCCAAAAAAATAATGAAGTCCATTTTTAAAATGCTACTTTTCTTGGGGGCTGGCCTGTTGGCATAGCAGTAAAGTTCATGTGCTGCTTCAGCGGCCCAGGATTCATGGGTTCGGATCCTGGGCACGGACCTATATACCACTCATCAAGCCATGCTGTGGCCGTGTCCCATATACAAAAATAGAGGAAGTTTGGCACAGGTGTTAGCTCAGGGCCAATCTTCCTCACTGTAAAACAAAAAAGAAAAGAAAAGCTACTTTTCTTAAAGGTAGGATATAATTAAACATAGTATCATCTAATGCAGATCTCAAATAATACACTTGCACTATATGCCCCTCTGAGAATGAAACTGGCTTATTTTACTGATATGCTTCTTCTGTCTTCATTTTAAACCCCTTCAAAGTAGTGCCTCACCATGTCGGGTGGGGTCATTACTCTTTAGTAAATTGCTAAAGATAAAACTTCTTCATGTAGATACCATGTGGAGTCAGGATAACATATCTTAACTATCAGCCTTTTCTGATTGTGGAAGTATTCATGGAACTGAAGAATTACCTTTTCTCTGATTTTTTTTCTTTGAGATTCAACGCCAAAAAGCAGGAAGAAACTGTAATATTAAATGATGGATGCATGTATCAAAGGCTGTACCTTAAATGCCTTTGAAGAGAGTTCACTACTGTGTTATTAAATTGAGAATTTTTTTCTTCTATCATCATAGATTTGGAGAAATATTTCCTTTGAATATAGATTTTATTATTTACCACATTAATGCAGATACAAGCAGCCAGCCATCTATTGAGAGAATTCTGTGTGAAAGTGTCTTGCTACCAGAGCTTATTATTTTGCACTTCTTCTATGAAGGCCAGGAAAATGGCTTCTTGTACTGTTTTAACTAGTATACTTCAAAATATAATATTTTAACAATTGTTTTATATAAATACATTGGATATACATCATAACTACAACACACTGGAGAGTATCACATTAATGTGTTTTTAGGGGAGACTTCTCACCTGCTTGTCGGGGTTGTTGTCACAGTCGTGGGAGGAGATCAAGTACATGTGCATTCTTTGTGTTAGCATCATAGTGCCACAAGAATGGATGGTGTGTACCTGCTACCTCACCCTATAAGAGGTAGTGTGCCTGACTCTTCGTTAAATAATCTAGTGCTGGATGTTTCGTGATTCCCCCCAAAAGTTTTTCTCTCATATCTGAGAAAGCATTTTTTTCACCCTACAGGGAAATTTTAAAAGTAATATTCAGCAACTTCAAACAAATGAAATGGAACACCACGTTGATCTATTTTAAAACTACTTATTCAAACATTCGTAGTATTTGGCTTTACCAATGGGTTCCCATGTGCTTCAAAGACCCTGCTATGGTTTGCTAGGTCTCTGTGTTAATGGAATCTGAAGTTTGTAAGAGTTCCAGGACCAAAAGTAGGGGGTAGGTATACCATTGTATAAAGTAGAGTCAGAACTTGGGTTAGCTATCTTCCCTATTACACAACAAAGACAACAAAAATCACAAACATTATCCCTCTCTGTAATAGAAAATAGACACTTAAATCTTAATTAAACTTTTCTGAGTTTATTAGTTCTTGACATCAACAAATTGTTTTCCATGGTTTCAGTATTACAAGTTACATGCAGATTTTGACTTGTAATTGTCATAATCACTACTGTGTAAAGGAAGAATGTTTTGTGGGAATGATGTAGAGTTTACTTATAAGGTTTCCAGTTTTCTGAATAACTTTAGTAAAAGATCTCTGAACTTGGGACAAATATTGGCACCGCTCTTCTATGGTCCAGCAGTCTGAGTTATTACGCTGGACTGGTGTCTCAGGTGTGTCTCCAGTAATCCAGAGACAATTAAGAGTAGTTGCAGCCAGTAGTTACAATTTGACCTGTAGCAAAATAAAATGCCTCAAGTTGACTCGTGCCATTTTGAAACTTGTCTTTGACTAGGAATGGAATTGAGCCTATTACCATCTCGCCTGACTGACTAGTAGTGGCAACAACCCTACTCAGCCAGGTCTCGGCACCTCCTCAGATGCATTCCTCCCGAGAAAATAAGAGGTGGTTTGCAGGTTCACCCATTGACTCTCAGGCTGGTCACTCCTTTTCTCTTTTGAAGGAACATTGAAGAATCTATAGCAGGGGAGAATTATGTTGCAATTTTATTTTTGCTACAAACTGAAAAAAACTTTGGACAGCTTCTTACCTATTTCTGTTTTCCTTAATACAAAAAGCTTTCAGCTTACTATAGCAACACTGTTAATTGACTAGAGCAGAACAGTGCATTTGGTTACCTTTTTTAAATGGAGTAACATAATTTTTCAGTGACATTTGAAGACACAACTATCATATAAATTAAAAAACCTGTCTACAAAAATACTGCTCGTGCATGCGATAGAACACTTTTTTGTTGTTTTTAGCGTGTAAAGGAAGGAAGATCCCAATAAATTGAAACTCATTTGAGCCCAATTACATATTTGAATGTTTCACTTTTTTTGGTTCTTAACCCAAATTCCCTTGGAAAAGCACAGATATAATCATTAAATCCCAGCAAACTTTTCACAGTGTTGTTAGTTTTTACAGCATGTGACCACTTTGGACATTTAATGGTTATCATTTGCATAGCATTCTTACATAATGAAAGATTTTTCCTTGGTATTTCTTAAATCTGAGATTCAGCTGGAATAAGTCTTATGACGTGACTGCTACTGTACAAATGTAGAAACTGAGGCACGAGAGGTAACAGTTTCACAAAAAAAAGGATGTTTTATGTTTTTTTCTTTTAGTGAGTTACACCAGTCATGCTGAGAAAGAGAATTATAATTGAAAGGAATGACACTATTGTAAGTATTCATTACATTATTTTTATGTGGTTTTAATTCATATGTGACTGAGCAATTAGAAAAGGCTGATTCTAGATACTGTCATCAAACAAGTGAATAGGCATCTGTACACACACACACACACTCTCTGACATTTAAATAAGCATTAATAATACCTGAGGCTTTTGCAAGAAATGGTGGTGCTCTTTATTGTATTTCTGGAGCATCAACTGCCTTATATATATATTTTTGGTTTGTTTTTAATACTGAGTACAAAACTCAAAAATAAACATTTAGGTACATTTAAATGAAAGCCTCTGAATAAGACTTGTTAATACAAAAGTAGGCTACTTTCAGCCTTAGAGACATTTGGATATTGAGATCAAAATGGAAAAAAAAAGTTCCTATGGTCCCTGGATGAGACAGCTTAAGTACTGAATTTTTCTTCACTTTTAAATATGGAATAAAATTCTATAAAAGATACTTTCAGAAACATATCAATTAAATTTTGCTATCACTAAACTTTAGCTCCATATTTGATTGAATAGACTATCATTGGTTTGACCATCGCCTATGACAGGGCAAGTCATGCAGTAGGCACTCAATAAATATATCACAAAGCAGAGTCATTTAAAGAATCCCTCAGTTCAGATTATCCTAGTGTATAGAATGGTTCAAAAATAATTTGGAATCCGTACAGCATCTATCACTTTGAGTCTGTGGAACAGTACCAAAACAAACAAGTACTATGTTCTCTTTATAAATGAAAAACAAGTTTAAAATATGCATTTCATATGAATTATCACAATTAATAGTAATTGGAATATGAATGACCTTCGGAAGGTACTGAGGAATATATTTACTAGTTTACACAACTACTGTATTTAGCAGTCCAAATAGGTGTTGGAGTGACATCCAATCTCATGAGGTATCTTGAAATATTTACATTGCAAATCTCTCAAAACTAAATCAAGTTAGACAGCTTTCAAAAGGCAAAACTGTACCTATGTGAGAAGGGGAATGAAAGAGTTAAAATTCTATTAGGGACAATCTCTTGTTTTCAGCCTATGAATGTGGTAGTTCCTAAAAGCAGTGAAGATTCCTCTGAATATCACTTTCATGTCCCAAGATAGTTCTTACTGTTCTGTCAGCTTCACTGGATGCTCACCCCTCTGCAGGTATTGAGTTTTATATAACAACAGTCAAGGCTTCACGGAGAGCCTTGTTTGTCCAAATCAAATCTAGGTTTCTTTAAGTGAAGTGTCATTTATGAGAATATGCACACAATCCTCTGTCACTCCTCTCTCAACCACCAAAAAAGAAAAAACAAAAACAGAAAGAAAAGAGTACTGATTATACTTAGAAAAGATTATTTTTTTGTATTTAATGCAATGAATGTATAGTCAACATTACCATTGAACTAAACACCTGAAATTTGATAGACTCGAACAAACAGAAATTAGTCATCTGTTAATGGTTACTATCCACTAGATACATCTGAGGTTGTAGAATATCAGGCTTGTAGACATTTGAGTAGACACTGTCAGCACAAAACATAAATCTCACATAAGGTTTAATCAAAAGTTATTTCGAACAAATTATCCCATCAATAAACTTTCTGTAGTAACATCAACTTCATGGAGTATTGTCTTAGCAACAAACAGTGATGGTGTGCGGATGTAAGCATGTCATTATAAACATGATGCGCTAAATAGAACATATTGAGGTCAAACCTTTCTGTAGAAAGGGAATTTAATTGACATTCTTTCAAGCAGAGTTTATAAACAGATCGAAATAGTTCTATCATAAGAAACAGTATTTAACAACGTAGCTTTAAAATAAAAATACTTTAAAAACCAGCTCTGATGAGATTAAATTTATTTTTAAAGAGTGTTCCTTTAGAGTGAAATATATATTTCTTTCTTCTGGCTTTTCTACATTTTCCCAGCATGAACCCCATCCCAATCTATTATTAATAAAGTAGTGCAAAACATTGTCTGCAGCAATTTCAACCAAGCTTAATCCCTTACAAAGTCAGGGAAGTAAGGCATTCTCACCAAATTATTTCTCTCTCCAGAGGTATACTCCCTTGATCTACCAGGGCGTCAGGTACAAAAACTACCATAAGTCTTGGGAATGCAATTTTTAAGTATAGAGTCTATGGTAAGTAATGAAACATTTTTAAAGGCAAACTTCCCCTCCCCATAAGCAGTTTATTGTACAAAATAGGTTTTCATGCATTCATATTATCAAGAATGATTATTTTTCTTATAAATGAATATAATGAAACACTGGCATATCACTTAGCACACTGCATTCTCCTCTACATTAAAATTCACACTAATAACAAAAATCATACTATGCATTAAAGCATTTCAGTAACCTAATGAGAAAGCAGATACTTTTTTTCTGTGAGAACACTTGACCATTCAATATTTTTAGATGCACAGAGGCAGAATCTGACACCGAAAGCAATACTGATTTAGTTTGCTAGTAGTTTTGACAACTGAACTGGGTTGCTCATTTGCTAACTCAGTACAAATTAAAGTAGCAGTAGGTATAAAAATTCAGATAAGCAATCATTTATAAACCTGGCAGTATTTATGTGTAGACCTGTAGAGATTTTAAGGTTTTAGATGGAATGATAATAGGTTCGGAAGTTATTCACTAGGATTTCAGAGTGTGGAAGATTCTCTTGAGGGGGTGAATGCATCTTCACTCATTAGCTTAAAATCAGCCTAGTCATATCTAAATAATTTGTACAGGAAAGAATGTCAGGTTCTGAAGTCAGAATCTATGTTAAATTGAAATTCATCTGTCCCATTACTCGGGTTTGGGGATCCCCCCTCCCTTTTGAAATGTATAAAACATAGAAAACTGTAATGGATTACTCTTCAGATTAAAAACTAGTCACATTAAAAAAAAACTTTAAAATCAAATTGACATTTACATTTTATGTGGATTCAATCAGAGCACAGCTGAGCATTTAATCTAATATTCTGGTCCTTCCACTTGGAATTAGAGAAGTGTATATATCTCCCAATGTTACCATTCTTTCATTTGTTGTTCCAGTGTGGTGTATTATTATCCACAGCTAACAAGGCTTTCACAGAGCAGTAGCTAAACCTTTATCAAATTGATTCTGTACAATGGAAGTATATTTTCAAAAAGACACACGCCTTTGTACACTATTTACAAATTCTCTCGATCATGATAAAAAGGCAAAATAAATAAAAAGCAGAAAGAAAGGAAATGCTGCTGAGGCTGAAGGCTTTTTCTTTTATCTTCCCAAAAAGATGCTGGTCTCCTCAGTGCTGGGAGCTGGCTAGCCAAGATTGTTTCTCTTCCTTTTACATGGGCTGTGAGAAGGATCTGGTTTCAGTTCTTGGTATTGCACCTGTTTAAACAGAGTTCAGAGGAAGACTGGTCAGATGGCCACTTTTTGGCGAAGGAAGGAAAAACAAAGGAATGAGAGACTGTGCTTGGGGGAAAAATGTGCTCCCTCTGGAAGCTGTATGAGATCTGCAGCTGGGATGCAGAAAACAATAGACTGATAGAGCAAGAGTCAGAAGGGAAGTCCTGCCAGAAACTACATGAGAGCCCTGATGTGAACTTGGGTAACAGGCTGAGGTCTTCACTGTCCATAACACATTACATTAAAAGCAAAACCATCTCCATCTATTCTGAAGGGCTGGATAACGGTTCTTTTTAATTTATTGTTTGTTTGTTTAATATAGGCTTAATCCCCAACCAACCTACTCTCATGTCTGATACCCAATCAAAAACTCAACTGGAACACAGGAAAAAGGTATTGCTACAACCCAGCTTCAAGATTTTGATAAAAACATTTCTTGTTTTACTCTGAAAATAGTTGATGGTTAACAAGCATTAACCTCAAAAGATTGAGATGGGTCCCAGTCTTCAAAACGCAGTACCTCTCGCCCCAGCCCCCATGGATCTCCAAAATATGCATCTTTAAAACTCAATTCATGCAAATTATGCAAAGAAGTGTCTTTCTCTCAGATGTCCACTGGCACACTTTGCTTTCATCATCTACTATTCCTATTTCCTCCCTTCAGGTAATGGTGGCTTCCCTCCACAAACTCCAGCTGAAGCTTCCTTGGAGGAGGACTGTCTCTGACAGTCCTGGTAGGTTCTTTACGTAGCCATCTCTCATTCTCCATTCCCCATTCTTCTCTATAAGTTCTTCTTGGATAACCTAACTGGGCTAAATTCCTGAATGGCAAAATCTGCTACAGGCTTTATTAACTTTACCTGGGTCTTCTAAATCCTTTGAAATTAAAAAGATATAAAGGTTCAAACCCAATGCCACACTACATTAAAATAATAATAGTAATGAAACCTACATACCACTTGTACATCTGAAGGGACTCTGGAAAGGAAGTCAAGTAGTTCATTGTTATCAATTGCATACGGACTCCGAAGCTTTTTTGTAAATTTATTGATACCTGAAAGAGTGATAGATCAAACATTATTGAAATCCCCAAAATTTGGAGTTATAGAAAACACATTTCTGGTATAAGTGTTGCAGTGATTTGAAGATCTAAATTAAGCTGCCCTTTAGGCTTGACTGAATGAACCGATACACCCAGTTTTCTCCCTCCCTCTCTTCTTCCTTCCTTCCTCCCTTTCTCTCCTGTTTCCTTCCTTCCCTTCTTCCCCCATCCCTTTGTCCCTTTCCTCCCTCCTTCCCAATTCAATGGCTGCTCTGTTTTTCTCTTTGTACTTCTGTGGCTTCTTCCCAGCAGGAAAGGCTTTCTAATTGGGAAACAATAAGGCACCCTGGCAAAAAAGAGCAATGATGTATTTTGCTTTTCCTCTCAGGGTTACAGTACGTAGAAGCTTTGCTTCAGTGTTCCATCTGTGATGAAACTTGTCTCCCTACATTTTGGATTGGGATTGTTTTTAAGGCAAAAAGTCTGATTTATTGGTTTCCCCCTTTTCAAAAGATATACCTTTTTGAGGGGAGGGGGCTGTTGCTGTTATGCAAGCTAAATATTTACAAGACACATGATCTTGATTTTTTCTCAAAACAACCTGAAATGAGAAGTTTACCACCAGCTTTTAAAAAATAAACAGCTTTGAAGATGGCAACATAAGAGGATCCTGAATTCACCTCCTCCCACAAACACACCGAATCTACAGCCATACATGGAACAACATCCTCTGAAAAAAAAACCTAAAAACTGGGTGAGCAATGACTACAAGTCAGGAGAAAAAGAGAAGGCCCACATGGAAATAAATAGGAAAGGCTGGAACACAGTCTGGCCATAAACAAAAGGCTGGAACACAATCTGGCCATAAACGCTACCCCCAGCACAGCGACCCACAGTAGGGAGGAAACTCAAAACCCAAAGCTTCTCCCTGAGGAGTGAAGGGTTTGAACGCCACATCAGGCATCTCCAACTTTTAAGACCTGTACCTGAGAGACAAGCCCCCAAAACATTTAGCTTTGAAAACCAATGAGGCTCGCAACTACAAGACCCACAGGCTATAGTGATCTGAGAAACGGCTCTTCAAGGGCTTGCACACACAGACTCACCCACCCGAGGGCCCAGTGTGGAAGCGGCTGATCAAGGGATGCTCGGACTTTGTGTGGGAAAGGCTCATTTGCTTGTCTTGGAGCATTGGCCTGAGGGGCAGGTATCTGATTTGACACACATTCAGGAGCCTGCTGGGGCACTGTCTGGGGACAGACGGGAAGATGCCATCTTTGCACTCTTTTTTGCCTTGCTCCAGCCAGTGGGTACCATTTTTTTTTTTTACTCGAGGCTTTTTTCTTCTTTTTTCTCTCACAGCACATGCCATCTCTATGCTGTCCCTCTGCCTCCTTCTAGCTGGTTGGCACCATCTTCACACTCTCCCTCTACCACACTCCAGAGTGCCAGTATCTCCCCGTGGGGAGCTTTTACATGTGACTGGTGCTCCAGTTTTACGTCTGGTTTTACTTCTAGGAGACAGTTCAAGATGGTGAGATAGAAAGATCCTGAACCTACCTCCTCCCATGGACACATCAAATCTATAGCTACCTATGGATCAATTTCCTCCAAAAAAGACCTGAAAACTAGCTGAGCATCTCCTTCAAACTGGGCAAACAAGAAAAAGACCACACTGAAGCAGTGGGAGAGGCTGAGATATAATCGCACCATAAACCCCACCCCCAAGGTGGCAACCCACAATCAGGAGGGAATTCACAAACCTGGAGCTCCTCCCTGAGGAGCAAAGGGTTTGTACCCCACATCGGGTACCCCAACTTGAGACCAGCACCTGAGAGATGAGCCCCCAAACCACTGGCTTTGAAAACCAACAGGGCTTGCATCCCTGAGACGCAAAGGGCTGTAGTGAACAGAGAAATAGCTTCTAAAGGGAGCCGACTCACTTGCCCCAGTGACCAGTGCGAAAGAAGCCATTTGAAAAGCACCCAGATGTTATCCAAAGGAGATTAATTTGCTAATCTTAAAGCATTGCCAGAGGGGCATGAGCCTGCTGGGATACTCTTCAGGGATGGAGGCTGGCAGGCGCCATTTTCGCACTTTCCCTCTGCCTTGCTAAAGCTGGTGGCACCATCTTTTTTGTTTTCCTCTGCAGCTGCCATCTTTACCCTCCAACAGAGGGGCACCATCTTCATGCTGTCCATCAGCTGCACTTCAGAGGACCAATATCTCCCAGAGTGGAGCTTTTACATGTGTCTGGTGCCCCGGTTTTTGTGGCTGCCTCCCAGGGGATGACCCTCTATTGCCTGGCTCTGGTGGCCAGGGTGGGTTGTGTCTCTGGGTCCCACAGGAGTGTAACAATTGGAGAGATAGTTCTTGGCAGGCTACCATCCCCCAGTCACCAGACAGCAGACTGAAACACACCCCGTCTTTCTGTGAAAGAGGCCTAGTAGCTTCAGCCTAAGTGGCAGGCTTCAGGTTTGGCACACATCTAGAGGCCTACAGAGGTGCTCTTAGGGAACATAGGCTGGGGGGTGCCATCTTTGTGCTCTCCCTCTGCCTTGCTACAGCTCACTGGTATCTCCCAGAAAGGAGCTTAAACACTCATCTGGAGCCCTGATTTTTGCAACTGTCTTCCAGGGGACATCTCTAGATCACCTGGCACTGGTGGCCAGCAGGGCTTATGCTTGTGGTCCCACAGGACTGTATATATCTGTATACTTTAAAAGCTGCTGCTTGAGGGTCTGGCTTTCAATCAGCCTGAATCTAGGTGCTGACTGAAATCTTCCCCTTTGGAACACTGACTGGTCTTGGCACACCCTCAACTACTGGGAGCTATTAAAAATAAAACAGGCTGCTTGGACAATCACAAAGATTTTGGAAACAACCAAGAACTAGGACAGGATTGAATGATAAGTTTCATCTTCTACTTGAGGCCACTCCTTCAAGACTGGGAGAAGTGACTGTTTTATCTGATGCATAGAAACCAACACAGAAAGTCAAGCAAAATGAGGAAACAGAGCAATATGTTCCAAATGAAAGAACAAGTTAAAACCTCAGAAAAAAGCCTTAATGAAACAGAGATAAGTAGTATACCTAATAAAGGGTTCAAAGTATAGACAAAGATGCTCACCAACTCAGGAGAAAAACAGATGAATACAGTGAGAACTTCAATAATGAGATAGAAAGTATCAAACAGAAGTCACAAAGCTGAAGAATACAATACCTGAACTGAAAAATACACTAGCAGGGTTCAATGGCAGACCAGATAAATCAGAAGAAAGGGTCAGTGGACTTGAAGACAGGGCAGTAGAACTCACCCAATCAGAGGAGCAAAAAGAAAAAGAATTTTTAAAAAATGAAGATAGCTTAAGGGATTTATGGGACAATGTCAAGTGTACTAACATTCACATTATAGGGGTCCTAGAAGGAGAAGAAAGAAAGGGACAGAAAATTAATTTGAAGAAATAATGGCTAAACACTTCCCTAACATGGGAAAGGAAACACATCCATTTCCAGGAAGCCCAAAGAGTTCCAAATAAGAACCCAAAAAGACCCACACCAAGACACATTATAATTAAAATATCAGAAGTTAAAGACCAGGTGAGAATCTTAAAAGCAGCAGGAGGAAAACAACTTATTACATACAAGGGGACCCCATAAGACTATCAGCAGATTTTTCCACGGAAAATTTGCAGGCCAGAAGGGAGTGGCATAATAAACTCAAAGTGCTGAAAGAAAAAATTTCCAACCAAGAATATTGTACCCAGCAAAGTTATCATTCAGAATTGAAGGTGAGATAAAGAGTTTCTAGAAAAGCAAAATCTAAAGGATTTCATCACCACTAAACCAGCCTTACAAGAAATGTTAAAGGGACTTCTTTAAGCTGGAACAAAAATGTGCTAATTAGTAATAAAAGAACAAATGAAAGTATAGATCTCACTGGTAAACATATAATAAAGGTAGTGGATTAATCACTTATAAAGTTAGTATGAAGCTTCAAAGACATGTAGTAAAAATAACTAACTACAATAATTAGTTAAGGGACACACAAGATAAAAAGATGTAAAATGTGACATCAACAACATAAAATATTGGGGGGGGAGTAAAAATGTGGAGCGTTAGCATGCATTCAAACTTAAGCTTTAAAATATAATGTGTCATATGTAAGCCTCATGGTAACAACAAAGCAAAAACCTATAGTAGATACACAAAAGATAATGAGAAAGGAATCTAAGCATACCAGTAAAGAAAGTCATCATACCACCTAGGAAGAGAACAAGAGAAGAAGAAAAGAACAGAGAGGAACTATAAAACAGCCAGAAAACAAACAAAATGGCAATAAGTACGTACCTATCAATAATCACTTTAAATGTAAATGGACTAAATTCTCCAATCAAAAGACATAGAATGGCTGAATGGATAAAAGAATAAGACAACTTTTTATATGCTGCCTACAAGAGACTCACTTCGGATGTAAGGACACACACAGACTGAAAGTATGGAAAAAGATACTGCATGCAAATGGAAACCAAAAGAAAGCTGGGATAGCTATACTTATATCAGGCTTTAAAGCAAAGGCTTGAAAACAAAGACTGTAATAAGAGAGAGAGAAGAGCATTACATAATGATAAAGGAGTCAATCCAACAAGAAGATATAACATTTGTAAATATTTATGCACCCAACACGGGAGCACCTAAATATATAAACCAAGGGAGAAATAGCAATACAATAATAGTAGGGGGCTTTAATACCCTACATTCAACACCAGATAGACCATCCAGAGAGAAAATCAATAAGAAACATTGGCCTTAAATGACACATTAGACCAGATGGATTTAGCAGATATATATACAACATCCCATCCAAAAGCAGCAGAATACACATTCTTCTCAAGGGCACAGGGAGCATTCTTCAGGATAGATCATATGTTAGGCCACAAAACAAGTCTTAATAAATGTAATAAGATTGAGATCATATCAAGCATCTTTTCCAGCCACAATGGTATGAAACTAGAAATCAATGACAAGAAGAAAACTGTAAAATTCACAAATATGTGGAGATTAAACAACAGCTATCGGGAAACCAATGGGTCAACAAAGAAACCAAAAGAGAAATTAAAAACATACTTTGAGACAAATGAAAATGGAAACACAATATGACAGAATTTATGTGATGTAGCAAGAGCAGTTCTAAGAGGGAAGTTCATAGTGATAAATGCCTACCCCAATAAACAAGAAAAATTTCAAACAATCTAACTTTACACCTCAAGGAACTAGAAAAAGAACACAGCCCAAAGTTAGTACAAGGAATGAAATCAGAGTGGAAATAAGTAAATAGACTAAAAAGACAATAGAAAAGATTAATGAAACTAAGAGCTGATTCTTTGAAAAGATAAAGTGACAAACCTTTAGGTAAACTCACCAAGAAAAACAGAAAGGGCTCAAAAAAATAAAATCAGAAATGAAAGAGAAGTTACAACTGAAACCACAGAAATACAAAGGATCATAAGCTACTAGTGTGAACAATTATATGCCAACAAATTGAACAACCTAGAAGAAACAGATAAATTCCTAGTCTTTCCAAGACTGAATCATGAATGAATAGAAAATCTGAACAGACCAATTACTAGTAAGGAGATTGAATCAGTAATCAAAAACCTCCCAAGAAACAAAAGTCCAGGACCAGATGGCTCCACTGGTAAATTCTACTAAACATTCAAAGAAGAATTAATACCAATCCTTCTCAAACTCTTCCAAAAAATAGAAGAGGAGGGAATACTTACAAATTCATTTTATAAGACCAGCATTACCCTGATATCAAACCAGACAAGGAGGCCACAAAAAAGAAAATTATAGGCCAATATCCCTGATGAACATAGATGCAAAAACCCTCCACAAAATATTAGCAAACTGATTTCAACAATACGTTAAAAGGATCATTCACCATGATCAATTGGGATTTGTTCCAGGGATGCAAGGATGGTACAACATCCACAAATCAATCAATGTGATACACCATATTAACAAAATGAAGGATAAAAATCATATGATCATCTCAATAAATGCAGAAAAAGCATGACAAAATTCAACATCTATTTATGATAAAAATTCTTAAAGTGTGTACAGAGTGAACATTCCTCAACATAATAAAGGCCATATATGACAAGCCCGCAGCTAACATCATACTCAATGGTGAAAAGCTGAAGACCTTTCCTCGAAGATCAGGAACAACACAAGGATGCCCACTCTTTCCACTTTTAATCAACATAGTATTGGAAGTCCTAGCCAGGGCAATTAGGCAAGAAAAAGAAATAAAAAGCATCCTAATTGGAAAGGAAGAACTAAAACTGTCACTATTTGCAGATGACATCATATTATATATAGAAAACCATAAAGACTCCACCAAAAAACTGTTAGAATAAACTTAATTCAGTAAAATTGTAGGATTGTTGGAGGAGATAATCATGAGGACGTGACCACTGGATGACCTGTGAGCTGGACCTGGGCAATTGGAAGCTCCTCACCCCCTACCCTGTACTTGGATTATACATTCTGCCCCCATTCCCACAGTGGGAGCTGTTCCAAGCACATAGCCTTGAAAGAGTAAGGTGTTGTTGAGACCATCTGGATGGTATACATGACAGAACCCAGTTAAGGCCTCTATATAAACTTAAGATTTTGGTGGGAGGGTGTGGAGATCTCCTGGTCTTGCGGTCACCCAAGACAAGCCTCATAAGTGTTTCCTTGCTTATTAAACCTGCCACCTACCAATCTGGAATGGTCTGCCTCTTTCTTTGGTCTCTCTTTGCCCTTCATGTATAGGGGCCAATTTGCGAACCAACAAGGATGCAAAATCAATACACAAAAACCTGTTGCATTTCTATAAACTAATGATGAACTATCAGAAATAGAAATTTAAAAGGTAATTATAATTAAGATAATTATTATTTTCAATTGCATCAAAAATAATAAAATACCTAGGAATAAATTTAACTAAGGAGGTGAAAGACCTGTACACTGAAAGCTCTAAGACATTAATGAAAGAAATTGAAGATGGCACAAATAAATGGAAAGACACTCCATGCTCATGGATTGGAAGAATTCATATTGTTAAATTGTCCAGACTACCCAAGGCAATCTACAGATTCAATGCAATCTCTATCAAAATTCCAATGGCATTTTTTATAGAAGTAGAGTAGAAAATCCTAAAATATGTATGGAACCACAAAAGACCCTGGATAGCCAAAGCAATCTTGAGAAAGAAGAACAAAGCTGGAGGCATCCTGCTCCCCGATTTCAAACTATATTACAAAGCGATAATAATCAAAACAGCCTGGTATTGGCATAAAAATAGGCACATAGATCAATGGAACAAAATAGAGAGCCCAGAAATAAACCCACACATATATAGTCAATTAATTTACAACACATGAGCCAAGAATATACAATGGGGAAAGGACAGTCTCTTCAATAAATCGTGTTGGAAAAATGCACAGCCACATGAAAAAGAATGAAACTAGGCTACTATCTTATACCATACACAAAAATTAACTCAGAATGGATTAAGGACTTGAATGTAAGACTGAAACCATAAAACTCCTACAAGAAAATATGGCCAGTAAAGCTCCTTGACAGCAGTCTTGGCTATGATTTTTTGGATTTGACACCAAAAGCAAAGGTAACAAAAATAAAAATAAACAACTGGAACTACATCAAACTAAAAAGCTTCTGCACAGCAAAGGAAACCATCCACAAAATGAAAAGGAAACCTACTGAATGGGAGAAAAGATTTGCAAATCATATATCTGATAAAGGGCTAATATTCAAAATATGTAAAGAACTCATGCAACTCAATATTAAAAAACAAACAATCCAATTAAAAAATGGGCAAATCTGAATAAACAGTTTTCCAAAGAAGATGTACAGATGACCAATGGGTACATGAAAAGATGCTCAACATCACTAATCATCAGGGAAATGCAAATCAAAACCACAATGAGATATCACCTCACATCTGTTAGAATGGCTATTATCAAAAAGACAAGAAATGACAAGTGTTGGTGAGGATGTGGAGAAAAGGGAACCCTTGTACACTGCTGATGGGAATGTAAATTATTGCAGCCACTATGGAAAACAGCATGGAGTTTCCACAAAAAATTTAAAATAGAACTACCATATGATCCATTTCTGAGTATTTATCCAAAGAAAACAAAAACACTAGCTCAAACTGATATATGCATCCCCATGTTCATTGCAGCATTATTTACAATAGCCAAGACATGGAAACAACCTAAATGTTCAGTGATGGATGAATCGATAAAGAAAATGTGGTGTATACAATGGAATATTATTCAGCCATAAAAAAGAGTCAAAAAGTATAAATTTAAAGTTATAAAATAAGTCATGGGGATGTAATGTACAGCGTGGTGACTATAGTTAATGATACTGTATTGCATATTTGAAAGTTACTAAGACAGTAGGTCTTCAATGTTCTCATCACAAGAAAAAAAGTTCTTCTATTTCTACATCTCTGGCATTGAGATTTTCAGAAACCAATTTTACTTTTAAATTACAAGCAATTTAATTTAATACTTGCAAAAGCTGCTGCTGTGAGTGACTTACTTGGATCACGTCTTAGATATGAACGACCAAGGACAATCAAAGATGAGCCGTATCTACCTATACTAAATTATTCAACAGTTAATCCTCTGCACTACGTGAAGAACAAATGTGGATGAGAGGCAAATTCAAGTGAAATTGGAGCTATTATACAAACAAACAAAAAATGTAATGAGATAGAAATGTCAAAATAATGTTTAAAACTAGTAGTATCTATCCTACATATTCTATGTTATAATGTAGAATTGCACTGAGCTAAGTCAACTCTTTTAAATTTATATTTCGCTTAATAAATTACAAAGCATATTCACATAAAAAAATAAACAGCTTTATATGAAATCAACAGACTGGTGAAACTAGGCCATAAACTAGAGTATCTTGGCTCTTCCTCAGGGAGTTCAGCAGAATACACGTCTGCAAACATGATTTTGGTCCCTGACTCACCATGTGAGACCTATCTCTTAAATTTCTGGTTAATATTTCAGCAATCACCTACCACTAAAGGATGACTGTTCTTGTTTTATTTCATTTGATGAAACAAGAGGCCCAAACACATTCTCTAAAAATTACGTTTAAGACAGCTAGCCAGTGAGGCCACCCCAGGTTACACAGCCAGATGTCTGCTATGGGCTCCAGTTTCTGAGAAGCTGGGAAATGGAAACCAGAGGCTTACCACCTATCAAAACTGAGATGGCAGGTCTGACCCTAGGTAGGTTAGAGGTAGCAAACTGCCACACCTAATGGCCTACCCTAATTCCTTCAATAAAACAGCATCTGTTTTAAATATCAGAGAAGGCATGAAAGATGAGGGCTTGAACATACAATAGGGAAGCAAGAACACAGTAGAAAGGCCTCTTTCCTTATATAGTGAAAGTACTGTTAGTTAAACTGTTTCTTTAAATTATAGAAATAATCACCATTCCCCCAACCTTCCACTCCCTCCGCAAAATGTAAATAAAAGTAATGATAGTGATAAGGGGTAAGAGAGCTCACTCGACTAGATAGGCCAAAAAGAATAGAGAGATAGAAATCTTAAAACTGGAGGACTTGGAGACAACAGACCTCTTTTCACTTTATTCTAGCATATTTCTTTAAAAGCCTTAAAAATAAAAGAACAAAACATTCCCGTTGATCTTTTTGCTTTCTGTGTAAGCAAGTGTTTTCTCGAGTTAGGACCCATTTTGGTTCTTTGCATTTTGTATAGGTTTAGCAGTCTTAGGTGTATGCAGGCCAAGGGCAAGTAGAGAATTCTACTTCTACCCGGTCTTATTTATATATATCATTAATGTCATAGTTTTATATGTTAATCAATCTCGGAGACTGAAAATTGAGTTTTTCAAGCCAAGAATTTTGTCAGATGAGGAAAAACAAAATCCCCAAACTATGAAGAATGCTGAAACTACCACCTAAATGGCACCTAGGTACATAGGAGCTGTTGATATGCAGCATAATTACATTAAAAATTAGGACCAAAAGTATCACATTTAAAGTGGGTTTTTGCAGAAGCATTCTGGTTTAGTACACATAAAGGTTTCTTATTCCTAAGCAGCCTGTCAATGCAAAGGACCCTTTTCCTGCATCCTAAAGGTGACCTCTTAAACAGGTGACCATATATAGTACCATGTTTATAGATGCTTCCACAAGACAAAGTACCACAGCACAAAAGCATATTGTCCTAAATGCACCATATGGATCGAAATGCCTCTGTTTATGTATAAGTGGTGAAAATAAATCAGAGTGATATCTAGACAAAGCTACACTTTGATATATGAAGAATCTGCACAACTACATGTTTATAGTATGATGGAGCCTATGGTGCCAGATAAGAAAAATGCATTTTGCAGGTAGACCTAAATCTTTATACTGTTGTGATTTTTTAACTGACCTGTCTCTTTTCATCATGGAGAAGCTTCATGACCATAAATATAGGCTACTACTGACAGTATAACTCATCCCTTAAAAATAGTTTGCTCTTAGCAGCTAAGACAGTTTAAAATAAAACAAAGAAAGGCTTTACTTACCCCAGACAAGGACAATGTATCTCAGTGGAATGAAGTACAGGATGACTGTGAACACACAGAGGGCTACAATGGCCAGCCAGCTTAAGAATGGGACAGTCCAGTTGAAAGTACTGAATGAGAAATTAACACATCAGCAATCTGAGCACTTCATACGTTTTTCAAACCAAGATTAAAATAAATGTGATTCTGGGGCCGCGCGGTGGCGCAGCAGTTTAGTCCACGCTTGGCAGCCCGGAGTTCGCGAGTTCGGATCCCGTGCGCCTGCAGACGCACTGCCTGTTAGCCATGCCGTGGTGGCGTCCCATATAAAGTGGAGGAAGATGGGCACGGATGTTAGCCCAGGGCCAGTCTTCCTCAGCAAAAAAAAGGGGAGGATTGGCAACAGATGTTAGCTCAGGGCTGGTCTTCCCCACAAAAAAAAAAAATTAAAAAAACAAAAAATAAATGTGATTCTGACTCAGAATCTGGATTAGGGATCTAGTAAGACTGCATTTCTCTCCAGAATAGAAGCCAATGGTAGTAGGCTATTAGAGGACACAGGTTAGTCATAATCTGCTCAGTTCCATGAACACAGGGCCCAGGTAAAAGTCTTGCCACCAATCTCTCCAGATTGTTTAGGTGACTTCAGAGTCTAAGCCATTGCACTATATGGATGACTCCCCACATTGTTAAAAAAAAAAAAAAAAAACCCACTCTATTTCTACTTCTAAAACTAGTACCCAATCTTGTTTACTCCAAATTTTCCTAGAGGAGAATGCCCCGGGCCTACCATTCTTTCTTCTATCAACTTTCACACTGGATTCCCCACACTGGAAATAAAATGTTGCCAGCAATTGTCTGTAGACCTAAATCTTACACTGTGGTGTAAATCCTCTGAACTTTAGAATTCTTTAGAGGAATACTCGCTTCCCACTTCAGCTATGTTTCAAATGGAAGTAGAAGTCAGGAAGGGGAAACAGAACAGTTAGCCTCATAAAAATTCACCTGCCATCATTGCCCTTCTGACCAGAAATACAAAGATAATTAAGAAATAAAGTCAGTATTGACTACTGTTCTCCCTATATTATTTCTGGCAAAGGAGAGTGTGGCACGTGGTAGATTTGTTGGAAAGACTGTGAAAACAGGGTGTAAACTGGACAAGTGTGGGTGATAGCAGGGCCTGGCTGATGGGTCTGCAGTGTTCCCACCCTGCTGGTGACTGATAATGTAGAGGCTCAGGGAAGGCTGCAAGGCTGAGTATTGACAGAGAGACAACATCAGAACAAAGAACAGAAATGGGACCAATGAATAGAAGTAGAGGAAGTTATAAAAAAGACAGGACTAAGAAGATGGGAAGGAATTTAGTGGAACAAAAAAGAGGAAGAGAAATGAAAAATGAAGACAGAGAAGGCAAAAAAGGTGATGTAGAAAATCAGGGAAATGGAACATGGAAGGATTGTAATAGTTTAAGGCTTTTTGTGTAAAAACTCTGGTGGTTTTTAAGAGAGAGTGACAACACTGTAAAGAAAACAGAGAAGTATTGCATGGAGCCTTCAGGGTTAGGTGTACAACTGTATCACCATTTACAGGCACACCATGGCCTCAACATTCAGCCTCCAAAGAGGAACTAACACATCCGGAAGGGAGCAGATCTGTGTTCAAAACCTAGATTCTGTGTGACTTTAGATGAGGCAACCTCACTAAGCCTCAGCTTCCCCCTTCATAAAATGAGGACAGCTTTTATTGTATCAAGGAAGACAGATAGTGATGGTAACATGTTTATGTGAATCAAGTGATATTAGAGCAAATCTACTCCAGGAGTCTAAAGGATGGCATTACTTCTTACAAGGCAGTGAGAAGGGCCCCAAAGACACTTCAGGAAAATACAAAATTGTGCATGATGTGGATAAATGTTAGTGTTTTTTATTTCTTCTAATTTCCTGGTAATGTGTGTTATAGTCACTTGGGGTGGGGTTTGTCCAGGGCAGTTTCTGATCCAATAAAGGATGATTAAGAGATTTTCTTCCTATACTCTACCTCAACAAAACCCTTAGGAGTTATTCTGTAGATCTCAAGATAGCTTGCCTTTTGTGTCTCTCTAGGTCAAACGTTTCCTAAAAATGTTTTTTGTAGTAAAAGGGCCAAAGTTTGATCAATCTAGATGTCTTGTTTTCAGTAACTCTCGGGGTCTGGCTTTTCCATCTTTGTCTTTTTCCTCCCATGGCCAGAGTGAGTGTCCTGTAACTGTCACCAGGTAAAGGATCACATCTTCCCTCCCTTTCTGACACCCATGCTTCCCTTGCTTCTGCCCCTTGTGGAGAGAACAGAAGGTTGAGGGTCTGCTTGCTTTCCTGTGGCTCAGCTCAGAGCCATTCATCACACTACTTCACGTGCAAGGGCACTGGCTCTTCACTCAGAAAACCCTCCTTCTGGGCAGCCTCACTGAAGGGCTCCCTGTGTTCTCCTTACTCCTCTTGGAAGGATAAACGGCAAAGAATCCTTACCAGTGTAGCTAATGTAAGAGAAAAAAAAGACTGCCCTTTTCTCTTTCCACAGTGTGGTATGGAGTCTAAATCTGAAATATGATCTTCCCCCCCAAAAGAGATGCAATTCAAGAAAGTTCTAGAATAATTACTTACTAATAAGAGGTGGTAATTATAGAGGCTGTTCACTTTGAACTTAAAGATTGCTTCTGAATCTGCTTTCTGGATAGATGAATTTTATCCCATGTGACCCAGGGGAATTTCTCTTTTTTAGTATTCAAAAGATTGTTGTGCAGAAAAAATGGTTCCTTCAAGACTCACTGGATCCTATGCCATGTTCCTATGCATCAGTCTACACCTATGGAAAGTTCTATAAAACCCAGTTTTCCCCAAGGCTGGTCCACAGCCAGGATCTCACATCCTTCAACAGGCCACGATGTTTTCCAACCAAGCACCTATTCTGAGGTCTCCCACCACCCGGAGTTACAAAGTCTCTTCCCCTCAAGCATTTACTCGCATGACCTCAGAGCTAACCTAGGCTCTTCTGATATAAATGAGATGCTTCTGTCAGGTATCAACACACAGTATACCTCAGAGAAGACAACACTCAATAGGGAAATGCCCCATTTAGGACTTCACACTATGCTTCAGTGGATAGGATGTGGAAACAAGGGAACATTCTTAGAGATGGAAATTACACGGAGAGGAAGAAGGAAAGAGAAACAATGTGGGAATGAGTCTTCAGATGTCTGAGACTGAATGTTGCTTAGAGGCACATTGGGGAGTGAGACGGAGGCTGTTCTAATATGATATAAGAAAGTGGAAACTCAGCACCTATGCATAAGTGGAAATGTATTAAACAAAAATTATACAAAATAAAATGCATTATCCCTTGAAACATGAAAGGCACAGGATGAATGACTTACACCTTTAGTTTAAATAATTTACTCCTTTCAAATTCTGTGTATGCCCAAGGATCCAAATCTGCAGAAAACTTTTGGTTATGAATAATAAACAATGAATAGATATATGAAACTAGGAAAATGTAGGCTTATCCAGATATACAGTACTCCTTCTTGAACAGACCATTTAGCAATCACTATGTAGGCCAATTTTCTCATAGTTTAGTATTATGGGGCCTCAGTATATTTTTTACTGATAATCAATTGTTGTAAATTCACCTTATTGTTTTTATAATTAAATAGTTGGTTTCAAAAGTATATTAGTAAGTAAAATTATTTGAAGTAAAACACAAGTACAGTCAGCCCTCCATATCCATAGGTTCTGCATCCGCGGATTCAACCAACCAAGGATCAAAAGGCCTACAATGGTGGCGTCTGCACTGAACATAGACTTTTTCTCTTGTCATTATTCTCTAAACAATACAGTATAACAACTGTTTCCATAGCATTTACATTGTATTAGGTATCATAAGTAATCTAGAGATGATTTAAAGTATACGGGAGGATGTGCATAGGTTATATGCAAATGCTACACCATTTTATATAAAAGACTTGAACATCCAAGGATTTTGGTATCCCCGGGGTCCTGGAACCAATCCCTTGAGGATACCAAGGGATGTACTGTAATGTAAAATTAAGAATGTAAGTTTCTTAATTTTTTTTTTATGAGGAAGATTAGCCCTGAGCTAACATGTGCTGCCAATCCCCCTCTTTTTGCTGAGGAAGACTGGCCCTGGGCTAACATCCATGCCCATCTTCCTCCACTTTATGTGGGATGCCTGCCACAGCATGGCTCGATAAGTGGTGTGTATGTCCATGCCTGGGATCCGAACCTGCAAACCCCAGGCCTCCACAGCAGAGCGTGTGAACTTAACCACTACGCCACCAGGCTGGCCCCAAGAATGTAAGTTTCTTAATTTCACATTAGATCTCAACGAATCTGTTTTTCCTTATTTAAAAAAAATTAAGGAAAGGGGGTTCTTTCTTTTACATTATAAAAATTCTGTGTACTTTCTAAATGATGAAGCACTAGTTTATTTCATCTATAATTTTCTCAGCTATTTAAACACACAAATTTGAAAGATTATTTCTGCAGGGTGTTATATATAATACAATGTTTTTAAATTTTAGAGTAACGATGAGAATATAACTTGACCAATAATAAAATGCAGGTGTTTCTGGATTACCTGAAGTCCTCATTTAGCTTGGTTTATTTTTTTTCTATCACGATTTCATATTCCCTTTAAGAACAAAGTCTTTCACTGTGAAAATGTGCTAAAATTTAGGACGGTGTTATTTCTTCAAAGCTACAAGTATGACTTCTTTCCAACCAATATGTTCTAAATTTCAGGAAGGAAATTGACAGAACTTTCATAAAACCAAAGACTGGCAGAAACAAAGTAAATAATGATGAAACTGAGCAATAGATCACCCAGAAGGAGTGTCCCCTGCCAAAAAGAATGTGGCATTTTACCCTCCAAGAAACAAATGGATACTCTATCCCACAGAAGGCCAGGGCTCACATGTCAGCATCACTCACTTCTTTATCCTTTCGCCAAAGGAAGCCACTTCATCTAGGATGTTCTGGACACTGATACATACCTCCTGGATGGCATAGATTTTATTTATAAATCCCTTTTTTTCACTGTCCTAAAATACAATAAAAAAAAGAGAGAGAGAGAGATTCTGTATGAGTAAAGGTATTCTTCAGTGCTTCAATTCTTTGAATTGTTCTTCTCTTGCATTTTTAAATTTAAATAAACTTTATCTCCGAATATATATAAACAGATACTTGGAGCCCCTGAAAATTTCAGGATATAAAGGGAGATGGAGAAGGAAGGGTACCCAGCATCAGGGACCTGTGCTAGTATAAAGGTAGCTATAAAGCATGAGACTCGGATTCTGTTGCTCTTTCCCTGATGAACAGAAACAGTTCAGCCTGGGGTAGGGGGGGGGGCGTGTAAATGTGTAAGAGAGAGGTCAGGTCTTAGAATGATCAAATCTGGAATCTGCGCTGACCCTGGACTCACCCTGAGTCGCTACTCAGCAAACTCAGTTTCTTGACCCCACCACCCATAGACCTAAGTTTGCTCTTGCTTCCAGAAATTTCAACAGCAGAGAATGCTGGATGCAAATGAGAAGACCTATGATCAATGAAAACTGCAAAACAATGACAAGGTCAACTGAAACCCATTAGGTGGACACTTCCTAGAAGGTACCTTAGGTAGATCAGATACACAGTAAGCCTGGCCCCCCTCTTAAGAGTCACATACTTGATACAGTAACATATGCTTTATTAGGGTTCTAACTAAACATTTTTTCCCCTCTTTGTACTTCTTCATTTTAAAACTTGTGCTGGATTTAAGCAAAGCCGGTGTGCTCCAAGGAATGGGTGGGTGGGGATTGAGCATAAAGCACCCAGGGAGTGGTGTGAGCCTGGGGGAAATGTGCACATTTTGTAATTTTAGACCCAGAGGAAGAAATAGTGGTGGCCTTTCACGATTGAAAATTCTGCTTAGTAGCCTGGCATCACAGGCACTTGCCTAGGCTGTTTGGTGGAGACCATCCAACCCTGATTCCATGACTCCATTCCTCCATGCCAGCTAGAATATCTATGGAAATGTAGATCCAATTTCATTACTTTAACTTCTTTTGAACATTTGCACACTGTGCCAGCACACTTGAGACCTCATGTGGCAGTCGGTGCTTGCTGAAAGCAGCCAGGAAGCTAGAATAATAATGTCGTCATGTTGCACATTTACATACTGACTTTCATTTCAGAAAAGTCTACAGCACTTAGCACTGTGAACACTTGGCTGGCGGTGGCATCCTGCCACCTTAGAAACTGAGGGCAAGTGAATGACACGTGTGTGGGCAGCCTCCAAGGACAACAGGGTACAGTGGGACCGAGGACATGGAGGCCAGTTTTATAAGACAATCTTTAGATACCAGTTACTTGGAGCCTGCATTTTAAATTTAATTCACATGGGAGATATTGTCTACGTTATTCATCTTGCTTATGCCAAAATGGACTGTCAGACAATGAAGCAGATGAGACACATAAGGCTCAATGTAGAGGGAACAATTAAGTACTCTTGGGGTCCCCACTATCTTCAAAAGTCGCCCTTCACTTGTCATTATAGACATGGGTACATCAATTTCTTGTCTTTTTCCCTCCCTCGTAATAAAATAAAAATCATTAATTTCACCTATGCATTGTACACTATAGAATAAAATGGATAACCAGTGGCTCCTTCTAGCTCCTTTCATAACTAGAAATTTGGTCTTCTCTAATAATCTCCATGGCCTTCAGTGTTCTCTCTCAAGCACCGACTAAGGTCATTTATGTCTGTGTAGGAAAGTACTCTTATAAATATTTTTCTACATACAGAATAAATCAAACTGGAGTAAAAGCATGCTGGTTACACAGTGAAAGTTCACTGAGAATAATGTCTTACCAGTTCAAAATTATGATGTGAAAAATATTTCTCTCACAAAAGCAATAAAACATAGAAAATACTTAGGCATAACCGTAACAAGAAATGTACAGACTCTATATTAAGAAAATAGAGATACTGTGTTTCTGCACTGGAACAATGAATATTACAAGAATGCATTTTTTTTCAATTGAATGTACAGGTTTAATGCAATTCCAAGCAGATCCTAATGTGTCTGGAGTGGAGTGAAATGGGGAGAATTTGATAAAGTGTCTTTAAAGTTTGTTTGGAAGAATAAATGAGTAACATAGCCAAGAAATTTTTTGCAAAAGAGAAATAACGAGAAGACATTTATTATATTTAAGTAATTAAAATGTGAAAGATGAGTCCTGAAAGAGAAATTGGTGTATGATAGAGCACCACCATAAATTCATCATCAAGAAGGAAGTAGTATGTTACTGGGTAATTTTATTAACTATTTGGGGAAAATTAAGTTAAATCATACCTTAATGGACTCTCAAATCTATGTGAGATAGCCTAAATCTACCTCAGCATCTACCTCAAATAGATAGCCCCAAATACATTCTACATTAATTAAAAAGCAAAAAACAAATCATAAAAAACAGAAGAAAATATAGGTAAGTTACTTACTGACCTTGGAATAGGAAAAAACTTTCTAAACATACAAGCAGTAAAGGAAATGACAAAGGAAAATAATTGATAGCAAAAGTTACATAAAATTAAACCTTATTATGTCAAAAGTCACCCTAAATTTAAAAGGCTAAGTGGGAAAAAATTTGCAACAAATATGACAAAGAAAGAGATAGGATCTCCAACATATTAACATCTGAAAAATTTTTCATTGCAATTTTGTTTATAATAACAAAAAGAAAAGTCACTAACATCTTGAATGGAATTAATTATGGTACATACAATTGATAGACTATTATGAAATCGCAAAATAATTGTTTAAAGAGGATATTCAATGACAACACAATTGCTTATGATCTAATAGAAATTGAAGAAAAGGGGAAATAAATGTGATATAGAGTACAATCCTAACTTTTTTTTTAATCAGTAGGAAAAAGATAATGTGTCAAAATATTAAAGGTAATGGAAGTTTGCCTTCTTCACACCTTCCTGTAATATTTAAATTCTTTGCAATTAATATGTTTTACTTTTAGAATCAGAATATTTCCCTGAGATTGGAGATATTTTCTCTAATATCACTATTAAAGGACCATGGGTAGAAAAAAATGAATGAATTGATACTCATTCAGCATGATTTTATGTGGTTTCTTTTTCTATTTTTTCTTAATGTATTTTTTTGTATTTTTATACCTCTCAAATTATTTTTAGAAAGAAGTAGACTATAGACTCTCACTAAGCACTGTAAATTGCTTTTCACATAGCTCATTCAATCCTCACAACCATCCTACATGTAGATATTTTTCTCCACTCTACAGACAAGGAAACTGAGCCTTAGGGAAAAGTGACAGAGCTTGGACAGGGACTATGACTGGCCAACTCCAAAGTCTGTTTTCTCCATAATATACCATGTGACCTTCCCCTTCTACCCAGGAAGCTTTCAGTTCCTACCTAGAATCCCTGTGAGATAAACAAGAAGACTTGAAAACATTGAGAAAGTTATGTTGTAGACATCACCATGATCTAGGCTTGAACTCCTCATGCAGCCAAAATCCTCAGTGAGAAAATGAAATCCAGAAACTTGATTCAAAGGTAGAAAGTGAAAGAAAGATGTGTTAGAAACCACCAGCTTTAATGTCAATAAGGAAGTGTGCAAATATTAAATATAAGGCCTTCATTAATTAGATGTGTCATTAAGGCATCTACAAAGAATATTTTTAGCAGATACTTTAAAATCCAAGTGCTAATGTATGATTACTGGCTAAAGAGTTTTAAAAATCTGCTCACTCTTAATTTTCTTTGTTTCTTCTGCACTCCCACCCTACTCCCAGCCCCTCACCCTTGGCCACCAAAAAACAAAATAAGATGGTCTAGGATGTTGGCAAAGTTTGGAAAAGCAAATGCTTTGGGATAAAATTTTTATTTTAAAATCTCTTTCATCAAATTCTATATTCTTCCACTGTGGTCTCCAACCAATGAAGTAATTACTCTTTATATACAGTATATGACCCAAAACTGCAATAGGTAATGGAATTGCTCTGGGTTGCATTCCAATATTTCATACCTTTTTCACTAATGTTCAATACTTTATTAGTAGAGAATAAATTGGTACATTTCTTTTATTGTCGTTTTTGCTTTCCTTTATAAACCAGCTTGGATGAAAGAAATACCATAGGGTAGTTAATCATCCAACGGCTTGGTAGTGACACTGGTTTTTTTTAAAAAACATGCATTATTAAGGTTTCCTTTGAAGATGTAAAAAAAAAAGTTACCCATAAAAAAGAGCTATAACTATAAATCTGAGAACATGTGAGACTTATATTGTATAACTTTTTCTAATGATTCTATATAATTTTTAAAAATCTTATTATATTTTAAATAGTCCACAAAACATCAATAACTGCAAACTTGAAATACGGTGATTCTTTCATATTCACTTATTTTACTACCATGTAGCACGACAAAAAGTTAAGTAGATTCTTCCAAAGAAGTATCTACTTCCTAGCTTTGAGATAGTTACGAAAATCTGAAGACCTAAAGAATCAATAGGAGTAGCTTACATATTTTGGAGAAGCCTGTTCATTGACTTTCAAACAAAAATGACAAGCACCCCCATTCATCGATTCTGTTCTGAATGAGAACAAGAAGCCAAAGTGACAGGTGTCAAGGGATGTGTATTGTGGGGCTGGGTTCCTCATGTATCCAGCTGCATCCTGCCATGGTCATTAATGCTCGTTAGGGGCCCTGCCAAAGTGGTCATTGTCAGGCCTGTTGACATCATAGAAAATGAATCTGTGGAACACCTGTGCTGTATCAATCAAAGCAGGTATGTAGAAAATGTTTGCTCCAATTACCAATGTTACAAAATTGTTATCTCACTTGCTTTTTAGGGTAAGAGAATGTATTACGGGTACAGGGAGGTGGGGGAGCTATTATATCTTACGCCAGGATGAGCATAAATTGGAACTGTCTCAGAAAACCAGGGCATATGTTCACTTTACTTATTATTTCCTGGAGGAAGTATTCAGATTTGCCACCCCAAAGACCTAATCTTGATCATAATTTTGCTTTCCCTTTAAAGTCTTGCTATGTAACCTCTGGCAAAAGGTGAGTGATAAGATTGACATTTGCTCTGAGACATGATTGTTATAATTTAGTATTGACTACAGCTCTTCTGTGAGCAAATATAGCCTCATGTAGCACAAAGCGTACAATTGTATTTGGAATATGTTTATGTTTCATGTGATTTATTTTTTATGCTAAAAATGGTTTGGGGGCACAACTTTCTTAGTTCATTCAGTAAAATGCCCTGCAAAACAGACTTCCTCTCAGATCTATACTTCTAACCTATGGAAAATATATTAGATATGAGGTATAGATTGAATAAAGGCACACATAGTGATGAAATGTTTTCTCTGTGCCAATATTCCTTCTTTTTCAGATATAGAAAACTACATTTCAGCCCCACATCTAGGATACTGAAATTCTCACAGAGAGCAGCCTGGCAACTCACAGAGACCTCTGGCTACTGAATCTTATCTCAGTGTCTCACCCAGTTCTTATTATATCAAGTCTCAGCCAGGTTACTCGGTGCCTTGACTCTTTTCCTGATATTAACCTTAAAAATAGGAACCCTCCACTGAGACATTAAAGCATTCTGAGATATATTGAAGGTTAAGAGGACAGATGGCCATCATTTAACGACAGTATATTTTTCTCTTAAAAAATAAAACAGTTCTCAAAAACATCTACACTTCCGGGTTATAAAGAGGACTAAATGAAATAAGATAAGACATGTAGAACTCTTAGTACAAGGCCTGGTGCAAATAAACTGTCTACAATTACTAGTAGCAGTAGTAAGAAAATTATGGATACAATTCCTTATTAAAAGAATTCAAATTATTTTATCTATTTTTGCTTATATTAAAAACAACATTTTGAACTACTAGAGAGAATTCCCAAATATATGAAACCCTTTATGCATGTTTAGTTTTGCCCCAGATGACTTAGTGTTAACTTGTCAGATTTCATTTTAGAAAATGATGGCAGATTCTTTATAATGTTACATTGAGAAGATCTTTTTCCCCCCTTCTGCTGACTTTGCACATGTTTTTTTACAGAATGAGCATTACCTGGTCTTAATTTTTTGCTTCCTCTGTTGCAAGGTATCCCTATGCTTTTCAGTACTCATTTTCTACAATGCAATTTTTAACCACATTTAGTTGTGCTTTGCCCTGTTAGTTTAATGTTACATATTTTGCCTGTAACTTTAAAGGTGACTGTAAAGTAACAAAAATTTTCAGAGAAATGTTCCCTGGGCTGGGCAGTGTAAACAATAGGCATTCAAAAATGGCAGCTGGCACTCCTAAGAGTTATGATGAAAGCCAGGAAGGAAAGGAAAATAAAGGGAGGAAAAAAAGAGAGATGATAGGAGAAAATACAAGGGAAGAAAGAGAAAAAAAGAGAGGAGGAGGGGGAGGGGAGGGAGAGAGGAAAACTTGAAGAAAAGACTACTCAAGGGACCGAAGGAGGATGAGAAGGAGACCAAGAGCTTAGGGGTGAACATGAGGAAAGGAAGGAAGACATCTTGGATCAGAAAAAAAAATGACATAAAGCCCTGGCAAAAACAAAACTTGTCAACTAACCATGTTAACTTCTAATTAAGCAAAAATAATTATTTGTAAAAGGTGGTACATAAAATGTTTAATTGCTATTAAATGTAAATGTAAATAAACCTAACAGAAAGCCCTCAGGGATGCAGATACACCTGTTGTCAGGAGGGAGAGTTCCCTGGAGCCAAATTTCTTTCTACTTAAACCCCTCATCGTATAGGCCCTCAGGGACTTGCAAATCTCCCTCTTCCTGGTGATTTAAGAAAACTCTTTATAACTGTCCTGCTAGTACTTGAAAGCTCTTAAAAGATTAGGACTATATATCAATAGCAAACCCTTTGACTTAATCTCCTTGCCAGCAGGCAGAAAGTGTACTTTCCAGAGGGTGGCTTTATAGGTGATCCCATCACAGGCTTTTGTCCCATGAGAAGTTCTTCTTTCAGATGGACTCCCAAGTGAAAGGGCCACTAGGCCTGGCTCCAGGCTAACCTTGATAGAAGCCTCAACAGAAGCTGTGAGGTTGCTGTTCCCAAGTAACCAGAGAGGAATGTAAGTGACAAAGGATACTTCCACCCAGGCTAGTACAATACAAGTGTTGAGATAAGAATTTGTATGCCTCACAGAAAACACAAAATTAACAGATTGTGGAAAGGTTTTGAAAATGTGAAAGCACACTCAGGATTACCTTGGCCTAAGACAAGTCACTGCCTGTCCTTTTCACTTCCTCTCAAACAAACAAACAAACAAAAGTTATATAAGGTGTGTCCTAAAATCTCTTCTGGCTACAAATTAGCCATTTTACAGAGAAGATAACGAAGACTGGAGAATGGCCTCTGCCCCTCAGAGCCATTTGAAAACTTATTTGAGGATGCACTGCTGGTGGGTGGAATTTCTCCTGCCCTTCCTCTGGGTTCAGTAGTTGAAGCCTGAGTGGCAATAGGAAACAGAAGCACCCAGCTTGTTTCTGAATCCAAATAGCAAGTGTTGGCTAGTTTTCCTTTATCCCAACTTCTAATGAAAAAGTTGTGTGTACATGCCTGTGTTTTTAAAAACCTCTTTTGAAATTGTTTGTTTCATTTTCAAACGTGCTTTTAAATATGGTTGGAGTTCAAATGCAGAGCCTAGAGGGCAACTGAGAGTTTCGAGAAGGCTGTGAGCACTCTATTGTTCTAGAAGACTACAGTCTTATTTAGATTTCTGACTATCTGGCTCTATTGCTAATCATGGTTCAAATTCTGCCTCCATTCTTTCCTTAAGCTATATGATTTTGAGCAATTTACTTACCTTCATCTGTAAAATGGGGGTAATAATGGAACCTACCTTTGTGAGGTTTATAAAATTAAATTAGTTAAATCTGTTTAAAGCATTAATCACAAATGTCTGGACATAGGAAGTACTCAATACATGTAAGTCATTAACAATGTGAAGAGGCTGAAAATGGAAATACTATAAAACTTTTAATGCTAAATTTTATTAAATCTTAAAGAAGACAGAATTTTCTCCTTTCTTATTTATGATATATCTTAAGAATCTTATGTTTGTGTAACTTCTTTGTCATCGAATATGATCACAGATTATCTTATATGTATCTTCTTACGTGATCCTTACAACAGCCACACAGGAGGGTAGTATTATTATTCTCATTCCCTGCATGAGGAAACTGAAGATCAGTTGTCTAATGTCCCAACTCAAACTTCTACCCAATCTGTGCTCACTCTCCTTTGGTGCCTCTA
The DNA here is from genome assembly GCA_031878705.1 of Tapirus indicus. Lineage (NCBI taxonomy): Eukaryota > Metazoa > Chordata > Mammalia > Perissodactyla > Tapiridae > Tapirus > Tapirus indicus. The sequence continues at coordinate 19,467,614 of CM062925.1, forward strand.
GACACATCTGTTCTCATTTGAGATATGGGATTTGAAAAATAAGCAGAAATTTCATCTGTTTACAGTATTCCCTGCCCACAGGGAGTTGCATAAGCCACATCTAGTCACACCCATGCAAGGGACATACCTTTTTATCACGTGATTTTTATCTATCAGTGCTTATGCAGGTCCAACTTCCCATTAGAATAGGTGAGTTGTTCTTCAACAGCCTCAAGGCTGAAGCAGGGACAGAATTTATAATTTAACCTTAAACAGTACAAGCTTTGTTGCTCATCTACTTACCAGTGCAATTTTTAATCAAAAAAAGACGTCTTTTATTATATACATACAAAAAGGCATATACACGTAGGTGTGGAACTCCCAAAGATTTTTCTTGAATAGATTTGCTATGAAAATAATCAGTTACCTTTGAGTATGACTTTATGATTTATAAAGCATTTTTAATTTATCTTCCCACTTGGATGGCAGGGGCAGCTGGTTCCCCCATTATAATAACTGAGCCTTGGAGAAGTAAAGATCTCGTTTCCTGTTAAAGAGTTCCTGGGACTTTACCCCATGTCTCCCAACTGTAACTGGGCTCCTTTCAGGTCACTGTCAAAAAGGCATCGTCACATATGGTATTTCTTCACTACATTGTTTTATTATATTTAAACTTGGCTCTTCCCAAAAATTAATCTTGAGTTATAATCAAATTGTGTGAGAAAAGAATCATGTTAGTGTTATAAAAACAATGCTCTTTGTGACATCTCCAGAACCAAGTAAGGATTACTTTGTGAAATCCGGAGGCTATTTTTCTTTACAAATATTTTACAAGACAAACTTGTACCTTTCTAAAAAAGCACATCTGTTGTAAATTACTCCCTTACAGAAAGAGAGAGAATCACCATCCTTTCTTCCCATCTGAGCTTAAAAGAGATTTGTTGACATATTCTAAGGCCAGCATAGACAAAACAGCACAGGAAAGAGGAGGCGGTCAGCAGGACCAGGGCTCGGCTTTGCTTAAACTAATTCCACATGCCCCATGAACCATTAGCTGTTTTTTATTTCCTGCTCTAAAGATCTGTAGCGAAAATAATCTGGGGTAGGGAAAAGCTGCACTTATTATTTTTCCCCCCAACAAGATGCTGTGTTAGCAAATAGAACAGATGAGCCACCTTCAGCAAACCAAGGTCTTTAATAATCCATTTTTCAAACACTACTGGTATTTCCTTTCCAAACAAAGATGGACTGTGACTGGAATCAATTTCATCATTTGTATGGTTACAATTGCCAAATTTCTGGAAATAATAGCCATTTAAATACTGGATAATATTTTTTATATGAAGCCAACAACAGTTTTATTGCTACTTAATTTCCATGATTTGTTTGTTTGCTGTAAGTTTTCAGTGTTCTGAGAGCATGATGTTTGGGGATAGGGAAAAGTCTTAAGAACAAATCAGGGGAAAAGCAATGTCAAAGTCGTGTTAATGGCCTGACTTGAATCAACAAAACGAGGGAAATTAGCATTAGGGTAAAATGATTTGCTCTACCATTTTGGGCTTTTCTCCCTCAGTTTCCCTATAAACTGCATGATATAACATCACCCACCATTTTCAGACATTGGCATAATGCGGAAAATCAAGGACAAGATTGAGAGCTCACTTGTCCCCTTAAGAAGATAATAGGGCTTTTCGATGAAATTCGACAAAACAGAGGTGATGGTATAAATAAAGGCCTGGCGATTTGAAGGGAATGAGGCCATCTCTCTCTATTGATGCCATATGTAGCACATACCTGAGGAACAACTTCATGCTCTATGGATGCTGCTGATATATGGGGTGGGCCTATCCCCTAAACCCCTTCTTTACTGCAGACTAAATCACTAAAACAGGCTCATTCTGAGGTCAACCTGGAAGAAAACGCCAAAGGCCCACTATTGAGTTGATGGCAATATTGTTATTTATTTAGTTGTGTGGATCACGGTCTGTGTTTTGATTTATTTGGGGAAGGAGGGAAGAGGGTGGGAAAGAGCAAGAAAAACTTGTGGATCGATTTGAAAAAATATCTCAAATTCTTTCACTGGGGATGACCATTGGTTTAACAAGATAAAATAATTGCTTCAGAAATAGTAGTTTCTATATCTGCATTTAAAATTTCTGCTTTTAAAATAAAAGTAGGATGGGCATGGATTGAGGCTCTGATGTACTTTCCCGGACTGGTCCTAATCAGGCAGACGGATGTTTTGGGCTTGAATCCTGTTGTACATTTTACAGCCACGTGATGTTGTATAGGTTACTTACCCTCTCAGATACCCAGTTTCTCCATCAGTAAGATGGAGATGTCTACCTGAGAGTGTTGATGTGAGAACAGAGTGAAATCATGTGTACAAGCAACTGGCACATTAGTAGATACTAGATAAATGTTTCCTTTTCTCCACCAATTGTCTTTTTTCCCAAAGGGTAACATTTTCCTTTTTTGCCTACCTTCTCTCTCTCTTTGTCTTATTTTCCTGGGTTTGTATTCAGAAGCCTGATTATGGTTCACTTCATTCACATCACCTCCCCATTTGAGCAGTGTTCGGTTTAGCCAAAATTCAGTCCGTTCTCTTAATTCATTTATTCAATTAATATTTACTGAATGACAACTACATATCAGACACTATTCTAGGCTCTGGGGATACAGGGATAAACAAGATAGCATCAAACAAACATATAAATAAAGAAGAAAAATAGCAGAAGGAAAAAGTGCAGTGAAGAGACTTGAAATAGGTGCGTGTGCTGGAGAGTGACCCAGTGGTCAGGGACGGCTGCTCTGAGGATGAACTGTGTAGTTGAAAGCTATTTTGGTCAGGCAAGTAGAAACTACTCTAAGTATTTCAAGTAAACAAATTTAACACACTACACAGCTACACTGGTGATGAAAGAACTGAGAATCAAATAGAGTGACAGGCATTAGCAATGCAGCAAGCCACTGCCAGAGGGAGGGCATGTTACTGGGGCCCAGAGGCTAGACCACATGGACCTACCATGGCAGGAGCTGGGGCGATGGACAGGGCTGCTTGGCAGTATTTGCAGTTATGGAGTAGAGTCTGTGTCTGGTATGCTGCTGAACCATGGAGGACACCCAGCACCCAGTCACTGCTGCAGCAGAGGTGGGGAGGGGTGGGGTGGGGAGAAGGAAGAAGAAAGGGGAGGAGAAAGAAGAAAGAGAAACAGAGAGAGAGAGAGAGAGAAAGAAATTGTCCTTTTTTTTTTTTTTTCTTTTCTTATTCTGTCTTTCCAGTCTCCCATTGGCCAAATCCCCCAAAAGTCATTGTGAGCTAGGAAATGTGGTTTGCAGGAGGTGAGTGGGGACCAACCTGGAAGCAAACAGGCAATAACCAGAACAAGAGCTGTGTGACCAGAAGGAGCTAACCAGGAGAAGATCAGAGGAACCAGTACAGGTAATGCAAATGCTCTAAGAGGGAAACAAACTTAACTTGCTTGAGGGAACAAAGGATGCCTAGAACACGGCAGCAGGTGAAGGGGACAGTGGCATAGGAAGACATCAGAGAAGTGGTGCCACAGAGGGCCTTGCAAACCAGAATAAAGAGTGGGATTTTATTATAAGTATGATGGGAAGCCATTGGAGTGTTTCAACCAGGGGAATAACTTGATCTAATTTACATTTTTAAAAGACCATTTAGGCAAAATGTATCTTAGAGGAAAAACAGGACAGGAAGTTATTGTTGTAGTCCACAAGGGGATAATAACTTAAACCAGGGTGGACATTTTCATAACATTTTGGAAGTAAAGTCACTATAGACATGTTAATAGACTGTATCTGGGAGGTGAGAAAAAGAAGGAACTGCCTACATTTTTGGCTTGAGCAAGCGGGTAAATGAGGCTGGTTTTATTGAGCTAGAGAAGAGTAGAGGAAGAACAAGCTTAGGAAAAGAGTAGAGGAAGAGCTGCATTTGGGCCATGAAAAAGTACGAGATGCCTGTTGGATATCCAGGAGATGATATCAATAGGTGGATGGATATATGAGTCAAGGCTAAAGATACAGATTTGAAAGTTCTTGGCATTTAGAAGGCCCTTTATGTCAAGCAAATGGTAGGGGTCACTCAGGGAAAGAATAGGGACAGAGGGGGCCCAGAATGGAGGCTCAAGACACAACAAAACTTAGCTGTTGAGCAGATGAGGAGGAGGTTGAAAAAGACTGAGGTACAAGAAAATTAGGAAGAGGCTTCATAGAAGTCAAAAGAAAGTGTTTGAAGGAAGAGGGAGGGGTAACCTCTCTGAAAATCTGCTGTGACATCAAGAAGTGCCAATGGATTTGGCCAATGGAGTTTATCCACGAGAGCAATTTCAGTTCAGTGGTGGGGGCACAAGCTTTGGATAGATTGAGCAGAGAATGTGGGGGGAAAGTGAACCCACTGACTGTAGACACTTCTCTTTGAAAATTTTGCTTTAGTAAAGGGTTGCTAAAAAATGGGGAGGGTGCTGGAAAGTTTATGCATGGGGTCAAAAGAAAGGATTTGTTTTTTAAAGATGGGAAATACAGTCTTCCTACTCAAATTATGATCTGCATTTTAACAAGATCCCCAGGTGATTCATATGCGTGTTAAAGTTTGAGAAGGGCTATACTACAGAGCATTTACTTGCTCTTGGGATGATCTAGAATAGAGGAGAAAGGGATGGTGCAGAAAAGGGATGCTAACTGCAGGAGCCAGCTAGTTTGGGAAGAGATGGGACAGAGCCCAAGTGGAGGGGAGAAGTGGGAATACTCCTCCTTTGTGACCAGAGGGGAAGAGGATAGTGGTGCAGATGAGGTAGGTCTTAGATTTGGCCGAAGAAAGATCTGAAGCGGTGGGAGTTCCTAACTGCTTCTGTTTTCTCAATGACACAGGAGGCAAAATCATGAGCTGAGAGTGAGCAGGAGCAGCAGCTGGTGGAGGAGGCTGGGGGAGAAAGCAGCAGGTGTGAAACTGTCTTTCATGGGCAAATACACTGTCCTTCTTGGGTCTGTTCACGGTCCCCGTGGGGTGATTTATATGTGCTCTGCACTATCCAACTTGCTATTGATTTTGCATTTCAGACTCTTTCACTGCCTTAATATTTAAGAATTTTATCCATCTTGCCTAGCCGGTATTTTATTTAACTACCTCTTATAAAGCTTAAAAGGATGTTGCATACCTTACTATGAAAATGTTTCAGCCAATGTTGTGTTCAACAGCCATGATTTGCTTCTATAAGGAGAAAAAAAGACCCTTCTTTTGGATAAAGACTACCTCTCCGGTCCCTGTCCCAGCAGAACTGAGGCAATCCAGCCTGCACTCCACCCAAACCTGGCACCCAAGAAGAAAAAGATATGGCAAGATTATTTTTTTCTTTCTCACTAATCCTTGCCTTTTATACTTGACTCTTATGATTTGTAAGGAGACCAAAGACAGTTCTTGGATAAAGAACTGAAAAAACTATCTAGAACTTGGCCGGGTCACAGGTCATTTACGTTTGTTTCATTATGTCGGCATGGCGGCAGAAAATCAGTCTTTAATATTTGTGACCAGCCCACCAGATTTATATTCTCTATCAGGGAATTATTTGTTGTTGCAGCAAAGGAGCTGTATTGACTTCTGGATCCATTTTCATCCAACTGGTCACATTAAAGGAGAAGAAAAAGGTTACTGTTGTCCCATCACAAGCTGCTCTAGTTTTAGTAAAGTGTGTTATCCTAATCTTGGTTCTTTAAATAAACATCCTTCAAGTCTATATTCTGAGTGGACCTTTTACCCCAGGCCTACTTGTGCCAGAGATTCCAGCATCAAATAAGAATGAGGAATTGTTTTCGACGTAAGCTAGAAAGAAGTGGTGAGAGAGAAAGCTCTAAATACAGGGGGTGACCCAGAGGTGACTTTCAAAGCCATTCCCTGTAGAAGGAGGTGCTCATTGGGCATCTCACAGAAGTGCCCTGCCAGCTCTCCTCCTGTGACACCCTTTCTTCCCTGCTAACCCCCACCCCTAATGTCTCAGAAGGGAATTAGAAAGAGATACTTATCACCATTTGGGAACCTCTGTAACAAAGTCAAGCACTTTGAGTTCTGGATCACGGTTAATGTTAGCAACTCTAGCCAAACACACACACACACACACACACACACACACATTGCAGGAGAACTTGACCAATGTAAAAGTGAAGTACCTGTTTTAAAAATGTAAAGAAAACCTCCAATAGGAAGGAATTGGGAAATTGTACCACTGCAAGAGGGAGAAATTTTACTTCCAATTCTTTTCTTTGAGGACACATTCCAGGAGGACAAAGAAAATTATCTGGGGTATATTTTCTTGCGGAGCTTAATAAATCGCTACATACACAGAGGAATTTAAGATTGTTCTGAGTCTAATCTGGTAAATTCATCCTGAATTTGTAAAATGTTTCACACACTGCTTGGTGTATAGTAAGTTCTCAAAGATGTTACTTATCACCATTTTAATATTATTACTATTATTTTTGTTACTATCATTGAGTGTTGGAAGATGGATTACAAAGAATATTGACTTTTCCTATCTGATTTTTAATCTTTCTATGATATCAAATATACACAAACGTGTAAATGCCTCTGTTTATGAATGTGCCCTGATTGTAAGCATGAAAGTTACAACAATCTGCTCTTCCTCAAACACACTGTGCAGAGTTGGTAAAAATTATTTTTAACCTTCTGGTTTGTGTGACTTTTTGGCACATCTACCAGTATTATGAATTAGATATATTATCGGAGCCAAACTACTGCTATGCAGAAATACAAATAGAAGTATCGTTCTCCAGACAGACAGATAGCTGTCTTTGATAGGGAAACAAAGACATTATAAACTGACATTTCCAAAAAAAAAAAAAAAAAAATTTGTTATTCACTTTATTACTCTAAATGCCAAAATTTCCCTTCTAATTTCTGCATTCTTGTTTTTATTTCTATTTCTGAGAATCAAATAATTTTCTTTAGTAAATGGGCACTTATTTATTCCTTTTAACTTAGTAGAGATAATGGGCAATTATCAATTAAAAATGTAAAATCAATGACGCCAGGTAGCAATGAAAGGTCATTTTGTGGATGAGCCATCTAGCGGCAAACATCCTGTGAGTTTCATCAGTATGGGGGCAGAAAATTGTCCTCAGTGACTGCGTTTAAGAAACATGGTTTAAGAAATATTAAAAGGCAGAATTATCACATTACAGAAAGGATTCATTGACAGGAAATTTGTTTAACATTGCTGATTGTTACGATTTTTTTCTGCCAGTATAAAATGTTCATCCATCTAAAAGTTTGTGGATTGCTCCTTAGTACCATATTAATTAAGAAATTTATTCAACATTTTAGTCGCTTAAAAAATCAGCCAAATCATCCAGGTATGGTTTACAAAATTGTTTTTATATACTAATGTTTTATATCTATAATGTTTAAATTTAAAGTTGAATTTTGCATAATTACTTATAGAGTAATTTTATCTATTCCAAATATGACAAATTTGATCATTCTCATCTTTATTATTTAAGTCAGCTCATTGTGTTAGCATTAAAAATTACTTGGAACACATATTGGAAAATCATTTTGTGAAATTAGTATTTCAAAAAAATTTTAATGCAATTGAAGTCAGAGAGCAAGGAGAAGCAGAGAATTTTCCATCAAAAGTCCTGCTTTATCTTATTTGCAGGAATTATATGAGTGATGAGGAATTTCTCAGGGCAAGAAGGTGGACATCAAAAGGTTTGTGGCTTTAGGCAAACATCCAAAACCCATACTAATGTAATAAGTTCTCCAGTGTCCTCAGGCACAGCAATACGATCGATAGAAGATTTCCATCTTCTTTCCTGAGAACAAAATTCTAGAGGTCGCGGAGAAGCTCTGTGTATATTTTGTATCAGCATGTTGGAGGTGCTAATCACTGGGGTCTTAGGATGGTGACAGCTCCCCAGGCAATACTCTCTCCCCATATCAATAAAATGGGATGATCCATATCTTAAAGCATTAGTAGGATGAACTAAAATGTTTGATTGAAAAATTAGTCCCTTCCCCATTTCTAAACCAACTTTTAGGTCTTCAGGTCTTCATTCAAACCAGGACACAGTGATAGATGTGGGAGAAGCAGAAGGGGGAGGGAGGCAGCCTGAGAGTCTCTCTGCCTGGTACTGAGCGAAACTCTGCTTGTGTTCGACACACACTCAGCAAGCAGCCGTGCAAAGACCGTGCTATTAGTCTGATTTTGCAGATGAGGTTAATATAATCTTAGAAAGATCACAGAGTGTGTTAAGTCACTGAGTGGGGACCAGAACCTAGATCTGTCTGTAGTCAAAAACAGGGAGAAAACAAAAATTGGGTCTAATGAAAAGGTCTCAAAGTATACATAACTCTGTTCAGTCAAATAACTCCCATTCTAGTTCTATGATCCCTCCTAAGTGCAGAATGATATTGTAATTAGCATTCAAATTATCCCCTCATGTACCTCCAATACTCACTAAATGTACCAGCTGCCACTTACATACCACCACCATCCTTTCCAGAATTTCTGTAAGCATGCTGATCAAATGCAAACACTCATTAGTACTTATTAAAATAGCTGTTCATTCCTCTATAGACAGACATGGCATGAAAAATATGAATTTTTTAGGATCAGTCTTATAACACTTATTGTACTTCTTTCTAAACATAAGAATAATACAGATTCATTGTGGAAAACTTGGAAAATAAAAACAATCTTGGAAGAAAGTAAAAATCTCTGGTAAACATTGTTAACATTTTAGAGTATATCCTTCCAGTCTCTTTTCTATTTATTAATCTTTCTATAATTATTAATCATGTGATTATGTGTCAAGCATTGTGTCAGATGCTGTAGATTCAGTGAACAGGACAAATGATCAGAATCCCTGATATTGAACATATAAATTTGTTGCATTTTACAGAGGAGATGTGTAGTGTGCATACCTATGCACATATTTCTTGCTTTTCATTTCCAAATGCTGAACATTTTATTGATTCCATCATTATAAATAATGATGCAAAGAACATCTCTGTCCGTAAGTCTTTGGTACATCTTTTATAATATCCTCAAGTGAAAGTCCTAGAACTTTAAATGCAGGATTGAAGAATATACATGTTTTTAAAGGTTTTTAAAATTAAAAAAAATTGATTTTACAAAATAGATAATACATATTCAAACTGGTTTGGAAAATCCTCCTTTTTGCTCCCTGGTTCCCAGCCAATTTGCTTCCCCCACTGGAAGGAACCAATGTCACCAATTTCTTATATATTCTTCCAGAGATTACTCCGTGCCTATTCAAGCAAATCTGTATGGTCATGATTGTGTGCATGCATTATTTTCTTTTCTTAAGGCACAAATAGTAGTATGTTATGAATATTGTCATGCCCTTTTTTCCTACTACCTCCGTAGATATATCAGAGATTGTCCAGTGCTAAAAACAGTATCAGTGCTAAAAACCTTCCTCATTCTTACAGCTGCATAACAGTCCATTGTACTGAGGTACTATAATTTATTTAATCAGTTTTCCCTTAATGGATGCTTTGGTTCTTTACCAATGTTTTGCTATCACAAAAAAGTAGAAGCAAAGAATACCTTGTATATATGATAATTTCATGCATGAGTAAGTGTATCTGTAGGATAAACTTCTGGAAGTGGAATTGTTTGGCCACAGGATTTGCGTTTTTTTGTAATTTTGATACCTACTGCCAAATCGCCTTCCAAAAGAGATTGTACAGTTTCCACTCCCACCAGGAGGACATGGACGTGTCCAATTCCTCACCAGGCTACGTCAGAGACATGCTCTTCTCTTCCATGAGTTTTCAGGAATATTTGGAGACTCAGACCAGTTGCTGTGGGGGCTCCATAGTATCAGTTTTTAGACTTTTAACCAAGCATTTGTCTACATTATGTTTTGAATTAAGTGATAATCATTTGATTTACAGGATTATTGAGTACATAATACATATTAGACAAGGGGCTAGTTTTCCTCTGGCTATAGGAATGGCCAAACCAGTTAAGTATTTTACAGTATAGGAGGGTCATGAATAATTTCCAAACTATTAATAGATTAAGTAGAATTTTTCTTGTTAAATGGCGGTTTCCACCAAAATTTTATACTGAAAGATTTTAATGTTATTTATACATTATGTCCAAAGGACCTAAGCCCATAGTATGTTTGAAGAAATGTCTCTATTTTACTGCTTTGGATAGGTTTTCAAGCAGGAAAATTGAACACGGTAGTAGAGACAGGCAGTGTAGCATTCCGATGAAGTACACAGGCCATACACAAACAGTCCCGGTTTGCTATGTGTGCTTGTGCACCTAACCTATCCCATCTGAGCTTCAGCTTTGTTATCTATACAAGGTGATTGATAATACTTGACATTGGAAATATTAAATGACAAATACTAAGTACTCAATAAATGGCTACCTCTACCACTTGTAATGTTACTGCAGAAGCACAGTCCCAAATCCAAATATTCTATTTCATTGTAAGATGTGTTCTCATGTTTATATAGAAAAGTAAGCCATACAAATATAGGTTAACTCTGCGAATTTAGCACAACCAAAATCATAATCTTGTTGAGTTAATCTAGAAAGATTAATATCAAAGTGCCAGACTTCTTAAATACCCACCACACAAATGTTAAGTGCACAAATATTTTAAATGAAAGATGGCAACAAAGAATACATGAATATCTTTGGGTGAACTTCTTTTGAGTCCTTCTCAGAAGGTAATAGTAGAGGTAAGCTCTAAGTAGCAAATCTATACTACGCAGTTTTATCTGATTTACTGAGATCAGGTGGAAAGGACACTGCACTATTTTTTTGACTAGTGGAAAAAGTCCATTGACTCATTGAGATTCTGCTCTGGGCTCAGCACCATACCAGGCACTGGATAGAGTGCTAAACCCAACAGACATGGACTCTGCCTTCCTGGTGCTTATGTCAGGTCAAATATCATAAGAGAGACAGTGCAAGTCAGGTATACCTTCCCTGACTTCCCGGTGGTAGCAGACGCACTGTCTGATAAGGGTGTTACCTACCACATTAATGCAATCAGCCAAGTAGAAGAAATAGGCTCTAACACAGAGCAGTTCGCTCAGATATGAGAATGGAGCATGATTTCCAAATCTCTAAGCACCTAAATAGTTTGATGTCATTTATTACCGAAGATACTTGTTGCTATTTGAATACTAAATAAAGAAGTTTCCTGAGTAAACACCAAATAGGAAAAAGTAAAATAAAATGGGGAATCCTGTAGTTTTAGTTAGACAGCTCCAGTTTTATACACAGGTTCCTATGCATTCGAAATAACTACCACTGAGTAATATTTCAGTTTCCTCTATTTGTTAATAACTAGTTACATAAGTTATAAAATTATACTTCACTCATAGAAATCTAATTAGATTTAATTAGAACTTGAATTCTCAAAATTAGCTAAATCCCTTTCACCAGAAAGGAAGCAGACGGCTAATCTAAAGCCACGAATGATGCACGTTCACCTCCTAGTAGCACCTTTAGCAAACTGCAGGTACGTTACACTTAAAACAGTATATTCTGCTAATTTAACTCGCGGATAACATCAGAAACTTTACGGATAACTCTCATTTTCTAGATAATTTATGATCTTTTAGCCCCTAGCAAGTTAACAGAATAACTTCTCTTTTTCTTCCCTCTCAATTCTCACTGTACTATCTAGACCAGACCCTCACCTTATCCTAGCATTGTATCATTATATCATTCCTCTGCTTAAGAAATATGAAATAAATTCCTTTGTAACACATCCAGTAGAAGCACCTGGGACCGATGCAAAGTGCCTGATTCTGAACTTGCTCAGCAAGTTGAATTCTAGCAAGAGGTTCAAGTGTGACCACTCTGTGAACATAGATCACGCTTCCCAGACTGTCCCCACACTGAACTCCTCACCTGAAGCTTCCTTCCTCCCTCCCCTCCACCTGGGGAATTCCTGCCCATTCTTCAAGACTTAGCTCAAAGCCCATTGCCTGCAAGGAGCCTTCCTTGATGACTACAGTCCATTCATCTCTCCCCATAATGAATTTTAAGAATGATGATTGTAGCCTGAGATTTACCCTTGATTAGTTTTGCTGCCCTCTTATTAGTGTCCATTGTGTCTGTGGACTAGTAGACGGTTTCTCTGATGTAGGAAACACTTTGTGAGAAGTGATTATTCTTGTATATTTAAAAATACCCCTCTCCACTGCACCCAGCTCAGTGAAGAACACAAAGCCCAGTAACTACCAGAGGGTTGAACCCACCAATCCTTAATAGCATTTCATTCTTCTGATCTTTTAGTCTACAGATGACTCCCAGGTGTGGCTTCTAAGCACTGTCATCTTTTGCTAGTTAAAACACATGTGATCTTTTCAACAGCAGCTGTAGCTTCATGTCAATATATCTGCATATTCAGTGAGGAGGAGAACTGGCATGATGTTTCCTAGTAATTGAAGCTGAGAGAACAGTTCTTCTTTGATTACCTGGGTATTTAAGGTGAAAGTTAGGGTTAATATTGGCAAGGATTTGTCTCATTTATTCATTTCACTTTGTATTTGCAGGTCAGTTGTAAGTGATTTATGAATACCTTTCAAAGGTCACTATCCATCTTTAAAATACATCAATCTTAAGTAGCAACCTTCCACTTTGAAGAAAGAAACTTACTGTTTCACAAACACGTTGGACAAGAATGTGGTCTGATCAACAGGGCACGGGATTCATGAAATCAACATTTATTCACGTGATATCACCTGAGGCAGTCAGCACGCTTCTGGTTCTGATTAAAATCACTGCAACAACAACTGCTGGGTCTAGGGGAACACTTTGTTCTTAAATTAATTTAAATAGATCCTGGAATAACAAAAGGTATTGAACTTCGCCACATGTGCCCTCAGTGGCATGGCATTCTAATAGGAAGACGTGTTGGTCTTAATAAAATGGGTAATCCAGGACGTGCACACCCAGCCCACTGGCATCTCTCACCTCCATTTAACCCTGCAGTTATAAGCATACAACAGGATCTTAATATTCTTTAATTTGAAATAAGGTTTAAGACAGTTTTAAATACATTTTTATAAGGCTCAAATCTCTTCATCACATGAAGTGCTACAGCAATTACTTGCCAGACACAATATTTTCTTGAATCATACACATATTGAAAATATATGTATATATACATTACAAAAATAAAATTCATGTTGACTTATCATTCTTAAAATAACTTTCTCTACTCATATCCATTTATCTCTAGACAGTCATTGAAAATATGATTTGCCAAGGATTTGAATTTGTGTTTCTACAGGCTACATACTCTTACAATAAAAAAGTAGAAAAATCTACTTACATGCCTTCAGTTATCATGGTTGAATTTGATTTTTTAGATATAAATAACCAAACTCTCTCAATGTAAGCCTGACACTGATAATGAATATGTTTCAGATGGCAACAGGAAAATGTACTACCGCTGCAATTAAATGCAAATGTTTTGAGTGCATGCAGTATGAAAGTCGAGTTTCAGCCACTGAATGAGGAAATTCAGAAGTTAAGTGGCTCAAAAGGAATAATTTAAACCTGCTGAGTCAGGTTTTCCCAGTGAACAAGCTGCCCCTTGGGAGTAAATCTTGTGTGGTTGGAAGTGGTAGAAACTGTGTGTTGGATTTCATAATTTTGATATGAACGGAGACATTATTCCTGATCCTTAGCAATTTTTATGCAAAGTACATAGCACTTCATTCTGAGAGAGGCTCTGACTCTGTTTATTTAGTCCATCAGGCCATCTCTCCTGTGCACCCACTGTGTGCAGAGGGTTGTAAGCCCAGCATTTAAAGAGATACTGGACTTTTGTGCCCTTGAGGAGCTGAACTGTCCCTACATGAAAATGCTTTCAAATACTTGAGAATCCTGAGTCCATTAATTCTAGGGGGAGTGAGTAATCAGGTAGGTGGGATTAATCAAAGAAGACTTCTTGGAGAAGGTGAGGACATAGGATGCAGAAACACACAAGTTACTGTGTGAGGAGGAGAAATCAATGTACTGAATAAAGCCAAGAAACCATCAAGGAGAACTGAGGTTAGAGGAAGCTGGTAGGGAAGCTTCCAAGAACCTCAATGACCAAGGGCACCTGGTCAGCCCTCTTGGTCCCATCTTCTTTCTCCCTGAAGTGAGAAATGTTCACTGTCCATTTTTGGTCTACGTATAATGTGAGAGAACCCTGATAAGTAAATTAATGAGAGCCTTTTTCACAATTCTGTAGCCAAGCCTTATAATTTCATGTATTTCACAGAAAATACTTGGCTTCTGGAGGTACTCTCACATAGTGACCCTTGTAAATAAAACTCTTAAATAAAAAAAAAAACTAATGATCCCTCACAACAGAAGTATAAAAATGGAACCCTGGTTTATGCATTGCTAATTGTACTTTCTTCCCTAAACCAAAGTATAAGAGAAAATATTGAGACACTCTGGTTTCCAACATTTCAATATCTGTATTTGCTTTTAGTAAATAAAGTGACTTTACTTCTCTTCTTGTATTAATAATTATGGCATTAAATTCAAGATGGAGTCCGATATGAAAGCAATGCTGGCTGATGAAAGGGAAGTAATGCAAGCTTAGGACTCAGTCCTGACAGCCACTTTGGGAGCTATGCTAATGCTACTATGTGCATTATTTAAAAATGAATTTACTTGTATCTAGCTTCCTCTCCGATGCTTCACTAATAGTTGAATCATAGCAGCCCATGCCACCAAGTTAGGAACCTCCTCTAGTGAGAGTCACTGGACGGGGAATTTCCCCAAAGCGGCCTATGAGAGCAGAACGGTGGGATAGCAGAGGGGCAAATGCTTGTGTGACTTGAATTGGAATTCCCCTCTGTGATTTACCAGCTGTGACTTTGCATGAGTTTCTTTACCTCTCTAAACCTCAGTTTCCTCATATGTAAGATTTGGGCTAATAGTAATATTCATTTCTTAGGGTTGTTATAAGGATCGAACATCATAATCCAATTAAAATGTTTATCCCAGTGCTTGGCCCACAGTAATATTTCATAAATATTAGCCCTCATTTTATTTCCAGAATGTCTAAATGACATCACGTAAGCTGTGTAGTTTAAGGCAAAATCTCGAGTGTCATTAAAGCAATAAAATAGTAGGGTGAAACTCCTGGAAAACTATAAGAAGAAATTACTTTGTAACACATCTACTGTAGCACGACAGCAGAAGATAAAAGAGAGGGCACGCCTTTTTAAATTAGTTTTAAGTATTTCTACTGGTTTTTAATTTCTTGGGCCTGGTGATCCTAAGAAAATGGAGTGCCATGGCTGTCACTTGTTTTGGTCAATGAAGTCCGAGTTGAACAAGGAACTGTGGCTGCCGACAGTCAGATCTAACACACAAGTCCTCCACGGGGTCTTACAGCTTGCCCCCAAAGGCAGTGATGAAGAGAAGCACAGGCTAATGAACCCACTTACTGCCTGTTAAAACCGCTTCAAAGGAAGAAAGAATAAGGAACTTCTGAAGACTCTTGGTTTTGCCAAGAACTCGACAACAAAATATCCCTTTGGTGTTTAAGAATTTAATGTTAAATTTTTAACTGGAAGGAAACATAAAGAAAAATACTATATTAAACTATCAATACCATTGATTAACTTGAGGAAGTAATGTCTAAGTCCCTTCATGTCAGACTAAAGAAACTTCAATTTAGATCATCTATCTATTGTGCATGTACTTCAGGCAATAATTCACTCATTGAAACTGTACGGAACACCTGTTATTTGCCAGACTGTTTGCTGAATGCGAGCAATACAAAGACAAATAATATTCAGTCCTGCCCATAAGAGCACAGGCTAGTGTACAAATCCTTAGGATCCTGTCTAATCAACTCTATCCTAGAGGCATAGAAGGGTGGGGATCTGGCTAACTGGTGGAAGCAGGGAGGACTTCACCGGGAAAGCAAAATGATTTTATCATCTACCAATGAGAACAATCAGGGACAAACATCTAATGAAAACATTAATGTAATCCAACCTGAAAAAAAGAAATCTGGGGACTTATTCACTGGTATGTCGCTCCTACTATTTTTCTACAAATGGGACCAAGTCAGAACTGGCTATACTAAAATCAACCCAAGTTTTATTTGGAGAAGTAATAAATGTTGGGCTTATTAGCAAACCTGCAGACTTACTTATATTCAATAAAAAGATAATTGAGGGTCTATGATATACCAAGCACTGAATTCATGCTAGGGAGAGGGAAAATACAGCAGAGAAGACAGAAATAAAGGAGGTTTGCAGCCACAGGAAGGCGAAATGAGATAAGGGAGAATTTGAAAAATGCATTATGACAGGTGCCAACAAGCTGCTATCAGGGACACAAACTCAAATGCCTGCAGAGGCCAGGCTGGGTGAGAGAACAAGCCCCACAGAGAGGGTGCGTCCACCACCCAGCTCCCCAGATCACGGCCATGTGGGAATGCAGATCTAGTGTTGCCAGAGCTTCCTATTTTTCAAGAGAAGCTCAAAGTCCAAATTTTTCTGTGAGATCTCCTGAATTTTGAAGATTGTTTTAAAATCCCACCAACAGCAGAATTCAACTCCTTGGCTGTCCGTTCTCAGCCTCTGTGTTTTCAAACTGCACAAGGAGCAATGATGGTGGATAATAGGATAACAGAGGGCAGGGGCTTTAGCAAATCTTATTCTGCCTGTACTGTGCAAACTTGGCCAAATCCTTGAAATGGCTCTGAGTTTCGGTTTCACTGTCTTTAAACTGGAGATAAACAGATCTGTCTCAGATGGTTTTTTTGAGAAGAAAATGTGAACTAACATATAGTAAGCTCACCCAAAATGACATGTGTATTATTATCTTCAGAAAAGTCTTCATGAAGGAAGGGGATGATTGCTGGTTCTCTAGGGTTGGGGAGGATTTGGACCGGCAAAGATGGCCCACTTTCCAGGGGTTCTAGGGAGGGGGAGCAAAGGCTCGGACACTGCAAAGAGGCAAAAGACCCTGTCTTGGAAAAGTAACGTTGCCTGGTTTGGTTGGAACAGAGAGTACATAGCGGGGTGTAGAGGGTGAATACCAGAACACAGACTGTGACCCAAGCTCTGGAGCTCCTTGAAAGCCGCCCTAGTGAGGGCTGGACCTTATGTCATGGGAAAAGAGGAGACAATAAGGTTTCTGAGCAAGGGATCAAAATCAGATCAGGGCTGTTCTTTATGATGCATTCACCCAACTGATATGTACTAAGGGCTTAGTATGTGCCGGGCACTCTATTTGGTCCTGGGGATGCCATGGTGAACAGGGCAAACAGACAAGGTCTCTGTTCCATGGCACTTATATGCTGGAGGCCATGGGAAGCAGATGTGGGTTGCAATGCAAAAGCCTGGGGTAGAGAAGACTAATTGGTTAGCCACTGCTAGTTCTAGCAAGAGGTAATGATGGTCTGATTTAAGGCAGCGGCAGTGAGAGGACCAAGGAGGAGATGAGTCAAGAGATGGTAGATAGATAGAAGCACCATAAGTTGTTGGCAGGACTCAGGTTTTTGAGCTGGGGTGAGTAGGCAGTTATGATGGCATTAGCTGAACAAGGAAGGCAAGAGCAGACACCAGTTTGTTGGCAAGAATGATGAGTTGAATTTATCCTAGTAGAGTTTTGGTAAATGGAACACTGATCTGTTAATGCTCCATCACTGTAGCATCTTAGCCAAATGATCATTTTTGAAGCAGTTGGATTTTCTTGCCAAAAGGTAATTCTTGAGTGGATTACATCCAGAGATTTGATACCAAGACTAAACCTATGTTCAGCTCATTTCCCAAAATACAGTATCAAAGGCAGAGCCTGAAAACAAAGCATTTTCTGTCAGACAACAATTTGCTTTTCAGATAGTGAAAAACAAGAAGAGAAGACTCCAGAGCATTCTTATGATGTACTCCCAGGCACATGGAATAAAATGTTCTCCAGCCACATCTCATGTTCATGGATTTCTTTCTGCATAAGCCCAATTACAAGGTCCAAGAGGGAGTTTGGGGGCTTACGTTTGAGGACTTGCTTAGAGACCACATTTTTTTGAGGGAGCAGTATACCTACAAGTGAACTAACCTTTTCCCCAAATGGGTCTATTATAGTGTTCTAGATGTGGATTCAACAGCCATGCCAGAACTCAGAGTGTTCTTTGGTGCAAGATACAAGGTGGGATGAAGATGTTGCACTAGCTTTCTTGACCTTATCTTACAGAGTGGCCATTTCTTTTCATTTCTTATGAGGGAATGGGGAGGAGGCATGTGAAATATATATTAAAATATATTGGCTCCTCCTGGCCTCATTTTCACTTTGTCTCTTTTTTCTTCTTTTCAGAGGGTAGGGATAGAGGGCAGTTAGGGTGATACGAAAGATAGAGGTGGAGAGAATAGAGGCATTCTCTATCTGAGTATCTTCAAAAGAATCATCAAGTTTTCTTGCAGAGTGAAATTAAGGGAAAAAAATCACTATATTTTTATTCCTAGCATCTTGCCCAGTGCCTGACACATAGTTGGTGCTTAAAAATACTTGAAGAAATAAATGTGTTGAAGAAATAAATGTTTACTTATAGAAGGGAATGAACACGGAATCAACTTTATTTGACGAATCTTGCAGCGTTCAGCTGCACATAACAAAGTATTCAACTAACTAGTTTAGGTAATAGATTTCCTCATATAATAGGAAGTGCAAAAGTTGATGGTCACTGATTCTATTTTAGACGTTCAAAGATATCACTAGGGCCCCAAGAACTTTCTACCTTTCCATTCCATCATCTTCTTGTTTACTACCTCACAGTGATAGGATGGTTGTCTCAGCCCCAGCCATTACATCCACATTCAAGACTAGACAAAAAGAGGAAGGATGGAGCCAGCAATATCTATCCTCTTTTATCAAGAAAGTAAAAAGCTTTTCTAGATACTCTCAGAAAACATCCTCTTCCAGCTCTTTGGCCAGAACTATATTAGATAGCCATTCATGGCTGTAATGAAACATTAGAAAATGAGTGTTTGGCCAGACTCTTTGCCATTATGCACAAAAATTAGTCTTCTATTAGCAAGAGAAAAGGGAAACATGGACACTGGGTAGACATAAGTGTCTGCCACACTTTGGGAGCCCTCCCTGTCCCCACTCCTTCTGAATACTCAAATTACTTATGGCCCTGTATTAGTTTATTTATGTCACTTGTTTCCTCCTCTAGATTGATGGCAGAACCTATAGTTTACTCATTTCCCCCTATCTTTTACACAATAGGTCCTAAATAAGTATTGTTTAATAAACTGAAAATATTATAAAAAATTTTTGAAGTAAATGTAAAATGATGCTTTTTAAGTAGTTATAAAAAGAAAAAAACATGAATTCATTTTTACATTTGTGCATTAGCTCCTACTCCATTTTAAACACACTAGGTAAAGTAAGCTTAAGTGAAGTTTCAGAAAGGGGTATAAGAACAAATATAAAAAACAAATATAAAACATTCTTATAATTGTTAACAATGGAGACAAAACTGAAATTCATATCTATAAAATGAAGTTAATTTCCTGTTCTTTGTCCTCTTACACAGTCTGTACCATAAAGATAAATTATTCTAGAAATACTAATTCTTTCAGGTTCAGAAACCTCAGTGAATCTCAATGCACACAAGAAAACTTTCCACATTCCTTGCCCTAGTGCTCGAAACTCTACACCTGGCTCCAACCAACCTTCCAAACTCTCACTGGCAACTCTTGTGTCAGATTATTTTGTTTTGGCCAAATTCTTCTACTCACTGCCCCTCAGTGCCTCTTGGACATTCTACTTCCCTTGACCTTGAATACCTTTGACTCCTCTCTTGGCTTGTCTGAATCTGACTTAGCTTTCAAAGGTTGGCTCAAGTATCAAGTTGATAATTGGATAATGTGAGTTTCCAGCATTTTTTAGGCTGGCAATACAGCTTGCCTATGGAATATCTTCTGCCTGTGTTGGGTTTTGTTACTCTGGTTGTCCAAGAGTCACATGTGTAAACTGTCATTCTTTCCTTTCCATGCAATGTCTTACTCAGCAGAGCACTGCAGCAGCAACTACTTCTTCTGTAATGGGAAACTGATGGCTAGAATTCTGATAGTGATTATACTCACATTTAATTAAAAATTTTATAATTATATATTAGCTAACATTTATTAAATAGGAATTATATTAAGAACTATCATTTGATCCTTATAATCTTATAAAGTACTATTTTTATTCCCATTTTGCAGATAAGGAAACAGGAAATAGAGAGCTTCTAATCCAAGAGTTAGTCATTTTTTTCTGTAAAGGCTTAGATAGTAAATATTTTTGGCATTACAGGCCATACAGTCTCTGTTGCAGCTACTCAACTCTGCCATTGTAGCATGAAAGCTGTCATACACATTAAGTAAACAAATGGATGTAGTTATGTTCCAATAAAACTTTATTTATGAAAACAGTCAGTGGATGGGATTTAGCCCATGAACTGTAGTTTGCTGACCTTTGCTCTATTCCAAATAACCCATTTTACATATTAGGCCAAGAGAGGAAAAGCCAGTTGCTCCAGACTGCACCAGAGGCATATCTAGAATCCAGTCTTCTGGCTGGTTGTTTACTGGTCTTTAATACTAACTGAATTGGGATAATTATTCTGTAGTAAGTTAAGCTTTTGAAGCTATAAGACAGATCTGATACTATTGACAAATCAGATAATTTTGACCCAGATGATTAGATTCACGTAACTTGATGTGGATTTTATTCATCTTCTGGATCTTCCAAAGGTAAATGGACTTTTCTTTTTTTTTGGTGAGGAAGACTAGCCCTGGCCTCACATCCGTTGCCAATCCGTCTCTTGTTTGCTGAGGAAGACTGGCCCTGGGATGACATCCGTGCCTGTCTTCCTCTACTTTATATGGGACGCCACCACAGCACGGCCCAACAAGAGGTGCGTCAGTTCGCACCCGGAATCCGAACCGGCGAACCCCGGGCGGCCAAAGCGGACCACACAAACTTAACTACTACGCCACCATGCCAGCCCAGGTAAACGGACTTTTAAACTTGGTTTCCTTGTTCATATTCCAGAGGACAGCATTTCCCAGACCAGACAAACACATGCCACAACTGCGTGTATAGTTAAAATTTAGTGCTTGTTGAAAAGCAGGGTTTGGTGGTTTTGGAATTACTGTAGCATTGTCAGGACAGTAGTCCCTTGACAAGATTCCTCTGAGTGGTTCTGAATACACATGGCTCCCTGCCAATTTTCTAACTTGGCCTCCTATTTTACCAGGGGACATTCTGACCTGGTTAGAAGGGGTAGGTATATCTTTTGTGGCTACAGGACAAAACCCATGATTGCTTGACCTCCTTAGCCTCATGCTCTGAAAAATTTAGTTCTGCATTGTTGATTCAAATCTTCAACAGGAAATAAAATTTCTGTGGGACAAGCTGTTATTCTGTGACCTTTGTTCCTTATATTAATAGCCTTGGAATGCCATGGAAAATACAGTTAACATTCCCTTGCACATCTACTTCTTGAGCACTGTTAACAGCACTCTAAGTTTCTCAAACATTGTGTCAGGACTCTGTGATGATACAAATAGCTTTGAAGTAGAATTTCTTGGAGCCAGAAGTACTGTAATACTATATTTCAAGCTTTCTGTTGGGTATGCAAACTAAGCAGAAAATGAGAGAAGTAAATTGGACCTAACATATTTTACTGTCCTGGGTAAAGGCAAGATGCCATTACCTTGACTGTTCACAGTGGACTAACAATTAGTAGACTGGCCTGCCTATCCAGGAGAACTCAACACAATCAGAACTCCGGGAGATGAGTTGACTCCAGAAGGTCAAGAAATACAGTTATCTTTCATGCTTCTGCTGTAATTGTGGCCCCACAGCATTCTTGTCCTTATGTCATGACCTGGGGTTATGTTTAGATTCTGAGCGTCCATGTATTATTAGGTTATGTGCATCATATTTAAATACTTAGATCAACCTTGAACAAAGTTCGGAATCCTCACTGGGCTGTGTAATTTTTGCTAGTCTAATCTATCACCAAGGAGACTAAAGAAAAAAGAATTTTTATGGAGTAGACAGAAGTATTTGCCGTGGATGACAGGGAAAAAGACACTTGCAATGGTGTCTTAACAGTTGACACCTCCTAGCACTTAAGATATATGCAGCCCTGTGCCCTGAAACCTGCTTTTTAATTATGAAAAAAGGTTTAAAATATTTTAACAAAGCAGTGGAAAAGGAGCTAGTTTCCGCAAATTTCAGAATCTATAAGTATTGTATTAAAGTAAATAAGAAAATTGTAGGTCATCTACTTGGGATAACATTTATGGAGCTTTGGGCCAAGAGCTATTAATATATTTCATCAATGCTGTAAATACTATTACTATATCCATTATACAGATGAGGAAACTGAGATAATAGAGAGATTAAGCAATTTACCCAAGATCATTTAGCTAGTAAATGATGGAGCTGGGATCTAAATTGAGGAAGTCTAACTCCAGAGCCTGAATGAACCATACTCTAATCTGTACAATCACCTGGTAAAATCTCTACCCTTCAGTGGAGACTTGCTGAACGAGAGAGAGACAGAGAAAGGAAATAGCATATTCCAGTTCCGTTGTTTCCTAGACCACAGCTGACATCCTAGAGAGTACATCCCACCTTGTACTACTGTCCATGCCAGAAAGAGGTACCAGCCACAGGAACCGATGAAAGATGTCAACACTGCAATTTCCCAACTGTCACCAAAGTCTGCACCGTGCTTTTGTAATGTTATTGAAGCGCAGGGGAAAACATTAAGTTCTTAATGGTTCAAATTACATATTTTTGGGTAGACAAAATCTTGTTTTTATAGCCATTCTCTCCCCTCACTATTTTAGACTCATGAACCTACTAAACCCTAATATTATCATTAAGGCCATGCACAAATATTCTGGCTCTCTTTTCTTGGGACTGTGATAGGATTACACTCTTTCAGTCCTTAGAAGTGACTCACTTTGACCAATAAAAGGTTAGCAGAAGTGGTCTGTTTTGCTTCCAGGAGTAAGCTTTAAGAGTCAGTACATGCTTTGCCAAGTGTCTCCTTCAGACTGGGTAACTGGCAGTAGTACAAATAGCAGCTGCTCTGTCAGCCTAGGGCCCAAGGTGAGGATGACAGCCAAGGTGTGGGGCAAAGCCCCCTGCCCACTCTTGATGGACGCATATTATAAGCAAAAAACAAAGCAGCATAGTTCTAAGCCATTAAGATTTAGAGTCATTACTGCAGCAAAAGCTAGCCTATCCTGACTGGTCCACTCTTACAGAAAATATTGATGCCTAATTCAAAGCAGCAACATAGAGACTATGGCAGAAAAAGAGAATTGGGCTTCTGGCTTTGTGAGTGCCATCAATGCTGCCAACTAACAGAAAATATCCAGAAGTTTCCAAAAGGCCTGGAGAGAGCAGTACAGAAAGAAAATGTCCACATTATCCAGGAGTGAAACCTTGTCAGGATTTCTCTGGAAGTAGAAACATGGAATTTCCAGTTCCTGCAACTGACCCAAACTGTCAGGAGCACCAAGAAGCCCAATCTCTTCCCCCATATGTCCTTAGACACAAACAAGCACATGCTGAGAGCAATGTGAAGTTTTTAACTAACAACTGGCCAGGCTGAAGTAACCACTCCAAAGCATCCTATTTTAACTTTCCTGACAGATATGATCAGTCAGTAGAGCAACTCAGTGCTTTTCTCTCTTCTTTCCTCCTTTCAGTTACAATCGAAAAGAGTGATGCTGTGAGTTAGGGGTTTAAACAGAAGGAAATTGAAATCCATGACAGTGATGACTTAATAATATTGCAAATTATAGTTTTTAGTTCAGGTAATTTAGCATACAAATCACAGTTTAATTTCCTTCTACAGAGCCCAGGCATGCGAGATAGTGTATGGGAGAAGGGGCAAGGTGGGGTGGAGGGAGGAGTGAAGATGAGAGTGAGGAAAAAATTTTTAAGATGCCTCACACGCGGGTGCCCTTGAAAGACTAATAAAAGTGCCCTGGAAAATGTAAATGACAGTTCAGTAATATGTGCGAGGCCGATAGCCCTCATCTTGGGAGGCCAAGAGTCCTCTCCTCCTTTTGTTCAGGTGCCTGCTTCTCCTGCCTGGTGAAGGCAAGGACCGAGCGCCCAGAAGGAATGCATAAAGTATGCAGAGCCCTGACAGCTGTGAAAGGAAAGAATGACTTTGAGAGCGTCAGCAAAGTGGAGCCACGTGAATGGCATGTGTCCTTGATTACGCACAGCACAATGCCGCATGAAGGAATGGAGGGTGGGTGGGGGGCTGGATCACTTAATGATTTCTCTTTTGTTCTAGAAGCAACCTTGCAGAAATAAACCACTATTCAATCCACACTCACTACTCACCTTGCAGAATATTCAAAATAGCTTCCTCAGGTAGTCAATGAATTCACTTGGCTAAAGCAGTGTCTGTGTGTTTGGCTGGAGAATCGGAGAAGAATTCTTCTGATTAAATTTAATTTAAAATGATCACCTGAGTTCCAGCCATGACAAGATAGTGAGGATGAGCCCTCTGAGCTAGCCTGGGAAATATTAGTTCTTCAAGTCTGTCAGTATCACCCAGCCAGACCGCATCTGATCATCTTGACAAATATTCACCAGAGAACCTTGGAATAGTTATGTCCCTTTGCATCTAGCAGAGTTCAGAGGTTACCAGTCAAATAGGTAGGCTAAAATTGCAGGTGCTTGAAACTCAAGTCCAAATTCTAGGGTGCCTAAGGATCACCTAGTTAAAAAAATTCCTGGGTCCCACCTCATCCTTACTGAATCAGAATCTCTTGCGGTGGAGCTAAATAATCTGTTCGAACATGGTTCCTAGACTATTTTGATGAAAACTAGGGCTCTCTTTTTTTTAATCTCCTCAAACTTACCTGAGCAGAAAAAAAGAAAATGTAACCTCTCATAAACATAAAAAGCACAAACACAAAAACACCCAAGAAAACAAAACTCAATCCAAAGAACTCATATAAGAACAGAGACCATATCTTTTATAATCCAAACCAAGGCACTTCTGAAAGTGAAATTGGGTGCTATTGATAATTACAGTAGGATAATGTGTAAACTGGGACTCTGCTAGGCAAACTAGGACTCATGGCCACCTGAGTTAAAAACTAACCTGGACAGGAGAGCTGATTAGGATTTAGGCCACCAACCCAAGAGAAAGCCCTCATCTAAGTCTTGAAGCTTAGCAATCACTGCAAATATTTTAATAGAGAGGGTTTTATGAGTCCTAAACCCAGAGGATTCGGTTCCAAGGCTCACTGCCTTGGACAGAGCAAGATGAACTCTCAGGTCCCAATTACCCTGACGAGGAAGAGACCAGTAGAAACCTCCACCTCACCCTGGAAGAGTGCATACAGCAGTGACATGTATCCACAGCAACTTCAGAAGTGAGTCTCAGGAAATGTCAAGGATTGGTCCTCAGAGGCAGAGAAGAGAAGAAATAAACTAGGCATTTTTCTATTCCTTACAATCATCTTACAGTTTCTAGGAGACACCTTTTCTCCAAATTTTTAGTTTTACTCTCACGCAGTTTGCACAATCCACCTAACAATTATTGTCACATGGATTTCCTACTGCTTTCTACCTGGGGGAACTATTGCAATATTCTTGTTGGACAAACGAAGAATGTGCTGTGCATTCTCTTTATTCAATGTATGCAAAGAAATCAGTGTGTAAAGGATGTCTTAGAAGTGCAAAATAGCTAAATGAGAAAGTATGTATTTCTAGGAAATTTCATTTATTTCTTTGAGTTATTTATTTATTTATTTTGGTGAGGAAGACCAGCCCTGAGCTAACATCCATTGCCAATCCTCCTCTTTTTGCTGAGGAAGACTGGCCCTGGGCTAACATCCCTGCGCATCTTCCTCTGCTTTATATGGGACACCGCCACAGCATGGCTGACAAGCGGTGCGTCTGCAGGGGCTCGGGCTCCGAACCCGCGAACCCGGGGCTGCCAAGCGTGAACTAAACCACTGCACCATGGGGCCGGCCCACTATTTCTTTGGTTTTAATAATGATTGTGGCATATAGTTGCTTTTGCAAATAATTACAATGATGTTATTGCATATTTACTTTAAGATATTATTTCCATGTTGAACATAAGCTTAAAATATAGTGTTCATTCAATTATGCATCTCTTAGCAAACAAAACTCTACTCTTAGCTCTATGGGTAAACTCCCCAGTATTGGAAACTCCTTCCTAAAATGTGAAGACCAAGAAAATGTGTATGCAGAAGAATCTGGATTTTCACAAAGTAACTTCTCTTCTACAAATTATATGTAGGGTAGACTATGCTTCTTCCGTGTATAGTTGCCAGTGCATGGCATGAAAGGAAAGTATAATTGGTGTGCTGGTCCCCAAGAGAAAAGCAGCATCTGATGAAACATTGAAATAATTACTAAATATGTGTATAAAAGAAGCATGGTGATAGTTACAGGAGAAGGGAAAGAGAAGGAAAGGAGGAGAGAAATCATTCTTAGATGATTATAAAATATATCTTATTTACCTGAGAGAGTTAAAGTGCATTGGCTATGCTTTTTAAAAACTGCTCTTAATTACCCTTGAGACCAGAATTCCATATGAGGTAAATATGTTTTTAGATAGTTTTCTAAAATATGTATAATTTACTCAAGGCAAAAAGGACTGTGTCCTCTGGAGCCAGTCTAGCCTCACAGGTAAATACAAATTTAAGTAGATTCCTAAGAAGTATATTATGTACAGTGGCTGATGGAGTGGAATGTCTATGAAGAAGCTGGGAAGGTCCATCAGTTAAGTACATAATAAAAATGTATTGGAAAAAATACATCATTTTCTCAGTGGACTATAATTGGCTATGCATAGTAAAAAGTCTTATTTTCAAAAATGTATTCTGCATCCACAGAGTTTTAAATCTCAATAAGTGCGTTATTTTAAAACTCAGAATGCTAAGCAATATTGGTGAGAGTGACAGAAGAACCGCATGGTAGATGTCATTCTATAATTTACAACTTTGACATCTTTTTTTCCTTCCTCTTTTAAAGTAGTCTTTATCTAAAGCCATAGGTGAAAAGTTAAAGAAGAGGAGAATAAAATTCAACTTTCCTTGCTAAACAGTTTGTCGATGTTTTCAGAAATGTCAAAGTACATTTAACTTTGAAATATATTCTCTTTTATTATCCAGGAAGAGTTGCCTATTATAAACAAAATGGAAGGAAGGAAGGGAGGGAGGGCAGGAGGAAGGGAAGGATGGAGCAAGGAAGGAAGGAAGGAAGGAAGGAAGGAAGGAAGGAAGGAATAGGAAGGAAGGAAGGGAGAAAGACAGAAAGAAAGACAGAGAAAGAAAGAATTTAAAGTGTCTAGAGTACACAGTTATCCAGTTCTGCCATTTACACATTTGTTTGGTGGACAAACCTTCCCTATCCCACTGATTAAGAGGCTTCCTCCTTCCAACTCCTCACCATTCTCCCGGCCCATCCACTCAATTTTAACTTCACTTGTCTCCTTCCCTTGCAACCTATATGGACTTTATTGTACCTGTCCTTATGTCCTTTCTGTATTTTCCTTTCTCTACAAATCATTCTGAACTGTTGAGCTGTGAACTGTTATGCCTTGGCTACCATATCCTCCTGTTATGTCACATAACCCCAGCTGGGCCTTCACAGTTACTTGACAATCTGTTCATTCATCTCATGTTGACTGGCTGTCACATTCCTCCCAAGCACTCTTTCAATCCTCCTCCTTTCTCCAGAGCATCCCATCCCAACTTTCAGCTCACAACAAATGACCATTTTCCCCACTTCCCTGAGAGAATTCAGGCCACATATGCTTCCTCAACATCCACCCTTTCATCCAGAATCTCCCCATGGAACTTCATCCCTTACTCTTGTTGCCTTCTTTCCATCCAACCCTATTTCTGTGAGACCTTGATCCTCCAACTCTTCTAGCTCTGCAATTCCACCTTCCCCACTGGTTCCCTCTAAATTAGTGGGAGTGTTCCATTACTAAAACAAACCCCAAGTTCTTTCCAACTCCATAAGTTCCTGTCCTTCCTCCTCTTACCCTTCCAGAGGCAAACCATTCTGAAGTCCATTTCCTACCAACTGCCTCTCATTTGCCCTCTGCTTTCTGCTCTCACCACTCTAAGGAAACTATGAGCACCAGAGTCATGGCTAATCTAATCACCGACATTCATGACTTTTTTTTTTCAGTTCTTATCTTCCATGAGCATTTGTTATGTTTAATTCTAGTGACATGTTTCTCAAAACTCCTGGTTTCCATGACAGGGACCCTTCTGAGTCCCCTCCTACCACTCTGATGATTCCTTCTCTGCCATATGCTCTGTTCTTCATTCTCCCTGGACCCTTAAATAGCGGCATTCTCCACAGAACGGTCCTTGGCCCTCTTCCCTTCACTCTCAACAGCCTCTGCTTCAGTAATTACTTTTATCTCTAATGAGTGCTTCTCAAATTTAAGTCTCTGGCCATAACCTCTTCTTTGAATTCCAGATTTCTAGTTCTAGTATCTGCTAGAATACCCAGTTTGATGGCCTGGTAACATTTCAAACTCAACATGATGAAAATAATTTTTCTGAAGTAATTTTCTTCCCCTCTAAAATCTCTCCCTACTCAGACCTCTGTTTCATTTAATAACATGACAATCTTCCTGGGAACCCAAGATTGATAATGCTGTCACTGCTGGTAACAATAATGTAATACTACTAATAACATTATACTTACGAAATTCTTACTATATCATAGACATTGTTCTAAGTTTTACAGATATTTGTTCATTTAATCCTCATAACAACCCTATAAGGCAGAAATTATTATTAACCTCATTTTACAGATGAGGAAACTGAGGGATAGATATGAAGTATTTCTTGCCCAGCATCACACAGCAGCCTGGTTCCAGAGCCAACACTCTTAACCACTATGCTATCCTGCCTTGAGAAATCTTCAGTGATTGTTGGCAGCATTCTTAAGATGTATTATAGCTGAGAGTGGCTGGAAGGTGGCTCATTCGAGATATGGGGGACTTGAAATTGGGTGGTGGTTATGAGAGTGGAAAGGAGAGTGAATGAAGAGGTCACATTGGAGTTCTGTGATGACAGGAACTGCACTCAACTCTGCACCATCTGCAGCAGCAGAGGTAGTGGCTGGGCCTCAGAGATTGGTGAATGGAGATAGGAATATACATAGGGAGCAGAAAGTTCCTTTTTTCTATCATACTGGCAAAGATAGATTCAACTCTGATTCCTTATGGGAGGTGTAGATGTTAAGAGAGGCGATCAGAAAGTTATTGGAAAAATCAAGATGATTGACAGTCACTTTTCTATTGCTAAACAATATCCAGCATACAACATGGCTAGTTGGAGTGGTTATGGGACTCTGATGTCTGAATTGCTGTTTTCCATTCATACATTATCTTTCTATTCATTGAATATTTAGCCAAAGCTTACTATTTGTATACCATTGTGCATAATATGTATTATAACACTCAGTTCTGGTCACTAGAATTTATAATGATTTTTTGCGGAGATGAGACACATTATAATTAAATAAGATCATGAGTTAGTAAATAATATGTAAATGTCATAAGGCAATGTGGCATGGTGGTTTAAATCATGGCTTTGGAGTCCACATAGAACTGGGTTCTAATTTCAGCCTTTCTTTGTAGCCTTGGATAAATCACTTAGCCTAGCAGGGTCTCATTTTCCTCACCTATAAAATGTGGACGATAGAACCTACTTATTAATAGAATTGTCATGAAGAAGAAATGAGATAATGCATGTGAAGTGCTCAGCACAGTGCCTGGCACATAATTCCACAAAAAAAGAAATAGGAAGGGGGAAAAAGATGAATGTCAACTGAGGAAAACAAATGCGTTATTATATGTTCTGAAGTGGAGCTCACTATTGGCTAAAGAGTTAACTGGCCAGAGTCGGGGGCAGGTCCCAGCTGGGTCTTATAGGATAGATGAGTCTTGGATAAGCAGAAAGGGCATTTCATGCAGATAGCAAGGCAGAGCATATCAAGAGAATTTAAGATAAAGGAAAAAGTAACGAATGTTACAACAGCAAAACCTGTAGACGGTTTTTAAAGATTAGACAGAAAGAGAACCACCCAAGATGATTTGAGTTTTTGAGTCTTCAGGAGTAAAATAATTGTGGTACTGGTAGAAATCCACTAGCCATGAAATGAAGCTATTTTTAGAGAAAGAATACAAGTTTAGATTGAAATATACTGAGTTTGGGGTTATGATGGGACAACTTCCAATGTCTGAGAGGGTGGAAAGAGACAACAGACTTGGGGCAAAAGGTATAACCGGAGATGTTTAGCTCCTTGAAAAGAAGAGTTGGGTTTCATTTCTCTTTGTATCCCTCAGTTAACCTAGAATAGTGCTTTGAACATTCCAAGTACACAATACTTGTTGCATGGGTGAGTGAATAAATAAATGAAAGTAAAGATTTTGGAGTTATCTTCACTGAGGTGATAGTCAAAATTGTGGGCATAGATTAGTTCTCCAGGGAAG
Organism: Tapirus indicus; assembly: GCA_031878705.1. Taxonomy (NCBI): domain Eukaryota; kingdom Metazoa; phylum Chordata; class Mammalia; order Perissodactyla; family Tapiridae; genus Tapirus; species Tapirus indicus. The sequence continues at coordinate 19,498,196 of CM062925.1, forward strand.
AACAAAACTGGGAGGTACCCAAACATTGGAGACAAAAAAAGAAAATTGAAGTGTTTGAGTGAAAAAACCATGAGTGCACAGGGAGATAGAAGGGGATATTAAATGGTGGTCAAGAGGGCACTGGGATAAATGCATTAAAAAGGTGGGACACCAAGTGAGGTTATTGATGTCTTCAGGGAACAAGTTTAATAAAATGTATAGATGGAAGCCACAAAGGAAAGAATTAAGATTGAACAAAAGAGGGGAGTAAATGGAGGTGACGGATGTAGAGCATGTCTGAGGTTGATGGGGAATAAAGGAAAAGAAAACTCACTACACTCTTCTCTTAAAATGTGTTGGTATATGATGCAAAGAATAGACATTTGTCACAGGTATGCAAATATTTATTAAGTGCATGCATGAACAGGTGAAGGAAGGAATGAATGAACTGAATGAATCATTCATATTGGACATAAGAAAAATACCATATCTTGATTTATTTTTTCTTAATCAGAAAATCTCTACCTTCATTTCTGTGCTGTGGGTATGTAAACAGATGCAAAAGTACTTGTAAACGACAAAGTTGGTCAACTCTTGTAAGACAAAAACTGATCTCTTTCTAACATATGACTCTTGTACCTGTTGCTACAGGAAAAGACCCACACAGGAAGTTATATCACCGTGATTTAGATTGTCAGAGGAGTCATATTTATGAATAAATATAATATTTATGAATAAATAAGGAATTTTAACTTTCATATCAAATTTCATATTATTTTAGTATAAGCTATAACCCCTCCAAGTGGCTCCCATTTGGATAGTTTCTTTTATTAAAACTAATTGTTTTGTATGTTTGGAAAATGCACAGTTTTATCATCATGGAGAAAAGTCTGCACAATATCATTATAATATAAAAAGCAAACATGACTTATGGAAACGGAAAAAAAACCACCTGAAATCAATAAGCATCTATTTACTTTTCTTTGTATAAATTAGAAACAGATATCAAGAAAATATTTTAGCTATGGGTTCGCCTTTTTTTAATGCTATGAAATTCATGCTGAGTGGAGAAAACTCATGCTTGATACATTCAACTTATACTACATTTTCAAGGTGAATTACTAAATCCTCAAAATCTGACCTTCTAACGAAGGCACTGATGCAAGCAGAGAGTTGGTGAAGAAAACCACAAAGATATAAAAAGGCATAGATATATGATCAACTAGGGACAAATTTTGATGGAATTATCACCAGATCTCTACAGACAAAGCATATTGATCAAACATGCCTACCATAAGCTTTGATTCCATTAATTCCCTGAGAAAAGACGTCAGGTAGAGTTCTGGATACCAGGTGTGTAAACACCAAGAGATTCTGATATTACGATATCTTTCACGTAGAAACCCGAACACAACCCAACCAGATGCAGAAGCGAGTTTCCACTGGGAATGCTACCTACCCTTTTACTACTGGTATCATTATTTAAACGTTTAATGTAGGAGAAACTGAAGGCCAAAAAAGAACATGCCTGCACTTAATTTCAAGTGACAGCTAATACAGTGCATTAAAGGCGTAATACTATACACATGGTAGTTGTACATAAATAGTAACCCTAAAAGGGGTTACAACATCCCTAAGACATCCTAAGTCTAAAACACTTAAAAAGCACATTTGCAATACAACTTATCTTAAATTGTTTTAATTGGTTTCAAGAAGACTTCAGATTAGTGATTGGCTTTGACTTTTTCTGTTTATAAAAGAGAAACACAGAAGAATGCTTTTTAGGCAGCCTAATATCATTTCCAGAAAGACGACCATGTAACCTGTATTACTTAAATGCCATTAACTATCAACGCACGTTATTTTCACGTAAGTGTTTTATGTAAATTTTGTTTTCCTAAAGTTGTTAGTTCTCAATAAATATAGCTAATGCAAAATGTCTTTTTTTGGTTGTTCTTTCTCTGCATTCATTATCCAGGAACTTTTTCAAAGAGAAAGAGGGGGGAACCCAGCAGAGTGACAGAGGTTGAATACTTAGCAACCATTTTACTGTGGAGGGTTTTTTTTAATAGTATGAAAAATAATCCAGTTACATTCTTTAGCTCGATTACTTACAAATAACTTATCTGAAAAAAAATCAAGTAAATCTGTCAGTTGTAGAAGTTTATTTTTCCATGTGTTATCTACAGATAAGCCAGACTGTACTATTAGATTTCCACTGACATAATTGTGCATGAATTCTGATCTGATTTGGTATTACATGGTGCAAAAGGTGACACATTTTCTCTAATATACTCCATTAGAAAGGAAAGAAATTGCCAAAGTATGAAATCTGAGGACCTTGATTCAGAAACTATGCGACTTTGAGGTCACCTCAATGGAAAAAAAGAACTTGTTCAACTACCCCAGGCACTGAAGCCTGTGACAAGAAAACCTAATACCCAGGGTAGTTACTCTGTTAGATAATCAATAAAATCTTACATTATCAGACTGCAACAGCTGTATATTCATTTATCATATTGCCTTCTATGTCTCCAAAATATTCAAGTGTGGAATCACAGAGAATACAGATGCTGTTCCCATTCCCAAATCACTGCTGATCAGAATATTCAGCTAAGATAGCAGAACCAAGAAATAGCATTTATGTGCATAATGTGCTGAATATTGATTTTAACATCCACATAATGCTACCTCACTATAGCAGAAAAACATTAGCTCCAAGGATCCCAGCAAACAGTCTCAACTGAGTTCCTACAACAAAATTTTTAGAGACATTAGTGATCTTTTAAATCCTATGAGAAATATCCTTGAACAAATTAGTAAAATATCAGATGTGAACTGTTGGCAATTTCAAATTACATTTTCTAGAAAGTAGAAAGTCTTATGTTTTAGGAAGGAAATGTTCTGCAACCTCTTTTCCTCACTTGACTTTTTTATTTTGGCAACCTGTCAGAGCAAGTAAAGCCTGATTTCAGAACATGGGACAGTGGCATTTTGTCCTCCTTCCTTGGTGGAGGATGATGGATGTCCATTACAATTTAAACAGGAATTTAAAAAGGATTCTTTACAACTCCTTCCTATCCACCAACTAGCTCTAAGGGAGACCTTAGCTAGAAGGTGAAATTTTTGGACAGAATCCTTATCCATGGGCAAAGCGAAAGAAGAGATTTAGGTAGCACTTTGGTTACTCAGCAGAAAAGCAGAGAAAGACAATTCAGTCAATCCTTTGTTGCTTCTCATCTTAAGTCAAAAAAACAAAAAAAAGAAATAAAAATATATAGGATGATAAAACTTGGATATACCTGGCCATTTGAAGGTGCATGTTTGTTTAATTTTTGAGATAACCTAAACCAGCACTATACACTGATAAAGAGAGTCTTCTTGTATGCAGTAGGCTCCACATTCCTTAATGCTGTTGGATATCTGTTAGAAGCTTTTGCTCTTTAGAAATTGTGGCTCATTGTATTTTCCAAAGTTGGCTACACAGTATCTCCCATCCCTTAGATTCTTATGCAATATGACCTTGATACTCCTGATTAAGAAGTATTAAGAATTGATTTCATCCTCTCCTTGAATCTGGGCTGGGCTTAGTGTCTTGCTTGACTAATAGAATATGGTGGAAGTAACATTCCGGAACTTCCAAGGCTAGGTCATAAGAAATCTTGTAGCTTCCACCTGGGTCTTTTGAAACACTCACTTTTGGATTCTCCCTGTCAGATCCAAGCTGCCATGTTATAAGTCAGCAACAACTCCAGTTATCTGACTGAACTGTCTTGAATGTCCAGCCTAGTCAAGTCTTTTTGATGACCACAGCTGCAGACATCTGGCTAGAACCACATGAGACATTTGGACAAGAACTGCCCAGGTGAGCCCAGTCAACCCACTGAATAATAAAAGAATGGTAAGTTATTGCTTTAGATTACTAAGGTTTTTGGGGGCGAGGGGGAAAGGTTGTTATGCAAAAAATGGTGGGCTTTGGAGGCAGACAAACCAGAGTCTGAAGTTTGGTTGTTTTACTTCTTTTGTGACTTTTAGTAAGTTACTTCCTGTCTCAGAGATTTCAGTCTTTTCAACTATAAAATAGTGAAAATAGTAGCTGCTTTTCAATTGACCCATGTTTCCTCCAGCATCATATTGTCCTAATGACTCTTAGATCAAAGCCAGAATAAGCATGGTTACTACATACCTTTCGCCGTGAACGAACTTTTGAGGCACTAAAAATATTTTGCCTTTTACATTGATACTTCTTGTTTCCACGCTGGACTGTGCTTATCTATTGAAAGCATGCTGAATGGGTAAAAGGACCTGTGTATGGACCTGTGTATGGACCTGTTGCCATCATTTTTCCAAATGCTCTCAAGACCTAGTGCCCAGAGAAAAGAGCGCCAGGCAGGCACACAGGACACTTTCTGTCTATCCTGAACAGAACAGGTATGGCTATGCAAAATTGCATTCCAAGTGGCCTAGTTGTCGTTTTTAGGTGGGTCAACAGGCTTTGCTACAACATGTCTGGGAAGACAAATTAATTAGAGGATTTGTTTTCTGCTCTCAGTTTCTTCACCATCAGACAAATTATGTAATTCCTACTCTTAGCTTCTTCTCTATTAGATAAGTTAACTTGTTTTTAGGCTCAACCACTTCTCTATTTTAGTCACAGTATCTGGTTTCTAATCTTAGCTACTTCCCCATTGGCCAAGTTAATCTTCCTAATACTGAAGCATGGGGATGATACTTGATAAGCCAATACACAGAGTTAATGTGAACATAAATAAGGTAGGGAAAGGAAAGTACTTTGAAACATGTGAAGTGCTGCACCAATATAAGGATATCTCCACTAGGTATCTCGCAGTCATGTATGACCCTAAATTTTCCCTTACTCTGTTCAACATAAATTTTTCAATAATCTTGTTACATTTACTATTAAGAATATCTCTCAAATTTCTGTCTTTCTATTCTATTCTCACTGTTGCTGTTTAAGTGCAAGATGCCATTCTTTCTTGCCGGGGCTACTGTGGTACCTCCTAGCATACTTCCCTCCTTCAAGTCTCATTTCCTTCTCCTTCCATCCTCTGCCCCATTGCAAAAGTTCTCTCCTTCAAACACAAATTTCATCATGACAATTTCCTGCTTTGGAACTGCCTTTGATTCCTCATCGCTTGGAAAATGTAATTCAAATTCCTAGATGATGGCTAAAGACTTCACAATCTTAAATTTATCTTGCCAGTGTCATCTTCCTCCACTTTCACTCCTGCACTTTATTCTCCTCCTACACCACATATTCCTTGATTTTTACATACCACACGTCCTCGTACATTCTCATTCATCCTTCAAGACCCAAACTAAACGCCACTTCCTCTGTGCAACATTTGCTGACAATTCTGTTTTTCCCACCCAAACTCTGTTCATAACTTTATTGTAACATTTTTCTCACTGTATTATCATTATTAGTTTACATAACCAAGGCTCCCATCAGACAGTGACTCCTGAAGGGCCATATGGTGTCATATTTATCTTTATATACCCAGTAAATTGTTTCTCAATATATAGTTATGGGGAGAAAGTATTATTTTTCAATGAAAGAGACAATAGCAAAATAGTTCAACCTATATCTGAGATTGGGCTTCAAGGGGTGGAGGTAGGTCTGTGAACTTAGGAAGAAAAAAAATATTTTAAAACTTCCTTTCTGAAACTTGGATTACTTTCATAAAAAATTCATGTTTTATGTCAAATCACAATATTAAGAAATTGATTCACATAGAGTGGGATGGGATGGGATGCTGTCTCTATCAGCCTAGATTGAGTTATCTTGCAGTAACAAAGACCTCAAAATCATAGAGGCCTATAAAAATGAAGGTTTACTTTTTGTTCACACTACAAGTCCATATGGATTGGCTCCACGTCATTTTTATTCCAGAACTCAGGCTGAAGGAGAACCTCCTATGTAGACAGTTCCAGCTACATTGCAGAAAGAAAAGAGAGACGGCAGAGCCAAGGATGGTTCTTGAACTTTCTGCTGTGTAGTGGCATGGGTCAGCCAAAGTGAGTTACATGGCTAAGCCTGAGATCAGTAGGCAGGGAGGTATGTTTTGAACAGGAGGAAATCTGCCATAGGTGCTATTGAAGGTAAACAGACATGTTGAGACCTCTAGAATAGTTTCCTGTTGATAGATATCGAAGAAAACATACCCCATTAAGATGATTGAGGCCAAACATCTTTGTTTCCTTTGAATCTAGCTTAAGTTGGAAAATTTAAAAAAAGAATAGTATCATGAAGTTTTTATACCTATTGATTTTATATTACTTATGGAGTGTGATGGAATCCCAAAAGTGCAGTATTTCTTATGTAGCAAGATTCTGGCCAATGGAAGCATGGAACCAATAAAATTGAAGAAGTACCTCGGGCAGTCTATGCTCAAAATCTATTAAACTTTGTGGAACTTTTTCTTTATATAAAAACATCTTGATTTTTAAAGACTGAGACTTTACTTAGCTTTGGATTTACCCCAAGAAAAAAAGACTTGTATTAAAACATTTTTTGAGTTCATCGTATCACCAAGAAAAATAACCCACATGCCACTGAAAATATTTTGGGGAAGCCACATATTTCTTGAAGTTGTGTTCTCATCAAATGATGTCAACACTATGAGAATTTCTGACGGTTCTTTAATATTTCTCTTTTGCATGTAACTTAATGGAAATAGATACCTCTGTTTTCATAGCCAACTCCTGTTGGCAAGTTCTTACAATCAAGGAAGAATTCCTACTTCGTGAACTCCTTTTGGAATCTGCAGAGTCAATGTCTTTAACATGGTGAAGAATTTCTTTGCCAAACAAACTTTCAGCCGGAATAAAAATCTTGGCACTCTGGGCTCAGACGGAGCATCTGTGATGCTTGGCAACACATCTGGTTCTGCTGCTTTGGTGAAGAAACATGCTCTTCATCTCAACATGCAGTGGTGTCAGTCGGTGTCAATGACTCTGCCAACGATCCTGAAAAAATCGCGTCTATTTCTATAAATGTTGTCAACCTCCTGAGAGCCAGGGCTGACACACTGCTATTTCAAAAAGTTTTGTAAAGAAATGAGAGTAGAAGAGGAAGTTCATTGCTGCAATACAGAAGTTAACTAGCTTTCCAGAGGACCTGTCTGGAAACAGCTGGTTGACCTTCAAATGAAAGTTCTGCTTTTTTGAGGCGAAGGAAATCCAATTACAATAACCCAACAGGAAAGATTCCATCCCTAGATAGCTTTACTTGATGGATATTTTTGCCAAATTCTCTAGGTAAATCTTTCCATTCGAATTCTTTTTAGCTCAGCTGCCACTCTGGAAGAGTACGTCAGAGGCAGACATCTACCTAAACATTCCAAGGCTGGAGAAGTGCTTCTGCAAACTGGAACAGGAGTGACCAAGCTTGCCAATTTGTTTACAGGTAGAAACCCATAGACTGCTGGAGTCATCAGATAGCTATCTGAAAGCTAATTCTACCTCTAATGACCTTGACATGGAACCATGTATGTTTAATACTTTTTTTTAAAGTGATGAAGCATTAATGATGCAGACTTTTCAAGAGATAATCTCATCGACACAACATGAATTCAACAGGGATTTTGGAGAACTCTAGGAATCCCACTATGCCTAACCCTCATCTAATGAAGCCACATCAGCTCCCATGTTGTTTGCTATCATTTTCTTTTGTCAAGTCACTGTGTTTCAAACACTTATTGCCATGAAACTGAAAAGTCATAGTCAAACAGATGTCAAAAATAACAAGTCTATTGCTGTCAAAAACCACTCCATAATTTCAATATCAAAGCCAAACATCAGCCTTCTTGTAGAAGCTTACTTTTGAACTGAATTACACTTTATTTTTACTTGCAAAATTTTCATTTATTTCAGGTGTTTGAGGAAAATAGGCATTAATGTCAAGAGGAAGGTGGTGAGAGCAATAGAAATATAACTTTATAAAGATACTTTATAGTCTGTAAAATAATTCAATTTCCACTGCAAAAAAAATGGCATGAAAAAGTTTTTTTGTAAATGTGTTTATCTGTTTTCTTCTGGGGAGAAAGTCTATAGCTTTCTTCAGGTTCACAAAAGGTCTGTGACCTAAATAAAGCTAATACCCTCTGCCTTGAAGAAACTTAATAGAGTGAAACATTTTAAGAATGAATGTTGTGAGGAAGTGAAATTCTTCTGTTGAAAAATGAAGTGAACCATGCCTTGGTTCATTCACCAATCATTCACCGATGAATAATACAGGCTCCTAAACAGGAAAGTAACCATCTTCACTAGAGATGGGCACTAACTCACTCTTATTTTTGGACAAGCTTTTCTGAAATAAAAACTAGGGCAATTTGGATAAAAATATTGCTTTGTTAGATAGTGTTTTTAGTTTCTGTGTTGAATGAAGAACCATGTAGTCATATTTATGTGGAGGAGTAGGACTAAGTTAATAAGGAAAATTAGGAGCTCAGATCTAGTGCTTTAAAATGTAGTATTTTTTTGAAGAAGTACAGAAAGTGCTTCTGTAATGAATTACCATAAACCTAGTAGCTTAAACAACATGAATTTATTATCTTACAGTTCCGCAGTTCAGAAGTCAGAAATGGGTCTCACTGGACTAAAATCAAAATGTAGGCAGGGCTGCATTTCTTTCTGGAGGTCTTAGTTCATTTCCTTGTCTTTTCCAGTTTCTAGAGGCTCCCCATATTGGCTTGTGGCCCCCTCCCTCCATCTTCCAAGACAGTTTAGCAGCTCCCCACCCCGTTCCCCAGTCAGTTTGTGTTTTATTAATGCCAATGCTCTGGCCTTGACCGTATACTTCCGCATCAGGTACAGTACAGCCACTCCTTCCACTGCTGTTTCTTGGTCTTTAGGTTCATCTCCTGCTTGCTGAGACCGCCATGAAGGGCACGTGCTTTTTCGGGCCACAGATCCTGGGCTTGCAGAACTTCCAGAGGTTTTCTTTCTGAGTCTGGTTAATGACGGTGAGAACAAGGGTGATGACTTGTGGACAGCTCAAGTTTTGGAGAGTTTGAAGTCTGTGCTTCCTGTCACTTTGGCGAGGCACAGATGGGAGAGCTCCACCTTCAGGCTGTCCAGATGTTTCAGCAGCTCTTCCTTCTTGCCGGGAAGGCCCTGAGTGTTGGTTTTGGCCATAGCTGTGCAAGTGGCAGCCAGCTGCCGCAGGCTCTGAGGGCCTCTTCCACTTCTAAGGACGCTTGTTATTTGGGCCCATTCAGATCATTCAGGGTAGTCTCCCTATTGTAAGGTCAGCTGATTAGCAACCTTCATCCCATCTGCTACCTCAACGCCTCTTTGCCGTGTAGTAGAACATATTCACGGGTTCCAGGGATTAGGACAGGGACATCTTTGAGGAGCTATTCTTCTTGGCTGGTATGGTGGGAAAGGGCTGAAAGTGCAGGAGAACAGCGAGAAAAAGTGGAAACCTAGAAGTAAACAGCCCCTACCTGGGATGGACGCTGTGTTCCCTGACTGGGCTACCAAAACACTTAGAGATCATGCCTGAGGTAATTTGCATCTGTATGTTGATTTTTTCTTTTTTTCCCTGGAAAACCTAGTCTTAAGGAAGGGTAAAGATGCCAAACTTGGAAAACCTGAGCGTTAGCTCTGGCTCTGCCACTTATTGTCTATATCACATGCGGCAATTCACTTAAGTTTAGCTGAACCACAGTTTCCTCATTTTAAAATGAGGAGGTTGAACTAGGAGAGGCAGGAGAGGATGGGCTGGGAAGCACTGAACCTCAGCGGAAGATGATCTCAAGGGATCTCGGAAGTTCTACTGGCATGCAAGTGAGTCCTGGGATGAGAAACAGCTGGTGCCAGAGGCCCCTATCCCAGTTCCTGCATAGTGAGCCCAGCTCCCAATACCTATCAAGCAAACCCTAATCCTCATGGACACCTTCCCTGACACCCCAGTCTGAGTCATAGTGCTGCCAAGCCTTACCCCAGCGGCCCAGTCAGGTGTAGCAGATGGGCGCTGGCCCCAGGGCTGTGCAGGGACTGTACCACCGGAGCCCAGAACTGGGAAGTGAACTGCGCATGCACGGGTAGAAGCCCTATTGCCTTCTAGGAGTTGGAGGGCCATGGGGCGTTAACGCGAGCTTCTGATGCCTATCTTGGGTATCTTCCAGTTTTAATGTTGCTGTGCTTTTAGATTAAGTAGAAAGTGTTTCTACTGACTCAAGGTCAGTGAGCTATCAGTTCAGTGGGTCTAAGCACCAACAGGTCCCCCAAAAGAGGAATGGACCCTTCCCCATTTTTTGCCATTTTTATTCTTAATTGCTCTTTTCTCCAGAAGGAAACAACAAGGGGAAAGAGCCCATGGGGCCCTCTTCATGCCAACCACCCTTCACCCCAGAGAAGAATTAGGTGATAAGCAAGTGGAACATATTGTACTATGACTGTAAAATATACCTCTGGTATGAGATGTTTTATATAATCTTTGAAAGGACATGTCTGGGCAGGCAGCCTTTCCCAATTTGTTTATTGTAGGATAGTTAGGTCACAGCCTAGCAAGAGATACACTCAAGGAACACAAAGACTGTTCCATTTTTGCTCTAGAGCACTGGTGGGTCTAGATGGTTGTAATAGTAAGAATTCTAAGATGGCTGTCAAGATTCCCACCTCCTGGTGTATATATCCTGTATATTTCCCTCCCTTTGTGGGTGTGGGAGATTTAGGAATAGATGGGATAGTCATTTCCATGATTAGGTTATGTTACATAACACAGTTGACTGTAAGAAAGAGAGATTATCTTTAGTGAGCCTCACCTAATCAGGTGAGCCCTTAAAAGGGACTGGGCTCTTCCTGAAGAAAGAGATTTGAAGTATGAGAGAGATCTGACAAAGGGAGATTCTCCATTGATGGATATAAAGATGGAGGAGGCACTGAGAAGTGGCCACTAGGTGCAGAAAGCCAACAAGAAAACAAGAGCTTCAGTCCTCCAACTACAATGAACTGAATTCTGCCAACAAACTGAATGAACTTGAAAGTGGATTCTTCTGCAGAGCCTCTGGGTGAAAATTCAGCCTTGAGTGTGACCGTAAGTAGGGAACCCAGCTGAGCCATGCCTGGACTTCTGACCTGCTGACCTGAGAGCTAATACATGTGTAACTGTCTTAAACCTCTAAGTTTGTGGTCATTTCTTATGCAGCAATAGAAAACCAGTAAATTAATACAATGGTATTCCAGTTAAAGATGTTAGAAATTTTTTTCTAAGAATTTTTTTCCTTGTCTCCTTTTTCCCTGGCTTGTCCCAAAGCTTTGATCTATTTCTCCACCACGCAGTTATTTCTTTGACTATAACTGGAAAATGCCATTTTGTCAGATTAAAATTTTCTCTTATATCATGTATCAGTTATCTTTCTTTTCCCCCTCACAGTTGATTTAAGAGGCAGAGATGTACACATCTTGGGTATATTATGTACATGTTTAGGGCTGGGGATTCAAACCAGAAAACATAGATTTCGAGAATTAAAGCCAATGATCTGTGTATTTTGAAGTAACTCAGATATGTTTCATTCAGTGCATCTAGTTATCTTGAAACATAGTAACCTTGACATCATGGTTGAAGAAAAAGGAGAAGCAATGTAAGCCTAAATGCCTGAACATTTTAATATCTTTTATCAATAAACATTACTAGAATACCGTGCATTTAAATCCATGATTTTCCTGAGGGAAACCTGCATTCTATCTTCTGCTTCCTGATATTGCAGCTGGATCCTATTACAAGGGTAGGGCACACCATGGGAAGCATGTCTAAACTTTTTAAACTATAAAATGAAAGCTGATCTTCATTAATTAGATGTCTAGATTATGCAGATTGACCACTGTACTATTATATATAACATGGTGAAAAACACTATTATATGGCTTGTTGATAGCTCCACCTGAGTAATTTAGCTACGCCTTATTATTTACTAAGATATTCTATTAACCACAAAGGCAGGATTTGGTGTCAGGTCAAAAATCAGATCAAATTGTGACTTTGTGGTTGATGGCCGAGAGAATGCTCTACAACACATGAATTAAGAATGCAGTCTGATGTCTTTCTAACATTTAATTCAGGAAAAACTTCATCTCCAGTGCAGCATAACATAGTGCTACTACATAATGCAGATAAGTGAAAATATTAACAAGGAGATGATTTATAACTAAGACTCACCATTTAAAACCAATATTCTCTGCCTTTGTGAAAACCATGGAATTGGATTAAGAGAGAAGCCACCTAATTTTAGATTTAAGCAAATGGGGACAATGGATTCTAGAACGAAGGATAAGTCTGAGGATCACAAACCCTTACCTGAATAACGATTCGCTGTTTTAATAAAATGGAAGAACTCACACACACACAAAAATACTCGAAAGGCCATAATCTGGAAAACCTTCAAGATCTGGGGATCTGGGTAAATCATGACTTCGCTTTTACCAACGTTAACCAAAGTCCTCCCAGGTGCTAAAGTTAGCACTAAAGAAAAGCTATTACAGATCTATTATGTTAAGTAATTATAATCTTTACTTCCACTTCATATACCTGTGTCTTTGTCATGTATATAATTATGCTGAGAGAAAACACTCCAAGCTCAAATGAAATAAACAACTTCAGTTTATGCCCACACGGATCTTGTCAAGTAGCCAATGACTCGCCCTTTCATTGTGAGTGACTAATATCAATGCTGGCTCTAAAGAAAGACACTTTTCATAATCGCCCAACAATCTGCTAAGTGAAAACATATGGATAAGCTTAGGCAAAGCCTGCCAGGGGTCTTTGCTGAATGGAAAACAGGTGCTCTCATTCTGTGCCACCTAATACCCCATTTACCCCCAAGTCCAAAGGTTATAGGACTAATAGCTGCCTTGTGGTGATCATGGAAAACCAAGACACTAGCCCTGGTGGAACATCTGGGACATATTTTACATACTTGCAACATATGCTTCAGGTTCAATTAAAGTGAGGCTTTGGCACATTTATTAATCTTTTTTACTTTTATCCTATAAGAGGACCCACTGACCTGACCCCACTATTATACCATATGAGAAAACAGAGAAATAATGAGAGCTAGAGGTCAGTACCTGCTCGTATGGCAAAAAACACATTTGTTTTCTCATGAAATTCCATTACGCGTGACTCTATACACAAACTTTAAATAGAGGAACCAATGAATTTTTTAAAGTAGGAAATTACCCCTCTTCCACTCAGACACACTGATAGCCAAGACTTACAACATATACTGCTGCAAGAGCCAGCAAGAGACAGAAGCCGGTAAATGGAAACTTGAAGGATCCTTTCATATTTCCATTTCTTATAGTAAACTTTATATTTCAAGACATCCACTCTAAGAGTCTTCTATTATGCAAGCCTCTAAAAGTCTATTGTAAAATATTACATTTGAGATCTTTTTGTTCAGATATGATTTTTACACTGTCAATTGCATTACGAATAAAAAAAAGAAAAATCTCCTTATATATCACTCAAATAAAGGGTTGGATTTACAAAAATCAGCTCACAATCCTTTCATATGGAAAACGCACGGTTTGTCGGCATCCTGTACAGAAGAATACAGTTGAATTCACACAATAATTTAAGCACTCACTTTCAATCATCTTTGGTAACTAGATCTGAAAATGTGTTAGAACCCAGGTGTCCATTTCAGACAACCAAACACTAGATTACAACAGACACCACTCCAGAGATTTGGTGGTGTTTTCACCCTGGCATGTTCTACTTGACATCTATGTTTTGGTGAGCTGGTGAACCAGGTGTGCTATTGGTTTCCCACTCCTAACATGCTCTCTATTAAAAAAATGACCATAAAGGGGAGATTGGTGGTATAGAATATCAACAAACTGGCTAAAAAAAATACAGGTTGACTTCAAACAGGGACATTGAACTACTAGTCTTCTCTAAGGGTTTCCATTTATTAACATTTCTGGGGAAACGCCTGCTGCCGGAATGGATCTTTATGGTGGCTTTAATAATAAAGCAGCAACAAGCAAGGGAAAATGGCCATAAATGGATGGCAGCTCAGTGTTTATCAGCAGAGAAATGATGATTCAGAGCTGGCATGTTGAGTTAAAATACAAGCTCTCTACAGCTCTACAACTGACCTTAACAATAAATCATATCATTTATTGCCAGAAGTGTATGTTCATGTTATTTAACATTAAAAACAAGCACACATGTGTTTTTGCAGGAAGGAGATTTTTTTTGGTTTATGTTTGATGATGTTGCTAATGACTGAATGATGTACAGAAGAAAAATTTCACATAAAAGCTCTATCAATTTAAAAATGTTTGAAACAGCATTAGAAGGGAGAAAGAGTGTATGTGTCTATGTTTCTGCTTTCCTTCTAGCATTGAATATTAGGAAAAAGTCATTTGGGAGGTTAACTAATCACTGGGAATTTTTTTTGACATTTCCAATGCTTGCTTCCAGCACACAAATTCTTACACTGGGATATAACTGTACATCTCTACTAGAATCAAAGGTCAAGGGCATAAATTGATACACTGTTTTTCTCCTTCAAAAAATTTCACTGCTTTTACTGTAACAGAAGTGAGATAGATCCCGGTGAAGGTCAAAATCTGGTTTTTATGCCACACAATGTGGAAATAAAGAATGATATTCTCTCCCCCAACTCTCAATCTCACCCTAGGACTTTTTAGATTTTTGATCTAGAAATGCCCAAGGATAATGATAAACCAGCATCACTACCCTACTTGCCATACAAAGCTGTTCTTCTGACCCCAGCCACTGCTGCAGTGGTGCAAGGTCATTCTAATTCCTCCCTCCAGTTGTCCCCTCTCCCCAGGTGACAACCAATCCAAGGAGTCCCAGAAACTAGCTGTTATTTACTATGGTCACCTTCCCCAAGACAACCAGCAATCAAAATAAGCCTCGCGGAACGGGCTTTCCTGACCAAGGAGCCAGGGGTCCATTCCAAGTCTAGGCAAGGGCAGTGAGCACTGGAATTATTTAAACGCCCCCCCCCCCGGAGGCCTGTGCGCACATATGTTCTTTTGCTAAGCAATTCTTTGAAAATTACAGATGACAATATCCACGTTCAACTCATGCAGGCTGCTACTTTTTCACTTCTCTCTTCCCCCAAAGTGTAGCCTGATTTGTAATTCTCAAGATAGGACAAATTTTTGCCCTTCAAAAACAGTTGTCACTGCCGTTATCTTCATGAGAGCTATCAAGTTCCAGACAAGCTGAATTATTTTTTTTGTTCCTGGCAGAAAAATATTTGACCCAGCTCTGGACAAAAGCGAAGAGGATTTATAGCCCTCTCTCCCTCTTTGCAACATGCAGTGGCATTGTTAGGATGATAAACAGCACTGTCCAATTTTCTGGACTCAAACACTTCAACTCCTTTTTTAACTGTCTGTGAAAACAGTGTTATGTCTACATTTCCCCATCCCCAGGTACCCAAGTGCTGGGAAAGATAATTACCTTGTCATCTTTGTCATCTTCTTCTTCCTCGTCCTCTAGCATGTCCTCCACTACCTGCAGACAGAAACAGAAGTCATTTTCGTGCTCTTAAAGGAGAAAATTTTTGTTCTGTCATTTTGAACCTTTTGGTGGAATGAAAACTTTATTAACATTTGAAACAGATGCACTGAGAGGGAATATTTGATCTCGAGATAGGGATTAGGAAAATGCTATGCCTTCAACTGATTAAACGGGGGAACTGAATCCCAGTCAGGGGAACCCTATTTGTGTGAAATGTTCTGTGACAACTTAAAGAATCTGAAATATGCATAAGGTCCACGAACATTGAGGGATGCTGTAAATCAGGATTTTTTCTTTTCTACCTATTCCGCTGTCTATACTAATTAGGCATTTTAAATTTGGAGCTAGATAACTAAGCAGAAAACAGCTCTGCTATTTCTGATTTACTTTTCACAAAACTCTAAGATAAAAAACTATGTCTGCTCATTGATTCATGCTGATGGTCTGTGGCATAAAACTAACAATATCCTTCATGGCTCAAATTTTAATTCTTATGTATAAATGTCAACTCTTGACTATCTCGGTATTACTTGTTGATTTTGTGGATTACCTGAAACCCTAATTTTAATTCTCTGTGATTTTACACAAGGAGTTCATTATGATTATTACTAAAAGGAGATTATTACTAAAAGAAAACTAGAAATGTATTCTATAATCTAATGTGTATAATATGCATATAACCCATGTAGGTGGATATGCATACATGTATTTATTTAATGACTCCTAGTTTACCTACTTCAGCAGAATGGAATCATCATTTAGGATCTGCTAAATAATTTCCCCTTGCCTCGATCAATATATAACTGCAAATGGGACTTTACCTGTTTCAGGGGTTTATTATGGTTTTACACACCTACATACACACACACACACGCACACCATGGAAACCAAAAATTTAAGGAACTTTGGAGAGAGTTGTTATTCAAGTGAGTGACAACTTATGATTGTATTTATGCCATCTGATATGATTTCTAAATTCTTGTGGTGCTTTTATTTTTTAACTAGTCTGAATCTCTATCTCTGAATAAATTAGATAAGAATCATGGCTATTAAATATTTTTAAACCTTTCTCCCCAAACTCATAACTTTAGAAAACAAAGACAGCTAACCCTTCATGTGGCTCTATGACACAGACAGGAATATGCTATGAATGAAGACTTCCATAACTAAGACTGTATTATGCAAAGCGTTACATAAACTGAGATAACATGTCAGGACTCTCAATTATTCTAATAAATTTTCTCAAAAATTCTAAAACATTAACTGATTTAAAAGAATAGCCCAAACACAAACTACAAGTTCTCATGAACAATATATAACTAAAAGCATCTGACAACCTCTGAGATTGTTCCTAATTTAATGTCATTACTTAAATCTATTAAATGGTAGAATTTTGCGGTCTTTCGTTTGGACATTCAGCATTTCAAAAGAACCATCGTGGCACAATGTGCTGCTTCTAATATCTGATGAGTGTTTATACTTATTTTGGGGACATATAAAGCAATTCAGCCTCAGCAAGAAAGAAGGACTCTTGACATTCTCCTTAACTACACTCAGCCATTCCATAAGCATTTATCATGACCCCCCATGTCCAAGGCACACAGCGCTAGGTACTGTGGGGATACAAAGATGAATAACACACAGATACTTCACCTATACTCGTGCCAGCCCTCAAGAGGCTTATAATCCAGTAGAATTTAAATGAGGACTATCAGATAACCTTTCATGTTGACTTTCAATTTCCTGAAATTTTGAAGTATTCACATCATAAATATACAGACAACAATAGTGACAATATATAATTGAAGTGGTAGAGGCCAGGCTAATCCAAAATGGGCTGTATGTGATGGAGGTTTAAAGGGAAAACAGCCACAATATTTTAGTATTCTGTATTGCATCAACAGAATTCACCTAACATAGCAAGTATCTGACTAGAACTCCAACCCAGCCTGTGTGATAGCAGAAAGCCAGCTCCCAACCCCTGCCCAGTTCCAAAAAAAAAAAAAAAAGGAAAAAGGAAAAAGAATTCACCTAACCCTCACAATATTTATTTATTTTTGCTGATGGAGATTTGCCCTGAGCTAACATCTGCTGCCAATCTTCCTCTTCTTTTTTGTATGTGAGCTGGTGCCACAGCACGGCCACTGACAGACAAGCGGCATAGGTCCGCACCTGGGAACTGAACCCAGGCCGCCAAGGCAGAGAGCACCCAACTTAACCACTAGGCCATGGGGCTGGCCCACAAGATTTTTAAAAAATGATTATAATTTTGTATCTCTAATAAAATGATGTTTTAAATTTTAGATCTAGATTAAGTAATTTTTTAAGGTTGGTCATTATTATCTATTTTATTTTTTTTAAATAAAAATTGTATATATTTGAGGTGTACAACATGATGACTTGATATACATTAGATTAAGTAATTTTTTGCTAGAATTACCCATGCAGAGTCATATATCAAGAATGGAAAATGAAATGAATACCATACTTTTATGTGCATAAACTCAAACAATATTTTAGCTGGTTATTATTAAGAATGTATTATATGCCTCCTCTCTTCAGTACTTACCACCATACTGTAGGTGCTAGGAAGTCAGAATGGCGTTGGATTGTGCCTAGCAGATTGCAAGGGATGTATTGGGTGTTCAAGAAATATTTGTTGATAGAGTGAATAGATGAATGCATCATCTATTCTTCATATCTTTGAACACACTTTTTGGTAAAGTGCCTTTCAGTTATCTCACAAAACTGAACTAGCTCACCTGGAAAGACTTATACCTGATCAATGATGCAAATTAATAAAAGCAAATATTCAAAATGCTTTCAAATATTTGCCTGGCAAGAAAAACCATGAATCTCTAACCTTTAAGATTTGGAGATCTTCACTGTCTTCAAGGTAATTTTAAAAATTCAAAATATTATTGAACCATAAAACAAACTAATAGCTTAATTCACACATTTTACAAATCAGCTACAGATCTGATGTTCAAGAATGACTCAAAGAGGTCTACAGAATCAGGCTCTTCGTTTGCAAAACCCGAACTATTCATACCCTGCACAAGTGGGTAATTGGCTACACACAATTGCTCCACAAATGTGCAGCCGGAACCATCCAATACAACCATTTGCTTTTACACTTGGCAGACAAGTGTTGTGTTAGCAAGAGGCCTTTGTGTTGTGTTTTAATGCTCTAGTGAGGGCTTTTCCCCTCCTCCAGTGCCTTTTTAATGTTACATCATAAACATCTACAAGTGAGGATTTATAATACAAACGGGCTCCTAGTGATGCCTTTAAAATGCTTCAGAATGGATCCCACTATTATATTTTGCTCAGGTGAAACTTAAGGTGTCTTGGCAAATGGAGATGATAATAGCACATATCCCACAGTGTTGATTAAGGATCCAATGAGATAATGTATTTAAAGTGCTCAGCACAGTTCTTGTATTGAAGTAAGTACTCAAAAATGTTAGCTATTAATAAAAATGAAAACATTAATTTAATAATATTTTAAACATTAATTTTTAGAAATTAAATTATGTCTTTTTTCCTGGGCAAAATATTCAGTATTCCTAATGAGATACACAATTCTGATTCATGTTTCATTGACACTAAGAAATACACAGAGGGGCACAGGTAGAGGTGTGGGTAAAGATTCCCAATCGAAATGGTAATGCTTTCACAACCAATTTTCAGGCTTTAATGGTCCAATGAAATGGACGGCTTTGAAGGCAAGAGTGTCTCAGAAGCTGGGCTGTGCTTTAAGATGTGAGCCCTAGCCAAATGCAGTGAATACAGAAACTGCAAACCGAGCTTTTAAAAACAAACTGTATATATCACCGAAGTGCATTTAATGACTGCACAAAATTGCAACCTTTCCCAGAGAACTCAAATAACACCTCCTATTTAGAAGAAGAGTGCTGGAGTTTAACACTTAATGAAGGAAAATAAATAAAATAAAGGGGTCCTAGTCTCAAATTCCAGCTCTTTCCTCTTTAAATAAAACCAAAAAAAAAAAAAAAAGACAGATTTGTTTTCTAGTACACGTAGTCCAGTTGCCCAAACATTTGTCAGCAATAATTTAATAACAACACATACATAGGACTTCCTTGAGGAAAAAAAAGAGTGATGAGAAAATTCACGTGTTAAAAAAGATACGTTTTTACAAAGGTTTTTTTTGTCTTTTTTCTTGAGGGGGAATATCTCAGATCGGCTCTAGAATTCTCTTTCCAAATTATGCTTTCTGATACCTTGCTTGAAAGCAAGTAGTATTAATCAAACAAAGGAAGGGCACTAGGGAAATCAGAAAGATGTAATGCAAGCAGTTAAAAGTGACATGACCTTCTGTAATGTCGCTCGTCACAGACTTATATGCCACACACTGGAGGAAGGTCTTGAAAGAAACTGATTCTTGGTACTATTCCTTGAATGTAATACTAATAAAGATGACATTTTAAAAAACACACATAGACAGCCCCAAATGCAGCTTGCCAGCTACATTACAGTCAAAGAATAAGCAGATAACATTATTTTAAAAAGCACAATATTTCTTCTTTCATAGTCCATATTTGCTGAACATTCGTCATTAACATCTGAAATATAATATGTGGCTGTACATTTTAAAAATATACTTTCAACATGGAGCAAAACGGCATCTGTAGAATCTATATCTTTTATATAGTTGCACAGGAACTCTTTTAATATTATGAATTTAATTATAATTCAACACAACTAAACACTCTATGATTTGCAAGGAAATAAAATTTTATTTGGCTGAAAATGTTAATAATGATGTTGGAAATCTCAATAAAAATATGACATGTTTAGAATTATTCCACCAGACAAAGATGTGTAAGGGAGGGGACCAGAAGGACGTAGAAAAGAAAGATCAAGACAATGAAAGGATGAAGAAAAGTGGATTCAGGTAAACTTCATTATTAAAATCATCATAAGACAGTGGATACTAATTATTGCTTTGTAATACCAATTTAGGGTGCATGTTTTAAAACTAAACTGACAAAGGGGGTTAAAAGTTCTATGAATAATTCTTAAAACACTTCGTATTATGATTTTCTCAGGGATAAAGTCTTCCACTTATTTATGTCCCTTTAAACAAAAAGGAACCAAATGAATCTTGGCTATGTTACCCTTGTACGATAAGTATTGAGTACCACAAAGCTAAAAACGCTCAAAAGCTAAAGCTGACACGAACCAGTTTCTTTTGTATGTTTACTTTTTCCCTTGGAAATAATCTTTGAATTAAATGGATGTTTTGCTATGTTCAGAATGAATAGTTGCACAATTCAAATTGCTTTACTCCAATATGGTCTATAAAAAAGCAACACATTTAAATTAAAGAAGAAATCACTGCTGTCCAGATGTGCAACTGTGATGTTAAAAAATTAAAGAAAGAAAATTGTCACAAAAGAAAGAAGTTTCATATTTAATTTCATATTCGTAGAAAATCCAAATGTGTACAGATGCTTATATTTGGATAGATTACAAACTAAATGCCTATTTCCACCCTGGAGACATGGAGGAATTTGGGGAGACCAGTATTCTTCAACACGGTCTGGAGTTCATTTATACCATTTTGTGTGTGCATAAACCAAGCAGAGCATGCATTTGTGTGCCAATGGATTTACTGCATGTGTAAGTATCATGTAAAATTATTGAAAGTCTATGGATTGAGAATTTGCATATAACCCCTCAGATTATTTCGGATCACTTCAAAGTATCGCAGGTCAGTTTGAAGACTTTTGTGGTCAATAAGATCATTATAGGTGCGCTTGTGCTGTCAGTTTCACAACAAGATACCTGCTTCTCACAAGATTTTTGAGAAGGAACTTTTGCAAAACAAATGGTGCAATTAAACTGTACGTATAATTTACTCCACATCTGAAAGAATAATAAGACTCATAAACAGGCCTGGGATATACTGTTTCATCTAGCATATCTCAAAAGCAAATGCATGTATGATGGCTGCTTAGTTTGATTCACGCTATTAAGGATCTGACCTTGGAGTATTTCAGCTATAGTAGTCATCATGTAATAATAATTAGTGTGATGGGCTTGCCAGTGAGGCTGAATATATTGCAATACAAAAGAAGGCAGACTAAAAAGAAAAGCATTATTACTTACTGCTAAAAGACTTCTGATTTTTACAGAGACACTCAAATACAATTATTTCCTCTTGCAGAATGCATTTCCTTGGCTCATTCTGGGAAGTGCCATGTTGTAATTTAGTCTGATTCTTAATAGGAAATGTGGCTTTAATGTGGCTATCAGATGACTTTTGATGCATGCCACTGATTACACACAGCCTGTATTCTGCATTATCAACAACAGCATTCTTATTTGCCATATAATATGCTTTGCTGTAAGGTATAAGGACAATAAATTTACTTTACTGGCCAAGAGTATGTAACCTTCTATTTTTTTAAGTGTCAGCATAATATGTAGAAAAACTCTTCCATTAAGAAAGGCTAAATATAATATAAATCTATAGTCAATATAAGCATCTTAAATGAATTTCTTTTCATATTTCCTTCTTGGTATTCTTAAATGTTCATCCTTATACTTACACAAAGCACTGTGAACAGAATTCTAGTGTTTATTTGAACTATGTCTCCATCTAAAGGCTTCACAATGTATTGTATTTTTGCTTGTAGGGAAACTTCTAATCTTGGTGTCTTTAGGATACTGCATATTAATTCGATTGAGTAGGAAAAAATAGGTCAACTATTAACCTACAATGTGCTTTTTAAAACAATAATGCTTCTTGAAACTATATTAATTTGTCAGGTTAAAAAAAGTATACAAAAGTCCCCCAAAAATGAATTGTTTAATGTGCTTTGCAAATGAAATTAAGATAACTAGGACTTACCACTAACCTATTTTCTAAAATTTAATATTTTCAAAGCAAAAAAATTTTGTCTATTAATAATAAACAGATTTCAAATAAAAAGGAAAATGATATACTCAACCCTCTCAATAAAAACCCAAATTTCTATTCCAGAACCACACATTTGTAACAAAAAAGACACAATTTTAAGTGTTTTACATTTTTAAAACCTTAGGAATTTTATTTTTTTTAACTGGCTGAGGAAGAGTCCACACTGTCTTTTTAAAACATTTTCTGCAAAGCAAGAAGAAGGAGCTGCTATAACCTCTGTGAGAATGTCATGTCCTCCAATCTTCTCAGAAATGTACTTTGCTCTAACCACATCAGATATGTTTGGGAGTATTAAAGCTGCAATAGGCAAGAAGTTTTTTTTCAGGTAAATCTATAGCTTGGCACATGCAACATGTAATACAGGCCAATGCTATGCTTTTGGAACATTAGGGACCTTTACAGAATAGAATTTAAAAACAAAAAATCATTTATCTTGGAGATTAACATTAGCCAACATATGGATCATGCTGCTCTGTTAGGTCTGATCCACTTTTTACAAAAATTCTCAGCTATTCCCTATTTTAAACAATACATTGAGGGTAACAGAGGGGTGAGGGGAACAGGTGGACACTTGTAGAGAAAAATATTCTGACACTAATTTTCTTTTTTGTCTTGTGCCTAGAATATTTTGAGGCCTGAGAACATTGTCAGAAAATCTAACGTTAAAAATGGATCGTGTTTTGAATGTCAAAAAATCACATAGAAAACTTCAGTTTTTTCCTTACATGCCTTTTCTATAAATAATAACGATAAAAATATTTTTTATCTTTTTTGCAAAGAATAATAACCTCACAAAAGGCAGCCCATGTGGGTTTAGACCTACTTTTGAACTGGAAAGAATGTCTGTGGTGAATGGTGAATTGTAGCATAAAAGCCTGAATGAAAAGAATGTTCACGAAACCTCACACAAAACCCCAGTAACTGTTTTATCATGAGCTTCCCACAATATAACACAAGAGCTCAATATTCTAGGAGAAGCTTGCCTGGTCCACTTATCATTTCAGCTTTATGTAGTGTACTGTGTGATTGCTAAATTAGTGTATAATGCATTTATAATATTTATAGTACCAACACTTAGTTAAATAACCTTTATGTAAGATTTATGTTGATTTTTTTTATTTCTCATTTAATGGCAAATTATGAAGAGCATGTTTCATAAAGATAATTCTCCATTTAAATTCATCAGTCCATTAAATATTAAAATTATGTTTCTGATGCAATCGAGAACAAATTTGTCCAGCTTCAGTGATTATTTGCACTCATAAAAATTAGGCTTGATTAATAAAATTTAAATGCTTGATTAAGTTGACATTTTCATGTTCTATTCTGATTTATTAAAATGAGTCCCTGTGCCCAGGCCTGGTATGCTAGTGTAGGTTTACCTTTCTCCTTCTTTTAGTCAACATCGAGAGTGAGGCTCTTAGGAAGGAGTATTTTGCTTTTGGACTCAACATCAGGGAAATGCCCCGTTCTTTGCTCACTGGCCTTTGTCGTTTGCACTGTGCTTGGTGGAGATCTGTATTACAATAATCAGGAAAAATGTTTCTTTCAAATATCTATGGATATGATCTGTAAAACGGCACACATTTACCGTATTGCTGTAAAATTCAGTTACCAAGAAGCTTTAATCTATAGATGTTTGCTCAAATTTCTTCATCTGCTTTTTTTTGTTGATTAAAACATAGTTTTTATTTTTGTGGGACTTCTAAATATATGAGCAGAGGGATTATAGACACAGGAAATCTTTCTGTGGCAATGCTGTTGTCTTTGTCTACAACCTTGAAACCAAGAGGGACTAACGGCCATGGAAAACCGTTGTCTTCAACAGGACTTACAAGGGGACTCTTCAAGAGAGGTAGTGACTTCTATTATGTTTAAACTCCCATTATACCCACACTGGCTTGTCTTGTTTTACACATGGTCAGGTGCATAATTGTCATTTATTGAGCACTCACTATATGCTTAAGACAGTGTGTTCATTGTCTCTTTAATCTTCACAAGACCCCAGCTAGGTAGGTATTATTCCCATTTTATTGGCGAGAAACTGAGGCTTAGGGAAATAAATAAATTCATATAGCTAATATATGGAATGTCTGGAATTTAATCCAGATCTTCCTAATTTCAAAGTTGAGACTTAACCCTTCATGGCAGCACTTGTTTTTAAGATGTTTTTGCTGTTGCCCATGGGAGATAACGCATTTGGAAACTTTGTTAGGTGAACTGACTTTCCCTCATTTAAGCACGCTACCGGAATATTCAATTATTTTTTGAAATAAGTGATACGGTATGATAGTTATTTTCTTCCTCTTGTATAATGGAATAACAAATGCCCTTGAAGGCATATTTTAGCTTGGTTTTCTACACGTACTCTTCCAGTTCCATGTAGATGGAAGACGGTAGAAAGGCCTCAAAGTTGCATGCTTTGGTAAATGTACCTCATGCAACACTAAAAAAACCTCTCGGGTTATTGAACTCCTAATAATAGTTCTGATTTTTAAACATTTGCCACAAGCAGATAAAGAAAAATCATTTGGTTTCCACTTTTAGTTTGTTAATTGAGATCTTGCAATTTCTTGGCACCTTTTTGAACCAGGGACAATAAGTCTCCACAAATATCATGAAACCTTCTGACAACACCACCCACCACACAGGGCGTGATGATCGAAACTAGTAATGCCAACTAGTCACGAGGTCATGAGTCAGCCAGAGGTGTGTCTGCTGGCCCTATATCCTAGTTCCCTCACCATAATATTTCAAAGAGTTTTGGCTACCTACAAAGAGGAGAGGGCAAAATCATTTAGAAAGAATAAATAGGATATCACTAAAAATAGGTGGGAAAACACATCCACCCTGAGAACTGAGACCAGAACTGTGGATATCCCTTTTTCTCCTCCTCTAAGTCTCACTCTTCAATTACAGAAATGACAAAACTGTGGGGGTAGAACTTTTGGAAGGAGAGCAGAGATAATAAAACCATTTGATTGACATATGGGTAAATGCTTGGGTTGAACACTTTGGAGAACCATCTAGATGGTGAATTCTTTGGATCCATTGGAAGCTTTGAGGGGAGTTTAGGAAGTCGGTTTTTCAATAAGTTTTGGGGGCTCTAAAGGTCAACTAGGGCTCAAATAAGAGAAAATCAGCCATTTATGTGGGAAGAGATCTTCAGGTTTCCTTCCAGGTTGCCAAGACAATTCATTTGGTGGAAAAGGAGCTGGGTTTCAAGGCAGAAATCCTCTATAAGGGAGAAGAGTATCTCTTTGCCTTGTTACATTCCCATATGCATCTTTAGGGAATCTGAGCAAGGTGGGAGTGATTCGGGAAGATGGTGGGGGGCTAAAATACAAGAGTAACTGTAAGTGTCCTCTATGGCAATTACCACTAACTTTAAATTCTGAGTCTCTCTCCTGAGTCCTAAGAAGGCAAGACATTTGCCTTCCAGCGAGGAGGATCTTTAGGAAATTGACTTTTAAAAATAGAAGTATGTTCCTTTACATCTTTCTCTATATGAACTGACATGTCACGTACAGGTAACACTCATCTTCTACCATTTTATGATTTTATCCTTCCAATTTGAAGTTTCGCTGCAGTCTGAGAATACAGCAAGAGGATAGCCAACAAACTGAAGTATTAAAGACAAACAAGGAGTTACCGAGTGAAAGGGACAGACTGAAGGTGGAATGAGAGCTATGGCCACAGACAGACAGACCTCTTTTCTTTACATATGCAGCACAGGCACACACAGAGATGTTCTAAATGACTCTTGGCTGCACACTCTGTGTATTGTATGCAGACCTCTATGACTGCATCTATTAAATTCATGTATTCAGTTTAGCTGTTTGTTTCCCTCACTGGACCACAAACTGTCCTGAGCAAGGACCATGCCTTAATCATCTTTGAACAACTAGCACAGTGCCTGTAAATGTTCAATAAATTTTTGTTGAACAGAAATAATTATACCTAAAATTTAGACAATTTTTGATTTGGAAAGAAAGATTGGACTAAAACATTTATTCATTCATCAAACACTTCTTGAGCAACTATTATGCTGTTATGTCTGAGACAACTTGCTCTGTGCTGGGATTAGATACACAAATGGAAGATTCAGTTAGAACTGGGGCCGCTCAGTGGCATAATGGTGAAGGTTGCGCCCCACTCCGGCATCCCGGGGTTCCCCAGCTTGGATCCCAGGCACAGACCTACACACTGCTCATCAAGACATCTGTGGTGGCATCCCATGTATAAAAGAGAGGAAGATGGGCATGGCTGTTAGCTCAGGGCTGATCTTCCTCACACACACACAAAAAGAACAATCTTGGACTGGTGAGGAAGACCCACAATGAGCTGATTATTACAACGCAGTGAGGAGGATATGGGAACCCAGAGGGGTGGGATCACTTAACCTCTTAGAGGCAGTGTTGGTAGGGGTGGGCTGGTGGCAGGGGGCAAGAGTGGGAGGGAAGTCAGGGATGGCTCTCCAGAGGACATGATAAAGATAATTGGTGGCTACTCAGGCATATATGCATAAAATATTAAAACAGTGGATGGCAAATTAGTATTAAGTACCAAAAATATTCAAAATGCATATACACTGACCCAGAAATTCTTCAAGAACTTTGCCAAAGAACATTACCAGAGACCTGGTCACAGATTTGTTTAGGATTTTCTTTACAGCATTATTTGAGCTGCCAAAAACATTTGAAACAAACATTTCTAAAACGAGTGTTTAATTAAGAAAACTTAAGTATTTAATGGTGAAAACTATGCAGTCATTAAAAACCACGAGGTTTTCCAGCAATTTGAGAACTACTTCTAGATATGTTGCTGACTATAAAATGTGGGTACGCCAACAGTGCATGTAATGAGATTCAATTTTCGTGAAAAAACAAAATACCTATGAAAAGCAAGACACATACATTTACATTCGTAAATATGATTTTTAAGAAAAGAGAAGGCATAGAGAGAGCGTATGACTATTTGGGAAACTACAAACATACTCCGCCCTTGATCCTGCTGCTGTCGCCGCCGCAGCCACCCCAGCCGCCCTCGGTCCTCCTCTCCCGGACCCACCGTCCCTCAAAGCTCCTTCTTTCCCCAAGACGGAAGGCCTTCCTTGACCCCCGCGGCTGGCCCACCACCTGCTCACTGACACCAACGGGGTCTCCTACAAGTTCACGGTGCAGCTCCAGGAGGAGCCCCGGACCCCGCCCCCGGGCCAGGTGCCCCGGGAGAGCCCGCCCTCGCAAGGAAATGCACCCGTGTCTTCGCAGGCCCTTTGCTGCTGCAGAGCCTCGGTGCATCGCACTCAGACCTCAACCCCTTCAACGCGCAGCTCCTGCGGCATCGCTGCCCCGCGCCACACACCGCGCCGGGCCAGCCAGCTGCACGTCTGTCCCCGGTGCCACCGGCTTCCAGGACGCCGCGGAGCTGGCGCGTGAGCCTCCGCTAAGTTCCGGACCCAGCCTGCACTGCCCTTCCCTGGGCCACCAAGTGTCCCACACAGCGCCACTCCTACACTAACTCACTGCCTCTGCGGAGGTTACCGCTTATCCTAGGTCTCAGTTTCCCTATCTACACACAGAGAGAAGCATCATTCCTTTCTTCCCTGCTTCCTACTGTGTTATGTACCCAAAGTCGTTGTCCTGCGGGGGCCTGTGGAATGGGTGCATTGGAGGAGGAGCAGAGACACCAGCCTGGGAGCCAGTCAGAACTGGGTTCTGGTCCCGCTGTGCTGTGTGAGCCTTTGCCAGTGGCATAACCTCTCTGAGCCTTGCTTTCCTGCAAGGTGAATGGTTGTTTGCCAGGTGAAAGAGATGACAAAAGAGCATGGGCACGGCCTGCTTCATTTCTGTACCTCCTCTCTTCTGGCCCCACCTTTTGCTCATTAAACATTTGTACTCCAAAACAAACAGCAAAAACACACACACAAAAACCAAACAATCCTGCTGGAACACAGAGGAGATAAAGCTGAAGCTCTGGTTTGGGTGGGGTGTGCTCATGAGGAATCTTCTAAGCCATGCCTGAAGATGTTGTAGAAAGACCAAAGTAGCAGAGGGGGACAATCGGAATGTTATGTCAGAACTATCACCTTCCTACAGGTCTTGAGGTAAGAATACAAGGTGCAATTTGAGGTAAAGTTGCCAGAAAAACATAGGACATCCAGTTAAATTGGAATTTCAGATAAATAATGAATATTATCTCGGTATAAATATCTCCTGTTGTTTATCTGAAATTCTAGTTTAACTGGGCATCAGTATTTTTGTTTGCTAAATCTGGCAACCCTAAAATGGGGACAAATTCAGAGGGCTTCAGGGGTTGGAGTTGGAAGGAAATCTGTTAGAAGCCCTGGTCATCTACTGAGGGTAGGATGGTAGAATGCAGGGGTGGGGGGTGGGCATTTGAGAAGAGTGGAAGAAACGTGGAAATCCTGTTGGTTCATGTCCAGAGCCTGATGAGGTGATGGTCGTCAATGTGTGGGGACACCAGTCTGTACAGTGAGTGACCATCTGTACAGCTTTGAGAGAAGCCACAGGGGACGAACTTTTCTACTGACATCTGATTGGCTGTTGGTTTCTACTTCTCTATGCTAGTGATTGTGTTGGAAAACTAAAAGGTCTGGTTCTTTTCATGGCCCTCCTCACATTTTTGCAAGCTGGTGACCTTCTGAAAAAATTGAGAAAATTGCTGTTGAAATCAGCAGGAAAAAGAAAAGAGTGATCATCCATTTTTAGATGCATTTACAGGCTGTATGACTCAGTGCTGCTTCTGCTAAGAGCAAGTATGTGGTCTTTTTTGGTACTGAGATGCAAACACAGGAGGCTGTGGTCTATGCTACTTTTCATGAATGATAAAGCCCTTAAGAAAGTACAGACGGTCTGACTGTACATCCAAAGTGCTTTGAGTATGGAGTTCCCTCCTCTCAGCTCCGCTGTGGCCAGTCTCTTTAGCTCCTGTTAGGAATATTTCCTTTATTCAGTAGTCCACTTATTCAAATATCCCACCCTAGACTTCTTTGGAACTGAGAGCACTGGCTGAGAAAGTAGTAAATGTGATTGATTTACTCAGGTCAAACAATCAGATGTTTCTTTGGTGGCTTGTATTTGGTGAACCATCCCAAATTGTTCAATCAAGAGCATTTATGCCGGCAAAGAAAAGTCTCTGTTTACAAGCTTTATTTCTAGAGATAAGTGCTCTGGGCCTAACTGGAACAGATCCAACAAGAAACAATATTCAGTACTATTTTAAAGGGGAAAAGAAGCATTGAGGGCTTTGCCATTTGAGGGAGCTAACAAACATTTCAGTATGTACTGAAGTATTTCAGCAAGCCGACTTGGGCTCAGTTTGTGTCACTGTCAGATCATGAGTCAGAGAATGATTTCATTGATCCCTACTGTTCAGTCTTTAAATGCCTCCATTGATTGGGCACTGAGATTGTTATGTGGGAGGAATATCATGATAGTAAAGATGAATGTTCTTTTAAAGTGTAATTAAAAAACACTGCTTGAAGAACTTTTGTATATCAAAGATATTCAAAGACTCTTCACTAATGTGAAGGATTCTCAGCTTTGATTTACTCCTCCCATCCTCACCTGGGTGGATGGAAGGTAGTCCTTTAGGTCATGAATGGTTTTGAAATTAATGGGGTCACCTGGGATCAGATAGGTGACCAGCACCAGTTCTTGAGAGGTCACCAGGTACCTGGTAAGAAGGAATTTAGAGATTCCTGGGATTCCACGTAAGACCCTAGACACTTAGAAAGTGAGCCCTTGGAAAGGCGTGCCCAAGCGTGTAAGATGGAAATAGCCTGGGGCTTCAGAACAAGGCAGAGCTGGGTTCACATCCCACTTACTCTATGGAGCTCATTATTTATCCTCTTTGACTCTGAATTTCCTCATTTGTAAAATGAGAATAAAATCATTTAGAATAATCTATTTGATATAGTTATTGCAAATAATTAAAAGAGATGATGTCTCTAAAAGGCTTAGCAGGATATCTGATACATAGAAGTTGCTTAATAAATATCTGCTCCATTTCCCTGAATGAGAGGTAAGGAAGATGTGGGAGGTGGAGTGGGGAGAAGGAGGGTTTTCCATCAATCGGTTCACCTGAAGGTAGAGTTAGTGCTACTGGCTTTTCTGAAACTTGAGGGAGAAACTTGCTCTAACAGTGCCCAGGGAGACCTGGGATGTACCAAAACATGGCCCTAAGAGGAAATGTGATTGACTGGTGATAAGGCCTGCAAACTTCAGACAGATTGACAGATTCTAATACCCACTCTGCCACCTTCTAACTGTGTGACTTTGGGTATGCTATTTAACCTCTCTGCCCTGTTTTCCATATGTAAAGTAGTAATAATGATACCTCTGTCATAGGGTGCACAATAGCCCCCTGGTTTGCTTGGCCAACCCGTTGCTTTCATTCTCGGAGACTTGATTCCCCTCACTCAAGGAAGGGCTCTTGTAGCCATGCTTGTTCCACATGAGTCTGTTCCTTGCTTCCCACAGAGGAAGAGACCAGGGGGAACACCTGACTTAGGAGGACCCGACCCATTGGCTGGGCTGACACAGTCAGCTTCTGACTGTGGGGGAGGACTAAATGACATGATGAAAGAGAGTGCTTAACACAGCGCCCAGGGTGTGATAAGGATTCAGTAGTTTTTAAACCCAAAGGAAAGGCCACTTCCTGGCATCTACTCCTTTGTGGGTGTGTGTGTGTGTGTGTGTGTGTGAGTAAGACTAGCCCTGAGCTAACATCCGTTGCCAATCCTCCTCTTTTTTGCTGAGGAAGACTGGCCCTGGGCTAACGTCCATGTCCATCTTCCTCTATTTTATATTGGACGCTGCCACAGCATGGCTTGACAAGCAGTGCGTCTGTCCGTGCCCAGGTTCTGAACTTGGGAACCCTGGGTCGCCAAAGCGGTGCGTGTGAACTTAATCACTACGCCACTGGGCCGGCCCCCCTGGCATCTACTCTTCAACTCACAAAATTTCAGTCCACAGTAACCATAATATGGATAATTGGTACAAGCCTAATGGGCAGTGCAGGGGGGAATTTTCCCTAGGTTTTGGAGTGACAGCTCAAACCAAGAGAAATATGACATTCCTATCTTTATATCCCCTTCATGCTGAAGACATTTTTTGAATGAAGCATGTATTAAATAGTTTTCTCTGGAAAAGCCTAGCAATTCTCATCTAGAAATTTTAATGCTATGGTCTGAGTATTGGTAGATTCAGATCTAGGAGTGCTTATTTTTAACAAGTCCATCTGGGAAACAGCAGAGGTGAAATACCATTTCTAACCACGCCTCTTTCTCACGTGCACCTCTGAGTCTACAGCATAAGCCTCAGGAATAGCTGTTTCCTTATCCTGTCCTCAATTGGTTCAGCTTATTATATGCACCAAAATTTACTTGGCAAGGATTACATCTTATTTTTCTCATTAAACTAGAACAGGCAACATGGTGGGGAAAAGAAAGAGGGTTTCAGCTCCTGTGATCTTAAGTCTCCAAGAAAGGAAATGGTCCCCTTAATAAACAATAAACACACAAAACCATCATTTCCTGTTTTAGTATTAATCTCAACTATCAACCAACATGTTGAAGACTGAATTTTTACCCATCTAGCACTTTTCATCTTTCACAGTGTTTATTTTCTTTTCTCTTTTGACTTCCTATGCCATGGAAATATTATTTCCTTTTCTCTCTTTGCTACATAAACCTGAAGGTCATTTTGATTTGTTTTTCTTTTATAATTTTCATCCTATTTGAATTTTCTAAGCTGAATGTAGAGATGATTTTTTGTGTGTGTGACAGAAAATTCTCTCTCTCTCTTTTTTCTAAAATAGAAAGTTTCCTGGTTTGGAATCAGCCAATGGTGTGATTAATGCACTTCAGAGATTCCCTAAAGTTATCACACATGCTAAAAGATTCTGTATTGTTATTGAGGATACCACTAAGGACTTAGGGCAAAATACCATTCTTCCAGTGCTGTGCACTATACAGTTAAGTTACTTAGATGGAGCATGGAAACCCCTACAAACACTCTTCTTTAATTTACATACGTGTGTGTGTGTGTGTGTGTGAATATATATGTATACGTATATGTGTGTGTGTATATATAATCTGTAACCAGCAAAGTATAATCCAGGTTTCTTTTCAAAAGGAGCAACCAGTTCAAATGCACAGCTGGATATGGCAGAAAACACATAATTAGACAAATTGGATTTAAGAGTTACGTAAGGTCTCAACTGAGCCAGTGAATAAGAAGCTGAATGGAACATTCTGATTGCTGCTTTGGTGCCTAGAAAGAACAGAATATGTGGATATGTGTGTTTTGGGCAAATAAAAGGCAATTACTGGGAGTTATGGAGTGTAGTTAGCATTCCATGAAAGTTAGACGATAGAATGCTTCACAGTGGGCTGTGCTGGGGAATAAAATGTGGTCCATGGCTAAAAGGGGGACTCGGTTAGAGATGTGCCTAAAAGGAAAGATTTGGTAAATACTACTTTGGAGTTATATTTTGGGGAGAAAAAAGGATAGTAGAAAAATCTACATAATGTGTAACTTTTCAGTAGGCTTATAAAAATTCTTAGAGAATTTTAAGTACAAGGGAATATGTTATATATTATTATTTCTCCTCAAAAAGTGGACTGTTCCAGCCAAGGCAGGTATATTCTGGAGAAGATAACAAGCAAAGTCTATAGCTTCAGAATTTTTCACTAAGAATACTCAAACCAACGACTAAATATTGAAGATAAACCCCCTCATAGGATTAAGAAGCTGAAACTAAATGATCACTTTTTCCTATTTGCAAAGAATCTTATTTGCAAATTTGTTTCAAGGCAACCGAATGAAAAGGAGATAATTCTCCTCTCTCGACAATCTCCCTGAAATAAATGGGACAAAAAAGCAATTGTCTGAGAGAGTCCTATTTTCTTAAAGAAAACATCCTGGATTAATTGATGAAAGTACCTATTAGTTCCAATGACAGCAATGCTTATGGCATTTGGGGCTTGTCTCTCAGTGTGCAATTCAAATATATATCCATAAAATCCTTGCCAATAATAATAATAACTTATCTGTTGATGCTGCCTAACCTTTAAAATTGCTATTAGCTATCTCATGTTTGGTTTGATAAAGTTTACAAAAAATATTTCGAACACCTCTAATTTGCAAAACACATGCTAGAGACAGTGGCAAATACAAAGATGAAGTGAAGCGCCTCCTGCAAATTTATAATCTAGTGAGAGAGACAGAAATCTAGACAAATAGCATAGGAAAATAAACATGGTGTGTTGTTGGCAACTTTGCCATGTACTTGGTGGTTGTTCATTAGAATTTATTTTGATGATAAAGAAAACTATTTTGAAGAAGTATATTTTGCTTGTGTTACCATTTGAAGTGTATTTTGCTTGAGTTATATAAAAGGGAAATTCTTTCATGTCACAAGTATGTCTGTGCAACCATTATTATGCTATTATAATAAATTATTATATAATACTATTAAGTTGATGATCAGATAACATCAAATAATGATGTTTCCTGCATCATTATGGTCATAATAGTTGGCAAAAAGTCCTGACTATAAGTCAAATGGAGACTCTTAATGACAAATTTTTCAAAATCTATGTAATCTGAAGACGACATATAGCTACCAAATAGATTCTCATGTTTGACAAACCTTTAAATTCTTCCCAACAGCTGTCTATAGAGTTATCAAATTGCAAATGTCCTATTTGGAGAAGACACCCCCCCCCGTTTATTTATATATGAGAAATCTTTTTGAAGTTGTGTGTTTGCTAGGAGTGTAGTGACTGAGATAATCTAAGGAGAAGGAAGGTTGGCAGGAGAACAACAAATGTGATTATAATGTGGTTAGCTTCTGCTTCTCAGTCTAAAACTTTGTGAGAGAGAAAGTTGTCTTGCACAGTCTAAAAACTTTCAAAAATGCCAGATAGGGCAAGTGTGTTCAGTATAACTTTCCCTAGGCTAAATTAAAACTCTTCATCCTGGAGCCAGTATCCTAATACACACCTGACACAGAAAAGGATATTTGCTGTTGCTCACCGGCTGTTCACTGAATTAAGGTAATTTATGCACCTTTCCAGGCCAACAACCATCAATCCTTCCTTCCAAAGACAGACCACAGAGAAATGTCTTAAAATACATTTGTTTGGTCTGATCATGAGTAATTTTGTGATAGTATGTCAATTCAGGATTCATTAAGACATAAAAACAAATAATGAGAATAAAAAAAATAATCGTTTAGAATAACCCATCTATAATTAAAAATCATAGCCCATTCTTTGGTGTGCTCCTGACTTTAGTTTCTACCAGGAGGAGTAATGTTAGAAATAGGTGAATACTTTCTATTGTGTTAGGACCAAAGAATCGTTAGTTTTGAACTGATAAAACTTTCCTCCAAACTTGAGTATTTATAGACAGAATTTCTGGTTTGTAAAACCAAATTCAATGTTGATTGTGTCAGACAGACTAGGAATAAGAACAAGAACACATACAAATAAGAAAGTAGAGACTTACTGTATCATGTTGCCTGTTATCTTTCCCTGATATTATCAAGAAGTAGTTCCACGTCAACAGTAACAACAAAACCAGCGGTATCATGTAGAGCTCGAAGTTCCAGACCACAAAGAGAAAGAGCTGGAGGAGAGAGAGAGAAAAAGATGAGTCACCTCTGAATTTCATTAAAGGGACTCTAATCCATACTCCACTTCACAAAACACAAAACTAAATGTTTCAGAATGGAAAGATTTCTCCTGAAAACAAAGCCTCGAGAACTTGTTAGACATTTTTCTGAAAGCACAGCTGACCCCTGGAAAGTCACTGTTAAGATTTTCTCTTTGTTTAACTTTTATGAAGGAAAAACTGATATCATTACATTGTCAAAGAGGCAATTTTAATTTTTCTCCTCCAGTGAAATTATTGTTAGGTGGGACAAAATAAAGTAAAAAAAACAAAAAAATAGAAGGCAGGAAAATGAGCTTCACTACATTGTCAGAAATAGCCGGTCTATCTGCCTTAATGATAAAGAATGAATCACTATTTAATATCAGGGACTTTTTTTTCAAATCTCACTTGGATAACACAATGTAACAAGCATAATAGGCAGATGAAAATACCAAGTCTACACCAGAGAGCCCCAAAGATTTCACATTATGAATAAAGGCACTGCTACCAACAAGTATAAAAAAAGGTTGGCTTATCATTCAGCATTACCATAGAAATCAAACAGCTATTAAAAAAAATAGAATAACTTTGTCAAAGGAAATTTTAAACTGTCTATTTCTATTATCTTTTAAAACTATCTCCTTCTCTAAATATGTAAATGATTTTTTTATTATAAGACGAATATTAGATTAAGAACTCACCTTAGCTGGCAGAAGGAGCCATTCTAAAAACATCTACATTGTAAAATAACCAGCATTGGAGATAAAGTGGGACTAGCCCTCATCCCACACCACATTTATAATCCTGGATGGATCATCTAAATTCTCTGGGTCTGTGGCTCCTGATGCCAAATCAAGGTGATGTTAAGTCAGATGGTAGTTAAGAACCAGATTCCACTCCTGATGCTAACTAGTCCTATCACCTTTTGACATGCCATATGTATCTTCCCTTCAGTTTGTTCCTCTGTAAAATGGGATGATAAGAATATCCACCTGAGAGGTTGCGAGACTTAAACAGCTGAAACGTGTTAAAGATTTAATACACTGCTTGGTAACCAGTAGGTGCTCAGAAAAAAAGTATTGTGTGTTATCAATATCTTACAAAACTCAAGAAGTTAACTAATTACCAACTAAGGTCCTCAGGCAATACATATTCTAATACTGAAAACTAGAAAGTCATCTGCTTCCAAGATTTAGCTAAACCATAGTATAACTGGGAATTTGAGCCAGCTGGTTGGGGTAACAGACATCATGCATTTAATAGGTCAGAAGGGTCAGGCACACCATTCGCAGCCTCTTTTTTTTTTTTTTTTTGCTGAGGAAGATTGGCCCTAGGCTAACATCTGTGCGCATCTTCCTCTATTTTATACGTGGGATGCCTGCCACAGCCTGGCTTGATGAGCAGCGCATAGGTCCGTGCCAGGGATCCGAACCTGCAAACCTGGGCCACCGCAGCAGAGCATGTGAACTTAACCACTACACCACCAGAACAGACCCTGCAGCCTCCTTAATAAACCTCAGCCAACCCTACAGCCCATTCAAATGGCAGAGAATTGAAACTGTGTGGAATAGCGGAGAGACCCCTGGCCCGAGGGCCAGAAGACAGGTTCCGGGCCTTGGAAAGTCACTCTGCCTTAGTGTTTTCATTTCTTTTTTTTTTTTTTTTTGAGGAAGATTGGCCCTGAGCTAACATCTGTTGCCAGTCTTCCTGTTTTCTTCTTTTTTCTCCCTAAAGCCCCCAGTACACAGTTGTGTATCCTAGTTGTAGGTCCTTCTAGTTCTACTATGTGGGACACTGCCTCAGCATGGCTTGATGAGCGGGGAGTAGGTCTGTCCCCAGGATCCAAACCGGCAACCCCCAGCCGCTGCACCACCAGGCCAGCCCCAGTGTCTTCATTTCTAAACAGAGGTCTATAAACCTGGTCACCTCTAACATCCCTTCTCTAATATTTAAAATGATTTCATGACATTACTGTATCATCAGGTTTTTTTCTTTTAACGTGACATGAAATTTTAAAAATTGTATATTTTACTGAATTCTTTGATATTCATAACCCAGACGGACACCAAAAAGCTTAAACAAGAGTTCAGGAACCCAAGAAATGAATTTTGGGCAGAATTACATGGTACCTATGGTGTAGGTACTAGCAGGCTAGTCTGCTGGATGATAAGAGACATGTGGCACCGTTGCCCCTATCACTCCTGCTAAAAGCCAGACAGTGTCCAGAAGCAAAGCTGCCTACCTGACCAGAAGCTGACTAGAGATGCATAAGTGAGCCCAGCTGAGAAGAGAAGAAATACCCAGCTGAGGCTGGTCCAAACTGCTGACCCACAGAACCATCACTAAATAAATGGCAGCTGCTTTAAGCTAATAATGGAGGGGTTTGGTAGACAGCAAATACTAACTGATGCATATATTCTCTCTCCAAGGAGACAATGTGGGATGGTAAAATGTGCTCTGGACCAGAAGCCTGTAGAATTGGTTTTAGTTACATTTTTGCTATTTGAACATCAGAGGACCTTGGACAAATGAGTTATTTTCTTTTAGTCTATCATCTATAAAATGGGGATGGTAATACCTGCCTATTTCACAAGTTGGCTGTGGGAAACAAGTGATGTAATGTGTGTGAAAATGCTTCATCGCAAAGTACTATATAAATGCAAGTACTGTCAATTTAAGGCTTTTCATATTTAAAATTGTTTCTGAAACATAAGAGACTTTATAAACTAATACTCCAAAATAAGTCAATCTGATAATTGCTCTGAGCAGTTGTAGAAGATGGGTAGTGTTTCTTAGAGG
This sequence comes from Tapirus indicus, assembly GCA_031878705.1. Classification (NCBI taxonomy): domain Eukaryota; kingdom Metazoa; phylum Chordata; class Mammalia; order Perissodactyla; family Tapiridae; genus Tapirus; species Tapirus indicus. The sequence goes on from CM062925.1 coordinate 19,536,147, forward strand.
GATTTGTGTGTGGTGGGGGAGGAAGGGGTTTATTGGAAGGAAGTTATAAGTGTTAGAGGAGTTGCAGTTAAAATTTTTACTAATAATCAAAACAAGAAAAATCCAGATCTTTACAGAAACTCATTATTGCTAGTTAATGGCATTAGAATACATTGTAGATTTTGTGAACTCTGGAGTTGAAACAATTAGGTTTTTAAATGTTAATTTTTAACAACCTCAGACCCCTAGATAAAAAAAAAAAAAAAAATCTTGTTCTAAACTAGCAGTTTTATGAAGGTCAATTCTTGTCCATAATTTTTCACTTTTAAATTCAAATACCTGTTATCTAAATCAATGTTATCTTGCCTATGATATTAGCATCAACATCACAAAATGCAATCCTTCAGTATCTATTTGGGCCAGGCTTTAAAAGCAATCTAAATTTTAATCATAAGTGTTCAGAATGGCTCTTTTGAAAATCTATAATTCACTGAAATGTAAATAACATCATTTGTCCTAACAAGTATCTTATATCACATTGCATAGAATGAACTTTAGGAAAAAAGTCCTGAGAGGCAGGCTGGGAAGGCAGAGATTGTTATCTTCATTTTACAAATGAGGAAACCAAGGCTCAGGAGTTTGAGACGTGTCTAAGGACACCCTCCACTGAGTGGCAGAGCCAGCTCTTCTGATTCCCAGTCCAGTGTTCTTTTCCCACCATGCCCCACTGCCTCTAAGGTGAAGGATTTTATAGTGAATGTCAATGCTCTGAAAGTATCAATTATATAGGGACTGATTATTTAATTTGTAGATTTTCTATATCCCTATTTCTTCTCCTTCCTCTTGCTCTGGGATAACTGCTTTTGCATCAGGGCAAAGAAACAGAATACCACTTCTTAAGTGTTCTGGTAAAGGTTTGGTATGGCAAAGAGGTCAAAAACTAATGGTCGAAATGAGGTTTGTGGATCCAATTTCATTCTTCCTTTTTCTCACTATCTCGCATGGCTCTGAATAATCAAAGTTGGCTATTCACAAGGTTTCTATTAAATGGGGTTTTCTTCTGTCCAGAATGTTTAGAAGAGGTTAGCAAGGTGGCTGTAAAGGCACAGATTGGAAAATGAATGAGCCAATTACATTTTTACAGACAAAAAAGACTTACTTTTTCACATGAAGATTAAACAAAAGAAGCTTTTCTACTCAGAAGCTAAGTGAAGGTGGGCTAAAGTTTTTCACTCAGATTTAAACAGGCAAATTATATAAAGTAGAGTGAATGATTCAGAATATTAAGATTTTATAGCAAGACCATTTCTAGGAGGTGCAAGAAGTGCATGATTTTTATTTCTTTGAGCCTGGGGTTTTAAGAGTCCCAGGCAGGACCGGGCCATTCACATCATCCCATCAATTGATGCTGTCATTGAAGTGCAGTGGAAGATGCCTGCATTCAATGATCATTCAGTGTGACACATGACAGTGTCCCTGGGGGAGCATACTTCAAAAAAATCATTTAAGTTAGAATATTGAATATCCTATTCTTTTGCAAACTACAGTATATTTTAAAAAGAAATCTCATCCAAAATGATTAACACTTCCTACTGTTCAGGAAAAAAGCCTGCCCTTTCAGACTAACAGCTGTGGATCATTAGCTCTCCAGTGATGAGATGTGTTTGATGAGTATTTTTCTTTCTAATTAAGAGATGAGATTCTCTATTTGACTGTCTCTTCAGAAAGAAGTGAAGAAAAAATTCTCTGCCTACATGGAAAGGCCATCTCTTACAAAACAATTAATTATTTCATGGCCCTTTTAGAAATCCTTTTCCTCCCTAATTTCAATTCATTTTTTTTCTTTAACTTAGCACATTTAGACCCAGGCCTTCACAGTATTAACCCATTTTTCACCCAAGTTTCACCCTCTGATGTTTTCTTGTTTGTTTCATCATTCAATGATATCTATTTCAGATAAAATAGAATGAGAAAATGTATCAAAAGTACATATATGCTTACCCTAATAGAAAGCTTTTGGTATGGGAATATTCTTTGATGTGAGGGAGGCCTCAAATTAGAATGATAATAAATACATAGTATTTCCCTTTTGAGAAACTAGGCAAGGCTTTTAAAAAATAAAAACTTCAAGGTGCCTAGCAATATGTAAAAACTGGTTATGGAAATTAATCCTTAAAGGAAACTAATTCATCTCTACCAAGAAGACTGGCCTGAAAGAAGAAAGCTAGGAAATGTAAAGTGGGACCTAAAATATATGGCTTTTCTTTTTGAAAAAGCCATCATTAAGGTTGTAAAATTCCTGAATTAAAAACATCATTGAAGAATATAGTAAGAAGCAAATGAAAGCACTGCTTGCAAATTAATCCCATCAATTGCCTCCTCAACTCCTTTTTGGCACAACAAAAGAAAGGAGAGAAGGAAGAGAAGAGGGTCAACTTTCAAACTTTTGGATGCTGTGCTGCTACTTCCCTCCCCAGGGTGCATCTGGAAATACACGGGGATGTTTTTAGTTGCCACAGTGGCCAGGGTGGGAGAGGGGAGATACTGGCATTTAGTGGGTGGAGCCAGGGGTGTGAAACGCCCTGAAATATGTGGAGCAGTTCCACGCAATAAAAAATTTTCCTGTCCCCAATGCTAATAGCACTCTTCTTTGAGAAACAGTGCCAATTTCTCCCACAGAAAATAGAATATCCTACAATTAATTTAGAAAAGAAGAAACAGTATGTATATATACAAATGTATACAGAAGGAGGCTAGGTATATTTCCTAGATGATGGCATGAACTATGGCAAAGATATAGGGTAAAGCAGTAGTAGAGAAAAAAATTGCACTCATAAGAATTTGCACTAGATTCTTTTTCTCCACCTATTAATGTTTACTATTCCTTAAAAATACGGCTAAAGAAGGACTGGAGGTGAACCCTCTGCCAATTTACTCTTCCTTGAATGAAGTCAGCCTTCACATATCATCAGAGTCTTCAGAACTTCATCTTCTGGGAAGGGGGTGGTTTTGCCTTGACTTAAATCGCCAGATGGTGTCACCACCTGTTCTAAGGTCTTTATTTCTGGTTGGTTCCACTAAAGCTTTTTGTACCACCTCCATTCAATAGGGAAGAGAAGATAGGCAAAGTGAATTTGATCAATTCCCAGCATAATGATAGCCTTTTCAAGGTGATTTTAAAGTATGACATATTGCTCTCTTGAAGAGGGGCTCTGCTTTGTTTGGACAATTTTCTAAAATAAACAGTAGCAGAGAATTGGTGACAACCTTAGACTCACTGGATTGCTCTAACCTGTCTTGCTGTTTCCTGTGGTCACATTGCAATGATACAGGGAGCCTTACCATGCTCATATCCAGTGACTTCTCTCCTCCTCTCAAGCAGAATGAGAACTGAGATGGTTCCCTCCACTGCTTCCTTTTTGAGTAGTTTCACCAGACACCAAACTGACAAGACTTTTGTTTTGTGTTTTGGGGGTGTGTGTGTGTGTATGGTTTGTATGTTTAGAGAATAAAAATCAAAGTGCACAATCTACCAAATGATCCCTTATATTGATTAGGCAAAATATGTCAAGAGAATCATCTATCCCTGTTCTGGTGACAGGACGAGGTATATGGTTAGGAGCAGAAAAAAATGAGAAATTGGTTGATTTATTGGCAAAGCTTTAATCGAATGTATTCACTAAAACTTAGTTCATTTATTTACTGATGGTGTTGAAAAGTCATTGTACATTCAGATTTACTTAGACTACTTATAAATGCACGTCAGAAAGTTCTGATTCTTTACTTTGTGAAATTGTACACTGGGTTTTTGAAGCTGCTATCTAAAACTTAAAATCCACAATCTTAGTACATCCATGCCTTTTCAAAAAGCATAGCTTGACTCCATCTATTAAAGAAGGAACTGTGACAACTAGATGGGACTCATTTGAAGATGTCTTACATGCGACCCACGGAAACACCTACTGAAGATCCTCCACAACTAAATGGACCAAAACAACCTCAAAGATGGTGCTATCAACTAATCAGAGCATAATGTACACTACTTTCCTTGATGGAGATATTATATCAATAGAACCTGCCAGCCAGAAGGCTGGGGAAGTTATTTATTTAGATGTTTTTTTTCTTTTTCAGCTTACAAGTTATACTGATATTTCGTGTCATTTTTATCAAAGTCAGAGATGAAAGGCTCTGGCTTTGCCTTGAGAACACTGACAACTCCAAAATGTAAAGCCCAGAGTATGTCCAACTTGAGCATCACATCAACCACACATGAATAACTGATTAGAAATCCCTGCAATGTTGTGAGTTTAATGTTAGTAAAAGTTTGGATGAAAAATGAAAGTAACAAATGCTGATAGATGCCTGGAGAACGTTGATTCTCTGAGGTCCCTTTCATTAGAAATTAGTACTTTACTTAGTAGTTTGTAATGCCTATCACAGGTATGTTTTTAATTTTAATAGCTTTATCATTCACAGAAGTTCCACTCCTTCAAAACCAGGCTGCATGCAAAGTCATTCTTGCAGACTACAGATCAACACATATTTATTGTTTTAAATGACCAAATATGGACAATTAAGAGGACTTGGTATTATTCAGTCCATGAGGAGGTTGCTGGTATCAAGTAGCAGTGGCTCTAAAAAATACTTAAGGACTACATCAAAGAAACAGATAAGAATGAGGTAAGGCTATTAAGCTCATTGAAGCTTGTCTTTGTCTGGTATCCCATTTCTCCAGGATCCAACTGGTTCTAGAAAGACCTTTGACCATCTCACTAGTGTAGGTAAAGAACATTCCATGCTTTAATTATTTTCTAAGTAAGAAAAAATGGTATTTGATGGTGGTTCTCAATTTGTTTTTGTTTTGCTTTTATGTATGCCTCCAGAGCCAATGAAAAAGGCATCTTTTTTCACGATAGTCGTCATTATACAATGTTCTCACATCCCTTCCTGTTTTCTAAGTTCTTAAACTATGATTTAACAAAATGGTTGGATTAAATGTGATATTTTATTTAGGGATATTGTCATACAAAGATACCACTTCTATGTATTTTCTAGGGCTTTAGAAGTTCTGTAAATGTTTGTTAAAGCTTATTAAAGATAGTTATCTTTTAAAGTTTTAAAGAAATGAATCCATTACCATTACTATTTTTCAAGTAGGTTTTTAATCAACTCCCCTCTTTGTGTGTGTAAATCCTGTATCTAGACACACCAATCTGATACCAATGTTTGCTGATGTACAAAATGTAAAATTTCCCTAAGCTTGAAATCTGGCTTTAAAGCTATCTCCATCATGAACAGGTACAATATTTAGGGCAACAGCTGGCACTTCAGTTGCTCATGGGGGGAAACTCCCTCTGTTCTATATACTGTGCCAGAAAATAGGATACCCAGCTATTTAACAAGCCAAACACATGTTAGTGAAGTCTGCGATACAAGTTACTTTAAAAATTAGTTCTGTAGTCTTTATACTCCCTGTTCAGTCTCACTGGACAGGAACACCTTTCAAAAAGCAGATGATCAATTTTGTGACCACTTTTTGATACAGTAGCTAATGTGCAAAGGGTGGTACTCTGCCAAGTTTTGGGATGTTTGGTAGCATTCTGATTCATTTCTACTCAAATTATATTACTCAGATTTATCCCACTTATCATGAATATCTTCCCTGGGCTATTGAATTTCTGATCTTTTTTTTTTTTTAATCCTTCATGATATAACCTAGGAGTTACTGTTGATTATTCTTTGCCCAGATTTAAAATCTTCATTTCAATCTTAAAATCACAGAGCCAAAGTCAGAAAGCGTGTTTTTAAATTTTCACCCTCATAAATAGATTTAAGACCTAATAATATCATATATGCCAGCTACCTTACCAGCTTCTGAAACTTCATCTCCCATTCTGTCTTATAATTTTCTAATTTTCTCCTTCACTGGTCTCATTCCCCCCAATCCCTCTGTTCTGGAAAAACTTCAAGAGTTATGTTTAGCAGCTCTTGCTATGTCTGAACATTTCTCTTTGCAATTCAAATAATCATCTTAGGCTGATTTTAACAGGCTTCTTTACTCCATTCCATCTTTTACCCTTGCTGTGTAATGTTTACTGATGAGTGTCTTTCTCCCATTTCTTAACAGATCTAAGTGGTCTAGTTACTGCACGGGAAGCCTAGAGGTTTGAACACTAAGTATACATTTCTCTTGGCTATTTTCCACACCTCTAAACATTCTCTTAAATGCAACAGGGCTTGTGTTTCAATGGTAACAGAAGTTATCAGAGAACACTAGTTTAGACAGCAAGCAAGCCGAATTCCAACTGTTCAAACAGCCTGACTTTTACAGTAAAAGGAAAGGCCCTGGGCCAAGACCACTGAGATGAGCAGGTATTTTTAGTTCACTTGTAGGCCAGCTCTAATGTAATTCTGAAATGTTTTCTTCAAACCAAACCCAACTTTTTCAGGGCTGTCCAAATCTGTTTTCTTTTATAGCAAGTACAAATTCTTGGAGCGAGGGAAGCATGCGTATCATTTGCAATGCTGCTGCATGTCTATGGTGTTGATGCCCGATGGCTCAAATTAGTCCACAAAACAGATGAGCGCATTGTAATTAGCTCTTGTCAAACTGTTAGAAATACAAAAACCATTTCCACTGTAATAAAAATTATGGAAAAGAAAAATCTTTCATATCATTTTCAGCCAAAATAGTTCCTGAAATGTCTGGTAGTTTAGGATTCCAGAGTTCTAAAAGAAGGCCATTTCATTTTCAGAAAAGCTTTCACTTCATTGACATGGAGATGCTGAGATACATTATCTTTTTTGTTGTTGCATTTGATAGTTTATAAAACCTCATTTCTAAAGATGACCTGTTGGGAGTGGACACACTTTGTTGAGCCACACGGTGCTGATGTATGATTCTCAACAAATGTTTATACTTCGAGTATTTTTTTTAATCAAGATTTTCTGGAATTTTTCTATCAGCGTGTTATTATTATCAGTTTTCCTGAATAACTAAATATTGCATTTTGTTTAAACAAAAGAGGATACTAAGAAGGCATAACCATAGGTTCAGACGGGATAATTTAGATGTTAAACTCTCATGCGATGATCCTCAGTGTCTTGTTGACAATTTACTTCGATATTTGTTGTTGGGACAGTGACTCAAAAGACTACTTTGCTCAACATTTAAATTATTCACAAGCTCCAGGAGGGATCTGAAGCTCTCTGGAATTTAATGTCCTCTCAAAGAAAAATATGGACTATTAATAGGTAGCTATTTCAAAAAGTAAATTTAAATACTAACCAAAAGGTGGTGCAGTTTGAGATTAGGTCAGATATGCCAAAAAACTAGCCCCTCTACTTGCCTTCAGAACTTTCCCAAAGATATCTTCAGGTGTACTTGTGGGAATGAGCAGGATGGCATAAATGAATCTATCTCTAAACGTAATAAAATTACCATATGCAAAAGTTAATACGAAATTGATCACAGAGATAAAACCATAAAACTTCTGAAAGAAAACATTGGAGAAAATAGTTTTGGCCTTGGGGTAGGCAAAGAATTCATAGATACAATACTAAAAGCATGATCTAAACAAGTATTTAAAAATTAGACTTCATTAAAAATTAAAAACTTTTGCGCTTCCAAAGATACCATTAAGAAAATGAAAAGACAAGCCACGTACTGGGAGAAAATAATTGCAAATCACATATCTGATAAAAGACTTGTATCCAGAGTATATAAAGAACACTTAAAACTTAATAATACAAAGACAAAAACCCAATTAAAAAATGGGCAAAAGATTTGAATAGACATTTCACCAAAGAAAACATATGAGTGGCTAATAAGCACATGAAAAGATGCTTATCACCATTAGTCACTAGAGAAATATAGATTAAAATTAAATCACAAGGAGATATTGCTCCACACCCACTAGAATGGCTATAATCAAGGCAGAAAGTACTAAATGGTGAAGATACAGAGAAATTGGAACTCGCATGCATTGCTGGTGAGGATGTAAAATGGTGCAGTCACTTTGGAAAACAGTTTGGTAGTTTCTTAAAAACGTAAACAAACATAAACTTAATATATGAACCAACAGCTCCACTCCTAGTTATCTACCAAGAGAAATGAATCATACGCTTATATAAAGACTTGTACATGATGGCTATAGCGGTATTACCCATGACACTCTCAAAATGGAAACAACCCAATTGTTTGTTAGTTGGCGAATGGATAATCAAAATATGCTATATCCATACAATGGAATATTCCAACAATAAAAAGAAGACACCACTGACATTCTGTGTCATAGATTCAGAATCATTATGCTAAATGAAAGAAGTCAGATGTCAAGGACTACATTTGTATGATTCCATTTATGTGAAATATCCAGAAGAGGCAAATCACTAGAGATAGAAAACTAGTGGGTTCTAGCGGCTGGAGGTGGGAACAGGGAGTGACTGTAATTGGCATGAGGGATCTTTTTTGAGGTGATGATCGTACAACTCCATACACTTACTAGAACAGTGAATTATACACTTAAAATGGGTGAATTTTATGGTATATAAATTATACTTCTATAAAGTTGTTTAAAATAAAAAGTGATCATTTCTGTGAAGGTAAATTCCAATCCAAAGAATTGAGAGAAACTAGGCCAAGGCAGTAAATGATCATAGAGGTTGGATGTATCTTGACAACATTCTCAAAATATTTAAAATGCTGGTGAATGACACCATCCTCATGACGAGTTTTTAGACAGTTGCAGCTCCTTTGAGTTCAGAGAAGTCCCACAAAAACTATTAAGAAATAGCTAAAGAAAACATCAACATCAATCATTGCTAATCAGAATTGGAAAAGCAGGGTCCTAAAAGCATGTGATAAGAAATTGTAATAAATGCTACCACCCTAAGGTGAGACTATTATGAAAATTAGCTCTAAATTCCCATGAAAATTATGATCAATTTTGAAAAAGAAAATGTTGAACTTTTTATCCTCTGAATAAGAAATGGCTGAAAGGATGAAAAAAAAATGCTAAGGAAAATGTAGAGAAGCTATGGAAAAAATTAGAAAAGGAAGGAAGGATAGCTTAGAGCAACAGGCTGAAAAAAAAAAAAGTCAAATAAAGCGAAACAGAACAAATCTTAGCACAGGAGAATGAGGATAGAGCATACAAGGTCATCTTCCCTGCCCAGAAGAAAGCACCACTGGATACAGATGACAATGTTTCCTTACCTTGTAATCATGCTGGGGAGCTCTTTTAATTTGGGCCTAGAGTCTTGGGTTTTCATTTGAATTCCTCACTGATCTCTATTACCAAGTTACCTACAGTACCACCTATCAGGAAATAAAACTTCTTACCTCCACTTCTATCCACAAAAATAGCAGAAAAACATTAGGAGGGATTTGTTTTATTTTTCCGGTCAGCAACAGTCAGCAGCTCCCTTTGGTTGGTTGGGTTTGTTTTTCTCAGTATATTATATCAAGAAAATAGAAATGAAAACTGCTGAACACAGCAGGAAGAGTAAAATAAATCTGAAAACCACTTCCAACTGTTTTTATTCAAGCATTTCTAAAACTCTAGGATAATCTTGTATCTTCCTATACTGCTGCATACATGTCTTAAATTTTTTTTCACGATAAAGCTTAATACAAATGTTTGTAAGTTAAGTAAATTATATCAAGCATGGAGAAGCAGGTGAGTCCTGGCAGATTTCCCATTGTTTTTACAGCCATTTTCTCTGTCTATCAATTGCTGCAATCTACACTGGCTCCCCACGCTGCTGTCAGTGCCACAGAGCTATTCTGTCTCCCAGGGCGACAGGTGTGGCTTTGTCCTCTAAGTGCATGACACTGGGCAGCATCCAGCTCACTTTTCAGAAGTTCACTGTTGTGGCAACATTACACTTCTTTCATTGACGTCGTTGCCTTTCAGACATGTTTGACCACACTTCTGTCCAGAAGTGTTCATCACAGTTCTCGCTCTAATAAAGACATCGACTCAGTGGCAACTCTGGATTCAGTGTTTACTAGTGTAATAAAGAGGAGTGACATGTTTCCTCTGTCCTAGCTCGATCTCGAGGAGGCAGGGGGAGGTGTGTGGCTTCTAAATATCCACTAGAAAAGAGGACCTCATTGCAAATTACAGCAAAAGTAAATGGATTGGGGTTGATGTCACAGAGAGGGAATACACTCCCTGAAATGTTATGATACCGTCTACCATGGAATTCTCTGGGTTGTCTATACAGCTTTGTTTCCTTCTCCTTTATGCCTGGTCTATGCAAAAGCAAGGGTAACTGGCACACAGAGAGGCAGAGTCGAAAAGGGAACATTGTGAAAAAGTAAAATTAAAAGGGCTGAAAAATGTGTTTACGATTTCTCCCATAAAACAATTAAGGCTGTTTTTTTATTTTTTTCTATCAAGAAACTTTAGGATATTGAAAGCCCCAAATCAACTGAAACATTTTAGTGTTCAGGGTAAAATGGGTTATTTATAAATTCACTTGTCAAATGTGTATATGAATATAACATAAAATGTTTGTGTATATGGATATAACATAAGATGTGTGTATATAAATTTACATCTATATCTATCTATACTTTTATTTATTTATGTCATGGGAAGTGTGTACCCATAAATATTAAGTGATTATTTATGGGCCCCTCTCCCTCCACTGTAGAATGGAAATATCAATTATAATGCAAAAGTTCATTAAATGCTGTTAATGATATAGTTTATCTCACTTCTAAGGAAATAATTTTACATAGGATTAATATAGTACTGCTAAAATATTTGAGGAATTTTTTTATTTTGAAACCTCAATAGGAATTGAAAGTGAAGCCTGCTTTAAATAATTTAAATTAAATAAAATTATTAACATGGAGGAATAATTATATCTAAGCATTTCTATGCCCCAAGGGACCATTTAACTTTTTTCATCTTTATAATTCTTAATTATTTTTATTCCCATATTGCAGATAGGAACATTGAGTTTAGAGTGAAGCAAGGATTTTCTAGCCATAATTTTTAATCTCTATTTCATTATCTTATTTCCGGAAATAAGATGGTAAAATTTGACAAGATTTTAAACAATTTTTGTAGCCTGTCTTCAATATCATATGAAAAGATCCTAAATGTATATTTTTAAAACTTGTTAAATGTAGAAGAGCATTCTTATATTATGTGATTTAAAGCCATAATTTTATTAATCTGGTTTAAGAATTCTCCCGTCCCATTTTAAGATTCATCTAAAAGACTGTGTTAAAGATAAAAGGTGTCCAAGATAAGAAATGTTCTTGATAACTGGTACTGAAAACCTGTAACAGAGAAGTCCTATACCTTGCTGAAAACCTCTTATCTTCCCACATCTTTAAGACTCACCCAGTACCCTTGGCACAGCTGTAATGTGTCTGGCCTACTATACAGAAGTAGTTGAAATTTGCTACATCATGACCTTTCAATTCTACCATCTTTTTTGACAATTGCATGGGTCTTAGTCCCCTGATGCATTGGTTACATAAAAAGTACAGTGTTGGATCTTTTTTTTTTGTTTGTTGCTTTCCTGTTGTTTCTTTTGTTATACTTCAAACTCAATTCTAGGTACATTCTAGTTGTGTGAGTCAGACTTGATCTACAACACAAGAAAGTAACTGTGAGGCAGGAGGGTGGGAGGGTAGCATTCCCTACCAAAAATCAGTTAATTGGTTTATTATTTATATGTAGTAGTTTCTATTCTCATAATTGTTGGTTCAAATATATGATAATTGCTGCCTTTATTAGAAACTATTGTTTCTATAGTTGACATCATATAGATGTCATCTATAGTAGACATCTCTTGTGTCTTTATTCAGCACCCTGAATTTCCTTGTGGAAACACTCTACACCTCTCAGCTGATGGTTTCTAATGGAACTGATTCCGCCTCTGGCTGCAGAGAGATGGACATTTAAACCAGACCTGGTCAATAAGAGCAGCACCTGCTCCTGGTCATAGTAATTGTTTCAAGGATGGACCAATCAGAACATGTGAGACTCAACTCTGGGTCTTTGGGCCTATTGAAAAAGAGAATCTCTTTTTTCCTGATCAAAAGCCAGAAGAATGTAAGACTGGGGGTGGTTGATTGCCACTTAGGGGAAATCCTGCCTTAGATCAATGCTAACACAGTGAAAATCAAGCCAAGAAATGGCAAGAAAATGAGTTCTGATGGAATCATTTGTGCCCCTAGATCCAGAATTGTCTGAAAGCATAATTTGGACTTTCACACATACACACACAGAAGAAGGTTAAAGAAAAAAAAAAGACAATTCAAACATTTCAATGTAATTCTTCCAACTTTTGAAAAGTTTAGAATTCATCCACCACTCCTGGCCCCCACCAGACTGACTGAATTAGAATCTCTGACCCTAGAGATTCTAGGGGCCCTAGAATCTGTGTTTTGAATTATTCCCTCAGTGTTTCTGGTGACCAGCTAATTTAGGGAACGATTACGGGCATTCAAAGGTTCTCACTCCTTTTCCAATACCAGCAACATGCCAGGTGAAGTTCCCATAATGCCCCAGAGGCTGCTCGGAGAACAGACTATAAATAGACAAAGTAGACTGAGGGCTACAGTTATTCTCTTTCTGGTGGCTGTAATGCCACCACCCCTCTTCTCCTCTGGTCAAGAAAGAGAAGAGAGTATGTTTGTGTGGGAAAGACTTTAATGAAGGGAGGTCTCCTTTCTTCCTTCTTCTCAAGAGCCTCCTGGAAAATTTAAATGGTCTCTCATCCCCCTGTGCTCTGGAAAATGTGGGGCTTACTTTCCTGGTAACTGTTTGACTAGGACTGGTCAGAAAAGTAGGATGACCAGATAAAATATCATTTGAAAGTGAACATCCAAATTCAATTTTTCTCATTGTCTTAGAAAATTCAGGTAACCTCATATGGAAGGAACTGAGTTTGTTAGATCTTGAACTCAGGACAAGGGATTCTTTTGGGGACATAGTTTCCTGGGGTGTAAGTGGAGTGACATGTCAATTGACTGGCTTGATTTCTTTCCCCCAATTTTATAAAGCAAGAGAAATTATTCCAAATTTACCCTCCTGTGTCTCTGATTGGCTTCCAGTAACGTTCTTCATATAGTGCACTTGTTTAGAAACGTTGAGATAAACAAAAATCTTCAGAGAAGATTATTTCCTGCCTTCAGATCTGCTTCAAGGTGGTTTTCAACTCCTGCATATTTGTTTGTCTATGTCAACAATAGGCCCAGAGTGGCCAACCCACTAAAAAGAGATGATTGTTTATTCTCCAAAATTATCAACCTTTTAATATCATTAGACATTCTGGGCTAGTTTTCCCCATAATAATTTGCAAGTCAATCTTCTCAGGTCAAGATTTTATCTAAGTAACAGGTAGATCTTAGGCATAGCAGTCTACCACTGACAACCATAACTTGCAGGGAACTGGCCACAAACAATATGCTTTCAGACAGTTCATTCTGGGACTTTTCAAAATGGGCAGGAATTCATTCTGGACAAGCTGCATGAGGTCCTTTCGGTCTCCAAGAATTAATGATCCTATAGAACCTGTCCCTTTGTGTCATCTTGAGTTGGGTTTTATGGGCACGTTGTCTTAATGGATAGGAATTTCCACTGAGATGAAATAGGATGCATTCTACCCTCCTTCACACCAGCCCACACTTTCTTCTTTTAACTTGTACCTTAATGGCTTGTTATCTCTTTTGACTGAGCTGGATGAAGAGTGAGAAGAGAAGAGAGAAAAAGTGTTTCCTAAATTATTGATGTCATGGCTTTATTGTCACAAAATAGGTGTAAGCTTAAAAAACAAATAGCCTACTATTTAATTAGTATTGAAAAAAGTGGCGTTAAGATTAATCATCCTAAAACCCAAATAATTATTTTTGGCAGATGCTCTATGACACTTAACTCGTTTACAGCTAACCCCTCTGAACAGGATTTTATCACCTTGGGGTAGCCAGTTTTGGTGGAGGACTCATAGGAAGTTATAAGGTTAGCTCTTGTAGGGGTGTTCTAATGAGACCTTTCTTATGTCTACGGCAGTGGGAGTTTCATAACACTCTCTTTAACATTTTTGCAGGCTAAAATAATCACAGTCATGCTCTTTGGCATAGAATTTTGAGGTTTGTGAGAAAAATCTTGTCCCATTCTCAGCCCATGTCCATGTGGAGGCGAGGTGGCATTTTACAGACGTATGTTTTGGTTAGGCTTCTCAACTTTTAAAAGAGTTGTCAACTATATTCCCATCTCAGCTGAGGCTTAAAGCATGGTCTGTCCCTAATTGGCAACAGAATATTTGCACTCCAAGTTCTTGTCAAGAGAGGATAACGCTAAACGCTTGCTGCCCAGTGCCTATCAAAAATCAGTCATGAGAAATTGTACTTATGGAAGGTTGCCTAAAGGACATATATTCCCTTTTAGATCTTCTAAATTTTATCTTTGGATTTAGCCAAACCATTTGAGAGTAGCATACTTAAACCTCATGGCTATGCCACCTCAAAATAATAGTTATCATTTGTGGTCAAGTGCCTAGCACTGAATTAGGTTCTTTTCATACATTAGTAATAATCTTTAAAATAATCGTGCAAAAGAGGGGTTAGTATCTCTGTTTTCCAGATGAGGAAACAACTCAAGCACCATGAAGTCACTTGCTCCACACCACTCAGCAAGTAAATGGCAGAGTCACAATTCAAACCAAAGTCTGTCTGGCTCCAAATTTCATGCCCTGTGTACACAGCTAGAGTTGCTTTTACTGAATTGCATTTTGGTGTTGCAGCAGCCTCTGTTGAGGGAAATGAGAAGAAAGAATTCTGTGAAGCACAGTATCGTATTCAACTCTGGAGATTTTGCTCACATTATACAGTGTCAACCTTATGGAGGCTCTTGAATAAGAATTTTTGAGCTCCCGCTACCGAAAATAGTTGGGGTTACACTGAGCAACCACTAGGCTTAATATAAAGATATTAAGAAGATTGTGAATCATGTAACTGATAGTGTTTCCCTTTGTCTACTTTCTGGGAAGCTCAGATCCCAAATTTTAGCCTTCCTCTGTCTAGTACTTGAGCTATGAATTTTATGTGCCCCCTTCACCACTAGCATCATCTGATTTATCTTCCTGCTCTCTGGCCATCCTTTACTTGCATATTAACTTGTTATACTGCATGCATTTTTGTAATCCACTTCCATTATTTTTCTGGAATAAGATAGGATATAATAAAACCCAAATAAGAGTCTGCACTTATTAGGCATTTTAGCTTCAGGAATGTGCTAACTGGCGTTATATAATATTGTCTTTTTAAATCCTTACAGTAACTGAGAATTAGGTTACATTATTAGCCCCATTTTACAGATGAGGAAAATGAGGCTCAGAAAGGTTAAGTAAAATGTCCAAGATCACAAAACAGAGCCAGATTTCGTGCTGACTCCCGAATCTGAACTCCTACCCACTATGTATGTGCCCCTTCAGCTCCATATCACAGTTGGTTAACAAGAACAGATGGACAAAATAGAAATAAAAGGAGACAGGAAGGAAAGAAAAAAGAAGAGATGGGAAAAAGATGCCCTTAAAGGAAGAAAATGAGTAAGTAAAAATGATGAGAGAGAAGGAAAGTAGAGAAAAGGAATGAAAGGTAACAGAGCAAAGGAAGGGCACGAGACAGACAGAATGTGTTCACAACTCTGCCTCAGAGTGTCGAATTGTCTGGACTCTCAGAATGATTTTTCCCAACAAACAATGCCCACTCTTTACTATCAACTCTGCATCTATTCTTGTCTGAACCACTCCTTTGGACAAGTAAATGCTACTGTCTGTTGCTCTTTATCCTGTTTTGTGTTTCTGCTCTCAACCCAAGTAGATTCCACCACTTGGTGGAAAATGAGGTAGCATTGACCTAACAGATGTTTCATGATGTTTTGTATTGTTAATTTCCAGGAAAGAGCCTGGTAGTTTTTTTTCACTCCAAATAAATTCTTCTGTTACCATCCACAGAGGTAAACAAAAAGAAGATTCAAGCATTCCAATAAACATAACCAAAACCAAACTCCTTTGTTTTTCTGACTCCAGGCCAAGAAAACATCACTTTTTAGTGCCCTTCCATAGCCAGGGGATATAGAAGGTGAATGTGGGGAAAAAAGTCACTCTTGAGAGGTACAGCTATTTACAGGGGATTGTACACATCAGAATAAGTTAACCTGGAATGAGAATTTATAATTAACTCTCCAAAAGACTTTTAAAGTAGCCCTTGCTGTATTAGAGGACAGCTTCCTTGCTTTTACCTTCAAGTTTAAGATTTATTTTTAAGATGAAGGTTTCTTTTCCCATGAATTTTTAAAGGATTTGCTATAGATTAAGGAATGATATGGGTATTAAAAGTCCACTTTGGAACCACCTAGGTGTCTGCAAATTTTTCAGCTGGAAATACCTTTGAGATTTAATATCTGTCATAGTGATAGTCTTTGAGACAATTAAGCTATGTAATTGCTGATTTCTGTAGGTCCTACTTGGATCCAACATTCCAAATATGAGAATGTCTTTGAGTTTTTAATTTTTTAGATCAAATCTTGTTTTTTATTAAGTTGGTTCCTCGTGGAGGAAATATATATTTGGAAGTGGTGAACATTTCTCGTGTTTCCACATGGAAACATTACCTCACAGTCACACTCTTGGCCTCTCTCCTTAGTCTTTTCTCCTCTCCATGGGAGAGATTTATAAACACAGACAAGTTGGGTTATTTCTTAAGTTGCATTGATTCTTATTAACAAACTGAGAGGAACTATAGAATGGGAAACAAGCAATGGGTTTGGTTCCAGGTTTAGCCCCAAACCCACCACCCATGAAGTGGGCCACTCTGGGTAAACTATGTCCCAACCAATCATACAAGATTCTTTTCAAGATAATGTATGTGAACATGCTTTGTAGATGGTAAAACATTAACAAATTAAAGATAATTAGATCCAGATCCAGGTCCATATCTAGATATAAATAAAGACTCTGGATTTTCATTCTGCTGCTGCCAATTAGCTAACATTTATTGAGTGCTGTTAGATTATGCCAGAACACATGGTGCCATAGACTTCTCCTTTGAAGTGTAGGCTACTGAAGTGCAGGGTCACACTAAGAATTCAACACCAATATTAGTAAAACAGGCAGCATTTCCAGTAGACTGGAGACTGAGAATTAAGTTGATAAAGGTGAATGCCAAGAAAAATTCTGGACTAGTATATGATTATAGACTAAGGTTGTTCAGAGTCAATGACATTAAGTCAAGGATATTCTTCAATAGGGCAAAATGGGCCTAAATATTATGTTCCAGTTCATTCAATTTTCCATCATTGGGTGTCCAAAAAGAGCCTCCAAACCACTGTTACATGCTTCCAACTTGTAACAAATTATAAAGCATTTATTTTGTCTTTTGTAACCATACAAAAACAAAAATATGTTTACAAAGAATTTTTATAAGACCTCTGTTTCACTTTTAAACTCCCAAATTTAATGCCAGAAATAACCTTTGAATGTTCCTTAAGGACACACTAAAAATGTTCTTCTCACAGCTGACAGACACCTGACATTTTAGCCGTTGAGCATGGTGTTCCGTCTCATCTACAGGACCCATTTTTAGGAGTCAAAGGTGCTTAAATAAGAATCCTTTGTGTTATGTAATTAACCTAAGCTTTAATGAGTTTTCTTTTAAATGCTCTTTACAAATTAAACTCAAGATGTTTAAGAATGTAAATGTCCACAATGATTTCATCGGCTGGATATATACATTTTCTGGTGGCAAATATTTAGGTATTCAGTTCTTTTAAATAACAATAAAAAAGATGAGAAGAAATTTGTTAATGACAATAGTATTCAGGCTACAGAGAAGGGGAAAAGGAAAGTTCTAAGGAAGAAATACTTCTATGGATTCTTTTACTGATCAGTTAGCAACCTAGGACAGTTTCTTTAATGAACCTGCTGATGTTTGATTAGGGTATTAAAAGATTTCTAAAAACTGGGTCAATCCCAAGGGTTCTGCAGTTTCTGTGATATCCTTAATTAATTCCACTTTGAGTTCATTATTCAACAACTGCTTTAGGAAAATAAAAGGTCTGCATCTCTTAACACAAATGCTTGGGAGTTATTTTATAATGCAGTCCCTCCTGGCATAAGCTATTTGTTCTAAACTAGATTAGAAAAGATACAAAGAGAAGCTACTGACAGTGCTAGAGGAGTGGGAAGAGTTGTTCAGTTCTACCTCTACTCTCTTCAGCGTAGGAAAGTTTACAAGTAATCACACACCCTTGCCAAGAAGATAGAACCATTTCTTCCCCAGCTTTCAAAGCTTCATTTCTACCTAAGGTTATTTTCTCTGGGGAAACCTGCCAGTGATTTCTTTGATCGACAACTTAAACATTTAGATCTCCTTCTATAAATTGCTTTGAAAAAGTACATTTGGCTCCTTTGACTCACAGTCCACAATTTATCCTTTGACTTCTTCCCTTAGTCATTTTGACACAAGTTTTCTTATCTCGCTTTAGGCTATCTGAACCCACACACACACACACACACACACACACACCCCTTCAGAATGACTTCATGACAAGTGGTCTGATTCTGAACACTACCTTAAATTTCAGCTGCCCTTTTGGCTCCTGTACTTGCAAAGTCTGAATTTATTGTGGGCCCTTGTAGTGCAATTTTTGACACATCATTAAGCTCCCTTTTCATTGGGAGCCTAAGGGCATATTCAGGCTCAGTGTGAAGAGTGAGCCTAAATAACAGTTAAAACACGTGTCATGAGCTGCAAGGGGCTTGTTTGCCAGCAGGGCAAACAGTTTGTTGCAGCTCAAGCAATACCCTACGACAGGGTAGGTAGAGATAATGAGATAACCACACACCACAAGTGAGTTGTTCATCTTTGTCTTCGAGCATCTAAGAACACAGTTATCTCAGTAGGTTGGTGCACCCCGGAGAGTTATAAATATCTTTCAGAAGGTAAAGGAAAACAGTCAAAGAAAACACACCCGAAAAACACAAGCAAAAAAAGAGTTGTGAACAATTCTTTTAAAGCAAAATTTCAGCTCTACCAGAACTTACTGAATCAGGCCAATAAGTTCTGTGTGCCTTTTTTTGCAATACGTTTTATTTTAATTGTATGCAGATTTATTCTAATGTTATGATGCTAATCAACCTGTGTAGCTATAACAAAATAAAGGCAATGTCAACACCTCATCAACTAATCACACTGCTTCTTTCATCCTAGACACTATACCCTCCCTACACAACACCAAAGTACTATAAAAATTATTTACACAAATAAACTATTATCTGAAGACTGAGAAGGCATAATAAATTATGCGTAATATGGCCCAATTATGTGGTAATTTCTTTGTTTTAATTATTTGTATAGTTTTAATGAAGGGGTTGCTAGAAGGTGGAACCATTTTTATATTTAATGGAAAAAACAAATTTGTTTTTAAGAATGAAAACAAAGATAATTAGCTCTTAAATTAGAGGCTTACTAATATATGCATGTTCCTAAATTATTACCAGTGTTATTACTTTGTTTGTGCTATCAAAACTTTTCTCTTTCGAGCTCTGATGTTGGCTATTCAAGTTATTTTTCCCATTTCTGTTACATGTATTAATATCTTGCTGTTCATCAAGTGTCAAAATAAAGGTTAAAAAAGTTCCCTAGATTATCTACAGAAGAGAAATTGGGGTGGGTGATGACAACCATGATCTTTCAAGATGCAGTTTACAAATGCATAATAACTTAAGAAAGTGAGAAAAAAAATAGATTTATCAAGAAAAGAGAGAACTATCCTAAATTCAACACAGCAAATCAGCAAATTTCTTCAGGGAAAGACATCAAATTTGAAAGGCATCAATACTTTTCTGCTGTCACCAAACTGTTATTTATGCTCATGTGCCAGCTGGATTTGTGTATGTGCGTGCATAATCTTTTTCTCACCACTGATGTCATCATTAAAGCTGTGCAAGAGTTTTGATTTTCGCTTTGCACAATCTTCAGGGGAGACTTGGACATTATGGTGAAAGTTTGTGACAAGTTTGCAAAAGTAAGAAATGCGGGCTTTAAAACAGTGAAATTTCACCACTGCAGACTAGAAGATTTCCCAACTGTGTATTATTTTGCCTGCCCAGTCCACATCGAAGAAACCACACAGAGCACTTGCAGAGAAATAAGTAGTTAACCATTTTTTTGGAAGAAAGAAAAAATTTAGTATTACCCATGTAACACTCTCCAGAACTAGCTGTCATTTTTTAATTTAAGCATATTCTAGAATTCTCTCAAGACATATTTTTTTTACAATGTGCAGAAAGATACTGACCACTGGACATCTGTTTCTCAAGGCAGAAACTAGTGCTGCTTCTTATTGCTGTAAGCCTTATTTGTGAGGTTTATAAAGGCTTCAAGATACTAAGACTTTTAGGAATTTTCATTTATGAATCTCCAAGCTGCAATGAATTAGTTTTCAGATTAGGAGGCAATAACCAGGAACAATAGGCAGTGGAGCGCCATTATGAGGAAGACAGCATACGGCAATCCACAGGCAGCTGATTCTCGAGTTGGAGATCTCAGGTCGCACAGGTGAAAACCTATACAGGGTGTGGAGGGTGGAGCCTGTGAAAGGGGTGCCTTCCCATATCATTAACATGTCTTCATTCAATATGCTATTTTTGACTGGCATGACAGTTCCTTAAATCAGGAAACATGTTCTTCTGTCTAACTCTTTCAGTGATTTTTCAGTTTTTCCAGAAAGAACTCTAACCCAAAATAACCTACCCCCTAACAAAACTTCATTGCATAGGTTTGAGGGTTTGGGTGCTGGGGTGTGGATTTTGAAATGGAAGGCAAACTGATTTTTGTTGAGTGTTTCCTATGTGAGTGGCCCAGTGAATAGACCATTTTCTTACTTTCTTCTCAGAGAACCCTACAAGGTAGGTCTGAGTTTCCCCATTCTGACAAAGGAGGTAACTGAAGGTCAGAGAGGTTAGAAAACTTGTCCAAGGTGAGAAATATCACAGAAAGGAGTAAGCTACAATGCCCTGGGTGTGAACCCTGGCTCTGTCCTACTAGCTCTGTGGCAATGGACAAGAGACTTCACACTTCTAGGTTTCGTTGTCCTCATCTATAGGGTTGCTGTTTGTCAAGAGATGCTACATACAGCATCTCGATGGGTGCCTGACCCATCGTATGTGCCCACTAAAAATGTTGCTTCTGCCCCTGCTGTGACCCTCAGAACTTCTCACAACCGCAGCATCATCATTATCATTCTTCACAGAGTCTAATTTGCATCCAGGCTGTCTTACTTCAAAGTACTTGCCCTTTCCTCAATATAGTTCTTCAAACTGAAAGAATGAAAGAACAACCCCATCTGTATGTCTGCATCATGTCATTGAGAGGTGCCAAAGGTACACAAAGTGCTAACTGGTTCTCAAGGGGTTCCTATTCAGCTGGGGAGAGAAAACACCCGCATAGGACCTATTTAATACACAAAACATGATTTTGTGTTGTTGAGCAGCAGAATGGAGACAGAAAGTACTTTTGAAGTTGAAAGGTTCTCATTACTATGTTTCTTCACCTTCTCCCATCTCCTGTGCTTTTCTGGTTACCGTGGTGGCTGGAACCAACTCAGATTCTTTATAAAGACACTCGGGGTTGAGACTTAATGCTGGAAGCTTTATACTGTGAAATTCCCTTTCCCTAGTGATTTTATGATTTCACAGTCTGAGCCTTTGTCTTCAGAAAAGATTGAAAAGAACCATCTGATTGCTCACGGATTTGAAGTGGCAACCTTAGTTTCTTATATAAACTGGAGCTGATAAAGTTTGCGGTTTCCCATTTATAACATCTTCACTTCTCTTAGACAAAAGGACAAGACAAGCAAGATGATTATAGGATCCTGCCCTGTGGTTTAAAAATCATGGACTTAAAAATTATGGGGCATTTGCATCCCAGGAAGCAAAGAGGTTTTGACTGGGAATATGCTTGCTGTATATAGGACCATTTGTAATGCCAATCCTAGAGTGCTTTTTTTCCCTAAAAGCAAATCTTCTTGTTGAAAATTTGACTTTTAATCTCTTCCCAGGAAGATTCTATGGTTTTGACAGAAGCAAAAATGAGTCACACTGTCCCTGGAGGGGTAGCAGAGCACAGTGGTTAAGAACAGAGCCGGGTGCTAGTCTGTTGGGGATGAGATTCACTACTTAGCGACTATGGGTCCCTGGGC
The DNA here is from genome assembly GCA_031878705.1 of Tapirus indicus. NCBI lineage: Eukaryota > Metazoa > Chordata > Mammalia > Perissodactyla > Tapiridae > Tapirus > Tapirus indicus. Next base: position 19,558,358 of record CM062925.1, read on the forward strand.
AAATTACTTCACTGCTCTGCTCCTCAGTCTCTTCATCTGTATGTAAAGTAAGGATAATAGGAGTAACTACCTTATGAGATTGTTATGAGGGTTAAATGAGTTACTATTTATCAAGTCCTTAGAACAAAGCCTGGCACATGGTAAGTACAACTTAAGTGTAGGTTAAATGAGTCAAAAGAGTTGAGTGTGCTTATACATTTGTGGAGCTAGTTTTCTTTAAGCATCTCCCTGGTTAGAGGAATAAGAAAGTAAATATCTGAAATCTGAAGCTCTTGGATTTGAGGGTGGAGATTGGGGCATTGGTTAATTGATCACTTATCTCAAAGTAGAATGAGTCTTAATAAGGGCCCCCAAATCAGATTACCCTTCATGCTCACGTAAGGGTAAACTATTAATCTGTGTATTTAACATTACTTCACACTTGCAAGGAGTCAGAAAGGCAGACATCCTGAGGCACAGCTCTTTGACAAGACTTTTGGCAATGATATTTAAACATTCCTTTCCATACCACTACTTGATTTAAGGCAGTGATTTGTTAACTGGGTCATCTGTAACACATATCCCTTCCTTTTTTTGGAAATACACCTGTTTCTGGGATTCGATTTGGCTCCTAATTCAAACAGACCTCCAAGTGCTCTGAAACAAAATCAACCTAAAATTATACACTTATCTAGAGTTACATTTAGGCCATATGGTTTAAGTTGTCCAAATGTCACAGAAGCAACAGCAGCAGCCATCATCATACTTTGCACTTACCCAGCATCTTTCCTGCCAGAATATTATGTAAGTTATAAAAGTTTCATTAAGACAGAGGTGTTAACCCTAATTCCAAAAGGACAGTCACTTAACTGCTGCATTTGGGGTTAGCTCTGTTTCACAGTGAATTGCTACATAAGAGGTTTTCAAAAGTTATATTCTTATAACTGATAATGTCTAAACTGTGAACTCTTATGATATGGAAGACAGATGGGAGGCATATAGAACCAAGACCTTTTCTTGGGGGTCTCTGAGAAGACTCTTAACTAAATTATTAGACTCATTGCATTAGAGTCAGAGAACAACGCCTGGAATGTCATTTCTAGAAACTCCAATAAAATGCATTGGAAAAGTCTGGGCAGTGAGGACATCTCAGTGCATCACCTTAAGTCTTTACCCATCTGAACGTGAAATTCTCTATCAGATTACCAGACCTGCTTCTTAGCATCCAGCACCATGCCAGATATGTAGGAAGTGCTGGATAAATAAATGTTGAGTGGACAAATAAGTGTAATACGTGCATAATTAGCCTGTTGCTACTGTAACAACCATAGGGTTTTACAGTATATATTTGGAGTAGATGTGATGGATTTGGGCAGAGAAAAGGCAATAAGATGATGCTGGACAAGGAAGATGATGATGGGGTGGGCAGTGGCAGGCATGGACTGGTTGGACTGAAGGGATCCTGAGAGTCGTTAGTGTTAAATTCTCTAAGTAGTACATATAGGGTGACTCAAGACAAAATTCCTTCATTATTTTGCTTAGAATTAGTCCTGTGGCATTGAATGTCTCTGGAATTATCTAGGCTGGAATATTGTGAAGATCTATGCTTGCCTGCTCATTGATCAACTAACCAATCAACAAACTGACCAACCAAGCCATGTGCTAGGACACAGAGAAAAATACTCCTCTCAGATGCCATCCCTGCAGTCAGTAAGCACCCAGTGAAATGCAAGAGCTCAAAATTCAATCTTTTGAAACACGTCCCAGCTTTTGCCCAGTCCTGGTACTTGGCTATCACCCCCAAGTTGAAAGTCATCACACCCAAATATCCAGAACGTTTTGTAATCAACATGACTTTGGGTAAATATCCCATTACCACCAGATTCTGCTTTACCTGCTAACTCAGAATAGGAGGATTTTCAGCCAATATATAGTATTTTCTCTGCAGTCAAGTTTTCATGCTGGAAGACTAAAAAACTCCAGGGTTTACACAGCAGTGTGCTGAGGGTAGGAAGAGATAAAGCTAAACAAGATAGAAAACATTTTGTTGTTGTTCTTTATAGTAATTTTAAAAAGATGTAAAATAAGCATGAAAATGTTTCAGAATAGAATGGCTAAGTCATTCATTTAAAAATAATATAAGGGACTTAAAAAAAAATTTCTTGCCCACCATGGTCCCTCTCAGGCTGGGCAAGTCCAGGCCTCCTTGGGATGGGTGTTTACTCTGCTCTACTGATTATGGGGTATCTGAGCATTGAGAGGCAAACCCAAACAATGGGTTTGAAGCCTGGCTCTCACACTTACTAACTCTATGATCTCAGACAAATTTCTCTTTCAGAGCTTTGGTTTCCTCTTCCATGAAATGCTAAAACAACAGTACCTTTCTCAAAAGATGATTACAAAAATCACATGATGACATTTGCACACTGCCAGGCATATAATATACGCTCAATAAATATTCATTCTCTTTGATTGAAAGAAACTAATTCACACATCAAATTCTAGGACTTTCTATACCGTCAATTCAGTATTTAATTATGTCCTTTGGTAGTAATTAGAGATCTAGAGTAATGACCTCAGGCTAAGCACTAGAAATGTGTCTGTATCCGACCACCCCAGGGGATACAAAGCCAAGTCCTTTCAATCAACCTTGAATCACCATGAATGAATCTCATATGCTAAAACTGGGCTGGGTTCAAAGTGACACCCATTTTCAACTCAAATAATGTAGCTAGGGAAAATCCTCCTTTCCTCAACTCTCAGGGGGATTCTTGGAGCCATCTAAGTCTAATAGTAGAAGAAATAATGAAGAGAGGACCTCCTTTAAGAATGCAAACTGGACAAAACTGAGAAGTCTGGGATATATATATAGAGAGAGGAACAGAGAGATGACACATAGCATTCTCTTCGTCTCTCCTTTCTCATTCCTTAGTTGCAACACTAGGGGTCTGGGAAGGTGAGCATGAGAGAAAAGTTTTGCTTGGATCTTCCAAGAGAAAAGTTTATCATGTGAAAAGAAATTTTGACCTGACTAGGACCACTTGATTGGGGCTTTTAGTCTCCTGAGATGCTCTAGATTTCTTAAGGCTCTCATCCTTTCCTTATAGTCCCTTTATTTCCTCTTTATTTCTCATTTGGTGTTCGGAGAGGGAAACACCTGGATTGATCAGGGCTTACTAGCCATGTACTATTGAGCAAACAATTTAAATTCACTGGACTCAGTTTCCATTTCTGAAATGGGAGTACTAGCACAAGACTCAAATACTCTTGTAAGAACAAAATAATCTAATATTTGCAATATAATCTAGACAGCAATACTTCCTAATTTCTAGATAGGTGGTATTGCTATCTGAAAGGTAGCTAGATTGTTTTGAAGTTGCATTTGAATATTAAACAAGCTGTTTTTACTGAGCATCTATGTTCATTTGAGGTGGCTTTGTGGGGGGGGGTGTTGTTGAGAGTACCATGCTTAGGTTGGCCATTCCAGATACAACATCTAAGTACTTAGCACAGGGTAATTCCTCAATATGGGAAGCATCTTTGATATTGGAGTGCTCCAGAAGACAGAAAAGCATACAGCTCTTGTCTGGCATGCATCCTAGGCTTAAAGGAGAGAAGTAGATGAGTTCTTCCCTTGTCCCTCTAGGGTTGCCAGCCCAGTTCACCAGGGAATGGAGACAGAGATTTAAGGACACATCCATGGGGTGGAAAGATGCCACTGAAAATAAAATAATGGCATTGCAAAGAAAGTACTTACTAGGTTGGCAGCCTCAGAGGCAATGGTGGCAAAAGGTAACTTAAGTCACAAATCTATGGTCAATCACAAAGATTGGCACTTAGATCGGAAAAGCTCTTAGGATGTAACATTTTTCCAGTAAAAATTGCTGAAAAACAAAGCTGATTTTCTATGCTGTTGCTACCATTTCGTAGTGGCACAACTCCCACCCCAAATGTTGTGGAATTACATTCAGTATAGATTTGTTTATCAGTTCTTCCACCCTATCCATTTTTCAGCAACTGATTAGTCTCCCTGGGATGTAGACACATCTCTGATCAAGAGCTGCTTGACTCTTTCCCATCCTCACACATGCATCCCAATATCCACATTACTTATAATAAATGTGCTTATATGTACATATATAAACACATTTGTATGCATATATGTTCCCAATACTGTATTTAAAGACACATTCCGAATGAATGTATATATGCGCTCATATACATATAGGAATCCAACTGGATTCCCAGAGGGAAATGTGGAACACATTGTTAAAATGTTTGTCATCCATGTAAGAGAAACAGAAATGAGCTGGGCATTAAATTTGCATACAGCCCCGAGCACAGAGGTTCCTGTATGTGCACCGTTCTCCTGTTCTTGATGATGGGCATATCTGACAGAAAGATTCTGTCAGGATTAGCTCAGGAAAAACACCCCCAAGGAGATAATTTGAAGACATACTGAGAATTTGCCTCAATACATGAAAATAAACATGAAATCCTCAGCACTCTCTGCACATTGAGAAGCTCCCACCAACACCCCGCTGCACACCGGGGGATAATCTACTGGAGCTAATTAACACACAGTCATACACAACGCCGTTAGAAGTGGTTGCCACTTAGGATTGATTTAGTTGCTGCAGTGCTTAAAAAAGACTCGAGAAGGTTTTTGTGTAAATGTGGGAGGAAAAGAGGAGGAAATAAAAGTGTAAAAACAGCTGCAGAATTAAAAGGTGCTAAGGTCTTTTTTTCCCCCTGAAGACATTAGGGAAACTTACTGAGAAACTATTAGTATTCCAGTAAAGAAAGCTTTTCACTTGATTTTATGTTTCTTCCACGTCAAAATTACACACACGCAGTCAATGCAGAGTCTATAGATTGTGGCTATGAAAAGGGCATATTTTACTTCATAAGCAAACAAGTTCTTCATTAAATGCTAACATATGAATTGTGTCATCTAAAATAACAACAATATTTTCTTTCCATGTCTGTTTCTCACTTTATTTTATCCTTCTGATCTATGTAGATTTTCAGGAAAGTTATTAATTAGTAATACATCTTGGGAAGAATCACCAAGGAATAAAAGGCCACAAACAATTCCTTCTTATTTAACAATCTTTGTGATGTAAGGATAGGACAAATCTAACGACTTTAAAATGTTCTTCCTCAAAGTGAATGTTATGAATGCTATCTTATGAATAAACAATATTTCTAATAATCATGATAGCAAAATATCACAACTGAGTAAATAAAGAGGGTTTTAGCAACCTGCTTTTTATCACTGAAACATGACAGAAATAATATGGAAAAGATCAGTAACGTAAACCCCATAAAGTCAGGCTTTGTGAAAATTTAGAGAGTTGCAACTGATTTTGTGCCCTGATAAAAGGGTTTAGTAAAGAAAATTATAACAACACAAAAAGGGTTTCAGGAGAGAGAGTGTTTACTTTGGATTTGAGAATCTACTTTTTATTTCAGCTGCACTGTTTGTATCCAAAATAGCTAGAAATCATTCTCGATTCAGGGTAATTCTACTTGCCTCTATTTTGCTTTCCATTAGTCGAAATACTGTTTGTTAAGAATAATAAAACCTACATGAAAAATTCTATAAAATATATATTTTCTGTCAGGTTAGACAAGCCTACAAAATAAAATTCAACAAAAACGTACTGACATTGAATATGTGCTACGTACAAAGCCCTCTACCACATCCCGAGCAGAATAGAGAAACAGATGCAACCTCTTCTCCGTCCTTTAGAGGCTCAAACCCAGGAGGGAAGACAGACACATTCACAGAGAATTAGGCAAATAGGTTCATTTTGAGAATCAACTCTAAATAACTGGCAGTGGCTACTTGGAGTGTTTTGTTGAGATATGAGATATCAAGCACATGTGCTGTGATCAATTTATAATGTCTGCCATGAGAAATGGCATCGGAGGTGGCAGAACGTAGGCAATGTCTCCGCCACCTGTGGTCTAGAAGATGGAGTGTAAGGGTGGGACGGGAAAGACCGTATGTAAGAAATAAGGTTAGAATGATTCCTGAGGTTTTATTTTCTATATCTTTCAAAAAACAACAAATTGTTAATGGTTTGGGGGCCATTAATTGTGGCTCCTTATATGAATTTTAGAGTGGTTTATGCAGAAAATAAAAGCATGAACAGAATATTCAGTACTAAAGCTGAAGATACAAACGTTTACAAGCGTCATGTAAATGCAAGAGAGGGATTGCTCTGAACTGGACACAATACTAGAGAAGAATTCATGGGTTCTGGGAATTTGCCATGTGGGACCAGCATATCTGAATGAGGCAAATAAGCTGATCATTAGGTAGAGAGAAAGTTTGTGTTCTTGCAAAAATATAGATTTTTTGTTGTTGTGTCTCCAAATGTTGACCAAAAGAGATTAGCTGCAAGCAGCTGCTCAGTCTACTCTAAAAAGAACAGATACCAAGAACCAAAAAGGACTATGAAAGATTACCCTCCTCCTATTCTGCTTCTTGGATGTTCCCCCATTAACAGTGTCTCATTCTGTTTCTTGGATGTTCCCCCATTAACGGTGTCATCAAGTGACGCTGGGAACTGACAAGGCTTTAGTTCTTCATGCTTTAAAAGGAGTTGGAGAAATAAAGACATTTTTAAAATATTTCAACAAATGTGTGAACGTTTCACTTTTATTCCTTTCATTAATTCCTTTCTACAGCTACACTTGTCTACTCCAAGAGCATTAAAACCCTATGGATGCCACTTCAAGAGCCTGCTTTTCCTTCCGGGTCGAAGGTGGCAGAGAAGCATGCAGGAAGTACAGAAAGAGAAAGATGGATTGAAAAGTGTTGGGATGTCGGTCTCAGGGCAATCCTGGCAGCTCCCCAACTGCCAGTTGCAGGAACATTTTTCTGAACCTCCTTCACTCACAAGTTTTACTTTATATTGACGATAAAAAAATGGGTATTTACCATTTCTTTCCCTTCCTCCTCCAGCAATTTCTGGCTTCTTTATTTGCTCTTTTGAAACTCCTTTCTTGTCTCCTTTCTTCTCTTGATTTAGTTCTTCATTTTCCCATTTATTATATATCCGTTTGTGGAAGGAACACAGTTGAGTTCTAGCCTGACTTCATATTAGAATAACCTGAGGGTAGTTGGCTTTTACTCAGCATACCTGGGCACTACCCAAGACCAGTTAAATCAGAATCATTGAAGGGCAAAAACTGGTGTGTGTGTGTGTGTGTGTGTGTGTGTGTGTGTGTGTGTGTGTGTGTGTGTGTGTGTGTGTGTGTGTGTGTGTGTGTGTATTCTTCTAATGCACCCTTGGTGATTCTAATGAGCATCCAGTAGAGTGGATTGTAGTAGACCAGTCGTTCTCAAAGTGTGGCCCCAGCATCATTAGCATCACCTGTAAATTTAAAAATGCAAATACTTGGGGCCGCCCCAGTGGCGCAGCAGTTAAGTCCGCGCTTGGCAGCCCGGGGTTCGCGGGTTCGGATCCCGGTCGCCCGCCGACGCACTGTCTGTCAGCCACGCCGTGGCGGCGTCCCATATAAAGTAGAGGAAGATGGGCACGGATGTTAGCCCAGGGCCAGTCTTCCTCAGCAAAAAGAGGAGGATTGGCAACAGATGTTAGCTCAGGGCTGGTCTCCCTCACAAAAAATAAAAAAATAAAAAAAATAAAAAAATAAAAAATGCAAATACTTGAGCCCCACCTCCACACTAATACATCAGAAACCTTGGGAGTGAGGCCCAGATTTCTGTGTTTTTAAAAGCCTTCCAGGTGATTCTGAAACATGCCAAAATTTGAAAACATATGTGCTAGGTCACTGACATTTTTATTGTCTAAGTTAAGACCTTTAGTACATTCTTATTTAAAGTGTGGTCCCTGACCAGCATCATCAGGATCACCTAAAACCTCTACCCTTGGCCTATTGAGGTGTTTAACAAGATCCCCAGATGATGTGTTTGTTCATCAAAAGCTGAGAAGCACTGTTCTAAGAACTTATTCAAAGTACCATGCACTTTGCCAAGTAGTTGGCTGTTATGATCTTATTAATAAATGTAATAATTTTTCATTTCTCAAAAATGGAACCCATTTATTCTTTAGCTATTAAAAGAGAAACAAAGTTGTTTTGACTATGAGGTGCCAGGTCTAAATCTTTTTCTATACTTCTGTTTCTGTTCTAAGGGTATTTTCATATCTCCTAAGAAAATAAAGAAATAGAAGTTCAAAATTCTTGATGTTTTCCTTAGTTCTGAGACGTATCCATTTTATTCCCCAGGAAATGGGATCTCTGAGGTTTGACAGAGAACAAAGATGGATTCTTTGCTTTGTGTCCTCTCCCACACCCAGAAAAGGATCTCTGGGAAAGAAAAAAAATCTTTATTGACTGTATTGAGTCAGCAATGTGTGTATTTGTATATATATTGGGTGGGTAAATTAGAGAGGGAAATGTCATCCCCACCAAGTCAAGTTCATCACCCCTTAGGGTCAAGCCCGTGTGTGAGGATGCCCCAGATTTCTCTATAACAGAGGGAGCTCTGTTGCTTCTTGTGATTATTCTAAAACTATGAGAACCAATGTAATGGCAAAAGATCACAAGCCCACCTGCTCAAGCACCTGTTTTTCCACTCTTCTATTTTCATCTGCAACTCCAGCCTCATTTAGCTCAGATAAGAACTGATCACTTGAAACTGCAGGTCCTTCACCTGTTTGGTGTCCTAGCCTAAGCCTTGATTTGGGGGGGGTGGGGTGATGAGCAGGTGGAGAGAAGGGCTGTCGGATGATCTACGTTTGTAGCTAGTAGAAAGAACATTCTCAGAGTTGAAAAGAGCATACTAAAAAATAATGTTTTAAAACTATGCCCGAATCTGATTAAAACCAACATGTAAATCAACTACACTTAATAAAGGAATATGTCATTGAATCTTATAATCAGAAAGTCTTGGAAAAATAAAGAAGGATTCAAAATCAAATGTGTAACATTAAGAAACAAAGAAGTTTCCGTACCAAATTAAAGTTAGTTTTCTTGTCCCAGTTTCACCAGTCTGTTCAAAACTTCTTAGTCACTCAAGTTACTTCTTTCTGAGCTGTTCCCCCACACCCCAGCCCCAGGGGTTACCATGTGAGAAAATGACTTCTCTATCTAACCACTTAAGATGTGAATATTTGTTGTGAACCGGCTGCAGTACTAATAACCACTGATCCATGGAATCAAAGGCTACTCCTCACACACAATAAGCTCTCCTTGTTCCCAAAACTGCACTCTGTAACCTTTGCAAGTATTCTAAAAAGAAGGCTTGATGGGTCCAAAATGCAACCCCAGCCATAAGTTTCTTATGATTGGATTAATTTCAAACTTCAGAAAAGTGAGCAGTTGAAGTTTTATCAACAAAGGTGGTAACCGATGATATACAATTTCTAGGACGATGGTGCAATTTTTGCAAAATAAGATGCATTGTATTGCCAATTTGGTCAACAGCTGAAACTTAAAATGCTGACAGTTTGAAATATGTTGACACAGTGGTGACAATCAAAGATTTGTTTCTCTCCCACCTAAATATGATTTTCCATATTAAGAAATACAATCATTTAGAAACAATTTGTTCAAAGGATCCCTGAAATAAACCAAGCTCCAGTCTCTAAAAATCCAATGAGTTCCTTGGTGACAACAGAATATACACAGGAATGAGGGAATAATTTTTTTTGAACTCCCCCAAAACATTATGGAATTAGACATCCACAGGTGTGACATATTACCTAAAATAAAATATATTGATGAAATTTTAGTGTAATTAAAATCCATCCCCCTCCTTGGTAAGATGCAACTTTAATAAAATATAAATATTTTCACAGTCAGGTCCTAACCAATTTGGAATCCCAGTCTAGAATAGACTCTCGGCACTTAGTGGGCCAATGTGAGGAAGGAGGAATGAAGGAAAGTAGATCAAGATTGGACAAATAGCCCTGTTAATAAAAGAGAATTATCTTTCTGAAATAAATCAAAAGTTATACTTCTGAAAACATCATGTACTATTTTCAGCCCACGAATTAGAAATAAAGGTACATTTTGGTATGGAACACATGCTCTGCAACTGTTTGAATTAATACACTGCTGTCAATTATTCTAAAAAACAGCTGAGAAGGAAAGAAGGAAATGATCTCCTTTGCCATTTAAAATATATATAAACAATGGTAGTATTTGTTTAAAAACTAGTCACAATAATCATGAAAGTCCTTTTGGCTCTTTACTCTTAATAGAAATAAGATCAAACAGGTCTAAGCTGGTAAAGATTCTGAGATGCTAACAGCAATTGCCTTATTTCATGTGAGGGTGCCTGACTTCAGAAGCACTTTTTTGTAATCTTTGCTACATAAGTACTAAAATATTATTCTATATTTTAGAAGGTTTGTGGATTTCTGCAGATAAAAGGGCTGAATAAGAAACAAAGCACTACGTTTCAGACAAGAGGCCTCACGATTTTCAAGATTCCGGGTTATGCACTCAGCCATTCGGCTGTCTCCCACCTACATGGGGTCACAATGCAAAGTAAAGTCACCTCTGAGCAAAATCGTGAACTTCAAGGCCAAACATCTGCATAAATAATCTGTAGGCCACAAACCATCATCAAAGTCTGGAATTTATGCAAATAGCACTGATTATATTGAACAGATCTGTAATGGTGTAAGCTTTTCCAGCCTAAATGAGTAAATGGAGAGCTTTTATGGTGCAAGATTGCTACCTACAGGCCAAATTGCAGAATGACATACAAGACAATTGGGGTGGAGGGGAAAAAAAGAGGTAAACATTTTTTTATAAGGGCATGTAAGTTATTTACTGACAAGTAGATATGTTCAGGAGCATGTACAGACTGCATAATACATACGGAGATATGCATTGACAGTTTTTATTTTAAAACTACAATCCAGCTTTAGATTTTTCCATTATTTCTCACTTTTTCCTTTTGGAGATTTCCTTCTGCGAAATGTAAATTGCTTTTCTGACAGGGAAAAAGTTCTATTTCAGTAACGTATTCTACTACCTCTGAATGTATACTGAGTCTATATTTAGATTATGTGTAGAATCTATATTGATAACTTTAATTGTTTTTGATAGAGCGATCAATCACAAAATTTGGAATTAGTTTCCATAGTTCAAACAAATCTTGTGAGGAGGTGGTGGTATGGGGAGAGGATACTACATATTTTACACTACATATTCCCTGACTCTAGATAGCTTTTACAATTTGTTTGTTCAAAACTATCTACTTTCAATATTTAGAGGAATTTAAAGATTATGTATATTTTAAACTGTATTTCTTCTTTGAGAAAATATCAAATACTTTGGTTATAAAGCTCAGATGGTTGTCCATCTTACAATAAAGGAATCTGACTTTGGCAAAAAAATATCAAATTAGCACTGAATTCTCAGTAACTTATATAACAGCTCACATTTTCTGAAATACAGAGAGTGATTTAAAAATGCAGATCTTTAGAACTATAAGACAAGTTATTAAAAATGCATTTTCCCTTCAACTATAGAAAAATTCCAACTCTAAAGAGAGTAGGTTTCAAAACTGAATAATATATTATGGTTAAAACACATCAACAATCTGTCACACCATATGTACAAATAAACATATCCCACTATCACTGCACATGCCACAAATAAGACCAACAGAACCTATGAAAAGGTAGAGCTAAATAACTTTGTCAGCATTTCTAAGACATGCATAAAGGAAAATCATCATTCTTTAATACTGCTCTTTACATAGTTCAAACATTCTGCTTGCCCATCTGATGGAGACGCTCCACACATCCTTAATTTTTAAACACAGTTTAGAACATAGATTGAGTAAGGAAAGAATACTATTCTTTATAATTGGATGTTGGTTTTGAATAATAAAATTTTAATTATAATATATCTTTGAAATATTTAGAAGTAATCATCTTAGGTGAAATTCAATTAATTAAAGAACTCAAACATAACAAAATCATCAAAGAAAAGGCATTGTACTAGTAATAAATATGCATTGTATTCTGATTTATAGTCAACTATATATTATTCAGCATTTTCCCCCAACTAATGTCTGAATTTTAAACAATCAGGTGATAATAAATGTGTGTAATAGAATCTATAACTTTAAATATGGAAGTGGTGAAGGCATTAACCTTCAGGTGTTTTTTTCCTTATGATTAGAGTCTTCTGAAGAGCAAATGTTTTATATGTGGTGTTTAATTGTATATAATCATAATATAATTATGTAATGATTGAATGATCTCAATTTTATTTTAATTAAGTAGATAATCTTTTTATTATAGAGAGTTTTCTGTAATTAAATTGTTCAGGAGAAATTTTAATAAAGATTGAGGATGAATCATATAATTTTTAAAAGCAGATTCATAAATTTTCTGTGAAATTAATATTTAATTCATCTAACAATATTTTCCCTCTTGTATAGTTCTCAGTAAATTGGGTTGTTACTCTTTCAATTGATTTACACTTTATCCGTCAGCATAATTGTGAACAGAATTAGTGAAAATGTTCAGGATGTGTGAGAGTTATTAATTAAGGGTAAGAAAAAGTTTTTAATATTGCTCTTTTAGGCAAAATAGACTTTAAAGGCCTTATCATTATTTACCTGAGGCAAATAAATTCATATGTAGAGCCCTAATTCTACCATAAGATAATTATAAACCACAATAAAGGGTAAGAACTTTCCGATTGCATTTAAGAAGGCTTTAGGAACAAAATATAAAACTGAATAATAAAACATATTATGGTTGGTGGATACTTATTCTAAGGCTGTCTATCAAAATCAACTAAAATTATTGGTCATAATAAATAGCGTCATTATTCTGTTGAGATAATTGTAATGCTCACAACAAGGTAACCTACTATGTTTGTGTGTTGTCTTAACACGGATTGTATATCAGGACAATTGCCCATATATGCAACATAACTATTTTTTTCTTAGTTTGTAGAACTGTGTTTAACATTTTTTCATATTATGCATTTTCATTTCCTCATGGTAAACATGAGTGAATTCTAAAACTAACTTCACGTTATCAATATGAATTCTAGACCCATCAAGTCTCTTTCTAGCAAAGAATGCTACTTTTATCTTTGTTACATTCTGTGCAAAACTTATTGGTAACATACTTTCAGAAAATGCCAGCCAATAAACTACACTAAAATAATTTTCTTTATAAAAGCACAGTGATCTTTGGCATCGTTCACTATTTTCAAAGCCATAAAAGAACAGATAACAAATATATGACTCACAAATTATCAATTATGAAAAATAATCTGGTTCAGAAAGCTGCACTAATGTAAAAAGATGGATCACTTGTCACAAACCAATAAAGGCTATTGTTTGTGAATCCAGTATTTGATTTTATCATTTATGTTGGGCAACTTAAAATGATTTTTAAACCACATTACTTTTTGAAAAAAAAATTGTTATAAAGGTGAACCCGGGGGTTGGGGGGAGAAGAAACCAGATGTGTAATCTGTCATCCTTGAAACAATTTATATTTTTGCACTGAATCCTGGCTACAAATCTAAATCACAAAGACCTGGTCAGCAAGGATGGATGTGTTAGAAAGAACCCTATCGTATTCCAGAGAATGGACAGTAGCAGGAATGTTAGCATGACTTTGAGTCTCTCCTTCCTTTTTATATGCCATTCCGATGGCTGAAAATCTGCAGCTATGATGATTCGTTATGCAGGGAAGTTTAAACCCCGTGTTTTTAATGCTACACATGGTTTGTTATACTTATTATGAACGTACCTGCTTTTACTTGTTTTGTATTACACAGAGAAAAGCATAATGAGGCTACCAAGCTCAGAAAACCTTTGTGACAAACTCTCTTTCAGATTGTTTCATATTTCTAATTTTAAATTCATATTTATAAGAGGTACAGTTCTCACCAACCAAGAAGAAGAGCATCTGCGTGAGTGGCTGGTGCCAGAAATTTCCTCCATGGTTTTATCTGAGGGCCACTTTGATGCTCTACCTGCTCTCTGATATCCCAATTACAGCCTTTTACACCTGCTTGTAAATAAGGACTTGGATGACTAACAAAATCAGAAATATTTTGTTCACAGGCCAGTGATAAAACATGCATATGTTGTCTAGAGGTAGCCCCATTTCCACCCGTAGATAACAGATTTGATCATCAGATGATACAAGGTACAGGTGAGCTTCAGTAATGTAAAATATGGCAGACACAGGCAGAGGGTAGCAGAAATCATAACGCAGATAATGGGAGTGATCCCAGGATAATGATGTGCCCAGATGGGTATCAGGTGGGGAGACTAAGAGATGGTGAAATAAGGGATAGGTTTAAGGGTAGAAAGTTCATCACATCCTAAAGACATTATTGCACAATGGACCTTTACCATAGGAGAATTTCTTCCCCTCCTTACTAGTGAAGAAACACTAGAAATTCTGAAATAAACAGAAAAAGGGAGAGCCCAAGGTCCTAGTTATATATGCCAAAACATAGTAAGAAAAATTAAGTATTAAAACCTGGATCAACCTCTAACAGCTTGTCTGAGGTGGGAGTCATGAATTTTGCTTAAAGTGGGGCTCATGAAAGTTCTTGGAAATATTCCTACTTGGACTCTGAAAAGAAGCGAAAATTGGGGGATGGACATAATTGAGTAACTATTCAATTATGGCAACGGCTAGCTAATGAAGACCTATTACAACTAAGTTTTTAATAGAAAACGTGCTAATTGACTAGGTTGGAGCTCAGAACAAGCATATGGCTAAGATGTTTGATTACCTGGTCTGGTTCCATGTCAGTGATCAACTACAACACTGTAAAAATGAGTGTTTATGACAACTACTGAGCTTGCTGACTAAGGAGTGGGTGACCAACTTGAGGGATGAGTTTCTCCAAATAATATGTGATCCATTAGTCCCCATACGGTGTGACCTGGAGGCTCATCAGCTGAAGTATGCTTTTTCTTGTCCCTTACTCAAAACATTCATCTTGCTCTCAGCCTTGGCAAAGCTTGAATCAGACTCTTATGCAGAATATTGCATAGGATTTATTTTTTAATTGAAAAGGGTATATAAAGCTATGAATCCAATTTTCTTATAAAAGTGAAATAAGTCAACACATTCTGACTTGGTACGAGTCCAGCATTCAACCTCATGAGGAGTAATTATAGTAATTTCTGAAGTTTCTGGATGGGGCCAATCTCTAAGTTGAAGACAGCCTGGATAGCAACTTTCAGGACATGGGTATTTCATCATCCACGATTTTAGACAAAAACTTTCTTTTCCAATGTTATTCTAAACTAAAATTCAAAACAGGTGTTTGATGCTAAGGCTGTAACCAAAATATTCCCCCTTATAACCTGCAACTTTGATAAGACTTCCCTCGGAAATATAATGGTTACATAGCCCTTGTACAGCTTTAACAAACCCCTATTTTCTCCTTTCTGCCCCATACAATGTGCAGTCTATTTGCACCCATTCAGGACTAAATTACAGATAAAGTTACAGCAAATTTGTTTTCTCAAAAAAGCAGTCAGCCCTAATATCCCTTGAGTAATAAAAGCCTTGTCTTTCATTCAGAACCAGAACTGGCATAATTTTCTCCAAGAAACAAACTCTACTTCCTGCGACAATGGACCTGTTCTTAAAATTCTGAATGGGATACAGCTCAATTTGCAGGTGTTCAGGTATAAAGGTAAAAGGGCATTTGACCCCCCAACTGGCAATTGTTGCTGTGGTAGGTAACTTCAGTCTCCTAGTTACATCATTCTATTAGATAAGCCGCCAGAGTTTTCATCTCTGAATTACAGAGGTAGGCTCAAGTGGATCAATAATTTATACAGATATATCTCATTCATTCTGATGGTATAAAGATACATACTAAGAAGCTGCTGCAGCGACGGAACAAAGCCAGAGAGACATTATTTATAAAGAAAGCGAGAAAAAGAAACCCATTTATCTATGTGAGCAAAAACATTACGTAATAATGACCTAATGGCTTATTAATTTTATTTTTCAATTGTTTTAACAAATACTGCGATGAGATAAATAAACTCTTTATGAATCTCAATAAGGTTGCTCTGGCGAATGTTAAGCTCACATTTAAAACTTTCAGACTGATTTTAAAATAGAATGATATATTACATAGCAATATGATACAAATCATTTGAAAAGATTCATGCAACAAAGAAGTTTACATTAACTAGCCTAACTAGATCCCTCAAATATTTTATTACTGAATTTCAGTATAAAATTACTTTCTAAAAGAGGGGAATCAAAGACATTTAGGGACCGTACGCTAAGAGGGTTGTTAACACAGCCTTATGCTGTTAATCATTACCTGGGGAAAATTATATAGTGTTTTATTCACTAATCCTATGACACTTTTATTAACTCACAATCCCTGTGCTAACAGTGGTGCATTAAACAAGTTATAATTAAGAGGGCAGCAAATATTAAAAACTCCTACTTTAAAATTCTTCAATCTTGTTAAAGGGAATCCTCTAACACACAAGTTCCTCTAAAGGAAAGCAGTACAGAAACAGTGTGGTTACAATGTAAATGAATAATCGATAGCTTAGATGGCTTAAATAAGATTTCCATAAGTTCCTATTGTCTTGTCCTTAAGAATGAAGGGAATTTGTGATCTAAAAACATGATAAAAATCCCTCCTAGCAACTTTAATTATAAAGTGACTGTTTCTTGACAGACCTGAAAATTTATTTGAGGATAAGGTGCATTAGAAGTTGGTCCCTTGCCCATTTTACCTCTTTCAGTTCAAGGCCGGACGTGTGTCTGGCTTGGACACATGAACCGATTGCATTCAGATTTGGTTTAGGAAGACTGTGCGTAAAATTAATTAGGGCAATAGATCCAATGAGAAGGAGGATAGCAATTAGAAGTAATACTCAGGTACCCTATTTTTCTCCACAAGGAGAAATTATCTTTTCCCTTCTTTTCCGAGGAAACCCCTTGGGAAATAGGGCAGATGATAAAAGTCTGAAAGAAAATAAAAGTGCACGTATAACAGAAAAAGAGAGTGCGAGCAAGAGAGGCTAATGCTGTGGTCTCTACCTAAAGTCCTAAGCCTTTTTATGCGATACTCTGGGGCTGCCTGCTGTAACCAGTTAACATTTCTGGCCTTGTGAGAAAATGTAACTAGTCCCTTAAAAGTAGAGAGAGGAAGGAGAAATAATGGAGTGCCCCATTTCTGACAGACAAGAGGGAGAGGAGAGAAATGTTCCCACACTGATCTCATTAGGATGACGAGAATAATGAGTGTGAATCTTATGTATGAATCTCATAGTAGATAGAGGAGGGCATAAATGGACCCCACATTCGCCTTTTTATGATGCCTGATATACTACATTTATTCTCAGCTCCATCTGATACTACTGTTGGGGGTATCTGTTACAATATTACAGCTTTAACTTCAAGTTTTGCTGCTGAAGTCATCTGAGTCAGTCATTCAACACAGCTTTATTGAGTGTGCATGAAAACGGGGAAGATCTGTTAATGGCAACTGAAATGCATCTCAAGCAGAACAGCCTGAATTTATTTCCTGTCACTGGTTCTAGTAATGGATTAAAAATACTGACAAATGGCATTCTTCAGTTTACAATCTATTTTATTTCCTAGTTCCTTAAACTTAGGTTAAACATTCTAGTCAATTAGAAATAGAACCCAGGTATTATTAAATATGTCTCCAGTATATTTTTGGAGGAAGAGTCATGCATTTTCAGCAAACACTGATGGGACATTTTTCTTTGTGATTTATCTCTCTTTTTTAGGTCCAACACAGAATATTTTCAGATAACGATTTTAAGTTAAATCATTTTGCAAGATTGATACAAATTATGAAAGGCTACATAGCTCTCAGAAACAAAAACCTGTGTTGCTGTGGTCATGTACGTTATTCAAGCCTAAAGGATCCACCGGCCCTTCTATCTAAGGACTTCAAAGCATTTCATATACATGATTTAATTTAGCTCTCTTCACTCCAGTAACTCTAAAAGCAATAAATTGGTGCACCAAGTTTATAGCAAACTACACCTCACATAATTTATATGGTGAAGTGGCAACACCCTACAAATTCTAATATTATCTCAAAATATGCCTAAATTACTATTATTTCAGTACATCCATCACTTTGTAAAGGGATATACTATTCTATTGCTTAATTATATGCTAGAAAAATTTTAATCTATATAATTTTAAAGGAAATTTAGGATGAGAGCAACACAATGAAGCTGGATCACCAGTTTTTCTAAATAATTCAGTACACATACATATACTTTTTTCCTGGCATTTATTTAGTCTAATGGAAATTTAGGCCATGGACAGGTTCATCTTAGCTACCATTAAATCAATATGGATCAATATAGATGGTTTAAACTGTTTAAGCAACTCAGTGAAAATATATGTTTGAAACCTGGGAAATATATTCTTAATGCGTCTACATTTACTTTTGGGAGTAATTTACACTACTAGGAGGCCAAATGACATTTCTTTACTTGTCTAAAATGTACCTCGCTTAAACACACGGTGAGCTCTTTAAGAGTTCTTTCCTCCTATACACACATCTCTGCACAGTGCTTTTGGGAGCTATAGTGTGATGTGATCTCCACTGATAGAAAAGTTCATCAAAACATAAAGTACGCACTTATTACTGAAACTGGAGGAATAATACTAAGCAGAGTGAGCACAGATTTACTATTTTGAGTTGGGGATTCCAGTCCTCCCAGATCAACACATTCCTTAACAGGAAATACCAAGGATTGGGAGTCCAATTTTACACTCTTAGAACTCAACAGGACAATGTCAGATGCTTGGTTTTCCTTAATTAAGGACAATTTGACATAAACTTCAGGATATAGAACTAGATGTCTCTCCCTGTCTTTCTGTCTCTGTCTCTCTGTTTTTCTGTCCCTGTCTCTCTCCTTCTCTCTTTGTCCTTATCGTCTCAATGCTGCTGTCTTTGAAGCATCCATTATCGGCAATTGGGGGAGAAGGAGAGTTAGTGTTTCAATGAGTCCATTTACCTTTTAGCACTTTAATTTCCGCTACTGTAAAATGATCTTTAAGCTGCCTTCCAGCTGTACAGTCTATGACTTCATCCACACCCTTAAAGCCCATACAATCTCCACCTTTGTGGGCCCCTTGCCTTTGCCACGAGGAAGGTGCCCTATCCTGAAGCTGAGGTTGGGATAGATGTGTTCCTGGCATCCTGAGCACCAAGCCATGACTGCACTGAATCTGTTTCCTACATGTGATGTTTCCATTCCACAGCTAGTAGTCTGTGAAGGGACTGATAGGTTTTGTGAGTGGTTCTATGACTTTGACACTATGGGGAGATGTGTTCCAAGGTCTAAGCAACTGACTTACAGAACAAACTTTTACATCTTGTTTGGAAGTTGGGAGCCTATATGAAAAATACATAGTTTTAACTATACATCAACTAAGATTTGGGACTTAGAAATAAAACTGTGGTAGGAGGCTCATTCTGAGAATTTAAAAAATGAAGGAAATGGTGCACTTGCACAGACAGGCTAGTAGAACCTAGGTTAAAGTTCTCTCTCATAAATCCCAGCCCCCTGGTTGAGGGATGCCATAGGCTTTTGCACTGGAAGAACCAAACTCTATTTTAAATAATTTAAACAAAACCAGATAAGTTTTCAATTTTGCTGCCTAACTAGAAAAAGTGAACTCAGCATCTGAACTTCTATATTTATGAATTAATTTTCTGAGTAGCAGCCATCACTTTATTAATATTGCTTCAAAATGTAACACCTCTTTAATACAACCTCAATGTATTAATTTGTGGGTAATTAGTGGACTAATTTTAACCTTGGTAATCTATTATTTTAAATTAAATCCAAAAGATTTCTCTAATTGACTAAGGGAAATAATATTTAATTCACCAACATTTTGTGACAAAACTGGATGCTATATTCTGATTTCGAACATGTAAACATTGCCTGCAATCTGCTTGGCAGGAATTGTTTGGAATGCTAACTATGGGAAATGCAGTAGACTTATTTATATATAGCTAAGTGGGATATAAAACATCGTAATTTTATATATTATTGATAAACTGCAATAGTAAAAGTTTTTTGATTCCTACGGGGAACTGGGGAACTTGCCATGCAGAATAGCCAGTAGAACAGGTACCTTCACTGTTTTAAATGACTTTCCTATTCCACAACCTTTTTTCCTGCCCTTCCAATGAAGATCTAATAGGTAATCGAGCCTAATGAAGTATGCTTTTATATCTCTGACATAATGATATTCATTTAAGAATATAAAGATTGTGTATTAGTAATAAATACAGTGCAATGGATGGACAAAAGCCATCAAACCCTCATAATGAGAGAGGTTATATTACTTAGGCCAGAATTAATGTTCACCCCCACTTCTCCATTTCAGTGAAGCACTACAATGCACCCTTGGAACTGGTGTAGAGAAGAATACTCTCATATAGGTTTTCATAAAGGGAAGATTCAATTTTTCAATCTTTTTCAAAGCCAAGCAAAAATCTTTCCTTTAACTGGACTCCAATATAGTCAATAATTTTGTACAGAGATCACAAATTCTCTTTCTCCAGACTGGTTGTCTATGGGAATAACTTGCATTGTGTACAAAACTACAGAAAATCCAGACTAGACTTTACCACCAAGAGCATGAAAGTAAACATAGTTAAACTCACATTAAACCTCATTTAGAACACGCATTCTCAACAGGAGCAATATGGCATCCAAGGGGGCAAAAATTGGTTCTTGGGGGAGAACAAAACAATCTTAGATATTACACTGATTTGTGGCCCTTCAAAGCTCAACACTCCCTGACAAAATCTTATTCCTTTGTATTTAATTTCTCTCATTAAATTAAATGAAATTTTTCTCCTTAGAGGGGTGTATATGAAAAAAACGTTGAGCAACGCTGATTTAATATAAAATAAAGGCCAAGTTTTGTCTCTAAAATCTTTTAGTCCATCTTTAAAATCAGGGTTGACTTTCATTTTTATCCAGATATCTGTTTACACTTTGATAAAACACTTTGATAATTTCCATCATTCCTTGCTTCTTAGCTTGGCTCTTCATGAATTCCCTTCGAGCCAGTAGCTGATGACTGGTGTAAACACAAGAAATGGTCACTCTTTCGTCTTCACTCTGTTACTGATCTCTAATGTTACTGCTTGCTGAGTGTTGGACCTCTGTCATCATAGCAAAGTAGAAGATGCAACGTGGAGTCGTAACTCACAAACCTACCGTGGCAAGACTGACTACTGTGTCCATATCCAGTTCTGACTATAATGTTAAAATGTGGTAAGATGGCAAGAGAATGGGCAATGGAAAACAGGGACAAGTTCCTTAACAACGTTTCAGATTGGCTTCTCACTTGGTAATATAACTTTAATACATTCATAATTCTAAGGTATCTCTTCATAACTGGTCAAAATAGAAAAAAGGGACAACAGAAAGCATTGTACTCCTATTTCTTAATATTAACCTGAAACAAAGGGGCTGGAAAACATGTAGAGAGTGAAGTCACTGACCAAAGTATATTAATGACTGCATTTCTGTTGTAATTTACAATCTTTCAGAAGAGTTATTACTCTTACTTTACAGAATTTTTCTAAAACAAATTCTATAATTATCTCACTTAAACTTTTTCCTTTGCAAAATACTTTACACAATAACATTTTGCAATGGAATATGGCCTGCTATTTATATTGAAACTGTCCCTAACATGTGCCTAGCAATTTCTATTGAAGCTGGAAGGTAGAAAACTCTTCAGAGGACAAGAACATTGGAATCTGAAGACAGACAGTGAGACATCTCTGATTTCATTACTTTATAATTTTTAATCCTTTGTCAAGTCAGTTGTAAAATCTGGACCATGCAATGTATTTTTTTAAGCCATATTTTTTAAGGTTTTTGAGGCTGAAACTACCTGATAAGTAATGCAAGGAGGCTGCCTGAGGTGAAATGGGACAGCAGCCAGACAGCCAGAAGGAGATCATACTGAGGCATTGGTGTCCCCCACCACCCCAACTTTCACTGCACATACCATTAAGGTTCATGAGAAGGCTAATTCCTAGATGCAATATGGTCTTACAGCTAAGTTGGTGACATTTGTGATTTATGTTTGTTTATAATATAGCATAATAGCACTATGCCTGAGAAAAACTGAAATAATTTTATTTTCCCCAAATCACCCACAGAAGAAAATGTCCCTAGATTACAGCATTCTACTACTTCCCACTTTAGAGGACAAAGGAGAGAGAGTAGAGATAATAGAAAATGTGTGTGTGGTGTGCTGTAAGAATTCGATTCTTCTTATTGTAAACATAAAATTTTAAAGGAATAAGCTTTTCAGGGAGTAGTAGACTCTGTGGCTCCCTCCAAAGAGTAGGAGGCCCTTTTGCTGACACCTATTGAAATAAACAAAAAAAGGGCATGGGCACCATTTAAAGAAAACAAGCGCTGATTTGAGGAAGTGTTGCTTTTGTATGTATAACAGCTATAAAAACAAAACAAAAATCACTATACACTTAAATAGGCCTACCAGCTGAACTAGAACACCACTCTTCAGGAGGGATCAGAGAAATCTAGTCAAAATGCTTTGCTCCATTAATATCTGATTTGCCACATTTCCTAAGATTCAGGGTTGATTTTAGCTAATCATGATCAATTCTAAAACTCAACTCACTTCTAAATTGCGGTCTTTGATGCAAATGCAAGAATTTCTATGCAACGTTTAGTGAAAGGCACCACTTTAGAAAATCTAATTTTTCATAGGCCAATGTTTGAAAAATTTTTTCTTCCTTGGAATTCAGATAAATTTGGGGGAAAAAAAAGTGTATATTTTGAGTATCAACTTAAACTGCCAGCATGTCCAAATGAATTGGACATGCAACCTATTTACTGAAAAGAAAATTGTGGTACTAGAATCTTCTAAATGTCAGTATTCTTTGACTTTGTAAAAGGAATTTTAGGCAACTTTGGAGGTATACAATATCTAAATCAATGAAATTTTATATAGGCTTTCTTCTTTCCTCACATATTTGTGAAGGAAATGTTTAATGTATTTAAAATTTGTATAAATTAAATTGGATGTATTGTTTAGTAAACTTAGAAAGTGTTTATGTCAGAGGAAAGCATAAATGAAGAAGAGTGTGCAAAAGGGCTTGGAAGTTTAGATTTACATAATTTTAGGAAAATTCAAGAATACAAGGATAGGACCATTAGTTATAGATCATTTTGCTTTAGTACTTGTTTCTTTGATTTTTGGGAGACTTCTGTTTTACTGTTGTGGGGACAGTAACAAAAATTACATCTGGAGCATTTCCAATTTTTCTGCTAGCACTAAAAAAATATCTGTAACAAGAACAACAAAAAAAGCTTCTATAAAAACCATTTGAAAATTGCCATAGACTTGAAACATAATTTTGTTGGTGTGGTACTACTGATGTCTCTTAAAGTTTTAAAATAGAAATTTCTGTTGGAAATTTAAAGTTACCTTCCATATGTCCAGATCAACCACCCTACACTGTTCAGTGAGATGAATGCTAAGACTTGAACTACAGGTGACGTAGACATGCCTTTGTTTTCACATCGATATTTCATCTTAAGCAATGCTCCCTTTTTAGTCCTTGAACATGAAGGCCACTTAAAATGTCCTTATTGTTTGTAATAACTTTTAGAAAAATCCACATGCTGTTTAATAGCAGCAGGCTTTCCACACAAGAAGTCCTTGATAAGGTATCCTATTGTCTTCAGATCGTTGTATTGTATCCCACTCCCTCTGCAAGTTCAGTTCCTCCTCCTTTGCTTGTGCTTCCTCCATTTTTTTTAATCATTTGGCTACACAGAGCTGCGTCATGTCATTCTCTGCATACATCATCTCTGTTTTTTCTCTTTTCCTGCATAATGGCCCAGCTTTTCTGAGAGTAGCTGCTGTCCCGAGTGGGATCCTTTACTAAAATGGGGATTGAATGAAGGTGGAGCACAAATTATCTGGAAGCAAAGGAAAACCGGGCATTGGAAAAGGACCCAGAAAGGAACGAGTAATGAATCAGAGTGGCCTCCACGAATTGCTGTAGGGGGAATTCTCAGTTTTGACACAAAAGGAACGCGTGGATACCAAGGAAAACCAAGGCGGAGACTCTCAGTAGGAAACCTGCCTCAGAGGCTGGTCAGTACAGAAGGCTGAAGGCAGTAGCCCTTGCAGATATGAACAGAAACAAACGTATTTTATAAGTAACAGCTAAGCATTCGAACACGCCGTTTTGGAACACAAGGTACTTTGAGGAGTTGACATCCCTTCATAATTCATGTTCATTTTTCCTCTAAGTAAAATATGTGTCTCCCTGTAGTTATTCTGTTAGGAATTGTACTTTAAAGGCAAGAGGACATTTTTGATAATGTACATCTTAAACTTTTCATTAAACTACCAAATTTAAATTCTACCTTTTTGTGCACTCTGACATTTTTGTCTGGCATTTTCATTAATTTTGCGACATACATAAATGTAGCTGAAATGTTAACTGATCAATACTTTGTCTCTCTCATGTAGCACTAGCGCTCCGTTCCCTAAGGACCACACAGCAGAACAGAAATTAAATGTGTAAAATATCAAATGTTAATGTTAAACACAGCAGCACTTACTGTACAACGACAGAAAAGGCTAAAACAATTCCAAATGGACAGATGGTACCACAAATTATCTACAATCACATTTAAAGATTAAAGTTTGTCCTGTAAAATAATTCTTTGACGCACACTGAAGTGTGTCCTTTTACCGATAGCTCAGTTGTCCAATTATTTTTGTGCTCATTACAGTGAGAAATGACAGTACTGAGAAGAAAGAGAGAATGTGCACTCCTTTTTTCCCCGTGTTGCGCCCACTGACATCCACAAGAACACAAATGTCTGGTCAAGAGCCTGATGAAAATTAGGCCCAATTTATGAGACATTTCCACATCTCCAATAGATGATTCCAAAAGACAAACAGTGCCTCCCGCACCACATACGTCTGTGTTCACTCTTAAGCATACAGTATTCATAGTAAAATTTAAAAACCTAATTCACAGCACACAAAAACAAGGACATGTCCAGGAACGTGTTTGCTTATATTTTATCTACCACCTTCCAGGCCGAGTTCAGCTTCTAATTTCATCAGCTGCCTTTGAATCTTCCCCACAGCACGTAGGTCGAGTGCCCAAGAGGCCAGAGCAGCCCCGACCCTGTGTTTCTTATGCTCTCCACTTTACTTGACATTGGGACAAAAAATTACTGTTTTTCCATTTTGATTTCATTATTCTACACTTAATTTTTGGGTAGTAAATTAGAAAAGAAAAATAAAACGGAATAGAAAATGGCACTTAAACATTATAAAGTTTACTGATCGGGACCTAAAACCAAGCCCCATAATGGTACAAATGCATGTGCTCCATGAGGCAGCTGCATTTATGAAAAAGTGGGCCAAGTGGAACCAATATTATAATAATAGACCCGTGATCCATCAACAGGGAATGATGGGAACAATATGTTTGTAACAATGGGTGCTGCTCATTCTCTGATCCTAATGGAAAGCAGCTCTTTTCGGTAAACTGGCCTAAAAAGGCTCTGAGATGCAATGAGATCTTTGAAACATTTCATTTTTAAATACTCAGATCACTTAATATCTACAAGATGAATAAAAATCCCACAGCAGTTTTTTTTTCTGAATTGTTATATTAAGATTATAGGCATGTATTTTAAAAATTCTCTTAGAAAGCAAATAATACCTGCTGTGTGGCTTTGGCCAAGTCACTTAACTTTTCTGTGCCTCAGTTTCTTCCTCTGTATATTGGGAAAAATAATAGTATCTACCTCATAATAAGGTTGTTGGGAATATTAAATTCATTAATGCATGAAAAGCACTTCCATGCATTAGTGCTTAAAAAACAGTTCCCTGGCACACAAATGCTTAATAAACATTAGTTGTTGTTATTATTATATAAGGATCTTTTTGTATCAGAATTTAATCTAAGGTTAAAATAGATGATTGATAGAAGATTATGAAGTAGTTTAGAATTTAAATGGAAGGTCTCGGGGAAATTGCTACAAGAGCATCAAGCTATGTCCATCATCATTTAATAACTAGCTTTATTAGAGCAAACCCTTATTTATCTGGCATCATTGAACAAAGAGTTTCTCCAGGAAAGAAAAATTTTCAGATTGATCGACTGGTTCATTGGTTGGTCGAGTGATGTAGACAGCCATTTATACTGGGAACTGACTGAGTGCTACATACTCGTAGGTGATGCTGGGGTACCAGGGTGAAAAGGCGGGGTTCCCACTCACGGAACTTGCAGGTCAGGTCTAGATAAGTGAAATTTGGTTTTGTTATTTGCTGTTTTCATCACATTCAGCAGAATGTAATTCAGTGCCTTTTTTTAAAATGAAATCGTTAATATTATTGTTTCTTTTCAAAAGTACTCTGAATGTGTGTTCACAATGTAGTTTGTGGCCTCTTTTTTCACCATCAGTGTCTGCAGTCCCTTTTCCTACCCTTATTGTGCCCTCCCCCACTTTTCTGCAAGCATCTTGCATTCAGCTTGTGTTTCATAGGACCCAGTCTGTTAGAAACTGACCACCAGCTAAGAGAGATATTACATTTCTTCCCCAGTGAACTTTGCCTCCCTTACGGTGAAATCACTCAAGTATTATCATGTACATGTACCTAAGTTTCTCAGAATTTCAGTGCCTGATTTTTTTTAATCAGAAGGAAATTGTGAAAAAATCTGCCATCTTGAATTCATTTTATATGAGTGACCTCTAGAAGCCAGATGAAGTTTATGAAGACTTACAGAACACATTGTAATGATAAAGCATCCAAAATGAATGTTCCTGAACAAACAACAGAATTATATAGATTTCTCTGTTTTCAAATTTCACAAACAGCTGTGGGGAATGACTGGGGAAGGAGTGAGTCAAAGATGGCAGCACTTTTTCGGCAGAATATTATTGTGTCTGTTATAAGGACCCACGGAATCTGGAAGTAATGGCATAAAATAAACAATATCATTTTTTTTCCTCATTAATGTCAAAGCGCCTCTATGATAATGAAAAATCATAAAATTTGCTTAACACTACCCTGATGTATTTCTTATGTGAAATAGCTAAATAAAAGAATATTGAAAGAGGCAGATTTTCTTTTCTAAAACTTAATGATGATGATAATCGCTTTCTTTAAAGAGACAACAACATGTCTATGGGAAGCAGGCTGCCTAACTTTCTGGTAACTTAGAACACAAAGGGACATACACACTCTTTGTTCCATGTGCTCAGACATTAATGAAAGTCTCATACAAGGCCTGAGAGGAGGACAGAGCTCAAAGTACTAAACAGATGTGCATACCCTCATTTGAATGGTAATACTAAAATGTTGATTTGTTACTATAATTAAGGCTCTTCTTGTAAGTCCCCATAATAAAGTCATATTCTGCTAAACTGGTAAGTATGAGGGAGCATAAGGTAGTCATATTCTAACAAATAGGACAATAAAATAAAGGATTTCAAAAGAAGGACTCCACTTAAACTTCAAACCGAAATCCTGAATAAGCAAAAATAATGTGAGAGCAGAAAATCCCAGTTAAAGCTCAAAGTATTCTTTCGGATTTTCTAGCTTTGCAAGTTGGTCTCATCAGCAGTTTTTAAGTAACCAAAGTAAAAGGCTACAAGATGAACATTGTTAGAGGACTATTTGGATCTATCAGATTCTCACTTGTGCCTTTTTAAAAACTGGAAATCTCAGAAATAATAAAACGATTCTCAAATAGGTCACGTCCACTTCCAACTGATTCAGTATTAAAGTCGTAACAACTAGCATTCTACTGCCAATGATTTTCATGGTTTGAAAAAGTATCTGTAGAACAAATACAATTAAAATGAGGATGGTCAAGATTATTAATATTTTTACCACTAAGGACTTTTCTTGGCTCTGCTATCGGGATTGGGAATTATGCAATATGTAAAATTTACTTTTTAACTGTCACAGAGAAAATGATACATTGGCGGAGTTGTCTTGCGTTCCGGAAATCTGAGGCAGGGGGAAGTATTCTTGGACTCAGACCTTGAACAATCCATCAGCTTCCTGCCCACGGCAAATCTGTCCAGTCAAGTCTTAAAATAGGAGTTTTAAAATGGCCACATCAACATAACTGTTACTATAGCCACAGAAACATGCAGCTATGATTACTGAATTTAATGAATAACAATGTAAATAATACAGTACGATCATACCACAAAGGCAGCCAGGCTTCTTGGGGGTGAATCCCAATCGAAGCAACTATTAACGTAGTATGCAGCATTTACGAGCACCATGACACAACGCTTCATTCTGATAAAGTTTCTTAGTAGCAGCTGTAAAGAAGAGGAAAATATTATTAGAATTTGCAAGACTAAAACCCATCAGATTTGCTACAAAATTCATCAAGCCTAGTGTGATTTAAAAAGGATTCAGAAAGTTAATAAAATTGTAAGAATATACCAAGCAATTTGGCTCACAAATTAGAGAAAAAGAAATATTGTTGGAGAAAGTGGAAAGAACGGGATTATAAGAGCAGTTTCTTAGCTAAATGTATTTTCTTAAATAATATTATCACATAGATTGGGCTACTTTTGTTCAAAAGAAAAAATCTTCAGCAGATTAAAAACATTTTTTGCTACTTACATACTGCAAACCTTAAATATATTTTATAACTCTTAAATCTTATGGTTTTAAGATTCTTTAAATGCTTTAATTTCAAGGTAAAATGGATAATTTGGAATGTTTTTATTTAGGACCTTAGAGAAAAACCGGGCAAGTATTGCTTTATTATAGAAAACAATTTTTTTCACCATTTTAGTAGAAGTCTCCCTTTCTTACTATCATATTCTCATTCTCTCTCTCTCTTTCCCTCTCCCTCTCTCTCTTTCCCACCATAAATTTAACCTATATTTTCTCATTACTTTTTCATAATTTTGGAGTTAGGAAAAAATTTATAGTAACCAAGTGCTTTACAAAATCTTTTACTCAAAAAGTTATATGAGAATGGATATAATTTAAATTTAAAATTTAAAACTAAGACATGTCTACAGCTACAAAAAGAATAGCCCATACACTAGATGATGGCTCAATAAATTACCTATAGCTATGTTAATAATTAGAATAACATATTTGCAGGTTTATATTTTGCTACTTCCAAATATACTTCAATGCTGATCTGGTATTTTAAAGAGGTAGCTATGTAAAGTTTACAGAGGTCCTATGGAAAAAATAGATGTATATGTATAAATATGGATGCATGTACATGCATACCAGTTTTAACAAATTGTTAAAATTGAAATTCCTTTCAGGCAAAGTTAAAAGTCTCTCTATTTATTTTCCTTCTTGGTCCCGGATCACTTTCCTTTAAGAGCTACTTTATTATTTTTATCTATAACTGTAGAAAAATGTAATCTGTATTTCTATTTAGATAGATATTGCATTGGTAACTCATGTACTGTCTTTAAACAACCAAAGAGCCCACTGTTTATGGTGAACTGATTCGATTAAAAACAAAAATATTTTTAGTCTTCTAATAGCACAAAATTATTAAACATTTTAACACACACACACGAGTTCTGTAAACTTTATAGCCACAACAAATACATTTTATTTCAGTTGTGTTAATTGGCAGTAAACATTTTTTAAGGGGAAATTTACTACTCTTTCTTAACTTGATATTAAACCTAATTTAAAACTATGAGTCTAATTATAAGATAGCAAGCCTAATTTACAATTCCTTCACGATAGAAAAATCAGATTTTCTACTTTCTTAGCCAAAAATGCCAATAAAAGTTCACTTCTAAAAGATCATCGTCAAAATCTAATTAACAGGAAGGTTTCCCTTAAAAGATGGAGCCCCCTCTCTGTGGATTAGAGGGAAGAGCTTTCTGCTGGGCTCGCTTTCCACACACCTGCATCATACCTGTGGGTGGTCTGGACGTATAGTTGAACCTCAGCTTTTGGTGTTCTCATTTACACATTCCATGGCAATCAAATTGTATTTTATGTTCAAAATGAGCATTCTTTTGCTAACGCATGAATACATATCCATTCTATGCAGCGCCTACAGTATCCCCTTTCCTTTCTGACCTCCCCCATCCAACTTATTAGTTGGGTATTGTCCTTGTTTGATCTTTTAAGGAAAGGAAGGGAAGAGAGAAAAAGAAGGAAAAAAAGAAAGAGCCATTTCACATAAGTAGATGATCAGAAATTCCATAGCCTTCCCCCCTCCATACCTCCAAAGTTTATTTGAATTTACTTAGATGTTTTACAGATATAATCAGGTCTTCCCGGAGGGATTAATCTTTCCTTGCTTTTTACCTGTTTAGAGAGTCTGTTTTCCTCTTCAATGTACTTCTGTTCTTTGGGTATTAATGTTCGTAAGCTGGCTTTCACCTATACATCAACATATGTGTCTGTTATGGATTAATATATTACAAATGTTTACAAGTTTTTCACGCAGTTCAATTTGCAATCATTTCTAAAGTTTCAAAGTCCTGGCTGCTGTGCTCATAAAATATAAATGTATACAGTTGCACATGCATGCGCTTCCCTTCCTTACACCGGCAGGCAGCGGCCGCAGCACAGCCGCACGGCAGCCGCCAACTATAACAGAAAGTGTGGGTGTGCCAGGCAGTGGCAGAAGCGTATTCTCCAGGATACATCAAGGTTTAGAGAAAATGAGGAATGACAGAAATTCTCTACAAATCAGGAACAAAAGCTTTCATGAAACTGAACTCTTTAGCAGTACAAAAAAGCCAAAGTTAAGACTTACAGCATTAAAAATCACATCTATTTCAAGATAGATGACCCCCTTTGTTGGCCCTGTCAGCTGCTTGTTTTTCAAGACGTAGGCTTTCTGTTCACCATTTTGAATCTGCGGGAAAAGGACATGACAGCCGTCTGTCTCGCGGTCTCCACTGAATACACTCCCTTGGTGACCTTTGACCCCCAGCTGCTGAAACTGACAGAGAACCCAAAACAACTGTGGCAATTCTGACAAGTACCTGTTCATTACCAGGATCAAGTCTGTCAGGAAAAATTAACTATCATGGGATTCAACATGGCCGTGAATTGAGTATGTTAAAATTTTTAGTGTTCTTATTACAGACCTTGGTTGAGAAATGACAGATATAGAGCTGAGGGTTTTTTTTCTTCCTTGAGCAAAAGCAACACAGAGCAGTGTGTCAGGTGAATAAAACTTACAGACAGCAATGGTATAGCAACTTTGCCCAGAAAGTCAGCACTTCGATCCCGATCTTCATCATAAACTGTCACTTCAAGAACTGAATGGATATCTTTAATGTTGCTGCATAATAAATATATGTAAGGAAAAAAAGACTTCATCAATGGGGAACAAGAACAAAAATGCTTTTGAAAATTTAGACGGCTCCAACTGATTTGGTGTGTGTTTTTATGTATACTATTTGCATACACACATGCACAAGGTAGCTTGGTATCTGACAGAATTTCCCACAATGCACCTTAGTAGACTACAGTGATGCTTCTATTATTTGGACCTTTGAACACCATAGTAATTTCAGGTTATAATTTTTTAATGAAATATACTTTTCCATCTGGCTGGGCACAGGATAATTTGTAAAAAACAAAAAAATAAAACCATCAATAAGTGTCATGGATTCTTTTAGATTTCTCTTTCTTCTCATTATCACAATAATTCCTATCTTCCCATTAACCCCACATAAAAGACCACCAGGTTTGATAGTAGCAAGAGTCACAGTATATTTCACATAATTTTTCTTTTTTATTATAATAGGACATCTCTTTTTTGTTTATAGCTCTCACCAAAACATTGACTTATTCTGTTAGGTTTATAGTAAAAATTAACGAGTACAGAAAACAGAATGGAGAAAATGTAACATTGATAGCTATTGTACCTCCGGAGGATTTAGAAATTAAGTTGTGTTCCATTATGTTCCAAAGACAACATATGTTAACAAACAACTGTGCAAGCTCTTCACATTTTTGTTTCTAGAAAAATAAGCCCCAATTGTTGACAGCATTTATTCTTCGATCAAACTGTTTACCAAGAAAACATGAATTAGGAGAAAACAAAAAATGAATACATTCATTACTGAAAGACTGCAACCACATGTGAGAAGAGGCTTTATCAGGGCACAATCAATTAATGGCTTTGATAATAATCAAACCTATTCATTCAATTATGCATTCCAGAGAGAAACAACCTTCTTAGGAGTGCAAGTCTCCTGACCAGGCTTTCATCTCTTATAAAAATGTGGAATTCCTTAAAGATAAATTGGTCAGATAATTAAATCTGATTAGTCACTGGCTCTTAAGCAGAGACATTGTAAGAAATTAACGAGGAATTTAGCAGTTTTAAATATACAAAAAAATAAATCTATGCTAGAAAACTTTTAAGAGGTACTTCTGTTTGGAGAGTTTTCCTTTGTTCAGAGTTCGTGTCTAAAGCCCAGTTAAAAAAAAAAAAAAAATATGAACTTTTAGGAGATACTATAGTGCAGCATCGGCAGCTTTTACAGTGCATAATCGAAAAGATTTACAAAGTTTTTAAAACAAAAGAAAAATTAACTCAAAAGGTGTTTTGGTAACTAGGACAATACTTAATATTCTTATTGTGCTAAAATGCAACAAACCAAAACTAAAGCATCTGCCGGATTCGAGACTGGATTGTTTGCTGATTTGAGCAATAGAACAAACAGAGCTTTGTCCTTGGTGTCAATGCAGTTGGGGAGAATTTCAATAGAAAGTATAAAGGGAAGAAGCAGTATGGCAATTCAGTTAATGGGAGCGAAATCCTTAGTCAAATCATATAAAGTGCACAGTTTAAAACAATATCTGTGCAAACAAAGAAAAATGGCATACCCTTTCCCCAGGTTTCACTATCAGGAAGGTTATGCAATTATGAAATTCATCGCTGCTAGCAAAGGCAGGCCAGTTGCATTGAGTTGTTAATCGGTGAAGAACAAACACACACACACAATCTCAAAAATAAATCTCACTTAGCACCATTTTTGAAATGAGCTCAAGGTAATGACTACTTACAACGTGAAGACCTTATTCCACTCAGGATTGAGATTTTTGTAGACGGTGTGTGTTAACAGCCTGTCGTTGTTCAGTTCAACTACACAAAATGGGTCACTTTTACCTACGAGAGATTTGGGGGGATCATTTTTAGTATAAATAGTACCCACAGTTCACAGTGTCATGATCACGGCCACAGTTCTAAAGAGCTTTACAGAAAACAAAAAAGCAAAGTACGATTTTAAAAATTAAAAACTAAAACATCAAAATAGAATTAGATGTAACTAGATCTTGTTAACAATTGTGATTCATAGCAATTTAGAACCTGAAAAATGTAAAAGAGCAAATTATATAGCTGTTATTTCAATCTGCAAATATTTTTTTAAAAAAATAATAATACAACTGCCAATTATGAGGGAAAATGCAATGCATGTACATCCCTACCTCAGTTTTTATTTAATTCTATAATGACCATTTGAAAAGTTCAGCCCCTTTACTTTTATGCATGCATTTTCCAACTCATCTGACTCACTAGTAACTTGTAATAGAAATTTCTAAACAAGGTTATTTTGGGAAAACTGCTATATTGCAGAATTACAACATTTTGATCTGACTTTAGATTCTCTTCTGAAATATCTATAGCATCACAAGAAGGCAAATTAGACCCTCTGAGGCAGAAAAAATTCTGCCATTTGAAACTTAACTTCAACAACCAATCCGCATGTAAAAGAGCAGTATTTTTTTCTGTCCACTGAGAGTAAAGGATTTGAAAGTTATCATGTGTTTACAGCCCCTCTGCTCTGCCATTGTCAAATCTCGTCCATTTGGCAATTATATTTTGTGATGTCCTCAATATTTTTGTAATGTCATGTCCTGTATTATAAGAACGCATAAAGTCAGAGGCTCTGTGGGGGCAGCATTAATGATATTAGTGGGCCATGTAATTTGTTTGATACCTTATACAAATGACAATGAAATCAATATTTAGACAAAGCTGTCCAGAGGTCATATCTTTTAAACTACAATATTGATTTAGACTACATAAGAGGTTAATGTGCATATTATTAACTTTAATGATAAAGAATAATTGTTTTAAATGCATTGTGAATTGTAGTCAAGTAGTTTACACTTCTGTGAAAGCTTAAATATCATTGGAGATTTTCAATTAAATTTTAATAGGAAGGAATTCATTAGCTATCAGTGACAGATAAGCTATGTATTCCCACACAGCAGTGTATTTACTTTCCATATTGTAATTCTTAAAATGAGCTGTACAAACTTTGACTCACCTTTAATTTAATTTATTAATTTTATATTAAAAAAGAGATTTAATATGTGTGTGTTAGTCCAGTGGCCTCATATACCCCAGGATAATTGCATAATTTAACATTATAGTAGTCTTTTCAATTTTTGGTCTCGGGAATAATTTTCAATAAAGAATAGAGAAGTGAAAGTCTTTGAGGATCTGTATTCTTTCTTTCCCCATCTTCTTCATTCCTCTTGCCCTACTTGCTACCACCCTCGTTTAAAGCTCACACACACCATGGAAGATAGGATTCAAAAAAGAATATTTGTTCATTAATACACATTGTTATAGGCTTTATTTGCCACATCAACAACTTTGTTTTCCCCCATAGAATTCAGGTACAACCACAAAAAGTAGATTTGAACAGTTTTCAAAACCTTACTTATTCCTAAGGCTCATTTTAAATATCTTCTTTCCACTTAGATTTGTACTGGGTTCTATGGTACAAACAAAAGAACCGAGGACATAAGCTACAACCTCAAATAGTTTATGAAAGGTTTAGAGAGATAGAACATATCTACCAATAACAGGCAGAGAGAATATTAAAGCCATATTTATGACAGAATTATGATAGAGTATCTACTTCACTTTCATTTTAGACAGAACTTGAGATGAAATGATTAGCTCTGGAAATACTGACATAAAAGAAGAGTGTAACTCTCACACTCTTCCTTGGATCTCCTTTTAATTTTTCTCATACACATGTACATTCATGTTAATCTTAGCTTAGTAAAACAAAGACTATATGCAGATAACACTTTCTGGCTTTTTGTTCCCTCATTTTCATTGGCTTTACTTCAATTTCTATCCGATTTCAATAGACTTGGTTTTGCTTGCCCTCAAGTGATCAACCATGTGCAATAGATTCAGTCAAAATTGCACCACTTATCTCAGAGCAAAACAAAAGAACAAACTCCGGAAACCAATATCTGTGGGAAAAAAAATTTACTTTAAACTTCTATAAGCAGAGGATGAAAAACTACTTGATTCTTTCTCCGCGAGGGTTGTATTCAATTGCATAAGAGGTCTCCGATACTTTTAACCAACTCCACGAAAAGTCTACCAAATCATCACCTTCTTTGTTACCATATCTTTATTTACTGATAAAAGAAGATCTGAAGTCAGAGACTGGCTAAGAGAGCCTAAAGAAACAAAATCTGTTCTAATGTTTAACGTTTTTTCATATCTTGTTAAGAAACTAATTTAGTAAATCCTATGTCCATGAGGCTGTAGCTATCCATACTTTCTTACCATTTAGTTGATCATTTCTCAAGATCATTTCTAGAGAAAACCAACATCAGCCATCGATCACACTACTTACTCTCTCAGTCACTCTTTTCTAGTGGAATACAGATGTTAAAGCTCTAGAGACCAAAAACAGTTTAAGCAACTTCTGAAGCCCCTTCACAGTCATTTTGCTATTCTAAATTCCAGTGGCACGCCTTCATTGAAAAAATATGCCCATCTGCACCTATCTTATAATTTGAAATGGGTAAGGGTAAAAAATATAATTTTTAGGAGACTACCTTAGACACTGTGCAGAATGTAATGGTGCTTACATAAAAAAAAAAAAAAAGCACGTTTTGCTTAAGACTAGACCAAACTACTATTTAACATGGTTTTAATTTATATTGTTTTTTCCCAATGTGAAATTTATTATTCTTAATGTGCTTACAGTCTTATAAAAGACTGAGGTGTGGTCAGTGACATAAACTAGTCCATGTAAATTTGTCAGTTTATACTTCTCTGAAACCTTATTCTCAAGCTTGACACCTTTGATGTCCTCCCAGAGCCTGTAGGTTGAAATCCACATCGTATGGCATGGAATATAGTCTTTCAGTCTCATCTCTAATCTCAAGACTCTTTAAGTCTCTTACTTGAGCTACACAACACCTTTGACTCCTCAAATATTCCATGTACTTCCAGAGCTCTGGGCAAGGCACTGAAGTTCAGAGTGAGAGGCCAGTGGTCTGCGGGAAAGTGTCTAAACTTTGGAGGCTGAACAAGCTGGGATTGAATACTCACTCTATGACCCTGGGCCTTTTCCTTTATGCACAAAATAGTGACAGTAATGGCCCCTTGCAGAGGTAATAGTTAGAATATAACTGGCAGAATGTCTGGCATACTAGCAGAGCATCAGTAAATAATAGTTTTGAGTAATGTTTCAAACAGAAATATTTGAAACATCATAATATGTTTCAAAGTATAAATAAATCAGGAAACAACTCACATCTTGAGCTAAATCTCCTGGTCAAAAGAGTAAACATTTGTAAAATATTTTACAAAAAGTTTAGGAAATAAAGGGCAATTATAATACTTATATTATTTATATAATAATAATAATAATTATATACATTTATATAATAATAATTATATACATATAATTATATGTATATAATATAATTATAAACATTTACTGAGTTATTATTATAAGCCCAACATTATGTTTACATTCATTTGCTTAAAAAATTTTATGACTACTCCATGAGAAAGGTATTTTTACTATCCCCATTTTACAGATGAGGAAACTGAGGCTGGGAGATTATATAACTCACCAGGTCACATAGGTTGTAAGTAGTGGAGCTATTATTCAAGTCCAGGTCTATCTGACCTTCAGAGCCCTTGCTCTACCCTTATGGTCCATGCTCCCTTTAATTTTGTTGTTAGTGCTGTCCAGTTGATTCTGACTCCTAGAGATCCTCAGTTTTCATGCCAATTTTTTCAGAAGTGGGTGGCCAGGGTCCTTCTTCCTAGTTTGTTTTAGCCTGGAAGCTCCACTGAAAACTGTTCACCATGGGTGACTCTGCTAGTATTTGAAATACCAGTAGCATAGCTTTCAGCATCACAGCAATATGCAGCTGCCACAGTGTCACAACTGACAGACGGATGGTGTGGTTCCCTAATTGGAAGATGAACCTGGGGCTGCAGATGTGAGAGTGCTGAATCTTAACTAGACCACTGGGGCTGGCTGTTCCCTTTAATTAAATAATACTGTATTTAAATGTAAACCACTAGACAAGACCTTTCCCAATAACTGTGCCATATCTTAGCAGTTAGTAGGCCACACATGGGAAGATTGGATAATGTTTTATCTATAGATTCATTCATTCAACAAATATTTATTGCTTACCATGTACCAGGCAGTGTGCTATGTGTTGAGGAGACAGAAGTGCATAAAACAATAAAAAAGATCCTGACCTCGTTTACATTGAGGAAGAAGACAGACAATGAATAAGATCATTTTATAGTATTTTAGAAGGTGATAAGTAATATGGAGAAGAATAAAAATGGGAAGGGTAATGAGGAGTGTTTGTATCCATGTGCCAATTTTTTTTTTTTTTAGTCCTGAGCTAATATCTGTTGCCAATCCTCCTCTTTTTGCTGAGGAAGACTGACCCTGGGATAACATCTGTGCCCATCTTCCTCTACTTTATATAGGACACCACCACGGCATGGCTTGACAAGCAGTGTGTTGGTCCACGCCCAGGATCCGAACCTGCGAACCCCGGGCCACCACAGTGGAATGCGTGAACTTAACCACTATGCCACTGGGTCAGCCTCCGTATGTGCCATTTTTAAAAGGTCTGCCACTGAAGGTCTTACTGAGAAAGTGACATATAGGCAAAGGAATGAAGGAGGCAGAGGAGTAAGCCTTGGTTTACCTGGAGGAACAGACCATGGAAAGTCAGAGAAGTGACCTGGTGTTTCTAGGAATATCCAGGAAGCCAGTGTGACTGGAGGAATGGATTGTGCAGAGGAGAATGTTAGATAACATAGTCAGAGAGGTACAGGGTGGTGGCAGGCTTCTGTAGGATTTGGTTTTCACTCTAACTGTGAGGGGTAGCTTCTGGAGGGATTTGAGTTGAGATGTGACATGATCTGATGGCTACTATTTGGAGAATAGTTAGAGAGAGGGCAATAGAGGAAGAGTTAGGAGGCTGTTGCAATAATCTAGGTGATGGAAAGTGGTTGGATTATGGGTATATTTTGAAGGCAGGATCAAAGGGATCTGCAGATGTCAATGTTGAACAATCTATTATGCCTGATATTATTATTTGGAGATGGAAAACAATTCATTGAGCTTAGCCAAGCCAGCCATTTTTTTTCAAGGACAAGAAGCATTCAACAAAGCGCAGACTGGATATCTAGAATCTGACAAAGAGGAAAATTTAGGTAAGGAGAGAGCAGGCAATGTTACGTTTAACTTCTATTCATATTTTCCTTCTAAAAAAGTTATCTTTTTATAGTTATCAGTAATGGATGCCAACATCAGGTCTTCACATACTATGTTATTTTTGACTAATTTAGAAAGTATCCTTCTGCCACTGCATGATTCAAGGGCAATTAAAAATTAACAGCAATTTCAACCAAAATAATAGTAAATGCACAACATCAAATTCTATAAACTTACTACTAAAAAGCATACACTATAGTTTTATTTTAAAGAAGTGGTTACATACAGTTAATGTACTTATCTGGTTTGCTAAATGATGCTTTAAATGACTGGCTTTTCAGTTGCTAAATTTTGCAGCCTCGATTAGGTGCCACTTAAACAAACGAAAACAATCATAGAAATACCAGTGATGGACCTAACCATTAATTATCTCCTTAATTATTCCTTCCTTTCATCCTTTTATCATTCCAGTTAGACCCTGTGATAAGCTGCTTTGCTTGCTGAGAGTATCTGAGGAGTGGGGTTGATTACAGGATGGAATGCTGATGTCTACAGAGTGCACTACATTCTGCAAAGCTCTACATAGGGATGCAAAGCTGTCCCCCCGTAATGATTTTATTCAATACTCATGGTTAGAAGAGCAATGAATGAAAGCAGCACCCAAAATTGAGGTGTGTTTTGTTTCTGATAATTTTCAGCTGTTTAAAGAGTATAAATGTATGGGAACACAGATTATATAATCGCTTATCTCCCTCTCACTCATTCTTGTCATAAGACTAAAGCAAACCTGTGGGTACCAAGTGGCTCTTCCTTAACTTCCACCACTTTGGCTAAAAAGTGCCTATCCTCTCCTTTGCAGTGCAAGAAACTGGAGATTTTGGTTTGGACGCAAGACAGAAATTGCAGCTGTGCTGGGTGAGGACAGAGGTGGTGCTGTTGATTGCGTTAACCGCAATGACAGCTAGAAGAGAGTCAGCCTTGCTTGGGAACATGGCAATTTTCTATGTTGACAATTTTTGAGACAGAAATAGGAATACCTTTTGAAGCATTCATTACTTATTGAGTGTCTGCTCTTCTCACCCTAGAATTAGAAGTATGATTAAGACATAGTCCAGCTCTCAAGGCACGCACAATTTAGTGGGCATGATAGACATGTAAATACACAATTATAATGCAGAGTTGTAAGCACTATAATAAAAGTAAATGAAGGGTGCAATGGGAGCAATGAGAAGGAGGCATATCATTCTCCAACTCTAGAACAGGAAGGGGAAAAGGAAGCGAAGACTTTTCCCCAGGGGAGATGACCCTGGTGATCTACGGTGATTACACATCTCTATCGTTACCAGTTTCAGAAATGAAGGACAATTATATAAAAAGAAGACTTTAACAATTTATGATAAAGAATATTTGGCTTAAATCTATTTGTTTATCTCTTTAATAAAGTCCCTATAACACAAAATCGAGATATATGTTACATAACTACTATAAAATAGATACTTAAAAATATTAAGTAAGGACTGATGTATTTATCCATAATCTAGTTAAATACTAAGGACTATTTTTTTTCCTATAGATTTTTATAGGAAAAAAATCTCCCAAGGGAATGAAAATTAGAAAGAGAGTCTTTTACCCTAACTCATAAAACTAAATCTATAACAGATTTTTAATGCATACACTCTATTACCTCAATTCTTCTTACGGTGAAAAGCCATTCCTACAACAATAAAAACAAACATCAGAATTGACTCCAGTGGGCATCTTTTCTGGCAATCTTCAAAACGGCACTGAGGATTAAACGGGGTGCAGTGACTGGCTAATTCTCTCTCACTCTTAACCCTTGCTCTTTGAGGTCACAACACTGACATATTTATAAAGACCTGTGGGAAAGTCTGCAACACCCCTGCTTGCTTGCTACCTGTTTTGTGGGCAAGGGGATGACTTCAGTTTGTGCAAACTACTGGTTTGAGGATTAAAGTCACTCAAAAGACACTGAATGATATTCTTGCTCCCAGAATAGAAAGTTAATCCCGATCCACCAGTGGTGGGCTTTGTCCAGGGTCATTTTGCTGCTGAGAAGTAGCACAGTTTGCTGGATGTGATGTGTTATAAAAATGTCTGTGTGTCAGGGGGACCCACCTCTTTGTTGCCATGTCTCTGAAAACACAGAAGGCTTTCAATAGCATGGAAAGCAATTCATACCAATGGGGGCCTTTTATTTGGGGCCTACCTTGCACAAATTAAGCTCTTTGGTTTAATTTCCTCAGTTGCCACAATTTGAAATGGACACCCTTTCTCTTTTTTTAAATTATAATCAAGGTTGCCATCTGTCCTTTCTACAAACTGGAATTCTAATCATAACATATAACAATGTTATAGTTGAAGGAATTCCATAGGGTCCACCAGAACACAAAGCAATGTATGTTGGAGGCATCTTTCAATCCTCCCCTTATCACTGAAGATGGGGCTTTGACCTTAGCCTTTTTCGTCAACTGACCTAAACATATTTTAAACATCTGATTGGTAGAATTAAATTAACTGACACTCTTCACTATGCTCCCACTGGGTCTGATTCTGGGACCGAGTAATAATAATAGGGCTTCTCTTTTGTCACTAAATCATGAAGCAGGTTTCACTGCGGCAGGAAAATCGATCCTCTAGATTTGTGGCTCTCAATCCATGAGATCTAATAGACCTTTTTTTCAAATTGAGGATTTTGTAATGCCCTGCTTACTATTCTGAAATAAAACAAAACTAACCCATACATAGTTTCAAAATTTAATATAATGCCTTAATGGCATTATAAATGATGGCTCAAGAGAAAGATATTTATAATAAAACCATATGTTGATTTATTCAGCAAATATTTATGGAGTGCCTACCATGTGCCAGGCCATATGACCAAAAAAAGGATAGGTCCCTGCTGTCTTGGAGGTTACTTGCAGTGGGAAGAGAAGAGAAAGAGACCAAATATTGAATATAATTAATAAGTAGATAACATTGTCTGTTAGAGAGTGACACATGAACGGTTTGAAGAGTGTGGGGGAGGGGCACAGTGTATCAATTTAATTCAGGTGGTCAGGGTAGGCCTCATTGAGAAGGTGAGATCTGAGCAAAGAACTGAAGGAAGTGAAGGAGGAGTCAAGCGGATATCTGGAGAAAAGCATTCCAGGCAGAGGGAAGAGCTAGAGCAAAAGCCTGGTGTGCTCAGGGCCCCGACAACTGAGCAACGGGAAGAAGAGTAGACCATGTCAGAGGAGTAATGGGGAGCCACGTCGTGAAGTAGAGGCAATCCTAAGGTCCTCGGTGTTTCCTGTGTAAAATGGCAGCATTTGTAAGGCTTGAGTAAATAATATGTATTTCAGGATGCTATCTAGGCTTAGATAACCATGAAACAGATTTTAAACCTGTATCAATGTCTGTATATGGTCATGCAGGACATGGGACAATTTTCGCTGTTTAAGATTGTCTAACGCAATCAGCATCCGCAACCTCCAGCCACCAAACACCAGTAATGCTCCCCAACCATTGTGGCCACTAAATTCTCCGCCCCCAAATCTCTAAAACGCTGAAGGGTGTAACACTGCTCTCCCCTAAATTGCCCTACAGCAATAGTTCTTAAAGATTTTGATCTTAGGAACTCTTAGAAAGTATTGAGGATCTACCGCTTTTATTTATGTGGGTTATAGCAATCAAAATTTACCATTTTGGAAATTAAAAATAAGAACATGTAAAACTATTTATTTCTCATTCAAAAATAAATCCATGACACATTAACATCAGAATGATCAAATATTATGTAGCCTTTGAAAACACCCATTGTACACTCGTGAGAGAATGACAGTGAAAAAGGCCAATAACATCTTAGTATTATTATGAAAATAGTTTTGACTTCACAGATCCCCGAAAGGGTCTTGGGGATCCCCAGGGATTCCTGTGCCACTCTTTGAGAACCATGACTAAGAGCAGTGGAAAAAAAGCTCAGTGTATACATGAGTTCATTTCCCTTGGGATCTAGAACTAGATCCATCTAGTTCTAGAATTGAACCATCTTAGTATGTGCTGGGAAGCTCAAAATTTATGACAGACCAACAGGAAATAAAGCGAGACAGATAAGAAACTGGAAAAGAGAGAAAAGGGAGGCTATGGGATCTATAAAATGAGGAGAGGCTATGAAGAAATTATGCCCAAGCTTCTAAGAGTTTAGATTAATTAAGGTAAAAACATTTAAAGACCTTATTTT
Source organism: Tapirus indicus (assembly GCA_031878705.1). Lineage (NCBI taxonomy): Eukaryota > Metazoa > Chordata > Mammalia > Perissodactyla > Tapiridae > Tapirus > Tapirus indicus. The sequence goes on from CM062925.1 coordinate 19,601,155, forward strand.
CAATTAATATTTAATACAGAAACTATATGCAAGTGACTTGTTACAAGAATAGAAACACAAAAGTTGTTTGGTCTAGAATGAGTATGTATAGAAATATATTATAAACTCCTTTGTTTTTGCATCCCTCATAGATACTTTAGGACCTACAGTAGACATATATTCAATTAGACTCTCCACAGAAAAGTAGGAAGTTTCAGATAATCTTCCTTATAAGTAAATTAATTAGCTGGAGAGATCTTTTGCAGTGAAATAAAAATCTTCAGACTTAAAAAAAATTAAGTACTGTGTTAGGTGATTAATCCTTTTTATATTTCTAGGCTGTAAAACTGAAAATTGTCATCTGTCCAGCCTTTGTCTTTAGAGTAATATCTTTGTCTTTTTATTTCTCTTTTACAAAATATCTACTCGTTCAGGAGTCTGTTATTCATCTTGGCACCTACTGCAGGATCTCAGATTCTGAGGGCTGGGAAAGAAGCCTTAAAGGCCAAATTCAAAAGCTCATCTAAGGCTTGAATCCCCTCCACAACCAGGTGGCCATATAGGCTCTGCTTCAACAGTTCCAGTGACAGGGAAATCACCACCTCCACAGGAATATTCTGATCTATTTTTGGCAATTATAATTTTGGGGAAACAGTTCTTTAACATTGCACACAAAATTACATCTCTGTAGCTTTTATCTATGCTATGATTTGCCCTCTGCAGTAATTTTTAAGTTTAAATGAAATAATGGGTGTAAAGTGGGGGCACAGCATCTGTCACTTAGAGAGTATCTGATGAATGTCTGTTAGCTGCCTTCCTTCACTGGATAGTGTGGATGGCTTGCTAAGCATCTATTCTACCTACCTCCTAGTGTCTCTCCTGAACTAGAGAGGCCATAAAGGCCAAAGCGACATTTCTGGACTCTCTTGCAGCTAAGGTTGCAGGAGTGATTTAGGTTGTACCAGTCAGACGTACTTGCCAAAGACGTGACATTAAAACTCAGTTAACCGAGAGCACATGGAGTCCCTTTTCCTGCTGCTGACTGCAAGCGGTTGTCACAGTGTCTTCCCTACATGCTAATGTGGATACCTTACTTAACCTCTTCACATCTCAGTTTTCTACTTTGTAAAGTGGGGATAACAATAGTACCTAATTAGGTCGTTGTGAGATTAATTGTGCTAATACTTGTACCAAGATCAGAGCAGTGTCTGATGGGTGATAAGGGTTCAATAAATGTTAGTTGCCACTATTATTGTTAATATCATTTTCCTTGAGCTGTTTTCATGGACTTGATTTTAAAACACCAGATATCCCAATCAAGAATATATTCTGGTTAGTTTGTCAACATCCTTCTTTAAAGAGTAGCTTCCAAAACTGAATTCATACCCCATATGTCTGACAAGTCCAGAAAAGAGTATCATTCTCATCATTTTCCTTTTATTCAATGTAACAAAATTGATGTATGTATAATTCACTCTCATGGAGGTTAAACTCAATTCAAACCCTAAAGTCTTTTCTATATTTTCTACTGTTAAAGCAAGACATGACTGTTTTGTACTAAGACTTTTGATTTACACTTTTTCATGTTGATTCTGTTGAACTAAGCCTGTTATTTCAGTCTGTTGATTATATGTATAAATTATTATTTATATTATATATAATATGTATATAATAAAATTATATATATAAAGATATATAAATTGTATACATATATTGGTCTCACATAAAATGAATTAACTATTCTTTCCAGCAAGTTTGATAAGAAAGCAGTCAATTATCTCTTCCAAGTCATTAGTAAATAGGTTGAACAGGACCTGTATTCCTCTGCTTGGCATCCCCATTGACATCAATCCTTTAGTATAATCACCTTTGGGCCTGACCCTTTAGTCATTTATGAGTCTAACTCATGATTATACTATCACATAATCCAAATATCTGTGTAGTAATATTTTTCTGAAAAAGCCTAGTTAAACCCAGATCCTCTCTGAAGCATTTCTCTAATCCATTGTTTTAGAAAACATGTTGCTTATTTACCCAACTATATTGTAATGTAACAAAACATAAATAATAGTTTAACGTTAAACAATGATGCTGTCATCTGAAAACATTTCTTCAAGCACTGGGTGAAATCCTGGAGCTAGCGCTCCAAGCCAAATCAGCAATTCTCTATTTCTTTACCCAAAAGATCATTCTGTAATCTTAGTTCCACAGCACTCAATTAATTATTTTATAGTATTTCTCTTCTCCCCATTTCCCATTGATAGTGGGACCACCACTTTCTCAGCCCATAGTCCTTCACCTCTAGAGCATATAAAACCCAATTATTAATCTCTTTTGTCATCCCACCTATTCTCCCAGAGCAGTGTCTTCTAACCATGTGACCTGCATATGAATCACACATGATTTCTGTAATTCCCTGTAAGACACTAGTTCAGACTCAGGCCTCACCAGCCCTTGTGTTAAATTATTTTAATTCCTCTTTTCACAAATATTTGATATCAGCTGTTTGATTTTAGAACACTATTGCATTTCTGTAATTAGAATATGATTTAGTTTTTTAAAAAACGCAATTACTAAAAGGAAACAATTTCTATTTCTATGTGACATATGGTGACATAAAAGAATGAAGAGCAATGATTTGCTTTCTTTCCTAGTGATGCCTTTGTTTGTTTAGTCTCATTCTGAAGGAAGAGATTTATATAGTATTAAGACATTCAACATGTACCTGTGTAATACTGTTTTCTAAATAGGCATATTATAATAAGAAGAATGTCAGGTGTTGGATATTTTTGATGCATTGTAAATGGGATGAAATTTTTTCTCAAAGTATTCTATCTGCTTAATAGTCTTCTTAATTATTAGAAAGCAAATAGGGCCAACGTTAGGTTATGTAATGGAAATAAAGCATACTTTACTTGGGAAATTTTCAATACATTTTGTATAAGACTTTGGTTTTACGTTTCAAGAATTTTAAGACTATAAGAATATAAGATTATAATTTTAAGACTTTAACATAGTGAAAGTTTAAAAATTAAGAATGACATCCACACATGACCCCCTTTTGTTTGGTAAACTATTTTACCCTTGATAATTCACGAATATGAAGAAGTTCCACTATATTTTATATATAATACTTTCGACGGAACTTGAAAGAGTTTAAAGGATATATATTTTCTCTTCTTCCAATGTAGGTTTTAAATAAGGATCATAAAATCTAAGACTGCATTTGTCAGATACCATCAGTGTTATTAAATGTGATGATGGCAATTAAAGGCAATTGCTATTAAAAATTCAAACTGCTACAATTCTATCAAAAAAGCAATGTAGCTACTTCTTCCAGTAGAGCTATTGTATTCTGAGGGCCACTCAAGCAACAATTGCATACGTCTTATGCAATTTGCTTGAGCAACCCACAAAAAGTTAATTTTTTAAAAGGATAATATCTTGTCTCTATTATGTATATGTGCTTGGCATTTCTCCAACTGTATATAAAACTTTCAAAGAACAGACTCGCCTTTTTCTGTACAGCTACATTTTCATTTTCATTCTCTGAACAGACCCAGAATGTTCAGGGGAAAATACCAAGAATAATAAATCCAAATCTCTATATAAAATATACCTCATGACACACTCAAGCTGGAAATCACAGGAACCAATAAAAATGCAGGCAGCCGACTGATAATGAGGTCAGAAATACAAATAAATTTACTTTTAATGAAGACTGGAGGCACAGTAATCAAAGTGTTAAAATTCATTTCATGCAGATCTCATTTGCTTCTTAGCTGATATTTACCACGCGATTCTGTGAGAAAGTAGAGGCCTAAGATGCTCCAGATAAATGGCTCAATTAATTGTACAGAGGTAGACCTCTTTGAGCAGAGCCCGAGCTGTGAGCTCTTTATTAAAAGCACTATTCTGTAGCCCATAACCTTGTTCCTTGACTCCTCTCTGGTTTCCAATTTAAACAAGTCCCCATGCGGCCCGCTCTAAAGGGCTTTGTCTCCCTGTCATTGTTAAGAGAGCTGAGGCATCCTGGAAGTGTGAAATCAGACCTCATGAGTTGAACGGTTCCCCAGGGAACGCCGGACTGCGCAGAAGGTCAAAGTCATGGGCCGGACCATCTAAAAGTGTCTGATCGCCGGTCTGTGACACAGCAAGTTGCGGTGGGGGGGGGGGGGGCGCTAGACTGAAGAGGACTGAAATTGAACACATCTTAATTAAAGCCCACAGACAGCAAAACAAAATGTTTTCTAGGCAGCCTGTCAAATGGGGCTTAAATTTAGCTCTGCTAATGAATCTGAGCTGCTAACTGTTATTTCTTAAGATAATAAGACTCTCACGGAAGCTGATAAAAAAAAACTGTAGCATGCCTTTTTCTGCTGTTTTGTTACTTAAATATTTTCCAACAATGAAGACAGTTTTCCTAAAGAAAAACATGGGAAAAGTCTATGCAAATAAAGGGGTAGTAAACATCTCTCTTAATAACTAGTAGGTTTCCAGACTATGGGGCTGATGAGTCACTCGTCTTTATGCATAGCCTTGTTTTAGAAAAAGATACGCTCATTTAATGGGACTATTTCAGTGACAGATTATGTTAATTGTAAAATTCTCTCCCTCTCTTCATTTTTCTCTTCCTCTCCCTCTATTGTTTCCTGAAAGAGATGGTGCATTAATTTGAGAGATCAATTCACCTGGGGTGGAGTTTTATATTAGTGTACCTTTTAATACAGTGAAAAGGTAGGGCATCTTTTGAAAGGATTTCACAGTTGTCCCATATCACTGTTTCTGAAACTGAGTGGCTGGTATCCCTGGGGAGGCTGCGACCTGTTCCTAGGAAGCTCAAAAAAAAAGAAAAAAAAACAACCCAGGGGAAAATGAAGGGGAGGGGCTGAGGAGAAGAACCCTTTTCTCTCTCTTGTCTTAGAACTTGAAAGAACCAATAGGCCAGGTCTAAATACTCTGCAAAGAAAGCCTCACTCAATATAGAAGACTTTAAATGTTCTGTTGAAAGCAGAAATTAGGCCCCCTCCACGGAAAAGAATAATTAGAAGATAGAAAAGACAAATTCCCACATGAACTGTTTCCCACCACCAAAAAAAATATTGCTTTTCTCCCATTGGTCTTTCTCTGCTCACAATCTGTCCAGTTTTAAGGAACACTTGATTTAGCGGTAGAGTCTTCCCCAGTGAACACAGGGCCAGACATCTCTAGGTTTTGCTTTGATGGTGAAGAGAGGCATTAACCTTTTCACTGTTTAGCTGAAAGGTAAGTAAGTTGTACTGCGCAGTATTTTTCAGCTAACCAAACTTTTTCCCTCACGAAGAGTTTAGCTGACCAACTTTGAAAACTAGAGTACCACTTTCTCAGGCTGTGAAAGGCTGCCCACAATTTGACTGAAATTTCAATCCACTCTTGTGCCTTGTTCAACGCATGTGTATGTGTGGGAGTTGTAAATTGAGGCCTGAACCACCAGAGTTAATCTCTTTTTAAAATCTGTATTAACCTTAATGATTTGAAGTGCACTGTCCAACACTGGGCTATTGAGACTGAAGAAAAAACTACCCTCGACTATCAACAGTTTATTAGGGGCTTAACTGAAGTGACCTACTGTAGTGGTGTTCAGCTGAGCAGGGCTATGGGCTTTTTGTGGAAAGGGAAAGAATTGAGGGTTTCATTAAAAAGTAATTTGTGCTTTATACTCACTCATTCAAAGAGAGTCTCAATTGCTCTTTATCCACACAGAGTTAATACAGTATCACAATGTTTCTCAATGAATGTGTTGTAACAAAAGAAAAATTTTACATTTTGAAAGGAAAAAGTTCTTTGTAACTGCAGTAAGCTTGAAGGCTACTTAAAAGATTATAGAATCTCTTTTTCCTGTGTTCATGTTAAATGATTGAATATTGCAATTTAAAATGTTTTGCTTAAACTGTGGAAGTTTAACTTTATGTTTTGATCACTAAAAATATTTTGAAATTAGAACAAGATTGGTCAAATATAAGTTTGTCTTGTTAGACTTGCCTAGAAAAAAAAGTGTTCTGAAGCCAACCAAGCATCTTATTGTAATAGCCTCATTTGTACCAGGTCAGAAAATATTCTCTGTTTAGCACAGAGAGTTATCAGAGATTTAAAATTTCCCCTCTCCATCCATAACACTCCTAAATGGATGCTAATCTGAGTAAATAGTACTCAATTCCCTTGACTTGACTGTGATTATCTACTGATACGTATAACATATTTTTTAAAGTTCTTTGAACAAGTAGGAGGTAAAGAATACAAAGAGCTTATTTGTGCCCCAAATTTAATGATAAAGACCAGGAAGGATGAGTATACATACAAATATTTATCCTTTTCAGAAGTAAAGATTATTTTAAAAACTGGTAGTATATTCAGACATTTCTGACTTAAATATATGTTCCTCAGTTTCTGCCACCATCACAAATGTCATAAAGACCACAAAAGGTCCAAGAGTGAACAAGGTCAAAGACTGAATTATCCTCTTGCCCCTGAATAGTTCAACATCTCTCTTGTTCAATTCAGAGCACATTAAATTATAAGGTCAGTGTGGAATGAGGATTCATTAGATTTATAGCCCTAAAACTGGAAGGAAAAAAAGGAAAATCTGTTATTTAGTATTTCCCAAATTAAAGTTCATTTTATCAAATCAAAATTATGTTTCATTGAATCCCTAGGGAAAAGGCTATTGTTATTCACATTAATTTACATAGAACCATTAGCAAAGAAATATACCTGTTTTTTCCAGCTTTGAAAGAACATGTACTTAAAGTTCCATAGTGGTATATAGGCCAACTGGGTTAACACAGTTTGCATATTCATGAAGTTTTAAAAGCAATGACAGCTTCTCTCCAAGATAGACAAATATATACTGTTGCACTCAACTTGTATAATGGGCAGGTAGGTATCCAAGCTTTTGAAGTAAATGGGACCTGAATTTTTCTATAAGAAATTGTTGTGCCCACTATACATGTCCAGTGATAGTTCTTAGTACTTCGATGCCCTCTGAGATACTGATTATTTTAGGCTTTTCTCGCTATCTTGAGATGTTTTCAGCCCAACACTGGGTGCTTCCCTCCCCTACAGAAAATCCTGAAGAAAAGTGAAGGTGTCTCCCATGACTGTGAATTTCACTGCTGTGATTTTCTGAATCTGTGATCTGCTGGGAATCAGAGGCTAAGCATAACCTGTGTAGTGTAAAAGCAATACTGTGTTCCTATTCCAGTCTTTAATACCCAAAGTGAACAAAAAAAAAGCAGTTAGTCAATCACTCACATTGACTGTTGGTTCTAATAATAAATGCAACTTAACAATAATAAAAAAAAAAGAAACTATTGTGTCCAGATTAATTTGACTATAACCATACCAGAAATAAAAAAGAAAATAAATAAACTTAATATTCACTAATTGTTTAGTATAGGGAACCAAGTCAGCATATATGCAAAAAGATTACAAACTACCCTCTCTCCCACTGTGTTCAGGTATGCCTATTTTGAAAGAATATTTGACAGTTGTTATTATCTTCTTGGTTACAAATGATTTGGTAATTACCTCTTTAAAAAGACTGTTAAGCTCTCAACATTTTTATTTTTATCATACAATAAATAGTCACTTGATACTATGCAAATATTAAAATTTTTTAAATATTACCATTTTGGAGCAGAAATCTGCTATTTTAGTTTTAAGGCATGTGATCTTTTAATTTAGTTTTGATTCTGTTTAATGAATTAAAGAAGGGCACCAGCGGTCATGTAATGGATTTGCAAGCCCTTAGACGGTAGGAAAAGTACATTTCTCTCCTTCAAATAAGTCAGTTACCTTTTTAGGGTCAACTTGCTGAACATTTACAATGGTAACCATATTTCCCCAAATAATAAGTAGATACTTTCTTTCAGTAACAGTGAAATTTGCACAAAAACTAGTCAAGTCTGTCCTACTTATTATCCATCTTGAGATGGACAATTTAAGGAATGGTATAAACATCTCCCTAATCCTTATGAAAGTAAACAATAAATGAATGATCACATAGTTGCAAATTCAAAACAATGATTTAATCCTGGAAATTGATGAAATAATTACCATCAGCCAATTAAGTAATATGTCGTAGAAACAGCAATATTCAAATCAGAAAGCTTTAAGAGAGAAGACTAATTTGGGGGTTTTTACAGGGCTATTTCTTGGTTTAAAGAATTTAGAACAATCTAGATGCTTAGTTTAGATCCAGAATTATCTCTGGGATGTGCTAAGGAATTTAAACAACTAAGGAATTGGATCAGCAACCCAAACACCAGAGTTCATGCCAAGTAATTGAGGATTATGCATCTAAACTTCTCAGTGAACTATGCAACAGATTTCATGCATGTTTGAATTACAAGTGTTAATACTGTGATATCATCTGAGGGAAACTGATACTGTCTGAGAGAAGACACAGCATTACTCCAAAATGCCATAATGATGAAATCTGGAAGAAATATTCCCACGTTTGCTGAACCTTGGAGAAGGCAACAATTCAAAGTTATTTTGCTTTTTATTGTTTATTTTTAATATATTACCCTTTTTTTAAAAAGCAGAGACAGTATACAAATGAGGTGGTTGGTAAATCTTTGTAAGATCACACCCAAAACTTTATATTTACATTTACTTTGATGATCCAGTCAGATAAAATGCAGAGTTCGATCATTAAATGGTCTAGACCTTGCACACTGCTTGATCTATACATGTGACAGGAGAATTGCATCATTTCTTACCTGTGACATCAGCGACCATTAACCCTTCTGCTCTGATTACTTTCACTTGGAGAAATCCCACATCTTTCAGGTTGTGGAATATCCGCAATGGGCTCTGAAAGACCCCAACATCAGTATTAGACAAGAAAGGTCCTAAAGGGTCTCAGAGATGGTGCTGAGAAAATACTAAGTTTCATGGTTGACCTCAGGATGCTGCTTAAGTGATTCAAAGGGATAGCTGTGATTTTTCAATACAAATTACCCTTTCACCATCATGAATTCACACACACATTTATGTAGCTAATTGTTGCTATATTTAAGTAGATTTTTTGAAAGAATAAAAAATACTACATTTCTTCTCTGTAAATAATTATCAGTAGACTGTAAATAATAAATTATAGAATAGGATATGTCTGCTTTCCTCCTTGAATCTACTTTACCAAAGCACTTCAAGAAATCTTTCATCTATGAGTGTGATGGTTTAGAGACTAATGATTCTTAATATTGAATCTTAAGTTCTTGGTTACGTAACACACTTCAAACATTGGGAGTAAGAGAGTTGACATTAAATTAATTAATCATTTTTTCTACTATTTTCTTCTTGGTGAGTTTTGGAAATTGCATGTGCTAGATGAGGGTTAAATTATCAAAAGACTATTTTCTAATATTTAATTTAAAAGACTTATGTAGTTCTATAAGCCTATTAGGTAAAAGACATATATAAATCTCCTAAAATAAATCAAATATCACTAAAAATAAATTCAAAAGTGAATGAGTAACTTTTATTAAATATGTGATTTTATTTGCCATTGTAATATGTATAGAAGTAGAAGTATAGAAATTTTCAAAGAAGAATCAGATCCAAATGACAAAACCTATTTAATTTCATAAATTAATAATGGTAGTATTTTAATAAGTGTAGGACCTGAAGGAATTAAAAGAGGTCACCAGTACAATCATTCAGAACTCTAGTTAATGAGCACAAATACTTAGAGAGTAAAATGAACCTATAGAATCGTGATATGCATTTGTTTATTTATACTTTATAGCATTTTTCTTATGACAAGATCAGCATTTCTACTCAGTAAATCAAAGGTACTTCTTTTTCATAATCTTTAAAATGCTTTAAGACTAGGGAGGATAACATACTTTTGCATAATAAATTATTTATTAAAATGTTACTAGAGTAAAGAACGTTCCATTCTTGTATTAAGTAAGAATGTGAGAGTACTGACAAGCCAAAGCTTACTGCAATATTAACTTTATCAGTCCCATATGACTGATCATTGTTTGCAGTGAAGCTATGACCTTGGCGTATGGAGAGGAGAAAATGCAGATAGTTGGGTAATCTCATAACCTAACTTTTAAAAAGGAGTGTTTAGCACAAGGATTAGCTCTTAATCTTTTATTGGTTTTAAACAGTTGTTTATCACCAAAAATCTGTTTAAACTACCCAGATGACAGGGTTCAGTAAAAAGGCACTTTTCTCTCCATTTAAATTCCTGTAAATTAAGGGGTTAACAGTGGGAACTTCAGACAGCAGTATTATAATTCAGAGGTTTGTAGGTATGTAGTCTTTCGAATGTAGTCACGTCAGGTTTGGGAAGCTGCGTCTTATCTCAGAGCTTATTGAGTGTTATAAACCAGGTAAGTCTCCTATCCTAATGATGGAGAAAAGTTTTATCAGAAGGTTCCTGTCCTTTAATTTTCAGGGGCAATTTAAACCAAGTTTCATTGTGACTAAAACAAATATCATCAGTCCTCATGTTTGAGAATCATTTCATACTGGTAACCTCATTGCACAGACATATAGTTTCTGGTGCTTTAGCTCTGATGTTCTGCTTCCCATTTGGAGGGGTAATTATTGTTTGAAGGTTTCATTTCCTCGAGTCAGCTGACACTCAGTAATTTATTGCAAACTTCAACTGTTAGGCCAGTGACACATCGATTATAATAAGAACTCCAAAAACAGCAAAAAAACCCTTAAATATATCAGTTTAAAAATATAACTTTAAGTAATGCTTCATCAAGAAGTAGTCCTGCCTTGTTATTTATGGTTATTTTAGAAGGCCTCAAAACCTGGATGGCTTCTGAAGCCAGAAATTTCCATAGCAGAGGAATCTATGATTTGCTGTGAATCCTTTCAGCCCTCAATAGATGGGAAAAGATTGAAATGCTCTGGAGAGGAGTCCTCTTTATTTTTTTAATGAAAGGCTGTATAATATATTTTCTCTATGGCTGCAGCAGCTGTCAGGGAGAGCATCTCAGTTCAGCTCTATTACGGGAGAGGCAATACCCCATCCAATGGCATCGAGATGCTCTGAGGGGCCAGAGCTGATTGACAGCTTGTCACCGTGACGTCTTATTCCATCTCTGTTATGGAGAAAATTAATGTCACACCACCAGCCTTATGACTCGCTGTCATCTTAGAACCGCTCACCTTTTATCAATGCTCTAAATAACATTTCAAGCCCATCGTCTCACGGTGGACAATCCGGTCAAGGGACATTAAATCAGATGACTGTGAAATGTCATAATAAAAATGGAATGCTAACAACTTCTTCTCTAAACTAGCTCCTCTGGTTTTTAAACTGTGACAAGGGGGAGCAAGGGTTCAGCATACCCGTTCTGAAAAGGTCATACAATCGCTCTTAGTCTACTACCCATTACTACCCGCCCCCTATTGACCTCCCTGCTTTCCTCCCCCCAAAAGAAGAAAAAAGAGAAAAATGGAATTAGCCATCTTTTCAGAATGTGGTGATCAAATAATGGCTCACACAGTAATGTCTGTTTAATTTGTGGGACTTCAATGCTTCGCAATGAACAGCTGAATGACAGCAATGGAGACCCTTTTCAGGGCTATTTCATATGACAGTGGGGCAATTCATTGAATTTCCTCGCCATGACCAGTGCCAAATCAAATTCTTAAGTTTAACCTAAACTTTAAAAAATACAGATGTCCTCACAGGAAAACATGTAAATAATTCTCCAAATAACCTCTTTTATGTGTTTCTCCAAAACAAGTGATATTTCAGACATGACACAGCATTCATTCATTTCATAATCTGTGTAATAAAAAGGATACACACTGACCTAAAATATAGGTCTTTGTCCTTATATTGATACGAGTAATTTTAACACACGTGCTATGTTGCATACAGTAGCTTCTTAGCAAATATGTCTCTAGAGGGAGATACAAGCCTATGCTTGAAATTTAGGTCTAAAAGGAAAGAATATTTAAACAAAGTTCTCTTTTTAATCTATTGAGCAGAATATTATCTGAGATTTAGCTGGGACACTCACAAAATATTTTACATTGTATTGAAATAATAACTAACATTTGAAAGAAGGTGTGGAAACAAATATTCAAATTCTGAATGGAAGTGGCTGATTTAAGGAAGCCCATCCAGCAAGAAGAAAAAAAAATCAGTGATAGTTGGATTATTTCTAATTACCTAACCTGCAGTATCATTCTAATATATGGGATAGTATCAAATATTAATCCATCAAATATAGTATTATAATACCTAGGATAATTTTTATATTAATATACCAATTAATTCCTTTAAAATAGTTTTAATTCATGAGGCTCACTTCTGGTACCAGGAGACTATGGTTTGATGGGTACCAAAATGTGAAATAGTCTTCATAATTGCAATTAGATATTAGAAATGCCACACAATACCTTAGGCTCTTAGGTGGTTTAAAAATATATGCTATTTAGCCTAGCTAAGTCACCTCTATTAAACTGTTTATGATAACACCATTGGTGGAAGAGTTGTACAAGCATTAGCAGACAGCTGATTCAGTGGAGATAGCCAGAATAAATTTGCTGAAGCGCACATCCTGCTAATCTGTTTGAAGAATATTGTAGAGCATCAGTACCAGCACTTCATGTTATCTGCACAGCCTGATAAGGTACATCTTTATTAAATTCAGTTATTGAAAGGACGTCAGTTAGCAAATAGGAATATTTTAAAATCTAAAAAAAAAAATTAAGCAGTTCTTTGTTAGTCAGAGCTTGGTTGAGTATCGAGAGGAGCCTTCTAAACACCTGGCAGCACTGTACAATACAAGCTTTGTAATTTTAAGTGGAAAAGCTTTTTTCCCAGCTTCATGGGTACTGAGGCCTTCACTTTTTCGAGCTTCCATTGAGAGAACAGTGGAGTAAGAGCTCCCCTCCCTGTTGATTCAAGAAAACTACATGGTGGGAAATGCATAGTGGGAGGATGCTGAAAAATAGGTAGATTTGGTTGTGAATATTTTGGCGTGGTAAAATTTGAGAAGGGTACCTATTTTAGTGACTCACTATTCCACCCTATCACTCTACTTTGATCGAAAGGTAAGGAGGTTTCCTTTTAATTTTATTTCACATTCAATAAAAAAAAATTAAAGGAATAAAGTGAGGCTTTTCTAAGCAGTTGAAAACAAAAATTATTGCTGTGAATAACCTGTAGTTACCAAACTACTATTTAATGTAAGTGCCATTAACGCCATTTCAAACTTGGAAAGACAAAGAAATCTTAATTGCAATGACAAAGAGTCAATGAATTAATTTTAAAGTAATGTTGTATAAACTTGACTTTCCTTTATGGGAAGTTTCCCTGCATGATAATTGTGCTGCATGATAAAAATCAGTGAGGAGAATCTCAGAATCTAGAACTTGCTCTGGAAGAGACTCTAGAGGAAACCAGGCTTCTAGACATCAGTAGGTAATGCAAGTGCTTCTGCAGAGATATGCACGGCATGTGCATCTGCCCAGCTTTCTGCTTCTGCTGATTCATCTGTCAGGCAGCTCTTCAGATGTCTTCTGTCACTCCAGGTAAATGATTTACAATCTCATCTAGTCACACATGACCCCGAAGGAGGAGGGTTACATACGTACATATCTCTTTAATATTTCCTCCCGTTCTTTCTGGTCCTCCAGAGAGTTGACAGAGAGGTCAGAGATACTGACTGTGGCCGAGGCTGTCAGGGTGACCAGCAGCACCAGGTGTCCCTCACCCTCTTCCAGCTGCAATTCCAACTTGTGTGTCTGTTCCCTACTGAGGGCTGACAGGTCGACCTGGCACCTAGAAACAAATGTTTTGAATTAGCAAGTGGCTTTTTTTTCCACATCACAGTGGAAATGCAAGCTGCTCAGAGCTATGTGAAAAACAAATCAATAGAGACACTATTTGGAACACTGGAAGAATATGTGTTTCATGTCAGCTGACTTTCTTCACAAAATTCAGACCCTGATTATTTTAGTATCTAATTGCTTGTTTCCTGTAAGATATAAAAAACGTGTTCATCTAATTTGATTACTACCCATTGTCACCATATTCATAAATCATCAGGGACTTCTAATCCCTAGATGGCCTAGGTCAGTGGGGCTCTGCTTACAGAAAGACTAATGTGAGCTTTCTAGAAAGGCAAACTACTGAGAATCTGAATTTTTGTGTCACTTTTAAAACAGTGGGTGTTTTTCCCTCATTCATAAGTGTCATTAAGGAGTGAATAGAGTATGTACTATGGTGATGCCATAAGTTTTACATTTTTAAAACCATGCCAATTTATTCATAAAACACTGCATAAATCTAAATAATAAACAACAAATCCTCTAAAAACATTATAGCTCAAGTGTTATGTACCAGAGTTGTCCTAAGAGAGGTTTCATAATGTGGCAGCCCACGCTCGACAGGCCATTCTCTCAGAGCTCAACACCTCGCAAACTCTTTTCATGAAAATGTCAATTGATTGGGAAGAGAAAGATATTGTGGTGAACAGAAGGCCAATAAACTGAGAGAAAGGGGGCAGATATGAATAAAAGGCATTTAAAATAGGAAACAGCCAATTACAAAAATAAATGTGGTAACATATCATAAACAGAGTGGTCAGAAGACAGGGAAAGATTAAATTTTTGTTCCTTCTTATTCTTCAATCTTTATTGTTTATTGTTTTGCTTTTAAATTATACTCCTATGAGTAGGGCCTCAATGCTTATAGTTGGGTTCAAACATCTCTTTAGTGTGAGTGATTTTAGAAATTGGACCGAAGTCTGACATTTACCTTTTAATTTTTCCTATCAAAAATAACATGAGAGATGTCAAGACTAGAAACAACTGGGAAGAAGAGGAATAGAGATGCAAGAAATGAAAAAGAAAAGAAACACCCTTGGCAGTGACAGAAAGTCTGTGTGTGCTAAATGCTAACTACTGGGAGAGAGGAAATTAGGGTCTGTACCAACTCTGAAAATGTCTTCCTAAAGTTAGATGTATATCCAATAACCTCATTGTTTCTGCGAACGCAACATCCATTTCAAAATACTCTCATGCTGACTCCTCAAACTCTAAGGGATGAGAAAACATATCAAATGCCTTATCTAGTATTCTAATTTTAATTGGAATTAAGTTCTTGTCAGTAACACCTGGAACAAATTGAGGGAAAACAAAGCAATGGTGAAAAACAACCAGTCAAATGTATTCTCTAATAAAAAGGAAAAACATGAATATGATTTTCTATAGACCTTTCCAGCATCTGGCACAGTGCCTCGCCTGTCGTTTGTTGAATGTGAATGAATCTTTGGACCAGGTTGGGAGTACGAAACTAGAGAAATCAATGGGGTTACAATTCAGACAGTACTTTTGGTTGGACAAAGTTGGGACCAAGAAGGGTCTTTCACCCACTCTGATTGTGCATTTCTCAGTCCCGTCCATGCCTTTGTCTTTCGTGCAACACTGCCTCACTCTTAGAACGCTAAAACACACTGAACCCTCTGGAGGATTTCTTTCTATGTCTATTATCATTTTGCACTGGTCATATAAATGTTGTTCTACTCCTCATCTGCGTTAAGAGTCGTTGCATTTAATGCTTTAGAGTTGGGGAAGGTACTCTACAGATGATCTGGTCCAGGAATTGCAAACCGGCAACTTTCATCTGTAATCTGGTTCATTGGTTTGTTGTTTTTCCTTGTAGTGCTAAACAAAGTTTGAATTTAAATAATTTTAAAGACACCAAAATGTCCTCTGACTTAGATACTGTCCCTAATACTGTCTATTATTTACAACTGGCCTATTTCACTTAATTCTGTACCTGCTTCCAATAAGCATAAAGATTTGTGATCCTCGCAATCTCCTTAATTTACCAATAAGAAAACTGAGGGCTGGAGAAGTTACATGAGTTAATGGAGATAATAAGTTAGTTATTAGCAGAGCCAGGGCCTAAACTTGGGACTCTGGAATCCAAGTTCGAGGCTTTTTCCTTGATAGTCTGTCATTAAGTAGTCGTGAATCCCAGGAGGAAGTGTGTGCTGTTCGCAGTGGTTCTTAAGCTGAATAACATCTGGACTTGTTTTTGATAGAAAAAATTTTCTCAGTTTTCTAGTATGGAATTATGTTATTTTTATGCTTTTAAAATATATATAAAATAGGGAAGAAGGCTGTAAGTTATTGCTCCTAAAAGATGATAAACTAAGAAACATTTACAAATTGAATATTAAAACCCATGAAACTAATAAAATTTAAATTAACATTATAAATTTATAGGGAGGATTATGCTTTTCTGCTACAACTGAATTTTCAGGATTGGGTGTACTCGTAGAAATAGTCTCAGGTCCTGTCCTATACTTAATGTTTCAGAATTTTGACTTTAATAATTCTAATGTAGAAAATACCTATTTATACAAATATATTGGACAAGAGAATATTAATGACTTCAAGATTCCTTTTGCTAGTTGAGGTTATTCAGATCTCCTATCCATCTAGAAACTCTGCTCAGGAGCAGATGCCATTTTAAATGAAATGTTACCTGATGACTAACAAAATTTTCCTGTTAATTTGAGGATAAAGTTAGCATTATAGTATCACTGATATCTGCATTAAGTGGGTACCAAATGAAATTATTGCTGGAATTTGGTGGAGAAAAAAATCCTTTGCTACCCGTTTGTTGCTATTGAATAAATATGTAAAAAGATGGAACTCCTGCAACACAGTCTACTGCAAAGTGAATTCAGTACTAATTGCTATGGGCCAGTGCTATGGTTTGAAAGTTTGTGTGCCCCTCAAATTCATATATTGAAACCTAATGGCAAACGTGATGGTATTAAGAAGTGAGGACTTTGGGAGGGGATTAGGTCATGAGGGTGGAGCCCTCATGAATGGGATTAGTGCCCTAATAAAAAAGGTCCCAGAGAGATCCCTCATCCCTTCTGCCATGTGAGGACACAGAAAAAAAATGGCAGTCTATGAACCAGGAAACCAGACACTGAATCTGCTGGCATCTTGATCTTAGACTTCCCAGCCTCCAGAACTATGAGAAATAAATGTCTGTTGTTTCTAAGCCGCCCTGTCTATGGTATTCTGTTATAGCAGCCCGACAGATTCACTTGTATTTAGCTTGCCTGTACCATCACGTCCTGAAAAAAGGAAGGATTCACTACAGTTTGGATATAGAAGTACTAAGTGGTCATCCAGATGGTTCAGAATAGGCACAAATTGATGGTTTTATATTGTTGTCAAAATTAAAATGCAAAATTTTTAAAGTATTGAAGCAACTCCCTGAACTCCAAAAATATGTACATAGATCACAGGAAACAGAGCCCAGGGTTGGGAGTCTGGGTCTAGTCCTCCGTCTGTCATTAATTAGTCGTATGACCTTTTCCAAGACAATTTATCCTTTTGAACTCCAGTTTCCTCATCTGCATTATGAGGTAATTGAACTAGATGGACTTCAAATTCTCAAAAACCCCAAATTCCATAATTTGTTATCACTCTATCCATGTTTATATTTGTTTACATCTTCCTCTCTTTACAATTCCAGAACAAAAAACAAAGAGAACAAATTGATCTTATAGGCAATATTATTCCTCAGATGTATTGCTAACACCCACCCCCAAAAAAGTCTGAATGCCTGTGCTAGAAGGCAGATAATCTAACTTCAGATTGTCTTCCAAGGAGCACTAGGGGTCCCTCAAAGGTCACCACGGTGGGGGCGGGTGTGTGAAAAGAATGGGATGTGGACTCTCCTCTTTAGCTTGAAGAACAACTCCACTTACATCTGTTTTATCTTGGAGTTCCACATGTACAGTTCGAAAACTTATTGGACGCATCTTACACATCCCCTTAGAGTCTCTGGGAGCCATGTTCTCCTGGGTCCTCAGCTGCCTGCCTTGCCTCAGCTTCAACTTTGGCTGTGCCCTCCCAAGGGGCTGCTCTTCAACCCACCACTATGACCAATCGGCCGTGTTTGGGTCCTCATAGGTCTTCCACTAGGACTGGCTGAACTTTCACTTGCCCCAAAGGCCTGGGCACTCCCCTTGGCTGCCACTGTGCATCTAGGCCTAACTGCCACATGCCCCAAGTTTCTGGCTTCTAAGGCTAATTCTGCATTTGGATGAAAAACCACACTATGGGGTGTGGGATCCGGCTCCACAATCAGTTGCCAAAGAAGCCACATGAAACAATGCAGAAGTTGTCTCTTGTGGGGTGAACTTAAATCAATGGAATGGGAGATAGAAAGATAACTCTCCACACCTTCCTCCCGTTCACAAACTGTTTCAAAGCATGATTCTCCATATTTCTTGTCCAAATGTGGCCAAGTGGGTGCACCTGCTGGGCAACCAGCTGTGTCTCTAAAACACAGAAACAGTGGCCAGCCCAGTAACATATCACCTTGCATTGCTTCCTAGTCTTCTCTGCCTCATATTCTTTCTTTCTTACTCTCCGTGCCTGGGATTGTACCTCCCAATAAGGCATCAGCACTTAATATTTGCCTTAAACCCTGTTTCTTAGGGACCCTGGGCTAAGAAAAAAACCATTGACACAATTCAATCCCCTCAGTTACAGATGTCTAAAACCCAAACCTGAACATGTCCCTCCCCTGGCTCCCCACCACCTATGACATATCCTTAGCAAGGCACTGATGCCCTCCACGACCTACCATCAGTTGTGTGTCACTTGCTGACTCACACTTACTACTTAAGTCATTCCAGACAGCTTGCAATTCTCCCACCATCCAAGCTAGGGCTCACCTGTTTCTTTGTGATTCTTTGTGAACCCCTCTGCCTGAGATGATGTATCCACTTAGCTTTGCTCAGCTAATTTTTACTAATTCTCATTGAAATAACCTGCAGTTGTCTTTTTTCTGTCAATATCCTGAGACGCCTCAAGGGCAGGCACCTAGCACAGCACCCGGGTATAGAGCTGGTGCTCTATAATATTAAAGTACTCACGGACAAGAAGATGGAGGTTCAGAGAGGCCAAAAATTTACCCACAGTGACAGTGGCAGAGCCAGGACTAGGGAGTGATGTACTCATTCTACCACTTCTATACTGCCTCCCTCGAAAGTGGTTTGATTTCTTTCCAACACTCATTTAATTCATTTATTAATTAATTCAATAACTATTTATCAAGTACCTTATGTGTCAGGCTTCTGTTAGATTTTGGAGATTCAGCCCTTTCTAAGCCTTCTAGTTTCTCACATTCTTATTTCCAGAACTACCACAGACTCAGTGTGTTGCTTTGAACAAAGTTATTTGGCTTGAGGGTCCATGGCCAGGGGTTCAGAACACCAAAGTTTTGATAAACACTTCAATTACTCATTAGTATTATGGGAATAAGCAAGTCACTTAAACTTTTTGTGCATCAGCTTTCCTCATTTATCAAATGGAAATTTAAAAAAAAAAAACTATACTTTCTCTTTGCATAGAGTTGTAAGAACACAAGAATAATAGATGAAAAAGTACTTTGAAAAGTTGAAAGCGCTATGTAAATATAGTAAGTAGTTTTATTATCACATATGCCTTAGTTTGATATTGGAAAATTTAAAAACTTACTATCTGTACTGAATCCAACACATCAGTCAATCAATAGAAGAATCAAAACAGACTTAAAACCAAAGGAGATTTCAGAGCTACTTTCTCTCATTCTACAAATGGGGAAATTGAGGGTCAGAGAAATTAAGTGATGGCAAGAACTAAAACCATATTTCC
The DNA here is from genome assembly GCA_031878705.1 of Tapirus indicus. Lineage (NCBI taxonomy): Eukaryota > Metazoa > Chordata > Mammalia > Perissodactyla > Tapiridae > Tapirus > Tapirus indicus. Next base: position 19,620,844 of record CM062925.1, read on the forward strand.
AGACTTCCATATCAAAGCCTGAAGTTCCTTGCACTTTTAAAAAACTATGTGCATTTATTTAGCCACATGAAAGAAATATGTCATATTTATTTGGTGATATTTTCTCCTAGGCGTTCAAAGAGAAAAATTTCAGCATTCTTATCACTTTTTTCTTCCATGCCTTTCCATATGCCATGCCTGAACCAGTGACCAAGGACATTTCCACCCAGCTGAAACAGTGTTGGGATTAGCACCCTGGATGTATACGTGTGTATATATGTGAGTACACTGGGGTGCAGGAAGTAAAAGTTAGGACTACTTGGATTTTTTTAACTTTAAAAATAGGACAGGAATCAAGCTTTCTAAATACTTAATATATGCATTAACACAGGTGGCCCATCCATCAGCTATGTCACACATGGCCTGCAAGTATTTTGAAGGAGAGTAAAACTACATAATGTAGAGTGGGTGACAGTGGCCCCCATACCTGCTGCCTTGCTCTCACTGACTTGCAGTTCATATATGCCCTGTTAAGTGGATTTACGGATTATACAATCTAGTTTTAACTGAACTAATCCTCACAAAATGGACAATTGGCTTTAACAGATCCCAGTAAATAAACTGTGGATTGAAGATAATGCTAATTGAATGAGCACAAGTGAACAGAATGGTAAACAAGAACATGCAGAGCTGACACTTCTCCTTGCTGAGCTCTGTGTCAGCCACATTCTGATTTACAAGCCAGTGGTGGTACGATCTGATCCAGCAAGAATTCAGCCAAAACAATCCAAAATTATCAAGAAGAATATTTGCAATACAAGTTTATATCTACTGTCCTTAACAATGAACTTCTAAGTGTACGTTGTGCCTTGAAGTATTAGGTAATGATATTACAAAGTCACCATGATTAGCAAGACATTTAAAAATGCAGGCTTCAGAATAGGAAGACAAGCCTCTATAGAATTTCTTTGGTGGGGGTAACTTCTTTTCTTTGGTGAGGAAGATTGGCCCTGAGCTAACATCTGTTGCCAATCCTCCTTTTTTTGCTGAGGAAGATTGGCCTGAGGCTAACATCTGTGCCCATCTTCCTCTACTTTATATGTGGGACGCCACCACAGCATGGCTTGATAAGTGGTGCATAGGTCTGCGCCCGGAATCTGAACCTGCAAACCCCGGGCTGCCGAAGCAGAGAGTGCGAACTTAACCACTGTGCCGCTGGGCCGGCCCCTGGTGGGGGTAATTTTTAAAAACACATATTTTCCATAATTTTGACCAAATTTAACAAAATTATGAAGCTTTTTGAGATTTCTTAATATATGAGAACTTTACATTAGTAAAACTAATAATACATAATATATTATAAAATCATATGATAAATCAATATAATATATAATTCCTTGGAATCTTTGCATTTTAAAGAATTCAATATGCGATCCTAAGGTGTTTTCAAGTTTCACAATTATGCAGGAGTTTTTACACCATCTCTGACATTACAAAATGCTAATACTGTTGTCAGAAGTTGTCACTGTTCAACTGTCTTTGGGGAGATTGCTTTATCAGAGCATACTTCTGCAAACTTGTGAAATTTCCCATTCACTGACTTGAAGGCAAACTATTTAATATACACATGGTGGTGGATGGAAACTGTCCTTGGAAACTTTGCCCATCATATTAGAAATATTGCAGTGCGTCTAAACTTTCTGAGAAAATCTTCAGAAGAAAAATAGTAACCCATGAAAAATGGATTAAAATCTTAACATATCTGGCTTAGGTTGAGTTTGTGAAAACCCAAGAGAAGAATCTACGACACACTCCATTCTTTACTTAAATATTGTCTATCTATCTCCCCAATGAAATATTTCATTCGATCCCTAGTTAGAAAAAAATGGTGAATATAATGATTTTATGAAAAAACTTTCTTCAGTTTAGAATTTTCTGACTAGCTGCTTTTGTGCTTTCAAATTAATAATGCAGCAGGATTGCTCCTGCTCTTATTTATGTAGGAAGTAAAAGACTTGTAGTATCAGTATCAAAAAAAAAAACATTGCAAATCAGAATCTATAGAATGTCAAATGCTCAAATGCATTGACCTTCAACCTTAAGAAAACATTAATTTGGTTAATAGTCAATGTCAAAGGCTGTTTCCTCTTTCGTCACACTATACCTGAACACACATATGTGTGTACCTATGCATCCCACATTCTCTTTCTCTCAGCATTAAATACAGAGTTGTAGATTTATTGTTATGGTTGTAGAATTTGAAAGCATTTGTTCCTCATCCAGAACTTGCCCATTTGAAATAAGTTTTTCTTATCATATATCATTAATAAAAATTTTGTTGAAATAGAGCTCTCTACTCAAGCTTATATCTGTAGCATTTTGCTGTCGTGGGCAGCCTTGGCCATGGTAGCAACGCAACAAATAAACTCAGCAGCAATTCACCAATCTAAAATCTATGTACCCCAAATCAATGCCACTTTAAAGATAAACAAGCATTTTGCACACTAATAAATAATGCTATAAATCTTGCTATATTGGGTTGCAAATTACTCCAACTGAATAAAATTGCTTGACACGGGATTTACTTATTCTACACGTTCATAAAAACAACTTGTTCTCTGACAGCACTCATTCTTGGCAATTTACCGCAGCTGTCAGCAGCCAATTTGTTCAGATTACCGCTCTGCATAAAAGTGTAACAATCATGAGGATTTATTAGCTGATTATCATAAAGGTGGCAGTCCGTCTTGCCTGCCAAAATGCAGGTGATCAGAAAGTTAAATAATTACACGCAGATTAATATTATTTCACCTTCACTTGAAATTTGTAGTTCAGCGACAGGTAAAATTTGTTGTTCAAACCTGCAGTCTGATGTACCCCACCCGTGGTTTACTGACTACTTGGCATCTTATTGAGCACTAAATGGCTTCAGAACACACTGGATACAAGACTGAGGTGAAAGGAGCGTGGACTTGAGAGTCAGGAGTCCTGGATTTGAGTCTCAGATCAACTACCCCAGTTTCATACTAGATGAGCAACCTCTACACCTCCTTCTGCCTCACTTTTTGCATCTGCAAAATTGGTATGATATGAACCACCCTTATTATCCCCTAAGGTTGAGTTAATGTACATAATGATGCCCTATAAGTTGTGAAGCATTATTATTATTGTATCTTTCCATTCATGGTAAATTAATTTTTGTGTAAAATTTAACCACCAAATGGCATTAACTCCCCAGATATCATAATGATGAAAAAGTTATAAGTATCTTGGTAAATGGATAGGCTACTTTTTTTCCAAATACAATAATTCAGTAGTTTTCAAGTATAAATATTACTCATACACTTTTACACTTTGATTAACTCATTGATTCTTCCCTTTGAATTATACACAAAAATATCTTTCCTCAATTACACTGAAACTTTACACCCCCCACTAAGGCCTGCTATTCTTTGCATTGCCTGGTGTCAAATTCTGTATTTATTTAGAGAAGGAAGAACCATAATTTCCAGTGTTAAATCAAGCTTCAGGTATTTAAAATAAAATCCAGCAAATATTTATTGAGCACCAATTATGTGCCAGATACCTTTCTAGGCATTGAGGATGCCCCGGTGAACAAAACACTCAAAAGCCCTTGCCCCCATGGAGCTTGCATTCTGGTGATGGGAAATAAATGATAATGTAAGTGAGTGAAATGCATAAGACGCCAAACCGTGATTACTCCAATGGAGAAAAACAAAGCAGGATCGGGGAAAGGGAATATCAAGGAAGGGGATTTCCATTTTACATAGGGTTGGTATGGATGCCTCCCTGATGTAACATTTGTGCACAAACCTAAAGAAGGTAAAGAACAAGGCAGGTAGACACCTGAAGAAAGAGTGTTACAGACAGAGGGAAAGGTCCTGAGGTGGGAGAGTGTCTGGTGTGCTTGAGGAAAAGCAAAGAAGCTGGAACAGTGTGGAGAGATGGAGGGACGGAAGAGCAGAAGTTCAGGGCAGAGGAGTCACAGGGTCAGATCATGAAGAGCATTATAAGCCACTGTAAGAACTTTGGTTTTACCCAGATTAAGATGGGAAAAAGATGGAAGAGCTTGGAGCAGAGGACTTGAATTGTTTTATCAATGTCACATGGAAGGAAGAGCAGGAGGCTATTGCTGTGGTCCACAGGACAGCTAAGAGTGGCTTCAATCAGAATCATAATGATTGAGATAAAGAGAAGAGTGAATTCTGAATATATTTTGAAGAAAAAGTTAGCAGATTGCTGATGGATTTGATGAAAGTGAGAGAAAGAAAGGAATCAAATATGGCTAAGGTTTTTTATTTATTTACTTTTTTGGTGAGGAAGATCAGCCCTGAGCTAACATCTGTTGCCAATCCTCCTCTTTTTGCTGAGGAAGATTGGCCCTGGGCTAACATCTATGCCCATTTTCCTCTACTTTATATGTGGGATGCCTGCCACAGCATGGCTTGATAAGTGGCACTAGGTCCATGCCCAGGATCCAAACCTGCGAACTCCGGGCTGCCGAAGCAGAGCATGCGAACTTAACCACTATGCCACCAGGCCAGCCCCAAATATGGCTAAGATTTTTGCCGTTAACAAACAAGTGAGAATCCCGAACGAAGAGCAGACTTTGGAGGCTGAGGGTCAGAAGTGTGACTTTGACCTGCTAAACTGGAGAAGTCTATTAGACATTCAGTGATGATATCAAGTAGGTAGTTGGATATGGGAATCTGGAGTTCAGAGGAGAGCTATGGAGTGGAGCTGTATGTTCATCACTGTCAATCTTAGATGGTATGGAAAGAACAAAAGTGGATGAAGTCAGCATGGGAGCAGGTATAGACAGAGAAGATGCCCAAGGAGTGAGGCTCTCCAGAACTAAAACAGAAGGCAGATGAGGAAAAATCTGCAAAGGAGACCAAGAAAGCATGCAATGAGGTAAGAGGAAAACAGTTTGGAGTCCTGGAAGCCAAGTAAAAAGCATGTTTTAAGGTAAAGAAGCGATCAGCCAAGTCCAGAGCTGCTGCTGGGTCAGGGAAGATGAAGGTTGAAAACTGGCTATTGGATTCAACAACTTGGTGGTCACAGGTGACCTTGACAAGAGCAGTTTTGGTGGATTGTTGGGGGGAAAAGCCTGATTGTATGGGTTCAAGTGAGAATGGGAATGGGAAACGGTCAGTGTTAAAGTAGTTTTCACTGTATTGACACTCCAGATTTGCAAGTGTCCCTTTCTTTTGTAGCCAGTCTTGTCCTTATCTTGGAAAAAAATAAAGCCCTGGTATTGATTATACATTTACAAAACACATTTTTAAAAACTATTATACATGACCAAAACTAAAAAATAAAGTGGACAATAACAAAACTAAAACACAATAAACCAGTCTATGTAGACAATCTAATCCATACAAGTGTTTCCAAATTTGAGACTAAATTTAGACAGTATCCTTAAAAAAAGTTATTAGACATTGAAGGGACAGAATTACCCTCTATAGTCAACTCTAAATTTACTAACCAGCCACCAGCCAACTCACAGAATAATCTTTAAGTTAATACAGACATCTCTTAATTATTCCCACCATAAAAAAAAGTGATAATTATGTGACATGATAGAGGTGCTAACTACAGCTACAATGGTAATCATACTACAATATATAAATGTATCAGGTCAACATGTTGTACACCTTAAATTTATACATGTTATATGTCAAATATGTTTCAATAAACATTAATTAATTAATTAATTAAATGTTAACAAAGACACAGAATGTTGCAGTCATAACTTGCAAAAGACGACAGAAGACCACGAAGACAGTTTCACTTCTGTTATTTCACTCTGAGAACTGAGATTTACTTGGAAGGTAAGTCAATTCTCTTATAAACTGTTCTAGGAACCAAGGAATTCTATTATAATCTGCATTATTTCCACTGTTACCATACAACTTTCACATAAACACAAGCAACTTTACTTGCCTGCCACTTAGGTATAATAATATATTGTTCCTCTGTGGCAAGATGTGTTCAAAGTACAATTTAATAAGCATAAAGTTAGATACCTAGAGTTTCTGGTGCTAGCTGGACATCAAATAGATTTAAAATGATGATTTACCATAGTCATTTCCTTTTTCTGCAACAGGCATCTTTGTTAAATCAGTAGAGTGTATAACTAGTTTCTATTGTCCATCTTTGATCACCTCAAAATTCAACAATAATTCCCTTTACTGTGTAAAGTGGTTTAAACTGATACTCAAAAGCTGCCCTAGGGGTCATCTAGTCTACACCTGTGCTCTTGTTTACTCTAAAATTTTTTGGCTCAAATTGCTTTCATAAGCAATTATGTTTGGCATATGACCAAAATGGATTTTTTTTTTTTAGTGAAGCTGATGCCAGATAAGTTTTTATTATATTTGGGGGAAAAAATGTAACTGGAGATAAAAGTAAGTCATTCAAAATTAATGAGTTTTAAAAACTCCTATAATTCTTTAATGGTAACATTTGGACTCACTACCCAAGCGAGTTTTAATCCAAGCAAGATACTGGAAGCAGAGCACACAGTTGTACCCATCACGGCAATGAGGGTGATGGAACCCAGGGCTCCTTGACACTGCTGGCTGGGTTCCCCTGTGTAATAGCCACGAGCATAAAGAACTCACCCAACAATGCAGGCAGAGCCCATGCCAGAAACTATCTGTGGATGGTAAACACTTCCAACAGCTAGAAAAAATAAGAAGGGAGGATATCCTTTCAGTTAGCTTACTAGTTTATTATAAAAGGAGATAACTCAGGAATGGCCAGATGGAAGAGATGCATAGAGCAAGGTATGTGGGAAGGGGCATGGAGCTTCTACGCCCTCTCAAGGCATGCCATTCTCCCAGCACCTCCACGTGTTCACCAACCCAGAAGCTCCAAAAATGGATTTCTTCTCTTTTTCCAAACTTCATTAAGACTTTCTTAGCTCCTCCAGTTATCTAGAGCAATCCCTATGATCTTCAGATCTTCCAGTTGTCACTGTTCTTTCAATATTTGCCAAAACATGAACAAACCCATAGAAACAAGGTGAAGGGAGATAAACAGGTCCACCTCTCTGCGAACCATTTCTGTAATGTAATTAGGCAGGCCCTTGAAGAATTCATAAGATTATCAACGAGGAAAACGGAAAGGTCAGTACCAAATGGACTGAGGAATTTTCATAATTTCCAAATTTGAAAATTCTTTTCAAAGGAAGAAAAAAATACATAAAAGGATATCTGTCATTATGGAAAAAAATAGGAAAAGGGATAAGAATGACTTTATGTACTATGGACCCAGAAGTACAGTAAGCCAGTACATTTCACCAATTACTTCACTATTTTACCAATATAAGAAAGTTTGCATATAAAGTAATGAGATTGAGATAGCAAGTTACACATGACAGTCATTCTGATTATCTTGTGGTCACCAAATATAGTTAATATTGCTATAAATTATGAAAATAAATTAATTATGCAAGGAATAGCTATACAGTGCCTACCTGAAAGAGCTCATAGCATATTGAGGAGACAGAAACAGACTTATAATTACAGTGAAATGTGTTCAGTGCATTATACTGCTACTTAAACTGGTGGTATATCCAAAAGAGAAGAGGTATAACTTTAAGAAAACTCTGAATATAGTGTTTTACTAGAGGCAAAAAATATTCAATGAAGGCCTGTCTTTTAAAAAGGATTGAAATGTAATATAACATATTAGATTACAGTGGTGTTTTTCCCATTTCATTTTATAAGCAAAATATTAAAACTTAACTGAAGCTAATCTTTGACTTCTCACTTTATAATCCTGTGAAGAAAACCATTGTTTAAAACATATATATCAGAACAACAAAAAAACAAAGAGATAAATATATTGGTTTGGATTCCTGTTCTTGCTTTTCCAGTGTAAAATTCCCTTTATTATTATTAATACGTATGCATTTCTTCAGGCTGTATGTTTAGAGACTTGGAATTCATATGAACTACAATGAAGAAAGAATTTTCTAAACTAACAAATTCTTCTGTACACCATGTTTTATTTCATTATTGGAAGGTTTCAATGTGTTTTGCTACAAAGACATATATACAATTATCAAAAAATATAAAAGTAGGCTCTAAAGTAAGAAAACAATTCATAAAATTCAAGCAGTCATTCAAAATAACCTTATCTTTGTGGAGACATGTCACGTAAACTTCAGAATACTCCTTTCTTCACTGTATTATCAGATTAATATGGATCTGCCTCACTTACATGCTTCCTTCACCAAAACTTGGGAATGCTACAGATTTATGAACTCCTAGGAGATTATAAAGATTTTCTATCTTGTAGGAAACAATGCGTTTTACAGTCACAATGTGCTTTATGAAAAGTAATATTATCTCCGATCACTTTACAGTCTATGAATATGCTCTTTGTTCCTTTAAGTATCTTATATCAAATGAGATTCCTTTTTCTCAACTCCTATAACTTTTACCCACAATGTTTCTGACATCTGGAGAAAATTTCTGGATATCAAATTTAAATAGCCTGTCCATCAACTGGTCAAAACTGCCACCTACTGGTCAGTCTTCAAATCTATTTTTTCAGTTCACTCAAGTATTGACTTACTATGGTAAGATCCCTTCCTTCAAAACAGAAAAGCTCAATTACAATAACTAGACTTAAAGCAAATATTCTTTTAACAAAATTCACCCTCTCTAGAGTGAACCAAAAATACCAAATTGCACAAACCTGCCAATAAAATCATCCCTTTTCCCAGCATCTTTGTCCCACGCAGTGATATCAATAATTCCACCTCTTTCTTCATAGAGATGAAAATCAAATTGTTCCCTCCACTGAGGATTCAAAGTTTTTGGCATAATCTAGAAAACCAAAAAGTCGTTATTGTCTCATCAATATCAGTCTTTTTAAAAAATTTGACTTGAGACATTAAATCAAACTTTAGGTACTATCTAGAAAAGCATGTAAGTATGATTTGAATGAAAGCTTCCAGAAATGATGAAATGAGTCCTTTGATCTCTAGCATCTTAAAGATATCATCTTAAAGATGCATATCATCTTAAAGAACCCTAAGGATGTGTCCTGAAAACCAAGAGACATCCCCTCATCATCTTGAATAACAGATGAGAGATATGAATTATATAGAAAAGGCAAATAGTCTGTAAGTGAAATAGCTCACTTAGGTAGTAGCATTTATTTTACATAACCAGTTAATGCACGGAGACATAACCCATAGTCTGTCCTCTTATAATAAAGGAAGATGAGAATTCCCAGTTTCTTTTTTTCCTTACTCCCCACACACATGGAATTCCAAGCTGAATACATGAAAAAAAAAAAAAAAAGACAATGAAGTTCTGTGGGAGCAGGAGGAAAAAGCAAGTAAATGGCATGGTCAGGTAAACTCTCACCTTAGAATTATAGCATTAATGTATCATTCCCATTTTATGTATGGAGAAACTGAGACTTGGAGTTGAAGTGACCCACCCAAAGTCATTTTAGCATCTAGACTCTAATTCAAGTCTTTGATTAGAGCTTCAGATCTCTTTCCCCACAACAATATGCCAAAAATGTTTGCGAATTATTCTGACAGATGTGTGTGTATAATCTCCATGTCACACGTACAACAATGATATCTTATCTGAAGTGCAATTTTGTAATTTCAAGTATCAGATAAGACACCTGGTGAAATCAATGATTAAAGTGACCCATTTGGATGTGTTTCAAAATTCTGTTCACCATTGGGTTAAGTAACATTCATATTTGTTTCTGTATTCTTTTTTAAGCAAGAGGGCATGCAGTGGCCTTTTCCCTTTTTAACGTATGAGAGACAGATCTTCAGATGTAAAGACTTTGAAAGCAATGAAGTATGTTATGGGCAAAGGTAATGCAAATGAATCACAATTTTTAAAGTTCATAATGTGAAATTAATCAGTAATAGATCATGGAAAGAAAGAGCAAGGAGAGACACGTGTCCATAGCTGGGTTTCATATTTCATACCTAAAGAGCAGAACTATAAAAATAAGTAATGTTTTAAGCCTACCAGAACATGGAAATGATGTTAATTGATAAAGGACAAGACAGAAGTGGTCATAGGTACCTATTTTTGGAATCAGTAATTTCTTTAAAATATGTTACTAAGCCTATGGCAGGACAAAAAAGATGGTACTGGATGGATGGGTGCTATGATAATTCAAATGTCTCATAATTGGGCTCAGGTGAACTCCTACAGTATTTTGGGGAGTGGTCTGTCTTACTTATTTGGCCATAAACAGCCTAACTTTAGGATTGTCTTCCCTATATGAAATCCTTCAGGTCAGAAATGATGCCTTCCCCTTCCATGTGGGCACTCAATAAGGTAATCAATCAGCCTGCTAGCAGTTCTCACTGCCTACTAACGAATTGGCTCTATGATATTTCTAATACCTTAGGTACTGATGAAAACTTCCTGGGCCAGAAGGAACCTAGGCAGGCTGTTTATCAAACATTCATGACAATGATGATGTCAAGGGGAAGATATTCCCATCAAAGTGGAACATAATTTTTAATACAAGATGGATGTGATCAGTTGTCCCAAGCTGTCTATAAATACCAGCTGCAGAAGCTGACCATTAAAGAGTTATATTTGGATACCACACAGATAAGACATGTGCCCCAAATATAACTATGACCACTACGACCTTTACTAATTATTATTACTTCTATCAATACTATGACGGTAATATGATTATTTAATATAATATATTATTACTACTAATATAATTGTTATTACACAATATACTTATTACTACTGCTGCTACTCTTCCTCTTCCTTCTGCTACTACCATTTATTGAGTATTTATTATGGGCAAGGCAGTATCCAAGTCCTTAACATGCATAACATATAGTCCTTCAATCTTCTCATAACTTTGTTAGGTAGGCATTATTTTAATTCTCATTTTTTCAGATGGGGAAATTGGGGCATGGAGAGGCAAAGTAACTTGTCCCATGGCACCCTGCTAGTAGTGTCAGCAGGAATTTGGTCCTTTGTTTTTGAAACAAATTTTTAAAAACTTGCAGTCTGCTTTGGTGCAAGTCAGTTGAATAAAATAGCCCAGAGTAATGTACAAAGATTTTTATGGCGTGGAAAATAATGCTACTTGTAATACTGATACTAGTCCTGGTTGTAGTAATAATAGCCAACACTCTGAGCACTTTATGCGCCAGGCATCTAGATTAGCTCTAGCCCCGCCCCCCCTTAAAGGGATAGTTCCTACTATTATTCCTGGGTAATAGATGAAGAAACTGAGACGTAGAGAAGTTAAGTAGTTTGCCCAAGGTCACATAGCACATAAAGTAAGAAATGAGATACAATTGTTGGTCTTGTTTGTTGACATGATGTTCAAAGAAGTTTTATTAAGCATCTTAAAAAGTATCTAGTGTTTTCATTTCCCAAAGCATGACTGTTCACCAACCAGTGCCTTCCACATACTGACAGGAACACAAAAAGGGATATGATCACCTTGCTCTTGTACTTCTGATGCCCAAGCCGGAACTTCACATAGGGGTCACTCAACCCGTTTGAATCCATCGCCTTGAGGTCCCGCCCTTCTATCAATGTGATGCTGACTATTCCTCTCCAAAGATGTGATTTTCTGTGTGTGTCTGACAGACGTAAACTTTGGGTCTGAAACTTTTGGCAAAGGAAAACAGAGTTAGCTTACTGTGTTTTAAACCAAAACACCTCATTTTGCATTACCCTTTGTCCTGTCATTATAATTTTTCAAAAATAAAAAATAGGCAGTTAAAATTTTTAAAAACAAAAATAATTTATGGATTATTATTTAATTATAAAATTATTAATAAATATAAAGTTATCTCACGATAAATTTAAGGTTGTGTAAAAGAGGTGAGTGCTCAAAATAAAGTCTAGTTTTTCAACTATTAAAATTACAAGATGTAGATACTTCAAGAATATCAATGAAAATTTGCATATACATCAAATACACCTGTGTCAAATATGTATAAAATAAATATCATAAATATCAAAGGACTCATCTTCACAGTGATATTTAACTTTTAATTATGGTTTTTGAAAATCTTTTTCTTTAATGCTACAAATGGATTTTACAGGTGGTTCTTAGTTGTAAGATTACTTGCAAGTTCTATTTAGACAATTTAGAAACATTTTTATTGCCACATTAGGAGATAACTGAGTTTCAGTTCATTAAAGAACTATTTAAGGTACCATAGTACAGAAAACAAAATCAATATACCCACCCGAGATGTCTTGCTTATGCCTGAACCTTGCATCACTAATTTTTAAAATTACATACATGATTTAAATTGGCAGATATGTTTCTGGATTTGTTTCCCATTCTAGTATTAGAACATTTTCTTTAATGATTTTTTATTATGCTCAATTCTAAACCACAATATTTAAGCCAGTGAATGAAATCAGAATTTTTAAAAATTAGCAAGTCTACTAAAAATGGCCATACGATCTCTTTGAATTAAATAGGAAATAAAACAAGCCAGAGAAAGTAGCCAAAGTGTTAAACCTTTTCAATCTGGATTCAGAACCAAGCAGTACTATAAAAATTGCTGTTTCATGCTGTTGTCAATCACGTTTTCTTCACTTATAGCCATTTCATGAAGAAATTCAACATTTCTCTCAGCCTTAAAGTACTCTACTTCTAAATTATGGATTAGCTCTACTTTCAGCCTAATTCCTTCTACATTAATGTTATAAAGTGATAGCCTATTTTCTATAAGTCCCCTCTCACTTCGAATTTCTACTTTTTTTCCATAGTAACGTCATAGCCATTTTTATCTGTCATCATCAAAAGTCACACATTTCAAGGTGCTTTTACTAGGAAAATGAAAACCACATTCTTCAAAAGACAATATTTTTAATATTTGAACATATCAACAGAAACCCTTCTAAATCACATTGAATATTCCATGCGTTGGTGATCAGCAAATCCTGGACGTTGCTTGGTGGCCTTATTAACACCAGTGCAGTACTTTGTCTACATGCCCCACACCTCTGTGAGTTCCAAGACCAGTGTTCAACTGTGCTCTGAAGTGCAATGGAGGTTTCATGGAGCACCTGCAACTTTCACAGGACTCCACACCCCACTTTGGCTAGAACCTCTCTACCCCCATCTGTTTTACGCATTGGGTTTCCACATTAGATTTTGTTTGAACCAAGGATTTCTCAGATTAAAGTAATTATTTAGAATTCATTGCACCAAGTGATCTTCAAGGCTTTTTGTAGTTATAAGATTTCATGCTACTGATTATTACATAATGCAGCAATAGGTTTCAGCCTCTATCTATCTATGTATCTATGTATGTATCTATCTATCTATCTAACCACTTGTTGAGACTGCCTCTAACAGCAGACTCTAGAGAATCAGGCTCCAAACTTTGGGTCAGAAACTTTTGTTAGGGAATATTAGTGTCAAAGAAGGAAAATAAATTTTTGGCAAGTAAAAAGAAATAATTATCTTAACAAAGACCAAGGAGTTAATAACTATAGAGCTTTAGAACTTTAGAATTATATCATTTGGTTTCACTAAAACCCTATGAAGCAGGGAGGCAAGACCTGCTATTCCCATTTTACCGGTGAGGAATTTGAAACTCAGAGTGGTTGGGCTAATCAATGGTGAATGTGTGACTAGAACCCAGTATTTCTGACATTTATTCCTGAGCTTCTCTCAATATTGGTCTTTAGGGTAGAGACTCTTTCCTAGGTTTAAAAGTAATGATGATTCAAGCATAATGTTGCTAAAGGGCACTCTCCAGGTAAGTGAGTTGATAATATTTGAAATGACATTCCAGTCTAGATTTTCCTACATGGCTGATACATGAAATCACCTTCTACTTTTCTATTATATGGGCATGTGTATTCATACTTAAAATATTTCCGCTTGCTGATGAATATACTTAATGACATTTTCTACACACTCTAGAAGCAGAAGTTATATACTGCACTCAGTCAAATTATAGTTGGGCACAATCTAGGTTACACAGCACCTTCAACTAGCAATGCTAATTTAAGTTCTTGAATCGTACATGTCTGAAACTCTTACTTGCTTGCTCCTCTTCCCATTTTTCACACGAAAACAAGAACTTGATTTATAGGGTGGGAAGGAGAATGAATGCTTTCCATGGGATCCTTCATGCTTTCACAGAAATAAAATGGACTTAATGGACGCTATACCTACTGCCATTAGTTATTACAAAATGCTTTTCTAGAACCTGGAAGAACATTTCCAAAACAACTTGGGAAGCTAAGGGACAGGAGGAGAGAGAATATATCTTCACAAAAACAGGGCTAATGAATGTGATAATTATGGTGATTTGTGTAAAAGGCTAAAAGAAAAAGAAAAGGGGGATTCCAAACATATACTAACTAGATATGATTTTTAAAGTGATTTTTCCTTCTTCAATTTTTTTTTTTGTTAACAATGGTTCTTTCTAAAAAGAAACTCCATAATTCAGCTGTGATTTGATTGAGTAACTGTATAGTCATGAAACAGATAAATATTTAGTCTAAGTGTGAAGATTAGGAAGTTGAAATAAAATTATAAGGTAAAGGGGAAAATATAAACTTGGGCTACCAAGAGTAGAAAAGACAAAGGCTTAACGTTAACATTCACCTTCATATTTCTAGCAATTTCTGACTATTGGACTTGGGCATGTTGGTCTCATTCTGGACCTCAGTTTCTTATCTGTGGTTTTCCAGACTGTACTCCAGGGCCCCGGGTGTACTAAGAGCACTATTCTGCATGTGTGTGCTTGCGGGGGGTGGTGGTTAGGAATGTTTGTGTGTTGGGGGGCCTGCATAGAAAAAAATACATTCCATAAGCAAAGAAGATTTAACCTGCTTAAGATAGTTAGCCTTTTATTACGTTTATTTATTTTTTAAATCAAAGTTTCGGGGAGCTCATTGAAGGGGTGGTGACAAGTGGAATTCCACAACTAAGAAAAAAGAAAAAACCTTGAAAACCACTAGCTTTAATGCTCTCCAAGGTACCTTCTGAGTTGCTTGCTGCTGCTGTTTAAAGTTTCCATCCTCTATATAGCAAAGTCCTCAAAGTGTGGTCCACAGACCAATGGCATCACTGTCACCTGGGAACTTGTTAGAAATTCAAATGCTTTAGCCCCATGCCAGATCAATGGAATCAGAAGCTCAGGGGGTGGTGCCCAGCACTTTGGGTTAACCAGCCCTCACTCGAGGTGGTTCTGATGCACCTCAAGTGAGAGAACCCTGCTTTAAAAGTTCTAAGGTGCAAGCACAACAGCCTTCTCCTACGATCTAGTAACTATTATTGATTACTATAATTGTCACCATTATCCACTCTCCAGCATGGATACTCTATATGCTAATTAAAGTCCTTTAGTTCTACTTCTAAATTTACTGATTAGGAAAGCAGATTAGTCTGGATATTTAGAGCATTTAAAGAGAGAAGTAGGAGCCTACTGAAAAATCATGTGAAGTTTGTTTATTATATCCTTCATTTGTTAACATTTTTTTCTCATAGGATCTATCTATATAATACATATTAATTGAAGTATTGGTAATCATTCAACCAAAAATTACTTATTGAGCACCTAAACGACAAGGAATGTTAAACAAATCCAAGCTATTCCCTCAACAAAATCAACATATTACAGCTGGGCTTAGTTATCTAAGATAATGTTTTTCAACTACATCCTTGTTGAAATAGAATTCTATCTGAGGAGGGAAAGAAAAGAGTAGGGAAGAATAAAAAGGAAAACCAACCTGTCTTCAATGCAAAGAACCAACTCTACGAAAGGAAGAGATAATCTTTGAACTTCTAAAGCAGTAATTACCAACTTTTAGTGGGCAATTTGTTGAAATCTCCTAGCTTGACTCTCCTGGATGTGATTCAGTTCTTGTGGAGCAGAGCTGCATGTGTATTTCCAATATGTATCCCACATGATTCTCATGCTCACCAGAGTTTGAGATCCACTCTCATAAGGAATATTCATCCAAGTTCAAATTTAGTAAAGTATATCAAGGTACCAGGTAACAATATAAATTTCAAAGTCTGAGGCAATTAGTCAATGACATGTATCTTTAGGAAGATTTTAGAACTAGTGATCTGGCATTTTAAAGACAATATTAATATATGTATACTATTTCTTGAAAAGGAATTCAAGATTTCAATTCCTTTTTGTATGTATAAAAGAGGTCAGGATAGGGAATGGGTTTTCAGAACAGTAAGTCAGCCATGAGAGGTCACAGCTCATGCAAGCTCAGAAAAAATAAATAAATTGAATGGTTGAACTTACTTGTGCATTTTGGTAACAAGCACTCTGAAGCTCTGCTCTGCAGAAGCCCAGGACAGGAAAAGCAGGCCTGCCGCATGTCTGGATGGAAATGAATGATCAGAGCTGTACACGAAAGCTTGTGCCACTATCAATGCCTCATTTCAACCAGAGTTTAGTATTACTCTTCAAATAACATGATTTGAAAAAATATGTATTTGCTTCTCAAGTCACTGTCAGAAAAATATCGTCTAGCACAATGAAGATAAATGCCAGTGCAACGATACAGTTTCCAGCCACCATTTTCTTCGGTAGCATAACGGTGCAGTGGCCAAGACAATAAAGGACAGAGATTACATGGTGAGGGATCCTGCTTGAGGGGTTTCAGATTTTTGTTCACAGATGTGGCAGAGAAAAGAAACATAGCAAGAGAAGTCATGGAAAGAATCATTTGCCCAAGTCTGCTGCTTCAAAATTTGGGGAGGATTGTTTCCAACGTCAAAAAAGTGATAAGCCTCCAGAATAATAACTGTTAGAGTACAGGCAGTAGCTATGATCATGTTAACTGCATCACACCGCTGAATCTTTTGAAATGATTAAAGAGATATCTCTAACAGAGAAATTTTGCCGCACATAACATTTCCCTTTGTTGCCTTTGCTACTAAAAAAGCAACCCAGAGTTCCCTTTATGACTAAGACCAGGAGTAGCAAGAGACAGATTAAGATACAGCTGAACAAGAAATACCAGGAGGAAATTATCACAGTGGAGCTAAAAGTTTGTATTAAATGACCTCCAGAGCAACTAGACAAAGTTTTCAAATAGTATTACAATGAGAAGAGCGTCATGAGCTTTAATAACATATAATAACAGGGAGGATCAGATTAGGCCAGCCTGAAAGAGAGGTTAGATCACACAGAAAGAAATAAACATGTATTGAGCGGCTATTATGTGCTGGAGTTTTCATAGTCCCATGTTTTTCATGACAAGTATTTTTAAGGTAAAGAAACTGAGGCACAGAGAAGATAAATACCCTACGCAACACCAAATGGTAGAGATTGGCAAGGTTGAGATTTGAATAGAAAAAAAAGGAAATTAATTTGTACAGGATTTGTTGAAATTCTTTGACTTGCATTTAGATGAAATATATCCTTGAGTTATCCAGAAAGGCTAAACAGGGGCTTAGAGGAAGTAAAAATCAGCAGGTGGTAATAAATCAAGCATATATTGTTGAGTAAAGCATATGAGTTAGCTGTATACTCCACAACAAATTATAATCTAATGTCTATTAATGAGGTGGTGAAGTTGTAGAATCTTGGATACAAATTGAGAACACTTTTATATTCCAATTCTTGTTAATAAAATTTATTAATTCCATTCCTTGAAAAATTGGATCACTAATAATAGCAGATATCCTATTATTCTAGATCCTGATTAAAAAGCCGATCAAAACCCCCAAAATCTATTTAGACAACATGTGGCTAAAGGAACACTCAGTCATTCCAATCTTCTCCCTGACGTGCAAATAATCCTTGGCTTTTGTTATCCTGGATTTTATCACCTGTATACAACTAATCCTTCCAAATGAGACCCAGACATGGTGAAACTGCAGTGAAAGACATTGCTTGTGTCTTTACAATAGCTGTGTGTGGAATCAGCCCTTTCCTCTATTTTCAGCACAGAGGTGCATGTGCTTTTATTTAATCAAATGATCCACGCAACACTACAAAGAAGAAATAACGACAGCCTAGAAAGACTGTTTTGTGCTGCAAAGCCTGGAGTGCAGAGCAATTATTCGCTCAATCCCAGGCACAGGCATGTTCTATCTTTCCCTTTTCCTGCTGAGTTTATTCCACTGAATTGCACCTGGATGATGAAGTCCAGCAAGTAGATTTGTTCTACAGTCCATCCTCCTCTCAAAGCAGGATTGCTTTTACAGAAAACCCTTCCAGTGCTTTGTCCAGCCTAGTTTGAAGTGTCATCTAATAATAAAGCTTCGATCCCTTTTTTCTTAGAAGATGATTCACTGGTGCTATAATCCTTAGAGAAATTCTCCTGGTTTTTATCCTTAAACTTCTTTCCAATTTCTGTTGCTTCTTGATACAACTTATGGTGTCAAGAAAGTATTTATGTTCACTTCAGATATTTTAACTACCCTCTCTAAACTTCATTGTGGCCAAACAAAAGTTAAGTTTTTAATATATTTGCTCAAAACATATACTAATAGAAAATCATCATATATGTTGTACTCTTGTTGGTTTGCTAAAGTAATCTATAAGTTTCCACCAATGATACAGTAAAGAAATAATGAGTCCTGGGTTTGACTTACAGAAACTTTTTTTTGCAACTTTTAATGAAAAGTTACAAATATGTTTTTTCTAAGGGTCTTACTTTCATACCTAAAGATAGATATAATACCTGAATTTTTCTTGGGTGTATGTCATATACAGTTGAGTTATTCAGAATGTAAGTGCTTTGGTACAGGATCACATTCTTGTTTTATAAAGCCAATACTTCTTCTCTTTGGTCTGCACGGTCTTCCTTCAAGCACACTTCTGTTTGACCTTCTCGTAAGGTGGTTCTCTGACATAACTCCAAATTGTTCTATATTCTATGCACTCTTCTTCGCCCATTTCATTTTATGATCCATTTCTCCATTTTACATATGAGGTATCATGGCAAAGCCCAGCCTTCTCCAATGAAACAATACTAAAATTTGTCTTTAACTCACTAAAATGTTCTCATAAGATAGTTTGTTCAATTAACTTTCAGTCATCAGAGTCTAAATGTCTAGTCAATTGAGATAACTGGGAAGAAACTTAAATGTACTAAATATTTGAAAGACCAACACTTCTCTGGGCTTTAGTTTCCTCATCGGCAAAATAAATGACTTCTGAAGGTTCTGCCTTTATGACTCAATGTGTTTGTCACTCAACATATGCCCAGAAAAAAACACATTAGACCACTGTCCCTCAGAAGCAAAAAAAGCTATCTTTCAAATTTGCACATTTGTTTTTCTAAAATAAGAGAGTTCAAGGGATTGAGAAAGGTTAATAAGGAATATTTAAGGATGAATTCAACTAAATGGAAAGTACTGATAAGTGGAAGACTGATTTGGAAGTAGCAAAGTGGAAAGAAGATGTTGAAAGTTATTTGAAAGGGAAACTTATGGAGTTGGTCCTGGTGGTAAGTCTTCATTCATAATGATCAGTCTGCACATTTGCTGTATATGGAAGAAACTCAACACAGAACGCCCCTAATTCTGCTCTCTTGGCAAAGGAGTGCACTATATGAATTCACTATATTTGTGGGTCTTAAGAAAACAGAGACAAAATTTATGCAAAAGCCATTTTCCATTTAATGTCATGGGACAATTCAAAAGCAGTCACTCTGTGTGTTCATGGAAAATGCATGAACATATAAGAAGAATTAATATTATTTTAGCAAAGATACAGAATAATTTCAGTGAAGGCAGCCATTAGTAGACTGAAAGAAAATGAAGAGGACATAATCATTAAAATAAGCTCACAACAATAGAAGGCCTCAAAAAAATATAAAAGTGTGTGTTGTTGGCACGGGATGAACAGATGTGGCTTATACTTGCTCACTGGTCAAGTCAATGCATGACTTAATCTGCCGGTCTGTTTAAGAGACACTGCAGCAAATCTTAACATTCTAAAGGAGAAAGGTAGTTTTCAGTCATGAGTGGTTTAAAGGCCAAGGAAAGAAAATGGCAGAGCCTTACGAGTGTAGCATTTTCGTTGCAATATCTATTGCTAGGTTATCACGTACCAAGTGTGAATTTCAAAGAAAGAGGGAAATTCTTGAAGGCAAAGTAGTAAGTGCATTAGTAATTACGCTGTGCTTAATGCAGAATTATGCAGAGAAAAAAATGGATGACAGAGTTCATTTTGTTTAAGTCATGAAAGAGTAAATAACATTAAATTGCAATGGCATTTAAAAGAAATTCTCTCTGGAATTTTCATTTTCTCTTTGTTTAAATAAAAAACAGAGTTGCTGTTTTTCTAATCCATAGGATTATTTTTTCAAAGAAAGAACACTGATTATCTAGTATACATCTAGTATAAGATCACCGTAATAGAAGTAAATTTTTCTCAAACAGAAATGGAGCAGAAAATAATCCCATTTTACAAGGCAAAAAAGAACCTTAATGGGCCCTCTAGACAGCGCCGCCATATTCCTGGAAGGTCCCTGGGTCTCTAGCTATTCAGAATTTGGGGTAAACTTGGTCCCACAAGGAATTGACTTCAAAGCAATATATTAAATATATGAAGTTCTTAATTTTTATAAATGAAGAAATGAAAGAGATAGTCACCTAGAAGATTAGCATAAAGTTAATAAAGAAGGCAAATGAATACATCTCTCTGAGAGCCTATTTTAAAAAGTGAATTTCTTAATTTACATTTAACTTACAAAATAACTATTCAGAACCAAAAATCAAGAATATTAATATAAAGGATTTAGATATTACCCTCCAAAAGAAAGACTTCACAGAGAAATAAGATCCAACCACTTCATTTTCTGAAAGTTCCTAAAAACAAACAAACATTTAGCTAAATTTTGAGATGTTTTTGAGAATAACTAATTAGTCCAACAAAATAAAAACAAATAAAAAACCCAAAAATTATATATCCTAAGACATTTTGGATGTTTATAAAGTATAATTTTTCTTCTCTTGAATAAAGTTTTTGTCTCATTCATATCTGATAACAATGGTAGTAAAGTTTAGAGAGGATTATTTCCGTAATTTTTTAAGAGTCTACTTACCTCTTTATCCTTAACTGTTGATTAATATATCTCAGTCCAACATTTTATTAGAGAAAGTAGAACTGTTTAAACGTATTTTAAGATTTTGAAATAAGCCAGACAATATTTGTTCCTTTTAACAAAACAATTTAACACCACAGACCTTCAGAACATTTTTAGAATTATAGCAGAAATCTTATTTATAAACACACACCTAGTTAAATTTGGTTTAATTTCTTACTAAAAACTTTTTAGTTTTATGATATAATAATATAATGTAATATGATATAATATAATATAAATGACTTAGTTAATTTGAACTCCCCAAAAATAATGTTAAAAAGAGATGAATACTGAGAAAGGTGGCTATTGGGCTGAAAACAAAGCAATGAATTCATTTTGGATGTTTTATTACTTAATCCTCAATCTTTTATAAAGTGAAACCAATTCAACTTTGGGAAATCAAAAACATACTTAATTTTAAACAGAACATTTAAATTACATGCACCCTTTCAGGTTTAATGTTTTGCATCCTGTCTCTGGGTGTCAGTTAGGGTAAAATTATGGAAAATGACAGTTTAATGACAGTTACGAGAGAGTATCAACCTTTGACATTGTGATGAAGAGGAAGCAGTTTTGCAATTTATTTGATTATTCCGTGATTTTGTGTTAGCTAAGATTGTAGTGGTTCAGCATCTCAAATGATGCCTAATGCATAGTAGGTGCTCAATAAATATTTGTTGATTGACTGTTTCTCATGTGGAGTTTTATTTGGTTAAGGATACATATTCCTTCCAAACGTGATACCAAAAATCACATCAGAAAATAATAACGAACTAAAGTACGTTAGAATGTGCTGCTACAACTTGAATAATTTATGTTTAGAACTGGAATTACATCAGAGATCATCTCTGCAATCTACCTGTGCTTTTTACATGAAATTTATTTCTTAACGAAACTATTTACATTTTCCCAAGTTACTTGCGTAGGGTTTGGTCAGGTCATGTGTCTAATGTCAGAGGTCATCAGGAAAAAGTCTTGAATTTAAGACATTGTTTTACCATCACTACGGAGTTATAATTCATTTACATTTACATCTAGGTTCTCACCTCTCACTTAGCACATTATCACATCAGTTCCTAAAAAAGAAAACCAATCCTTAAAAAGTACACTTACATTTGGACATTGGGACAGAAACCTTAGGTGGAATGACCGCAGACTTTTTTGATGCTATACTATTGTTTAACTCAAAGAAACTTACTCTAGCTTTCAGAAAAGATGCATGTTTCCTTTCCTATTGCTAATTCCTTTTACTTTGATTTCCAATTCTTTTTTAATTAAGCAGCACGTTTAGCAACATGTAAAAAAATTTTAGAGTATAGTATTTTAAAAACTTGTTGCTTGAAGTCTCTTTACACAAATAATTTCCCCAGAGTCAATAATACAAGTTATACAACTAACAGTGAGTTTTATCTTAATGCAAAATGTGTTAAAGCAACTCAAATGGATTTGCAAGTCTTGGCCCTAGACTCAAGATAGGTACAACAAATAAGACAATTATTTAGCATTTAAAAGTATTATTAATTCATGTAAAGTTTAGGTAGTCTAAGGTGATTAACACTGAAACTGCACCAATTCCATACTTTCCATTCTTCCTCAGATGAACACAGAAGCTAATGACCTAATTATGGGACTAGTATGCAAAGAGCAACATGAGACTGATGAATTTGGGGTGGGGGAGATTTGAATTATCAAGATTTAGAACTCAGGTTTCTCTGTTAAAACTTGAGTAACAAAAATATTACCACATTTGGATCCACTGAAGTCCCTAGGCTATGCTTTTCATGCCATATTTAATTACTTCTGTCATTATTCATCAACTAAAATTTATATTTCATTTTACAACCTACATTCTCATGTAAATTTAGGCCTTTATTTCAAATGAAACAACTTAATTTTCCTATGGACCCTTGTGCCATTTATTGCTCTGCATGAATATAAAATTCACAACAGACTAGTCAAGGCCCTCCTTTCCCTGGAGTTTCTAATGACAACAATAACAAAAATAATAATAAAACACCTGGTACTATGATAACGAGTTCTAAACAAAAGTGGTGATTTTATTATGGAGGGCAAGAAACACAGACTAAACTATTCATGAATTCCAGAGAAGACATCTTAAATCATAATTGTAGAGATTTGGTTATACTTCAGTCTCCATCAAGACAAGAGGTTGCTAAGTGAGGGAAAGCGCCATTTTAAAAATGCTAAAATCATAAAGTAATAGCAAAAGGAAACAAAAAAACAGAGACATCAAACTGATAAAGGAAAATTATTGAAGTTATTCTGAATAATCGATTGTTGAACTATTTCTACTGAGGTTTTGAATTTATTAAAGTAGCAAAATCCATTGGTAATATCTTATTTAGATCTATTTTTTGCCTCCAAAAAACCAACACGCACTAAGAAAATTTCTCTTCAAAAATCAAAAATCTTACCATGAATCTAAAAATTAAACAGACTTTAAATTTAAAAATCTAGAAGATATACTTTTTTCTCAGAGAAATAAAACTAACAGACAGCTCATTTTTTTCTCTGACAAATGAATGTGATGCTATCTTTCAGCCTTCTATATAAAATAAATCATAGAAATCTTTAAGGACTTTGCCATCAGATGAACAAGGATTAGTCATTAAACTTTTATTAAAAGTGATATTTCTTATTAGCCTTAATGTGTACAAGCCTTTAAATATAATGCATGTTATTATAATTCAGCAATTCTTCAATACAGTCATGCTTCACTTAACGACAGGGATAGTTCTGAGAAAAGCATTGGTAGGCAATTTCGTCGTCCAAACATCACAGAGTGTACTTGCACAAACCTAGATGGTATAGCCTGCTACACACCTAGGCTAGATGGTACTAACATACGGGACCACTATCATATACGCAGTCCTTCTTTGACTGAAATGTTGTTATGCAGCGCATGACTGTACCCAAAACATTCACAGTAGATTTGACATTGTGAAGCCTGAGATTCAAATGTAAAGGTTAAGCGAGGTAGCATTCTTTTTTGTGTGTGTGTGAGGAAGACTAGCCCTGAGCTAACATCCGTTGCCAATCCTCCTCTTTTTTGCTGAGGAAGACTGGCCCTGGGCTAACATCCGTGCCCATCTTCCTCTACTTTATATGGGATGCTGCCGCAGCATGGTTTGACAAACGGTGTGTCTGTCCGCGCCCAGGATCCGAACCTGCGAAACCCTGGGCCACCAAAGTGGAGCACACGAATGTAACCGCTAGGCCATTGGGCCGGCCCAAAGCCAGGTAGCATTTTTGATCACACAGCATGTCTTTATAGGCTCACAATTTCCTTTTATCGATAACTTTTCGGTCATTTAAGAGGTGAAAGAACAAATAAATTCATAAGCAAATAATTTATATAGGTTTCTCCTGGTCAGACTGCAGTCACTGTTTATCAAAGCTGTGGCTTTTGGATGTTTCCACCCAATTGACTAAGCCAATGGGTAAATTATGTAATTGAATACAGGAACATGAAGTAAGCAGAAATTCACACTGAAATGCTATTTTCTGGTTTTCTTGGTTACTCAAATAGGTGTTCATGTCATTTATACTCATTAAACATAAATATGATTCCCTCTGCAGCTCCAACTGTCCTTTTAAATATTACTAAAGAGAGAGAGAGACAGTCTCAGCTCCCCAGAGGACTTGCCCTGTAACGGAAGCCTGACCTTGCTTTGTCTTTTATTTTTCTAGAAGTTTTACCTTAAATCTTGTATATATGTCTGTGTGGGTGTATGGGTGAATGTGTCTATGTTTATGTACATGTATGTATAAATATATGTATATATTGCTGTCAATCAGAGCTTTGAAAGCAGGGTCCTAACAAAATTATGTTTTATTTTTATTGTGAGCATGTAAGAGACAATAAATCTCTTCCAAGTTGTACTCAGTTTAACATATATATATACACATATATATACATATATATGTCAGATATATCTGATATATATACAAATATATATCTTTGAATTAAAAGGCTTTGTAATCTACGTACCAGCACTTAGCTCCATTATCCTTGAGCCAAGTAATATTAGTTTCCTCCCTTTGATCAGCCCAGAAAGGGTCTTGGGAAACCATCGGCTCACTTGGTGACACACATCAGCAACATGAAGACCCATCAGTGACCCCGCAATTAACCATCTTAGACCCAGCACACAGGCATCATGGAATCCATCCTCTGCTTGAGATCACATTTTGTCCTTTCGCTTTGTGCCAACTCATCCAGATTTGCTCCCTGAAGGACCCATAACATTTTAAAAATTCAACAAGAGCGGTCAAATAAATGTAATGCCATTGTTACAGCAAATCCCTGTAGCTATGCATTACAATACATAAAAATGTATGATATTTTATACCTATGGGGAAATGTCAAAACAGCAAGAAAAAGATCATCTCAATATAAAATTTAATTATAGCTCCCTATATTTTGTGGGGATAATCAAATATTTACTGGCATTGTGATAATATCTCTATTTTTAAATAAACTTACTAGAAATTTTAGGAGTCTGGTTAACTGAGGTCAAAATACAATCCTTTGTAATAGAAATGCTCATGCTATTTGCCCTTTGTTTACTGTTGCATTTTGGAATCTCAGAAGTCTTAATTATGAGGTTGACTTTATAGCATTTTCAAAAAACACAGATTTGAGAGTATAAAGAGTGGCAAAGCAAGGATTTTAAAAACAATTTTTATTTCCTTCAGAAACATGAAAGCACCTGATTTTTTCAAAGACATATGCATAAGAATTTGAAGTGAGACACAAAAAAAGCCATTTTGGTCACTTGGGTTGAGAGAGTCAATGACCAATAAAGTTTTAATATTTTTGCAAAATTTTTTAATACCTATTTATTATCAGCACATGAGATCTTTGTAGAAAGGACCTGACAATTGTTAAGTAATGAATTTTTTTTCCACTGTGTCTGACTGACTGTGTGAGATACTTAAAAATGTGTTAATTTGTTTCTCTATCATTTCTTAAATTAAAGCACTTAGAGGTTTTCACTGATGCATTTTTAATGTGTCATCCAAGGTGTCAGGTTTAACTACGCCCTGCAGACTTATAGAGTTGAGAATGTTCTCTGGTTTAAATTAACAATATCTTGCCAAAAGTCTTATTAAAAATTGTTTCATTCAACCTGTGAATAAAGTCTTCTATAGTTCATTAAAATTATGCTGTAATTATAATAAAATCTTTATAAAAAAGATGTATTACCAAAAACAATAAGCCATCAAGTAACAGAAGATATGCTAATGAGACATCATCACATAATCTATATTATATTATTCAAAGGATGAACTCTTCTTAAAACAATTCTAAACTGTTATTGTTGAGACTATGAATTGCAACATGTATATCTTTATACTCTCACAATGGTTATTTCTTATATAATTGATTTATTGAAAGCACATAAGGTTATTATTATCTCACCCATTGATAAACTCATTCTTTCACGTTAAAACACACACACACACACACGCACACACGCACATTGTAGTGTAAAATCATTTCTGCTTACCACCTGATAGAGGCAATTCTTTCCTTTTTTTTTTACCTTTTTGGTTTAACCCCACAAAATTTATTCACAAAATACATATACATCATCTCTACTGAGTTCATGAAACTTTCTTGTTGAATAATTTAATGTTAGAATAAATTAACAATGATAAGCTTCTTCTAAAGAATAAAATATTGCAATAACTCAAAGCATTCCCACTTCTCTGCCAAAATGCATTTTGTCATGTAAGTATAACTCTTTGACCAGGATAGTTATACAGTTGCCCAAGCTTAGGAAGACATGGATCCTTTTCTTCTTAAAATAACATTTTTCTATAACAGCTGAGTGTGGGGCAGAATTAAAAATATGCATGATGGAAAGTGTGCTTGTGGAAAACCCGAATGAGTGTTTTAAAGGATGTTACCATCCCCAGAAAAGGAGGTGTTATGGAATCCATAATTATTTACTGGTTTACATACCACTCAAAATAGCACATATGTTATACATTCTTGCTTTTCAGAGGTAAGTTTAGGAATTTTTTCCCTACTCATTATTAGGTGGTAACACATTTACTCCAAACAATATATAAGTTGGTCCACGAACAGTAATTACAATTTCCCTGTCCTCAAATTGGCTATTCATCTCTTGTTTCAATACTAAATACAATCCCACATTACGTGTGTGCCACAAATACATAATAAGATTTCCGTTGAAAGAATCTATCATTGGCAAGACGTGAGAATGATGAACAACAGATGCTTAAGTAATGGGAAATTCCACTAGCAGATTCACTTGTATAGAGGGGAGATGTGTATATTAAAAACAATAACACAGTCAACTTAGCTTATCCCCCTCCATGGTTATATCACTTCTGAAGAAAACCAAGGAAGGGAAGAAAAACTCCACACTGGGGAAAGTATCTAACATTATCTAACCATATTTAAGTCTTTGCCACCAAGTTTCTAATTCTCAGATTTTATGTTCACCTTTGGTGCTCCAAGACGGGGCTGCATACCATAGCCCTGCTATACAAAACCAGGAGCCCTTGTTCCTGTAAATCAAGATTCCAAAGAAGAAAATGACCTGTATATATGAAAAATTCACCCCGACTTTGAGCATAGTTATACCAAATATAAAAAACCTGTATTTAAATGTAATGCAAATAAATTATATCCTCTTTCCAAAAACAAAAGAAGAAAAGTCCTTACACAAAAATCTTTAAGGGGAAGATTGAAGTAATTAGAAAAGGGATGCATTTCCACAAAACAGTAACATAGTAATACATAAAACTACACAGTATAGTCTCAGCCCTCAGCTTCTCAGGAAGCAAAATTTACTCGAACATCACTCTTTCTCCTTTAATCCCTGGAGGAAAGAATTGGGGAAGCAGTTTCAGTGTGTGTGAAGGATGGCAGACTAGGTGGTAATTGAAATTTCAAACTTTCCCTGGATTTTGAATTTAACGCTTTGCTCTTGTAACACTAATATGGACAAATAAGGCAAATGTTTTAGGGGATAGTGACAATTTGAATGAATTATCCAGTTTCAGTTTGTTCTTATAGAAGAAAACAAATGAGTGAACTGATTTTCTTTTACTCAGCATTCAATATCCCCATTAAATTGTATAAAATTGAAAATCCTTTAGGCCAAAAACTCAAAAGCCATATTACCACACACACTAAAAATAATCTGCCAAGTACCCCAGTGAGTGCAGAGTCAGACACAGGGAATTCTGTATCTTCAAAGGCAACCTAGAAAAATGTACCAGTTTGCATGTACAAATGGATTATTAATAATAAATAAAAACTACAAAAATTTTAGATATAAAAATAGTGGAGAATAGATTATTATTCATTTTAAATTTTTTGGTAGACCAAAGGAAAAGATGTGGATTTATGTTTACTTAATTTATCATTAAAATTACATTTAAATATAAATTAAATGAATTATTTAAAGAAGAATCTATTTTTTTCTTTTATACTACAATAAAACGGATCATCTCACTAATTAATACTAAATACTATATAATATCCTGCCCTAGCATTACATTTTACCATATCTAGAAGAGAGAATATTGCTATATATTAATGGATTGCAATGCTTTTACACAGATACATTTTAATTTTAAAAATATATGTACTTTTAATATAACACTAATTTGAAGTACAAAGAAAAAAATGTAATACGTATATGAACAGTGCAAACATTTCATTAAGAAACTTTATTTTGGTCAGTAAAAAAATGCAGTGAACACCCAGAAATATTCAGCAACTTTCCTTAATAAATGTTTTTCATTTTATTAAAAAGATAAGAGTGATTTTTAGTGTGGCCCTGACCTTTATCTGAATCAAATTATCTTTCGGTCATTAATTCTATAAGAATTGGGAAGAAACTGTATAGTAAGAAATGCTTGTTGAAGCAAATTAAGACATTGCCATAAATACAAAAACATTTTGATATAAGTATTTTCTTAATTCACAGTAATAAAAATGACACAATTAAAGAAATACTTAAATAATAGCATGATTCAATCAGAATGGAAGAAAACAGACTGTCATGTTCCAGGGTCTAAAAAAATGTCACTATTAAAAAGGAATGCTGACGTTTTAAATAGAAATTTGAGCAAACAAGATTTCTACAAATATAATTCCCTTGATTTACTTCAAGGAGTAGTCACGTAAAAGTCAGTTTCATCTTGATATTTATTTGTGTCCAAGAGTGGTACCACCACTGAACAAATTAGAAGCTTCGTTTATATCTTATATATTTTACAAGTTATAAGAAGAGCCAGGGCTTAGTAAGTTACAAGAACCACAAACTCCTCTTGCTCCCATTTATTTCCTGAAGTGAGAAGAGGCAACAATGGAAAATTATTCTTATTATACACTCCAAAGATGTAGCAATATAGGGATTTTTGAGTTTAGAAAACTTCAGATTCAATTTTCAGTGAACAAAAACAGTAAGTTACACGGATCTTCCTTCTCTCTGGAGTTGTCCCTATCCTAGCCTCATCATTTTATTCCTGATCTGGAGCAAAGACATTTTCTAGACCCCATGGTACATACAACAGAAACTAGATGCTGAGAATGATGGCGAGAAGTGACCAGAGATTAGCAAGAGGGTGATTTGGATGCGATCGGTCAGTGTGATTTCTATTTACTTAAAAATAATCACATGATTTGCCTAAAGTTAATGGGAAAAAAATAATAATTGAAGAGTGATGAAATCCTGTGGTATAGTTTGAAGAGTTATGAGAGAGATTTGGGAAAGCAGCTGATAGTTCTTCTCAACAAGAAAAGCTGAAAGATCACATGCTAAGCATTACCTTACTTGATCTTTTCCAACTCTTCCTCATTAGCATTGTCTGTAAATGAAATAAAGCATTTTCATTATCTTATCACTCAAGTACAGAATAGGGCAGCCAATTGTTTTCTAGGGAAGATTAACATTTAAACAGCAAACGGTTTCCAGCAACAACTTTACAAGACAAGAATTGTTTTTCAGGTACACACAGCCAGAAGCACCTTTAACATTCAAGCAGTCTTTCTGGTGAGAGTTCATTTGCTTTATTTTTTCGTCCAAAGAAATGGGACAGCATATTTTAAATAGAATGGGAAATTTGAAATATCTTAATTATTGACTGGGAAAAAATACATTAAGTCGCACGATTGGCAATTTTCTTTTGGTGGTGGAGGTTGAGGATGTACCATGACTTTACCAGGTATATAATAATTTTTCTCTTCAAATATGTTCCAAGTCTATGCTATGCTGGCATCTTAGAATTGTCTCTGCTTCCAGTTAATCTTTAATTACATCAGGGTCTACAAATGCTTTCCAATGAGAAAAAATGCTGCATATTGTGATGCTACTAGTGGATCTTTCTGCCAAATGTTTAGCCATAACATATCATTTAAACTAGTTTTTTTGTGTCATAGTAAGAGGTACTTATCGTTACAAGTTTTATTGTTCTCTTGTATAAAGTTTTGTGATGAGTGCCCAAGATCATTGGTCTCTCGTATAAAGTAAGTCATAAAAATCCCAAGACTTCTTATTTCCTCTCCAGTTTAAAAAATTTATCAGTGAACACTGAGGTATCAACTTCCTGATTAACTTCTTTACCCTCTGTTAGCTTTGTCATTATCTTTAAGGCAGATGAAGTGAGGAATAGGGAACATTTGGGGCAAAGAATATAGCTTATAGAAATACTTGCCATATTTGTATATAAAGGAGGTGCACTGGTGAGTTTAAGAACTATATATCCTTCAGCAGAATTCACTAAAAAGAGGGACCATTTCAGTAATCACTCATAAATTACAAAAAAGAAAAGATTTTAATATAAGATTAAGTCACATAGAAGGCAACCTTTGGACTAAACCAAGACAATGGAATTATGTAGAGGTTCTAGAGTAGGAAATGAGAAAATCATAAAATTAAGGATAGGAGACATTCCTCTTTTCTGTAGATAGTGGTTTTATAGGTTATACTTTCTTTATATACACTCTATGTTAAATATTGGCAAAAATATGGAAGAGTAATAGATTTCCTAAGGTTACAATTATTGCCTTTTTTTTCCTGAATGGAGCCAGGAAACTGCAAAGCATTGTTATCCAATACTGTTATAGAAATATTTTATATGTTTTCTAAGTAATAATATCCAATTCATTTTGAAGCAACAAAACTCACCATTGGGTTGTGAAGATGAACATGTAGTGGACATGTAATAAATGTTTGTTGTTTACGTTAAATGAGTTATGTCATCAGCAGCAGCAGCAGCAGCAGCAGCATCACCACCACTACCACTATTTTCTCAATCATCACTAAAAGGCAATTGGAAATACTTTTGCGGTGTGCCATCTTCCCAAAAACTGTCCCATTAGGAGTCAGACAGTAAATGTTCAACTTTCTCAGAAATCAGAGTTTCAATGGACAAAGAATGGTAATTCCTAGGGACAATGTTTTGAGTCAAATCAAGTGAGAGCATTTAAGATAGATAAATCAAAAAGTAAAATGTCTTAACTCATGGCCATTTACCATCATTCTTATCTAGTATCTAAGAATCTTATAAAATTCCATTCTATAAGAAATGTTATACTACGAAAAAGGGCTGAGAACATGAGGCAGATATCAATCTCAGAGCAACACTACTCAATATTACACAGATTCACTATGCTGGTCAAAGCCACAGCCCTTGACTCAGAACCACCACACACAATTGACCTCCTACACGTAAAGTGAACTATTGGGTTGGTATTTTTCCTGTCTCTCAAAATCATCTTTACAAACAGGCTGCATGGTATTATTCTTCAGACTGGAACACTGACACAAACAAAAAGTCAGTAATTTCCCTAAGTATAAATATGAAAGGTTTGGCAGTTAATGGGATCAATTCATTATTTTCCTGATTCAGTTTCTTAGCGTTCTAATGTTAGATCCTGTGACTCTCAAAATGGCCCTAGATTTTGTAACAAAATTTCTGCTTCTTGAGCCCAATCAACTAGCTAAATAATGGGTTTAAGTGTCCCACTCCCAAGTTTCTTTTTCTTTTTAGATGGTTAGGTTAAGGTAGAGTCAATAAAACTGAAAACAGTAGAAAATTTTTAAAAAAGCATAAATTAACAGATATACTATTAATACTGTTACCTTTGCTATCTGCAAGACTTGTTAGAGGAGAAAGATTGTTTGGGGAATGTTCAAGATAGGAGATGAAGCAAATTATAGAAAAATAAGATTTATTTTTTGCTCTATGATCTTAACTTCAGCTGAGAAACATATGAATTTGTTTTTGAAAGTGTCATTATCTAATATTATTATAGAACAATTCAAATTCTTCATTAGCAGCTCAACTTTCCTTGAAGCCAATAAAAGGAATAAGTAGCATAAATATATGGCCTGTGATACAGCTGCAGAACTGATTATGTTTTTAAAAGATTTCACAATCTCAATCCGATTTTTGCTTTTATCTTTAGTGGTAGCGATTTTTTTTAGGGCAATTATATGGCTACTATAGACATAAAAAAAATCACAGAATAGCTAGATATTATAGTATATACATATTATAAAACATACCTATTACATTTTTGTAGGTGCATACTTTTTCCAATGTTAGCCAATAATTGAGAAAAATTTCAAAAATAAACAAATATGGAAAACATATTTTTAAATTTACTAAAGGCCAACGAGGGTCAATTCATATGTTTCTTCGAATTTTCTACTTTTTAGCTTTAGCCAAGCAATTTGTAGGTCTAGGCTATCGAAGAGAGTGTGTAACTCACTTTTATTTCACAAATTCTCCAATGAAGAAAGCTGTGGATTGAACTCTGCTAGAAAAAGAGCCAGAAAGAACTCAAACACACTATCAGACCAAAATATCATATATATGACATACATGTATGCACGACACACTTTTGCAGGTTCGAAAACAGGACATGCATTCAAAACGGAAATGACAGTGGTGTCATGCAACTCATCAGCATGCCCGCCATGAAGATTTTGGTTTCTCATACACACAATGCTGGAAACTGAAAAAATACATATACGTCTGTTCACATCTGGGATTTTCTTTTAAAGACTCAATCATGAACTCAATGGGGAAGATTTTAATATAAGCAACGACGAAATACTTTTGCTATTACTCACACCATATTTCTTAAATTGCCGTAATTAGACATTGCATGTTTTACAGGCTTTAGTAGATTCAGTAAGCGGATAGGTTTTTCAACATATTCTTCAGTTTCACTGATTTCCAAAACTGAAAATCCACACAAGGAGAAATCATCCCAACTACATCACTCACAGAATGTATTGTTAGTGCAAACAGTGTAGAAAAAACTCACAAGATAACTGATTTAGAAATCTTAGCACTTTGTGATGCTAAGTACTGTGTATTCCCAGTTACTCATTGCTTCCTACTTTTGACGGCATTTTCTCAACATTAATGTTCTATTTCCTATGTGATTGTCAGGATTTATTTATTAACGGCTCTTGAAACTCAAATCTTCCATTCTCCATTCTAATACACATAAAATATTTAGCAAGTTTTATAAACACAGACATAAGAATAAACATGTGGTTTTTGAACTAAAGTCTTATTTCTAAGCTACTAATCAAAGAGAACAGAACTTTTATAATTTCTCTGTGTGAGGGTCAATGCAAAATCATCCTCTATTCATTCTCTATACATAATTCTGAATATTAATGGAATTATGAAGCATTTAACAACTGATTTCTGGTTTGCTGCATTTTGAGTTTGAATTTCTCTAAATAAGATTTGTTCCTGGATAATCTGTGAAAGTTCAGCATGTCATTTTTCACTGCAGCAATGTGTTCTGTATTTCAGGTATATAAAAATTAATTTGAAGATACATTGGATCTCTGATTGTTTTTAACTAAGAAACTTCAAAAGTATTCCAGGGAAATACATTTAGCTAATAGTAGACATGTCACAAATGAGGAAAATACAGAGATGTGCTTCTAATTCATTGTCATCATTAGAAATCTTGAGAAGAGCAATACAAACTGATTTTAAGCAGCTTATCATTAATATACTAATTTTGAGAACGCTAAAGGAAAATTAAACCATTATTTAATATTATTTGTGACAACCTCACAGATTTGAATACTGAAGTAAAAAAAAAAAGAAACTTAAAATACCTTTCCCTGGAGCTTTGAAGCATCCCTTCAAATCCTCCTAGAGATTCGCCTACAACCCACTGAATGCAGAAAGCTGGACCAGGTTTTAAGAGGGGTCATCATGAGAAAGGTAATCAGAAGCAATAACTTATATATATATATACATATTTTTACCAGAAGTGATAGGATATAGGATGGAGGTGAGGTGAAGTACAGTATAGGTATATTTTAGGTACGACAGATGACACTGAAGAAAGCTTGGACACAAGAGAAGGTGAGCCGTGCAGGACCTTGTATGGCTGAGACAGAGGTTACAAGTAAGGCAACACGTGTAGTTCGTTGGAGAATCTTAAAGTCCTTCATAAGGAGTTTCCATTTAATTAGGAAAATAAGCACAGGTCACTGAACACTTAAAAGAAAAATAAAGAGGGAGTTATAGAACCTGGCACAATGCTTAAAGATGATCAACAAGTGTTGTTTTTTAATAGATGCCTAGAAATGATCCTTGTTCAGAGTTTCAAAATCTCATAACTAGTGTTGCTTAACAGTTTTAAAGATCTTAAAAAAATAGTTATAGAACTGCTACATAGATCAAAACAAATGAGAAAAAGCAAATTTACGTCTTTGTTAGAAATTTCATCATATGAAACATATGCTTAGAAACTCTGATGCAAATCTAGGACATCGGACTAACCGGGATACTGGGGATCCCAACAGATTTTCCTACAAGAGATCTTTCATGCTTCCACGCCTCCTCCTGACCCAGCTCGCTTCTCTACAACCAATCCCACTCTCCTGGCTATTGATTACACCCACATGGAGGAGCCAGTATGGCCACACTGGTCACCACCCTTTGCTCTACTCCTCAGCAGTGACTGAGGACAGGATGATTCACCAGCCAGAGGCCAACTCTGGTACAGGCTCCAATCGTTGTGCCATTTCCGAGCCCTGGCTAAGCCACTTGCTTCTCTGGTGAAGAAGAGAGAAGTCACGTGACAGTCAATATTAGTGTGGAAGGGAAGAAGACACCATTTTTCAGTTGCTGCAGCAGAATAAATCCAGTGCTATTTGGGACTTCAAAGGGAGAGGGCATGAAGTAAGGCAGTGAATAAAAAAATAAGTACTTTTTCTTCCAAAGTAAAGAATTTCTTCCAAAAAACTGGGGTAGCCAAAGGGATTTGAATCAAGAAAATAGCATGAAGATTTCAGGAAGAACTCTTTGTGTTAAAGGTGAATGTGGCTGGAGAGGATCGATGAGGAGAAGGGAAAAGGAAGAAAACAAGATGAATAATACCAGATTTTGGATGTGTAACTTTTGTGTAACCCACCTGTTTTCTTCCCTATTCATATTTGATAAATCACTGATGATCAGCCACTGTAATATTTTTAAATGATCTTTTCTAGTTAGAAAGACATTGTGCCTAAATATAAGTTTGAGCACCTATGGAGATTGAAGGATTTTTGCAAGAATTGTTAAAGAAAAAATAATATTGGGAACCACTTTGCTGGTGCTGACATATATTTCTGTGTAATTCAGAACAACTCAGCAGCTTCATCTTAAAGTCTCTTGATACTAACTTGATCCCTCAAACCCTCAGTTTGATTTTAGAGTACTTAATAAATATCCCTTTAATGTAATAATTCAGCAGACTTTCCATCATCAAATCATCCAAATAACTACAACAGCTACCATATCATTTCGATATCCAGTAATGTTGCCAGTTGGATAGTTGGGGATACACAAGACCATAGGTACTTAGGTATTTTCATTTATGAAGTGTTGTCCTTCATTAAAATAACAAAGACTCCCCAAACAAGAATATTCTATCACCAAGTTTTGTTGATTTTTACCTCCTATAGGTAAACCTGCTGATTTCTCTTCCTCTCTACCTCTGACAATTCTAATCCAAACCTCCATCATCTTCCACCAAAATTTTTGAAATAGCCTCCTAACTGGTCTCCAAACATCCATTCTTACTCTTCCATCTGTTTTCTACATTGCAGCTACACAGCTATTTTCAAAAGGCAAATATGATTATGCCACTTCCTATTTACAGACTTTTCAATGGCTCCCTATTGCTCTTTGGGGAAAGACCACACATCTTGACAGGCCAACAATCCCTACACAGTCTAAGCACCTCCTTTCCACTGTCATCATGCACCATGATCTTCCACACTCTCTTTGCTTCCACTTTCTCTAAGCTCCAGTACTTTTTCAATTCTTGGAGTTCAGCAGGGTTTCTCTAGCCACAGGGCCTTTGCACGTGCTGTCTCCTCTGCTTGAAATACCTTCTCTCTTCCTGGTTTTTGCCTTATTAACTCCTATTCACACTTCAGACCTCATCTTCCATTTGACTTCCTTAGAGAATCCCTGTTCCCCTGACTAGGACAAATTCGCCTATATTTGCTCTTAGAGTAACATGTACCTCTCTTTCATGGCACTTAAAACAGCTGTCATTTTATATTTCCTTCAGTGATTATTTGATTCCTGAGTTCTTCAATGGATATAAGTTCTATTTTGTCCTAATGGTGTAGCACAGGATCTGGCTTATAGTAGGTTCTTGGTGAATACCAGGATTATTTGAATAAAGAAATAAACAAACATTTATAATTTATTCCTATGTATGGATTAGCAAGCTAGGATACATTCCTTGGCTTGTGTTGAATGAAATAATGTATTCTGAATTGGTGACTTCTAAAATGATGGGCTTCTATTTCCAAATATTCCTTGTAAAACAATTTCCTCACCCATTCTTCCATCTGTATACATGGGCCTGTACATATGCAGACATACATACGTTCTTTCACTGTGCTAAGTTCTTATAGTAGGTATTATTTGGTAGTATTTGTTGTAAAAGAGAAATTTCTTCCTCACTGAATGAAGTATAGATTCTTAAATAATACTTAGCAAATACTGTATATGAACATGTGCTCGTTTTTTAATTTTTAAAAAGGAGAAAATTATTTGTTTAAAAGGGTGGATTTTTTAATGAATTCAAAACATCTCCAAATTTGAAGTTGGGATTCACTATTTTCATCTATAATCTAGGGAAAAAACATCAATAATACCTTTCCAGCAGACAATATATACCAACTTTAATCATGCATTATTTTAAGACAGAAATACACATATTGCTGAAAGAGAGCACTTGAACTTGCCTAAAAAATTATGTCTACTCCTAAAATGTGTTACAATCAGAACTAGTGAGAGTAGCTCCTGGTACATGAAGGCACATTGAGCCTAGTAATCTCTGGCAAATTGTTGCAGAAAGTGCACTGGCAAGCATACCGATGCAGGTCAAACCTGATACTTTTTAATGTCAGCTCAACAGTGCTGGAGTAATTGGCTCCTCTGTATCCCTTATCAATTTCTCATAGCAGCATGGTGTGTAAGGAAGGACAGACAGCCAGAGCTGGAAAACGGATAACGACAATATGGAAGCCCATCAAGATGATGAGAAGTACTCACTCATCATTCAGCAAACAAATACCAGAAAGCAGAAACTCTGTTATAATTTCACCTCATTTGCTTCGTTATGGTATACCTGACAGTGCAGTCAAAATACTAGGGTCTGGATACCTCAGTGTGGAATTCCAAGTATGCAATTCACTAATAAATGTATTTTCTGAATGAATATTGCCATTTGCCTACAGTACGACATGTCTGAAATTGGGAGATAAAATGATAATAAAAGATGCAAATGTGTCCCTTATTTACAACAAGAGGTTCTGATCTGGAGCATAGAACAGGAGATTTGAATTCAAAAGATACAATACTCAGGGACAAGGGATACCCAGGATACTCACAGAAATAAAGAACAGGCCAGATTTTCATATGCAGCTTCTCTATTATTACCTCTGGGCTCAAAGAAGGCTCATGAATTTGAACAAGTGAGAACAAGAAAGCACTCCTAGGCTGTGGCAGAACTTACCACATCCCTGTGTTCTCCTTCTTTAGGGGTAAGGACGACTGAGAGCAAAATGATTCCAAGATCATGGTCAGGATAGTGGGGATCTTTCAGCGTTAAGGTTACATCCGTGGGCCTGTAACACAAAATATTAAGATTGTGAACAGTCATTAAATGAATAAGCCAAAATATATTTTATATCAACAATTTATTACTATTATTATTGTTACCTTTTTTTTTTTTTTGCTGAGGAAGATTCACCCTGAGCTAACATCTGTTGCCAATATTCCTCTATTTTGTATGTGAGCTGCTGCCACAGCATGGCCAATGATAGACAAGTGGTGTCCGCCGAAGCAGAGCACACTGAACTTAACCACTAGGCTACTGGGGCTGGCCCAACAATTTATTATTCTTAAGAAGAAAAGCAATTTTGTCTTTACTTTCCTGGTTCAATTTTTGTTGTTATTAAAAATATCATCAGTGTATTAAGTTACCCAATAAATCATGGGCCAGTTGGGTATACTTGGATTCACTGCATAAGTTTCAGTTCTTCATGGGGTTCAAGAAAGCCCATGGGGTTGCTGGAAAAGCCAAGGAACTACAACAGTATTAGAAACCTCTAAGTCCCTTCTCTATGATCTCTAAACACACAGAAAGCAAGAGCAGCTTTTTTCTATAAATTGGAATCCAACAAATAAGTGAGGGTCATTTATTGACCACTTCCCTCCTTTTAGTTCTTTAAGATTTTTTTTTTTAAGTCAGGAGTATGATTTAAAGTAAACAGATGAGTGGGAGAAGAGGAAAATACAAAATGTAATTTGCCTGATATACATTATAGACATACTTTAAAAACAATGTCTAATTACTTAAAAGAACTTCCAATATTTAAAATAATGCTTCTATTTTTTGGCTATTTAAACTTATGCTTAGACAATTTTTAGATTTAGAAACACAAGGAAATCAATACTTAGAAGAGTTGATCAATACTTAGAAGGCTTTAGAATTAGATAAGTATCTCTGAGGAAGAGATTATGAATTACTCGGTACTATCCACAATCACGTCTAGAAAATAACGCAAAACACCTTCAACCGACAATGCGCGGGTAATATCTTGTTTCCATATTTCGATTAATGTTGAACAAATAGGGGTTCATGCCCTCCATAAACCTAAGGGATTGTGGAACATTTGGCACCAAACTGAATCTTGAAATGTTGGCAAATGAGGAACGTTTCCTTGCTTGTTCAGTCACTTATTCATTTTATGCACAGAACGTGTATTAAACACATATGAAATGCCATACACTGTGTTAGGTTCTAGGTAAACACCAGAGGCCAAGACCAAAGAGAAGAGCCTTGTCTTCATGGAGCTTAGTTTTCAGTAAATGATACAGTTGGAGTCTGGTACTGGGGATGGGGCTTGATGGGAACGGCTGGTCCAAATAAGAATTTTCAATCCTGGTTGCACCTCAGAATCAACTGGGAAGCTTTTAAAAAGTACATAATCCTGAACTCTACCCATGATGACTGTGGTTCTTCAGATCAGGGGGAGTATCTGGAAATCTATAGATTTATAAATAGATTTATAAAAAAATAGCATCCCCAAATGATTTTCTCATCCAACCAGGACTGAGAACCAGAGGTACTTTTTCAGTGAAGATTTTACAATAGTAGGAAACTCTTTCATGTGATGCTTAATTTACCAAGTCAAGGAATGATGCTATGAAAAATATGAAGTTTTCTGATGTCAGGGGTTTTAATTGAAACATAAGGAACCTATCAGACTGATAATATACATAAGTTAGAACAGTTGTGGTGCAAATTGCTCCAATATTAATTTAGTTATAACTAATCATTATGGTTTGATAGTAACAACTTGTTCCTTTTATTTTAACAAATGCATATTAAGCATTATAGTATATATATATACACACACACACACACACACACATACATATGTGTTTATATGGGGTTACAATTTGATCTGGTTCATTTTCCTGTAATAATGATTACATATAAAAATTAATAGAAAAAACTTCATTACATTTTTATAATGATTACATGACAAAGATTTAAGAATATTTGCAATTGCTTTATGATGCTGATCTATTATTTTCTTTCAAAGCAATACCATAATGCATTTTATGGCAGCATTAGTATTTATGTGGCTACTATTATTATCCATCTATCTAGCCCAGAGACTATTCATTTATACATAGAATGTAATGACATACACAAATATATGATTTTTAAAGTAGTAATTTGATGTTTAAGTGTTGTGGGTTTTTTTTGTGAGGAAGATTGTCCCTGAGCTAACATCTTTGCCAATCTTCCTTTATTTTGTATGTGGGACACTGCCACAGCATGGCTTGATGAGCGGTGTAGGTCTGCACCTAGGATCCGGGCCCACGAACACGGGGCCACTGAAGCGGAGCGTGTGAACTTAACCACTACACCTCTGGGCCGGCCCCCAATGTTTAAGTGGTTTTAAGGAGAGGGAACGGTTAGCTAAATACATAAAATAAATAATGTGGCAAACTAAACACCAAATGCTTATATATAATCTCTCTTTATTTTCTTAACTATCCCATATTGTTTCCATTTAAAATTATTTTTCACCAGTGACTTATCTTTAATAGAGAACAAGAGAAATTTATTCTCTGTGATTAAGTCCAGTAACGTGCATATCCTTATGCAGAAGTCTACAGAGAAAATAATTATGGCCTTTAGAGAAGAACAGCACAGCCCACTCTAGCTGGAGCTCAGTTTTGATGGTAACAGACTACATACAATACCACCTAGGACACTTTCTTCAGCTGTGGTGAGGTGGGGAGCCAGCATAAACCTATGTTCTGTCCTTAGGTCAGGCCTGCGCCAGGCTCTAGCTTGCAATGGAGGACATGTAGAAAGTACAGAAAAGGCTGCTCTTTTGTCCAGTCCATGGCAACAACGACCACTGGAAGACCAATAAGCTGCCACTGTGCTCATACTTAGCTGACTATAACAACATAGGGGCTTCTATTGTTTATATTTCATTACATTTAAAATATGAAGTAGTGATCTGGCCCATTATTCTGCTTTTGTGCTTCCTGCTATTCCTGCCACATGATGTAACATGATTGTCTAAAACATCTTCTCTTTAAAACCATTAAAGAAGATTGCACAACTTCCTTTGCAGCCCATTCTAGCACTACTTGATATTTTAAAACCTATTTTTTCTTCTGTAGTATTAATCAATTCTTAGCTCCCATGTTGAAATACGTTTAAAAAAATAAGCCCATAATTAAGTACAAGGAATAATTTATATTGGTAATAATAATATAACTTTACAACTAGTCAAGCAATGATAAGTTAATGTAACTGAGCAGATACAACCCATCTGCCTCCACTTTAGGGGCACTCCTTGGTAATCTAGGATTACTGATGATGGCAAAATTAGAGTCTACTTTAGCTTAAGTGATAAGAGAGTTGCTACTTTTGAAGTAAAGTGTACATGTTTTATTTCCTATGCGGTGACCTGATTCTTAAATTAATAATATGATTAACATGTATAAGCTTCTTTGTGCCCCATTACAACCATACCAGCAATGTGAGAGCAAGGAATGTGTCTTATGTGTAATTCCTGGTGCTTATCACAGTGCTGGGGACAAAGCAGGTGCCCAAGAATTTTTCTTTTGAATAGCTGTTGTTGAATGAGATAGTCAGGGGAAGATGCTATTATTTCCACTGGATAGGTGAGAAAGATGTACTTGAGAAAGTCTGGCTAGCATGAAGGCTCACAACTATAAATGAGAGAAGAGCGACTAGAACCCAGATCTGTTGACATTTTCTTTTACACAGGCCCACCTTCATAACATGGTGTAATGTTATTATAACAATTCAAAAGTTACCTATTTAACTCCAATTGCATGAGATCCAGAAAGGCCGAGCCCATAAAGTCATCCTGTAGTCCAAAATCATAGTCAAACACCTAAGAAGCCAAAGAGATGAGACATTGTTATAAATAATTCCAATACAAGCTTTAAATAAAAACATCTTGATTCTAAAATATTGGTTGTCTATGTCACCAAAACCAATGAAATTTCCTAATATTTATTTTTTAAAATTTATTTGTTTTTGTATTTTGGAATACTAGGGTCTTACAAAATATTCAAAGGAAATTACATTTAATTTTTTACTTAAAATTATTGATTTATATCAAATGGAACTTTAAGGAAGGTGAACAACAAAAGCAAATAAAATACAGTGAATCATCAAAAATCTGGGAGCCACAGGCTTAGAATATTTTTCTCATATTATCGAAGGGCTATTAGCTTTATTGGAAGGCAAGGTGTGTTGGTATGAAATTCAACAAGTATGTCTTCCATACCGGGCTATAGGTGATGAGAATATGACTTCAATTTCTCCATATCTTTCAAGTCATTGAAGACAAATTCTC
Source organism: Tapirus indicus (assembly GCA_031878705.1). Taxonomy (NCBI): domain Eukaryota; kingdom Metazoa; phylum Chordata; class Mammalia; order Perissodactyla; family Tapiridae; genus Tapirus; species Tapirus indicus. The sequence continues at coordinate 19,663,418 of CM062925.1, forward strand.
TGATATTATAGGACAATGCCGTTTTAAACATACAAATAAGTAAACATTGAGATAATATGATTAAAGCACTTTGTAAAGTTATATTAAGGTTAAATTAAGTTTTTATTGTCACAAGTAATAACTAGGGGATAATATTAATGTGACTAACAACAACAAAACAGAAAGAAAAAGAAAAGAGAGAACGTATTTCTTCTGTCAAAACTATGTGTCCAGTATCTTCTCTGCGCCCTTCGTGGTCCTTATTCATACTGCAGTGAATAAGACGGGCAATGTCCTTGACCTCTTGGACCCTACATTTAGAGGCTGAGACAATCAATAAAAAACCCCGATAGATAAATACAGTTCAGCGATGAGAGCTACGGAGGCAAAAGTCTAAGGGGGTGTGTTGGGAGCTGCTATTTTAGATAGGGAATCCAGGAAGGCCTCTCAGAGGAAGTGTGTTTGTATAGAGACCTCAGTGATGAGAAGGATTAAGCCATGTTAGATGAGAACAGTGCTCCAGGCAGAGGAAACAGCAAGAAATCAGCATGTTCAAGGATCATCAAGAAGCCAGTGTGGTTGAAGCAGATTGAGAAAGAGCGTGAAGGAGGCTGGAGAGATAGCTCAGAGCTAGATCAGTTAGGGCCATTTCCAAAAAACTCTAAGTAAATAGGGGTTGGCTAACTTCCATCCATTTATTAATTTTCTTATTCATTCATCCCCTTAGCCAATATTGATTAAGTACTTATTATGTGACTGACAATGTACTTAGCATTGTGTAAACAGTGGTGAGCAAAACTGATACTGTCAATGCTTTCAGTTTAATGAGGGAGACAGATGTTAAACAAGGAAGTGCCCAGGTGATATGTAATTACAAGTTTTGATAAATGTTATAAAGAAAAGAACAGGGTACGAAAAGAAAAAATTACAGTGGAGATAAGGGAAAGCTTTTTTTTTTGGTGAGGAAGACCAGCCCTGAGCTAACATCCATTGCTAATCCTCCTCTTTTTGCTGAGGAAGACTGGCCCTGGGCTAACATCCGTGCCCATCTTCCTCCACTTTATATGGGACGCCGCCACTGCATGGCTGACAGGCAGTGCGTCGGCGGGCGCCCGGGATCCGAACCGGCGAACCCTGGGCTGCCAAGCGCGGACTAAACCGCTGCGCCACCGGGCTGGCCCCCAAGGGAAAGCTTTTAAGATAGAAAAAAAGGCTACTAGATGAAGTTTAGAACTGTGCTTTCTGACCTTTTCAAATAGAAAATCTTTGTATTGCACAGTGGAGTAAATGAGCATAAACAGATAAGTCCACTCCTGAATGGACGACCCAGGCCATTGGACTCTCTAGGATATGAGAGCCCATCAGGCTGAGAGAATCCATAACCCAGCACTCCTGTGCCCAATTCTTGGCACAGCAGTTAGAAAACTTGAAGCAGAGGGAACAGTGTGTACAGCAGCCCTGAATCAGTTACTGTTTTTTGTCTAGAACAGGTGTACTTCAGTTGAAACAAACTTAATATGTTAAAAAAAGATACTTAAACAAAAAGATAAATACTTTGCATTACAAAAGGATTCTTAGATTTGAAGAGTCGCAGGGGATTTATTTAAGTAATAAGCTCCCCTAATGCCTTTTAAATTATTCAATTTACTGTCATTTGATTTACATACAACCTTTCAGGAGTACATTTGTTGCAGAAAGCGCAGCACTCCTGCAATAAATATTCTCCTTGATCAGTTACACTTCTGAGCTTTAGTCATCTGCTCAATGGCATAGCACCTGAATATATTGCACATCTTATGCAACTGACACCTTGGTATTTGCAAGTGGCTGCAGTAGTGTATTTTGCAATACAAAATTACATCAAAAATTAGAGAAATTTCTCTTGTGTAATCTCTTCTAATTATATCACACTAAGGCTTAAAATCTTGGGGAGACTGTAGTGACATATAACCAATGAGAACACCTGGGGTGCATCCACACATGTGAAGTGGAGAGCTGTGAATTCAGTGAACTGATTAGTGTCGACAGTCCAACTGGGTGATTCAACATTTGAACTCTCTTTACTCTCAGGATGACAGTCTTTCCTACTGTCTTAATGCTAGGTGTTTGCTTTAGTTCTCAATTCCTATTAATCAACAGAGTATAAACATGGGAAAGAATGGAAACACCAGAATCCACTCACTAATGAAATTATTAGCTATGTTACTTGGTTCCAAGCTCTGTAAACTACTTGTCAGAGGGAGCATTGCTCGAGGTGGAGCTTCAGAAATATAAAGCATAGGAAAGAGATAAAAAAGGAAAAGGTACTCCCACTACAATAACAATAAGTGCAGTCAACGCTGATTAATGTTTATTCAATGTTTGCTATACGTTAGGCACTGTGTTAAATATATTACATAGATTTTTAAATTTCATTCTTATACAACTCAGTGAACAAGGCGTTGTTTCCATTTTTCAAAAAAGGAATCCAAAGCTTAAAAAGTTTATGTTACTTGCCCCCAAATTCCAGGGCTAGGAAGAGGTCAAATTCAAATCCTGTTGTAGTGGATTTCAGACACAGAGCATACTTAAATTTAACAAATATAACTTGGGCACCCACTCTGGGTGAAACACTGGGAATTGAAATTTGAACGGTTTAGATGGGATCCTTGCTTTCATGGACCCTCCACTCCGTGTGTTGGAAACATTAGGTAACATTAGGTAGAAGTTGCTTGGGGTTCCATAACACTTCTCTTCATTCTCAAGTGAGTTTGGAACAGCAAATGTTTTTTTCTAATCAACAGATTTACTTAGCATCTTGATTCAATTGTCTATCAAGAAAAATTGCATTAGAGAGTACCTCAGTTAAAATGCTTTTGGATACAAGTAACAGAAAACCCAACTCACACTGGCTTTACCACGAATGGGAATTTGTTAGCTCAAATGACTGAAATATCCACAGGTAATTATGACTTCAGGGGAGTTTTGATTTGGCAGTTCAAATGATTCACATATTCATTCATTTATTTGAAAAATATTTGGTGCGTTCCTACCACGTGCCAAGTACTCACTGGCAATACAGCAGTGAACAAAACAAAGTCTGATTTCTTAGGGCTTACATCTCGGAATTACATCAGGAAATCTGGGCTGAAGATATACACTTGGGAATTATCAGGGAATAGATTGTATTTAAAGCCACAAACATGAATGAGACCACCTGAAGATGAAGCATATATAAAGAAGATATCTAAGAACTGAGAGCACAAGGTGCTCCAACATTTAGAAGTCTAGGAGAAGGATCCAGAGTAGAGAGGAAACAGCTAGTGAGGGAGTAGGAAAACCAGGAGAGTGGTATCCTGGTTTTAAAGATGGAGCGAGTAATCAACTATATCAAAAATAAGTGATATAGCCTGAATTCCATTTCTATCTCTCCAGTTCTCATCAGAGCTTCTTAAGTGTTAATGCCTCAACAGGCTAACTCTCCATATGATTGACTAGGTTGTGTGCTTTATTTTTAAAGGCAGTGGTGATGTCAGCTTTCATGGAACCATATGGATCTCCAAAGAGAAAACTGAGGCCCTTAGAAAAGGTAAAATGAAGGATTTATGCTGGGAAAACCCTCAACAAAGATCCCCAACAGAGAACAGAATCTTTATGATGGCTCCAGGTGCCATAACCACTTGTCTCGCTAGAGTTGGGGCTACTTGACACCCACCTGTAGCTCAGTCCTGGTCTTAGCTTTAGGACAACTTCTGATATGAGCCAGGAAAGATTTTCAGAATTTCCAATTCATGCTCTGGGTCTCACCATCAAGTCATCCTTGCCAAATATCTTGCAACTTATCACAGATATCCTTGAAGCTAGCCTATGTGTTAGTTCTGAAATCTCACTAAGGCCTTGCTTTGACCACCCATTTGGACATTCCCATAAACTTATGTTAGGCATGCCCCCCCCCCCCGATGCTGACTGATTACATGGAGAACCAGCTCCTATCTGATGTTATTCACACTTAAAAGTCCTCTTCTTGCCTCCATTAGGTAGCTGAGCAATATGCCTATAACTCAGGAAACCTGTACCCGTGCTGGGTGAAAGGCTCCCTTTATTTTTTCATCCTCTGCCTTCACTTTGTTCTAAAGTTTATTTTTTATCTATTTCCATATTTCCTGCATCTCTGGAACTTGCTTTGTTGCCCTGTCATTTAGCTTTCCTGATCTCCACCACTGTCTGCAAAGTGCAAATAGCCCTGTCTCCTCTATGTGGTACCCTACTCTGATCATGCCCAGCCCTTGGGATCCTACCCTGACACCAGCCAGCATGGTTGACATCCCCATAGGATTTTCCTAGCCCGGATGTCAGGCGGATGGACAATGGCTGTAGGGATAAGTTGGCCCTTCCGTGTCTGCTCTTTACTATTACAGTTCATTGTCTATACCTAATTGTGTTCTGAGTTATGACAGTGAGTATCTAACTGGCACTCATTCAATAATAGTAAATAACTCCTTGGGATTTTCTATTACATTCACTGCATGGCAATGATTGAATTAGTGATATTTATAATGTTCCACTTCTCCATTTCCCACAGAATATATAGTAGTGTATCCAATTTCAAAATGACTTGAAGAAGTTTTAAGATTGGCTTACTAATAATATTTTTAATCAAATTAAAGCTCCTTTCAAGGTCTAACTCACCCCAGGAGATCACATAATATCACCCAAGATACAAGATCCTACTCAGCAAATGTGTCCATGACTCATTTTCATACCAAGGCAGCTTCAAAATAACCATTTCATTGTACAAGAATAATTAAAGTCTAAGTCACAGAAGTGACATTGTAAAACAAACAAAATCTAACTGTGGCCATTGCAATTAGTCATCTTTAGTGGAAAATAGAAGTTATGTTGCTTAATTACTGGGTGGACTTAAGCAAACCCTTAATCTTTCTGAGTCTCATTCATCTGCAAAGTGGGGATGAGAACAGTTACTTGCAGGGTTATTGTGAGGATTACATGTGATAACATTGGCCTGGCACTTAGCACAGTGCTCAATAAATGGTAGCTGTTATGATGATGAAGATGTGACTGCAGATTCCATCTTCCCCAAGATTCAATAACCTCACATGTTCTTTGCCCATAAACCAAAAGCAAGTGCAATGATCCTTTTTCGTTTTGCTATTGATTTTTTTTTTTATCTAAAATACATGAGATTCTTGATTCATGTATTTAGGAAGTGTTTTTAAACCATGCAAGAAAAAAACATCTAAGATCATACAAACATCTTTAAACTTCAGAATAATTTTGTTTGGGTGCTCTGTGGTTTATGGCTGCAAACATTTCCACTGCAACTATTAGTTGTTTCCATTTAAATGTCTAGAAAAGTGGCCCCCTACCCACGCAGTGCATCAGAATAAACTACTGTGTTTTAAAAATATATCTCAGAGGTCTTGAATCAGAATCTTTAGGAGGGGAGACTTGGATGTCTAGATTCTTTACAACTTAGTTGGATAATTCTGATGTACAGCCAGGGTTGAGGATCACTGGTACATGTCATTCATCTAGGGCCCTCAAAACCTACGGAGAAATAATTTTGGATATGACAGTAACATGGTCTTTAACTTGAACTGAGCTTAAAGTATCTATTCAATTTTATATCTTAAGTTTGGATATATATGAGTTATTTAAGGAACTGTCAATTTTGTTAAAATGACATTCTTAGAAACAGGAATATGGCCCCAAACTGCAATGTTTTCCTAATTATCAAAATCTTTCTATTATTTAGAAGACCCTCCAATTTAATACCCAGATTTCTTGACCATGATTAGGCCAAACAACCCCTTCATATGACTTCTGTCTCTTCCACTGCAGCTCTGGGTGTTCACTGGATAATAGTGTCAGTGAAATGACGATGGAGAATTTTCATTCAATCCAACAGAAATGGATGCTGAATTTATCCTATTATTTAAGATGTGTGCCAGAGCCTCCCTGCGGATGCAGAGCAGGCTGCGTGGCTCTTGTCTCAGTTAACATGTACTGCATTTTAACTCCCAGCTTCTATTGCAACCTTATTATAAACATTTTTCTAGTCTATTCCTCCAGTCTGGTTTTCACCTGCCCTTACTGTGAAGTTATTCAGAGTTGAAGGAATATTCTCTTTTCATTAAAATTAGAAGCTATATGAGTTCCAACCAATTGGAAAGGATATTCTTATTTATTTTGTGTATAGTATTTAAAAATGACAGTTCCAAGACTTTTTGGAAAAAAATCTGTTTTTATTAGAAATAGTACAAGCACTGAAACTTAAATCTGATTTTCCAGACTTGGCTTAAAATTGATTTTTTTTTCCCTTGGTAATATTTACATTGATAGAAATCCGATAATATGGTACACAGAGACTTCTTTTTCCTTTCACTAGAGATGAGAGGGTTGTACCCTTAATATTTTCTAACCATCAAGTTCATGGATACATTTTCATATTACCTGTCACTACCAGAATCAGTTAGTCCCCAAGAAATCTTTAAGGCAAGACTTTGAGAAACTGATCAACCATGTACTTAGGAGATTCTCTTTTCATAGATCTTATAAACTATCCTGCTATGATTTTAATAACTCCTTGATTATTTTTTTCCTTTCTGTGGAGAAGAGAAACAACTAGAAGCAATACAAATGGAGAGTTAAGGGGAAGGAGGATGCCCAGAGATTGCTGAAAGAGTAATTACATGAGACTTTTGGCTCATGTGCTGGTTGTGACAATTTAGAGAAAAGGATGGGGCGTATGATGTTGTGGTAAAACTAGAAAAAGTTTTGGTCACTGAATGGGGAGTCAGACCTAGGAGCCAAAAAGAAGATAAGTATCTAGAGATGTGAATTAAAGGGAAGTCAGCTAGGAAAATAAAACAAGGAATTACTGTTGTAACACTTTCCTCAATTTCTTCTTTGTCTTCTTTTTCTTAAAAACTACATCAAATGAGATGTAATTTTTTTAAATTTTTGGTAATATGATAGAGACAGGAATTTTTCTCCCCCTATTGTCTTTATACTCCTCATCTTCCAAGTGAGGCATTTTGTTTGCAACCAGGAAGGGTAGATGCCCTGACAGAATTCTTAAACAGAAAGGCTGGGTTCTGTGTAAGCTTTCCTTCTTGCTAGATTATACGGAAACTTGTTTTTATATGTTCCCAAAGTTTAATAAATCTGTTAACTGCACCAAGAAGGAGGAGATGGACTTCATAATCCTTCTAAATGACAGACAATAGAACTGTCCTGAAGAAAAATGTTCCTGCTAGCTCCCTCTTCCCTTCACCTCATTTCTACTACATCGTCAACAGATCAGAGGTGTGCATAGCAGAATATAGCTCTGGTGAAAAATCTCAACAGACAGAGAATTGTGATAAAATGCTATTAAACAGGGATTTTTTATGTCAGACCACATTAGGGAAAAACAAATAAATGGCTCACCTTTATATACAATGGCTCCCTAAGATGCTCAACAAGAATGCAAGCTTTCTCGTCCCAAACAGGATTGAGGTTCTTGTGTATTATTTTACTTCTAAAAACTTCTTTTCTTCCAATTTTAAACTTCACGTATGGATCACTTGTCCCTGTTAAAGAGATACAGATGGATCCATGTTAATCATGCCTTTCTATGGAAGCAAGATAACAGCTCATCTAAACATCAGAAAATATTTAAAGGAATGAAAGTTAAATGAAACTTATCACATGGGAAAATAAGGGTTGAGTGTTTTTTCCTAAATTATTCCTTAAATATTGAAGTGACAATAAATTATTATTATTATTATTTTATCTTCTGATCTTAAAACTGTAACCTTGTTACAGTATTTTAAAAACTCTATTGCATGCTGCATATGTACATTTAATTCACATTATAAATCTTAGAGATTAATCTGGTATTTCTCTTGGTATCATCTGGTTGACTATAAAAAGGATTATCTTAGCTGATTTAACTAGTTTTAGACATATATGCTGCTAAAATTTTATACTAATCTAGGGAAAGGTGAGTCTCAAATTGGGCTTCAATTTCATCCTTGGTCCCATATTTTCTCTTGCTCAGAAGTTTCAATTTTAGAATGTTAGGAAGGGATGGAGGTCTCAGAGGAAAGCATCAGGGGAAGGGGATAAATGTTTATTACATAATCTAGATATTTCATATTATCCCTTAACACCTCCCAAGCTCCCTACGATGATAAAGAAAATCAGAGCTAATGGGGGCCAGCCCAGTGGCGTAGCAGTTAAGTTCGCACACTCCACTTCGGAGGCCTGGGGTTTCGCAGGTTCGGATCCCGGGCGCAGACAGACGCACTGCTTGTCAGGCCATGCTGTGGCAGTGTCCCATATAAAAAAGTAGAGGAAGATGGGCACGGATGTTAGCCCAGGGCCAGTCTTCCTCAGCAAAAAAGAGGAGGATTGGCAACAGATGTGAGCTCAGGGCTAGTCTTCCTCACACACACACACACACACAAAACAAAAGAAAATCAGAGCCGTCAAGTAAGTTGCTAATGTATGCACAGCTAGCAGGAGATGGAGTTAGCATTCCAACCAAGGCTGTTTGACTCTAATGCTTGTGCTATTTCTCTGCACCTGCAAGAGGGAAGGACTTTTACATACTTACATATATATTATACCATTTCTCACGGATGAGACCAATCTTGATCTAAGGAGTCAATGCTGTTATTAAGGATTCCTAGAAAAGGTGAATCAGGGATGTCCCCAAGTAAATCATCCCAGTGTCTGACAATTTTCATCCTCAGGAAATAATTCTTTACACAAGGCCTGACTCCCTTATAATAAAATGTTGTTTAATTGTTTCTGTTTTGTCCAAACTGAAGCTATAGTTGATAACTATGGTCCATATGATTTAAGAAAAATATGAGCAGGTCTCCGAAAACTGTCAAGCACCATATAATGTTAGTCATTACTGGGGCTGGCCTGGTGGTATAAGTGGTTAAGTTTGTGTGCTCTGCTTTTGTGGCTCAGGATTCGTGGGTTTGGATCCCAGGTGCAGACCTACACACCATTCATCAAGCCATGCTGTGGCAGCGTTCCACATACAAAATAGAGGAAGGTTGGCACAGATGTTAGCTTGGGCCCAATCTCCCTCACCAAAAAAAAAAAAAAAAGAAAGAAAGTTAGGCATTACAATCATGATGTTGATATCCTTATACTCCCTATCTACATCCCTCCTCAATGCTACACTCACCTCAGTGACACATAAAAATCTATGCTAAACATAAGGATTGCCTTATAGGATTTGGCCTTTCTTGTTTAATCATTTGGGTGCTCTCTCAAAACTCTCCACATTCCCCCCAAAAATATACATCTTCTTTTTTTTTCCTGAGGAAGATTTACCCTGAGTCAACATCTGTTGCCAATCTTCCTCTTTTTGTTGGAGGAAGGTTCACCCTGAGCTAACATCTGTGCCCGTCTTCCTCTATTTCATATGTGGGACGCCGCCACAGCGTGGCTGATGAGTGGTGTCGGTCCACACCCAGGATCCAAACCCACAAACCCAGGCTGCCGAAGCGGAGTGTGTGAACTTAACCACTAGGCTGTGGGGCTGGCCCCAAATACACCTTGTTTTTATATGCCTAGACCTGGGTATAATAAAATAATGATCCCAATTTCCCATTGTGAAACTCCCATGTAGACTGTTTAATTTTATCTTAATGGTATGAACTTTAAAAAATATTTATAAGTGTAAATGCAGGCTATTATATGGTAACCTGTTATAATGCATTCTTTAGGGGGGGTCAATGCAAGCAAAATGTTTAATAGTTACAATGGCTTTTTTTTTTTTTTTTTTAACACAGTGGTTCCCAACTATAGGCTGAGGACCCTGGGGACTGGGAGTGTTGCAGCACATATTTTGAGGATGTTAAAAATCCATGTACCCATTTGAATTTTCTCAGTCATGCCCCAGACCCAGTTATTGTCTTTGATTTTGAAAATCATCTATGCAACTATCACCACCTAACAAAATATAATAAGCTGCATATTAGCAGAGCCATTTGGATCACTGTTTTTTAAATCTCCAACACTTAGTACCAAATCAGACATGCTGTTGGTTCTCAATAAACATTTGGTGAATAATTGAATGATTTAATGACTTGATGTGGGTGGTAGACCTCTCTTCCTACTGATTTTTTTCACCCCCACTTGGATATCTAATTGACATCCCAATGTTAATAATGTCTAAAACTTAAGTCTTGATCCTCTCTCCTGCTAAACCTGCTCCTTCTTCAGGAGGCTCCATTATTTGACAGTTGCTCAAGCACGACACTTGGAAATTATTCTCGATACCTCCTTCTTCTCCACGCATTGCACCCAGGACACCACCAAGTCCAATTAATTCTCCTCCAAAAGACACCTTGGATCTATCTTCTCTGTCTCCACTCTAGTTGAGCTACTATGAACTCTTTGCTGTACTACAATAACAATAGCCTCCAAACTGGGTTCTCCACATCTTCTGTGTCCCTTCCATCAATTCTCTATACAACAGCCAGTCTGATCTTTTCAAAATGCAAATTTAATCTTCCCTCTTCTTTGCTTAACACATTTCAACAGCTTTCAATTACACCTAAAATGAAATCCAAAATCCATAACACAGTGTATAGGATTTGCCATTTCTCCAACTTCATTTTTGGCCCCTTACAATGTGCCAGCTATCCTGTTACTGGAAGTTATTTTCTGCTTTCAGTCTTTGCATATGCTAGCTAGAGTCTCTGCCTGAAAAGCCCCTCCCTCCCATTCTCTTCCCTTTTTGCCTGGCTGACATTTTATCACCCTCCAAGTCTTGGTTTAAATATAATTTGTTTAGGGATGCCTTTCTCAACCCCCCAATCTGAATTAGGCCTCCTTGTCATTTTCTCTTGGCATTTGTTCTTTCGCTTAGCAGTACTAATCATTATGTTAGTTACATGTTATTTGTATGTCTACTTGTTTATTGTGTGAATTTTCCCACTGGCTACGACCTCCATTAGGGCCAAGACTCTGCCCCAGTACATGGCACAGTGTTTGGGGCAGAGCAGGCACTCAGTATGTATTTGTTAGATGGATGAATAAGTGAATGACCACAGAGTTTACAGTGTACAGAGTACTATTAAAGACATCCTCTGAGAAGTTGGTAAAACCATGTATTAGCAACTTATATGGCAGGTGAGAAACAATCTGAGCTTCAGACTTGCCCCAAATCACATGACGAATAAGCCAGCAACAGGATGGAAGGCAAACTTAGACTTTCAGATTCCAGGTGCAAAGTTCCTTCTATTCACCTTTTCAGGAGACCTGAACACCCATATTTTCCTTCTTATCCTCTAAAATGCTATCATAGAATCATTATGTTAAGATGCTGAATTATCATTTAGATACTATAAACAGTACTAATATTGACAAATAACTTATTCTCATCTATAAAACTCTCAGACTTATTATTTGTCTAATCACAGGATATCTCTGTGAGTCTACTATTGTCTCCACTTTACAGATGAGAAAACTAGGACAGGTTAAGCAGCTTGTTCCAGGTCAGACTAGAACTCAAACCTGGAGACCAGTCCAGTTAGTGCTTTTTCTGGCACATTCATCACACAACATTCACTCATTTCAGGATGTTACAATCCTCCATTTCTTCAGTCCAAAAAAACATGAATAACTCTTACAGGAAAAGGGATTTCAAGAAACTTGGCCTTGCCGTTCTAAACAGTTATTGATATTAGTATCTCACTTCATTTAGTTTAGCTATTATGTAAAAAGACTGACATAACTTCTAGTAATTTAGCACAAAGTCTATATACTCAAAAGTAAGTCTTTTTGAGAAGGAATCTTTCTTGCTCCTTCCCAGAAACATTTTCCCCAACTACTGTATAGGTCGACTTGTCAAAATCGACAAGGAATAACCAGTTCCTAGAATCCTGCTGGGTGGCCTGCAGGTCTTAATGGGAGAACTTAAATTGCAAAAGGGAATCCAGATCACTCTAGCTAAGACTTATTGAACACTTACTATATCAGATATAACAGACCATCTAAAAAGCCTATGAGTTGAATTCTAGTGCTATCTTGAGTTTAGAGCTGAAGAAATTATAGCATGGAACAGGTAAGCACATTCCCCAGAGTCACACAGTGCAGATGCTGGGACTTGAACTTAATTGCTACACTAAGCCATCTCCAAACACAACATTTTTAAAGCTTCGTGTCGTAACCATGATGCCACACGAGGCAGTAAATATGCAACGGTCTGAGGAAATAACAATCTAGCTAATAAGATTAGGTCTAAGTGTTGTTAGGGATCAGGGACAGATTTTTGAGTCTGTGACAGGCACAAGGATCTCAGAGACTGGTGTAAGAGAGAGAGAGGCTGTTTTTAGGGACTCTGAAAACACATTATGATGGTGAAATATTTTATAAACATGTGGTTTTAGCCATAAGGGGACCTGAAATGGAGATGGTAAATATGTTAGCAAATTTCACCATCACAAGTATAGGAAAAACAATCCAGGTGCTCGGTTGTGATGAGTCAGTCATCCCAGTTTCTCCCCTTTGTTTTGACTCCATAGGATAAAATTTGCTACATTTCTCTCTTTCCAGCTATCACTTAGAGGTCTCTGGTTGCTACTATTAAAATTTAAAAGTCAAGTTTTTTTAAGGAATTTCTAATTTGTTTTCAAGTTCTTACCTTGGGGAACTTTAGTGACTTAGATTTGTTAATAGTTCAGGACCTTCAGCTTGTGATTCCCACACAGGGCACTGGAGACATTGTTGTTTTAATTTAGGTTCAGAAAAAGATTTTTATCTAATGCTTTTATCTTCTATGTTTGAGTGCTTTTCCAACCTTATTTCAGCAAGTTACTACCTAGTGATTATTAATATATATTATTTGTTTTTTTGAAAAAGGAGTTCTGTGATCAAGCATATTTGGAAAATGCTGGTTTAAAACAAAATTAAATCAATTCATTTTCTATAGCCTTTAAATAAGTGAATGTGTGCTGTGACTCTCCAAGACGGGATATGACATGCAGCATTTACCTGGCTTCTTTGACCATGGAGCCTACTTTTCTTGAGTGCGTCTTTCAGATCCAATAATCCCTGATCTCTCTTTGAAAAATACTACCTTATTATATTTCATAGATAAGGAAGTTTCACATATTTTGGAGGGTTTTTTATTATAATAGATTTCCCAGTGAACTCAAATCACTTTATTATAATAAAAATCCCAATAAATCCAAGCCACTAACATGTGCCTAATTTTTATGAATATACTATACAAAAAAAAAAAGATTTAGTTTGTTGGTTCAAAAAGCAAAAAACTAATCAATTCATGTGCCAGTGCTGTTTTGTTGCAATATTGCATTCAACCACAGGATGGCACTAACACTTATCAAATTATTGAGAGACCTGTGGTTCTGCTCTTCCAAGTTAAGGCATCTCTACTGCACGCTTCCTGATTCTCAGGCATTTTCTAGCAACTCGTGCTTTGTTGTTATTAGCTGGACCATGACCCTCATTAAAACATTTTTTATGGCAATCATGAAATGAAAACAGGGCAAATAAATATGAAAGAAACTGGGAAGTATTAGCCCTAAAATAAAATTCAGATTTTATTGTTATTAATGTCATATTCAAGAGCAACATTTCACACATTCATTTTATCAGATAGCATTTACTTCAGAATTTATTTTTCAACGTTATTAATTATTTTATAATTATAAAATCTATGCTTTAAAAATTTAGAGTATTCTAGACCTAGGGATTATCAATTGTTTATTTCTGAACCCTAGGATTAGGTTGTTCAAAAAAGAGGAATTAGGTGGTTCGTGTAGTGTTTTTTCATATAATAAAGGAATACATGTCCCCAGGGCTATTTTTTTTTTTTTTTTTGGAGTCAGGTCGCTGATGAGCACTTCAACATTTTGTGTGGTTGTTGAGTGTTTAATGTAATTTAAGTCTAACATACAACTAAACTTTGAATGGGTCTACTTTCTGTGCAGCAATAACCACAGCATACACAAGATGGCAGCCTCTCTTCCTTTAAAATAGTATTAAAGGTTTTTAAAATGTAAATAGTCATCTCATAATGAGGCTCTTGGTTTTCATTCTCAGAATGAACGAGCCTCCTGGTTAACAAGTTTAAATCAGTCTTATCCCAAATCTCGTATGCAATGAAACAGAAACAGCTGCTCCTGTTTCAGGGACCTATGGTCATTCAATAATGCCAACTCCTAACTGAACACTAGGCCAAAGTGAAATTCAGTCTCTGTATTAGAAGAAGGAGGAAGAGGAGGAAGAAGAGAAAGAAAAATAAAACAAAAGAAACAAAGAAAAGTGCACATAAATATTCAGCGTGGACAGTTAAAAAGAATTCAAATTTAAGCTGGATCTTCCGGCAGGTATCAGATCTTCCCACAAACATTTAAAGCTAACTACCTTTGTTCCCCAAATGCAACAGGGACAGTATCTGTTGTACAATCAAGTCCTTCCCACTTGAAAGAGGTTTGTAAAAATAGTGATGTTCAAAGCATACATACTCAGAGCAATAGATTATGTCTTTATTCACATTTATTTTTCACTAATGACTTAAAAATCTCCAAAACAGTTACTTTATGTATGGGTGAAAATTATTTCCTTAAGCTCTCTCATTCCTTCCTCATTTTTTTTGTTGGAGATTTTTAATCTCCTACATTGGAAATATTACATAGGGCTAAATGACTAAATACATTAAAATTCAAATGCAAGAGGTTTATAATGGCATGCGGCTTGAAGTAAAATAAAAGTAAGCTAACATTATTTCCATAATGAGGAATATGAATATTCCAATGATTTTTAAATTCCTGGTTATTGAAGTTACCATGATACAGCACATGGATGAATTAAAAATAATACTGTGATAAAATACAATATAGGACTGAACTAAGGCACTTCAAGACACATGCTATAGAGAAGGTGTAAATGACAGGAATAAACTATGGATTTTTATGAGTAATTTTTTGGCTTATTTTTCTCTTATAAATGCAGAGTTCAGGATATGCAAGAAGAAAATATACATGTTATGTTTGGTATAAATACAGCTTACTCCAGTTCCCCTCCATATGTGGCATAAATTACAAATGGTATCTACATGCAATCTCCTGATAACTTCTGGAAGTTTAGGTAAACTGAAATACGAAAGGGCAGTGTTTACTTTCATGTTTTTTTCAAACTGCTTTAGACAAATACTACTTTAATTTTGAATATAAATTGTATATTAATCTGTGACATAGGAGCAACCACAATAGAGTGCAGTGTCCTAGGTGTCATTTTTCTCAAAGGGCTTTACTCCCATTGCCTCCAGGGACTCCCTCTATGACCAGTAATTAATGCGTTGACTAGATACAATACATATTCTCCTGTATTAAATTTTTGTTTTATCCAAATGGAAACAGTTTTCCCTGGAATTCTGCTGGAATATATTACTATGTTTTTTACAGTCATCCTAACCCCTTCCAAAATCAAATATAAAAACATTAAAAAAATTTTTTTAATTACTTTAACATTCCTATTTAAGAAAATCAGAATATTAAAAAATTATACCATAAAGTATCTATACTCTCCTCAACCCTTTTTCTTCTGGCTATCCCAATACTTTTCTGAAATTGTTTCCTGAGTGTCACCAGGAACTTTTAATCAATTCAACGGCCTTTTCTTAGTCTTCAGCCCCTCTCATCTGTGGGTCACACTGGATGTTGTTAACTCCACTGACTGGAATTTCTTTGTTTTAGGGTTCTGTGACACTACTCACAGTAGTCCTGTGGCAGAAAGAATACTGGACAGAGAGTCAGTTTTGCTTCTTATAGGCAGTGCGGTCTTAGAAAAGTCATTTAACGTCTCTTGTCTATAGCTTTTTGATTTTTAAAATGGGGGAATTTCCCAAGCTTCTTTGAGGAGGGTATAGGATCTCTAATAAGATTTCACTTCCATTCCCTTGACAGAGACTGAGCCTTCCCTCATAAATGAATTTTCCAGGAAACTAAAAATTGCCATGTCAAACACCAAGACCTGTTTCATTAATACATTTGAAGAAAATACTTCTAAAATTTATTATATTTTTCTCCTTTTTGGGTAAATAATTAATACAATTTTTTAAAAGTGGGGCAGAGTGTTATTTGTTGATTATGTGTGTCTGGGAAATTATCATCAAGGTTCTAGGAAAACACGGTTAAATCTTCTTTAGAAAACTAGTGAAACTTGAGTAGAAATATTTCAATTTCTGAGACTCCCAACTAAACGCCACTAAAAGTCAGAAGATGATTTTTTTATCATGGAGGCCTTTCCCCCCATCGATATTTCTATAATCTGTTTATTCTATATATTCTTATTTTGCTTCATTTCTTTCAATTTAGAGTTCTTATACACTCAAGGATAGTATTATTTCTGTTACTATATATGCCAGTGAACAAAATGTGGTTGTTAAAATATAACAAGTTAAAAGTGATTTGAGGTGGAAGGAGCCTGAGTTCCCGAATCACTATGTGGAGGAGAGCCATCTGCCAATCAGAAGCATCTGCCTTGGTCTATTATGTGGGGGAGAAATAAACTGCTATTATATTTGAGCCATTAAAGTTTTGGGGTGTATTTATGATAGCAGTTCAGTCAACTCTAACTGATACAGATTCCTAAATCTTGGGAATTATAATTATTAAAATTCCACTTACAACCACAGGTTAGCCTGTCTCACCTGATACATATTCCTAAGCCCTCTGATTTTAAGAATTCTAATTCTTAAAATATCTCTTGAAACCATCTCTGCCACTGCTGCTTCATCATTCCTTATCTAGTTTATTCTAAGAGCCTTCCGCTTGGTCTCCCTTCTTCCCTTCAAATCTATCCTCCAAATGCTGCCAGAGTTCTGTCAGGTACAAGTCAGGCCACTTGATTCCTCCTACACTACATTTTACTCCATCTTCCATATCCACAAGCACTGCTGTGGGTAACTCAGGCCCCAGAATTCCAGCTCAGAGGCAGTATTTAAGCTTCTCTGTGTCCAGGGGATTTTGCACAAATGTGAATGTGTTTTTATTACGTTATACTCCTACCATGGAGCCTTCTGATACTAATTTGGCTTCTGGGGCAGACTGAACCCCAACATCCATTTTCCTCTTCTTCCTTTTAGTAATAGAGCCTCTTGTGAATTTAACAGGACACATGATCACCCCATTAGAGAATTTCTTATCCTCCAAGCAACGGGTGTGGCCATGTGACCAAGTCCTTGTCAGTGGATGTGACATATGCAACTTCTGGATCTTTCGGTGAGAAGTGGAGCAGCTGCTTTGGATCAGAGAAGGAAGCCACGTGTTGATGAGAGCAGAGCCACTTCATCAGCCCAAGATCTCTCACTTCTGAACTTAATGTGGGAGAAAACATATCTTTTTAAAGTCATTAAATTTATGGGTCTCTTGTTACCAGAAGCTTAGCTTGCACCCTAATACAACTTTCCAAATAGACTTTCCTTCTAGAAAAGTTTTTATTGAAATGATTTATTTGACTTTGTATAGCAAATCAATCTCGTCTGAGTTCCATTCAATTCAGTTTCGTAAGACTAGGTGGTATGAACCAGCTTCTCCCACAGCCTGGCCACTCCTGGGCACTGGGGTTTCTCACTTACAGAACTGGAAGATAAAATCCAGTAAAGAAAAAAAAAATGTGTTAAGGTAGGAGGGAACTAACTTTCTTGAATATTTACTGTGCACCTGGGGCTTTTAACACAATATTTCATTTAGTTATAACTATTGCCCTGTGAGGGGGGTTAAATCAGCACATAGGAGGCATCCAACAAATGTTGAATAAATGAGTAAATTAATATTCTTAGTACTTTACACATGAGTAAACTGGTTCAGAGAGGTTAGGCTGCTCAATCTAATTAGTTACATGGCTGGTATGTAGCAGCTCCAGAATCCATTACAAGATCTACTTGATTTGAGATTCCAAAATTACTCCACTACACCATGATGCCTGTAAGCTTTTCTAACCAACTGACCTATCTCAGACTATCATTTTTTAGCTCACCTGTCCCATAAGGTGCCCTCAGCAGAGCCTAGATTCTATACTAGGAAGCCATGGGTCTCACTGAACTTGGCAATCATTAACTCTGAACGATTGCCATGGCAGAGTAGCAGTTAGACAAATGCAGGTGAATGTGATTGGACAGATGATTTATTTAGTGTCTTTTGCCTCCATCAGACAGAAAATCTCATGAGGGCAGAGAATTCTTCTGTATCCCAGAACCTACCACAAATCAGGCGCTCAACTGATCAATAAATATTTCTTGATTTGTATGAATAACATACATTACTATTAATATATTAGCTTTGCTAAGCTGCTCACTTATTCAGATGCCTAAAACTGGGGTTCTCTCCAAAGAATGATATTGTTCAACAGTGCTCCATAGAAAAACTAACTAAATAGTATAAAATTGTTTAATATATTTTTGAAAGGGCTGAAGGCTTATGATCATTCCATCCACAATAGAGGTGGTTTGGTGCTGTATATGGTGGTGGTTAAGAGCTTGACCTCCAAGTTAGAAAGCCTGGGTTCTAATCTCAGCTCCAGCACTTACTAGCTGTGTGAACTGGGACAAGTCACTTAACCTAGATGAACATGGAGATGATCATAGAACCCCATTAAGGTCACATAATACATATAAAATATTTAGCACAGCTCCTGGCACAAGCTAAACACTTAATAACAATTAGCAATTATTCTTACTCTTATTCAACATGAGACAAAGTAATATAATTACATTGCAATTTGAAAACTTAAATCAATGTAATTAAATTGAAATAAAGAACTACAAACATATCAAAATGAGTATGAAAACTTTGATTTCCCATGTTGAATAATTCATTTCAGTTGAGATAACAGTTACTATTTAGCCATTTTCTTTAATCATTTAAGAATGTATAGCAGAAAAGTAACGATTATTTTCAGGGGCTTTCTCATTCCCAGTTATGAAGAGAGCAATTCTATTGCATCTGTTAAATCAAGAAAAAATAGCCTATAAATAATTATAAACATTGCATGAATAAATGTAAGTATAAGGAAGTATCGTAAAATATGACATTAAAATAACTGGAGCCCATAGTACATATCCACTAAAAAGACCCTAAAAAGCAAACAAAATCTTTTTCATCAATCAAAACTATAACACTGTAAATAGTTTTATGACTCTTGTTGATTGACTGCTATCATAAACTGAACCAATTTTGAGACAATTATATTACAATATGGTTAAAGTGCAGCACAAATGCATAGTAATTGAATAGTACATTCTTTAGCACACTCATATATTCAATTTGAGAAAAAAGAAAAGTCAACGATCTGCTATTTGTCTCCCTGCTTCTAGTCTTCCCCACTCCAATTCATTCTCTAAAATCTTATGCCTAGATATTTTTCCTGGCACAAAAATCTAATGTTACTCCCTGGCTTTAAATTCTTCATTGCTTTCTCACTGATTTCAGAATAAAGTTCAAACTTTCTTTTTGTGTGTGTGAGGAAGACCAGCCCTGAGCTAACGTCCATCGTCAATCCTCCTCTTTTTGCTGAGGAAGACTGGCCCTGGGCTAACATCCGTGTCCATCTTCCTCTACTTTTTTATATGGGACGCCGCCACAGCATGGCTGACAAGCAGTGCATCTGCAGGCGCTCGGAATCTGAACCTGCAAATCCTGGGCTGCCAAAGCGCGAATTAAACCGCAGCGCCACCAGGCCGGCCCAAGTTCAAACTCTTTAGCATCTCATACAAATATTTCTCTGCTAATTTCTCCAGATTCATCTCTCACCAGACCTCTAATCTACAGAATAACTTGCAGCCCTCAAATTCACAGCTTCTCTCTATGCCCAGGTCCCTCTTCATCCCTTTCCCTCCGTCCTCCTTCAGTACCAAATTCAAGCCTTGCTGCTGCTTGGACATCTTCCTTGATCCACTCCATGGACATTTTTAGGCCCCTTTCCTATGCTCCCAAACATCCTCAGCCATAGCACTTGTCACCTGAGACTTTGTTTATTTCTGATCCCTGGTGTCTAGCACAACCCTTAGGTTATCATATGTGATCAAGAAATGTTGGTTGACTGAAAACACTCATGGATAACTTAACGAAGGAATGTCTGTGTCATCTCAAAGTAGCAACAGAAAAGAATAAGGTAACCAGTATTTGAGTTGCACACCTTTTATTTCCCACTTTTTTCCCCACTCCTGTTCACTCTGATTCTAAGAATCTCATTTGAATTTTATTCTCAAATACTGAGTCTAAAAGATATAAAGCTTAATATTACAAAAGCACTGTGCTACCACTTCTATAACAGTAAGCATTTTGCCACTTGTCAAACTATGGTAATTGACATTGATTGTAATTCCTAAAAATGGTCAATCTGTCTTAGTTTCACAAAGTGCTTTTAGACAATCTCATTTTAGTAGCAATCTTCTTAGAGTGTTTATTTATTTGATGGATTGATTGATTTGGATTTATTCAGAATAACCAATTAGAAATCCTACCAGAATGGAAGTAAATGAATATGCTTCTGACATATCTCTTCCATTATTATGTCATATGTCCGATAAATAGATATACTAAACAAACCGTAAAAACTATCCTATTTTTGTGCAAATATTTAGAAGGAAGGTTATTTTTATGTGTACAGAAAAATTATGCCTGAAATTGCCACCCTTCACTGACATCTGTATTTTCCTCTTCTTCATAGGCAGGGAGCAAACTACATTTTCTAGTCTTTTTATTTAGGTATGGCCATGTGATTGAGGAGGGCTCTGGCCAATGGAATGTAAGCAGAAGTTGTATGCCACCTCCAGGCCTAGCCCATGACATCTTCCCACATGCAGTCCTCTCTCTTTTCCCCAATACTGAGAACCCAGATGAGGGCAGAGCCACATGAGAGAAAGGACGTGGTGTCCCTGAATGGAACAGAGCCCTACCACCACCACAATGGACTACGAAGTGATAAGGAAATAAATTTTTATTTTGTTAAACCACTGAGATTTGGATGTTTATCTTTTATGGGTCCTAACACTACTTACCTTAACTGATACAAAAATTGATTCCAAGAATAGGTACTGCCATTAAAAAAAAAATCCCTAAAATAAGTGACATTGACTTAGTGGTTGGGTGGTGGGTAGTAGGGTAACACTCGAAGGCTGGAGAGTCTTGTTAGGCCATGGTAAACATTTGGTAAACTGTTCCTGTGATAACTTGGAAGGCAGACTGCCTGCTATTGAACCTGAGCTTGAGGGAACATGGTTGGAAAGAGACAGAATAAAGGTAAGTACTTTCTAAAATTGGTTGCCTTTAGCAAGTAATCATAAGAGATGAGTTCAGGTGAAAATAGGCTGATTGACAAGTAGAAGTGAAAGGAAGTAAAGAGAAAAATCGGGAAAGCTGTTTCTAGACCCCAAATAATAGAAAATAAGATTGAAAAAGGCTTTGAACAACAAAAGCCCATTAAAACAGTCTAGAGGCAAAGGTCAGAGTGGCCTTCCTACCCAAGCATAATGGCCTTGAGGTAGCTGCCATTATGCTGAAAGGGAGGAGCAAAGGAATAAATCATGTTTGAGGAGTGTGCCTAAGAAATAACATTGGGTGTGGTTGTTGGCACATGGAAGCCTACGAAGTTTTTGAAAGAACTTAGCTGGTTGAAATCCCTGACCTTGCACCAGCAGGAAGCAGGATATGAAAGCTGAACAATTCCTAAGCATGGCTGGCTCCTCCATGCCCATTTCAGAATGGCTATAGAGGATAAAGAACTTCCCAGATGGTGGAGCCAGTAGCTACAGAGAACAGTGGACAAGGGGATTCTCCCCAAATAGTAGAGGTATAATTGAGAAATTTCTCTACTCTCCAGTTAAGTGGCGTCATAAAACCTGTCCATGGGGATTTCAGAATTGCTATGGGCAAGTAACTGCTCTGTGTCTCCCATGCTTTCCTTTCAGTCATTATATATTAGATGTGCATGGTGAAGTGGTAGGCAGATCCATAGTCCACAGGACTACAAGGAACGACACTTGACCTGGTAAAGGATTTCCTTCTATTCAGAGATCCAGTACTTGGAGCTGGATACAGTGACCATATGAGATTCTGGGATGTTTCCCTGGGAAAGGGTGAATGTCTTCCATGTGCAGGAAGAAGAGTGAACCAGATATTTGGTGACCAGAAAGGTGGATTGTAGCCAGGACTGCTATTGCTTGGCAATATCCATGTTTTCTTCTTCCTGGGCACACGGCTGGCCTATAGCTCCCAGCCTCCTATAAAATAAGGAGTGGCCAAGTGGCTGCATTCTGGTCAATTGAATACAAGCCCAGAAGGTGATCTGTGCCAATCCAAGGCTAGCCATGAAAAAACTCCCATGTGTGACTCTTACTCTATTTTCCCATCCACAGGCTGAATAGAAAAGACTTTAAGGACCAAAAGGGAGGTAGTAACACTTATGGGGAAAAAAATTTAAGTCCCTTAATGACCACGTGTAGCAGAGGTGGGGCCCCACCCTCCATCACTGACCCTAATTGGACTATGATAAGAGCAAGATATAAGATTCTATTATGTTAAATCATTGATATATGGGGTTTATCTATTTAGAATTATTTACCTCAACAAATACAAAAGATAAGCCAAATCACACTATGATTACATTGTCTGGTGCAAATAATTTTTAAAAATACACGATTTAAGGCCTCTAAAGAAAGGACTTCATTGATATTTAGTTTTAAAAAATACTTTTAAGAGCCAGTTTGCAAAATATCTCAGTAAGTGATCAATAGTTTATTCAAAGAGTGAATCTTTACAATGAGTTAACACTAAAAATATAATTCTAACAACTTATAGTTATATTCTACCTTATCTTTGTGTTTGAATTTAGTGGCATTTAAAATGGTATTCACAATATATTTTAGATGGATTACTTTCTATTCTTTTAGTTGTTTCACCTATTTTAATTAATAACAGAAACAAAGTGGAAAAAGTCATATTATGCATATTGTTCATCTTTCCATTAGGCAATATTTTCCCTTGAAAACTTAGTGATTATTGAATAGTCTTATAGAAAAATAAAGTCTTCAGAGACCTCATCCAGTCTCTCACTGAATACGACAATCCCAGCTACAAAAGTGACAGATAACAGACGGTCATGAGAACGGAATGCAAAGGCAGCTTGAATACTTCCAGCTCAGCACTTTAAAATTAAATTCAATATTTGTTGTACACGTACATTGTGTGATATGCTCTATTTTATTTTGGACAGGTCTGTTATAAAATATATGTTATAGAGCTAATCAGCCTCCTCTGGATCTTTAGAGCTTAAGAAAATAGCTAGTCCCTTGGGGGCTGGCCCAGTGGCGCAACAGTTTAGTTCACGCTTGGCATCCCGGGGTTCACAGGTTCAGATCCCGGGCGCCCGCCGACGCACTGCTTGTCAGCCATGCCGTGGCGGCATCCCATATAAAGTAGAGGAAGATGGGCACGGATGTTAGCCCAGGGCCAGTCTTCCTCAGCAAAAAGAGGAGGATTAGCAACGGATGTTAGCTCAGGGCTGGTCTTCTTCACAAAAAAAAAAAAAAGAAAGAAAATAGCTAGTCCCTGGTTCACAGACATCCCTTCCAAGCATGTGGAGTCCTAAATATATTTAGTCATTGGCACAATTATATATCTGGGTCATTCAAAGATGCAGTAAGCTGATCTTCCTGTCATTATTTTTCACTGAAAGAATTTTTTAAAGCTATGTTTCCACAAATTATCAATTAAAAGGAAAGATTTTTTTCTCCCACTCAGTAGGTTGTCTTTTCATTTTGTTGATGGTTTCCTTGGCTGTGTAGAAGCTTTTTAGTTTGATGTAGTCCCATTTGTTTATTTTTGCTTTTGTTTCCCTTGCCTGAGGAGACATACTCAAAAAAGATATTGCTAAGACCCTGATGGCAAACAGCATGCTGCCTGTGTTTTCTTCTAGGAGTTTTGTGGTTTCAGGTCTTACATTCAAGTCTTGAATCCATTTTGAGTTAATTTTTGTGTACGGCATAAGATAGTGGTCTACTTTTGCATGTGGCTATCCCATTTTCCAAAAACCATTCATTAAGGAGACTTTCCCATTGATCTACATGTCTGATTTTCTCCCAATACCATGCTGTTTTGATTACTACAGCTTTGTAGTACACTTGAAAACAGGGAGTGATACCTCCCTGCTTTGTTCTTTTTTCCCAGGATTACTTTGGCTATTTGGAGCCATTTGCAAATCATATATCTGATAGGGGTTAATATTTAAAATATATAAAGAACTCATACAACTCAACAAGAAAGCAAACAACCCAATTAAAAAATGGGCAGGGGGGCCGGCCCGGTGGCATAGCGGTTAAGTTTGCACACTCCACTTCTGGCAGCCCGGGGTTTGCAGGTTCAGATCCTGGGTGTGGACCAACACACCGCTTGTCAAGTCATGTTGTGGCGGCGTCCCATATAAAGTAGAGGAAGATGGGCATGGATGTTAGCCCAGGGCCAATCTTCCTCAGCAAAAAGAAGAGGATTGGCAATGGATGTTAGCTCAGGGCTAATCTTCCTCAAAAAAAAAAAAAAATGGGCAGAGGATCTGAAAATCTTTCCAAAGAAGATATACAGATGACTAACAGGCACATAAAAAGATAGTCAGCATCGCTAATTATTAGGGAAATGCAAATGAGTTCTCATCTCACCCATCAGAATGGCTATTATTAACAAGACAAGAAATAACAAGTGTTGGAAAGGATGTGGAGAAAAGGGAACCCTCATACACTGTTGGAGGGAATGAAAGTTGGTGCAGCCACTATGGAAAACAGAATGGAGACTCCTCAAAAAATTAAGAATAGAACTACCATAGGATGCAGCTATTTCACTTCTGAGTATTTTTACAAAGAATATGAAAACACTAATTAGAAAAGATAAATGCACTCCTATGTTCATTGCAGCATTATTTACAATAGCCAAGACATGGAAACAACCTAAGTGTCTATTGACAGATGAATGGATAAAGAAGATGTGGTATATACACACAATGGAATACTACTCAGCTATAAAAAAGAAATAATTTTGCCATTTGCAACAACATGGATGGACCTTGAGAGTATTATACTAAGTGAAATAAGTCAGATGGAAAAAGACCAATACTGTACGATTTCATTCATATGTGGAAGATAAAAAAAACCCCAATAACAACACATAGATACAGAGAACAGATTGGTGGTTACCAGAAGGGAAGGGGTGGAGGGAGGGTGAAATGAGTAAGGAGAGTCATTTGCATGCTGATGGATGGAAACTAGACTCTTGGTGGTGAACACAATGTCAAAGTATAATGATGTACACCTGAAATCTACATAATGTTATAAACCAATGTTACCTCAATAAATAAAATTAAATTTAAAAAACAAATTTTTTTTCTTTTCAAAATACAAGTGTAAAGGGAATGATTACAGTTACCTCCAGGTCCCTGGATTATTAATTAAAAGATTTTCTTCAATTATCCTATTATTTGATATAATCAATGGTTATATAAATTTTATAAGCCAGCAAAAAAGATAAGCAAAGCAAAATGCTAACTCCTACAATGTAACTAAAATACTCGAGGAACAACGAAAAAAATCTTCTCCTCTTATGCTAAAAACAGTTAATAAGTGTTTAATGTGACAAGTGACTTCAAAACTTGCAATTATCCTGCTAAAGCAAGTAGTCACCAATAGAGGCAAAGACAGCAGATACAGGATAGCAGTAGGTGTTGTGAGCCCTTGTCCCAATCTTCAACACAGTACTCCCTTCAGCTCTGGCAGGGTGTGGAAAAAGTCCGTGGCCTGCATTTGGAGGTTGAAGAAAAACTGTAGAACCATCCTAGGTGCTTTATTTCTCAATGAACCCACTCTTTCTTGCCTTCTGTCTTTCTGCCAAACTTGTTACTTTTTCATTTCTATTAACATTCTATTACTCTTTTAAGGAAGAAGGGCTCTTGCTTAATGTAAGACTAGCGCTAGTTTGCAGAGTGAATGAATTCTTCAACTGGTATACTTCTCCTTTTCTGAAATGCATTCATTAATTCAACAATATTTACTGGATGTCTATCATGTGCTAGCTAATGGGGACTCAGCAGTGCATGCAACGAAGTCTCTACTCTCAAGGAGCTTTTGTTCCAGTGAGGGAGACAGGCAAGGAGCCAATAAAGAGATGGATAATATGTCACATGGTGACAAGTGCACAAAGCAACATAAAGTCATGGGTAAAGCAACAGTGGTCAGAGGAATCTATTTTATATAGGGTGTGGAGGGAAAGCCTTGTCTATTGTCAAATTCTAAGTCTTTGATTAGGGAAGATACTACCTCCTAAAAAATAGGATGTACTCAAAGGGCCAATTATAAAAGGGCAAGTATATTGTTCTCTTAAATTACTCAAAGTAATTTCTAAATTTAAGACCAGCTGGTCTGAAATATTTTAACAAAGCTAACCTAAATGTTAATAATGCATGTAAAATGAATGTGAATCTTTACGTCTCTCATCTTTATGTCTACACCATATCCTTTAAAATTTAGGTTTATAAACTATATATAATACAATATAATTGGATATAAATTACTTTCAGAATCTGTTATGACTCCTGTTGATGTCAATGTTATCTTGTTTTTTTGATATCGATATAATAACATCAAATGAGATTTGGCAACCAACATTTATCACTAAAATATCATATTTAAGGCAATGAGAATTTATTAAATGTTTATGGTTTGCCCAGCACATAATGAGATAAGCCATTACTGGGAGCTGGTGGTAAATGTCTTCCCTACTGTAGTAGACAGAATTCTAAAATGCACCCCAAGATTCCTTGTCCCAATCCCTGGACTGTGAAGATGATGAGATGTCATGCTGTGATTATGCTACTTATATGGCAACAGGAATTTTGGAGATATGATTAAGGTTAATCAGCTGCCTTTGAGTTCATCAGAAGGGAGATTGTCAGGGTTGACCTAATTTAATCTAATTTCCTTTCAAAGAACAGGGTTTTCACCACCCTGTGGAGAAAGTCAGATTTGAAGCATGAGGGGGAATTGACATGCTATTGCTGGCTTAAGGATGGAGGGGGCCACAGGAAACGGACCTAAGGCTTGCTCTAGGAGCTGGAAGAAACCACTGTCTGGCAGACAGCAAGAAAACAGGGACTTCAGATCTATAGCCACAAGGAATTGAATTCTGCCAATGCCAAGAATGAACCTGGAAGAGGACCTTGAGTTCCAGACCAGAGTTTAGCCGAGCTACACCTTGACTTCAGCCTTGTGAAACTCTGAGCAGAGAACCCAGTTAATGCCGTGCCCAGATTCCTAGCCTTCAAACACTGTGAGCTATTAAGTGGGTGTTGTTTTAAGCTGCAAAGCTTGTAGAAATTAGTTATAAAGCACAGGAAAAGAAAGAATCTATCCTGAATGATATATTTATGGTGTAATTGGAGAAATAAAAAAAAAGCTAGAAGGAAACTTAGTTGAACCTAATAAAAGACTTTCTCATAAAGGTTGTCAGTTTATTAGCTAGAGGGCTGTCTAAGCTGCCATAACAAAGAGATTCAAAAGATACAGTGGATTAAACTAGAGAGAAATTCATTCCTTTCTTGCAAAACCATATGAGGCTACGTAGCCCTCAGCCAATAAATCAATTCTGCCATTCTCAATGTGTGGCTTCTGACCCTTCATCCAAGACAGCCACTCTTTTTTCCCAGCTTTATTTAGATATAGTTGACATATAGTATTGTGTAAGTTTAAGATGTTCAATGTGATAATTTGATATATGTATATAACACGAAATAATTATTACAATAAGCTTAGTTAACACATCCACCACCTTACACAGTTACCATTTGTTGTGTGTGTGGTGAGGACATTTAAGATCTATTCTCTCAGCAGCTTTCAAGTCTACAATGCAATATTATTAACTATGGTCACCATGCTGTGCATTAGATCCCCAGTACTTATTCGTCTTATAGCTGAAAGTTTGTATCCTTTGATCACCATTACTCATTTCCCCCATTCCCCAGTCCCTGGTAACCACCAATCTACTCTCTATTTCTGAGTTCAAGTTTTTTAGGTTCCACATATAAGTGAGATCATACGGTATTCAAAACAGCTACTCTTGTTCTCTTCCTCTCCCAACTGGAAGGAAGGTGGAACAGGGCTGGAGAAACACTGTGCATTTTTCTTAGGGGTGAGACCCAGCAGTTGCATTACCCAAAGTAGTGCATACCACCTCTGCTCACATCTCATTGGACAGAACTTAGAATTTAGCTACAAGGAAAGCTGGTAAACGCCAGCTCTAGCTGAGAAATCTTATGCCTATCTAAAACATGGGAGCTCTATGATGAAAGATGGGGGCAATGGATATTGGTGGACAAGTAGCAGTCTCTGCCACAATCCAACAGAAGAGCTCACTACTGCATTATGATTATTGAGTTATTCAAATTGTTATGATTTTTTTCCGTGGAAGTGAGTCAGAAAGCTGCTTTATCAAAACTCTCCCCAATTAGTCCTAAATCTATTTTATAGACTCAAGATCTAGAGCAAAAAATAAATAATCCCTCTTCTATGTAACAGTCTTCCAAATATTTGAATCAGGTTGTCAGCATCCTCCATAAATTTACAGGCTTACTACTCTCCAATCCCTCTCCATTTATTATTCTTCACTACCTTAAATGCTGTAAACTCATTTTTGCTTGTCAAGGAATCCTTTAAAATATGGCCTTCATCAAAGAAAATACTCTTCAGTGAAAGACTCCTGCCTAAGAACTAGAGTTGGTAAAGAGGACAAGAGAGTATTTAAGATAAAGAACTGAATAAACTTATGTTTGCAGGACAAATAAACATGGCATATTTTTGGGAAATCTATGAAAATCACATTGGCTAGGGTGGAAAAATTGGAGGGGGTAATTAATAAGAGAGAAAACCATTCAATAGTGCATATGCAGTCATGAACAAAGAGTCTTCAAAGCCAGATTGATGAATTTTCACGTCATCATACTAACATAAAGGAAGCAATAGAGGTGGTAATTTGAAATCTTACAATCTAAACTACAAATACCTACTTTTAAACGTGGATGTCAAAAAAGCAAAACATTGGATACATGTGGCTATAGAAAGGATTCATCTTTTAAAGCTAATAGATGGCTTTTTCTTAATTTGTTCATAAGGTTATAGCTTTAAATAAATACAAATAAATTTTCATGATACACAAAATTTTACTTTAAATATACTTTGTATTTAATATGAAAATAAATTACCTAAAAACACATTAGATATGTATTAAACAACATAATAATATTTATTAATTTTAAGCATAAGATATATTTGAATATTAAATGCTACCTTTACACTGACATTTTCTTTAATCAAGAAGAGAGCACTTGCCAATAAAGTTGATAATAGAGATGATTAAATCACACATCAATGTTCTTTTACATCTCATTTAATATGAGTACTGATATAAATAAAATATCCATGGCATTTTAAGCACTATACAAAAAATTTATGCTACTATGTGATAAAACTAATTAAAATCTCTCAGTGGGAGCATTATTCTTTGCTTATAAATCTCCAAATTCTCCCAGCATCAGGGAGTAAGTGCTCGAGAAAAGACTTTGACCTTGGTGATTTTATAAAAGTCATCATCTTCAAAGTTGGTGAAAATCTGTGATACTAAGCAGCAGAAAAGTGCATGAGTGGTGGGAAATACAAATCAAAACTACAATAAGATACCACCTCATGCCCATTAGGATGGCTGCTGTAAAACAAAAAGAAACAAAATAACAAGTATTGGTGAGGATGTGTAGAAATTGGAACCCTGTGCACTGTTGGGGAGAATGTAAAATCATACAGCCACTGTGGAAAACAGTACGGGGGTTCCTCACAAAATTTAAAATAGAACTACCATATGATCTGGCAATCCCACTTATGGGTATATATCTAAAGGAAATAAAATCTCTATCTCAAAGAGATAGCTGTGTGCCCATGTTCATAACAGCGTTATTCACAGTTGCCAAGATATGAGAACAACATAAGTGGCTGTCACTGGATGACCGAACAAAGAAAATGTGATGTATATATACTATGGAATACTACTCAGCCTTAAAGAAGAAGGAAATCATGCCATTTGTGACCCAGTGGATGAATGTGGAGGTCATTAAGCTAAGTGAAATAAGCTAGACACAGAAAGACAAATACTGCATGATCTCACTTATATGTGGAATCTAAAAAAGTCAAACTCATAGTAATAGAGAGTAGAATGTTGGTGACCAGGTGCTGAGGGGTGGGGCAAGTTGGGAGATGTTGGTCAAAGGGTATAAACTTTCAGCTATAAGATGAATAAGTTCTGGAGACCTAATGTACAGCATTATGATTTTCATACATTAATAATAATACATTAATATGTTATACTATATTTAATACATCATACTATAATATATTAAAAATAATGTGCTGTGCACGTGAAATTTGTTAAGAGTAGATTGCAAGTGTTCTTACCACAAAAAAAGATAACTATGTGAGGTGATTGATATGCTAATTAGCTTGACTGGGATAATAATTTCATAATGTGTATATATTTTTTATCGAAACATCACACTGCATACCTTAAATATATAAAATTTTTGTCAATTATACTACAATAAAGCTGGGAAAAAATAATATTCTATGGAAAACAAACAAATCATAGTGATCCTAAGAGGCTAATCCAATAAAGTAATCTGATCAAACAAGAATTTGGGGAAAAAAAGTATATGAGTGGTAAATGTAACCAAGTACCTTCTTTTGAGATTGAGGAATAGCTTAATAACACAGGCCAGTAAAATGTCAATGGGTGATAATAACATCACATAGTGGTGTCGACAATTGAATATGAATGCCACCTTAAACAGGACAAATGATTTGAAGCCCCAGTCATTAATGGTTTCAATTTTTGTTTTGTTTGAAATAAGATTTTTTTCTCTTCTCCCTAAATTTTCACACCTGGGATGTCCTTTTGGAAGTGTGGTACAAAGATCAAAGGCCTTGCCCTAGGGATTGGTAACAATGCGACCATCATCAAAATATTACAGATTTACAAATTCTCCCAGTTCTGAAGCTTTTATTTAAAAAGTAAATTCCAAACCCAAATCCAACTCTCTAATTTTTCATCAGTTTGTGATGGTGAATGTCATAAATTCTATTTACTTAACTCTCAAAACACGTGTTGAGCAGGTCTGGCTTTATCTGGCTCTATTGCCAGAATGAAATTTTAAAAGTATGAAAAATAAAAATGCTATCGAAATGCAGGCTGTGACTATCATTGTTATTATGTGGTGTTTTTTTTTTTTACACAACTGGAAAAATATTCTGCTCTTATTTATTTCAACGTTTACGTAACTACTTTTCTCTTGTTTTCCACGTATTATAACAAAGTATTCATTTTGGCTTGCGTTATCATGGATGTTTGCTAAACTTCAGTCCTTTGATCATAATCTTTTACTAAGAATGTAATATAAGGTGGTTGTTTTTCTTCCCTAACAACCAGTAGTTCAACCTCCAAAACACCCTAGCACTGTACTTAGGTCCATTGGTTGTTATTTTTATTAAAATAGTTAACACATATTATATGCTTACAATGTGCCAGGCATTGTTCCTGTCACTTTACATATCTCAACTCACCAAATCTTCAAAATAATTTTATACCATATTGTTTGATTATCTTACACTACATATTCTCTAAGTGATGGTTGTAATTATTAACACCATTGTCATCTATATCACTACCCACACGGGACATTGCAGGGCTACTGTGTGCAGAACTCCAGGCGTGAAGGGTGCTTTCTAGAATTGGCAACATGCTAGGCTTTGCACAGACGAGGTGCTCAGTAAATGCTCATGGAAATTGAATTGCTAACACTTTTACACTTTGTGCTTTTCTGTGTTCCTTTTCATATCCCTGCTGTTCTGAGTTCTTCTGATTCATGTTGAAGATCAATTCTGGAAAAGGCAATATTTATAGAGTTTTAAAAAGGGAATAAAATTGAAAGTAGCATATGTCATAGGTTGGCACAGGAAACAATATTTCAGGGGCAAATCAGCACAACAGAGGTCTTCTCATGATGGAGTAGTTTAGGCTCCACCTTGGGAGTCCGCCTGCACCATCGGTATAACCTGAACGTGTAATTTAATGCGTCTGCCTGGAAAACGATAGCTGCACTCCATCACCTGTGTTTAGGAGGCAACGCAGTACTCTCGATAAGTCAAATCCATGATTCCACGAAAGCCCAAAAGCTTCCACTGTTACCGGTAAGATCACTTGGAGAGCTGAATGCTGAGTGCGCTTTCACACAGGGAGTTTTATGGGCTTGCTCTGTTTGCTTAGCCTTTCACATTTAATTACATTCTCACGACAAAAGCATGTAAAAATTATAAAGTCCCAATAGCTGATTTTCTCTTTGCTCCTGTCAGAGACGTTGATCCTGTTTGCTACAACCACCCCTTACATTGTGACTGGGCTCTGCAGAAGCCCAAGAATTGCTCTCAGATTTCAGCAATATTGTCTTCCTAGGCTCGTGATGTGTTCATTTTTATATTTCAGTTTACTTAGTTTCTTTAAAGTTGTTTCACTGAATTTATTAAGCAGTTTCTTCCAACCTAAGGCAAATCTACTTTTCACTGATACTAAATGCACCAAACGTTCATATTAATGTTTATTCTTAGATGGAGATATATCTTTTAAAAATACCTTTATGTTAACAGATATTGAGGCTTTTTGTTTTTTTCTGGTCTGATTTACAAGTCTTCACAGAACTCCAGTGTATCTTTTCCAAGTCATTTCAATCTTCCCCAACATCCCCATTTTTATTTAGAAATGTGACAATTGATTTCAATTGTATTCAAACAATTGCTACCTCAAGAATTAATGAATATATATTTCCAAACGCTAATGTTTTAGTGAAATGAAAGTGCTCTTTAGCAATTCTGTTCATTGGATGTTGTAAAATGATTTTTGGAAATAGGTTTTTGAAAACAATTTAGCAACTGATAATTCTGCATGTTAATTTATTTGGTTCTCTACCTTCTAGCCTCATTAAGGGAAACTATTTAAGATTTGGTTAAGTCCAATGGCTCAAAGAGTGTTTTTTAAGAGTTTTTTTCAGAGGTTTGAAACAGGCTGGACAATCTGAAAGGAAAGACAAAGAAGGCCCCCTTTGTCTTCCCCTTAACTTAGACCCTGTATTAGTTTTCTATCATTACAGTGTAACAAATTACCATAAACATAGAGGCTTAAAACAATACACATTTATTATCTCAAGATTCTGTCAGTCAGGCTTGGCCTAGCTGGGAGCTCTGCTCAGGGTCTCACAAGGCTGCAGTCAAGATGTCAGATGGGAAGAGTTCTCATCGGAACCTCAGGATCTTCTTCTAAGCTCATTCAGGTTGTTGGCAGAATTCAGTTCCTTGTAGCTATTAAGACTGAAGCCCTGAGCTCCCAGAGGTCATTTCTCTCCACTGTCAGTTCATAACATGACTGTTTGCTTCTTCAAGGCCAGCATAACGATCTCTCTACCTTCAGGAGAGCTCTAGTTCCTTTTAAAGGACTCACCTGATTAGGTCAGGTCCACCAAAGATAAATTCCCTTTTGATTAACTCGAAGTCAATTGATCAGACAGTTACTAGATTTGCAAAAATCTCTTCACTTTTGCCATATAATATAACATAGCATAATCACAGGGGTGATAGCCCATCATAGTCACAGATTCCACTCATACTAAAGGGGAGGGGATTCATACAAAGACACGGATCATTAGGAGTCAGTTTAGAATTCAGCCTATACCACAGGTTCTAAATCCAATTTTATTGACCAGTTTCTTACATCCTGTTTCCCAGACCTCACCACAAGCTCTCCAGCTAGAGGTCCAAAGCACAGATAAATCACAGATTTACCAGCTTTGAGGCCCTCCTTGGCGTGGGCAGGTCTCTTTCCCCAGGGATTTCCCATATTGCTTTTCCTACCGTTTCTCCTACTGTTATGCTGGACTTTGTAAAAATAGTGTGTGCAATGCTTTGTCTTCACAAGGCTATAAACCAGATCCTACCATCCGTGCAAAAGCACAATACCTTTATAGATCAAAAACACAGGAAGAAATAGCTTCATAAATGCATCACAAATTTGAAATCTATAAAGTGACAGAACATGTACCATTAAGCAATGGCAAATCTAAAGTGTTCTTGCCTTTGCTAATGAATTTTAAGGACAGTTCCTTAGTTTCTCGTGAAAAGTTAAAATGTAATCTTGTTCGGTTTTCTCCATTACTGATACTCTACGTTAATGTATTTCAAGAGTAATAGTTCTCCATCTGAGATGCATTGTCCTTTCTCTCTATTGATTTTTTGATGCATATGATGGAGTAAAAAGAAAAACCTATTGACTTCCTACATGACATCTATTATTCATATCAGTAAAGAATATTTTTTTCTCAACATTATTGAATCAGGATAATGAAACCAAAATCGGTAAAAATGAACTTCAAACAATTTTAAACACTCTGAGATGCTAATTGCTTTCTCTAGCTTTATTTTTCTTGCCATCTTGAAAACTGATAATGATTCCTTTCTAGAATTATATTTTGATGATCCTAGAGTGCAATTCCAAAATGATTAAGGAAATATGAGTATGACATTTAAGGAGAAAATATAAGCTTTGTGCTTTTAAGAGAGAGAAAACAAAGGAAGAGAAATATCCTTAATGTCATAAAAACAATTGCTTTTTTCAGTTCTCAAAAAGAATCCTACTTTTTTTTCCTTGTGAGGCAGATGGGCTGTCATGTTGGGAGAAGGCTGTCAACAACATCCGTCAACTGCTAGGACAAAAACTATGGTGTGTTCCTGTAGCATACAACCAGAGATATTCTTAAAAGACAAAAACTCTAAAGACGAATGCCAGAACCCATTAGAATAGATAATACTCACTAAGAATAATGGAAAAGAAAAAGGCCTTGCAGCTCTCATTTAGAAATATTCACTAATTTCATCAATAACATTTTAGTTAATATCATGCTAACCGTAACAATGTTGTTGATGATGAAAGTGGGTGATCAGAGGGCTTACTTTGTCCCTCCTCCAAAACGTTATGCGTAGAATCCCATTTAACCTTTAGGACAAGCCTCGGAGGCAGATGCTTTCGTTATCCCCATTTTACGCGTGAGGTTTAGTTATTTGATGACTTCTGGTCTCTCTGAGGCCAACCTATGCTGCAGCAGATGCTGTCAGTGTCCAGCCAGATCCCATCCGCACTCTCAGTTTCCCTAAACACCAAAGACTTTCTACTCCCATTTCTTCCTCAAGCACCGGAGACTTTCCACAGTCACAGGAGCATGCAAGGCCCACGCATGGCCAGGCCACAGGTGCCACACCCTTGAAAGCAGCCTTGGTTCCTGATTGGGACTTGCTGGGGCATTCTACACCGTGTCCCAGAGGTCCCAGAGGTAGCATGCTTCTTCGCTCACCCTGTATTGTCTCCCTCCCCTTCCCTGTCTCATCTTTGCCCTTCCCACTGCTTTCCGTGATTTTCCCCTAAAGAAGCTCAAATCCCTGTCACAAGTTCTGTTTCTGGAGAACTCAATCTAAAAAACACAATCTTTACTTCTATAACATACTACTAATATGATATTATTTCAAATACATTGACTGAAGCTTGAGAGTTTTAAAATTTGAATGCATTTTTCAGAAAAGCAATTTATTTTAGTTATTCTTATTTATACTCAGATTTCCTTTAATAAAGAGCAAAGCTTTATTCATTTTTTTTCTAAATTTAACTAGGAATTATTCTCTGATAACTTTTTTCAATAGGTCATATGTTCTCAAAACGCTAGAAAATTTAGAAAAGCTGAAATACAGTAATCCCCTCTTATCCTTGGTTTTGCTTTACCACAGTCTGAAAATATTAAATGGAAAATTGCAGAAATAATTCATAAGTTTAAAATTGCAAGCCGTTCTGAGGAGCATAATGAAATCTCGAGCCACCCCACCCAGGACGTGGATCGCTCCTTTGTCCAGTGCATCCACGCTGCATACGCCACCTGCCTGTCAGTCACTGCACAGCCCTCTGGGTCATTAGATCGACTGTCAAGGTATCGCAGTGCTCGTGTTCAAGTCACCCTTATTTTACTTCATAATGGCCACAAAGTGCAAGAGTAGTGATGCTGGCAATTCGGAGATGCCAAAGAGAAGCCATAAGGTGCTTCCTTTAAGAGAAAATGTAAAAGTTCTCAACAGGAAAGGAAAAAAAAATCGTATGCTGAGGTTGCTAAGATCCACAGTAACTTTTATTACAGTATATTGCTATAATTGTCCTATTTTATTATTAGTTGTTGTTAATCTCTTACTGTGCCTAGTTTATAAGTAAACTTTATCATAGGTATGTATGGAAAGGAATAAACATAGTTTATACAGGGTTAGGTACTCTCCGCAGTTTCAGGCACCCTCTGGGGGTCTTAGAATGCATCCCCTGCAGATAAGGGGGGACTGCTGTATACAGTTTTGTAGTCTTTGTCTTTCAGTACATTTTGTTATGAAACTGTAATCCTTTAAAATTCAGAACAACTTGGGGCCGCCCGGTGGCGCAGCGGTTTAGGTCGCGCTTGGCAGCCCGGGGTTCGCGAGTTCGGATCCCGGGCGCCCGCCGACGCACTGCCTGTCAGCCATGCCGTGGTGGCGTCCCATATAAAGTGGAGGAAGATGAGCACAATGTTAGCCCAGGGCCAGTCTTCCTCAGCAAAAAGGGGAGGATTGGCAACAGATGTTAGCTCAGGGCTGGTCTTCCCCACAAAAAAAAAAAAAAAAAAAAAAATTCAGAACAACTCATCAATCTACATTTGAAAGATGTTTGTGAAAGACAAAATTGGTCATTCTGCTACTATGAAGAGAATTTCACTTTAGACCATAACTGTAGAGCATCTACACATATTCACAATGGACAAAATCCATGCCTAACAGAAAGGTAAGACAAATAACTGGGGTATAGTAAATGATGAACTATATGCTGTGAAGATACAGAACGTCTCCTTTTCCCCAGAACCATTTTCTTTTCACATTTTGAGGTTGATAGGCTTAGAGCATTAGTCTACATTTCTAATGGTTGTGAAGATCAAGGAATCTTCTCTTAAGAGAGGATCTGTTTACGTTAGAAAGATAAGTTCTTTTTCTCTCTCAAGTGTGGGGGAGAGGTTGCTGTGTAGCAGTTCTTATAGAAACTCTAAATTCCATAATTTTGGGATTCTTTTCCTGCAGTACAGACCCCTTATATATACAGCTGACATTTGCTCTCATTGCGTCTCCCGAAGGGGGAATGTGGAACCGGGGAACTAATACTATAAATGATAATGTCTGATCTTTGATCTAGAAACCTTGCGTTTGCTTTTAGGATAAAATAAATAAATACAGATATTAACAACTTATCAATATAATGTTCTTAGGAGTGAATCTTTAAATTGGCCTAAAAGGGGCCTTTTTACTTGCAAAAAAGATTGCAATAAATTTCTGATACACACACAACTAAATTGACTGAAATGTTTTCTTTCCACAATTCTTAGAGATAGCCTGCTTCATAGGAACATCCAAGTCAAGCAGATGTCTGCCTCTAGATCAAGAAACAACACAAGAACACTCAAGATTCTTTGTGTTTCCCTGACCTTCCTCTTTAAGAGCAGCTCCAACCAACAAGCTCAACAAGCTAGTAGACTTTTCAAAGACGTGGCAATTTCAGCTCACGTGCAGAGCTCCCTCTTGTCAAAGTGTAAGTGCCATTCAAAAGGGCTCGTTTTGTGGTTGTATGGAATCTTGCCATCTAATGGTAGGCCTGGGAGAAGTGAAATGGGCTGAAGGCCTGAGTGAGACTGGAGGAGTGGTTTGGTATCGAGGGGACATCAGGGGCTCCAGGGAGAGGAGTCCAGAATGGTTTCACAGGTTTCTAGAGAATGTTTTAGATCTGAGGAATTCTGTGGTCTCTGCTTTGTATTTGAGGAGTTCCATGTGGCTGTCTACTATGTCACTAAAGAGTGACCTAAATTCCTAGAAAGAAAGCCTAGGGTGAGCAAACATTCATTCACTGAAGTCTTTTGGCTACACTGTGGTTTGCCCTCAGAGGTGTTTTTACATATGGTTTATGACCATAATTTCATTTACCTATTAGTTAAAATTAGAGGTAGTAATTTGTCGAGTGATTTTCTTATTGTCTGTGACTGTAAGTGATTACTTGTATTCGTGTGTGTGTGTATGTGTCTGTGTGTGTGTATGTGGCCAGTGAGATTCCTAGGACATTTACATCAGTGGTTCTCAAAATTTAGCATGCATCAGAATCACCTAGAAATCTTCTTAAAACACAGATCGGTGGGCCCCACATCCAGAGTTTGTGATTCAGTAGGTCTGGGGTGGGGCCCAAGGGTTTGTGAGTTTCCAAGTGATTCTGATGCTGCTGGTCTGGGGACCAAACTTTGAGAATCACTGCCCTGTATCTACACCTGCCGAGTTTTTAACAGCATCTCTAAAAATTAAGGGTGACTGTGTGTGTTATAAGAACATCTACTTAAGTGAGTAAATCTACTTTAAAAATAAAAGGGGAAGAAAGAATCTGATTGCTAATTTCACAAGGACTTGCAAAAGAAAGGGATACTTTCCTTGCAGAGAGAGAATTGAAGAAATAGCTCTAATTTTAAAAAGAACAAACAATTGAGCAAGGGCTCAATTCTTCCCTGGGGAAAAAGAGCTACCCCTAAATAGTGACAAGACAGAATTTTTCTTTTTGACAAGTTACCTTTGCCTGCCTCCAGAGTGAAATCAGCAAGACTGTATAGTTTCTCAAATTTAATGGAGCTTCTATTTTGATTGGTCTTGAGATTAATAGGTGCGTATAAATTTAGAATAAGGAGTCTCAAAAATCTCCCCTCCCTACATAATTGGAAGTAAAAAAGGAGGAATGATAGTTCAAGGGGAATGATAGTTTTAGTTAATAGGTGTCTTGGTTACTAAGATAAGGTGAAGAACAAAAGATATGCAAATAACCTGCCCTTAAGAAACCTTTTGTCTTAAGACTTTAAACCAAGAGTTAAAGATTCTTAGTATTACTTGATAAATATTAAGTAATTATAAAAAATTCTTTAAGTTGACTTAATTAAGTACTCTTAATACTCCTGATCACATAAAATACTTGAAAATGTAAATTGTTTTGTTAAATTTGACTAAAAAGACAGCTAATTGTGTTCTCTTTGGATCAGAGTGAGATATATAACATAACATTTAGTTCATGAAAATCAGGTTTATTTTATAATAGGAGGCCTAATTAACTGAAAAATTTGTATACTTGTCTTATAGAACAGGCACGTGATCACTAATTACATTCAAATTTAAGACTGCTTGGATATAAATATGTACACAACTAAATTCAATTAGAATAAGTCGTATCTTTACTCTTTAAAATATGGCTGTTTTAAACTTCAGACAATGCTGCATGCTATTTAATTTGGGTTTCTAGAGTAAAATTTTAGGGTTCTAATAAGTTCCTATTATCAACCATCATTGTATTATTTTGTATACTTAAACTAAATTAAAATGGCAACAGAGCAGAGGTATTTGATCACCACAGAGTATCATCACACAGTGTTTTTGTTTTTGTTTTTAATAGACTTTACTTTTTAGAGCAGTTTTAGGTTCACAGCAAAACTGAGTGGAAAGCACAGAGAGTTCCATATACCCTCCACCTCCAGACATGCATAGCCTCCCTGACTATCAACATGCCCCACCATGGTGGTATATTTGTATCTATGAACCTCCACTGACATATCATTATACTCAAAGTCCATAGTTTTCATTAGAGTTCACTGAGTAGTTTTTCTTTATATAATTTGTCAATATGTAAATATATTTGCAATGTAAATGGCATTCAAATTACAAGGATAAAATCAATGCAGTAAAAATAGTGTGTTATGCTTATAAAATTAATTATATTCAATCTGTAAAATGTCTCATCTATCATTATTTCATATACACATATGTATATTTAAAAAACATATATATTGAGGCAATTCAAAATTATTTTTTACAGATATCAGATCAGTTGTTGCAGGGGCTATGAGTATAGGGAGAGAATTAACCACAAAGGATCATGAGAGAACTTTCTGAGGTGATGGAAATGGTCTATATTTTGATTTTGGTGGTAGTTATGACTGTATACGTCTGTCAAACTCATCAAACTGTGTTTTATGTAAATTATATTTCAATAAATTTAGGTTGAAAAACAATTTTTAAACAAAATTATTTTTTAAAGTAGCATATGTATAATAGAGGACTGGTAGTTTAGAAAGAAAAATGGTCATCGAGTATAGAGTCTATTCCCAGCACAAGGTAGAAAAAATTTATTTGCTTTCTGCATAGATGGAAGAAGATTTTGCCTCACTCACACCAAACATATACTCTCAAAAGGGTCTACTTTTACACTGATTTTGAGTATTTTATGACCATGGTCAATTATTTTAAAAAATAAACAAACAGAAAGACTAATAAGGGTTTGTCATGTCTAGACAACCTAAAATCGATATTTGTTGTTTTACCTTTGTTATGGTTGCTGTAAAGTATTATTTTGGTTAATAACACAGGCAAGGATATAACTTCTTCTCATCCTTGAGCACTTCTTTGTTGCTCTGAAAATTCTCTTTGATTTTGCTGTTCTCCAAGGTCAGGCCCTAAATTTGGACTGATAAAACTGACAGCGTGCTTTTATATCCAAACCAACTTTGTTGCTTCCCCAACAGCTGCTAGGTGGCACCAAAGGCTTGAAATCACCTCACCTTGAACCGCTTCCTGTGGCATTCAAGAGCAAGGAGGGGCTGCCTGATACAATCAGGCACAACAGGGATGCTCTGTATTTTCTTAATTTTCTCAATGCTTGTCCCAGTGTGGGGAAACTTTTTTGCCCTTCTTCACAAGAATATTATCTTTGATCAACTCTTTATTTCCCTGGTAACCCAAATAGATAGTATGTCAACTATGTTGCTAAGCAACACATGGTAAAAATGACCCGCTGGTTGGTAAGTTTCATCTGGACTGGGAGGAGTAGAAACACCTGACAGGAATCCATATCAGGGCTTCCCTGAGTGTAATGATTCTTGTAACTGGGCATGTCCCTGGAAACTATGCCCAAGAAGTTGTTACAAGAGATACTGGCTCCTGTGAGAAAGAGGCCTTTATACCAGAGTCCAAACCTGCTCAATGTGATCTTGTCTTTTTCTACCTGCACTGTGTTACCTGGAGAGCCAAAGAAGACAACTCCCAGATGGCTCTGGGGCTGCTGCATGGACTGCGACAAGGGACGGTTGATGCCGTTCTGCTGGTGAGCTGTGGTTCCTGTCTTATATCTTCCTGAAGAGGTATCAAATGTGGCCCTGAATATTCTTGTGAGTCTGATGTTTCGTTGAATCTAAGGATCATCATCTAAATTACAGTTATGCCCAGTTGCTTATATACTCACTTCCAATGAAGATTCTACTCTCTTCCATTCTGATGATTGGTTTCCAGAATAAATTAACCAGAAGCATTCAGTCTTTCATCAACAGGTGGCCTCATTCTCCCCCTCATGCTTGCCTAAAGGTTCCTACTATTAGCTACAGGCTAGAGATTGTGTCTTCTGGAAAAATTACAAAGAAAGTAAGTATCAGACTATTGAGGCTGCTAAGAATAAACCCATGGGTGCAGGTTTCCAAATGTAAGCTGAGATTGCCACCATGAATAAATACCTGATCAACTGTGCCAGGGGACTTAAAAGTTGGGATTTCCAGAACTATTCTGGTCCAAAGACAGGTGACATTGTGAAAGTAGACTGCTAACCCAAGATCAGCAGAAAAATAAATAGGATCTTATGAAAGTGAAGAGACATCTAACTATAGTTATTTGCTTTAGAGTATTGCTGGTATTATTTTTATTGCTTTATTTTATGATAAGCACATGATAAAGCCCCTTTAGTCCTTTTTTCTCTCTCTCTAACCTCAAATTAGAAGGTTAAATTAGTGTAAATTAGAATGAATGTCCTCTCTTAAAATAATCTTAATCAATAGGCCTATCACCTTTTATATAGTTTTGGCTATATCAAACAGTTGTACCAAAAATATGAAGCTATTCTTAATTGGTTTTACTGTGTCAATTGACTTTTTAAAATTTATAGAAAGAATAACTTTCTATACTTCATATGATCCAATTTCAGGGAACATGTAACTAAACTCCTGAGAATATTTACGTGGGCACAATACATCAAAATCCAGGAACACATTAAATTTCCTTTATGCTTACACTGAGAAGGAACATATCCTTTAAGAAGTCTAAATATGGAAAACCATGAATACAAGTTAATTAACCTCTGGTGAATTTAAGGACAATGTCTAATACACGGAACTCAGAGCTGCACTTTTAAAATGCGTTAAGCTTAAAACCACCCTTTGTTAACAGATGCTGACTTAAATTATACTTATTCTAAATCAAATTCCTCTATAAATAATCAAATCATATTTCCAAAAAATCACCATAGGAAAAGTCTAAGATTCTGAAGGAATTATGATGTACATTGATCAGCTTTGTCTATAAACTACTGAGAACAGTGTCAGATATTGTACACAGTGCCTTTCCCGGGTACTTTTACTTTTCATGGCAATATAGTTGCTTGCAAAGGTTCAAGAGAAATTGGTCCTTCTTCCTATCTAAATATAAATTAAGCAAAGCAAATGTGGAACCATAAGAATGAAAGAAATATCACATTGAAAAGTAAATATTAATTAGTTAGGTGTGATATCACTGCATTTTACATGTGGAAACATTTTCAGAGTCTCTTCAGAAAATTGGTGTAGTGCTTGCTCTATGGCTTAAGGAGCTCCAGATTTACATTGGTAAAGGATGTCATCTCTGGGCAAACCTTGGGAATTTTGAAGAAAGGAATACCCCCACATATGCAGTGCTGCAGACAGTCTTTGCTTCTGGCTTTGAATAAATGAAGTGTTAAGACCAGTATAAAAAGCTTTCTAGGACAATGGTGCAGTCTTGGAGTCATTTACAAATTCTCCAGGTAGAAGTTCATTCTTAGGGTTTAGTAAATGTATGGCTGTAGTTGGGGATCTGTGTGTGTCAGCGAGTGATGTTTTTTGCATCTATGAAAACAAGACAGGAAAAAAAGAAGAGAATGTATATATTCTGCAGCGGCCTATTTATATAAGTCTTATAACTGGTATAAGTCCTCAATTAGTGAGATTTCACTAAATTGTGAGAAAAATAAAGCTTAGCATGGATAACCTTCTAAATCCATTTCCATCCCCCAAGTTTCTTACTCCCACCTGAAAATGTTGTTCTTAGACATGGAAACTTTCCTTTAGCACTGACAGCTCAGTTTCACAGAGGGGACCTGAGGAGTTTCACCTGGGGTGATGGAGAGTCTCTGCCTCTACTCACAGCAGGGATTTCTAACACTGTTATAAACAGAATCCCAACAAACAAGTTCACATGGGTCACTTTTTTGATTATTTAAATTTGTTTCTAGTATTCGAAGAGGAGCAGTTGTCCTCCGTAGTGGGTTGACTTGGGTTCTCACAAAGATATGGCCAAGTTCTAACCCCTGGTACCTGTGAATGTGAACTTATTTGGAAATAGATTTTCTGTAGATGTAATAAGTTAAGAATATTGAGATGAGATCATCCTGGATTTAGGGTGGGCCCTAAATCCAATGACTGCTGCCCTTATGAGAGAAAGGAGTGGGAGATTTGAGACATGGAGACACAGAGGGAAATGCCATGTGAAGATGGAAGCAGAGATTGGAGTGACACTGCCACAAGCCAAGGAGCACCTGAAGCCACCAGAAGCTGGAAGAGGCCAGGAAGAATTCTTCCCAAGAGCCTTTGGAGGAAGTGTTGCCCTACCACACCTTGATTTTTTGACTCCTGGACTCCAGAACTGTGAGATAATAAATTTCTCTTGTTTTAAGGCACGAAGTTTGTGGTAATTTGGGA
This sequence comes from Tapirus indicus, assembly GCA_031878705.1. Lineage (NCBI taxonomy): Eukaryota > Metazoa > Chordata > Mammalia > Perissodactyla > Tapiridae > Tapirus > Tapirus indicus. The sequence goes on from CM062925.1 coordinate 19,707,434, forward strand.
AGGCAGCCCTAGGAAATTAATACATCCTCCATGATATAAATTTCAAGAAATCAGATTGTAGTGAATTGCTATCACCAAACATATCTACACAGATTGCTTTATTTTTCTAACAATACAAATAATCATGTCAAGACATTACATTCAAAATATGATAAGCGATAATATAGTCCTGAAAAGCCCAACCCAATTAAAATATAAATGGCATTTTTCTGATAATAACTACACATGACAATTGTGTTAGGGCTGCCAGATAAAATAAGGAACTCAGTTAAACTGGAATTTCAGATAAGCCATAAATAATTTTTTTGTATAAGTATGCTCCAAATAGTACATGAGATGTATTTATTTATTTATCTTTAATATTAATTTTTTTATTGAATAAACTTGACATGTAACATTGTGTAAGTTTAAGGTGAACAGTGTGTTACTTTAATACATTTATATACAGGTATACCTCCCAGATATTGTGAGTTTGGTTCCAGATACCACAATAAAGGAAATATCACAATAGAGCAAGTCACACAGATTTTTTTGGTTTACCAGTGCGTGTAAAAGTTAAGTTTACACTATAATGTAGTCTGAGTGCACAATAGCATTATGTCCAAAAAAAAAAAACGTACATACCTTAATTGAAAAGAACTTTATTGCTAAAAAATGCTAACTATCATCTGAGCCTTCAGTGAGTCATAGTCTTTTTGAAGGTGGAGCAGCTTGTAAAAAACGCAACATCTGTGAAGCACAGTAAAGTGAAGTTCGGTAAAACGAGGTATGTGTGTATTGTAATATGATTGCCGGTAGCCATATTTATCACGTTACATAATCATGGTGCAATATTGTTGCCTATATTCATTATACTGTGGATTAGACTCGTGAGATGTATTTACACTACAAGATAATGCATTGTTTATCTGAAATTCAAATTTTACTAGGCATTCTGTGTTTTTGTTTGCTAAATCTAGAACCCTACAGCTGCAGCAGAGAGACTGAACATCTCCCTCAAAGTCACACAGCTAATAAAATGTAGAGTTTGGCTTTGAAATTATGTGTGTCAGACTCCCCAAGATATGTGCTTTCTGGTCCATCAGGCTGCAAAAGCAGAGGTAATAAAACTTAGGAAAAGGCAGTAGCATTCCAAGAAGCCATCTGGTTGTTGTTCTGTAAAACAGGTTATAAAAATGGAAGAATAACGCCAGTTTTGACTGCTGAGCCCAGCTCGGTGCTCATTATGAATGAAGGGAGATTCTGGAGATGCAAAATTCAGACAACAGTCTAGTGATGGTGGTGATGGTGGAAATGAGTTCTTCCCTTCCACTATTCTGTGCAAGGGTGATATGGGACATAGGAGTCATGGACATTTTGGTTTTGCTGGGCAGTAGGTGAGGGCATCAATGTAATACATGACAAAAGAGTGCAATTTCTGCTAATTCTAATAGTTATACAAATATTTTTGCTGACATTCACCTTTTTCCAAAATCCACATGGCTCCCATTCACCATCAGCCTTAAAAATTTCAATAGTTGTTTTTGAACCGCTTCATCCAACTGATCTCAGGTGCTACTGGACAGTCCCCTGAACCATCTCTCGTATTTTCCTTTACTTCTCCATTTCCACGCCATAATACCAATTCAGGCCCTCAAAACTATCCTCCCACATGAGTGCAGTGCTTCCTAGCTTGTTTTCTCTCTTCAAACTATCCATCTCCATCTAATTACATAGATTACATCTAATTACATACATGCAATTAATATAACTTAATTTATATAAATTACATGTATATAAATTCACAAATCTAAAGATACCCAATACTATCTATCCAGTAACATGCTTAACACATCTGTTATTCATATGTGGGTCTAAGATAAATTTTAATCAATCCCAAACTTAACTCAGTTTGTTTCCTCTGTTTCAATATCTCTTCTCCTATCTGCCCAATAAAAACTTCATGAATGCCAGACAAGTAAGTAAAATAGTGAAGCTGGATTGGAGTTTGCATTTTAAACACTTTGGGATATTCGTCACTTCCACAGAGTAATATACATGGTCCTCTCATTCTACATTAAAAAAAAATTCCTATTTTTGGCAAAGACTAATTTACCACCGTAAGAGAGACAGTGGTCTGCGCACAGTGGCATCCAGACTCACAACTGTGGGGACACAGGGAATGGTGGAACAAGATTGTGCACGCCCTACCCAAAGAGTAGCTGCCACTCAGCTCAGATAACTGGCACCAAGTGTTGCCACAGTTTGCCGATGTCTTCTCCTGATTACATTGACTTTATGCCTTTTTGACAAGAATGGCACAGAAATGATGTGCCCTTCTCAGTGTATCATATCAGGAGGCCCATGATGTCCGTCTGTCTCATTACTGCTGCTATTAACTTCGATCACTAGATTAAGCTGGTGTCTTCCAAGCTTCTCCACTGTAAAGTTACTATTTTTCCCTTTGTAATTCATATGTGTCTTGTGGGGAAGCACTTTGAAATGATGCAAATATCCCGTTTCTCATAATAATTTTGCACATACACTTTTACCAGCAATTGATGATTTTTGCCTGCAACAATTGTTATTGTGGTGTTTGTTAAAAAGTGCTCTTCTATTTCTATTTTCCTTCTACATTTGTTCATTGGAATTCTACCATAAAGAAAAGCTGTACCTTCTCCCCCACTTGTTTATTTATTTGATCATTTGTTTATCAGCACAAACTCGTAGATATTTACTTTACTGTATGGGTTATAATCCATTGTTACTATTATTTCTTTTGTTGCTGAAATTGTCCCAGCTTTGATCATTACAAGCTCCTCTAAGTTGGCTCCTATGTTGTTTTGACATTCTGCCATCAATTGAGTACTTCCTTACTTTCTGGCACTGCAACACGTTCCAGGCTCATCTTGTACTTTTTCTGCCCCAGAACTGAAATCAACCATTTCTCCAGGAGCCCTGCTTAATTTTGTTGGGGGAAATTGTATTTAGAAACCAAAATCTGGGCCCAAGGTCTGTTGGTTGCTACTTTGTCATTACACCTTTGTCATTGTTTCTAGGCCCTCTTAGCAGATAGATCTAGGAAACATACACACACCTTTATCCACTTTTATTTCCATCTATCTGTATATATATATAAAAAAACCACTAGTTCACACTAATAACTCTCTAACATCACAAGGGTCATTCCAGCTTTCCCCTCTTCTATATTCGTAACTTTTTTCTCCAACAGTGAGAAACCTGGTTCTCATTATCTATGATGTATTTACCTATTTGCTCATTCCTAGTATACACATTAGTTTCAGAATTGATAATCATGCTTTAGAGTACATTATTTATGTATAGTTCTTTTGTCTTGAGTTTTATAGTGTATAGTCCAAATACTGCTTTACTTAATCACTTAGATTAGTTGTTTTATTCCCCATGCCCCTGATGTGGGTTACAGCTATATTCCATGTTGGGTTCCTCCCACCTCTTGGTCATTCATTCATTCATTCATTCAGGGGGTGCTGAAATATTGCCTGGTTAAAGAGTTATAACATACAAAAAGGTTTACTCAGAGAAATATCACTTCCTCTTCACTCCTTCTACCCCATTCCCATCCCCCATTCTTACCTACATTCTGTATGTTACCAATCTCATTAATTTCTAGATTTTTCCTTCCAATATTTCTTTCTGAACAAATGAACAGATAATACATAATTTCTTATATCCCCTTCTTTCTTACATGAAACATTCCCTACTGTCTATACTCTTGCACTTTACTTTTTCACTTAACAGTATATCCATAACTCTTCCCATATCAAATCCTAGATATTTTCCTTATTCTTTGTTTACAGCTACATAGTATTTAATCAAGCGGATATTAACCACTCTCCCTATTTTTGGACATTTAGGTTGTTTCCAATATTTTATAATTATAAACAATGCTGAAATAAATAAATGTGTGCATATGTATTTAATATTGTTGGTGGGATATCTCAGATAAAATTTTGATTTCCTGATGCCTGGTTCAATTCTGTTTTGGATCAAATGATGTAATTAAGAGTACTTTGAAAACTAAAAAATGTTATGTAAATATAGCAAAATAATACTATAACTACATTATCTTCTTTCTCTAATCTAACTGTAACTTCTTTTGAGACAAGCAGTTTAATTCAATAGACATTTGTCCTCAGCTACTAAACCAGCTGATTACTTTTAAAAATTTCTCCTGTGTTTAAATCCTAACATTTTCAGTCACTCCTTCATTCATTAAGAATGTTCTGATACTTACTAGATTTTACTTAAAAATTGAATCTACTATTTTCACAGTTTCTAGTCTTAAAAAATCCACTATTATATTAAATTATGTTCTCTATTTTATTCTTGTAAAGAAAGAGGACAGAATTTACAAGTTACAGTCCTAGTTTGGTTCCTTCCACTCCCTAAATATGGATGTCAACTTGAGTGGGAGGAGAAAAACAAGATCGTGTGATGCCAGGAATACTCTCCAGGTTGTCTGACAACAAATTACAACAGGCCTCGGGGCTCTCCTCTCTTCTAATGGGAGGACTAACACACAAACGCAGCTTCCTTCAGTATTGTGGGCCTCAGAGCCCTCAGGTCTTCCTATCCTGAACAGCTGATAGTTCAAAACGTGCAAAGGATGCTATACAGTCTGCTTTGGGTCAATCCCTGGCCCCACCTCTAACCTGAGTTCATGGAATCCTAACGTAGCCCAGGCTAGTTCATCCAGGAGATTGCCTTAGGATTTGGAATCTAGGAACTAAAGAGTATTTGCTTTGTCTTGTCCTTTGTAATGACCTACAAAGACCTATTTAGCCCACCTGCTATTGCCAGGTCCAAGCAAGCCTCAGAAAATCACCTGTTGAGAATCTCCAAAGTTTTGGTGAAATGCTAGTCCTGGATTCTGCAATTTCAGCAGATTCAAACGAACAAATCTGTGCAGCAAAAAGAATTTCAGGTCTGCCCAAAGGTGACTTCTGATGTGGCTTCAAATATGTGCCTCATCTATTTAACAAATTGTGTCATTGATTAGACATAATACAGAGTCTAATTTGTCAGCAGTTTGTTTGGAACCTTGCTGTCTGGGTTGGAGTTTTTGAACTTGCATGAAAACCTCTTCCTCCATGGTCAGAGGAGTCAGGTAACGTTTCAAACCACATCATTCAACCCAACCTTCTAAAAATTATAGTTGATTTTTTAAATTAAGCAACCATAAGGACAATAAAGTTTGTCACAAATAGAATAAGCTTCCAGGCGATGTTGCTCTTATGTTCTTACCTCCTCGATCTCGGGCAGCTAAACTTTGACCCCTTCTTAATGTAATGTCCAATTGGTACATTCCGGGATCAGCCAAAGGGACATCTGCATTACTGGTTCCAGTAGTATTTATTTTCTGGAAAACAAGAAATATACAAAATATTAAATTTATGATCTCTGTTCTATACCCTCCATATGGAGCTTAACTCAAACTATAAGAATTACTCAATAAAATAAGTCATCTTGTGAATTCACACAATCTCATAATCACCCAGTACTCTGAAGGTTTTGAGATTCATGAAATTCTTTAGACTCAAAATAAAAACATGGCAGTTATAGGAATTTCTGTTTTAACTCAGATTAGAGATAACAAATGTAATATGAAAAACATTTCCCATGGAAAGCCTCACATAATTCAACTAAGAAAGACTAACACAGGAATAGTGTCTGAAGTAAAACTACAATCAGTGATGAATGGAGAATAAAGGTATGCAAGAGCATTTGATTATCACATAACTGAAAGTGAAAATTAAAATGATTTATTGAGGTGACTTTGTTGACTCATTTATCTATGCAAAAGAGCTCATACTGATGGATTACACGCTTCTATTTCAGCCTCAACATAAAATACGATATAATTATACAGGAATAAATTCACCCAGCATTTTGACACTACTTGCAAGAAATAAATGCTCAATGGGGCTAAATTTCTAATGCTGCTTTCTATGGAATAAAAGTGCACAAGCTATGTCTATAACTAAAAGTCTTCCCAAGACTGCCTCTATAGAATATCTTTCGCAACAATATACTCTGTTAACTTACTAGGCATTGAGCTACAAATTCACTTGCAAGAGGAATAACTATATTAAAATAACACAAAAGAAACATATAGTAAAAACTGTACAGGTCATATTTTACACTTCCTACCACTTTGAATACAGCAGGAAAATTTACTTTTCTTCACACGTTTAAGATGATTTTAAATTCTTACATATTTTTTTCCAATTCAAAAAGCAATGTACTCTTGTTTTGGAATAATCTGCACGGATAAGGTAAAATACTAGACACCAGTCTGGCTTTTTTAGTTCTGTAGTTTACACAAAATGCAACTATAAAGCAGCATTTTTTTTTTTTGAGGTTTCACGACCAAGATAAGAAGCTTTCCTATAGGAGCAATTATTATTTAAAATAAGAAGCAGTACCACTTTGACTGAAAACCCAAACTCATCATCTCTCTTCTTTTAATGATAAAAAGGAATTCACTTCTTCTCGTGATATCCTTGTTTCTATGAATGACAGCGCCATTCTCCCAGTCACTCAGGCTAGAAACTGACAAGCCATCCTTGGTTTCTTCACTTCCCTCTCCCCTACATCGAAAGAGCTGCCAAATCCCAACCACTTTATTTTCATATTACATCTCCCAGTTGTCTTTTTCTTTTAATTCCTATTACCACTAATTTGGATCAAGCCTTCAAACAACAGAGGAGTAAAAGGTAAAGTGATTGTCTTGCTCTCCGGTCAACTATCCAAATGCCCCACCTCCCTGGGCTTACCAAATATAACAATTTAGGGTATATCCTTCCACACTTTGGAAGGTCTTATACAAACAAATACACATACATACTAGGTTTATTTTTTGGTGGTTGAGTTTTCAGTTTTTATTTTTAACAAAGATAGTATATTTTGCCTATCATTTCATAATTTATTTAACTGAAGAAAAGTACCACAGGCATTTTTCAATCAATACACATAGATCTATCTAGGTTTTTTTTTTCCTGAGGTATATCATTTTCCACAGTGTGGGAATACCATAATTTCTTCAATTATTTCCTATTGATGAATATATGGGTTGGTTTCAGTATTTGCCACTATAAGAATTCATACTTTTATTTCTCTTATAGAAGGAATTTTTCCAAAAAGGTTTAAATAGTTCATGTTCCTATCAAAAGTGTACAAGAATGCCTATTTCCCATACCTAGTCAGCATATGATGTTACTAATTTTTGAGTTTGATGGGCAAAAAATGTTATCTTCCTTCTATATACATTTCCAGAATTATGGAAAGTTGTCTTGAAACTAGTGTGAATGGCAAGAGAGTGACAGCTCTTTACCAGGCCACACAGAGGATGTCAACTTGGAAAGAGAGGAAGCCAACCAAGGTCTTCTAAACAACTTTTCAGAGAACAATTGTATATGGGTCTAATTAATAAGCAAGATTTGAAGTGAAATCCAGCAAACATTTGTTAAGCTCCAAGTATGTTATAAGCCTTTCATTAGGTTCCTTCATATACATTGTTTCAAAAGAAATAAATCCATTAATAAATATTAAATATGGATAGATTTACTACTTTCTAAAAAATGGGATAAAATCTGAAGGTAAGGAGCAGTTTTTCACCCACTCTGCATCCTCCCCTCATGTTGCGATATGTACCTTAAAGGCAGAAAAGTTTGAATGCTCAGATATTGGATTTTTCTGTAGCTTTCATTGCTCTATTCAGTACTTCTTGAAGTTTAGAGTGAATAACTTATAGAGTACCTGGTTTTATATTTTAAAATGTATATTACACTGTATGGACAAGTTAAGAAATTTTCAAAGGTAATTTAAACTATTCTAGATTTTTCTCTTTTGCTGCTTTAGAATCTAATACCTAGTTAAGAAATATCTTTACTGCACTTACATTTATTGGCTTTTTAAAGCCTGAATAATATTCCATTGTGTGTGTGTGTGTGTGTGTGTGTGTGTGTGTGTATACACATTTTCTTTGTCCATTCATCCAGTGACGGACATTGGGTTGTTTCCATATCTTGGCTATTGTGAATAATGCTATAATGAATGTGGGAGTGCAGATATCGCTCCAAGATACTGATGTCATTTCCTTTAGATATATACTGCCTCCTCCCTCTTTTTCTCCATGTCTTCCTACCCAGTCTTCAAGGACCATTTCATTAGCACTTTATATCTCTCTTGTCCATTATCACATTCTATCTCAAATGTCATATTTGCCATTTTAGATTGTAAACTTTTAAAATCAGGAATAGAATGTTTAAGGACAAAATTGAACACAAATTGTGACAGAGAGAATGAGAATACATGATCTAGCTGAGTAGACACATAACTTGGGGATCTATAACAAAGTTGGCTAATCCATGGGCAATTTTTTCTCTCTCTCCTTCTGTGCCCAAGTATAGCATCTAAACTGTTTTGGCATCTTCTTTCATGAGGAACCTAAGTATACCCTTAGAATACTTCTCAATGTAGTGCTCTAGGCCGCCATTATGAATTGATCATAATTGGCACTGAAAATGAAGCCCTGTCCACTCAAGAGCTATAATTAAAGACAAACTGTGCTATAATGGAGTTATTACGTCTTTGGGAGAGCAGGAAAGAAAGATCAATTATTATGGGAGAAGAATCTGAGGTGGCCTCATAGAGATGATAATGGAACAGGGTCTGAAAATATGGGTGGGACTTTGACAAGTGAAGATTTGGAAGAAGGGAGGAAGGGAAAATCAAAATGAGCTCAACAGTAAGTAGTCACCAGAGGGTGCATCACTGGATTGTGTGAGCAATAAGGCAGACAGGAAGACTGATGGATAGTGATGACAGGCCTAGGAGAGTTTCAACCTGTGGGCAACAGGAAACCACCACAGACTTTTGAAGAGAGAAGGAATAAAACCAGGCATCATTTAACAAACATTTATTGCCTGTCTTTCATGTTTCCTGCTCTGACAACTAAGTGCATAGATTTCAGAGATGAACAAAACCTGGCCTTTTCTCTCTGTAGGATGGAAGAGAGTAGAGAAATCCTGTGGGTATAGGAATTATTTAAAAAGTTTTATAACAGTCCAGTTTAAGACACAAGGGCCTGATCTGGTCAGTGGTAAAGGAAATAAAAGATGAATTTGAGAGATACTGAGGAGATCAATCGGCTGAATTCGTCAACTGACAAAATGTGGGAGATACAGGAAATGGATGGATGAGTCACACAGAAATCTGAGCTGAGCTTCTGAAAGAATGGTAATGCCAGTAGTAGAGAGCAGAAAAGAGAGGAGGAGCAAGTTGCAGGCCACCACTGTGTCAAGCTCCAAGGATATCTCCAACTCTATAAAAGGACTTAAGTAGATCTAGAGAGTTATTACTCCTCAAGCTCACTGAAATGGTCCCAAGAAGAAAATTGTTAGGCCAATTATGGAGGGATACTAGAAATATAATTTTTTATTGTAAAGTATCTTTTAAAAAATATTTGTTAAGTTCCCAGATGTAAGGACATATTAGGAAAGATGTATCTGATGTACTAGGCACATATATAGCTCTAAAACAAATTTTATCATTTTAAATATCTTTTTTCTCCAAATTTACCACTTATTTAGTGACTACTATAAGAACTTCAAATATACCCTTCCCCTGCCTAACTGCCATGCTCCACACTTAGATGTTTGTTGCTATTTTTTAACCACTTTATTGAGGCATAACTGATATGTAGAAAGCTGTACATATTTAATGTATACAACTCAATGAGTTTGGAGATAAGTATACCCAGGAAACCATCACCACCGCCAAGGCCACAAACATATCCAACACCTCCCAAAGTTTCCTCCTGCCCCCTTTACTGCTATTATCTTTTTTGTGTGTGTTAAGAACACTTGTAAGATCTACTCTCAGAAAATTTTAAGTATACAATACAACATTATGGCTATGGTAGGCACTATGCTGTATGGAAGAGCTCCAAAACTTATTCATCCTTCATCACAGAAATGTTTTACCCTTTGACTATCACCTCCCAATTTTCCCCTTTCCCCAGCCACTGGCAACCACCATTCTACTCTTTGCTTCTATGAGTTTGACTATTTTAGATCCCACATATGAGTGATATCATACAGTATTTCTTTTTCTGTGTCCAGCTTATTTCACTTAGCATAATGTTCTCCAGGTCATCCATATTGTTACAAATGGCAGAGCTTCCATTTTTCTGTTTGTTTTAAGGCTGAATAATATTCCACTGTGTGTATATACAAAATTTTCTTTTTCCATTCATTCATCAATGGACATTAAGTTTGTTTCCATATCTTGGCTATTGTGAATAATGCTGCAATGAACAGGGGAGTGCAGGTATACCTTTGAGATCTTGATATAAATTTCTTTGGATAAAAACCTAGAAGTGGGATTGGTGGATCATATGGAACAACAAAAGACCTCAAATACCCAAAACAATTTTGAGAAAGAAGAAGAAAGCTGGAGGCATCACATTTCCTGATTTCAAACTATACTACAAAGCTATAGTGATCAAAACAGTATGGTACTGGCATAAAAACAGGCACATAGACCAATGGAACAGAATAAAAAGCCCAGAAATAAATTCAGGCATATGTGGTCAACTAATCTTTGACAAGGGCACCAAAAATGCAAAGTGGGAAAAGGATAGCCTCTTCAAAAAATGATGTTGGTAAAACTGGATATCCACCTGCAAAAGAATAAAATTAGACCCTTATCTTACACTATACACAAAAATTAATTCAACATGGACTACACTCACTTAAACGTAAGACTTGAAATTGTAAAACTGCTAGAATAAAACACAGAGAGAAAAGTTCTTTGACATGGTCCTTGCCAATGAACTTTTGGATATGACATCAAAACCACAGGCAACAAAAGCAAAAATAAGTAAGTGGGACTAAATCAAACTAAAAAGCTTCTGTACAGGAAAGGAAACCATCAACAAAATGAAAAGACAACCTACCGAATGGGAGAAAATATTTGCAAACCATGAATCTGATAAGGGGTTAATATCCAAAATATTTAAGAACTCATACAACAATAGCAAAAAACCAATGATCCAATTAGACATGGGCAAAAAATTTAATAGACATTTTCCCAAAGAAGTCATACAAATGGCCAACAGGTACATGAAAAAGCATTAAATATCACTAATCATCAGAGAAATGCTAATCAAAACCACAATGAGATATCACCTCACACCTGTTAGGGTAGCTATTATCAAAAAATAAAACATAACAAATGCTGGCAAGGATATGGAGGAAAGGAAACACTATGCACTGTTGGTAAAAATGTAAATTGGTGCAGCCACTATGGAAAACAGCATGGAGATTCCTCAAAAGATTAAGAATAGAACTGTCCTTTTAAATATCTTGAATGATATGTCCAAACTGTTGTTTGCTCTAGTGGTCTGTTTTTGTAACCAGGGAAACAGCCCTTTCACAGCATTTATCACAATTACGATGAGTTAACAAACTGTGAGATTATTTTTAATGCCTATCTTCCTGCTTAAAATATAAGTTCCATGAAGGTAGAGGCCATGCCTGTTTTGTTCACAGGTGTCTCTCTAACAGAGAGAGTTAGCAGAGTTCCTGGCATGGAGTAAGTGCTCAGTGGAAAAAAAAAAAAAAAAAATATATATATATATATATATATATATATATATATTTTGCTGAAGAAGATTGGCCCTGAGCTAACCTCTGTGCCAATATTCTTCCACTTTGGACGTGGGACACCACAACAGCATGACTTGATGAGCAGTGTGTAGGTCTGTGCCCAGGAACCTAACCTGTGAACCCCAGGTCACCTGAAATGGAGCATGCGAACTTAAGCACTATGCGACCAGGCCAGCCTCTAGTAAATATTTTTAAATAAATGAATTAAGACATTAATAAACTGAGAAGAGTTTAATTTTTTAACTTTTCTCATGAACTTTTGCATTTTCAGAGGTCAGTTAGAGAAAGAACAGCAGTGCACAGGAATGATTGGCTAATGGAGGAATCCTAAGCAGTGGATACCTGGGTGGTGGGGACAACTGGACATTCTAGGAACCTCTTAAGTCTGAGCTCTCCGCATTCCTCACTTATTATTCCAGTGTGGTTTATGATCTCTGACATTCTCAAAGCAGAACTTCACTTGTCAGATACTTTTGATTAGAGATGCTAGAATCTGGAATTTTGAAAAAGAGGACAGCCCTTTTGTAGACTTAAATGCTACCTGCCTTACTAAGTTTTTGTATTACTCAAATAAAAATTAACCTCTCCTTTCTCTGCCAGCCCACTCTTTTTTTCTGATTCTCCAGAGATTTCTGGATTCCAAATGATGTATCAGATAAACACTTGTGGATTCAAGAGAGAAACTAGAGGGAACACCAGGTGCTCCCTGGAATTAATTTTTCTCCTTTAGTTGCTGAATTGATGTAGCTTTAATCTAGCTATTTCCTAGTATTCTAGTTTTGAGTATCTGTTGCAGAAAGTATAGGTTGGCTCAGTCAGTTTGTATTCCAAACCCCTTCAAGCTTTAGTTTCTGGGTGGTAAAGAGGCTGGACAGCTAAAAACTATACTTCTCAGATTTCTCTGTAGCTAGGAATATGTCATACAACTTAGATTTTGCTAAGGAGATACAGTTATATGAGGCTTGGAGGCAGAAGTGAGCATAATGAAATAGACATGGTATGCAAGGAGATATGATTTTCTGGCTAGCTTGGTGCAGGAACTATCTGGATCTCCTAGGGAAGCTATGGTGAATTTTGGTGTTCAGTTCCTGGTATCATAAAAGTGCCAAACACCAGGCAGTAGTACAAAGGTGTTTCCACTATAATGTGGTTGGTGTTTTTCCAGACGTTGTCTGCCCCTTCAGCATCCAACCCTGGGCCCTCTGGCTTTCCTTTATGTTTAAAGTAGCTGGAGTGGATTCTGTGTTCTGCAACCAAGAACTCTTCTCAAATTAATGATTGATTAGTGGAAGTGGTTACAAGCAAGAGACCTTCAGAGAAGTGGTCATCTGGATAGGATCATCTGATAAACATTAGAAGATGGGACACATAAAAATGTTATGAGATGGTGAAATAGCTATTTAAACAATCACCTGAGAATGAAGAGGCTTATGGAGGAGAAGGTTTTGGTAGACCAGGTGACTGCTGTGATAGACATTATGAAGTGTATAGGCAATGGGGAGGGCTGACTATTTCTAACAGCACTAAAACTTGAAAGAAAAAGAAATGATATGCTCAAAATTTTAAATTCAGAGTTCTAGGCAGTCATGAATTAGGGAATTTCTGTGACAACACTCAAAGTTTTGGGACTGTTAAAGCCAAAAAGCAGATGCAATGTTTGAAGTTGTAAATTATTACATAAGTGAAATTTACAGCCTTATCAGGTCACTTTGGGAAAGTCAGAAAAAAACTGTGGAAGAGTGGAACCCTGAGAATTTGAAAGGAAGCATTTGGAAGGATTATTATGACCAGAGTACCCACATCCTCTCCTCCACCAAGCCACCATTTTTGCAGAAGCCCTTCCTCTGCTGTTACTGTAACTGGAGTAGTTACCATGCATGGTGATGTCAAATTCCCTCAAGCCTAACCCTTTCATTTTGTATCAACTAGTGGTTCCCAACCTTGAAGGTTTTGGTTCAGCACCCAGGAACACTAAGGGTGGTACCCAGGCATCAGTACTTTTTTTTTTTACAGTCCTCAGGCAATTTCAATATGCAACCTAGCTTGACCCATTGTGCCAATTACAAAAGGAAGTCTTTGAGAAGGCTTATACACAAGGAATGTCTCCATCTTCTTATTTATATTGTGAAACACCTGGAGAATATGTGTGGGAATCAGTATGAGGGTTCTCATGACTTTAAGCTCTGCTGCTTAGGATGCCTTTTTACCTATGTGAAGAAAGCTTCCACCAGAAGGTATAATGGTGCTGATGAATTCAAAGTTGAGAGTACCACCTGGCCTTTTGGAGATTTTCATTACAGACAAAAAATGGGGTTACTCTGTTAGCTGGAGTGGTTGATCCTTATTAACAACAGGAAGTATAGTTATTGTAGCACTGTACAGGGAGGGAGGGATATGTTTGGATTCCACGAGATTTTCTTGGGTACTCCAAGCATTGCCAGGCCCAGTGGATTGTAGATTGGTTAAATTATTCCATACGTGTTTCATATACTCAGGCCATGCTCAGTGCAGCACTACCTTTGTCTATCAATGAAATCCACTTAACATTAAAATTTCATGAGAGCTTTTACATTTTCAACTTTTAAAATTTAACAACCAAGGATATCAAGAGGTATCATTGAGGATTTCTACTTAGTCATTACCAGTTTGTACTTCATCATCTCTCCTAGTTTCTCTGACACTGAAGATATTTGCACAGTGAAATCTCTATCAAATGGAAATCAAAGGATTTTAAAACTTAATTTTCAAAAACAGAACTCAAAAGCCACTGAGATATTCAAAATTCAATGAAGCTCAAAAATCCACTTGTCAAGGGAGCATTATAATTAGTTAGAGGTCAAACGACTAAATGACTTTAAAAACTGAAACCACACAGAATGGGGAAAATCCATGGCAACCAATGGGCATATCCCACTAGATATGTCAGTCATAGCGCCTGAGTAATCCACAGCCCCACCTGAAAGAACAGCTTATGCTTGAGTCTATGTAAAGTCAACTTCCTTGCTCCTTGTTCATAGCTGATTAGACTAGAGTTGGATATTAGAACTCAGGCAGAAAATTAACAGGCTTGTCGGTGGTAGGTTGTTATTTACCAAAAGAGTTATTAGGCAAAAGTTATTTGAACCAGTTCAGAGAGAAGAAAAAGTCAAAGGTGGCTGCTAAAGCCAAAGGATCATAACAGAGAGACTGGAGAAGCCATGATGGTCCATGTATAACTCCAAATCAGGAAACAGGTGCTATAATTAAGTAGAAGTATGGGGTGAAAAAATACATACAGTAGAGGGTAGAGTGTGACTTTTTAGCAGGACATATAGACACAGATCAACTAATCAAAGCAAAGTATGACAGTGGCTGGCAGGAGAGTGAAGATCTATGAACTCCACCGCAGAAGGCTTGGAGCAGCTCTGGGACCTGAGGGCTGGCTGCTGTGGGCTCTGCGCTCTTGGATGTCTATGCCATCACCTTCTTACCTCCCTTGGCCTTTATGAGACAGCTGAAGTGAGTCTTGGTTCTTACACCAGAATAGAGCAAGAAAAGAGAAGAGCAACAAGAATGAGCAAAAGAAGCATAGAAACAAGAAAGCAGCCAGGTTACACAGGAAATCCATGAGCAGTCAGGGAACAGTGGTATGGAAGAAAGTGAACCGCACAGAGAGGCTACAGACAGAAACTGTCCCTTGCCTTCAACTTCTTCCTCCACGGTACTGTGCAGTAATCACTGATGCTCCCGTACAGATGGCCCTGCGGTGCTAGGTCACCACCCAGAGGTCAAACAAGGTCAATGCTCTGCAGTTACTGAATGAGGAAAACTTCATGTTTTATGCATGTTTTCAACAAGAATTGGGAAGAAGGCTTATGGTAACGGTTACCATATAATTTATCATTCAAACTGGGATACTTTGAAGACTGAAAGGGAATGCTATTAATAATTATGGGGCATAAACAGGAATGCACAAAACTGTCTCAGGTAAACTGGGATGCACGGTTATGGTACTTAATAAGTTAGCCTTCAATGAACCAGAAAGATAAACTAAACAGAAAAGTCATGGTCTCTGGCCATACCAAAGCTTTACTATAGTTTGTTTTAGAATTGAACTAAACCCTAGTTTTAATTCTGGGATTTTGATTTTGCAATAGCCGAAACCAAACAAAATGGGCCTATAAATACTCAGGCCCACTAAATGGCAATATTTAACTGCTGCTGAAAGAAGTATAAAATTCAGTACTCCCAGAATTTCTTTTCTGGGACTCCAACTACACTGATTACTCACCCTTGGCTTGTCTGCTAAATTGACTGTTCTGTGGCACATGGCTTCATTATCACTGATAACCTTTCCACCTACACTTACAGTAAAGAAAATAACCTGAGCCAAAGGAAAGCAAATAAAATTCTCTTCTTTCAATCCTTGTGTACACAGACCACTCTCTTAGAACTAGATCCTGTAACCAGCCTTTGTGTTACAAGATGCAAATTCCGATGATGAAAGGGCAGGCGTGATATCCACTATTTAACTTCAGCCAAAAATACTTATTCCCTCCGCACCTTTGTTTTCTAATCTTTAAATTGGGGTAATAGATACTTTACAAAGGACTGTTTCGATTATGAGATAAAATATGTAATAGTGCTTTGAAAATGTAAAAAATTATTTAAATATAGTTATTTGGGGGCAGAGGATGAGGAGAGCTATTATAAAATAGAGGAAAGATCACAGGAGTCAAAACACAAAGACTTGTATACAAGGCCCAGTTATACAATTAAATTGCTGTGAGGCAGCGGGCAAATTTTTTTGAGCTCTAGGGGCCTCATTTTCCTCCTCTTTAAAAAACAGACTTGTGAAAATCAAAAGAAATGATGTAGTTGAAAGTGCTTTGTAAAGATTCTAGTGATTTTCAAACGCAAAGTAGGTTCTTCCTGCTTTTTCCAAATTATAATATATACTATGTATACACTACTGCTATACATAATATAGCAGTAGTGTTCATTGATGGTTAATAAGAGATTAGAAAGTAGATCGTGCTAGTTGTATCTTCTGCTTTCAGTACTCTTATATTTCTTATGACTGTTATCTTTACTACTTCACCAAAATAATATTTGTTAGACCTGAGAGCATGATAGATTTTGTTTGTATTAACTCTTCGGACTTGTTGTCTTTTGGTGAGTTCCCAAGCGTGCTCTTTCATCCCCAAAGAAAACCAAACTGCACTTAAAAGTGGAGACCTACCAACAACAAAAACAAAAAACCCCAAGGGGAAAAGACTTGTCAGAAAAGGCATAATATACTAACTTGTTGGTTGATGTTATCTTCCTTGCCATGAATACCTCTGCCAATAAATGTTTCAACAGATTAGACCAGTTCTATTATTTCCAAAATTTGAGCAATATGCATAGGAAAACATGTTGTTTTGGAGGACTTGAATTTTTGAGGTTCTAATAACCTCAGAGAGAGAAGCTTCTGTAACAGATGCTATGCTTGATGATAAACATTTGAGATTTTGCTGAAAAGTACTTCTAGTACTTTCATGAGTCCACCTCTATAAAACTGGCAGCACACAGGTCCGTAGCCTCATCAGCTTTTATGATGAACAAACAAAGAATCCTTCTTATTAGACTTAAATGTATCTCTCTATTTCTTTTGGAACAAATCTACAGTTTTCACTTCTTTTCCTGTGAATCACAAGTGCTTTTTATTTGGGTTTCTTTTTCAGAACTCTATTATTTCTTTCAAAGTTAACTCCAGGAAAAAACAAAGAACCAAAGTAATAGTTTGGTATTTCTATCAGGTTTCAATGTTGTGTGAATGTCATATCAATCCTTCCAGTAAAATTATATAGGCATCTTTAAAAAGAATATAAAAAAACTCTAAAAATTTTCTTAGCTATTATTTAGTAGAAAAACTCTACTACTTTTTTTATTCTAACACTTGGTTTTCTTGGGCAAAAACATGGCAATGATAGTTTTTCTGGACAGAAAATTATCAAATTTTTATAATTGATCTCCAACCCCCACACTCCCCTAAACCCTCAGTTTATCTCATCCTCATTCAGCATTTCACTCACTCACTCATTATTTTTCAATCCTGCACTGAATGCCCAGCACAGAATTAGTATTATGGAGAACAGAGAGAGACGTTTGAATATATTCTTTGTCTTCAAAGACTCTATCATGGAGACAGTTTTGCATGTAAAGTTTAAATGCCAGCATAGAAAAACAAGACAAGAGGCGTATCATGGCAATAAGTGAGAAGTCCCCTCCTCCTTCAACCCGCTGTTTCTCCATTTTGTTCTGGATTTGGGTTTGAGCATCATTGTGGAATGCTCAGCCACCTAAGCTAGAAAACCTGGCACCAACTACACTTGGACCCCCAGGGTGCAACCAGAAAGTCGTATCAAATATATCTTGAAAACCTTTCCTTGGTCAACCTTTTCCGCCACTCCAGTCTACACCTTAATTATCTACTATGTAAGCCAACTGCCTGCGTAACTGCCTGCCCTCTGACTCTGATCTCTTCCATTCACTGACTCATTTAAAATGGTTCTTATGGAGCATTCTTAATCACACAGGCAAATGCTTAGGAAAAAAACAGTGAGGTGGAAAGTACAATACAAAACTGCATACAGAAGGATATTAACTAAGTTAAATATATCTATGCGTTAAAACAAAGACAGAAAGGAGATATAACACGTTAATAGGGGTTATTGTGTGGATGATAAGATTAAGGATAATTTTATTTTCTTCCTATTTTTCAGAAGTTTCAAATTTTCTACAAATGTCTAGTATGTATTGTCCTAATAGTTTAAAGACTTTAAAATAAAAGTAATACTATTCTTTCTTTGCTGCTTCTAACCTTTGATAACAGTGTTGAGGATAGTATGGAATGGAGTTCTATAAATTTGCTTTGATTCAACAAGTGCCTTCACATGGGGCAAAGCACATCAATGCGCCACTGCCATTTACATATGAGTTTAAGGTGAAACTCATGTATATTTTATCTTTTTAAACAATCTCATGGTCACAGGCGCACACCTGTGGTTGAAGCAGGATCTCGTACATTCAGCTGTGCAAATAGCAAGTTATTCCTCATGGGCATAACCAAAGTACCAACATGGAACTGCTGCAGAGTCTGGCACGAAGTAGCCCTCAGTGAATACTGTGATGTTTATTTCATCATTTGCCATTTTTGCAAACCCTGGTAGGAGAAGTTATTAAGAGTTTTTGAGCAACAAAACAAATAATATAGTACTGCATTATAAATCAAAGCATAAAATAAATATACAAGATTCTATACTGATATAAATAGTGATTTGAATAAAGAAATAAATGGGGAGAATAGACAAATCTGTAATCCAGAAGAATTCAAAATAATTTATGTCAACACTGCTCCTCAAGGATGTGGGGCATAAATCTCCAACTCTTAAGTGTGGGCCACACACAGTGACTTCCTCTAAAGAGGACAGTATGGAGAAACCCACAAATGCTCCCTCAGCCAGGGAATCAAGGTTAAAATCAACACTGATAAGTCATGTTGGTGATATGTTCTTTTGATAGTTTGTAACAAGAATGGCACTTTACCTCTGTGGTCTTCCTTCTAAAACTCACAACCTTTGCCTAACCATGAGAAAAACAGACAAAACCAAATTGAAGGACCTTCTGTAAAATATCTGACCAGTACTACTCAAAATTGTCAAGGTCACCAAAAACAAGGCAAGTCTGAACAACTGTCACAACCATGTGGAGCCTAAGGAGACATGAAAACTAAATGAAATGTTGTGTCCTGGATGAGGTCCTGGAACAGAAAAGGGATCATAAGTAGAAACTAAGGATCTGAATAAAGTATGGACTTTAGTTAATATTAATGTATCCATATTGGTTTGTTAGTTGTGATAAATGTACCATACTAATGTAAGATAGTATGGTCAACAATAGGGGAAACTGGGTGTGAGATATACGAAAATTCTCTGCTCTCTGTTTATAAGTTTTCTGTAAATCTAAAAATACTCTAAAATAAAAAGTTTAATTTAAAAAAGTTTCTGTACAGCTCATTTTTTTGTGTAAACAACCTAGTGTTTGGTAGGGGGCAACTATTCTAATTTGGTCTTTGCTTAGTAAGTATAATGATACACCTCATAGAAGGCATGTTAGTGATAAATTAACCTAACTCGCCTCATCATCCCCTTCCCTTTCCCCCATTTCACAGATGAGAAAATTGAGCGAGATGTATTTAAGGGATACAGTTATATATTAATTGTGTTTAATCAAAATACTTTTCTAGTACTGCTGCTGTAAACATTTTAATTTCAGGTAACTGAGAAGGACGATAGCAGTGACCACACATTAGGCTCCAAATCACAAGATTTGGCTTTTACATCCTACTCCTCTATAAAACTAACTTTATTACCTCAGGCAAATAACTTACCCTCTTTGAACCCCAACTCCTCACCTGTGGAAAGAGGAGGTTGATCTATATTACTATAAATTTCCTTCTTGCTTTCAAAAGAAAAGAGCAGATTCTAGTCAGATTGTTTTTTTCTTTAAATTTTGGCTCCATCACTCAATAGCTTAGGCTCTCACCTTAAAAAATGAGGATGAAAATAGTACCTGCCTGATAGAGCTGTTGTGAAGATTAAATAAAGTCATTTGTGTGAAACACTGAGTATCCTATGCTAAAAATATAACATTTAGACTGCCTCTATACTCCCCAAATGACAGTCCAACTACAGATAAGAACATAAACTAGACAGCATGAAGGATAGATTAGTATCTAGTTGAGACTTGAAGACACATCACAAAGGAAGTGCTTTGAAGGAGAAAAGTCTGAGCAGTTGTAGGACATCATTTGTTAGGGATAAATATTGAGATTTCTCTATTTTCACTGATCTTCCAAATCCTTCACCCATGAATTGAAATGCTCTCACCTGAGTGCGATTTTGTGAAGAAAGTGTGTCATTCTCAATTGTTCTTATTTATAGAGGGTGAGAGGGCTGTGGGCTGAGGCATGAATAACCAAAAGAGATAAGAAATCAAAAATACATTTGTATTTCCTTTTGAAATACGCTTTGATGCTTGTTTGTGAGATTTAAAATTCTAGAATGTTACCACTACAGGAGAAGTGTTAATTTCATTTACTCAGCATACAAGTCTGTCACAGAGAAAGGTATTTTATAAGGGTTTTCCACACATAAATAAAGTCTATTGGATAGACAAATGTTAAAACAGGATCTACTATGGATAAACTGTAGATCCTAGAAATTATCCAGAGTTGACTATAATAGTGAAGCAAATACAATGAAGATAAATCTTAGCTTAAATTATTCAATTAATTGATATTCTTCAAGTGTTCCAAAGACATTGCTAGAGCAAAGTGAACAACAGCCTAAGTTTTCTCAGTACTATTTGCAAAAAAGAGATCTTCTAAACTGCCAAAACTTGAGTAGACAATAAAGGTAGTGGTCACTTCTAATTTTTTAAAACTTCCTCATATCTTAGCATTAAACTGATCATCTAAAATGGTGAAATGTGTCTCAGTTAATAGGTTTTCAGTGTAGGAAAACTTTGACTTATTACAGAAACATATACTATTCACCTTGGCAAGCGAGTTGTGTGTTTTTCTTCCCTGAAATTGCTCTGCTTCTAATAACAATTTTAACAAGTTTTTTGGGGGGGCTAAGTGTTCCCTGAGCTCACTCAGGGACACAGATAGCTTCCTGCCTGGCAGTGGACAGCCCTCTTAATGGCTCCTGGATAACAGTGATGGTGATGGTGATATGTACTGGTTACCTTCCCAGCAGATATTCCTACCTTTCCTCCTCCCAATAGCCCCCCAATTTACTCCTGATATTCAGTGTGGTTGTGGGAAGCTGACTTGCTCCAAAGCTCAAGAGTAAAGAATGTCACAAAGATTAGACCAATCCAACTACCTGATTACAATGACTGGTTCAGAGTTGGGAATATGACCTAAGCTCTTCCAATCAGAGTAAATCTGTGGACTTGGTTGAGAATGTTGAAACAAATAGCCTCTATCATTCTTCCTGGACAAGAATGAGAAAATATGTAGCTAGCTGTGGGAGTGTTGGCAGCCATCTTGGGTTCATGAGGGAAATTAAACTGGGATAAAGCTAATAATGGAAAAGGTTGAGTGGAGTGACAGAAATACACTAGATTCTTGTGACTTGATTGAATTACTGACTTAACCTCTAGATTTTCCAGTTACATGAACCAGTAAATTCCCCTTGTAATTTTAGTCATTTTGAGTTGTGTTTTTTGTTACTTGCAACCAAAAGCATCCCAGCTGATGAAATAGTTAACACTGATGGAGCACAAAAATTATCTCATTTATTTTGCACAAAAATCTAATAAATTATTACTTTTATTATCCTAATAATATAGATGTGGAAATTGAGGTTAGAGAGGTTGAATAACTTGCTTCAGCTAGGAAATAGTAGAAGTAGGATTCAAACTATTCTGTCTAATACCAAAAGTCCATGCTCTTAACCACTATGCTAACACTTTCCCCCCAGATTAAAAAAAAAATCAGAAAGTGAATTAGACATCTGAAATTACACGGCAATTTTAAACTCTCAGACCCTAATTATATCATTTTCCTTAGCTAAAAGTTCATATCAAAAGGAAAGAGTTGGTGATGGTTAAGGAAAAATTACTTTAAATTTCTAATATCAAGGGTTGCTAAATCACAGATTCTGAATCTTTCTCATGGAAAAGATATTTTTCTCTGCCTCTATTATTTACTTTAAGTAATTTGTAGGGCATTTCTTGTCTTTTAGTCAAATCTCTGTGGTGTTATTAACAAAACTAAATAGCTGGATACTATTTCATGATAAAGGCCTTATTCAATGTATATAAAAATTAGAAATTTATAATTAGTAAATAGAATACAATCATACATGTTGCCTTGATATCAGTTCATGTAGTAGAGAAATAATATATAGCTTTCTCCATCCAGAAGGTGCAGAAAAAAATCTTCCCTAAGGAAGAATATATAATTGAATTGCAAAATTATTTTTTGATTCCAAAGATTAAAATGCACTCCTTGATTTTACAGAAAAATGTTGTTCATTTCTTTTTTTAAGCTCTTTTACATCTTCACACTTTCAGCTGAATCCCTCCTCTGTTTCTATTAGTTGAAAAGACAGAGAACTCTCTATCTGTGTGCTGCGCATCTTACTTTCTACAGAAGTTCTAGTTCAAACTGCAAAAGTCTGAAGACCTGAGATCTTATTCTGGGTTCTGAATCTCACTGTCTCATCAACTGAGATACTAAACCAGCTGCTTTTGTTGGTTCATTGCAGTAGTTTAAGAAGTTCCCAGTTATGGACAACTGGCATTTCCACACACATTTTCATAGCCAGCGGCCTGTTTGCCAACGTCAGTGAGGACAAGTTTATGAGTTTGTTTATACAAGCAAATCAAATGGATATTAGGTCTATTTAGTGGGCAATAAATGCATTCACTCAGTATGAGTCTCAGGTATGCACTATACACACACTGCAAACATTTGGCATTTTAAATTTCTCCATATGAAACTGCCAGGACTGAACAAGAAACAAATGTAAATGACATCATATTACCAGAAAACAGAGTAAGATCCAGAAATTTGCTGTCTTCTTAGTGTCATGGTTTCTGGATGGTGATAGGCAAGCAAAAAAACAGAGTTAAAATATAATAGCCTGATACACCATTCTCTTGCTAAAGACAAACCAGAGTTTACACATATAGTTGGGAGCATCACATGTAGGATTCCCAATAATGTCTATCTCAGTGCGCCATTTCTTTAGAACATATGCACTAACTGCAAACTCCAAACAGTATACAAAAGTGAAGGTGAAAAGTAAAATTTTCCAGTGCTTCTCCACAATGGTAAACCACTATTAACACTTTCTTGAGTATTCTCCAGAAAGAAAAATTGGCACATACTTAGAAGAATATATACAGATATAAGAATGAATATATATGTGGACAGCAAAAGAAACTATCAGCAAAATGAAAAGGCAACCTGCTGAATGGAAGAAGATATTTGCAAATCATATATCCAACAAGGGATTAATATCCAAAATATATAAAGAGTTACACAAGTTAATATCAAAAAAAGCAAACAATTTGATTTAAAAGTGGGCAGAGGACCTCAATAGACATTTTTCCAAAGAAGGCATACAGATGGCCAACAAGGCACATGAAAAGATGCTCAACATCACTAATCGTGGGGGAAATGCAAATCAAAACCACCATGAGATATCACCTCACACCTGTTAGAATGGCTATCATCAAAAAGACAAGAAATAACAAGTGTGGGTGAGGATGTGGAGAAAAGGAAACCCTCATGCAGTGTTGGTGGGAATGTAAATTGGTGCAGCCACTGTGGAAAACAGTATGAAGTTTCCTCAAAAAATTAAAAATAGAACTACCATACAATCCAGCAATTCCACCTCTGGGTATTTACCTGAAGAAAAAGAAAATACTAATTCAAAAAGATACATGCACTCCTATGTTCATTGCAGCATTATTAACAATAGCCAAGATGTGGAAGCAACCTCAGTGTCCATTGATAGATGAATGGATAAAGAAGTTGTAGTATGTATACAATGGAATATTACTCAGGCATAAAAAAGAATGAAATCTTACTATTTGCAACAACATGGATGGACCTAGAGGGTACAATGCTAAGTGAAATAAGTAGACAGAGAAAGACAAATGCCATATGATTTCACTTATATGTAGAATCTAAAAAACAAAACAAATGAACCAAAAAAACAAAATAGAAAGAGACTCATAGATACAAAGAACAAATTGGTGGTTGCCGGGTTGGGAGGGGTTGGGCAAAATAGGTAAAAGGGATTAAGAGGTAGAAACTTTCAGTTAGAAAATAAATTATCCATGGGGATATAACATATAGCATAGAGAATATAGTCAATAATATTGTAACAACTTTATAGGGGGACAGATGGTAATTAGACTTATGACGATTATTTTGTACTTTTTATAAATCTCAAATCACTATGTTGTACACCTGAAACCAACATAATGTTGTATGTCAATAATACTTCAGTTTAAAAAATGAATATATGGTATGTACCATTAGGTACTTTTTTCATCTAATAACATCTTGACAATCTTTTTATGTCAGCACATTCAGAACTACCTCATCCTTTCTAACAGACCTATGGGATTCTACTAAATGTATATACCATAATTTATTTAATTGGCTTTTTGTTGATGGACTCTTAGATTTCTGGGTTTCCTCCCCTTTTTTATACTATTACAAACAATGCTGTGAGGAACTTCATCTTATATAGATCACGATGTGTACTTTTGTTAGTATCTAATAAGTAAATTCCTACCAACGGAATCGCTAGATCAAAGGGTTCTATTTTTGTTTTTTGAGAGATCTTGTCAAATCACCAACACTCCAAAAATATCACATCAATTTACATTTCCACTAACAGTGATGATTGAATGTTTCCCATAAATCCACACCAAAAATAGATATTACCAGACATTTCCAGTAAGTTATTCTTCTACAGGGGGTCACATTTAAAGACGCACAGTTGAAACGCTAAATAAGACATTCTATTATTTACCTGCATTTCTCAAAAATTTTAAACTTTAATCCAATTTACAA
This sequence comes from Tapirus indicus, assembly GCA_031878705.1. NCBI lineage: Eukaryota > Metazoa > Chordata > Mammalia > Perissodactyla > Tapiridae > Tapirus > Tapirus indicus. The sequence goes on from CM062925.1 coordinate 19,732,757, forward strand.
CCTATTTTAACACTTCTCAAAATTGCCTCCCCACCCTCCAAAACTCCTACGCACGGAGCTGCTCCTAGATCCTCTCACATGTCAGGCCCTACTAGATGGTACTTCCCGCTCACACCAACGCTCTTCTTGAGCCCAGCCAGCAAGATTTCCTCTTTCTTAAGACTTGTGGGTCCCCTTTTCCATCCCATCCTGACTCCCAACTCCCTGATTATATCCTTCCACTTAGCCTTTTTCCTTCTTTTTACCTCTGCAGTTGTGGAGCAGAAGAAATTGAGCATGAAAATGCTGCAAATGCTGGGTGGGGAGTCATGAACACATACCTTCAACATTATCTGACTGTCAGACACATTTTAAAATGTTTGCCACTCTGATAGATTAAAACAGACACCTCCTTGTTTTGTTTTGCATACCTTTAATTACTAGTGAGACTGTCTTTCATGTCTATTAGACATTTAGATTTATTTTTTGTGACCTGTCTGTGCATATCCTTGACTCATTTTTATTTTATGTGGAGCTCTTTTTAATCGGTTAGTATGTGCTCTTCGTAAATTAAGGAAATTAGTACGGGCTGCTTTCTAGAGGACAAGGTTGTGTGGTTGGAGCCAGGAACCAGGGAGTGCACCTTTAGAGTGATTCTGACAGAGTTTTCTCATCAATTCTAGCTCTGCCTGCTAAACACTTTATCCTCATGGGCTTCCAACAGAATGTCTTCCTGCCAGAAGCCATTTGCTAGATTCTTCCCGTGCAGTACAACCGCATTTAGTGTTCTTATGGGAAAAAATGTGGTGGGGGAGTGTGGATTTTCTACCCTTCTCTGCACACAGGTGGGATGATTCTGTGTCCTTTTGGGAGGGCAGTACCATCCAAGGATTTTATAAATAGTGGGTAGTGTGGGGCCATATCATGCAGCGAGGTTCTGGGAGGACCTGCTCAGAAGTTAAGTCCAGGTGAGAGAGAAAGGGACTCTAGGGAGAGAAGAACGGAAGTGGTGGAACGAATTTTTTTCCACCTGCAGAATTCAGCTGGCATTCTGTTATGTGCAGCTACAGGCAAAAAGCAGGATAGACGGCCTGGCTATTTCTGCCTTTCTAGCAGGTAGCAGAGGAAGAGCAGTTCTCTCAGGAGAACAGAGCACTGTCTTCTCTAAATGTTGGCGTGCCTCAGGGTGTGATCTTTAGCCTTCTCCACATTTATCTTCACACTGTGTCCCTGGGTGAAAGCATCAATTCCCAGGCTTCAGGTAACACTCATGCCCTGGGGCTCGGACTCTCCTGAGTTCCAGGCCTACATAGCCAACCACTTACTTGACATTTCTACCTGGAGGCTTATAGGCAACTCAAACTTAACATGTCCACAACTCATCTCTTGATTGCCCCACTTTGACCTGCCCCCATCCTTTAATCTGGCAAACATTCACCATTCGTTCAGTTGCTCAGCGTCATCCTTTCCTGTCTTTTCCCTTCAACCTTCTCATCAGACCCATCAGCAAGTCCTGTCAAGTACACTTCCAGATATGTCTTAACTCTGTCCTCTTTTCCATACCCCTTCCACTCCCCTAGTGCATGCTCCTCATCCCTAACCTGAAATAGCCCAGTAGCCTTCTAGTGATGTTCCCCCTTCCCCTCTTGCCCCTCTACAATTTAGTCTCCCAAAGCAACTGAAGTGATCATCAAACATAAAAATGATCATGTCACTCTCTTGCCTAAAACTTTTTAGTGGATTCCCATGAACTGAAATTTCCTTATCGTGGCTTACAAGGCCCTGGACAATCTTTGCCACCAGCCTCTCCATTTCCCCTCTAGCCACTCTCCCCTTCACTACACAGTAGTCACACTGGCCTTGTGTGTGTTTCTTGAATGTGCTAAGCTCTTGTCCACTAGGGGCAATACACTGCTATTACTTTTGCTTGGAACTTTCTTCCCCAGGCTATTTGCATGACTAGCTCCTTCTCATTCAGGAGGTGTCAGCTTATGTCATTTCCTCAGAGAAACCTTCCCTGACTACCCATTGAAAAAGTTCTCCATCTATTATTCTTTACCACAGTAATCTGCTGTTTCCTTTATATAATTCATCATAATCTTGAAGTCTTTTATTTGTGAGTTGACCTGGTTTTAGTGGATTTTATTTCTGTGTGGTATACCTACATAACTTCTGCTTTTAGCATAGTGCTTAGCAGAAAGGTACTCAATAAACATTTGCTGAATGGATGAATGAAGGAAGAATGGTTCCTAGATTCACTGAAAGTTAGAGGATTAGCCCTCAGGAAGAGGAGAGCATAGTTTAAGAAGGGAACAAAAGCTTCAGCATTTGGTGAAGTGTTCAGCATTTAGTAAAGTAAGGCTTGAGTCATGTGTCAACCAGCATCAGTAGTAAAAGGGGTTTGTGGCAGTGGTTGTGTGGGGGCCAAATGGGATTCAAAGGCTATGGTGGCCTCATCATTGGATATGGAATTTGTATTTAATATGCAAACACATATCTAACCTTTGATATACGGTTACATGGTAATTTCTGATATTTAAAGTTCTCAAAATAATCCCATGATAAGAGTGCTCATTCTTTGCTTTAGAAACAGTATAATATAGTGGTTAGGAATACAACTCTGTGGTCTGACTGCTCGAGTTTGATTCCCGGCTCTAATATTTTCTAGCTGTGGGACTTTGGGCAAGTGGCTTAACCTCTTTATACCTCAGTTTTCCTTTCTGTGAAATGGAAATAATAATAGCTCATTCCTCATAGGGCTGTCAGAATTTGATGAGTTAATTGTAAAGTGTTTATAATAATGTCAGGGACATAGTAAACACTATGAAAATGTTAGCTATTAGTGTTTTATCTCCAGAAACAACAATAAAGGTTGTATCTGGGGAGGATGAACTCTGAGAACACATCTCCCAGCAATACAGTATTCCATGGATCCAACCACGTGAGGTAATTCATGAAAATCTGCAAGATAGAGATGTTATAATTGCATTGCTATTATTACCTTGAAAAGAATTCATTTGAAAGGCTAATTAGTCACACAAGGAATTCTTTAGAAGATGCACAGAAACCTTGAATAAAACTATGGTCAACTAACCAAATGTGAAATCTTTATCAGCTCTAACAGCTAATTCCACAATTTGACTGCCCTCAATACCTTTAGAGATAGAGCTTTTAGAATAAATGTTCCTATTATATTAACTTTTATCTTGGATGTTACTTCATTATGCTAATAGTCTCCTCCTATTAACCAACTCTATTCTTCATTTTTTTTCAAGACTCAGGAAGAAATGCGAAAATACTCAAGGACTAGAGAATAAATGAATACGAGAACCAGCATAAATACTATCTCACCACTTTCACCTTAAAATGTCCAATTATGAGTGTTTTAAAGGATAATTAGTTCACTAGACAGGGTCACATCCTAGGAGAAGTCTTCCTGACCATCCCTACCCTAGCAACCTCTCTCCCGGCAGTTAGTTACCTTCTACTCTGTGCTATGTAAATACCCACCTCTGCTATCGTCTCACTGTATTTTAACTCTTGACCACATATATCTATTTACCCTACCACACTGTGAATTCCTAGATACCAGGGCCAGGACTGACTCATCTCTGCAGGTACCCTCATCAGGGTTTATCAGATTGATTTGAAGTTCATGAAAGAATATATTTATGTTTAATATTTGACACTAATACAGTATTTCAAACAGCAGTCTTGCTGGAAGGTAAGCTCTTTGAGAGCAGTAATTTTTAACTATTTGGCTCACTTTAGTATGTATCTAAAGCAGTGTCTGACATTGTGGGCACTCAATAAATATTTAAAAAGTAAATAGAGAAGATACCTATAACCTAAAGTACTATTATGGTTCCTGTATCAGAACGGGCCTGAAAATTAACCTGAGCTTACAGAAACTATATGGAAGTAGATGATGACCTTGAGACCATTTGTTTTTCCTGTGTACTAGTCTCCACTTCACTTTGTAGATCATCTACGAACATGAATACAGTCCCATCCTGAGATATGCATATGTTATGAGAATTCAAAAATACAACATGTTTCATTTAATAGTCGTGTTGTGGCTTAATTTACACAGTGCATGATTTGTTTGCTGTCCCAAAGATTGGACTGGATTTCCAAGTCCTTTAAAACAGCTAAGCACCAGCTAGAAACCAGGCCACCATGATATTGTCTCTGTAGTTGTATTGGTGGCACAGGTGGCATAAAGTTCTCCTTGCTGAGAACTCAGGATTTGCTTGTTGAGAGCAGAGATTAACTTGTGCATCATGTCCCTTTTGTTGGGGACCTCCTCAATATTTTTACTTTCATATTAATTGTATGAAGTGATGAGAATTTTAAAAATCAATATCAGTTGGCACCAACTAGAGAGAGATTTTCATTCTTCAGAAAAGATGCCTAATGTGGCTGCAAAGTGACCCCTGAGGCTGTACCACCAGGGCCTCTGTGACATCTGTTCTTCTTAGTGCCTCACACAACCCTGGTGAAATGGCCCATGGGGTGCTATATGGACACTGTGGCACAGACTCACACTGTTCCCTGGTTAAATGTTTCTCCTTGGCATGAATAATTTATCCTTTGAAAGTCAAGTCCTGGGAGGAGTTTTCGGTTCCCTAAGCTCCTAACTGGTAGCATATGGTGTGTCATGATAGGTTGACCACAACTGAAACGTTATGTCAATGCATGAGTAAAACTGAGGGACTTCAGTAATATTGCCCTTTTAATAAAAACTAAAAGTTCTTTTTGACTCAATAATAATTTAATATGTTTTAAAGAACAAAGAAAATAAAAGACCATCACTATAGTGTCCTCCTATCCTCTTATGAAAATACTGGGTACTTCCTATGAAGTTAACAAAGGTGGCATTTTGGTAGTGTGATACTGAGTCAAGGTATTCATAACATTATTTCTGAGGAATATGAATTCTAAGTAACAAACAGCCTGCCTACCCTCTCTTCCCCTTTCTCCCATCCATCCATCCATCCCTCCATCCATTAGGGAATGGATACACAAACATGGATTAAGACAGGGCTCCCACTCATTAGAGAACCCATAAATTTGGTGCTGCATGCAATGTAATGAAATATTAAACAGAAAAGTTACTAAACCAGGTAATACATCCAAAGTAAGCTTTCTGATAATGACTACATTTAAAATAAATTAAGTATAGGGAGCTTATCATACTTGCACTTGAATAACACAGACCAACTAAATTAACTGTAGCATAATTGCTTTCCTCTCTTTCCAACACATCAGATAAAGGAATAGAATTTACTGCTTTTGAAAAAAAAATAGATTATTTAGGAGCCAGAGTGTAAGTAATTTACTTTTGTACTTTTAATCTTTGTCTGCCATTAGTTGTAATTGCTGCTATAAACTAAAAATGGCAAAGAAAAAGCATAACATATGGTTTATATGAAATTTTTTACAAGAAAAATATTATTTTGACTGACTTAATATTTACTAGAATTTGCACCCCATGGAAGAAAAGACGCAGATCATTATAATGACAAATTCTTTGTCACTGGGATTAATTTCATAAAGAATTTATGCCACTGTTGTCATGCTGAGAATACTAAACAACCATGATAAATGTTGTTACAGAATCCAGTCAAAATGTCACTTACCTCCCCCAAGGGAAGATGAGAAACCATTAAAATAGACAAATCATTGTCAGAAATAAGAGTTCACCATTGCCCAAAACATATATTAATTTCCCACTTTCTAAGCAACTAAGGTGACACCAAAGAAATACTTAGGAATAAGATGCCCAAGTACTAGATTTGCTGGTCTGAAGACTTGAAGCACATGGGTATTCCGTGACTGCTCGCTGAGGGCCCAATTCAGAGTTTCCTCAGTTGAGAAGAGTATTCATTACAACAAGTTACAATAACTAATAGATTTCTGCAATTTGATTCACTATCAGCAAAGGGCAGGAGATTTGGAGGGAGGAAGAGAGTGACAAAGGATCAACGCTACCAGCTTCCTCCTTGCAGAAAAGAAAGAGGAAGTCAAATTTCATAGCAAAGAGCTCTTGATGGGTGGTTGCAGGAGTCTACTTTCAAAGAACTTCATTCTAGTCATTGAAAAACGGATATGTATAGCCAAGAAGTTGCACTAATGGAAATGCTTTGTGTATTGGGACATACCGAATTCTAAAAGGCATTGGTGGGAAAGCTTCCCAAGTTTTGGCATTAGCTGTTTTGCTCTCACGCTTCTAATTTCTTTAACGGCATCATCTTTAATTAAAGAATGATGCATCTGAATCCCCAGAGTCTTGTTTTCCTCACCAAACTCAGATGCGAGATCACAATGCTGAGTCCAAACATTAGCTCATTTCTTAGCAAAACCAAAAAAAAGACAGCAAAGCACTTCTGGGTTTAGCACTTCCCATTAAGTTTCATAACATTTGCTTCCTAAGGAACAACACTCTCATTCAAGGAAAACAACTTCACAGTCAGGCGCCAAAACTCTTTTGAGGTTTGAATTATCGTCCATTAATAGGAGCAAAGTTTGTTGAAGCAGAGAACTCAGATGAACAAATCAAAACTTGGAATACCATAAAGGCTAAAAAATTATTCTAAAATAGTTTAAGTAAATGAACTAATACCAAATGAGAAAGAGAAAGAAGGATAAAATTGCATCCAGAGGCATAAAAACTAAATGCTAAAATGCAGAACTGTAGTTATGACAGGACTTGACTCCTAGGAAAGTGGTCATCTATCCTATATTTAAATAGTTCCCTGGCAAATAGAAATTATTATTTCACTTGGCAATGCTCTATCTAGTTTTCAACAACTCATTAATAATTATCTAATGATGATGTCATTTATCACAATGCACTAAGATGCTATTTTCAAATTCATCAAATCAACTTTGTAGCGCTAGGTCTAGGTAGAACTAAAGAATCAAAAAGAATAAACCTCCCTTCACTTTATCCCACCCAAAAATAGACAAAGTAACTTAGCCATGGCTGTCAGGTTAAAAAAAAGCTCTCTTATCACTCTATCTTCTCTATTACATCACATAGATCATAATCCAGTTAAATATAGTATAAAAATGTTCAAAATACACATTTGAAAAATATCTTCATTGGTACATCTTTAGGCCCTCAGGGAAATGGAGTGCAGGCAGGGCCCCAGGTGACTCCCACCCTTCACCACTCAAGTGCTGTTAGGCAGCCACCCAGATGATGTGGCAGTCCTCACGCCATCAAAGAAAATCTAATGGACATACTCCACAGCTCTAGGGTTCAATTCTTTTACAGCTGAAGAAGATGTATGCAATATGATATCAAGGTAGTTGCCAGATTTAGAAAAAAATATATAGGACTCTTAGCTAAACTGGAACTTAAATAATTTCAGATAGATAAATAATTTTTTAGTACAAGCATTTCTTGTACAATATTTGGGAAATACACTAAAAAATATTTGTTGTTTATCTGAAATTCTGATTTAACTGGGATTCCTGTATTTTTATCTGGCAATTGTATTTCTTGCAGTAGGCTAGGCCCCTAATCCAATATGACTGGTGTCCTTATTAAAAAAGGAAAAGTTTGGACACAGAGACACACACGTGGGAGAATGCCACGTGAAGATTGAAGTTACGCGGCCACAAGCCAAGGAGCCACCAGAATCTAGGAGAGAGGCCTAAACAGATCCTTCCTTAGTGCCTTTAGAAGGAGCATGGCTCTGCTGACACCTTGATCTCAGGCTTCCAGCCCCCAAAATGTGGGAATAAATTTCTGTTGTGTAAACCACTCAGTTTATTACATTGTTAATATATTGTTAATTGTTTAGTATATTGTTAGGGCAGCCCTAGGAAACTAATACATGCACTAATATGAATACATGAACTAAACTAATACATTGCTTTGCCCAAAGCATGCCTTGTACCCCATCTCATCCAATCTCGTCTCAGGTCTGAGGCTCTGCACCTCCTCAGTATTCCAGATCCTCAAAGACTGAGGTTCTATAAAATCCACAATCACTAAGGAACTACAGACCAGCTCATCAATCCAAATACCCAGGGAGGAGCCCCAGCGGTCACCCAATCCTGTGACAGTGAAGCTATCTATCTGCTGAGATGATCCCCGTTGTCTAGCTCAGGACCCCCTGCTGGCATTCCTCTAATCACCATGACTTCCTCCCTAGATTTTCAGAAGTGTGACTTCTCCAGACTTCTGTCCTGTCTATGAAGGGTGGTCTGTGAGCTCTTCGTCCCAGCCATCTCCTATCCTTGACCAAGTGGCTTATTATACTTTAAGGAGAAATATGATAAAATATATATTTGAGAAATATATGTCTCTACACATTATCAAAAAGTACAAATTGAAAGATAAATAAACTAACTGCAAGAGAGTAACCTAAGACAATACATTTATGTGTAACATTAAGTTTTGCCTAAAATTTTGGGAAAGTAAGTAGATTATTTTCTAAGTCAGTACTATGAAGTTTTGAAGTAAGATCCAGCACTTTCTGGGTAAGCCTTAATATCAAATTAGATTAATTCCAAACATTTTAAACAGTCATTTCTCAAAATGTGATCCACTAAATCTTCATCAGCTTGTTACCATAGTAATGTCCTGGGTTCCACCTTAGAGTTACTGAATCATTCAGACTCTTAGGGGATGGGACCCAGGAATTTGCCCAGAGAGATTTCAATGCATATTAATTGAAATTTGAAATGATTTTCAGTGTTCTGGTGTTTGGTTAAAACTCCAAACACGCTCCTGCCACTCTTTTCTACATTTTTAACAAATTGGATTCTTGTTTTCCAGTCCTCAATCAAATAGCTACAATCTTAAGATCTAAAGCTGCCATCCTACGGCCCTTCTAAGAGCCCGCTGCTTCCAGGTGCAGCATGGGTGTGAGGGGCCCAGATGGAAGGACTGTGGCTCTGATGGAAGGTGGTGTCCAGGGATCAAACAAGTAATGAACTAAGGAAGCCCCATTCAACATATTTGCTTAGGGACCCAGGTTAAATTTATGATACTGGGCTATAGGGGTTTTAACATGTGGTTTCTAAACACATAGACTTTCATTAAGCTTGTTTTATAAAAGAAGACCAAGGTGGCTGTCCAGTTGAATCCAAGTTTTAGTATTAGGAGAAAATTCTGGGGTTTTCCCTCAATTCTGGCCATACAACATTTAAATGAAAAAAACTAATATCTCAACAGGGAAAAGCATTTTATAACTTTCTCTACCTCAGAAAGTAACTACAGCAAGTAAAATATGACGAACAAATACTTTCAATTCAAAAATAATTCTATATTATTTTAAAAGCAATGATCTATTTTTAGGCACAAAACAATATATTTGTGAATGTTCCATATTTTTACATGTAAATCAGGGAAATAAAACAATCCTTTGGAGAAGTGCAGACCAAACAAGTGACAGAATTATTTCCAGATATTAACAAGAATATATGAGCATGAGCTCTTTTCCTGGGCTTAAATAAGCATATTTCCGCTCCCCTTAAATCAGGATGACAAGTTGCTCAGTCTCTATAAATCACACACTCCAAAGTAGACATCAATTCAAGGTATTGATGTGCTGCTCACATATGAATGAACAGGTCAGGAGCTCCAGGGTTCTTCTGGGGTAGCTGTATGGGGTGTGAGCACTGCCATCCAGAGCCTCTCATTCCAGCCTCCCCAGTCTTTTTTTTTTTTTTTTTTTGGTGAGGAAGACCAGCCCTGAGCTAACATCCGTTGCTAATCCTCCTCTTTTTTGCTGAGGAAGACTGGCCCTGGGCTAACATCATGCCCATCTTCCTCTACTTTATATGGGACGCCGCCACGGCATGGCTGACACGCAGTGCGTCAGCGGGCGCCCGGGATCCGAACCAGGGAACCCCGGGCTGCCAAGCGCGGACTAAACCACTGCGCCACCGGGCCGGCCCCCAGCCTCCCCAGTCTTAATGTGCAAAGGAACTACCTGGTGACCTAGTCAAAATGCAGCCTGGGATCCCGCAGTCTGGGGTGAGGCTTGAGTTCCCAGGATGTTTACAGACCACATTTTGAGAAGCAAGGCTCTAACTTATATTCTTTGTATCAGAAAGAAAAGGTGGAGCAGAGAAACTAAAGAAAACACGAAAGAAGGAAAGCAATGTTTACTGAGTACCTACTAGGTACCAGGCAGAGGGTGATGGACTTTGATTCACAAATTACAACACAATCCTTTCTGACTGATGCCATGCCCAAGTGTGGTCTGCACAGCTCCAAAGACAGAAGGAGACTTCAAGGAGACAGTCAACCATTCAAGAAATGTTTGAAACTGAGAAAGCAGACTCTTGAAAGGAAGATAGAGGGAATGTATTATGTAATAATAATATTGAACTTAAAAAAGATACTAGGCAGCGGATAAAAATCAATTGTCTTCTATATCCATGATTAAATGTTTCAAACTTGCCCTATCATAAGAATCACCTGGTACATTGAGTAAAGTAAAGCCCCCAGGCCCCACACTGACCTGCTGAATCAGCCCAGGTGATTTGGATCATTCTAACCTATGAGTTCAGGAAATGCTGTGTTTTTGTCCTGCTTTTAGGAAGTTTGAATATTTGAAGCTTAAAATCATCTTATTCTGCTCCAATATACCTGTGGAATAAGGCATGATAGAACAGACTAGATGAGAACAGCAAGTCTCCCACAGCTCCAGGGGCCTGTCCAAGATCACCCAGTTAGTTTTAGTAAATCCAGGACTTGTTTCCATGTCTCTAGAGGCCACACTCAATACATCACAACCATAAAATTAAATAAAACTGTTTTAAAACAGAGAACAGTAATCAGGAAGGTTATCTTCTCGGGATTTTTTTAAAGAATAAATCATGATTAAATTTAGTGATCATTATCTATTCTGTGCAGGATACAGTATTAGGTCCTGCAGAAGATATAAACATGGACAAAGCAAAAATCCCTCCAGTTCTTACTTAGATCTCTGAGGACTGGGTACCACCCACTTGACAGATGTAATCAAGATTTTGACACCCACAGTGGACCCCCCAGTGTTTACACCTCCCCACCCTCAGAACAATTCCTGAGTCAGACTGATCTTTGATGTAACATGCTTTATCAAAGTGGAAGCCTCTCTCCCCTCCCAGTCATTGACTCTCAAATCCCCACTGTATGGAAGATAATGACTGGTTATTAATGGGATCAAATAAGAAGAGACATAGACCCTCAGAGAGCTGACAGACACAAGGAAAAAACATAAATCTACAGTGTATCCTTTGCCATCCTTTGATACACACCCTGGAGCTATGATTCTTCTTTATTTTGGTGCATCTTAATGAGTAACTCACTACTGATAAAGCAATCCATGGGTGCTTAGTGGGATTCTTTTCTGTTGGTTTTGAAAACTAAGTTTTCCAATGGGGTGTTTCCTATTTTGGGGATATCTTCATTTATTGGAGCCTCCCTTTTTGTAGTTCCTCCTCTGGGCTAATCAAGATGATTATCAGTACTTATTTTCTATAATATATATGAAGGCATTTATTTATTCATTTGCACATTCAACAGAATAAAAACTTTTTGACAACTCTGGGAATATTGACGATAGAGGGAAATACTTGATAGTAGTAATAATAATCAGGATTTATTGAATGTTTACTGTGTGCCAGATACTTTTCTAAGCATTTTACACATATTGACTGATTTAATCTTTATAAACAACTCTATAAAGAGACTGAGACAAGGAAAGTTTAAGCAACATGGCCACGTTCACATAACCAGTAAGTTGGCACTTGAGCTCAGACAGTTGGACTGAAGGTACCTCTCAGGCAGCATTATAAGTCTCTCCAGCCTTTTTGCACATTCCCAGGATGTGGTGTGATGCAACAGGCACCAGCTCTGGAGTCTGACAGATGTAGGTTTAAATCTTGTCTCTGCCACATACTAGTTGTTTCCCCTTGGGTAAGTCACTTAAAATCACTAGGCCTCAGTTTCCTCACCTGTAAAGTAGGATCAATAATATCTACTGGGCAGGGTTTTGGACATAATTAGAAGCAATGCATGAGAAGAAACAAGGACGGTGCCTGGCTTGTAAGCAATGAATAAGCAATAGCTATTATGAATGTTTATAATAAAAATTAATATTTTGTCTTGACTTAAGGTTAGTACATTACACATCAACTTCTAATACAATATACACTGTGTGAGATAAAAATAATAATAAATGTCTATGTGAGCATTTGTCTACATATTATGAATACTATGCAATTTATAGTATATATTTGCCATCAATTAAAAATATAAAAGTCGTGTTACTCAAGGAAAGAGTAGAAGTAAATTATACATAACTTGTAATATTATATGAAATTGTGAATGTAATGATATCTTTGTTGGCTTGATTTTCCACATATTTAATGTTCTAGCTAAAGGGAATTATTAGCTCTTAATACACCCACTTGAAGAATGCTCATACTTAAAATCTCATTAAGGCATCTTTCAAAACTCTCTCACTGCAGGCATATCTTACCAATATGAAACTTTACAGAAAGCGTGGGTAGAAACATTTAAGAAAAAGGTGCTGGGGAAAATCAGATCATGGTAGTTAAGCTATCAGTGATTCTGTAGTTATATTTCATGGGTTTCTTACCTAAGATTTGCAAGTGTATAATCTAGGTAAAATGTGTGCTATCAGAATGACATTTTAAAATATCAAAAATGGATATAATGACTTTCCTACTTAAATGAATTATCAAGGATTAATTCATACTGCAGATGTAATTTTTTCCTTAGCATTTGGGCTATTTATTCCTTAATTGTGAGCGGAGTGGGGAGAAATCAGTTTTTCACTCTGAGTCTCTCTAGTAAGTGCATGTCTGTGTTGTTCATGACAAGGTGGTCTCACCTGGCATTCCAGTTCCAGTACTGGGCTCCATATGCTTGTCCTGCTTTGATGGTCATTATTGCTACCTAAGAGACCTCACAAGTACTACTTCCTAAATCCCCAAATATTGCTGCTCTACTCCAGGATTTCCATTAAAAGGAATGAACTTCCTCATCTCACACACACACACACACACACACAGATTTCCAAGGACTGATCTCAAAGCTACAAGAGTGAGCATGAAAAGCAAGTTACAGAGAAATATGTGATATGATTCCATTTATATAAATGAAAATACACTACATTTTGCTTATGGATACACGCATATTTATGTAAAAAGATTAAAAGGAGATTGAATGAATACGAGATTTATGGCCACAAAGAGTCTCTAATTTTATCTTTAATATTTTCTTTCTTGGGGAAAAACAAGACTGGAAGCAAATACCACAAAACATTAACATTTATTGATTATGGAGAATAGAACCATAGGTACTTGTTATTCTTTATACATTCTGTACTTTTAAAAATGTCTTTAAAAAGAATAATAAACCATTATGTAAGTTACAATTATGTCACAGGTATGATTGAACTTTAAAATGTTCAACTAGGCAGTAAAAATTATTTTGAGAAAAAGTTCTTTTCTTTTTGAAAACTCTTATTTGTTCTGCAATGAAATGCAATGAGGAAATGAATCATTTGAAAGCATAAAGGTCAGCAATAATAATTTAGTTATTATGAATTAGTATTAGTAATTCTCTCTGTATTAGATATAATTTACTTAAAAATTTAACTATCAGATTACAGGCCACATAAGCCACTTAGAAATAAGAAAGGCATTCAATAGAAATTTATACAACTAATAAAAATGATAAAAAATACATATTTAAATAATTGAGATTGTTTTCAGAAGATAATAACTCTGTTTTGTTTAACAAATAGCTCCCAAATTGCTTAATAATTTGGAACAGGAATAGTCCCAAATTATCAATACTCCCAAACTCCATCTCGGTATACACTTTTAGGTGGTTCTTGGAGCCACCTCATCGCCCCCCAACTTTTCTCGAGAGCAGTCAATGCAGTGACAAGTGAAGCTCTCTGAGCTCTAACTATTTCATGTGTTTTTTTCCTTTTCAACCTCTGGTGGAACTACAGTGAGCAGCAAAATGTCAAAACAGAAGAAAGGGAAGCAAGGACAGAGATAATCAAACCCAGATAATCATCCTCTGAACAACATTTACTCTCCATCTCCATGCCACAGGACTTATTCCAATGACTAGAGGCTTGTTTAAAATAAAAGAGTAACTTTCTATTAACTGGGTTTGTTTTAATTAAATTACAGAAAAAAACAGGCTCCTCAAGATAAATCAGTGTTCAGACTGAAATAATTTTCAACCTGGCAACTTTTACAGCCTTAAGTTCGCTATTCATACTGTAATAGAAGAAATTAGCTGAGGCTTCAGCAATTTCCTCTTGTTCTATTAAGCCTCTTCCAGATAATTCAAATACATTAATTATTTATGGTTGATTCTTAGAAAAAAACAGAATGTAATGTAATATTACAATGTTGAAGAAGAAATACTGAAGGAAAATACATTCCTGTTTTAATCTGAATTGTTGCATAGTTCAGATTTTACTTTTAAAGATTTTCCTGAAACATAAAACATTTCAACTTACTGTATTTTCACATTCCTGTATTTTCACTAATCCCGTTAGTCAAGACCAGTACTCAGAGGAAAAATTCTAATGAGAAGGATAAACACTGAATGAATAACTGAATTCCAGGCCCAAACTGTACCACACACTCTTTGTATGATCTTTGGCAACTCAATCTTTCTGGACCCTTTTTTCAAAGTCAATAAAATAGGGTTTCTAAGATCCTCCTTTGCCTACCTTACAACTGTTATGAGGTTCAAATGAAACACTGTATGGGAAAGTACTTTGGAAACTATTAAGCTTTATGTAAACTTAAAATATGCTATTCCAATATAGATTTAAATAAAAATAAATGGAAGGGGGGGGGATAAAAGACTTCCATGTAGGGAAGATTGTGGGAATTTTCCCTTCTTTCCTTATGCCTCTTATTATTGCAGAGCTTCCTGCCACCCGGGGCAATTTATTCCTCCTGTTACCTCACCCCAGGGATGACTCCAAACAGGGTCTTCAGAGGACAAGGAGAGCAATATGCTCTAGAGTTTCTTTGACACTCCTTTCTTAAAAAGTCCATAGTTCCTTGACCCCAGTGCTGGTCCACACACCAATGTCTCCAGCTCCCATCTCAAATCATTGTGTCCAGAACACCCTCACCGGGACCCAGGGGCTCAGAAGCTCCAGCCATTCTGGTGACAAGCTTATGCGTGTAAGAGTTAAGATTGTTCTCTGAAATGCTTCAGAAATCTCAGTTGAGCCCATTTTGCACCCTGAGTTTTATTATCAGAACCTTATCTTCAGCAGACCAAAGTGAAAAGAAGAGGAGAAGAGAGGACAGGAGAGGAGAGTGAGAAAGAGCAGCCGTGCAGCGTGGTGACAATAGTCATGGGATGGGGTGAGAGAAGAGTGAGCATAAGGACGCCTTATTTCTAGTCAGCTTTCATTTGGAACCAAACTCCTCACGCTTTCTCAAAAGGCAAAGGAAAAGTGAAACTGGGACACCGTTCTATTCATGTGAACCCAAGATGGAGGGAAACCTAGTCAGAAGCAACAAATTAAGGGCAGTGGAAAAGGAATTAGTTAGCTTAACGCAGGATCTTTGATGAAACAGAAAAGAGACATTCAAGGGGTTAGTTTGAAAATAAGAAGTGTGTTTAGCAGGCCACAAGCTCTAAGCCCCTGGCTCTTAACTTAAACAACTCTCTAGCTCCGCATTCTCCTTAGCACCCCAGTCTCTAGAACCATCAGCCACACTCCTCTCCCCTCTCTTATCTTTGTCTCTTTGGAACATCTGCTCCAGGTTCCTGAAGCTGCAGGGGCCCCTAATGTGCCTGCTACCAGAGGGAAGTGAAGAAGGGAAGAACCTGTCCCTGTGTTAGCAGGGCGTCTCTGGCATTCTGTTTGACCACCTTCTGCAGAGCTGTTACACCCTCACCAGCACACTTTTAATAATTGATGGGTTAAACAGACTTGTGGGCTTCTGCAGGAAGTTGGTCACTATTCATAAAATTATTTCTGTTGGAAACTGCACTCCAACTTCTAATAAACAATCTTGCAGAGCATAATTTACCCCTAAACTCAAGAAGGCTGAAAAAGTAAAAAAAATAAATAGCCACATCTGCAGGTGTATCAAACCTTAGAGATAAAAAAAGGACTAATGTGAGTCTTTTTCCTTTTTGAAATAATTAAAAAATCATTGCCCTCTGTTGATAGATTACGGGTCTATCCAAACTAACTTTGTTCTATGCATAATTCCAGAGGATATATTAAAACAGAATTTAAAGAAGAGCCTACCCTCAAACCTATGCTTGTTTCTGCACTCTTAATTCCCAGCAAACGGTCATCAGGTCTTTGTCAGCCCTTTTCATCATTCGGCAACTCCAGCATTGGACATGCTGGCCATGGAAGATGGGTTGATGTGGTTATAGCCACATTGACTATTTGACATCTTTCTTTTTCTCTTTTATGCCAAAGACAGAAAAAGAAAAGACTGAAAAAGCATGGGCTGAATAAATACAAAAGGGGAATAACTATTGATGAAAGAAATAAATCAGGAAAAAACATAATAATAGAAAAGAGAATCCTTAAAAATGGAGGAAGATTTTCAAAGTCATATAAGTAAGATTCCCTTGGTCTGTCTTTATACATGGCCTTTCTGCTTCCAGGGCACGTCCGACTCACTTCCATATCAATTTTCACAATTCCTCTTCAAGGCTGTTTTCAATAAGTAACGTTTATCAAGGGCTTTCTTTGTGGAAGGCACGATGTTCAGTGCTTGGCATTTGCTGTCTCATTTGAAACTCACGAGAGCACCAGGAGGCAGTTTTATGGTGATCCTCGTTTGACACATGAGGACATTGAGTCATGCAGAGGTGAATGTGCCTCAGGTTAAACAGCTACAAGTGAGGGGTGGGGGGCTGGGCTTCAATCACAGGCTGACTGCTGAGCCTGTTTACTTCCTTATTATATTAGACCTGTTTTCCAAGGAAGAACTTGAGGTTCGGAAAAGTTACCTGACTTATGCCAGCTAGCAGTAAGCAACTTAAAAATCAGAAGCAAAGCAATCAGTAGACATGAGATTTGGATTCAAGAATGACCATTTCCACTAATTTGATCAATGAATGGAGTTTGGTCACAGCATTGACTCAGTATTACTTAATTCTTTACAATAACTGATTTTTTTCAGCCTCTGATGTGTTTATAGAATTAAAATTTTACTCAAGCAAGATTTTAGAGAATCCATGTGTGGCCTTTATGTTTTTTACTGAAGAATATGTATTTTGGTGGAAAAAACTAGATGCTGGGAAAACCTATTACACCCTGATGTATTGTGGCTTATTTGGATCCAAACTTTACTCTGATTTTCAACTCTTGGCTGGCAGTCAACTCTTGGTTCGTAGTATCTCTATCTTTAGGCTCAGAGCAATGTGCAGTCCAGTTGAAGCTACAAGCAAAAGAGCTTCATAGTTTCCTCCCCATGCTCAGATTCAGCTTCCTTTATATATGTGAAAATCAGACAAGCAGGAGGGACAAGATTAAGAGGCTGGTATTTTGAACCCATCCAAGAATCCCCTCAGCAAAAGATAGGTCAAAGGAACTGAACAGTCCCCACCCACAGAACCTTCTGGCATCTGCATTATTTATTTTCAGTAGTTACAAATTCTCTCCAAGCCAGAAAAATCCACCCACATTCAAATAGGCATACAGAAATAATTCCAATGTGCACTGCAAATGATGATGACTGTCAGGATATTTTCTTATTACTTCTGGGTCCAGGAATCGATCTTTACAAAGCAGTTTCCTTGCATAATTTTCAAAAAGTTTCCCCAACATCCACAGAGAAATGAACTCTCCTACAGATGAAGAAAGACGTGTGCATGGGTGATCCTGTGGAATCTGACAGCACTGGGAAAGCTGGCCCTCCCATCCTCAAACACCAGAGCTCAGGGATTTATAGATTTTCATTTCTGTTTCTATTTCCCCTTCATTAGACTCTCTCTCCTGTGAAACCTGTTTCTATTACAGTAAAATCATCAGTGGTGCTGATGCAGCCGTTCATTCTTTTAAAGAAACTCTAAGCTACAGGACTCCCACCTTCTCTGCCAGAATCAAAAAACTGTTCATTAGTACAGAAATTAATTCCATATGAAGCCTCACTTTTGGAGCTAGGACACCAGGAAACATTCATTTAATCTGTATTTTTACAGAGAAGATAAAAAGGAATTTTCGATGCAGGATGTTCACTCATGGCCACTTCATTTTTTATCATAGAATGTTTACCTATAGCATCCTGTAATGGGTAATCCACAAAAAGGTGTTATCTCAGCCCAATTATAGCAAGGCAAATAACTCCACAGTCAACCTACCCCACCTATTCCAATTTTCCAGTAGGAGACAGGGAGATGGAGGTGCAAGAAAGACTATGATAACAATAAAACATCATGACAGATGAAGTTGTGTAAACATCTGCTTTAGCACTAAATGTGCAAACAGCCCATATTCAAACTACAACATGTGTCTTTAAAGTCTAATTATTAGAAAATATAAGTTCTCAACAACTGTTTACACAAACATGCACTCTCCATACTATAGGGTTAACCAGATAACTCACTACAAATTGAATTGATAGTGAAGCAAAACTGATAGCAATTTATATTTAAAAAGCTGCAAATGACAAACATAATCAATTAAAAATGACACTAATATACACTAGAACTAATACTCAATCCAGAAATTTGTGGAAACTCTGACTCTTTATGTCTGTATACAATAGGAGCTACACAGTGCTATGGTGTGACAGCTGGACTTCTTGGGATTCTACTGATTTTGTATCCTCAGAATCTGGTAACATAGTAACATGCTAATTTTATTTACAAATACCAAATTTTAGTATTCTCTTAATATTTCACTTAGTAGGTTACTAGTAAATACCCCCTATGTGCACATAAAAATGAATGTCATTTGACTCTAAGAACAAAAACAACCACATGGTACTTTGGATGAATTTTCAGTCCACGAGGCGAATATTCGAGGCCCACCAGAGGTTCTATGAACTCTACTCAGAGAAACTCTAAGGTAGAGCTATATACAAAGGTCCATAGGTGCCCTAGTATGATGTGTAAAAATGGAACATGGAACCATCCACAGAACTTCCCTTCAAAATGCACCTGGACATTTTCTAAACCAACAGGCAACCATCTTTGGAGATGATGAAATTTTACAGAGTTAATAGAGTTGAGCAAAAGATTCAATAATTTTGTCAATGTTTGAGATGTTGATGAAGCTGAGTATGACCGTTTCAAAAAAGATTTTGACAACTGCCATTTACATAGCTGACCAAATAAATAGTTATATTTTTTCAACCCTGATCCAATTCATCTTTCATAACATCTCTGAATATAGTGCCATTTTTCTGCTCAAACATCTTTAGTGCTTCACATACCCTACAAAATAAGAGGATAAATAAATTTTGCCAATTCATTTGAAAATTATATAAAGTGGACTTATCTCTGAAAATATTATCAATGGAAACTAATTCAATGCCCAGTAAATGAAATCATCAACAAAATGAAAAGGTAACCTACTGAATGGGAGAAAATATTTGCAAATCATATATCTGGTAAGGGGTTAATATCCAAAATATATAGAGAATTCATATAACTCAAAATGCAAAAAACACAACACAACAAAACAAACAATCCTATTAAAAACGGGCAGAAGATCTGAACAGACATTTTTCCAAAGAAGACATACTGATGGCGAACAGGTACATGAAAAGATGCTCAGCATCACTAATCATCAGGAAATGCAAATCAAAACCACAATGAGATATCACCTCACACTTGTCAGAATGGCTATTATCAAAAAGACAAGAAATAACAAGTGTTGGCAAGGATGTGGAGAAAAGGAAACCCTTGTGCACTGTTGGTGGGAATGTAAATTGGTGCAGCCACTATAGAAAACAGCATGGAGTTTCCTCAAAAAATTACAAATAGAACTGCTGTATGATCTGGCAATTCTACTTCTGGGTATTTATCCAAAGAAAATGAAAACCCTAACTCAAAAAGATATATGCATGCCCATGTTCACTGCAGCATTATTTACAATAGCCAAGATATGGAAACAACTAAGTGTCCATCGATGGATGGATGGATAAAGAAAATGTGTTATATGTATACAATGGAATATTATTCAGTCATAAAAAAGAATGAAATCTTGTTATTTGCAACAACAAGGATGGACTTTGAGGGCGCTATGCTAAGTGAAATAAGTCAGACAGAGAAAGACAAATACCATAAGATCTATCTCACTTATGTGTGGACTCAAAAACAAACAAAAACAAAAAGCAAGCCCATAGATACAGATAACAGATTGGTGGTTGCCAGAGTTGGGGGTAGAGGGTGGGTGAAATGGGTGAAGGGAGCCAAAAGATACAAACTTCCAGTTATACAATAAAAAAGTCATGGAGATATAATGTACAGCATGGTGACTATAGTTAATAATACTGTATTGCCTATTTGAAAGTTGGTAAGAGATTAAATCTTAAAAGTTCTCATTATAAGAAAAAAACTGTTGTAACTATGGATGGTGACGAATGTTAACTAGATTTATTGTGGTGATCATATTGCAATATATATGCATAGTGAATATGCGTACACCTGAAACTGATATAATGTTATATGTCAATTATACCTCAATAAAAAAAAAGAAAAACTAATTCAAGAAGAACTATAAAACTTGAACATTACTAAAACTATTTAAGAAATGTAATCAATAGCTAAAATCTTCCTATATCTAAGAAATCATTTCATTGTTATACTAATTATTCCACAGTATAAAAAAATTATCAATTCTTTATTTGAAGTCAACACCTTAACACCAAAATTTGACAAAAGGATTACAAGAAAGGAAAAAAAATACTGGCCAATTTCACCCAAAAACATATATGTAAAAATTCCAAACAAAATATTAGCAAACTAAATCCAGCAATATCTATGAAGGATAAAGTGTTATAACCAATATGCGTTTATCCCATGAATCCGAAGATGAGTTACCATGAGAAAATCAATTCAACAATTAGTAACTTAAAGGCAAAATTCATAGGATCCTCTCAAAAGATATAGGAAACATTTGATAAAATTTAATACCAATTAATTTTTTTAAAATCCTAGCAAGCCAGCAATAGAAGAGAACTCTCTTAATCTGATAAAAGTAATTAACAAATATCATTGTAGTTTATGATAAAATATTATAAGCTTTCCCTCTGAGATCAAGAAAAAGACACGATGACAACTATCATCACTTCAACATTTTACTAGACGTCCTGACCATAGCAGTAAAAATGAAAATGAAATACAAAATATATAATTTTGAAAGGAAAAAAATAAAATCGGTATTATTTGTAGATTATCTCTAGAACATTCAAAAGGATTTATAAATAATATAAAATTAATAACTTGCTGAAAAATTTATTATACAAAAATAAATTAAGGTATATTTATATTAACTTATAAAATTAACATAAAGTATATTTACATATATTTTAAAATATTTTAAAAATATATTTTGCTGGAATAAACTTTAATCTTTTTCTTAGCCTCAATTTAAAAAATAAAGCATTAATTTGCTCTTTCAATAAATTCTTTTTTGATAGAGAAAAAGGGACAATTATTCTATTAAACATTATTATGCTATTTAAATCAAACTAAAATGAATAATATGTTCAGAAAAACTAGAAAATGAACTGAGCCACATTTCACTGTAAGTTTCTCAAAGAAAGAGATAATGTCTTGGATAGGTTTCCCCTAAGAAATATCCAGTGAGAGAAAATAGATTTAATTCACAGCAAAGAGAAAGAGAGAGAGAGAAAGTATGCTGATAGAAGAGGAAAATAAACATTTAATTCTAAGGAACAGCAAATGTAGGAATTTGGCTACAATTATTTTTAAAAAGGATATGAAAAGAAAACGAAAAAACAAAAGGGTCCAGTTTAATACGTCAACAGTGTCAGTGGCAGGTGGCAGTTGCACAGGCCCTTGTAGCTTTATGGATTAATTTTCTATAGCGTCTAGCACTCTGGGGACACTTGGTGAATGTCAAGCCTTCAACTGCCTGATCGGCCAAGATCTGTTTTCTACTTAGTCACTTCCATTTCCTTTGCTGTTCCCAGCAGCTTTCTTGGTGCCAGTTTGCATTACTACGGTTTTCACAGCTAGGTCAAAAAATAAAGTTTCTATGCCTAATTAAACACCGAGCTAACACACTTTGTCAGTCATTTCTATTTTGAAATTTATGTTTACTGTATTTAGTCTGTCCTTCCCAATCTTACAATGCAGGGTCTGCAAAAGGAATTGCAAACATTTTACATAGTATTTGCACATAAGAATATTGAATATCAATCGTAGCATTTTATAGCTAAAAGCAAATAAGACTTAGGAGAAGATCATGAGAGACTAGCAGGTAACTTTTCTGTCTTTTTTTACTGAGAGAAACTGTGAAACAACAGAACAGTCTGTGCTACATACATAATTAAAACAGATGTTCTCAATCTTAATTTTCATATCTAATTTTGACAGCCAAAGAAATGTGCTTGTCTTTTGTATAGTCACCTATTTTCTCTCAAATGTGTCCTATTTTTCTCCTCGCCCACTATGATTGCTCAGAAACAAAGAGGGGGTGTGACGGAGGTATTCATGCAATAGCAGAGTTCTGTCCTATTTTTGGTAGTTCAGTGAATGGGAATGGGTATAATAGAAATTGACCATAAAATCATTTCAAAGTTTACACAGTATAAGCATTTTTACGCACTCCCAACTTTGCAGATCACAGTTCTCACTGGCTTTGTGGGGTCCTCCCTGACAGAACCCAAGCTCATCATATTAAATAATAAAGAAATGCTAACAAGGACCTTCCCTTAGCCAACTCAGTCTTTGAAAGCATAGGCTTTTTTTTTTTAACAGAATAACATATATAGAAATATGCTACATTTTGATGACACAGGCCAGGTGACTTCCCTACCAGGGTGGAACCTGATGTGCTTGTCTGTGTATGTATCTAAAAATACAAAGCCCATGCAGAAGCAGCACAGGCTCCTTGCCCTTTGGCTCCTCCATATTGGGAGTGCTTCAGACAAAAAACAAAAGATCATCCCTTCCTGTCAGTGGTCCCACCAGCCTTGAAACCATAAACCTTAGAAACCACAAAGAGAGGAGAGAATTGTCTTCCTGTTCGCTGTGGTGGAGTCTGTCATTTTCATACCCACGTCAAAGCTCTTTCTGATTGGCACCTCAGTTCTCCTCTGGCACATCTGCCAATACCACACCCATGAAAGGCCCACTAGGGCCTGTAGTCACGAGCCAGCTCGGCTCTCATGATACTCTGAATCCCAGCTTTGCTTCTCGCCCTGCAGAGTGAACAGGTGCTGGAGCAATGCTGCTGGGAGCGTGCCTGCTTTCTGCTGCCTGTAGCACCACAGCCCTTTGATGATTCCTGACGGCAAGGCCTGCTCCAGTGCCCTCTAGTTCCCTTCTCCTCTGTTGGGGGCGGGGGAAATCCAATCCTGCAGTACAGATTGGGGAGTACTTTTAGGGAGTGCAAAATCTCCCAACATCCACCGTAACTCTGGTTCCTTCATGATTACTCTCGGATCCTCTGACAACTAATTCAAACCCAGTCCATTTTGAGCCCACTCTGGATGATGGTATCACTTTCCTCAGGGAAGCCCAGTGTGATTTGTTCCCAATCCATGCCCTGTCACCATCTCCTCTGACTTGGGAGTTGCCCTGTGCTGCCATGGCCCAGGGAGCAACACTCTGGAACCTCACCACTTACCCACAAGGCTTTGGCCACGTTCGAGGCAGGATCACCAAGGGGACAGAGGACTAGGCAGGCTGGAGCTAATGCTTGCGAATTCATGCACCAATAGTCCCATCCCCCTAGGAGTGAATGCAGAAGTAGGAACCACAAAGTCCAAGGGGCAGATAAAGCTCATTCTGATCTTAACTATGGACTGTACTAGAGGGGTGTGACCTGGTTAAGGTGGCTTGGGGGTGGAGGGGGAACAGGCTGACATCTCTCATTGGGGAGATGGAAATGTCTTGGTTCAAGGGAAGTTCCATGGGTTGGTGTTCCAGGAGATGAACCCATCCCCAAGGAAAGGAGGCAGAGAGAATCAGAACCAAGTTGAACAAACTGGAACATACGGTAAGAGAGGGAAGAGTGCTCATCTCTGCAGAGAAATGTTGAACAAAGCAGATTGGAGCAGAAATGCATACATAGAGCATGCTCAGTGAAGCCTCAACAGGAAGGTTGTGGGCCAGGTGAGTCCACACTAACCTGGGGCTTATCTATAACTCACCAAATCCAGAGCTGAAGGCAGCACAGCAGCCCACCAGCTGGTCTCTAAAGTCCTGCCTGGCTTGACAGTCACTGATTAGGAAACAGAGTGGACCTGAATCTCCTGGAGACCTTTTGTGCCAAATACCGTACTGGGTATTTTATGTACGTTTTCTCTTAATTACTCTACACATCTCTGGTCTCAGCTTAAAAGTCACTTTCTCAGAGTTGACTTCCCTGAGCCCATAATCTAAATTAACTTCATCTGTTATACTCTATATCACCTTATACTTTATCTAGTGTCACTCATATAGCTTATGATTTGATATTCATGGAAGTGACTAAAGCTCCTTGTTAGCAGACATTGTGCTCATTTTATCTGCTAAATGTGTCCCCATAGTATCTGGCACACAGGCTCTCAAAAAATATTTTTGCACCCTGCATGTATGGAAAGGAATGCACTGAAGCAATCAGTGAGTGGCATGTGAGCTACGGAGGCCCTTGAGGGTTCGAAGTTTCACTCTATGGAATTGTGGCCACTGCACAGACTAATGTATTCAAAAATCAGAATGACATCCACGATTACATAAATAAGATTATCTTAAATAAAAGTTAACATTGACTAGGTTTTTATTAAAATCTGGCAATCATGTGAGAGGTGAGTTTTATATTTTACTTCTCTGCTGGATTTCCAAGAAAACAGAATAGGTAGAAACATGTACCATGAAAGTCCATCTATTTGCACTCTTTTCCAGCATTTCCATATAGGAAAACTGCTAGAAAATTTTTAATAGGTCCATGAGAAAAATAAGACTTCCTTTAAAGTAAACAAGTTTAACTGATACACAGGTTTCTTAACTATTGGACTTCTCAGAGACTCTACCTATTCATTACAATTCTCGTGTGTGTGTGTGTGTGTGTGTGTGTGTGTGTGTGTGTGTGTGTGTCGTAGTTGGGGGTCAGTTGGCATATTGATGTTAAGAATATTCAGCTTTGGTTCTGGAGGCACCAATGAATCCCCTTCCCCTCTCCCCATCTAGAACAGAGTTGGACAAGTTGCTCTTGTGTTCCAGTAAAATCAGTAGCAAGAAGCTGTCTGTCAGCTCTGTGGTACATTAAATCCTACCCTCCTAACCCTAGTTGGATAAACCCTGAACAAAACAAATTACATAAGGCTGAAGAAATATAAACAAGAGCTTGTAAACAAGATTCTAATTAATCAACCCTACTGTCAAATTTACCCTGCATAGTCCAGGCTTTTTCAATTTTTGCCAAAGACTGTCTCACATGAATTGATTGCTCCACAGACCACTAGACTAGTGTAAGCTTGAATTATTATAACTTGAAAGGGCTTAGGCATCGATCAGCTGGGAATACTGGCAGCACGAGGGGGCCACAATATACTCCACATCCGACCTAGTTCCAAGGAAGGTATTTTTATTCTCATTTTAGGAGAAGAAAACTGAAACCCAAAGATGTCAAACAATGTTCTTAAAGTCACATTATATGTGGTGGGGTTTAGATTTGAACCCAGGTCTTCCAGCTCCAAATCTGGACTCCACTCACCAGCTGTTTTCATGGGATGTATTGAGAGACTCTTTCTCAAGTGCTGTGCCACCTGGCCCTTTCTCTCCTTGCTATTGCTCATCACACTGCCCCGTGGTCACATCACAGCTCACAGGGCCTTCTTTCATCAGCCCAGCCATCCTCTACAGCTGAGCCATGGCTCCACAACACGGGTCTTCCTAATTCTCTCTTAGTCCCGGGAGAGAGGGGTCAAGCCCACACCATGGCACTTGCCAAAGCTATTTTTGGCTGTTCAGCAGAATCTCAGCTTCCTCACTTCATTGGTTTTCTCTTCCTTCAACTCATGGCTCAACTTGTCTCTGCTGCTGAGGCTTTGGCTCAGGACTGAGGACACCCATTCATGGCTGCAATTTGTGATTATTCTCCTCCAACCTACACCCCCCCCCCACCTCCTTAACCTCACTGAGAAAGTATAGAGTGGAGAAGTGGCTGATTACAGCCCTGACTAGACTCACAGTGCAGGGTGTTCTGTGAGTTCTCCTACAAAGATCCTTCATTCACCTATGTCTGCTCAAATGGTTACTTCTACACTCAAAAGGTGTCCCCAAGTGCCCTCATGGTCCTAGGACAGCTCTACCAATAGATCAGGGTCTCTCTGGTGTCTTTTCAACAGGCAGGTGCTCAGTTACACAGAAGATCTGATGGCTGCAAAGTTATGGAAAAAGATGACAGTGCTATGAGGTAGGAGCATGCTAGACATGCCACAGGGTAACAAGGTTGTAGGTGGAAGGGGAAGAGTGAGGAATGAATGTGCATCTCCTTCAGTTTTCCCTTCCCTGGTTGTCGGCATCATCCAGCCAGAAACCTGGACGCTCCTTCTCACTCATACCTATGGTCAGCCACTGAATACCAGATGGATCAGATCCAGACTAGAGCTGTGGCACCCATCCCCGCTTCCACTCCCACACTCCTACGTTTGTTTCCCCAGTTGTTTTTTGCCCGTTCTGGTGTAAGAGCCTCCAAATGTGTTTCCCTGACTTTGGGATCATTCCTCTCAAACTTTCTTCCTCAGAGGCTTCAAAATTCCAATGACAACATCCACCTCCTTGAAACCCTTTCTTAGTGTCCCAAGTATTCTCAGGTTGGAGTGCACATTAGAATCTCCTGGGTGCTTTTCTCAAAATGTACATTCTTGAGCTCCACCCATAATTTAATGAATCAGAATCTCTTCAGCATAGGGCTGGGTACACATAGTTTGAGAAAGATTCCTGGTGAATCTGATGTACCATCCACTTGAAGAATCAGTGCTCTAAAAGGTGAAGGCCAAACTCCTTAGCATGGGCATTGAAAGACCTTCATGAGCTGACCTGGGTCAACCTGCCTCATCAGCCCTTCCCATCTTTCCACCTTAGACTCCAAAGATACTGGGTGTTTTTTTTTCTTAAACCAGTTTCCTAAACTGTTATGCTGAACCAGGCCTCTGTGCCTGCACTTGAGAAGCATTTCTGTGATATCTTCCCTACCTCCCACTTCAGAGGTTCATCACTCCCTGTCCTGAGTTTCCATTGTTTCTTGATCAAACCAGTTCAGAGATACAGTATCTTACGTGGTTCTGACATTATTGAATGAGGTGAAAATCTCAAAGTCAAAATTATCCTTGAAAAAGTCCTTAAATCCCTCATAAAGTAAACATTTTGCTCTAAACAACCTTGACAGTAATATGTGTGTGTGTCTAGAATATAACTATTCTGTACTGGTGTTTAAACACCAGTTATACACCAGTTACACTCACTAATGCACATTATGGGCTTATGGGGACACAGACTCCAAGAGAACCACAAATTCACATGTCCCAATCCAACCTCTTTCCAGGACATGCAGTCACTGAGGGGAATGTCTAATCTGTGTTTCCCAAGAGTGTGCCATGATGGGTGTAGGTGATATTTTGAAAATGGATTTGGGTTAGAGAATATTAAACAAACCCCTCTTTTAAAGCTTTTAAAGTGTTGCCTTTTGCCCCCAGTGTGAATATTCAAAAGGGGAAATATAATATGCCACAGTTCCCAAAGTCATTTGATTGTAGAACGCTGTTTTCATAGAACTAGCATTCTGAAGAATACTCTGGGGAAAAAAATCTGCCTTCCTCATTCCCCACTGCAGTTTCAAATGAGAAGCCAAATGAGACACAATCTTTGCTGGTTCTTATCCAAAAAAAGGAGGGCAGACCACATTACCTGGCGTGGCCTGCACCTGAGCTATCTTCTAAAGCGACCTTCTACCTGGAGATGTAGAGAACCCTGTCACCTTGAGTGCTGCTGCCTGGGTGTGGCTGCCCAGCCTCTGAAGGAGCCACTGAGACAGAGGAAATGGGGCTGCATCACTACTTTGAAGACAAAAGTACAGTTATTAGTATAGAGTATCATTTAGTAATTGTTGCCATTTATTTGGTTAAATGATTCTAATAGATGTGTATGTTGTTTACTAATACAATAATTTGCATTTATGGAGTTTTCTGTCAGTTTGATGTATGCATTTATTTTGAGGATCTGGAAAGTTGGAGAAGGTGGAAAAGTATAACAGTCTTAGATGTGAGTGGTTAACCGTGGACCTATCTCTGTAATTACAAGTGCATTTGCAGTGCCAAGTGAATAGAAAAAGGCAAACTTTCAGGTGTTAGGGAAAACTTCCATGTAGAATCTGTAGTTAAATTATGCCCTTCCAAAAAATAAGGTAAAAAAAATGTTTAGTGGCCAAAATGAAATTAGGCCACACTTAAATTGATTTTCGCTGTGTACAACTAACATTTTAGTAAGAAGTGCAAATCCAATACACCATTTGAATACAAAATTCAGACAGTGATGCTCTCATTGATGTAGTAAAAAGACTGCAGAGTTGCCTGTTAGGAACCCCAAGACCAGCTTGGCTCTGTCGGGAGCTGGATGTATATAACCTTGGAAAAGTCATTTAATTTGCCTGTGCCAGAATATTTTTCATTTGCAAAATGAGAAAGTTGAGCTAGTTGATCTCTAAGGCACCTTTTAATTCCAAAATTTTGTGAATATGAATTACATGCTACTCAGGTAAAAGAAGGAATCATGGAAATTTTATAGCTGGTACAATACTTTGAACTACTTTGACTTATTGAACTGTACTTTTTAAATAAAACTGAAGTTTAGTTTTTAGTTAATTTTTGTTTAAAAAATTTCAATTAAAATCATAAAAGGTAATAGTACTCTTTTATGAAAATGTACAAAAATAATAGACACAATGAGGAAGAGGTCAAGATACAATGAGAAAAGTATTTTTATGCAGCAAATATAGTTTTCAGACATTAGTTGATTTCTGAAAAAAATTATATTCGTGCCCATTATATATAAAACATCCAGATGGGGACTCTGCCCTGTATAGCACCCAGCATGTAGGATCCAAGAACAGGCCTGTTTTCCCAATATATTTGTTTTCATTGCCTAAAATAATGAATATATTCATTACATTTTGACCCTAATATTTAGTTGTGTTTGATCAAGTATTTTTACAGGAAAGTTTTCTATTTTTTTTCCTCCCTTGGAAAACTTGAACAATAAGCATATTAATACCATCTCTGGAAAGTGACTATAAGAAGTCATATTCCTGTCAATATCAGTGGCATCCTGGTAGTAATTTGGATACCTTTGGAGTTGCAATATACTTTTCAAAAACTCTTGAACATTAATCTACTGTGTAATTTATCAAATAATTTAAAACAGGTAATAAGGCTGCACAGTCTTCTTATGTCTGGTGTATTCATGATTTTTTGTAGCTATTTACACATTTAGAGTACACATTTGCCATGAGGCATTCATTCACTCATTCATCTATCTATCTATCTATCTATCTATCTATCTATCTATCTATCTATCTATCTATCTATCATCTATCTATCTATCTATCACCTATCGATTTATCTATAGCATGAACATTTCTCAAACCCCATGCATGCGCTTAGCAAAAGTTTTTCAGGCACTTTGGCTAGATAAACTTGGAAGTAATTGTTTCAGAATTGATTTCAAGATCCACTGCAACCACTGAATTAAAAAAAAATTAAAAATAGGAAAGGAATCCTATCCTAAAATAATTCCTAGTCTCTGGAAAATGCGAGTGGGACTAGAGGATGAATTCTTCATTTGAGGGATGTTGAAACTGAAGTCCAGGTTGTAAGATGTAAAATTCAGGTCTGCTGTTCGCCAGGATAATGCTTTCCACTGATCACTGACTTGAAGCACGCCATTTCTAAGGTAAGAAAATCATCCTCAGAAAACAGTGAGCCACAAGAATCAGACGCAGTTCAAAGAACACAAGGCACCCATACACCAAGGAATAGAACATATACCCATTATACACAAAACACCCAGACGGGGACTCTGCCCTTTGTTGTAAAGCACCTGCCACGTAGGATTAAAGAACAGGACTATCTTCCCAATGGATTTATGAACATATGCTGTTGTGTTTAGGACCAGGGAAGAGAAAACCATCCAATGATTTTGTGCTGATGGAAATGGGTATTTTTTCTTTCTTTCTTTTTTTTTTTTTTGGTATTTGGTTTTTAGTGTTTGCCTTGGGTCAAGGCCAAATGTGTAATTTTCCCAATAGAGTTGCTTCCATTGTCTAAAACTTGGATATATTTTGGGTTTGATCAAGTGTTTTTTACAGGAAAGTTTTCTGTGTTTTCCCCTCTTGAAAAGCTTGAGACAATAACCACCTTAACACCCTCTCTTGAAATCTGCAGCATTTCCTAACCCAAGCCCTTAGTCATTACCCTCACAATTGACTGATTAGGCCAAATCAATTTTGGTTCCCAGACTTCTTAGTTTGAGCTGTCTAATGAAATTCTGTGGAAAAAACAAAGCTTCTGTTCCAAGATTGAAAGAGATATATATTTTTGTAAGCAAGTATTTAAAAATGATTTTCAAAATTATGTTTCTTTTCTTTGATACTCTGCCTCAATTGTTTCTTCTGCAGTTGGTTTATTTTTTTCACAATAAATTCTAAAATAGTCAAACTTTGACAGTTTCCATTAAAGTGTTCAAATTTATTTTTATCTTTTAATTTTATTATTTAATTTCTCTCTCTGCATATGTATAATGTATATAAATTATATACATAAATATCTGCACATATTTAGCTTTTACATCAAAGGAGTAAAGCAATTATGGTTCCTATGTGTAATTAAAGAAAATCTAATATGATATAGTGGGAAAGGCTTGTGGCAAGAAAAGACTTATAGCTATGTCAGTTCCAAACTGAAAACCATCAGATGATAAAGTATGAGATGAACTGAGGTAAGTTCTTTCACACCTCACACTTCATTCCCTTGTGCCTACATGTTCAGTGACGGTCTGGTCTCAATCCAGTCTCAGGTACATGAGTCATGACTCAGAGCAGATCTAGATATGCCCCAATTTATCCCTACCATCCATCTATCCAATCATCCATCCATCCACCCATACATCTATCCATCCATCCATCCATCCATCTATCCAGCCAGCTAACTTGCCAGGAATTCTTACTGAGAGTCTTCTGTGTATTAGGCACTGTGCTAGCACTAAGAGTTCACAACACTGTGAAGCAAGTTCTTGTTTGCAAGACCTGACAAACAGGAAGGTTTGAAAACTACCCAAGAATTTCAAGCATAATTTGTGAAGTCTCTAGAGAAAGCAGATCCAAATAGATCTAGTTGCATAATGGACCTAAACTCCTTCTACCATTCATTCAATGTGCTCCTTCTCCCTAATAATGACTTTCATCAGGAAATGTTTAGGGAGTGTACACAAAAACATAGACATGACATCAATCTTCCCTCAAACACAAAAATTCCCACAAGCTTTCCTGGGACTGCATAAGTTAACTACGTATACATCGAAAAATACTTCTCTCTCAAAAAAAAAAAAAAGGAAATTTTTTCACATTACCAAAGACTATGATTACCCAGAAGAACTCTCAGTTATGTCTGCTCATTCCAGACACATTTCGCATTATTACTAGCCTCGTTTTACATAAATTCTCAAATAACTTCAGTATATGTCTGGTTCATAAAGGCCTGGGTTTCACTAAGAATGAGAATGTTGGAGTCATCAAAATGATTAAATGTAGTAACATTAAAAAGATTTCTTTTCCTTCTGTAGCATTTTACAGCAGTCATTTCATATTACAAGGATCAAAGGATTCTAACTGGAGGCAGCATAGAATGTAGTTAAGAACTCTGGCTCTGAAGCTTGACTGCCTAGGATCAATTCTCGTCATTCTACTAACATTTGTGGGATGTCGGGAATAAGTCACTTAATTTCTCTATACTTCACTTTCTCCATCTATAAAAAGGGAATAATAATAATAGTGCCCAAATCTCATAAGGTTGCTTTAAGAAATAAATTAGATAGTTCATAAAAAGCTATTATACAGCCTGCCTGAAATGTTAGCCTTTATTATTATTTTCATCTTAGAGAAAAACGCTTGTAGAGTGGGGATTTAGAAATTGATTTGTTATATTCGGGTAGGCTGTAAATTGCCATGAATAAATATTACTAACCCCATCCCACTAGTGAAATGACTCAAGCAAAGGGAGACCAAGTGACTAATTTGAGTCTTTCTACTAAATTAAGATGGAATTAAAATCCAACAAACCATCTCCAAAGCTTTCTTCCTTGGGCTTCTCTCAAGATAATGTTCATTACAAACCTTGGCACTTACCACAACAGCACATCTATGGACTCTTCGACTGAGTTCCAAGTGCTTCACCCACCTTGATGTTCACAGGATCACTAATCAATAGTTACCAAGCACCTATGGGATGTGTGTGATGGTTGTCTGGCATTAAAGTGTTTTCTCAACTTTGTAGATAGAGAAACAAAGTCAAAAGAAGATAAGGGCTTTACTGTTACCTCCAAAGCCACAGGAGGGGTCAATATTACAAAGAAGTGTTGATTCCTCCCACCACATTCCTACAGCCCAGTGCTTTGTCCTTAGACCACATACTATCCCATTGCATTTATATTTAGCAAAGTTTTTTAAGACCCTCATCTATTTATCTCAACTGTCTTCCTTTGTCTCCTAATGGTCATACAGCAGATTCTTGTAGTTCTCAGAATCAAAGTAAACATGAACTTTATTACAAAGCAGGGCTAGGCTTTGTTCATAAGATAGCATGATGATACATTCCATTTATTTATTGAAGTTCTAAGTTGGAGCACAGGATATGAAGATGGTATATATCTTTCGTAAGAGTTACATTTTTTATTTAAAAAATGGTGACCATGTTTTGAATTCTTATGAGTAAGAAATAACCCTTATTAATACCACCAACACAAAAACCTTTTAATTAGTCTGTCTTCTAAGCTTAGTCTTAAGACGTTTTGAAAAACACTTTTCTTTATAGACCTATTGTGTTCATTAGGGTAGTAGGACATATGTCATTAACTTCTATAATTATGAAAAGTCATCTTTCTCCCATCTCCTCTCCCTGAAAAAGTGTAGCGTTCCATTAATATAAACTAGCCAGACCAATTTTAACAGAAATGGTTGAAGTTTCATTGGTTGTTTAAATTTTCCTAATCTCTTTTCAAGGGTAAGCTTTTGGGGAATCTCTTTTTGCTAACCATTTTCAACAAACATATCAAAACAATCTACCATACTATCTACTTTTAAGAGCTACAAAATCTACCCCTATCCATTAAGCATGTTTACTTTTATGATTCAATTCCCCAGAGTAAGGGCTTGGACACTTCTGTTGCAATAGCTAAGAGACTCCAAGAGTCAGATGTCATAGTTTGATAATAATTCCACAAATCCACGCTCAATTAAACTAGATCCAACAAAGAATTCTCACCCCACAAAACCTGTAGATGAGGCAATACATCTTCTATGAAACATTCTCCAAGGATATAGTTTCCCATAAAGATGTTCATCAACACTTGAAAATATTATTTATTTTTTTAAAAATCCTTACCAGTAGGACTCAAGAAACAGCTAGTCTTCTGATCAATTTCTAGCTAACTGGGCAGATGCAAAGACCCAAGTTTAGGTCTTGACTCAGATACTAGCTGAGTGAAGCTAGGCACATTTCTTAATCCTTCTGGACCTTAATTCCCTTCTTTGTGAAAAGAGAAGGCATGCGATGACATCTAAAGCTCTCTTCCAAATACATAATTTTGTATATCTTACTTTGTGATAGAGATATTTATCAGCCCTGTGGAGTTCACAAGGACTCTCACACCAACAGTCTCATGTGATCTTCATAACTGATTTTCAGAGGTAGGTAGGAGAGTTATCACTACTTATTTTTCCCAGCAATTGTGCTGCTTTTGATATCCGGCAGAATTCACTAGAGACAGTAGGATCTAAATCACCATCCAGAAAGGGTTAGTTTTCAGGAGTCGTAATGAATACATTACAAAAGATTTTTCTTCTTGCTCTAGGTCCTCATCATGAGCACCACAAAGCCTTACTCATAAGAAAAATCTTTAAAAAGAAAGAAAAAATGTCATGCTATATGCTTCTGCTGATGCAGTCCCCAACTGAGGGAAATCATGATGATTTTAGGTTGAAAATAAAATTTAATTGCCACTTGATAAATATCTTTTGAGTGAGAACGAGTTTCCTGGAGCTATTTGAAATTTTAAAACAGCACTAGGGCTTACGTAAGATGGATTTTTATTTTTTATCTTTGGAATTTATGTTTGCAAAATATTTTTATATAAGTTGGAAATTAACATGTAAAATAATTTACAAAAAGGAGACTCTCATTACTACAAAGAAATATTCTGAATCCAGAGTGGAATTCTGAGTATCTCTATGTCTTTTCAGCTCCTTTACTCAGGAAAACACAAAAGCAATTTCTCAGAAATATGTCTAACACTTTACGGTTAATAAAATACAACAGATGTGATAATATTTCATCATTGCCCAACCCTGTAAGGTAGATAAGGTCGTCCCAACCAAGCTCCCAATTATTCTTCATCTCAGAGGTCAAAGAATTTCCTGAATAATTGAAATCCACAGGTTATCTAAAAGACTCATTCTAGCAATTATATCTAACCTATTTCTGACCTCTTTCCTCATCAAAATCATTATGAGACGTGAGAAATAGAAATATTACACCATTTGTATTTGCTCTTTTTCCTTCTCTCTCCCTGCCCACTACACATATCCCTCTGGAAGTGCAAAGAAACAGGGAAATAGCCAAAGGATGGGGAAAACAAAAAGGAAAGAGGAGAGATGAGATGCCGCAATAATCTAATCAGGTAATTACCAGTTGGTTGTACAACTTCATAAATAATTAAGTCCATATTTGAAACAGAGCATATTATTAAAACTGGATTTTACAACATTTTTGTCAGTCTGCGTTTTCATTCAGAACAACAGTTTGTATGGCCATTATAATCCATAATTAAGAATCTGAAACAATGCAAAGTGCAATAAGACATGCTTTTGTCTTGATGTAGATGTACTATATTCTATTCTTTTACTGACATTTAATAATTCACATATAGCATTAAGAAGAATTCTCAAGCAGAATTCTTAACTAACCAGAGCAGATCCCTCCCTGTCCAGGCAAAAAAGTAAAGTTGATACATATCTAGTATCAGGATATTCTATTTCTAAAATTTTGTATTCGAATTTTTTGGGATATGTGCCTTTTCACAATGCAAGGTCTCCAAAGCTCTCATAGTGCTAAGTCATTTTCTTTAAAGTTTTTCTTTTCCAATTAGAAATACTGCCTTCAAATATGTTTGGAAGTTGAGCTAATTTTAACTTTCCCTTCAAAGAAAAGAAAACTGTATGCCTTCCATTAGTTCATTAGCCCTTCGACCTTTGCAAAAACACGAGTTATTGAATACATATCTAATGAAAAGTAATTTCCATGTTGTACTTAGAATCTAGCAATTTTGCAATAGGTATAATTTTGAATACAAATGAAACAATCTCTAAGCATGATACTGAGTCAAGACGACAGAAAGTATTCTAATGCCAACTGTCATTAAACATACAAAAATACCTCATTCATTAATATCTTATAAATTCACAGCTATAACTTTCAAAATCAAATTAATCTTTTCTACCTCAAAAGAATTCAAAGGTCTTAAATATGAGTGTACAAAGTTATGTGACACCAGACACCACCTTTAGCTCTGATGTGATATCATTTCTTTAATCAATAAAAAACCAAGACAACATTCCTGTCTTTCACCCCAACCTCTCAGCAGCAAGCTGAAAGAATATGAAAAACAAATCTTTCGTTCACTTCTCTATCCACAGATTTCTCTATCCATACAATTTATATACGAGTGTCTCCAACAGCAACTGAGGAAGTGGGCTTGTGATAAACTCATACATATTTTAAAACAAATCAATCAGAAGTTTATAAATACAGTGACTTTTCATTAAATATAAAGCCAAATATGAAAGATTAAGAGACTTTCACTACTTTTCAACTTTAAACTTTCTAATAATTATTAAGACCACTTTGTATTTCAGTGGAGAAATACTGTTGTTGAGCTATGATTATTTAGAATAAAATCCAAGCATAATCATATGAATTTTATGCATGCTTCACCTTAAACGGAGATCACAGAGTAGCAAAAAGAAAAAAAAAGATCATTGTACTACTTGATCCATAAAAAACAAAACTAAAATGATATAAAACTACTACAGTGTTTCCACTTCTCGGTCATTATAGTTTTTACAAAAAACTATCATAAAAGGAATATCAATCTATTAAATTAAGTATCTTACAAGTGGATTGCACTGTAAGTTTAAAATTACGTGCATTAGAATCTCAAATGCCACCTTCAATACCCTGTGAGCAGGCATTTTCTGACACATAATCATATACTAAAACTGCCACATTAATTCAAAGCTGCCGCAATATGAGCAAAACAAAATATGGAACTTACCTTATTATAAATAAATGGCAGATTGCAGGCACTTTTCAGCTTGCAGCTATCTAGCATAGTTGATCAGAAATAAACAAAACATCTTTCACTCCTGTGAGAGAACTGCATATTCAGACTTGGCTTTCTTTACTGAACCCCGGCAAGAGAGGCTGTTCACCTCCAAGGGCTAGTAACAGCCTCTTAGCAGAGAGCACTTGCTGCTCTGAACTGCAGCGACTTAGAAGGAAAGTAAGAGGAACCCGTGATGTTTAAATACTGTTGCTTCACATTCACAGGATATGACTCAACTCTCTCTCAAACCAGGAGGGGTAGAGTCTCCCCTCGAAAAACATAGATTACATAACAAACATCATATTTGGGGTCCTAATATGTTTACAAACTAAAAATTAAAAGTTTCACCTGCTAAATCAAATGTACATTTTTAGTAATTAACCCCTTCCCCGTGGCAGAAACCACAAATGGAAATGAGAATAATAGCATGGCACCCAGAAAAACTATTCTGCTTGCTCTCTGCAGTGAATTAATTTAATGTTATTAAATGTGTGTGAACTTGCCAACACCTCCCTGGCAGAGAGTTAAAAAAGAGGCACTCTAAAGTCGCTAACATTCCCATCGGTGCAAAAACTGTGTGTAGAATAAAACTCTATTTGAACATGCAAGAAGAGGCAATTCTATACAACACAATAGAATCTCCTTCACTAAGTAGAGAATGGAAATAGATCTTTGTGGTTTGCCATTGCTAATTCCCACAGCAATCCTGTCCTACGCTGTCATTACCTTGTGCTGCTCGCTCTGCCTACCTCTCCAATTCTGAACCCTCCTTTATCTGTTTTGTGAACATTTCTAAAGGAACATGACTAATGACACAACTCCTCTATTAATGTGGCAATTTTCTGTGCATTCTCCACCACCCTCTATCTCTTAACTCTGAGCTGTGTTAAGCTTGATCACACATTGAATTATTATATTTGGACACCTCAGTCAACAAATATTATAGACTTAGATCCTTGGAGAAAAATCTACTACATAAATTCAATTGCCGTCACCATCTTCAAGGACAAAAAGATGAAAAAAACACATGTCAATAATAGCAAATAGACTGAAACTATCTAGACCAGGACTGTTCAATAGAAATATAAGGTGAGCCACATATGTAATGTTAAATATTTTAGTGGTCACATTAAAAAAGTAAAAAGAAACTTGTAAAATTAATTTTAATGTTTACCCCAATATATCTAAAATATAATTTCAACATGTAATCAATATAAAAATTACTTAAACATTTTACAATTTTTGTACTAGTCTTGGAGATCTGATGTGTATTTTACATTTACAGAACATTTTAATTCGAACTAGCTACATTCCAGTGCTCAACAGCCGTACATAGCTAGTGGCTACCATATTGGACAGAATAAGTCTAGAGTTTGAGGTTCATTCTTAGTCCTCAGGTTGCAGTTCATATGTTCTCTCTTCAGAGAGGTCTTCCCTTACTACCTGGCCTGAAATGACCTTCCTCAATTACTTCTCTCTCATGATCCTGTTTATTTCCTTCATAGTGCATCACAGCCTGGAATTTTTTCCTTTATTCATTTGTTCACTTATTTATTGACTGTCGCCCCTAACAACAGTGTAAGAAACCTGAGGGCAGAAGTCTTGTTGTAGTCATTATTTTACCCCCAGCCCCTGGCATGGTGACCAGTACATAGCAGAATTTAATAAAGATTCTTTAATATATGAATAAATAAAATATAGAATTTATGCTATG
Organism: Tapirus indicus; assembly: GCA_031878705.1. Classification (NCBI taxonomy): domain Eukaryota; kingdom Metazoa; phylum Chordata; class Mammalia; order Perissodactyla; family Tapiridae; genus Tapirus; species Tapirus indicus. The sequence goes on from CM062925.1 coordinate 19,771,282, forward strand.
GTTTGGCAAATAATAAAATATTAAGAAATGTGTTTTAAGACTAGGTATCTACCATAGCGTAGATATGATCTATCATATCACTGAACTTTTAGCAAATATTTTGAGTAACACTTTCCTGCATTGAAAAATTTTAATGTTAATGATCTTCAATCTATAACATGCTTTATTTTCATATACGATACTATATGTAAACAACATAGCTGTTTCACTACTCTAGCAAAGATTTGGAAAGACACTTATAAGAATACTTTGGTCTTTATGACATAAATCTGGATACCATTGGGATGTCTATTTATCTCCTACTCACAAAGACAAAAAATATTATCTATAAGACATTTGTAGGGGATATTGATGTATTTGCCTGACTAGCCTATGTACCTCCTCCTTCTGGTACCATTATCCTGTTTTTTATTTGGCAAATCATCCACTCCTCTCTCCCTCTCAATCCATGTGGTTTTGGTCATGCTGACCTGGCCCCAGAAGTGGGCATGTGACCCAAGGCTGACCAATCAGTGCATACTATCTACAGAGCTACAGTGAAAAGGTCAAGGATGAGCATGTGACCCAAGCTGGTCCAGTGAAAGCCAACTCCTCCTTTTGCTGATACTGGGAAAGAGGGGGTTAAGTTTGTAGAATTTAATCTTGGAACTGCTGGTTGACATATCTGCTACCATATGAGGTGAGGTTGTCTGAAAATGAGGCTATCTAAGACAAAAACAGTCAAAGATGTAAAAGGCAGATTCCTAATAACGCTATCGTAGTTCTTAGATCTGGCCGTGCGTTAAGTCACATCTGCCCTCTGCTATAATGATGGATGTACTAGAATGTTCATTGCAAAACTGTTAATAGTGGAAAACTGGAAACTTTGCAATTGGCTATGAACTGTGGAAGGGTTAAATAATTAATGGGCTAAACACACTAACAAATATTATGTAACTATTAAAAAGAACCAGGTTATCTAGATACTCTGATATGCAAAGCTCCCCAAAAGATGTTAAATAGAAATAATATGTTGCAGAAAAATACATCATCCCAGTAATGGGTACATGAATTTTTATATGCAAATTCATAGAAAAGGACCTTGACAACTGCACACCAACTGTGGACAAGTGGTTATGTCTGTGAGAGAGAGAGATGGCAGACAATGAGATCCAATCATGTTGCTCAGTTTATTACCTATTGTATAAATCTTTTAAAATAAAAATGAACACATGTATTCTTTAGATAATTTGAAAAGAACATGTTACTCTTTAAAACAAAACAATTTGATATTTTATATCTCTATATTTTACTACATTATTCTCACTTTAAGTGGACTACTCTTCTTTATTGTTTTTTTAAAAAAAATGTAACAGAAATGAAAGTTCTCTTCTCTGTCCCACTTTTTTCATTCTTTACCAGACGAAATGTACGTATTTTCTGATTTTTCAGTCTGGCTAAAGGATATGCCAAGATGGAGACAAAGACAGGACAGAGAGAGAGGAACAGACAGCCAACTATGTTAGAATCTCCAGTGTACCTTCTAACATTGCCCAAGGACTTTTAATTTTTTTCTCTTGGCCTCCTGAAAGCCCTCTTACTGACTTCATAAAAATACAGCTTGAATTTCTTCAACATATCAACAGCCAAATGTTTATAATAATGTGCTTTATATTAATTTAGTTAGCCTTGGGTCAGAATAAATAAACTTGCATGTTATCAGCTCACTGAAAACCTTCTGGCCTCTGAATTGGGCACAAATTGTTTTCCTAATTAACATAAAATCTAAATCTTTCATTGCTTTTTTGGCTTGCTCTAGTCCACCAAAATCTTCACATTATCTTGGTATACTGATACCACCTCATGCTTTTGTATTCCCTTAGATTTCCACAGTATTCCCTCCTTAAAAATTATACAGCTAAAGATGCTTAGAGTCTAAGGCAGGAGCTGGGGCCCTTTTGACTTTTAGTATAGCTAACCAGAGTTGGAATTTATACAATGCTGACAAACTGATGAGTTTATCAAGCCTTGAGTACTGCTCTATTTTATTCTATTTTATTCTCAAAACCCACTTATTCTAATAACTTAAACCTCCTACAGAGTCTGTTGAATTTCTCCTTCCATTCTCCTTGCCTCCACTTAAAATCTTAACATTATGCCAAATTTGCTTCAGATTTTCTGGAAGAAATAAAACATTACAGATACAATTGAAGCCTCCAGATGCCCCTGCCTATCCCATCTCTTTCCTTTCTCTCCAAAGATAAACACTCTCCAAGGTTGTCTTTTATCATTCCCATATATCTTTTTATATTTTTATTAGATATATGTGTATCCATAAACAAGATATTGATGCATGTTTTAAGCTTCATAAAATGGTGTCACACTATATAGATCCTTTATTTATTTATTTTTTTGCTTAACATTACCTTCTTGAGATTTACATGTAGTTCTACATAGTTTATTCTTTTTAACTGCTGGATAGCATCCCAATTCATGTATCCATTCTCCTGTTGGTGAGCATTTAGGTTATTTCTAATTTATTGCTATTATTAAACTACTCTTAATTCTTGTACATGTGCAAGAATTCCTCTAAAGGTGGATACTTAGGAATGGAATTATAGGGTCATAGGACATGCATGGCTTTGCCTTTACTAGAAATTGCCAAACCACATCCCAACATAATTAGACTGATTTACAATTCATCCAGCAGTGTATGAGAGGGTTTTTTTGCACTAGATTCTTGCAATCTCCACAGTAGTGCAATTGCAGACTCTGAAACATCAAGAGTCTTCATATTCCAGACTGAAATTTTTGCCATGTAATTGGTTTAGAATCTCGATGTTTTATTTTGGGTTTCCCTGATTACTACCAAAGTGGAACACCTTATCTTATTATTATTGGCCTTTCTCCTACTGGGTTGTTTGTCTTTCCCTGACTTATTTTTGGGAGGTCTTTATATATTACAGTTCTACTCCTTCATCAATTATATGAGTTATAGATACCACCCTTCAGTGAGTGGTTTATCACTGTTTATGATATCTTTTTCTGTTTGTTTATTATTTTAAACTTTATGGGTTTTTTTAATTTAAAAGTTTTTTTCAGTGATTTATCTATATTTCTTGAGTCAAAAATATGGTGAAAATTAAGTGTTCCTCAGTCATTATTCCTGAAGCATTCCCAACAATCATGTCAGATTGCATATCTAAAGGGGAACTGAGAAGAATTCGTATTTCGAATGAGCAGTTCAGTTCATCATTTACTGAGCACCTGCTATGAGTCCCATTCTGTTAGAGGGTGTAAACATGAAGCAGTCCATACAATATACAGTCTAACCGAAGAAGAAAATTTGGAAGCAGCCGACGATGATGATGTTGAAATGGAGAAGTAACCATGTGCCAGAGCTTGTTCTAATTCATTATTTAACTTAACAGTAGTTTAAACAAGATAGAGTAAATGTTATTGTAAGAGATATATACAAGATGCTATGGAAGCAGAAATAAGAGAATATGTTATTGCCTTATACCCTAAAGATCATTAAAGACATAAAGTGGTAAATTTGAGGTATGATTGGGGCTGGCCTGGTGGTGTGCAGTGGTTTAGTTCCCACTTGGCAGCCCAGGATTCATGGGTTCGGATCCCGGGGGCCCACAGATGCACTGCTTGTCAGCCATGCTGTGGCGGCGTCCCATATAAAGTAGAGGAGGATGGGCACAGATGTTAGCCCAGGGCCAGTCTTCCTCAGCAAAAAGGGGAGGATTGGCAACGGATGTTAGCTCAGGGCTGGTCTTCCTCACACACACAAAAATAAAATAAATAAATAAATTTGAGGTATTATGGACCTATGAAATATAGTAAGACCTACAACTAACATTTCTATTTTCTCAAGCAGATCTATTTTCCCAAATAGACCACTCATAAATTAATTCTAATTTATTTTGAAGATAAATAAGAATTAAGAGGCAGGTTATTCATTTGAAAAAGAAACTGCTTCCTTGAGAAACAAATTCATTTTTACAATCAATGATCCAATTACATAATGACATTTTCTCCATTCATTAGAGACGAAGTTAAAAAAAAAGCCAATAGTTTTTAGAAATCATAACAAATGGCACATCTTCATGTATCAGATTATTAATAATCTATAACACTGAAGTTAAAAAGAAGCTCTTGTTTCTTAAAGAAAGTCCATGTAAATACATTTGTAAACCAAGCATCCAAATTTATCTCTTTTGTAAATACAACGTTCACGTTATGTTTCTCTCAGTGTAGGTAATATCTATAGACTTTAAAAAAGTATAGCATGTGAAAGTACTTAGTATTCTGCACCCAGGAGGAAGAAAAGACTCTTGAGCAAGCAATAGAGAAGGGTGGCCAGCAAATCACATATTTCCTGAGGAAAGATTAAGAGTATCCCACTTCCTTGAAGCTAGGAGCTTTACCCCTCAGTCTTCATATCACTGTAACCCTCTAGGACTTACAAACTAAAATGTGTTTTCAATACTTGGGAGTGACAGTGAAATGAATCTGGAACTGAGAAAATAAGACCGCCATCTGAGAATTAAACTTTGAAATAAAAATACAGTAGGTCAGAGCATATAAACAAAGGCAACTTCATTTGTCAGAATGACCCAAACTCAAATGCCTGGAGGCATATAGGTTACTGGTAGGTGATGCAAATCAATGCCATGGATCTGGTGGTGACCGCAGCAAACTGATTGAAGGTAGTACCTAAGCTTCATCTATAGGGGACAGTCTCTCTACTCAGCTCCTGAGGATTGACCTGATGTGGGAAGGGCCCAGGAAGTCCAGATCTCTGGATTTTTCAAGAGAGGCTAGAGATCTAGGTGGTTATGTGAATACTCCTGATTTTTAAATCTTAGCCTCTGTAGTATAAGAGCCAAAGAAAGCTTTTGAAGGCCAGATGTGCCCCATGGACAGCCGGTCTTGGACCCTTGGACCCTTCGGTATGGCAATAATCAGATTGAACATACTGACTCTACCAATAGGAAGACAAGGAAGTAGGTACAAAGCAGTCTCAGAAGCAAGCATGGGCAGTGGCCATTCAAATGCTGGGAGAGGGTGCTCTGCGCTGGAGGCATGGCCCTTTTTATTTGGATCTGACTCTAATTCCATTAAACCCATGAGTCCAAGAACAAACTGCCCTTCTTAGTCCATGCTCACCAAGCTGCTTTCTGATTAGAATTTGGTATCCTGTTTACATGCCTTCAGGGAGAAATTGCCAAAAGGTGAGGGACTTGAGGAGAAACTCGGTAGCTATGTCTCTCATTATAAATCAATAAATTGATAGCCTGGTTAGAGATGTGACCTGCTTACAGGCACAAAATAGGCTGGGTGTGGACATGAGCAGCCAGGCCCCAGTGGTTTCACTTCTCGCTGTAAATGGAAACAGTGGCATTCTGATCCTGAACGTTAGTCGTATGAGCTTCATTAATATGAGCCCAGCTCTGGAGGACAGATGGGCTCTGGAACTGCTGACAAGTGTGGTTTCTGGGCCCACAAAGCTTTGGGCCAGATCATGGATAGTGGCAACTTCCCTAACACAAGTCTACCCTGCAAGGCCTGTTCGGAGCTTAAGGAATTTACCTTCCAGCCTCTTACCTTCACTCTGCCCCATGGCCGTTCCATTCAAAGGATCCCTACATGGTTCTCTGAAGGTCCAGATATGACCACAAGTGTGAGGTGAAGAAGTGAAGATAAAACCCCATGAAGAGGGACAGAAAGCCTACACAAATTAAAATACATATTTGTAACCATTGGTGCTAGGAAGCAGGCACTGTGCTATGTGCTTGCTATAGACCATCCCATTTAATCCTCAGAAACTCTGTGAAGTAGGTACCACTTTTGGCAATAATTCTGTTTTACAAAGGAGGAAACTGAGGCTTAAGGAAGTTAAGTAACTTGACCACATTTGCACAGCCAACAAGTAGCGGAGTTGGGGTAGAACCTGCACCCTCCATCACTACACTGTGTTGTCTGTATATTTTATTTTACTTTTTTTTTTTAACACCAAACATGCATTGTGCACTTATTTATGCCAAGCATTATGCCAAGTTCTAACTACTTCACCAATATTCACTAAGTTCTTCCTCGTAATAACCTTATGAAATGGACACTAAAAAAATCCCTATTCTGATAAGGAAACTGAGGCAAAGGGAAGTTACATAACTTGCTCAAGATTATACAGCTAGCCGGTGGCATAACCAGGATTCAAGCCCAGCTAGTCTGGCTTCAAAGTCCATGCTCTCAGTCTCTGTTCTACTCTCACAATATTCCCTAGGAAGAATTGATGAAGATTCCAGTTTTAAATATTCATTTCAGTACTATTATACATACAATTTTTCAGGAGGATGGATAGAAACACAGGGAAGGAAATCTTTCATGTCAGACCATTTCTCTTTATTACATACCAATTAGAAAAACTGCAATTCTGTTTCTAAGAAATACGGAGCAAGAACCACCACAAAATACTGCAGGCCTGGATGCAAATATTCTTAGAAGATATATCCCAGGGGGGTGACAAATTTAAGTCTACATCTGTTTTTCCTCACTATGGCAGAGAGAATGAAAGGAATACTTTTTTTTCTGCACTTATAAATCCTGGGAGGTAAAGATTAGAATACTTTTGAGAAATCTAAGATGCAGAAAATATTCCAGAGTTTAATTTAAAGGTCATTTTCTCTTAAAAACCAAGCAAATTTAATTTCAGAATAGAAGTGAATTGAACACAAAGAAATTGATGTAGATAACTTCTACTTTACATTAAACTTAAAATGGAACTTTCAGATTCATAAATTGCTGACTTTTATTAAGAATAACACTTTGGAATTGATTTGGTAAAAATAACACCTTCTGACTCATATTGTAAATATAAAGGAAACTTTTCTATTTAAATAGTGAGGAAAGGCCTTCACTGATTCCTATACCATTTAATCAAAATTTAGATCCTCTCAGCCAGGGTCTAAAAAGTTAACTCACTCCTGAATTCAGAAGGTCTCTTTAAGTCCTGGATCTGTTTTTTCTCCCTTACAGTCTCTGTTTGATTTAGTTCATAAACTCTTTCCAGAAACTGTCATCTTGGGAGATAGAGCATGCTACTGAACCAGCTCCTAAACTGGCACTGAACTAACAGGGATGTTACCTACAACCCCTTCTTTCTTTCAGCCCTCCATTCTCCAAAACAGTCCAACCATCTTTGCCTAACACAATTTATACAGTCTGGTCATCAAAACGTAGCTTACTCTCCTAGCGATCTTGCTTCCCTAGGCTTACACCTCATAGAATTCTCAACACAGCCCACACTCAGGCCCCTCTCCTGGGGCCCCTGCTATTTTCGTCTTCATATCTCTCTTCTCATTCTCTTATGCGTCCCTATTCTTCCTTACATTCCTCTCCATATTACAAAGCAATTTTAGAGATTCTAAAGCAATTTTGAGGCAATATTGCATGCTTGTCAAAGGAGTAGGTTTTAAAGTCTGACTACATAGGCACAAATTATATCTCTGCCAATTACATACTATGTGTTTGCTATTATTATCAGTATTATTGTTATACGTTTAATTTTAAATGACTTAACTTTGAAATAAGAAACAAAAATAATAATAAATTTTGTCAATATAAATTACTAGCTTTATTGTTGGCCAGTGCCTTAATTTTTAAAAATTATATGCTACTGTCAGTGATCAATTGGCAAATCATATATTGTACACTCTCCCGACTAATGCTTTGGTCTTTCCGTCTTCGTCTTGTTTTCTTCTCCTGTCCCTTAAATGCTGCCGTTCAGAGTAACCAGTCAGGGGTCCTCTGCTTTTCTTGCTGTAGAGCAGGGGTCCCAAACTTAATGAGGCACACACAGCGCTGAGCGCACAGGCACGCATGAGGATGGGTGGCCCAGAGCAATCACACGCTCTCTGCTGCTCTGCTCTGCCCAGCGTTGCCATGTGGGATTGCAGGCTCAACGTGGTCAGGTTTTCTCATTTTTAAAGAATATGTAAAATTTTTAGTTTTTAAAAATATTGCCATAATGCTTTGGCTGTCCAGATTCAGCCTGAGGAATGCAGTCTAGGACAACATCCATTCTTTTATTCTCACAGAGCAATCTTATCCAGGTCCACGGTAATCACTCCCCATGCACTTCCACATCTCTATCTTGAGCCCAGATCTCTCTCCTGAGCTGTACTCCGTGTGTGCACACAAAACAAAGTCACTGAACCCTCTGCACCAGGCACTGGGAAATCAAAGATGATCCAGACACTAACTTAGCCCCTGCCCAGAAATAGTTTACAGTCTATGGAATTACTTTCTAGACACCTCTACCTGGACATACTCCTGGCACCTCAAACTAGGCTTATTTGAAATTACATTTATCACTGCCACCACACTCCGTAACTTCTCCCCCAACCCCCACCACAAACCTACTCCCTTTAGTGCCTCCTTCCTCATCTCCGTGACAGGCTAGGTTAAAAAAAGAAAGAAAAAAAAAACCAGTTTCTTATTCTTAGCCTCTCCAAACAGACAATTCTCAATTTAAGAAATGGCTTTAGGGCAAAGAATAATCCAGAGTAGAATTATAAGGTCCGTTTTAAGGGTTCAGAAAAATGTAAGGCATTGTCTCCTAGACTTTTTTAGATAGACAAAATCCCTCTAAGAGTCCTTAGAGTATGCTTTACAAATCCTGTCCATTAAACAACTGGGCTTGTAAGTGTCTTAAGGATGTTATCTCAAGGTATCTCATAGGGATCCTAAAGTAGAGAAGGGCTTGTCTTGAGGACGCTTGTGGTTGTGGATTAATAGAAAACCCACAAAGTATTTAAGAGAATTGTTCTCATATAGGAACCATCAATTTGGACTAAAAGAGATAGGGACAGTACAAAATAAAATGTGGACTTTGGACCCCCAAAACTATATGCACAGTAAACAGGCAGAGGCGGCTATTTAATTATAAATGCAGCTTTTATTTTTTTTAAATGGAAGATAAGGGCTGACTCAGAAGGCAGAACCAAGAGCCTAGAGGGTGGAAGCAAGAGCTGGAAAGGACAATTCCCAGTAGTAGGACTACACCCTGATGAAGAAATGGGCAGCATGAGCCTGGAGGGATATCATGATTGCTGTGATCCAGGGATTTCCCTTTTAAATGGGTGAGTCTATAGCAGGTTACCTATGCCTGTCCTGCCACTGAAAGTTGGGTATTGTGAGGAGTGGGGGAAATGGGGAGACGTTGGTCAAAGGGTACAAAGTTTCAGTTATGTAGGATGAATAAGTTCTGGGGATCTAATGTATAGCATGGTGACTGTAGTTAATAATACTATGCCGTATACTGGAACTTTCCTAAGAGAGTAAATCTTTAATGTTCTCATCACACACACACAAAAGATAACAATGTGAGGTGATGGATATGTTAATTAGCTTGATTGTGGTAATCATTTCACAATGTATACATACATCAAAACATCATGTTGTACACCTTAAACATATACAACTTCTATTTGTCAGTTATAACTCAGTAAAGCTGTGCTCACAGAATTGCACTGAAGGAATCTAATCTTCACCTGGACCTTAGAAGATAAAACACTAGACTTTAAGAGGATGTTTAGATTTGAGGGTCTTAAGGAAGAGGATGAGTATATTTTGCATGTGAGGTGGATGTGAGTTGTAGTTGCATGGTAGATCATGGAAGATTATATTTTCCATGGAGGGCCACAGAAAAATCTCTCCCATTCCACATGTTCTTCTCACAATGTGCCTGACACTCTGCCCATCAAGAGGTGATGGGAGGTTCCTTCCCCTTGAACAGGATTGTGACTATAGCAGAAGTGATGCTACATGACTTCTGAAGGTAGGTTATAAAAACTGGTACACTGTATATCTGGTTTTCTTGAGGGCTTGTCCTTAGAATTCAGTCACCATACCACAAGCAAGCCCAAGGAGCCCATAGAGAGGCCCACATAGAGAAAAGCCAAGCCTAGAGCCCCAGCTGAGCTCCCTGCCATTGGCCATCACCAACTTTCCAGGTGTTTGAATAAGCCATCTTGCAAGTGGATCCTCTAGCCCCCAACGGAGTGATGTTACATAGAGCAGAAACAACCTGCTCTTGCTACGTTCTGCCAAAATTGCAGGGTAGTGTGTTATGTAGCAATATATAACTGGAGCACCTTCCTACTGCTTTCCTTGCCTGCTGTCTTCTATTTCTCCTCATTCCCCATGAATTTTCTAGAAGATACAGTTGATCAAGTTATGTCTCAGACCTCTCCTTTTTTCCTTTCTATTTGCATCTCTGCCACTAAATTGTAATCACCTTGAGTCATGAATGATTTCTTAACTTTATAGTAGCATTAAACATTTACTGAATAAATCAGTTATCAAAATATTTTCTTCCTGGAACTTTAACAGGATCTATAATGAGTCTTGACTTATAATGTGTAAATTCTGTGAAACTGAATTACCAAATTAACAATACTGTTGATTTTCCTTTAATGAATCTAAGGGGGAAAAAATTAAAGAATTAATTCACTTTCAATGTTAAGATAGTTTGTACTTATAAACTGAGAGACATCCTTGATGAAAACACCTTATGATTAAGAAAATATGGTGTGAAAAACCACCACACATTTCTTCACAAGCAGATGATATACTGTTTTGCCTAAACCTTAATAATCTGATTTTAATAAACACTGAAGTATAAATACAAACATAGTTCTGCTTTATCACACAAAATTAGAGAATTATAAGCAACTCTCAAAACCTCAAGTATAATATTTGCTATTACTATTCCTGAGAATTTCTATTTTTCTGTTAACATACTATATATATATTTCTAAATATTCTTTTATTCCTTCTGTAATACATAACTACTCCCAAATTCCCTCTGTAACAAATTCTTGGTATTTGCACTTATTTTTGTTTTACTTTGCTTCTTAGTGATTACTTCTTCCCAAGGCAGACTATTTTCTCTGCTATCGTTTATGTTAGATTTTTATAACACTCATCTCCTCCAAGGAGTTCAAGGTGCTTGGCATCTTGGCATACAGAGTTTTTTCTGCTTCTTTGCTTTTTGTTTTTTTTTTTTTTGAGGAGGAGGATTGGCCCTGAGCTAATACCTGTTGCCAATCTTCCTCTTTTCTTCTTTTTTTTCTCCCCCAGTACATAGTTGTATATCCTAGTTGTAAGTCCTTCTAGTGCTGTGGGATGCCCCCTCAGCACTGCTTGATGAGAGGTGCGTAGGTCCACACCCAGGATCCAAACCTGCGAACCCCTGGCAGCCAAAGCAGAACACAGGAACTCAACCACTGCGCCACCTGGTGGGCCCGTTTCTTTGCTTTTTTTAATGAACATCTTCCAAGTATTGCAACAGCAAAGAACAACAAAGTTAGGAGGAAAAGGTCACAGAGAAAGGGACAGAGTAGCAGGTCAGAAGTGAGTAGGGGTTGCTTTATTTTTAGAAAGTGAGAACTCAGAGAATTGTGAAAATAACTGCATCCAAGCCACTTGATAGTGCTACCTTTGGGAAAAGAAGGTGTCTCGATCTCTCATTTTTAAATTGACTTCAGGATCCCTGGTTCCAGGCTACTCTGCTTCTGCCAGCCTCTTATATTTGTGTCAAGATAACTGATTAGAAATTGAGTAGCAGTCCGTGCTCTTTTACTTTAGGCTGGATTTGTGCAAGGCTAAAGGTGGAAGTAGCCCAAAGTCAATGACTATTTGACTTTCGCTATATTTAAATTCATTGAAGAAATTAATTGATATATCACGTGGGTTGGGGGAGACACTGGATTTGAAATAAAAGGAGGCATGGGGGCAATGACAAGAATTTTGTGGGTTCCTTGACCTGAGAGGGGACAAGACCTCCAAGGGGAAGGCTGGTATGTCACACTTATGGAAGTGGGACATTAGGCACTCCAAATGGGGACTCAGAGTTAGAACCAAGCTTATTTAAAGATAATGAAGAAATGTGATATTTATTACACACTGATTTTGAGACTCATTCAAAAGTGCCACATCTTTGGCAAAACAAAATTAGAAAAGCACACACCAGTGTTCCATCTGTGCCATGCAAGAGTATTCAAAATTTCCATTGTGGAAATTGTGACTTCTTGAGAGAAATTTTTGATGGTGGGGAAAAAAGCAAAATATTTCAACAGCTTCTTTAAGAGGCTGTTAATGACCCCATTATAGTTGGTGGACAAAACACCAAAAACTTTTTCATTCTCGGGCAAACAAAAAGGAAATTCTCAATTGCTTGTTCTGTTTGATACAGTTATACATTTACAAAAGGAATAAACTTCTTACAACAAACATAGCTTCAGTTGGTAATGACAGAGAAACTTCCAAGAGGAGTGATTATAGGCTACTCAGCTTCTGCTCTGCTGAGAGCCTGAAAAGTAGTGAAGGAAAAGGAAGAATGAGAAGCGAAACGTGTGAAGCAGGAAAGGGAAAAACAGTTGTCTCAAAATTTGCTTGAGAAAATGGGTCTGCTTAAAAGAGTTTCCATAAATGGAAGCTCTGATTCTTGCAGTATGCTAAAGCACAAAAGTTTTTAGCATCTTACAGACCCACATGAAATAAATGAGAGCGGAACTTCAGGAACAAAAGCTAAATACTATAAAAGGCCTGAAATACCTTTTCTTAGAAAGGGCAGGGCTTTAATTGTAAAGTCTTTTCAAGAATATCGAATGGGGCAGAGAAAGAATCAGTTGAATTTTCAAAATAGCTCCCCAACTCATCAAAGAATATTATATCATTCTAAAATATACATTACATACAATATTGTCCTAAATAGCTCGAACGGGAGCCCCTGCTACACAATCTTGTGTGATTTCATTGTGTTTTGCTTTTTCGTGGTGTTCAAATGCATTATGCTTCATAATTGTTCAAACACACATATGTGGCAGGACTTAGGGACTTCTACCATGACAGTGAGGCATTATTTTTAATAGCTTCTTTTGCTAATTATAATGGTAATCAACGTTTATTTTTACATATTAGGAAAATTCTAAGAAATATAGATTTTAAAAAATTGCCTATAATACCAGCTCTTACAAGTAACTAATGTTAACATAGTTATGTCCTGAACAAATACATATTGAGCATCTACTTTGTGTCAGGCCCCTGTCTAAGAATAAAGATACAGCAGAACTTCCATCCTTCTAGTGAGAAAAGACACAAAATAAACCTGTAAACAAATATATAATATTAAACTCTAAACAACAACATGAGGAAAATAAAATAGGCTAATGTGATAGTGAGTGACTAACAGGTAGGGAGAGGGAAGAGCTTGAGCTAGCAGAGAAGGTTGGTCACTTCGGCAAGGTAACCCTTGAGTGAAGAGCCAACTGATGAGAAGGAAGCAGGTATGGCAGGATCCAGGGGAAGATAGTTTAGGGAACATAGACCAGCACAAGCAAGGGCTCTGGGATAGAAATGATCTTCTGGTGTGGGAGAGACAGAAGAAGGCCAGTGTGGCCAGAGTGTAGTGAAAGAGGAGCAGAGTCAAGGGAGAGGATGTTGGAGAGCTAGGGGGTGCCTAATAGTGTAGGGTCTTGGAAACAATGGAAAGGAATTTGGATTTCATTTTGGTGATTTCCATCACGGGAATCACATGATCTCTTAGAAAGAACACTCCTACTGCTGTGTGCAGGTTAGATCACAGACAACAAGAGAGTGAACCACGGGTGCACCTGTCAGGAGGTTGTTGCAGGAATCCAGGCGGCTTGGATGAAGGCGTGCTAAGATTCGGGATACATTTTGGGTAAAGGTGATATAAATTGCTATTAGAATAGATCAAAGTGTGAAGAAAAGAAAGAAATCAAAGATTATTCTTAAGTTTTTGGGTTAAGCAATTGGGTGCATAGGGGTTCTATTTACTGAGTAGCAAAATTTCATAAATAAAGGTCCATATTCACACAGTAAGAAATACTTTACCAAAACTGTTCCCATTTTTGATTAGCTGCTAAGGAGCTCAGAGACACAATTAGTTTTAAATAATAATAGTTGGTACCTGAGATTTCTGACATATTTTTCTTTATCCACCTAAATAATTTCTGATCTTTATTTTTTTGTTTATTTAGGGTCCTATTTTATAGATCAATGATAGGATTACTTTTTAAATAGTGTAAAATTATTTATTATAAATAAAAGTATGTCCCTAACCAAGGACATAACCCAGATCCTGAGACTGAATAAATTTATACACATTGGTCACTTTTATTTCTTCTTTTATCATGGCTGACTTGAGTCTTTTGCCTATTTTTTTTTGTTTTGTTTGTGTTTGTTTGTTTGTTTTTTTGTTTTTTTTTGTGGGGAAGACCAGCCCTGAGCTAACATCTGTTGCCAATCTTCCCCTCTTTTTTTTTTTTTTTTCGCTGAGGAAGACTGGCCCTGGGCTAACATCCGTGCCCATCTTCCTCCACTTTATATGGGACGCCACCACGGCATGGCTGACAGGCAGTGCGTCGGCGGGCGCCCGGGATCCGAACTCGCAAACCCTGGGCTGCCAAGCGCGGACCAAACCGCTGCGCCACCAGGCGGCCCCTCTTTTGCCTATTTTTAAATGTGTGTTTTCCCATTAATTTAAAAACACACTTCCTTTTATATTAAGAATATTAACCCTTGATGTGCATGCAAACTTGATTTGCTATTTGCCTTTCTATTTTGTTTTTGGTGTTTTCTTATACTTAAAAGTATTTCATTTTTACACAAATTTATCAACATTTTCCTTCATGATTTCTTGTGGTTGGACTATACCAGTTAAATATTTACTTTTTGAATTTACCTTTTCAAACTATTTGAGACTAAATCAATCATTCATGAAATGGGGTTTTCATGGGCTTGGGTCTTAGGGACCTGGTCCTCTGCTTTCATTAAATAACTGCCTTATTCCTGGCACTTCCACTTTTGAGTGCTCTGTCTCTCAGGATTTTCACTGCCAACTTACTTGACAGGTGTTAACCCCCAGCACCAATAGTGATGTTGTCATTCATCACCGCATATCCCAGAAATAAAATCATTAAATCAATTCATTAGGGGGAAAAGCAAAATAAAACCAACCAAGCAATGAAAAAGAGCAAACTAAAATTGAATACAAATAGAAATAAATTAAACTAACGGTTTATTAAATAGCTCACATAGCCACATAGAGTAAACATTTATTCCAAGTATTTCCACCAAAAGGACCCAGAGATTCCTAAATAAATGACTGACTCCAGGTCTGAGGCAGAAAAAGCACCAGGTGAGCTTGGGACATTCTATGCCAGAAAGCAACAATGCACTCAAAGATGAATAGGTCATGCCATAAGAATAAAAGATCTAGCTTGAACAGGATTTTATGGCAAAGAATCTCCCCCAAAACTATGAGCCCATGGTGGTATTTGAGAGAGAGAGAAGGGAGGTAGAAGAAAGCTCTTCTTTGCAAAAGAATTCGAGCCAATAAACACAGAGTGGGGACTTCTGGTTTCTGGTCTGGCATGTAAGGAGCTTGGAAGTCATCACACCATCCCAACAAGTAAAAGCTGAACTGAAAAGTCAAGAACTCTTCTTATCCAGTGGAGAAGTGTGGTCACAGGGAAAACCACTGCCTCAAAAATTGGAGAGACAGATAGGTAGATACAGAGAATCACAACCTATTGGAGCAGAAACCTATGTGGGAACCAGTGCCAGGTTAGGAAAACCTAAACTGGAATTGATGGATTGCTGGAGACTCAGCGTGAGCTAGTCTGAGAGTTAAAAATTCCAGGGGAGCCTAGTCATAGGCAGCCCCCACACTATTGTGAGTTTTACCTCCAGGAACTCTCACAGTGAATACCAAAGAAAAATCCCCTTGTGCTTCTAGCAGGGGAAGGGGAAAAGAAACTATTTTCAAATACGCCACAGCATTCTGTTCTTCTTAACAAGGCCTGCCCTCAGAGGAAACTAGCTAATCAGAGCCTGCTGGAGTATTACCAGAGCCTAAGTGATCTGAGGAAAGGGAAATACTCAACTCCAGTCCACTCTAGCCAACCTGTTGCATTTAAGGGCGTGGCAGGAGGGCTGAGAAGCACTTGTGAAGTTCACAGCCCAGGGGCACAGGCTCACTAAAGGACTGAAACTGAAAGATGGGACTATAGAATGCTTTCCAATCCCTCACACCTCTCCACCACATCACTGAAGGCTTATTTACTGGAATTCCTTTTACCCAATACATCACATCCACCTTTCAACAAAAAATTACAAGGCATACAAAAAGGTGAAAAACACAGTTTGAAGAGACAGAACAAGCATCAGAACCAGACTCAGATACGGCAGGGATGTTGAAATTATCAGACCGGGAATTTAAAACAACTATGATTAATATGCTAAGGGATCTAATAGAGAAAGTAGAAAACAGGCAAGAATAGATGGGTACTGGAAGAGAGGAAGAAATTCTAAGAATCAAAAAGAAATGCCAGAGATCAAAAACACTGATATTAGAAAGGAAGAACACCTCTGAAGGGCTCATTAGCAGACTGGAAAAGACTGAGGAAAGAATCTCTTGATCTTGAGGCTACTACGTCAATAGAAACTTCAAGACTGAAAAGCAAAGAGAAACAAGACTGAAAAAAAACCAACAACAACAACAAAAAAAACCCAGAACAAAATTTCCAAGAACTGTGGAACAACTATAAAAAGTGTATCCTATGTGTGGTGTAATTGGAATACCAGAAGTAGAAGAGACAAAGGAACAGAAGAAATATTTGAAGCAATAATGACTAAGAATTTCTCCAGATTAATGTCAGACACCAAACCACAGATCCAGGAAGCTCAGAGAACAGCAAACAGGATAAGTGCCAAAAAGCCAGAAGGAATAATGGAATTAGAATTAAAAAAAAATTCAAATTAAAACAAAAAGTCTATACCTGATAAATTTGTATCTATAAAACAAGTTCTATACCCTGAAACAAAACCCTCTGATTTCAAAACAGATAGTTTTTCCTGTCAAGATACAAAATAGCATATGCAGGGGAGAAAACATCTTATTTCTTTTTGATTCAATCAAGGGAAGAGCACTGCACATCACACATACAGAGCCTCTGCTCTTAGCCAAAGTAGTAATTTTCCCGTATTTGTGTGTTTTGGTCGATACAACAAATCTAACGCGGATTCTGAGCCAGAACCAGAGGTGTGAGCTATTCATTGCCGCCACCACTGAGACGCCAGTCAACCCTTCACACTGGTCCTGACCGTGTGAGGCAGGCAGGGTGTGTGCCCAGGGCAGGGTGTGGAGGACGCAGGAGTCCATCTCGCAGAGAGAAAAACCCAGAGAGTAAGACTGAAGCTGCGTCAGGAGGTGACCCCACTCTTCCTGCAGTTGCCAGGTTCCTGTGGGGAATGCCTTCTGCTGGCCATAAGTGTCAACGGAGAAGATAAAAAACCCAAGTTATACATGAACAGCCTAAAGAATAAATTAATCTAAGGAGCCCCCATCAAAGAGTAAATCAGGGTAAATGGCCTCAGTGGTTTCTCATTTCAGGTGACTGGGGGAAAACCTAGATGATCTTTGTGACCTTACAAATAATACAGTATTTCATCCACTAGATCATAGGCTCTCTTAGGTCAGGGATTATGTTTCTTTTTCTCACCACCTGTGGTCAATTGCTAACACGGCCACGATCTTTTACTCCTCCTCGGATTCACATACAGGGCAATGTGACTGTGCAGCTCCCTCTGTTAAGACGTGGAATTTATTTGCCCTCCTCTTGAATCGAGGCTGGCCTTGTGATTTGTTTTGAATGATAGGATGCAGCAAAAGTAATGCTGTGCTAGTTCTAAGCACAGGCCTTGAGATACCTTTCATGCTTTTGCATACTTTCTGTGAGCAAGCCCAGGCTAGCTGGCTGGGGGATGAGACCACTTCAACCAGAGACAAGCAGCCGAGTCCATTCTAGTCCAGCCAGCCTCAGCGGACTCAACAGCTAACTGTAGATGCATGAGTGAACCAAGCCAATACCAGAAGAAAAGCCCAGCTCAGCCTAGATAATGCCAACTTGCAGAATTATGAGCTAAATAAATGGCTGTTGTTTTAAGCCACAGTGTTTAGGAGTGGTTTATTATGCAGCAAAAGCTAACTGATACACTACTATCCTTAGAGACTACCACAGCACCAGACATTTAGAAGGCACACATCACAAGTTGGATTATATGCTGTTGAATAAATGAATCCATCTAATATAATGCCAATGGTGTGCCAGTGCTATGCTAAGTACGAAGACAGGAAGAGAATAGACATGGTCCCTGTCATCAAGGAGCCTTCAGACTAGCAGAAGAGACAAATTATCAGACAGTATTTACACAAGATATTGTAGCAATCCCTGATAGTGGTGTTCAGGACAACATGGGAGATGCCCAGGACCCAGATTAGGGGTAGAGGTCAGAGGCAGCTCCTTGTGGAGGTGATTCATTAGCCAAGTGTTTAAAAAATGAGCAACA
This sequence comes from Tapirus indicus, assembly GCA_031878705.1. Lineage (NCBI taxonomy): Eukaryota > Metazoa > Chordata > Mammalia > Perissodactyla > Tapiridae > Tapirus > Tapirus indicus. The sequence goes on from CM062925.1 coordinate 19,789,714, forward strand.
GTAACTAGCTGAAGTAGTGGGGGTTGTGTGGGTGTGTGTGTACTGTACAAACATAGAGAAAGGTGTAGAAGGCTACAAACTAAACTGCTCAGGAAAACAGGGCTGGAATAGGGAGGGGAAGATGATTAACTTTTAGTGGTTGCTCTATAACCAGCTATGTGGATCTCAGCAAATTACTTCAGCTCTCTAAGTATTCGTTTCCTCACCAGCAAAACAGGATATGAATTGTATTTGGCAGGGAGAATTTTTCTGAGCAATAAATAAGATAATCTATGGAAAGTGCTAGCATAGTGCCAGAATGTAATATACAATTAATAAAAGCTGTCCATTAATATTGTTTTTATTGTCTTGTTACCATAACCACATATTTCTTTGGATTTAAAAGTATTTCAACAAAGTAGAAAATAAATCCTAATCAAAGAGATCACTGAACACTACAAATCTATACATAAACCTTGGAAAGAAGCAAATTTTTACCTGAATTTTTATATTGTGTGTTTCTATAATAAATCAAATTAATAAAATAAGTGGAGAAAAGGTTTTCCAGGCAGAAGGGACAGCAAGCATAAAGAGAGAGCACTGTGAAACTGTATGGCACACATGTGGGACTGCAAATGCCAAATATGATCAAAATATAATGTGCAAGGGACAGGGTTCTGATAGAAGAGGCAGAGAAAACAGCAAGAGCCAGGTCATGGAGGACCTCATATAAAGCAGAGTTTGCAATTTATTCCAAAGGCAATGAGGAGCCATTCCCAATCTCATTCAGAATTAATGTATGTAGCAGTCTTAGAAAATAATCAAAATATACACTTGCTATTTAAGAAACAGGGGGATGATATCATTTCATTTATTCAACTTTATTCAGCAAGTTTTGAGTGCCTTCTACAGATCAGTACTTCTCCAATGTAGGGGATTCGAAGTAAGAAGATCCAGGTGCTGCTTTCAGAGGCTTTCCATGCTGGTAGGTAAGACAGCCTTGGAAGCAAACTGCCACAATTCAATATGCTCTGTTGTAATAGGGAAACGGATCAAGTTCTATGAGTACAACGGGTTGGAAGTACTAATTCTGGGAGATAGGGAGGGGCAGAGATGTGAAGGACAAAGCTTTGAAAATTAAGATTTGAGTGGTGTACTGAATGAAATACGACCCCAGTCTCTGTCCATTCCTGTGATCTCCAACTTCTCTAAACGCCACTGCTGCTATAACCCTCTCCATCATATCAGAGTGCCATTTCTATTCCTGCATCTACTGCTTGTGATTACCAACATGAATGCCTTAGGCACCAATTACAAAAGGAATAATACAATTATCTATAATGTTATATAATCTGGCCCCAATGGAATTAAATTATAAGCATTGCATATTTAGATTTACCCCATTCCCAAGTCTCAGAAGTGAAATTTAGCAACTTTTCCCTGTTGAGGAGGGACCCAAACTTATAAAGCTCTCTCAACTCAGTTAACCAATCACACAATTCAGTAAAAAATCCAAATTGATTATTTTGAACCCCAAAGCCCTCAATTTTATAGGTTTGAGATTTTGTTCAATGTCAGATCATACAGTAAAAGCCATGTTATGACTTATCCCCCAAAATTGGAATGTTCGGTGAAATAGAAATCCACAGTGAAACCTTTTAAGAAGGAAAATCCAACATGAGAAACTTGGAATAGCTTTTGTTATTATATGGGTCCCTATATTCAGTCTAGCAAGAGCAACCACTTGCCACCTTTCCAATCCCCATGGTGGCACACGGTGACCCTTCTTACCAGGGACCCTCACCTGCAGATCCACATTTTCGAGCTTTATATTTGTGTTCAGTTTGTGCTCATCGACACCACAATGTGCACTTTTATTACTCTGACTTTTAAATTTAGCTGCTATACCAAAATCTACAGCAAGAACAAGTATATACTAAAGAATAGATACTATGGGTTTATTTATAACACAGGAAAAGTGCCTCAGCAATTATCAAATTTCTAACTAGGTTAGGAAAGTTAAACCACCATCTTCAACATCTGGGGACCCTTCCTTGCTTTTGTAAAGTCTCTCTCATCAGCTGCACATTTAAATAGGCGGGACTATAGATGAGACATATAAAATAATGTTTTTGCATGATTGAAATCCCCTAAGCCCCTCCTTTATCATTACCTATTATGAAAAGTTTATTTCTACATATGCATGTGCCCCATTGAAAGCTACTTCAAGTGGTGCTAAAACGTTTCCTAAAAATAGACCTGTAACAATCCATTCCACTACGCTGTATGTATTCTGTGTAATTCTCATACTCGAGACATTCTCAGTGAATGACAGATACAGTAGCCTTTGGCCAGTTAGTAAATTCTAGAACTAGAATTTAAACCCAGCCAGTCTAGCTCCCAAGTCTGTGCTCTTAATGTCTCACTACCATTGAAGTTGAGGTTGATGTCCTGAACAATATAGAAAGTATGTAGTATTAGTATTTTATTTTTATTGTTTGACTTGAGAGAGGTATACATACATATACATGTGTGTTATATACATCTGTGATAGATTTATATATCTGTTACATATATTATATATAATGTATACACATCTGTGATAATTTTTTAAAAATCAATACAATAAATGGAAAAAAACTAAACAAAGGAGAGAGAATTAAAACATTATATGTAAATTAAGAAAGTAAAAGATATAAGCTGTATTTCTGCCATGCGTTTTCTTTGGTCTCCTATGGCCATTTGTTTTGTTTTGGTGAACAGTTATGACCCATGATGACTGCAAAAATAGTACAAAAGTTGTAGTACTGAATTAGATCTTCTACAAAGAAATGAGAAGAAAATCATGCTGAATGTTAAGATGAAATTCTGGGGAGGCTCAAGAAACCTTCCAGAAAATCTTCTAGGAGACAAAACAATAACAACAATAATAATAATAAAGCTGACTATTAAGGAATAGTGAGCATCCCTTATTTCTTAGCAGACATACCCAGCACTACACATTTAACAAGCATATCCTTATGAGGGTCTTGATACACCCATGGATGAATTTCAATGAAAATATTAAGACTCACCCTTTAGATTTTATAGGAAAGGTTCTATGTAAAGTGGAGGGTGTTTGCCTAGCATTTGAATTAATTCGCTGAAAGAAAATTTTTCCAACCTATTACTACTTTAATTTTGGATATGAATATTTAGAACATTAATTTTTAGATAAGAATATAAATAAAACAATATTATTTGGTAATAAAAAAGTAATAATAAGGTAAGCTGTTAGAGTCTGAGGAGTTTTTGATATGACTCCAGCTTCTACTTGGCCTGACCTCATGAACCTAAGACAGTACCTTGTAAGGAGATTCCGGCATAGTATTAACTCAGAAATGGACTTTTTCATGGAACTTGAGGTCATTATTAGGGTCTTCTTTGTCTATCTTGTCTTGGGAAACTCTGAGACCCACAAACTCCGAGATCCATTGGAATCAATTTGCACATGAGCACTTATAACCCAAAGAAGATTCCTAGGAACTTTTGCCAAGTCCCTTAGAGACTTGGGCTGGGATGCAGGGAAGGTGTCTCATCTCTATACTCCAGGAAAACCCTCTAGAAAAGAATGGGACATGCAGGGAGCTTCTGCCACCCTGGGAGCACTGCTAATTGGGAAGTCCAAGAATTGTCTCCTACGAGAACTACCATCAGGAGTAGCAGGAATGAATAGTCAAGATAAACAAAACTTGTACTAGGAGGTGTTCATTCCAGCATGATTCATTCAGTCCCCAGTGGGCATAATATCCAGGACAAATACAATGATTAAGCTTGTAATATTCTCCATACTGAAGAGAGAGAATACATCTTTCTCACCACACCTTGCAGGTGTAAAGGCCCAGAAACTCCAAGTGGAAGCTTAAATCTATTAGCAAGTCCCTAAAAACACCAAGTCTACCAGCAGCATATAGCCCATTGCAAGGAGGTTAGTCTAGGTCTAAATTTACAGTATATTTTGCATTTGTGATCTGTTGCCAACTGCTACCATTCCTTATTTTGTAACATTTCCCTGGGGTGGTGATCATCTGCAGGCATCTTTCTGGGGAACCACCACTCCCCATTAGAACATATGATTTGGGTGGAGCTCACCACAGGTGGGCTGTCCCTGACCCAGCTCTGGCCAGAATACACTATTCCCCTCCACAAAGTGATGGGTTCAGGGATAATGAGGCCACCGAACCCAAGCCACTGGGACTCAGAGGGTCAGACCTGGGATTTGTGCTGAAGCTATCTGTGGAGACACTTTCTGAGAAGGCCAGCTGTCAGGGCAATGTCAGTCTGAAGCTGCTGGAGGTCCCCTTTGCCTTCACGTGCAGGGAGCCTGCTAATGCAGAGGACAGCAGAGTGCAGAGCAGAAAGAGAAAGGGAGAAGCACAGTGTTTTGATGACACTGGGGAGATCCTTGGAAACTTTCAAGTCTGAAACCACCTGTATCCCTGGACATCTCAGATATTGGAACCAATAAATTCTTGTTTTGTTCAGGCTGATTTGAGCTGCCTTTTCTACCACTTGAAAACCTGAGAATCCTGACATACTTGCCTATATTTCTATTCACTTAACTTAACAAACATTGACTGAGGACCTACTAAGGGCCAGGCACTGTGCTAGGTGCTTGGGCTACAAACATGAATGAAATATAGCTGCTGATCTCATGGGAGTTCTGTGCTTGGCCATAAACCTAAGATTTAGAGGTTCTTACGGGCTGGTTGGCCGTGTGCTGTTTGAAAGCACACATCACGGATGTCTGTTCTGACCCCATTTCACCAGACCAGAATAGTCATTTTGAAGGGCAAAGAAAAAGAATAACACCCAACTGGCAAGCATGCCGTAAAAATCATAAAATTGGCAGTATATTTTTATAGACTAATAATCAAAGAATAAAATTATCTTTGAGAGGCTATTCTATGAGAAGCAGAGTATTTATCATCTAAAAATAGTATTCTAGAACACAATAGTAACTACTTTATTCAAAGCTTACTATAACAAAAATAATAACATAGAAAAATAAACTCATGCTAAATTTAGTTGGGTGTTAATTATGATGGAGGTAAAATAAATGAACCCTCAGAAACCATGAAACATCTGTACACAATAATTTAGGAGTTCATTTAGATAGTTTTGTATTTTAAATAATTTGCTTTGGTGTGATTAATCAGTATTCATTTTCAATCCAAAAATACATGAGAAAAGAGATTATCCTTCCAAATCAACATTTACTTAGTTCATACTATGAATCGGGTACCCTGGAGAACACAGTATTGAAATGCTTCAAGGCATTTGCTTTTAATAAGTGAAGGATAGCATTTCCTCATAAGAATATGCAACACCCTTCATAAAACTAGACGAGAACTTAAAGCTGAGTCAAAAAAGAGACCTTTCCCAAAGATTTCATATTAGTATCATTCACCATTTATAAATGAAAGTGATACTTTATTACAAAAGTGTTTTAAGTAGCTCATAATAAAAAGATAAAATAGGAATTAGTATGTAACTTGTACAGAAATAAAACTGGTAGGACCCCCAAGGTTGTCATGTACAGCAAACTCTAAGTAAAACTAAGAAGTAAATAAAGTTTGGCTTCAGCTCTCCCTTTCCTGAGCTCTCAGTTTCGTTCTATCATTCTTTAAGTGCCAGGTACCCCTCACCTCCATTAATCTGGAAAGTTCTCCAAATTCTAAAGGTATTTCTCTCCTTTTGTCCAAGCATGGACCATTCACAATTCTTAAGCAGGGAAGAATGATGTGCTGGTGTATACCTTGAAAAGCCATTTTCTTGAGGTGGGATAAGGGCTAAGAAAACTTCAGTCAATTTTTAGTTCATTTAGCTCACCATTCAGAGGCAATATGATATGGTTGAAGCAAAAGAGAATTTGGGGGTTCACTTTCCAAAATATGGTTAAGTCAAGGTAAAGGAATCAGCCAAACCAGTCTGAGTATGCACTATAGTTAAGAAAGGGAAGAAATCTGTGCTCTGCATTCCTTTATTTCCATACATCGAGGTTTATTTTCCTTTCTCCACAGCCCCCTAGTAACAATTTCTTTAAAAGACTGAGCCTTACCTGAGCCACCCTAAAGGAAAGCGATTTTTTTCACACTCCCTTCAAGTGTTCTTCAATCCACGTTAAGTTATGAGAGCAGCCAGCCCAACTCTGGATCCCACAAGGAGGACCAGATGGAAACCAAGAACCTTTGCTAAAAGTCGGGGCAGCTCCCTCCTGCCAGGTCCCAGGCCTTGACACACCTTATTAACTGGCACAGAACAACCTCAGAAAATAATTCACAGCAAAATGTTAATGATTAATAACAAGCGTAATGTGTTATGGCTCAAACACAACCCAGTAATATATTTTAAAAGAGCAAAGCTAAGGGAATGGAATATTACAACGAAATCTCAGACCTGAGCAGCTTGTGAAGTTTGCAGACCAATAAGGCATCCCAGCAGCCCTCAAATCAAATCAATTTCATAACATTGATTCCATCTATCATAAAGGAAAGCTGGCCTTGCTAACAATGGGTAAATCACCCATATCCAGACACTTCTCCCTTTTGCAATCTGATACTGTTTCCTATGTGTCACAATACACACCAATACATGTAATAAGGTCCCTCACACCTAGTGGATGCTAATAAATATCTGTGAAGGGTTGTCTTAGCATAGGTTGAAAGAAATCTAAAAGAATCAACACAGTCTTGAAGGGATGAAAATCCAAGAAAAATATTAATAGGTAGAAACAATAAGTAGCTACCTATTATTCAGTATCTACTATATGACAGATGCTACATTTTTTAAATTAAAATAATACTTAATATGTCATTCAAAGAAATCATGAAAGAAAAGTGGCACTAAATAGAAGTAAAATTGTCTCCGTTGTAAAATAGTCGATGCCTGGCACACAAGGGTTACCTGTTAAGGGCATGTTCAGTTTATTTACAAGTTTACCGAGAGTCTGAACTACTCAACACACAGTTAGCCTGAGGTCAATGACATTTTTTCCGCAGGAAGCTTGGCTGCTCTTGTACACCATCCAGAATTCAGGGATGTTCACACTCAACACATTTAGTCTTGACCACTTAGGTTTTCCCTAACACCAAAAAAACACCTGTTTCCCAGGAAGATGCACTCTTAAGCAAAAGTAAGACACAGTATCAATGGAAAGATAAAAACGATATAAACTGGAGTCAATTTACACTGCTGAGAGGTCCAATAAAATTGTAAAAGCCCACCAACATGGCAGATAATTATAAAATCATTATCAGATTTATTTATATTAAAAATTTTTTTTTCTGAATATACATTCTCAGAAGATGGGGATTTTCTTGCTAACCAAGAAAAGTGCTTGATATGCTAACAAAATTCTCTTTACTCTTAACTCTTCAGGCTATTCTTTATATAATGTACTCATTAGAATATGACTTCTGTCCCTTTAAATTTCAGAGCCTTCGAACTATAGATTGAAAAAAATATTTTAGTACAGAAAGAGTCAGAGTGGGATCATCAGGTTCAAGTCTAATTTTATAGTTGAGGATGGTGAGGACTTATCTAGGTTTACACAGAGGCAGAAAATAAGATCAGAAGACAAATCTACTGGCTTTAAGGAGGGAGTGATTTCTTCCACACCTACCTTGATGTCTCTGAGTCCAAGAGTTCTTGTCATTACATTCTGCTGTAGGTTAATACCTTTGTCAGAAGACAATTTCCTTATATCAATACTTCACCAGCTCAAATGTTTACAGACAAGCAAAACAAGTCAAAAATATTTTTGCATAAATTCCCATTTCCTTTTAGACGGGATATGCAAAATTAAAGAAAACAAAGAGTAGGTAGGTTTACTGGATTCACAGAATCACCCAACAGAACCATTGATAGACTATGCCTATAACAAGTACATCACTATTTTGTGTGTGGTAGACTAGTGAGTGTTTACTACCATCGTATCCTAGTTGTCTCTCTCAAGGATTCTTACAACCACTCAGCCAGAGGGCATGAAACATTTTCCCCAAAGCAACACAGCTTTTCAAAACAAATTACAACTGGACTTTTCACAGCATCTTCTCTAATCAGCTGTCACAATTTTGTGCAGAGACAGCTTACTCTCTAGCAAAATTTGTGGATTCCCTGCCATAATACAGATCCATGAATCCAGCAAACTTACCCACTCTTTTATTGTGTGTTTTTCTGGAAAGCAGCTGCCCAGCTAGTGACATTTCCCAGTAACACTTGCATCTAGATGGGGCCATATGACTGGCTGTCAACAGTGGAATGTTAGTGCAAAAGATGTGTGTAACTTACTAGCCAAAATGGATGAGAGGAGGCTGTGTCTTCTCGTCTCCATCCTCTATCTTTCTCTTTCTGCCTGAACACAGAGAACTCCAAGACCCCTAGCACAGTTCCAGTAGGGAAGGAACCTGGATTCCAGGAAAGCTCAGAAACACACATTGGATGTTATGTGAGCGAGAAATAAACTTCTATTGTGTTAAGCCATTGAAATTTTGGAGTTTATTTTCTATAGCCACTAGCAAAGCCCTAAGTAACACATTGACCTTACCAGATATATCCTTGGGCAAAAAGGACATCCACATGGTGGTAGCTGCCAATAAATGTGGCATAGAAGATATCAATTATATTGAATTTCTCCTCTGTCTAGCCTGCTCCCAAGATCACAGTCACCAGCTAGGCTAAACTAAGTTCAGCCAAAATTCAAAAGTTTCTATAGTCAAGCTGAGCATTTAAAAGGACTTTTTATTCTACCGATATGGTGAGTGATAAGATTTACTGCGATAGCAGCTGACTTCATATTTCTGCTGTCAATTACATCTCTGTAAGTTTCTGAAACACAGGGATATTTCCTTAGGACTCTTTATCTTAGGATCTCAGCAAAACAACCCCTTTTCCCCAGTAGTAGGCTCCATGTGAGAGGACTATTGTTTCTTAAGGGGAAAAAAAAGCATCAATTCCTGGTGCTAATGCGCAGGATTCTTTTGGAAACACTTTACAATCTGCAATAAGTAAGGTCCTAAAATGTGTTCAGATATCCAAGATTCTGACTAAAATTAAAGTTTTTAATTTAAAAAAATACACAAGGTACAAATCTCCTATGGCTAATAAATATTTGTTCAAATGATGACTTCAATTCCAACGGAAATGTTTATTGTCTATGTTGCATCTATTTTTATAGTAACTAGTAATGGTGGTGCCTTCTTAAAAGAAAACAAGTGGAAGCATAGATGAGCTAGATGTTGAATTCTGGACTAAATGAGGGACAGGGGACCACAAAGGTGCGTCCCTTTCTGTGGCATGCTGAAGAACCATGCCTTGAAATAAATGGAAGTACAGAGTCCCACAGAGTTTTTATCACAGCTTGTGGCAGACGGGGTGACCAAGTTTGAGATCCTTTACTTCATACCAAGTCAAAAATCTATTTCCAGCTTGGTTTCTGTTTGGTTAATCTCAAGTGTTGCTCACATATCTCACACTCTCAAACCTTTAAGCAAATTTACCCATTTTAACTTTGTGTTGTACTCATCAAATAACAAGGTGAGATTACCCAGAAAGAGTTTTGGTGTAGACAGAACTTTTTACTTAAAACCATACATACAAAAATTAATACCATTATTAACTTGGAAAACAGTCTATTTCAACTGAGTTGAACATGAAAAGTCAGTGAAATGGTTTTTTCCAATAATTGAGACCAAATAACTAATTTCATGTGTTGTTAATTTTTCATCAGTTTTGTAGGAATAGTTTCTTCATGAAGCTTTCCTTGTGTTTCTCTGATGGATATAACGTCTTTCTCTTTATCTATGTACCTTTTATGGCACTGATTACTCTCTAATTTGTTTTTCTAGCTATTTACACACTGCTTATCTATACTAACAGCCCCAAGCCCTGAGGAAGCATCCATGTCTGATTTATCTTGTCTCTCCTGTGCTTCAGTACCTAATGTAGTGCCAGGCATATGGAAAGAACACAACAAATGTTTTAAAAGAAGCGCGCACACTATAGAACACTATCTATGGACCCCTGTCTGTCATGTCCACATGTCCACACAGGTGAGGATACCATTTCTGTATCTTGTATAACAAAGTAGCTACATTGAGGTGCTGCTGGACATTTTCCTAATTACTAAGCTCTTCTCTGAATAATGCCAGAAGGCATTTCTCCAGTTAACTTCAGTGGAACTGTACCTAGCATAAATGCTGAAACACTAGCATTTTAAGAATACATAGATTTAATCACCTTATTAAACATTGTGCTTAAACTATTTCACAGTATTTCTTCATCTACATCATGCAGAGACATTTGAAAGTCAGAATATTGTATTTTTTAAATGGTAGTTATATCCATCACCCCATAGCCTAAAGTCTATAAACAATTAATGATTGGAAATAAACTTTAAAATGTTTTAAATTCTTATTTGGAGGTCTAAATGGAAACCTAGCAACCCCCTCCTCATTTATTTTATCCACCATAATCACAATTTGTCATTTGTTTCAAAAAATAATGAAAGGACAAATTTCATATTTCATCTAAACAAAGACACAATTATTTTGTGTCATACCATTATTTATTGTGCTGTTAAGAAATAAAAACACTGCCAATTAATTGTAAAATGCTAACAATTATAAGAAACATTTTAATTTCTGAAACGTTAAAATCTGAGATAAAATTCACATTAATAAATCAAAAAAATTGGAATCCATGAAATGAGATACTTAGCAAAGAACATGTAAGATGTAATAAACATATTTTGGAAATGTAATACAAGAAGAGTGAAAGAAATGCTAGAGCTGAAAATTTTCTTTTATGATGTCTACTTATTGTCTTCAATTAACATCAATTACTTAAATAATTGTAGTATATAATCTTAAAGGTATAACGTATATTCAGACTTTTGTTGATTTGCATTGACCTTTACATTAACAGAACTTTAATGGTCAAAAGAGTACAGTACTGTATATGCCTAGAAATTAGTAACACTTGTTCCCTCCAGAGAGGACTAGGTTATAGAATATAGTATAGGAAAGATAATTTTCACTGTGTATCACTTAGTACCTCTTGAACAGAGTGCCATGTGCATGTACTAACTATGCAAATTAAAAAATAAAATCATTAAAATAGCCTCTCTTCTTCAAAAAATTGTAGGAATAGTATCATTGTAAAGAGTTTGATTTCTCTAATCCACTGTGTTAGAAAAAAAAAATCTGTAAACAAGATTTATGAGCTTAGACTAAGTGCAGGCTTCAGCCAAAGCTTAGATATCACTGAGGATCCATGTGTTTTTCAGAAGAGAAAATACTTTTCTTTTAAGAGATGACATCCCTTCTGAGGTTTGCAAGAAAAACACCCACCTCTTTGCATTTGAAAAGTTTGTCACCCTCCTTTCATTAAAGACATCACTGGGCTTGTTTAGGAGAGGGAGAATTTATCATTCAGAACAAGATTATACTTTCGGTTTCCAAGAAAGTATTTGTATTGTAACGAGATATGATCTTTTTGGATAAAACCATGTAGCAATATACAAGTGAGGGCATTCAGAGACATTCTCAGATGTCTAAATCCATAGAGGAGAAGAGGTTTTTAAGGGCCACATATTCACATTTAAGAATACTATCCTGTGTGTGTACCCAACCTGGGACCTCAGAGATGCCACAAAGGTCCCAGCCTTTGTCCATCCAGCGTTTACTTAGGGTACAGCCCAGATAAATGAAAATTTAAGATGAATTTTTACTTTTGAGTTTTCACCAAACTGTATCTAGCTGACTGGCATTCTCTGCTTCAGAAACTTTTCAAATTTGAACCATAGGTGGGTGTGGTGGGTAAAGATGAGTGAACTGACAGATTTGTGTGGCAAAGCACATACTATCTGTCAGACTATCTTTATAAAATGGGAAAATGCACTTTACAAAATGGAAAAGTCTGATTCAAAAAAGTATAGATTAAACAAAGGACTCAAAATGATGCTTTGAAATGTCTCTATCACATTAAAAGCTACACTCAGCTTCTGATTCCCAATCCCCTTCTAACAGTTTGTGGTGATGCTGTGGCCAAGTACATATTTTCATAGTATCTGCAGTGTGTAGCTGGCTGGAACATGTACAACAGAAAGTCAGTTCCTGTGTTACGTGCACTAGCTCTCTCACCACAACACTTCCATAGGCTTTCTGCACCTACTCAAAAACTGACCATGGGAATTCAAAATAGCACCCCAAAGAGAATCTGGTTCAATTTTCACCGAATATCGCTATGCATTTCCATGGCCTTTCTTTTCTATCATTAAATGAAAATTGAAAGACTTTGTGGGACGGGGATTTTTGCAGGGATGGGTAGAGAGAAGACTCAATATTTTTGTCCTAGCCAATGTTAAGTTTGAGATGCCTGTCAGAAATCCAAGTAGAGATGTCAGGTAGGCCATTGACTTTGTAAGTCTGGAGCTCAGGAAAGAAGACCAGCCTAGAGATGTGCGTTTGAGAGTCGGCAGTGTAGAGACGGTATTTTATGCCTTGAGCCTAGGGTGTGAATAGAGAAGAGGGCTGAGGACAGAGCTCTAGGGAACTACAACCTTTAAAGGGCTGATGGAGGAGAAGGAGCCAGCAAATGAGACTCAGAGAGAATTGCCATGAAAGCAAGAAACTAAAATTTACTCATTAATTGAAAACAAAATTAAAAACTCAGTATAGTTCACAGAGGCCTAGAGATGAAGTGATTCATGCAGGATACTGTCAGCCATGTTAAGTGCTGCTGAGATGGGAAGTAGAGAATTGATAAAGAATAGTATAGTGGTTCAGAGAAGAAATCCTGAACCAGACTGCTCAGGTTCAAATCCTGGCTCTACCACTTACCAACAGTGAAACATTGGTCAGGCTATTCAACCTTCAATGTCTTAATTTATAAGACGGGTGTTAGAACAGTACCTACCTTATACAGGTGGTTGTACGAATTAAATGAGCTAATATACACTAAGCACTTAGAATAGTGCCTGACACGTAGTAAGCTTTATAGAGGTCTTATCATTATTATTACCTTTGGCTTTGGCAAGATGTTGACCTTGATAGAAGCCATTTCAGTGGATTAGTAAGAATGAAAACCTACTTGAACTGGATTGAGAAGATATGAGGTGAAGCATAAAGGAAGAAGAAACACTTTATAGTGTGAAGGGAATGGGGGAGTAGCTGGAGGATGACATGGGCTGAAAAAAAGAGATTTTGTTTCTTTAATTATAAACAACTGGTATTAATACATGTTTATGTGCCAAATGGGAATTATTCAGTATAAAGGGGAAAAAAAACCAGAAACAGGATGGAGAAGAGACAACTGCAAGAGTCGAGTCTTTGAGCAGTGGATGGGATTCAGGGCCTGATGGCAGATGTTGCCTTAGATGGAGCAGGAATATGCCTGCCATCGTAAGAGGATAGTCGGCCAAGGTGTAGGTCAGTAGATTTAGTAGTGGGAAGATGAAGTGCAACTTGTATTAATTTTCTCTATAATTATTTGGAGAAATGATCAACTGGGAGAGTTTTCTAGAAATTTGAGAAGAAAGAAGAAAGAGTGAAAACATTGTCTCAGAGGAAATGACTTGATTAGAGAAAAGTAGGATTACCTGGCAGTGCTAAGCATCTATTTCAAATTTGTAGCCATCAATTTGTAGCAAGTCCAGTCAGCATTATTCCAACATATCCTTTCAAAAGCACTTCCAGTGCTTCATGAAAGGAAAATTCATAACATAGTTCTCCTGTATTCTCTCCATATTAGGCAGTTAAATTTTAATATAATTTGTTAAAAATTTACTATTTAAATTATACATTGACTTAAGAATCTTTCTTTAATACTTACAGAACATATGTATGCAATACATATAAATATTTTATTACTCTATTAGAACATTTATTTTTATGCTGGAACACGGAATTTCCCAAAGATGATGATTATTTTTTGAAATAAATTAACATTATAGCCAAATCCATTCTGAGAATATCTTTCAGTACAGTACTGATTGGATGTCTGTCAGACATTATGTTCTGAAATGCAGTACTTGCTTGTTTGAGGATTCCAAAACTGCATTCTGATATGTTTTCCCTTTAAAATGACCCTACAGTGTACGCAGTTCTTCTCCTTCCAAGACTATCATTGATGACACATATGCTAAAAGTAAAGTATTATTCTAGTCTTTATAGAAAAGCAAAGGCATAATTCCTATGTTTGTGGAACTTACACACTATATTATTTCCCACAAATATATGATCTTGCTATCTGGATTTTGTGGTGACTAAACCACTTAGTCAATTATTCAGTAAAACCCAAAGAGTTGTTAGAGACCTCAAAGACATTTATCCCAATCTTTTCCTTCTCTTTTCACATTACCTCATGACTTTCATCTTCTGCATGTCTTTTTATTTTGTTTTGTTAGAACTTAGAGTGCTTTCATCTGTACATCAAAGATATCACTTCAGCTAGAGTAAGTTATAGTTGAACCATAAGATCTTTCTTTGAGTATCCTTCAGTAGCAATCAGCAGTCAAGAATAGGAGTGCATCGGACTTTTATCCTTAAAAAGTAAAACATTTTAAAAGGTCAAGAATTTTTTAACACTGAAATTGCACATATATTAAACATTAGCACGTGTACGTTTTATGTGTAATGGAGGGTCCATCAGTTATTGGGAAATTAGTCCATTGTGCCACCCTTGACTCTGAATCTAATCACTTGTTTAACTGATGATAGTTATCTTTTTAGGGTGTTCAAATGACTCAAGTATTGCTATGGACTGAATTTTGTCCTCCCAAAATTCATACGTTCAAGCCCTCACCTCCAATGTGTTGGTATTCAGAAAAGGGCCTTAGGGAGGTAATTAGGGTAAAATGAGGTAATGGTGGGGGCCTAATCCAAGGGTATTGGTGTCCTTACAAGAGTAGGAAGAGATACCAGAGAGTTCTCTCTCTCTCTACACACACACAGAGGAAAGACACATGAGAACACAGCAAGAAGGCGACCATCTGCAAGCCAGGAAGAGAGCGCTCACCAGAACCAAATGTGCTTGCACCCTAATCTTGGACTTTGGGCCTCCAGATCTGTGAGAAAATAAATTTCTGTTGTTTAAGCCATCAATCTGCAGTATTTTGTTATGGTGGCCCAAGAAGATTAACGCAAGTACTTTGTTTACTTCCAGGTATGTCAACTGTCTAGTTTGAGTTTTGATGGAACAACTTTAAACATAAAAACTGTTACACTGAGGACAGAACAATAATATGATCACAATCTAACTCTCTGCTATTAGCTCATTAACCTCAGCTACCACCTGAGTCGCAGAGCCTTTGCCCTTGATGACCCCTCCCTTCGGAATTTGATAGCCCCAGATTTTCACCTGGCTATTTCCTGGTCTTCATGTATCAGCTCAAATGTCACCAATTCAGCAAGGCTTTCTCTGACCATCTATGTTTTCCCCACCACCGTGCAAGGACATTATGAAATCAGATTGTCCTATTTTACTCTTAACACTCATTACTACCCGAGTGTTTTTCATTTATTGGTTTATTCTGTTTTTCTTAACAACATGTAAACCCCATGAAGACAGGGATTCTGTGTTACTGACTGGTGTGTCCCCAGGGTTTGAAATAGCACTTGGCACATAGTAGGTGCTTGATCAATGCTCAATTAATAAATAAATAAGTGAAACCATATACATAAACTATACTTGCCTTGAAATTAGTGTTCACAACTTATCAGGTCTGCAAATCTGATTCAATTCATCCATTTTGCATTGCTCTAATCCACGCATACCAAATGTCTAATTATCCAAAATTTTTTCAACTACTGTCCAGATTACTCCAAAATTGTAAGTATCCTTCAATTCTTCATCTTTAAAGTCAAATTAAACATCCCAAACCCCAGGTTAGAAATAACCCAGACTGGGCCTAGAAACAGTAGATGTGTATGATTTAAGTACAAAGGTTGAAGCATGATGTTTGAGGGGAACCAGAGCCACCAGGTGCTGCCGGGACCTAAAATGAGAGGCAGGGAGTGGGGCAAAACAAGGCTGAAGAGATGGGCAGTGAGCAGATGGTCAGTTTTCTTGAACACATTGTTACTGAGGGCTTGAACTCATCCAGGTGATGATGGAAAGCCATGGGATGGTTTTAAGCAGGGAAATGATACAATTAGATATGCTTCTTAGACAGTTCACTCTGGCCCCTATGCAGGGGTTGGCTGGAGGAGGAAAAGGCTGAAGTCTGGGAGGCCGGATAGGAAGAAGAGTGGTCAGGAGTGAGTACCCTGCACTTGTCTAAAGCTCCATAACCATCACCACAACTAGTTATTGGGGTTCAAACCACAAGAGTGGGTGATAGCCTTGGAAACATGTCTGGCAGTTCCTCAAACCATTCCTCAAATGGGTAAGTGTAGGGTTACTATATGATCCAGCAATTTCACTCCTAGGAATTCTACCTAAGAGAAATGAAAACATGTATCCACACAAAAACTGGTACATGAATGTTCATAGCAGCATTATCCATAATAGCCAAACAGTGGAAACAATCCAAATGCCCATCAACTGATGAATAGATAAATAAAATGTGATATATCCATACAATGGAATATCATTTAGGAAAAAAAAGGAAATAAAGTACTAATACATGTTGCAGCATGGATGAACCTTGAAAACATTATGCTAAGTTAAATAAGCTAGTCAAAAAGGACCACATATTGTATAATTCCATTTATATGAAATATCCAGAGTATGCAAATCTACAGAGACAGAAAGTAGATTAGTGGTACCTAGGACTGGGTGGGGAAGAGGAAGGATGGAGAGATTGGGAGGTGATGACTAAGGGGCACAGGATTTCTTTTTGGGTTAATAAAAATGTTCTAAAATTGATCATGTGATGAATGCACAACTCTGTGAACATTTAAAGCTATTGAATTATATTTTAAATGGTGAATTGTATGGTATGTGAATTATATATTTCAATAAAGCTGTTAAAAAAGAAATCGAGTAGGTAAAATCCCCTCTAAAAACAACAAAAACATTGTAAAGTGGTCCTACATGGCCACTTGGGGAACACCGACATACAAGCACCAGGTGGAGTAATGAAAACCCCCAAAAGAGACAGGAAAAAATGGTCAGAAATGTTTAAGAATTGAGAGTTAAAGGAATGAAAGATGCCTAAAAGAATGATGGCTCAAGTTCATTATAGTGGGAATATGAAATTACATCCACACTTACGAAGCACTATAAGGAAAACAAAGAGTCCAATTTCTTCAAACATCAAAGAAAGACTCTTTACTAAGCCATGCAAGATTAAATACTAGCTCAGGAACATCTTGTAGGAGAAGGATAGCACTGGAAAAAAGAAAAAAAGACTGTTACTGGCCTTGTATTTTTCAGCTCACACTTGCAGCACTTCTTTACCTGATGCCGGGTTCATAGTTTTCATCAAGTGCATCAGGTCAAAGTAACAATAAACTATCTGACAGAAGTGTGTTGTCCTGGATGGCTCATCACAGTTGGTCTTCGCTTAACCTCTATCAGGAGCAGTGACCTAATCTACAAAATAAGGGACACAACGCAGCTGGGGTCTCTAATCTTTTTGTGAGACAAAGTTTTTTACCCAGAAACTTTGAGGCTACTGAGGTGGGATGGTTGCTAATAGTAAGGCCATAAGGAAAGTGGAGGTCCTTCACTTCCACTGGGAAGAGAGTGTTTTGGCTAGATACAAGAAAATAGAATTTAAGGGTAGGAATTATTCACTCAATAAAGTATTATCTTTAAATTTTTTAGAGGAAAATCCCAGCAGTTTTTTTGGTTATGTTTTGTTTTAATTGAAATTATTTTTCCAATGCTCAGAAATTGGGAGGGGGGGGCAGTTTCACTCTATATTCAACCCAGTCTGGCACACTGTTGGTGGCCAAAGTTGGTGTCAATTATTTCCCTTTGCCGTACTGAAAGCTTTCATCCTCTTTGGGAATAAGAGAGGAAGAAATAGAGTTGCTTTTCCAGATTTTGATGTTGTCAAAGAGCCGCCTCTGAAAACGAGGATGGAAATCCTTCCTTTCTCACACTACTTCTGCGTAACCCTCAGATCTGAGACACTGCAAACAGGAGCAAGAGAGAAAGGGCAAGACTGAAGCTTTTTAGTTTGATGTAGTCCCATTTGTTTATTTTTTCTATTGTTTCCCTTGCCCAGTCAGACACAGTAGTTGAAAATAAGTTGCTAAGATGAATGTCCAAGAGCGTACTGCTTATGTTTTCTTCTAGAAGTTTCATGACTTTCCATTCTTCTGCACAGCAAAGGAAACCATCAACAAAATGAAAAGACAACCTAACAATTGGGAGAAGATATTTGCAAACCATATATCTGATGAGGGATTAATCTCCACAGTATATAAAGAACTCATACATCTCAACAATAAAAAAACTACCAATCCAATTAAAAAATGGGCAAAAGACCTGAACAGACATTTCACTAAAGAAGATATACAGATGGCCAACAGGTACATGAAAAGATGTTCAACATCATTAACTATCAGGGAAATGCAAATCAAAACTACAACGAGATATTACCTCACTCCCATCAGAATGGCTATAATTAACAAGACAGGAAATAACAATTATTGGAGAGGATGTGGAGAGAAGGGAAATCTCATACACTGCTGGTGGGAGTGCAAACTGGTGCAGCCACTATGGAAAACACTATGGAGATTCCTCAAAAAATTAAGCATAGAACTACCACACGATCCAGCTATTCCACCGCTGGGTGTTTCTCCAGAGAACATGAAAACACGCATGCGTAAAGATACATGCACCCCTGTGTTCATTGCACCATTATTGACAATAGCAAAGACTTGGAAGCAACCTAACTGCCCATCAAGGGATGAATGGATAAAGAAGATGTGGTATATATACACAATGGAATACTACTCAGCCATAAGAAACGATGAAATCCAGCCATCTGTGACAACATGGATGGACACTGAGGGTATTATGCTAAGCGAAATAAGTCAGAAGAAGAAGGCCAAATACCGTATGATCTCACTCATACATAGAAGATAACAACAACAACAAACAAACACAGAGAGACAGAGATTGGATTGGTGGTTACCAGAGGGGAAGGGGGGAGTGAGGAGGGCAAAAGGGATGACTAGGCACATGTGTGTGGTGATGGATTGTAATTAGTCTTTGGGTGGTGAACATGATGTAATCTTTGCAGAAATAGAAGTATAATGATGTACACCTGAAATTTATATAATGTTATAAACCAATGTTACCACAATAAAAAAAAAAACTACAAAGAAAATAAAAAATTTAAAGAAAGGGCAAAGCCAAGCTTGTGAAAGAAAGGATTATTAGGATTCGATAGACCTGGTTCTGTTCACGTGACTAGGATTCACTGGATCATAGAATTTTGAGAGTTGCAGATACAACCTCAGAGTTAGACTATTTAGTGGCCAAAGCTGTGATCATAAAATGTAACTCAGGACCAGGACCTCAAACGGGGTCAGGCTTTTTAATGCTAAAGAGAAATTTAAAAAGTAAACCCCATTATTTACTCTGGGTTAGTTCTCATTTTTGGTTTCGTAAAATTAGGTGCATAGGTCTGGGTATATTCCCGATCCCATTACTCTGCTCCACTTGTTCTTTTTTATTATGGTAGTTATCACTTCTATCACACTCTATGATTTACTTATTTAATTTCATTTACTTTTTATTATCTGTCTACACTACATTAAATGTAAATTCTTCTAGGGCGGGGATCTCTGCCTATTTTATTCATTGATGTATCCCAAGCACCTAGAATAAAGCTTGGTCCCATAGAAAACATTCAACAAAGACTGGTTGAGTGAACGAATGAATGAGTATTGTAAGTTTCATTAAATGACGTAAATTGATTTTTACACATTCCAGAATTCATAATTACCTATTACTTGTTGTCTCTTGAAATAGTCACCCTCGGGGCCTCTATCCATATTGCAGTTATGCCACTACTCAAAAAATATTTAGAATTTCTTAAGCTTTGGTTTGTGAGCCACACAAGAAATCAGTCTTACTTCCTTATAGTTATATTTTATTTTTCAATATAATTATCATTTTCAGTGCAATTTTCTATTTCTTTATCAAACCTTGTTCCAAGTGACTTTTAGTTTTTCCCCAAGTCAAATCCAACCTGAAAGGACAAAGATTTGTGATGACTCTGTAGAGAAATAACAAGAACAACAAAAATCTCTCATTGCACAATCACCAGAATTTAAGAAAGAGAGCCCCAGTAACACCCTATAATATTATTAGCGTCAGTACCAACTGCATATAACATTTTGGGCAGGACACATAACTCTTGCTTCTCAAGAGGCATTTGGATAATCACATTTGACAGTGTGTTTGTTCTTTTATACCCATGTGTTTTGCCATCTCTTGCTGATTTAATTACAATTTTTAAATTAAGTACTGTGAGCTGGGCAGGACATTAAGTACAACAAGAAGCAAAGCCATGAAAAATTAGCAAAGTGACACTTCTTTATAAGATATTTCATGGGGTTTATTTTACAAACAACTTTTTTCCCCCAATACAAAAGTATTATGTGCTCAATGGAGAAAACTTGAAAGACACATGAAAGAACAGAAAAATGTTTTGATGGAATTTCCCTGTGTGCAGAAAATGAGTGTGAAATGGCTTGATGGCCACCGTGTCATCTCACGCCACACTATCTCCCTCTCTGCTCACCAGGCACGCTCTCTTCCTACAGACCCCTGATTGCTCGCTCTGCGGTCCTCCTGGCTTAGCACCTTTGATAATGGCTCTTTCCTCTGCCGTGTGTGCTGTCCTCCATCGTCCTTCCCTTCATCTGGTGGCACCACCTCACCAAGCAGGTCCCAGCTCTCACATTGCTTCCTCAGGGGAGCCTTCTGTCACTGCCAGGTAGGTTAGGTCCCTTGTGTTTTGGCTTTGCAGCATTGATCCCAGTGGGTGGTTACATATTGGGTGACTCTCATTTATACCTGTCTCCACCATTACCAGAGTAACATGAGGGCAGGGGCATGACTGTTTCACTCACCATAGTCCCTCCAGTGCTTCCTGCTGGGTCCAGCACAAGTAGGTGCTCAATACATACATTTATCCATTCTGCACACACTTCTTGAGTGATGAATGCCTGACAGAAACCAGGTGAGGTAAAGGAAAAACTGGAGATGAATATTTCTGGGTTCTGACTAAGCTCTTTGACTCATATGAAAATCATCATACCTCGTTATCCAGTCCCTCTGAGGAAGTCCTGAGCTAATTTAAGATTTGATCATATGTACTAAGCTTTCTACAAGAGACAATATAAGAAGTGCAAAACAATAGTCAAAAACCTATTGTCTGCAACTAAGGTCCATGTAGTAAATTTCTCCTATGGAACAAAAAAAAAGGTTTGTTCTTCAGATGAATTGTGTGCTTCCTATTACCTTGGCTCTTCATGTTTTAGTAATATAAAATGCTTCAAATCTATTCTGTAAATAGGAGAGACTGTAAATAATAAGTAAATATTAATTAAACAATTATTTTTTTCCAGTATCAAGTGTTTTAATTATTTTAGTTAGTTTATGCTTTTTGAAACTCTATTTTTCATAATATCTTAAGTTCTTAAATATTATTCCACTAAAAGCATTTGAATACTTAATTTAGCCTCAATTCTGATATCTGTATATACTCTTATGTTATAGGTGAGATTATACATTAAAGAGTGGCATACAATATATCAGTATTGTATAACAAGCCTCTCCAATGTAATGGTTTAAAACAATAATCACCTTACTAGCTCAAAATTCAGTGGGTTGGCATTTGGGTCTGGTTCAGCTCGGCAATTCTTTTGCCAGACTCACTCACGCAGCTGCACTCAAATAGCTTTTCAGCTGGGACTGGATGATCCAAGATGGCCTGACTCTCATATGTTGGTGCTGGCTGTTGGCTGGGCCACAGGTCTCCAGCGGGCTAGCCAGGGCTTCTCCACACAGCACCTGGGTTCCTAAGGCGGCAAGAGAAACAGAGCGCCAGTGCTCAAGTGCTGTTCAAGGCTCCACTTTGTTAAGATCCTGTTGGTTAAAGCAAATCACATGGTCAAGCTCAAAGTCAGAGCAGGACATTGATATAGAGAGGTGTGATTTAATCGGAGACTGTCACTGTAACAATTTACTATAGAATATAATGAACTAATTAAAATAATCTTTCTTCTCAGTTTTCAAAATACCATTGCAGTTACTGTCTTTGATTAAATGGTAGGCAAACTCTGGATAGCAGTTGCAGTTTTTTATAACCTCTATGTTACAATGCTTTGGTAGGATCTTGATTCACTTTTGCCTAATGACAAAATAAATACCCTTTTTTACCAAAAAAGGTCAGACTCAGACACTGAAGTTTGTGAAAATCAATATTTCATTAGGTCAAGCATAGTTCCAGTACCAGTGCAGAGAAATAAAACTGAGGAAAAAATTTATGTTTGCAGAACAAATATGGAGACAGTTTCTATAACTATGAAAAAATACAGTGAATAATAATACATATTCTCAACTTTTCAGTCAGAGATCAGAAATACAAAAGATCACAAAGAAAGAAAGAAATATATATATTGTGGTGGTAAACTGAGAATATTAATGATAATTATGACATTGTTTATAATCTGAATTCAAAAGTCCTGTGAAATAAACCAGTTCCCAAGTCAAATGAAATATCATTGGGTTCAGTGAACATTATAGTATTCTGGTTCAGTGAACTGAGAAAAAATTATAGCCTGGTTTACTGTTTCAAACCAGTTCATTAAGCATTTTCTACATCAGAAAATAACAAACATATTAAGAGTTCGGCTCTAGAATCTACTTGGAAGTTTGAAATTAGAGTGGATTTCAGTGTAATTGGAGTAGGTTTCAATAATCTGTTCCTAAATGACTTTATTTTCCTCATCTCCTGCATCACACATATCTCCTACCCTCCAAGTACATTAAAACACTTTTGATTCTTTCACAGGTACACGTCTTGATAATCATGATTTCCGTGTCTCTGCATCTCTTTCCCCTCTTTTCAACCTGATCCATTCTTTTTCTTTCTGAAGACCCAGGGAAATGTCACTTCCTATGTGAATGCCCCCAAGCAGAGATTACTGCTCACTCACATTGTGTACTCCCACAGCACTGTAGGTTCTTTGCCTTCCCAGACAGTTCTTCGTACCCCTGGGTTAGTTTCCTGGGTGGATGGTTCTGTCCACTCAGGAAGAGCCCAGATAGACACCCAATTTTCATGACAAGGTGTCAGCTCAAGCTATCTGCTCAACTGAAGACAGGAGGATGAATTGGGATGAGGGGAGAGAGCAGAGGGAAGATGGAAAATGGCAAGTTGATGACAGGAAGTGGGGGGAAGGAAAGAAGTCTGGGAAGAAGGAAGTCAGGGAGGAGAAGAAGAAGAGGAAAAGCAGCAGCACCAGTTCGCAGAAAGCTCACAATGTGCCCAGCTCTAGGTTTTACATACGTTATCTTTTTTAATGTTTCCAATAATCTTACAAGGTAAATACTATTATTACTCCTATTCTATGGATGAAGAAACTGAGGCATAAAGATATTGAGTACCTCATCCACAATCTCACAGTTAGGAAGAGGCAGGGCAAGAGAATGAACAAAGGTCTAGACACCCTAACCAAGAACAATAGCCACTGAACCTTCCTGCCTTACTTTGATCTGTCCTTAAACCAAGAAAGAGTAACTCCAGACTCTTGTCCGGAGTGGTCTCCTGATCGATTTCATCAAGATCACATGGAAAGAAATTGTATTTTGCAAAGATTATTTGTGAACTATATCCCATCTATTCATCAAGACAGCCTAGATTTTAAACCTCAGTCAACAAAAACAATTACTATGCTAAGTATTTGATTTATTCATTCTCAGTTTGTAGCAGATATTGTTTCTCCGAATTTCACCTTACCTTCTGAGATGAGCAGCAACTTCATGAAATCTAATGCTGTGTTTGTTGCTGGCTTGTTGGTTATGACCTTGCTCCCTGCTAGACAAGGCAAGGAGCACTGCACAGGAGCGATATAACCTAGTGATGAAGCGGACAGACCCTGTAGTTATGTAAGCCTTGCCTCAACTGTTACTAACTATATGACACGTAAAGTTTATTGGCTTCTCTAAACCTTAGCTTTGTCATCAATAACATGGTAGTCCCTAGCTCATAGAGTTGCTGTGAAGATTATATGGGGAAATGTTTATAAAACACTTAGGACCATGCCTAGTATGTAGAAAGTGCTCAATAAATGTCATCATCAAACAGTATCCCCCCATACAAAAGTTCCATGCAATTTATTTTTATTTATTTTTTATTTTTTGTGAGGAAGACCAGCCCTGGGCTAACATCGGTTGCCAATCCTCCTCATTTTGCTGAGGCAGACTGGCCCTGGGCTAACATCCTTGCCCATCTTCCTCTACTTTATATGGGATGCTGCCACGGCATGGCTGACAGGCAGTGTGCCGTGGGAGTCCGGGATCCGAACCCACGAACCCGGGGCTGCCAAAGCGCGAACTAAACCACTGCAACACTGGGCAGGGCCCCATGCAATTTGTTTAAGATGTGCATTCTAGGAAGGGCTTTGCCTCTCCTAAAGAGTTGACATACTTATGTTTTTATGGATAGTGAACTTTTTTAGCTTTTTTGGCTGTTACTAAGATAAAAGCCAAAATTTCACCTCAACCTTATCAGCTTTGTGGAATTCTCTTGCATGCTGATCTCTCATCTAACATTGCTTTCCATTCTTTCTATATTTTCCTCCATCCTGATGGTTTGTTCATATTGATATATACATTACTGCAAGCTGCTTCAAATATTTGTGGGATAAAGCAAAAACAATAAGTGAATGAATAATTTTGTTTGTTTATGTGTGTGGTCAACGACTAGAAAGACTGTTCCCCTAGAGCTGGGAATGTGTTAGTTCCCCCTGCCCCAAAATTGGACTTGTTGATTTGTATGCAACATGTTCTTTAAAATGCTCACCGAATTAATTCATGGATATTGAATTATAGGGAATATGACACTTAACGAAAGGCCTACGGAAAACATTAAAATTTCAGTTCTAGATAACCATCATACAAGTTTAAACATTTTCAAATTACTTCAAATTTATTTTTCAATGAGAAGTGCTTTCCCCCATTTTTGAGACATCTTTCACAATAGTTTCAATTTAAATCCCTTTCTCATTCTCCCAGGAGAAGAGCTGTGCTGTGTCTGCTGGTGAACTCACCATGACTATCTACCACGATGCATTCATAGACTTTTCTGTTAGACGCCATTACAATGATGATGTTTTGGATCTGGATAGGAATTTAGAGAGCATTGAAGCCAGTTGTGTCACTTTTTAGATGAGAAAACAAGGTCCAGAGAGTTTAGATGATATGAAGATAGCAGCAGAGCTAAATAAGAACAAAGGTTCCTCAATCCCCATCCAGTTTCTTCTCACTATACTCACCTGTAACTTTCTAGAAGAGCAAGAGTCAAGAACACTAAATTAGTTACATATACAAAAAAAGAATCATCTGTCCTTTCAGTTCAAGTTTCCTTTCTAATACCTTATTACTCAGATAATAAACTATTTAAATAGAAAATCCATGGAAGTGGCAAGGCCTCTGAAAAGTTTAGGAGTTCTCCTAACAAAAGGAAGAGTCAGCCTTCTCACCTCTCAGATCATAAAACAATGTCACCTCCTCACAGAGACCTCTGACAATCCATGTAAGCCGCTGTCCCTTCTGCTGCCCTCACCCCACCAGTTGTTCCCTATCATATCATCTGTTGGAGTCCTTATCACAGTATCACAGTGTACAATTATCTTCTCTATTTTTCACTTGATTTTTTTTTTTGACTGGCACTGCATCTACAGTGTAAAAAGTAGATCTTGCCCATTTGCTGGATTAGTAATTTTTAGCCAGTATCTGTAACGTATCTAGACAAAGTAATGTATATTATATTATGTTATATATACAAAATAATGTATTTTAACCAGTACCTTGTATACAGACAATTCCATTATCAGTTATTTTCGATTAGATCCTTTTCTGAAGTGTTGAATTTGTCAGTCTTTATTTATTTTACTCTTATATGTTTATATATATATATACATATATTTAAGAATTGTTTACAGTGCTATCTTAAAATTACAGTTTAAACTGTCAAAAAACAGAACTTATTCAAAACCTTTAGAATTTTTTTCTTTCAATACTCATATTATTTTAATATCCATTAAGAAAGATAACTATGATTTCATATATCCTCCAAAAAAGTTAGATCCTCATGTCAAAGCCAGAAATATAAATGCCAAGAATGGAAGAATTAATACATGCACATTAATAGCCAGAAACATTTGCTGCTTAAAACAAAGAAAATAGAACTAAATTATATCACTCTTAATGTCTTTGTAATCTAGGAAGCTTTATTAGACTATATCCCACATGAAGAAACAGGGTTAGAGATTTACAGATATTTGCATGGTGTTCTTTCTGGCAAATGCAAATTTCTTAAGGAAATAAAAAGATCTAAAAATTGCAGCATGTCAAATGAAAATGAGCGCAGGTGAGAGCAAGATTTGCCTGTTGCAATATCTTTGCCTCTCACTCTGGGAACAAGAGAGCTTCTTTTTACACTTTCTCTTTTTTCCAAAACTATTTTAGTCAAAGGAATTTTAAAAGGAGCCTGAAAAATCAACCTTATTAAAAAGTTAATTTATAAAAAGGTGTTTTGAGCCTGATACTGGATAAGATGAATTCTTGCTACACATAGAAAGATCAGTTTCTAGATCATATGTTTCTATTTGTGGCTACTTACCCAGGAATATAGGCCTGGAGCTAAATAACTACAGATCCATAGAAGCTGTCTCCCTAGGGGCAACATTAAGTGGTATTAGCCCCACTCCCCTTAAACTGTGAGCCCCTTACAAGTGAAAATTGTCATTAATTTTTGTCTCGTTATCTAGCACATAACCTGACATATAGCACGTAACCTACTTGATAAATGATTGAATAATAAATGCATTTGCAAATGGGAATCAACTTTCATATCTACAAGCTTTGCTTAAAAAGAAGACGATTCAGAGAATAATAGACAAATCTTTTTAAGTGATAACATTTAATGTTTACAGGGACTTTTTCTGTCATCCTGTCTCAGGTCCTCTTCAATGCAATTCCCTCATCATGAGCTAAGTCAGCTTTCACTTCAGCCTGACCTCTGTCTTCCTCTGACCTCATGCTCCCAGAGGCAGCTGTGATTGGGAATTGCAAAAAAATGTCTCATTTCTAGACAGGAGAAAGAGGCTTTTGCCTTCAGGAGAGTAATCATACACTCCTTAAAAGAATGACATGTGCAAAAAATGTGTTTTTGGTAACCTGTTCCATTGACTCTAGTCCTGTTCTCCAAAGTGTCAGCTATCACTCATGGCTTTGTCTGCAATCTGGAACTTTGCCACAGGGTGTGGAAGGTATTCTAGATCAATTAGTAACAGGAAAAAATAAATGAACACAACTGGTTCTTTTACAACCTCTCTATATGCCAAAAGAAAGTTTGCGGGGACAAAAGGAATTTTTCATCAATCAGGAAATTATTCCATGTAGAAATTTTTAAAACAGACTCATATTTTGAAGATTTGAAATCTTCAAAGTGACACCAAAAAAAAGGGAGGAAGGGAGGGAGAGAGGACAAGAGAGAGTGAGTGAGAGTGAGAAAAGAGAAAAGAAAAGAAACCAAGAAGACATTGAGGATGAGCAGAAGCAATGATTACCAGATCCTGGGATGTGAAGACACTCTCTTTTGACAGTTTGATATCAAATGGTAAAAAGGAATAAAATACAACAAGATGTTTGGGCCTTTGCTTTAAAAAAAAATGACCAAACTCTCAGGTGCTTGCACACTAACAGCCGTGATCTTAACCGAGCCAGGATCCGAGAGTCCCCCAACCATGTGAATAAGTGCTAGACTGTGGCGATGTTATCAACTAAAACAGATATCCTTGATTTACTTCTCATAGTGACTGTAGGTAATTAGTGGGTTTCTAAGTATTTTAAAAAAGATTGTTCTCTTGAGTAACCAGAATATTCCCATTGCAATCTTTTCACACTTTTTATTTGCTTGGTCAAGTCCTTTGAAATGTCCATAATGAAAGCAAAGGTGACCTTTCTGATAATAAATTCTAAATTTGTAGAAACAAAACTGGTGAGTTTTTTTAATGTTAAAATTTACATATCTTACTTAGTTAGCAAGCCTGAGTAAGTTGCAGCAAAAAAGTTTCAACTAGATACAATTCCATCTTTAAGGTTTTGAAGAAGGAGAACCGGCATGAGTGAAGTACTCTGCTCTAATGTGAAGGGGAGAAGATGATGTTCTTGGTGTGGATGGATACACCACGAAATCTTGGCATTGACAACAACACAGACGGACCTTGAGGGTATTATGCTAAGCGAAATAAGTCAGATGGAGAAAATCAAATACCATATGATTTCACTGATAAATGGAAGATAAAAACAACAAAAAACACATAGATACAGAGATTAGATTGGTGGTTACCAGAGGGGACAGAGGGAGAGAGGAGGGCAAAAGGAGTAATGAGAAACATGTGTACTGTGACTGACAGATGGTAATTAGTCTTTGGGTGGTGAACTTGATGTAGTCTACACAGAAATCGAAATATAACGATGTACACCTGAAATTGAGGTAATGTTATAAACCAATGTTACCTCAATAAAAAAAGAAAATTTCTTTCTTTAGAAGAATTATTGGTGAAGACTTTAAGAATAACCACCTGAATAAGCACAATAAGTCTTTACTTATTGCTAGTTTCCATTTTCAACAATAAAAACCACAGTCATTTCCTGCAAACTTAAAAACTTAGAAGAGCTACTATGAATTAAAGGAAGTAAAACGTCATTCCTTCTAAAATATATTTAAAATTTATTTTTTCATCATTGACTCAGATCGATTTGCCATTAGAATTTTCCCCATCATTTTTTTATTAGACAATTGTCTAAAATCTCTAATCCAGGTCTCATGGAGGCTGTACACAGAGTTAACCAGTTATTAGGGATTTTAACAACACAGACTTTCAGCTTGACCATTGTCTCCAGAAAGACACCACGTGATTCTCCCAATTGCCAAGTCTCCAGCTAACAAGAATCCTGGCTTATCATGCGTCTCTATTGTTAGTACTAATTTGAACTGACTGCCAAGAAATAAAGCTAACAGGAAAAATAATAACTTTTTAAAATAGAACTTGTGTTTATAATGAGGAGTCAAACATGAGATTTCTACACAAGGAACAACTTTTCAGCATGCTTGGAAATTTCATTCCCGTTTAGGTTCTATGTCACATTTCCTTGCAGACATATGTGATCAAAGTCTTCAGTTCCCAGGAAACCTAAAATTATCATTGTTTTTTCCATTATTACAGTCACTGTGGGTAAAAAAAGAAAATAAATATAAAGCAGGGACTATGAACCAAGAACACAGTCATGAAAAGTTGTAAATTTAACTTCTGTTTAATGAAAAAACTTAAAAGCCTGTTTCCAAGTCAAAAATCAGAGTTTATTTGCATAGAAACAACAGGAATGAAAAGAGCTCATTTAGCCCTGGCCAGCGATTGCTCTGGACCTTTCACCTTAGGCCCAGTGTGTACAGCATGAAATCTTGATTGTCCACTAACGTGAAATAACATTTAAAAGAGAGTGAAGACAATGATGTGGTAAGAGATAGTAACTATGCAGCTTCAAGTCATGTAGTGACTCAGCCAGTGAAGAAAAAGCTAGTGCTTTAAGTGTGATGATAGATGTGGAGACAAATATAAATGTTACTGTGCAAATAAAAGGTATTATATTTCCTAATGATAAGAAAATTAAAATTCCAAAAGGAAAAGACAGACGGGCCAATGTCAAAAAGTAACAAAAACTATAGGTTACTAAGAACCACCCTCCTTACCCTGCCAAGGATGATTACCGTGAATCACAGGCAGTCCCTTCTTCCACGGGATACCCATCCGCAGTGACACTGTCTCATCCCTGGCAGGACACAGAGGAATGGGATGCAGTTCCGTGGCTTTTTATCGAATTGTTCATGGGAAACCTAGAGGCTCTGTCCTCACAAACAGGCTTGTAGGTTTAACAAAACTTTTCCCTATTTTGACAGGCCCCAAATAGGCCAAATTCCCTACAAGCAACACAGTTTGATATAAAGTTGTAAAATGAACTGTTCTACATAAACAAATAAAAGTTCTAGAAAAGAGAACCTCAATTACTCAGGTAACAAAAGGAGTGTTTTATATTTTAACCATTTTTGACGAAAGCTTTCAAAAATGTAGTATCTGGCTCCATCTTTGTTTTATGTATATAACCTAATGGCAATCATTCAAATTTTTGTTGATGGCTAGAATGTTATAAGCATCTTTATTTTATTAGTTAATGCAACAATTATGTCTCTGCTTTCTAAATTCTTCCTTTTTTTCTCTAGACATTAGACTATAACTTCTGCTGTCCTGAAACCAGCCTCTAGCAGAAAAACCCTCCTTATAAACTTATGTGAGGCCTAGGAGTCAAAACTTTGACTTTAGCTGAGAGGTTTTCTCATTAGCAGTCTTATCCAACTATTTCTGGATTAAAACAAAGACTTAAAGTTAACAACAACAATAAAATCCATTTTATTAATAAATTGAATATCTTTCTACTAGGAAACACAGATATCATGTCATTTTCTAATACCACAAAAGTATTAGAATTAGAATTATTTAGCATTTCTTCTAAGAAAATAAAAAGAACATTCAAGTTCAATTGAATTTCTGTTTCATATATCTAAAGGCTATAACATCTAAAAATGATACCATGGGAAGAATAGGTATTTTTAAATATAACATTATTGCATGAAGCTTATTATCCTGTGATGGCTTCTGAAAGGGCCATTGTTTTACAGCTCCACCAAAGAGAAGGACCTAATAATTAAATACAACCCATTACTGACACCATCTTGGACTCTCTTTAATGCTGTATCTCCATGTCAGCCCATTTTCCCACTTACCTGCCTTCCCCCTCTGACTTGGCTATTAGGATTAGGAGATTCTACCATTTGCCACTTATTTTAAATTTCAGGCAGAATCCTTCTTTCCACAGACCAGCAGTGGTCTCTTATCTGACATTTCCTCTCTGCTCCATCCTTTGACTCCATGCCTCCAAACAGAGAGGACAGTGCTCCCAGAAAAGCCCCTGACCACTTTCCCCCACCCCCAACACACACACACTAGCAACATCCCTATGGCTCCCTCCCCAGACAACCAGCAGTTGCAAATACCAACACTTGTTTAGGTCTTTACTGATGAATAGTCTAGGTTACAGCCAAAGGTAATACTTTGCCGTTTATCTTTCCTTTAAACTAGTTAATATGAAAAAAAGGTGGCTTTGGATTATAACTGCAATTAACACCAGTTTTTAAAATCTAAAATCATAGTCAAATATAGTCAAAACAGTAACTAAAGAAAAACTGAACTAAAGCCTAAAAATAATGTCACTTGCTCTCCACCACCCTAGTAAAATTCAATGGGAATTCAAAAATGAGAGATGATTTGGATTTATTCCTAATTTAAATCTGATCAAAACACCAGGATCATTCCAAATTCTATTCCACTATTTTTGCATCTTCAAATTAGGTATGCAATGGAAATGAGGTTGGGCAGGAAGCCTCAGGCATATCCAACTGAAAACCAAAAGCCAGAGAAATGCATTCTACATGTAGGGAACAAGATTTCTCTTATATCCTAGGCCTTAACTCTCAGCTATTCTTTTTGGAGAGTCATCACAGGATATATGGATAATATCTAGAATAATTCTGCATTTAGAAACTAGGGAATGTTACCAAATATAGGGAAAATATTAACTCTAAGTATGGACTTAAATATTAAAATATTATCTCTAAATTTGGACCCAGAAAGTAAATTTAGATCTATTTAGTTTCATTAATGAAGGTTGTAGTTAAATTCTATTCCTTTCTTTTGTTCTTTTGGCAAATATTCCTGCAGGGCACGGTAGCAGGGGAAAGATAACTTTTGGCTTCATTCTTTATTTATATTCCTGTGTTTGTGTGGAGTTGCCAAAGGGAAAAAATTTCACATTAACTAATCAGATCCAGGAACACGTGTCAACACAGGCTTTATGGCTGGTTGGCTCAGCTGTCTAATATACCTGCTAAGGATACCAAAGATATGAACTTGATCCCAAATAGTTTTTCCTTTTCAGACAGAATACACACTTCCCTATTCCCAACCAGTCATTTAATAAGGGGAAGTTGGACATATCCCTATGGATATGGGCACGTGGTCTTGTAAATCCATCGTTTCCATTGAAGGAAAACAAAATAAAGCAAAGCCACATCCCTTAACCAACAATATGCTATTATAGTAATCATTGTATACACGCAAGATCAATTAAGCCAAACTGAATCCTGGCCAGTTCAACTAACCAGTTCAGCAGGCCACACATACAATAAACTGTGCCCAGGACAGCAAGCTCAGGAACAGTGGCACCGACATATCTCCATCTGACCCTCAAAGATCTGCATTTGGTGACAAAGGTGGAGAATGAAATGAGAGAAACTGCTCCCAATCATTAAAGTTTGAGTAGAAGTTTGAAAAGCTCAGTGCAATGGCAATAGATAGACAAAGTTTTAAAGTAATGAAAAATACGTCCCTAAATCTGCTTTGTGGTTCTGTCTCTGAGGAGTGATCAAGAGGTAGTGAGCCAAAATGCTTTCCCGCAAAGAGGAAAGGGAGCTCTCAGTTGCCGGAAGGTCTGCAGGATTCTGAAGCCTCACTAGGAGCAGGCTTTGTTTTTAAGTTTTCTTTTTTTTTTTCTTTCCAAAGAGAATGAGTAATTAGAGATAGTTGAATTATCCATGCTCGTCTTTCCAAAAATCAATGATTTTCATCGTACTTCTAAAAAAATTGAGACTATATTTTTATCCCTCTTCTCTGAAAATCATGCCTGAAAGAAACACTGAATGATTTTTAATGATGAATGAAATATTCTTTTTTGATAAAAATACATTTAACATTTTATCCACTTAGAATCTGATACCATAACAATGATGCTGCCAACATAAACCTTTGAGTTGCTGGTGGTTGTGGTGCTGTTGTTTTTGCCGCATTGATGTATTTGTGCTCATCTTGTCACACTGTGTCATTCAGTCACCAACAGCTATTTGACACATCCTGTCCCCCCTCAAAGGTGAACTAGGGGCATGCCGAGGCCCTAGTTGTTTCTTACTAACAGCTATTATGGAAGCTTCTTTCTATGAAATCAAAGAATTAGAGGACCTAATAAAAATTAGAGCTAATGAGAATTAGAGCACTTAGAATATTGGAAAAATTAACCTTAACTATGATGTACTTTTCATAATAAAAAGAAGTTCGCAGGGTTGAGTGCAATGCAATCAAAAGTGCACGTGCTCATGCAGCAAAATGCAGTTTTTATGCCAACAGAAACCTGAGGCCAGAGAACCATTCTCAACCTCTGAACACATTTCCACTAGATGTTAACTCCCTTGGTATTCATTTCCTCATTTGTGAAATAAAGGAATAGAATTAGATGAACTGTAAGTCTCATTTCAGCTATAAAATTCTAACATCCAACATAATGGATAAGACAGCTGCCACCATATTTACACACTAATTAAGAATTTTTTAGCTTACAGAAATTAACTTCCTGAAATGAAATTGTATAGGATCTTAACTAAAAACCAAAAGATTGGGGCTCCGTGTAATTATGGCAAACAACGTATTCAATCCTATAACTAAAATTTTGTGAATTTTGCCCAAAATTCCTACATGGAGTGATTTTTAAACTAAGTGAAACAATAAAGAGAGTTAATGAAATTAGAGCACCTAGAATATTGGAGAAATTAACCTTAACTATGATGTGCCTTTCATAATAATATTGAATACCAGGATTTTTTTTTAAATGAGAAGTGTGACCATGGTGGATAAATTTTGTGATAATTTTGTCTTTCCTGTGATTTATTAGGGTGAACCTTGATGGATATCCTACTTAGAGGAGTTTTCTTTTTCAATATATATAAAGAAAAGTTGGTTAAAGTGCCAATATGATGAGTTGGATGGCTTACAGAGAAGATGGGGGTCATCACTATTTAGGGACTATACTGGATAGCTATCTTTTGTAAATAGAAAGGATAAGCCCGCAAAATTTAATAGTTAATGCACCCAATGGTTGTGAACAGAAACAAAATAAATGGTGTTAGGAATATAAACACACCAATAATTATTAATGAAATCAAATTTTCCTTTTAAGCCTTTGCTTTAAAGAAAAATATCAGCTATTTAGAGTTCTACTCAGATCATGCAGTGTATATAGAAGAATGATTAGAAACATAAGAAAGGACTGCATGATTAGAATATAGAGACACAGGCGAGGAGATGTTGAGCCGAAACTAGAGGCATATTGCAGAGGTACACGTTATAATGAAGGAAGGGCAGGAAACAGTGAGCATATAATTTGTGGAAAATCAGGCTCGACACATTTCTATTTCCTCAGAAAGGGTTTTGTCAAGATTGCTGAACTCTTGTTTACCTAATTTCTTTGCATATAAAATTCCCTGAAATGTACATTAAACATTTGAAACCAATCAGTATGTGTATGATTGTTTTGCTTTTTAATGGCTAATAAAAGAGGGAAACCTAGGATGGAAATAATGTTATTTTGTGCAAACTGACACCTCACTCCTTAAAAATATTTAACGTTGAGCCCCCAAATGGAGCCTGTAACAAAGACAAAAAGTAAAGACTGGCAATAAAGTTTAGGATTTTAATCATATTCCAAGATAGCAACCTACAAACAAGATGGCTAGAACCCATTAAACTGCACAGACCTCAAAGCCATGGAAGGAGACCTAAATTGCACATTAACTATGGTAGGCAGAATTCTAAGATGGCCCCCAAGATTCCTGCCCCCTGGTGTTCATGCCCTTTGTAATCCCTTTCCCTTGAGTGTGGGGAGACCTGTGAATATGATGGGATAGGCTTTCACTTGCTTAGGTTCCACTATCTGACAAAGGTGATGGGATAGTCACTCACTTCCTTACATTACATTATGTAAGACTTTGTAGTAGCAAACTAGAGCATTTTCTCTGGCTGGCTTTGAAGACATAAGCTGCCATATTGTGAGATCACCATAGAGCTAGGCCCTGAAACGGCCTCTAGGAACTGAGAGCAACCCCTGGCTGACAGCCACCAAGACAACAAGGAGCTCAGTTCTACAGCCACAAGGACCTGAATTCTGCCAGTAATCTCACTAAACCTGGACGAGTACCCCAAGGTCCAGATGAGAACCACAGTGCAGCCAATATCTTGACACAGCCTGGTGAGATTCTGAGCAGAGGACCCTTAGAAGAGGTAGCCTGACTCCAGACCCATGGAAACTGTGAGATAATGAATTTGTGAAGTTTTAAGTTGCTAGGTTGATGATAATGTATTATGCAGCAAGAGACAACTAATGACCAACACTTGGCTATCCATAATACATTTCAGGGCCAACACACATACCTTGTAAGTGCATGATCTGAACTGCAAAGTGAATTTGTGATATTCTGAATCGAACGCCCAAACCACTTTGGAAACCTCTTTCGTGGGTTTAATTAAACTACAAATGCATTACAGTTTTTTTTTTTAAGCTGTCATCTGATTTCTTCACAGCCACTCTGATAATGATTGAGAAAAGAACAAAGAGAGGTAGAATAAATGACTCACTGAAGAACATATTCTTAATGAGATTCCAACTTGAGAAATCTAAGATTATGTCAAAATCTGTACATTTACTGTAAATGGTTTTGCTTCCCACTGTAACTAACTATAAAATAGTTGTACAAAAATATAGAGATTTTTATATCTATGTCACTGGTCAACTACAGCCACAAACCAATTTTTTAAAACTAAATATTTCAGCATACTGATTAGACAATAAAATATAGTTTCCCCAATATCTGATATACTTGGGAAACTATTAATTCACATTTTCTCCCACACTTATTGTTGATCCTATGAGTAGACAGAGCAGCCAAGCTCTCTGGGAAGTGTGACTTGAGGAGTAACTAAAAGTTTAACCCCAGTTCTCACATCACCTTAATAAGGTGCTCAGTATTGCTATCATGAAGATTTACTCTGTGCCCCAAATACTTTTTCAAAGTGCATATGTGAAAATTCTAAATAAGAACAAACACACATATAAATAAACGAGAGTTTTACTCTTTTGGGTTAAAATTATCTTAAGAAAGGCTATGGAAATCCAAATACATTATAAAGTAGGTGTTAGGTATTAGAATGTTTTAACCAATTGTCTAGCTTCTATCTTTTGATAGAAGAGGATGCTGCCATAAAAGGCCCTGGAGGGGTAAGAGACAGGATAAAGGCGCTGGACTCTAGGATGCCGTACAGACAAACTTAATGCTTCATGAACTTACTTGCACTGGCTGTAGATATAGATATGATACTGAAAGTTAATTTTCTGGTTTATATTATTCTATCAAAGGAATTCAACTGCCCACATAGAAAACTGGGGAATAGAAAAGTTCAGCGACTTGCCCATGGTGAGTGATATAGATGGGCCTAGAGGAGGGAAGAAATTTGCCTTTAATCTATTTTTCAAAACAAGGAATAACAACTAAATATGTCATTATAAATACTAGGAAAAACATTTAAGACTCCTAGTTATAGATAAGTAGACAACACACAAACAAAGCCACATGCAATCATGGCCTAGACTAGTCTCTCATTTTTGGAATCAAAAATATGGTTATGTGGAGCAGGGATCAGCAAACTCCAGCTTGTGGCCAATTCAGCCAGTGGTGTGTTTTTGAAAATAAAATTTTATTGAAACATAGCCACACCTATTCCTTTATGTATTGTTTATGGCTGCTTTCCTGCTACAATGACAACATGGAGTAGTCATGACAGAGACTGCATGGCCTGCAAAGCCTAAAATACTGACTCTCTGACCCTTTACAGAAAACATTTGCCAACCCCTGCTCTAGTTCACTAAAAATCAGTACATAGTCTAGGCCTATATCTACTATATCTATGACATCTGTTTAAAGAAAGTCCTAGGTTAGATAAATAAATGGAATTGACATTAAGCGTACATAACCAAAATGTTATATATTGATTATATGCTGATTCCAAGAAAGAGGCCCACACAATATGAATTGTGACAACATCTTGCTCTTTTTTGTAAGCATTCCTAAAATGCTAAATGTATTCTGTTGGTGTTTTGGTCATTACATGTCATTCTATTATTGCAAATCTCGTCTTGAGATTTTAGTCACAAAACATCTTTTGATAGGTTTCACTCTTCCATAGGCCTTTGTGTAATAGAACTCTATAAAAACTTAACAAATATCTGTGCACGAATTAATTTTAGAACCTGGCTGAGATGGAAAACAGTGAAAATGGAAATTATAAAGGCTGTGATAGCTTTTGAAATTATAGGATATGTTTTTGTAATAAATATTAAATCTAGTATGTTCTAAGGGCACTATTGTTAAGGATCCAGAAAAAGAATAATAATACCAAGGAATAGCAAGCCTATTCTCAGCATTTTCCAAAAGGCATATAATTTAAACAGCCTATGTAATTTTAGATAAATTGTTAAGCTCAAAAGCAAATGGTTAAAACTCAAAGATATCTTATTTCTTTCTTTCTGGTGCAGAATTTTTGACTTTCTGATGAGTATTTATCCATATTCTTGAGAAGATTATTTTTGGAAAAAATATCTTATGTTGCCTATAAACAACCATCCCAGTCTACAACCATCTGGAAGAATGATAGCATGTCTATAAAAGAATTCAAGTCAGGGTACCTGACTTTTATTACAGCTTGTCAACTTTATAAAAAAATGTGTCTGTCCATCTAGATATGAAAAAAATCCAAACCACAATATCACGTCTCTAGCTATGCCTTCAAAGAGATCAACACTGACTTTAAATCTATTATCCAAAGTTCAGATAACATATCTGGCATTTGCAATATTTGAGAGGGGGTATATCCAAGGGGATATATTAATTGTTTCTCTAGCTTCTCTTAGCTTTCATTCATCCCTTCATTCATTCATTCATTCATTCATATATCCAAACATCACACACTTTCTGATGACCTACTATTTGCCAGATACATTAGCTGTTTTATCACTATGTATGTTAGCTCACCAGAAACAGAATGCCATATTTCATTTCCAACAAGCATTTGTTAAGTCCCCATATTATATACTTTACATACTGTGCTAGGTTCTAAAGATAAAAAGGTAACTAAAACAGAACAATGGTCCTAAAATGTGGTTGTGCACCAGATATATCTGGGGATTTCATAAATACATAGACACTTAGGCTTCATCCTGAACCAGTGGATCAGAATTTCTGATGGTAGGACCTGTAACATTGAATTTTTGCAAGTTCTATTCATGATTCTTAGGCACATCGAATTTTAAGAGTCACTTGTCTGGAAGATGCACCATATACTATAGAGATAAGGAAAGCACCACGAATAAAGTGGAAATACAAGGAAGCAAGTAAATTCTACTTGGAGAGATCAGAGAGAGCTTCTCTAAAGAGGTAGCCTTGAAGCTGAGTCTTAAATAAATTCAGCATGCAGATAAGCAGGCAGAGGTAACCCACGTGCAAAAGAGGTCATCCATGTGGAAATCAATGAAGGCATGAGAACAGCATGGTATGTTTGGGGAATTGCAAGTAGCTAGGTATGGATGGAGGGCATGCATGGGGAAATCCCAAGAGAAGAAGCTGGAAAGGTAAGCAGAAGAAGCCAGACCACGTATGCACTGACCATGTAAGCTGACACTTTGGATGCACAGCTAGAAATTTTGATTCTATCTAGTGGGCCAGAGGGAGTTACCAAAGTTTTGTAATCAAGGTAGTGATATGATTAAACAAATTCCAAATAGTAAAGGAGAATCAGATGGAGGCAGGGAGATGCATTATCCTGGGTAAGAAATGAAGAGAACCTAAACTAAAATAGTGGTGTTAGAGGGAAAAAGGAAGGAACAATAAAATAGATTTTTAGCGAGTAGAAATGATACGTCCAGGTGATAAAATAGATTGTGAAGAGAGAAGAAGGAACATTACCAGTATCTAATTTGAGAGACTGACTAGATTACATACCTGTTGAAAATAGTAATAATAGCTAACATTTATAGAACATTTGCCATGTTCTAGGTACTGTTCTAAGACCTCTGTCCATTCCATCCTCATTTGACACCAAGAGACAAGTATTATACCCATTTTGAAGATCAGGAAACTGAGGCACAGAAAGGTTAACTTGCCCAAGGTCACCAACTAGAAAGTGACAAAGTCAGGATTTGAACCCAGGCAGTCTGGTTTCACAGCCTACACTTTTAATTCCTCTGTTATACTCCTATATAAAGATAATAGGGAGAAGCATGGGGGAATTTAGCAATTAGAACTGGTTTGTAGGAAAGACACTGCAGTCCATTTGGGAGACTTGTTGAGATGCCAAGTAGACAGTTGAGTATGTGGTTCTGGAGGTCAGTAGAACTGTCAGATCCAGGCATTCAGAATTGGAAGTCACGTAGTATATAGGTAGTTTGACACGACTGGTGTAAAGGAGACGCCTAGGAAGATCATGTGAAGAGAAGAGAGTAGGCTATGAATTGCATTAATAATAGTTTAGAGGGGGACGGACCCATAATGTTTATAATGTAACATTATATTAGGTACATGCAGATTTATATCTATATATCTATTCCATTGAAAACAGAATTTCATTTCTTTGAGAGAGAAGGCTGCCTCTTCATTTATCAAAAGATAAAAATTATATTTTTGAACAAGAAATGAAACAATTACTTGACAGGGTTTTTCAACACTTCTTTGCCTAAAATTATAGAGGAAACCCATAGTGGGGAAAAGACTGTTAAATGAAAACAAAGCAATATGACTTCCTCTTTCAGATTACTTATGGGCTATGAGGGAAACAGTCAAGCTACCACACATGTGGCTACATCTATACCCTATATTATGTCAGCAAAATTTTATCAAATTATTTCTTAAAGAATTATTCCAAAAAGACTCATTTTTATTGCTATGAGACATTTCAGCCAAAATATTAATGGAATGCCATGCTCCCATGTGAAACTGTGAAAGCCGCACACACATCATTTTGGTGGAAGTGAAGGAAAATTTTGGATTACTTTCATTTCTCCCAGCTTCAATAATAGCCTACTTCATTCTGTAACAATGAGATTCCATGTCACTAATGCCATTAGTCTGTCAAGTATGAACATTACTTAAGTTCGTGCTTTTCCCTGAGGATTTACATATAAACCTGACAGCATCATTTGGCACCATTTTCTGGCTCTACTCAGCAAAGGCACAGTATTGGCAGACACTGGGATTAAATACTAAATCACATTTTAAAGGCAGCCTTAATTGGAAAGGAATATGAGAAATATCAATCTTACTCTTTGAACAAGTCCATGTGATCCAGACCTTCAGAATTTTAATTTCATTGAATATTAATATGTAATATATTTAAGAGTTTTAAAAAATTGTCACATCAAAATTTGTTACCTCTGTGTATGAATCTATCCAAAGTACATTCTTCTAATTACCATTTTACCCCAAATAGCTTAACTTTGTGTTTATTTTTAAGCAGTTAAAGATTTAGTATAGTGAAGTAGAAAGAATCAGATAAGCTCAAGTTTGTGCCAGGGCCTGGCACAGTGCCTGTCCTCCTGTCAAGGATCAATAAGTATTGAAGGAATGTGGCCTCAGTTGCCAAGGTGACAGATATATGGTGACCTTTTGGGTTAGATAGATAATGTTTGCTAAGTGTGCTGTAGTCCCAATATACACGGCCATGGATGTTTCTTGGTTGGCATTAGCTTAACGTTAAAAATCCAACCTTTGTTATGAAAGTATCCTAAATGTACTTTTGGCTCATTCTTGCTAAGAAAAATCTCTTCACTGTTTCAAATGAAAGGGAAAAAAAAAACCCGTATTGACCTATACAACATTATCATTTATATAGAGAGTGGAAGTACTGCTTAGAAGGTGTATAATCTCCTAGAAAGGCAACTGTATAATCAGTAGTGTATAAACCACATAAAGTCTTGAAATTTTTATGATTTGCTATTATTATTAGAGAGATGTGTCATATCACTGGGAAGTTCTACTTTTGTTCTTCAAGGCAATTTAATGTAGGTATTGTTCTCTTAATGATGAAGCAGAATTTGGTCTTTTTTCCTCAGTTTGCTTCCATTATAGGAATTATTCTGTAGGAGAAAGAGATGAATATAAGAAAAAGTGTATAACTGGGATTTGTAGCACGAGTTAGCTGTGTGGTCTTGGGGCATATTCCTAACTTTTCTGGGCC
Organism: Tapirus indicus; assembly: GCA_031878705.1. Lineage (NCBI taxonomy): Eukaryota > Metazoa > Chordata > Mammalia > Perissodactyla > Tapiridae > Tapirus > Tapirus indicus. The sequence goes on from CM062925.1 coordinate 19,831,155, forward strand.
TCAGTTCCCTCTCTGTAAAAAAAGGGGGGAGGGAGATTGAATTAGATAATAGTAGAGAATCACTGATTTTCTCTTAATTTAAATCTGTCACATAAATTATCTTATGCTTTTAGTTTGGAAAGTCATTACTCTTACAACTCTAGTTTATGTTAAGGAGTTTTAATTAAAACACTGTAATGTCAGTCAACTTCTATTTTCTCTAATTTGTAACTCTGAAATTCCTTGTATCCATGATTTATTACTTCTGCATCTGAGTTCATATGTTCTATTTTCCATGACTTCAGAGTCAGGCAGAAAAGGAACCAACCCTGGTATGCACTGATGATATTCCTGAGCTTTGCGTAATTTTCTTTGAAAATACATTGAGCTTTTGTTTTATATCTCCATCGTGACATTGTGAAATTTAAATGGTAGAATTGTCTCCATTTAAAAAAATGATTTATTTGTGTAAAACATTTTACTCATTTTTAATTTCTGTTTTTTTATCACTTCCCTTTCTTATTCATTTTCAAGACAGATTTACAAGCAGCCCCTTAGGAAATTCTCACTTAAGATTTCCTGCAACAGTAAATATCTTGGGGTTTTAAACTCTGCAATTCATCACAGAGGGCAGGATTAAAAAAAACGTTTACTCAGAAACAAATCTCTTCCAAATTAAAATGCTTCATACCACAAATTAATTATCCAAACACAATTATGTCACCATCTCTTTAATTAGCCTACTCATAATTCTAGGGGTATCAGATAAAATACAAGATGTCCAGTTAAATCTGGATTTCAGATGAACAGTAAATGAGTTTTAGTACAATTACGCATGCAGTATTTAGAACACACTTATACTAAAATTTATTCTTATACCAAATGATTAGTATATTAAAAATTATTTGCTATTTTTCTAAAATTCAAATTTAACTAGATCCTATATTTTTATTTGCTAAATCTGGCAACCTTTTTTTTTTTTTTTTTGGTGAGGAAGATTGTCCCTGAGAGAACATCTGTGCCAATTTTCCTCTATTTTGTTTTTTTTGGATGCAAGATGTTACCACAGCATGGTTTGATGAGCAGTGTGTATGCAAACCTGCGAACCCTGGGCCCCCGAAGCAGTGCACGTGAACTTAACCACAATGCCACCAGGCCAGTCCCTGGCAACCCTTCTTAAGTGCTATCTGTAAAAGGAATTAGTCAGGGTGATGACAGTCACTGAACATACACTCCAAGTGGCCTAACTAATAGAGGTCTGTTTCTAACGTGAATTATCCTAGTTGGCAGGTGGCTCTGCCATCCCAAGGGCCTTAAGGGAGTCCCCTGCATCCAGCTGATAGAAGGAGGGAGAAGGATGGATAAGGCACAGTCACTTCTTCACTGCTTCGGTCCAGAAGTGACATAGTTTTCACTCACAAGTCATTGGTGAGAAGTAGTCATATGGCCCTATCTAGATTAAACAAAGGCTGAGAAAGTTAATCCCTTGCTAGGTAGCAACCTCCCAGAGACAACTCTACATAATGAAGAAGAGAGATGACATTTTAGTGAAAAGTTAGTCATTTGTGTCTCAGCTCGGAACCAAAGGAAATAAACATAATAATATCCCTACACCATTTCACTTTTGTACTTTGGAGACAGAAAACACTGAAGGTATTTGGGACCCTCTCTCCTTGTGTTTATGGTACAAAATCTGTGATATTTTATAAATAGTAGAAAGTTGATCTAGTTGATGGTTTTGTGTGGAATTATTTTTCCTGATACCAAAAAATTGTGATTATGTATCTATATCAATCTATGTCAAGGATCTATCATAAGAATCAACAAGATAATGGATGTGAATTGCTTTGAGGAATTTAAATGCCATTCACAGATAAAGTCAAAACACATGTTACAACTGGAGACTCTTCAGAGAATCCAACTGTCTGCTGCAAAGACCACCAGAAGCCAACTTCTCCCTTACCCTGGGTTGTCACACTTAACCGTTAGCCCAGAAGGCCACTTGAACCTCAACCACAAGGATTAACCAAGATTTGTGTGTCCTGATCTGTGAGTCTTCATGTTTCCAACTCTGAGAGGGGCTTAGTTACTTACTTGCCTGGTCTGAACTGAAACAAAGACTTACAGTTTTGTACTTTCTTATTCTATCTGGCTGTTTCCTGTGTCTTTGTCCATCTTGGATCTCTACCCACTGCCTTCGACTTTCCCAGTTCAGAATTTTGCATTTCACCTGCTGTTAGATCTGCTTCACTTTCAGGACTTATAATGACCACAATAACGCCCCTTTCCTTGTAACTGGGGTCCTGGCCAAAGTTTCCATAACCCCACTTTTACCATTTCATTTGCTAGCTTTAGTCCCCCTGGGTACTGATATTAAATCTGTGGTCACTATTGATAGCTGCATTCCCTGAATTAAGTCTTTATGAAAGCATTCTCCTGATATGATTGAAATGACAGAAAGTGACTCTTGTCTTCCATACCACTAACAATGAGCTCCAGTCCTATTTGGAAGTGAAAATTGCTCAGACTGCTTGAGACTTGACTTTCCACACATTTCCCCCAAGGAGAAAAGGGAATCAATGTGTTTATTTTTCTCTATGCCACTCAAAGGAATTTCTCTGTCATTTTTCTCCTTTCCTGGGAGCATTAAATGCTCCAAACAGGTGAGCCTGCTCTGTAAGCATTTAGCTCTTTGCATCAAAACATTTCTCCCTAATAGCAAGGTAATCAAAATGCAAGTAAGTGTGTTTTTCACGAAAACACTTAAGAGCTAGATTCTTGGAACATTCCACTGTCTCTTAGCTACATTCTTACCTCTTTTGTCAAAAGCAGCTCATAATCCATGTTATTTTTAAGACTTCTTCCCCTATTGGGAAGAGGATTCCTCCTATCACTGAGGATTCCTCTCTACTTAACTGTCAAGAGTGCTAGAAAGCCCTCCCTGACCTGCTTCACAGGCATAGGTGAATTACCACATTCTTCATTATCAAACATTTATTTGCGGCCTGTATGATGTCTGTTACTACACTAGGCACTGCAGAGATTTACCAAGACGTAAATTTTGCTTTTTCTTAGTGGCGCCTGGTTCAAAACACACACAATATATATTTGCTGAATGAATAAGGAAAAGTATGGGATCTCTTGTGCTATTGTATGCCATTTTCTTGCTTTAAGGCCAATGACCCCATTGCTTATGGGTAGGGGCAGTATTACCATAGGGCAAATCTCTAAGAGCTCATGGGGACAAAGGACTCTGAGAGACCACAATAAACATCCTCAGAGCCTATCAATAAAAAGTGTATACACTCAAGGAACAGGAACGTGTTCCCACTTCATTCGCACACAGTAATTTGAACAAATTATATACCATATGATAAAAAAAGTTTTCAGCCATTTATTTTATGAAAGGAAATGTTTTGTGAAGTATTTCGTTTATACAATTTGTTAAACATCGTCACTTATTTACTTGGAATTACTGAGGACAAATAAAAATTATTGTGTACTATGAAAAACAAAGACTCACAGTATTACTTTTTCTTAAGTAGCTACTAAAACATGTACCCTGAAAATACACATTGTTGACTGACTGATGTTGGGGCCAATGAGGTCACAAGTGATTTCAATCACCTAGAACTTAGCAATTCCCTGGACAGCAAGAGAATAACTGGGTAGAGTTGTTACTTGATGCCTGTATTCAAAATGCAAGCACTAAACTGCATTACAATGGATTCGGCAATTGGAAGCAATAGATTAAATTTAGTCACTAGGATTGTAATATTATAGCCAGGGAAAAATGTTTATGGGAGAATGGAACAAAGACAGGAAATTTGCATCCTTGGACTAAGGGAATGACTGCAAAAGAGTTGCCTCAAGGATGACCACCATCTAGATTCTCAATGTTTGCAGAATAGAGCTTGAATTTCTTATCTAGGTACTCAAGGCACACTACACCCTGATCCCCACAATTATGCCCAGTCTCAGTCCCACTTTCTCCTCTTTTACCTCCCGGCCACATAATTGACCTGTAGAGCAGTTTACCAGGCTATAAACTCACACACACAGGCAGAGCATCTAATCAGCATTTTAGTGCTTAACTCTTAAATACTAACAAATAGACAAGGATCATCACACATTTAGAGAAAGCCACGAACATGAAAGAGACACAAACAAACAAGCCAAGAAAGGAATTCAGAGTAGATAGAGACCATGCAGACAATAGAAGAATACTTAAAAAAAATTTAATTAATTTCCTCAGAGAAAGATAAGAAACAAAAACAGGATACTACAAAAAAGGAACAATCAGAGAATAGGAAGGAGCAACTAGAAATGAAAAATTAAAAAACTGAAATAAAAAATAAATCAGCCAAAGATTTAGAAGATAAAGCCATGGAAATCTTTCAGAAAGTAGAATAAAATAGATGAAAAGATGGACTACAGGAAAAATAAAGAAAATTAAAGGCTCAATTGAGAAAGCCCAATATCTGACCCATCGCTCAATGAGGGTGGTGTGTCTTTCACTGCTGTAACCAGTAGCACAGAATCCTAATGCCTGGCATAGAGAAGGTGCTTAGTAACTATATTTGTTGAATGAGTAAATGAATGTTCCAAAGAGAACAGAGAGCTAGTGATGGGAACAAAAGAAGAAAGAAAACAAAACATTTCCAAAAATGAAGAACATGCATCATATAAAACGACTCACCAAGTGTTCAGCACAACTGTTAAAAAAACTCACACCAATGCATATTATCATTAAATTTCAGAATCGGGGATAAAGTAAAAGATCCTAAACCCAAGAGCAAAATCAGGTAAATTACCAAGAATTAGAAATCAAAATGGCTTGAATTTCTCAAAAAAATATTAGAAGCTAGAAGTCAAAAGAATAATGCCCTCGAATTTTAACAGAAAATTATTTCTTAGCCAAGAACTATTGATCAAATGGTGGGGTAAAGACATTTTTGAATGTGAAAAGTAACAGCAAATTTCTGTCTCAAATATTTTTTTCTCAGAAAACTACTGGAGGATATGTTCCACTGAAGAAAAGAGGTAAACCAAGAAAGAGATTCACATGGACTATTCGAAACAGGATCCAACATGAGAAAGATGTAATAGGAATTCCAGGATGACAGCGAAAGAAATCCCTGGATGACAATGGTTCAGCAAGCCTAAAGAGCAATCAGTCCAGATGGAAGCCAAAGGATAGAGAGTTCCAGCAGGAATGTCTCCAAGAAAAAAAAATTGGGAGCAATAGATTTGACAAGTTTGACCATGTGGAAAATTATAGAGTTATTGGAAGTGTGGAAAGACCTAGCACAGATTCAAAGAAAACTAAGCAAATGAAAAAAAAAAATCAGGAAAACAAGTTACACGTGAAAAGAAATTAATTATGGGGCAGTTGTGAAATATAGTGATAGTCATAAAACTAAAAACACTGATGATGCATTTAATGAAAATTTCACTCATGTATTGAGAGAACTGTAGAGGGGATAAGAGAGCTAAAAATCCTCATTTTAGGACTAGAGGAAGGAAGAAGCTCTGGGGTATGCTAGGAAAGATAGGGAGAGAACGACAGCTTTTTATTCTAAGCCATGGATCATTGTTTGACTTTTAATCTACGTAACCATTTACTTTGATCATAATGTTTGACACTAGTAAAAACATTTTTAAGTGCTCTAATGTAATTAACAGAATGGCAACTAATTCTTTAAAGTCATATTTAACCATTGAATTTGGTATTCATTGGATTTAGAAATTAGAAGTTTCATTACATTTGTTCAGAAATTGCTCAGCAAAACAATTTCAGGACAGTTGTTTGTTTCCATATACATAGCCATCTGAAAAAGTAGCAATGTTATAAGCAACAACACAAACCATGTCAAGGTTTAGCATAGTTTGGTGGTTAACAATGTTCCATCTGGAGCCACGCTGCCTGATTTGAACCCTGGTTCCCTTCAGCCACTTACTAACAATGTGACCTTAGACAAGTGACTTCACCTCTCATTCATACATCAAATGGGGATGGTCCTAGTATGTACTTCAATGGTTATTGTGTGGATTCTGTGAGTTATTTCATGGAAAGTACTGAGAACTGAGCCCAGCATAAAAGTAAGCACTCAATAAATCATCAGTTACCATTTTTAATTATTCTAAAATGCAAAAAAAAAAAAAGCTTCTACAAACCAACAGGATAGTTACTAAGTTCATGTACACATTTTACTTGGTTATTACAAAACCATTTGTATTTTTCTACCCCCATAGTGTTAGCCCTACCTTGGTTTCTCCTTTATTTTTTCCCATTTGGTCTCCCTGGCTTCCTTACTTCAACATTTATTATATCATTGGGAAAACTGTTAAGTTTTTGGTAAATGAGGAGAAAACGGCATAAGATTTATGCTTAAGTAAATAACTTTAGTACCATTGAAGTGACAAATAAGTGAAAAACAATAGGATATACTGGAATATATGAGGAAGCCATTTGGTTTAAAACTAATTCAGCCTGAACTTGTTTTTCTATAAAGGCCTGATATGGCCCGTTAAGCATGCACTGTACATCTGTTTTAAACATTTCCAATGTCCCAAAGGCAAGAATGATGCTCTTACAGATAGGGATGCAGCTTCCCCCACAATATCAGCATTTCCTTAAGGATAAGCTTCTCTTCCTAGAAACTAAGGATTACTTACTGGCCTGCTGTGCTCACCTCATGACCTCTGACCTGCTGTGCCAGTTAAGCATCTTGTGACAGTAATAAAAGGGATATTCCTGTCATATGTGATGTATGCTATTTGTTCCAAGATAGTATATTACCACTCTATACACCCCACTTCTTGGATGTGCTTTCTTCCTTGTGGGAAGGAAGCTCCCTGGGCTATAGTCCTCAGACCTGGCTCATAATAAACTCACCCGAAATTCGACTTATAGATTGATTATAGATTATTTGCATCAACAGAAGAAAATAATACAAGAAAATACTTGTTCTTCAGACACAAAGAATCAAACTTATGTTACGCTTTTAAAACATTTTTTAAAGTAAAAAATTATAAGTGAAAATTATCCTGTCAGATTGTAATTCATTCATCGATGTTGAATACAAGCACTTGGTACCTCTCTGGCATTAATGCCACCCTGAACTGATATGATACATTATTGTCAGGCTAGTTTTAAACTAAGAAGGGGAGCTTTGAACACTCACTGCCCTTAGCAGATCAAACATGCAGGAAACGACACAACAAGCTTTAAATCAGCTTCCTATTCTTAGACTCTGTTTTGTATTCAGTGTGACTGACCAGTACCTGTTCAACTAATATTGGTACTCTTCATCTCCATTCCTTCATAAAGCTATTTCTTAGTTGAGGAGAAAATAATTTCTCCTCATTTTGGATTGGGGGCATGTGGAAGAAACTAGAAGACTCACCAAGCAAAATCTCCTTCCTACCAGGCAAAAAAACCTGACTCCCGAGTCATGGAAAAATCTACTTTCAAATCAAATTCTAAAACATTGTGAAGGATGACTTTTGGTAAAGAATGCTTGAAATAGCTTCTGACTAGGTCCAGATTCTCAGTATAATCACATCTTAAATGTAAGGGGAAATGTCTTTCTGCACCACATTTCCCCTACATAAATGAGGTGTCCTCAGGACAGTCTTCAGAGACCCCACCGGCTCCTACCTGATGGGATGTCGCTGGCCTCCACCAACAACAACCCTATCCACTACACAATACCCCTGGCAAATTTAGTTCAGCCCAAGAGAAACAAAAATTAGAAGAAGCTCTTCTTGAAAATAAAATAAAACAAAAATAGGAAAAACTGACATACAGCTTTTTTGTCTTCCAACAGTGCCCCCAGGACATCAGGGGACAATGGACAAACACAGGCTGAGTCAAGAAATCCAGTTCTAACACCAAAATCTATTGTTTTCTGGGTCTACATTTCTTCTCTATAAAGTAGTGGTGATTCCTATTTATTATGCCTATGGCATCCTTGAGAAAATCAAATGAGCTAATTGATGTGAAAGGACTCAGAAACTTTGTTATTCCAATTGATAAAATTTATTTTTTTTAACAAATATTTGTTGAGTATTCCCAGCACTGTTCTAGGTCTGGGGCATGTAACAATGAGCAATAGAAGTCCTTGTCTCCAATGAGCTCTCATAAAAACAAAAAAGATATACACACGCATATATATAGTACTTACATATAATACATATAGATTATCTGTATTAGTCAGGGTTCTCCAGAGAAACAGAACCAATAAGATATGGAGAGAGACAGAGAGAAAGAGAGAGATTGATTTCAAGGAACTGGCTTATGCAATTGCAGAGGCCTGGCAAGTCCAAAATCTGATGAGATACGCTAGTGAGCTGAAGACTCAGGAAAGAGTTGCAGTTCAAGTCCAAAAGCAATCTGCTGGCAGAATTCCTTCTGGCTCAGGGGAAGTCAGTCTTTGTTCTATTAAGGTGTTCAACTGATTGGATGTGGTCCACCACATTATGGAGGGCAATCTGCTTTACTCAAAGTCTACTAACTTAAATGTTAGTCTCACCCAAAAAAACACCTTCATGGAGACATCCAGAAGACTGACCCAAATATCTGTGCACTGTGGCCCAGCCAAATTGATGCATAAAATTAACCATCATATTATATAAATATATGCAATTATATAAATATATGCCCTTGTTTGGCATGGTATTGAGGGACCATAAAAAGGACTGTGCAAGCTGCAACCATACAAAGCCATCTTAATAATCAATGGGGAAAAATTGCCATTATTTTATGACTTTTAAAAATCTTTATCAAAATATAAAACTCTCCTATTGTCAACTGTAAATGTGTAGGAAAAGGAAAAAACTAATACTTATTTAGTATACTGTACTTTAAAACATTAGAAACATTGATCATTTCAAGTGTTTTATTTCACCATAAAAAAATTATCAAGAGTAGTTTGAACTACTATTCAAAGTTGCCCTCTTGTCATATAACTTATAATACAGAGCAAGCATCTTTTCTGTGCCTTGGTGAATTGTCATACTTGTTTCTAAACTTGGACCAGCCCCCGGTATTTTATCCATTGCATTTTTAAGGTCACAACATGTCTCCCAGAGTTGTCTTAATATGAAGTTTTTTGTCAGCATCACTACTTATGAGACATCTTCATATCTTTCATCACAGCCACTTTTCTCATTTGTGTTATGTTTGCACCCGCTAAGTCCCTCTGGCTGCATTTCTAGTCTCCAGAATGGCGGCAGTGTTAATATTTCCAGGTCAGCTCTTTCTTCTATAACTCCATCTACATTCAATTCAAATACTGCAAAGTTATTTGTAAGATGAGATAAAATGTTCTGCCATACTACATGCATATTATTCTGGTACTTCTTCCTGTGATACTTGAATGTTTTCAGTTGCATGCTTTATGTCTTATTTTTTCTAAAACTCAGCTAAAGAAATTGCATGATCTCTTGTTCAATACCCTGTCTGAAAGTCCATCCAAGACAATAGGTTTTGGAAGCTGAAATAATTCTATGGTCCATAGGCTGGATTAATGAAATTGAGCTTGATGGTAAAAAGCAAATTTTCACATTTCATTCAAGTCCACGAGAGAATCAGGGTGATCTAGAGCATTATTCAACAGAGTAGTGCTTTAAAAGCTCAATTATACAAATATACCACTGAGAGGCAAGCAACAGAACTCTACGCTTCACAGTCTGTGCATGAGCTGAATAACAGATCCACAGGAACCGGTCACTAACAAACTGAAAGAAATGATATGACTGGTCACTGATCGAGGTGCACACAGGTTATTTACAGTGTGATCTGCAGACTGGAGAGGTAGCAGTGAAGTTTGTACTTCAAATACTGTGGTAATTGAAATTTGAACTGTGTTGTTGAGGGTCTGGTGTTATTTAACTAACCTATGGTAACTAAATTCACGCCTACAAACATAATATTCTGAAAAGAAAAATATATATACAACCTCCCCTTTGACCTAACATCTTGCTCCAAATAGTACCCATTTTTCTTTCCTCCCCTTTATAACAAATCTCATTGAGGAGGTGGTCAATATTGACTGATTCCATTTCCTCACCTCCCTGTCTGTCCTCAGACCTTCCAGCTGGGCTGTAGGCCCTATTACTCTGCTGAAACATCCCCTGTTGAAGTTCCTACTGATCTTAATACTACCAAATTCAGTGGTTAATTAGACCACATTACTCAACCCTTTAGGAGCATTTTGGCAAAGCTGATAACTTCCTGTTTCTTGAAACACTATCAAAATTTTGTTTCTGAGCACTATGCTTTCTTGGTTTTCCCACTGCCTCACTGGCTCCTCTTTTGTAATCTTCTCTGCTAGATTTTTCCTCTCTATCTCCCCTCTACAGGTGGGCTGTCACAGGTACAGTCCATAACCTTCTCCTGTTCTCTAGGCACTCCCTATATAATCTCATCCAGTTTAAGGTTTTATATTACACCTACATTGATGAGTCCCAAATTTGTATCTCTCGCCCCCATCTCTTCCCTGAGCTTAAACAGGTGATAATAGGCATATCAGCTTATCATGTCTAACAGAGAATTTTTTATCTTCCGTTCCCATCTGTTGCTTCTCCATCTTTCTATATGATACTAACATACCTTCAGTTGCCCTAGCCAAAAACTTAGGAATGATCTTTAATTCCTCTCTTTTCCTCATAGCCAAATCCAACAGCAGGTCTGTTCAATTCTGTCTTCAGGATATATCCCGGAGCTGACGTCTTCTCCCATCTCCATTGCGACCTCTCCAAACCATAATTATCTCTCACCTGAACTGCTGCAAAAGCCTTCCAACTGGTTTCCTTGCTTCAACTATCACTGATCCATACTCAATTTTTAGTTCAGCTGCCAGAATGATCTACTAAAAATGCAAATAAAATTATATCACTCCTCTGCTTAAAACCTTCTGCTGGCTTCCTATCACACAAAGCATAAAATCCAAACCCCATGTCATGGCCTCCAAGGCTTTACATGATCTCTCCTCTGTGTACCTTTCCAAGCCTGTCTTCTGAGTGCTCTCCCTCTCACTCCTCTACTCTAGCTGCCCTGGCCTACATTCTGTTCTTTGAACACTTCAAGCTCATTCCTACCTCTGGGGTTTTGCACTTGCTATTTCTTCCACATAATATTTTCTTTCCCCTGATCTTAGCAATGGGAGAGATGTGTGTGGTTATAAAAGGGCAACACAAGAGATCTCTGTGGTAATAAAACTGTTCTGTATCTGACTGTGGTGGTGGATACACAAAACTACACATGGAACAAAATGGCCTAGAACTAAACACTCATACACGCACACACACAGATGAGTAAACTGGGAAATCTGAATATCAGTGGATTGTATCAATGGCAATTTCCTGGTAATGATAATGTGCTATAATTTTGCAGGATGTTACCATCGAAGAAAACTGAATGAAGTGTATATGGAATCTCTCCACATTACTTCTTAAAACTACATGTGAATCTACAATGTTCTCAACATAAAAAGTTGTATTAAAACAAAAAGACTTGTACACGCAGTCTCATATAGCATTGTTTATATGAGTCCCAGACTGGGAATAAACCAAATGTCCATCAACAGGTGAATGGAGAAACAACTTGCAGTACAGCAATACAATGAAATCCTACTCAGAAATAAAAATGACAAACTGCGTATACATGCACCACCATAGATAATCTCGCAGACACTACTTCAAATGAAAGAAGTCAGTATTTCATTTACGTGAAGCTCTAGAACAAACAAAACTAACCTATGGTGATACAAATTAGATCAGTGGATGCCTGGATAAAAGAGAGCAGTGGGGTGGTGGCAAAGGGACCCGAGGGGCTTCTCGAGCATGACAGAAATGCTTTATGTCTTGATGAGGGTGGTGGTTACATGGTATACACATTTGTCAGAACTCTTCAAACTGTACTCTTAAAATCTGTGTTTTTTATTGTAGGTAAATTATACCTCAGTAAGTTATTTTAAAAAATAAGTATCTGCATGGTTGCAGGACAGAGAGAAAAGCAAGCAAGGCTATTTAAAATGGAGGTAAGGCCGTGTTTGGAGAGGTCCTGGTGCAGGCATCTTCTATGCTGGTCAGACAGCCTTAAAGGGCAGGGTACACCAGTCAAGGAAATAGAGAACGTGCATTATTCACAATAGCCAAGACGTGGAAACAACCTACGTGTCCATCAGTGGATGAATGGATAAAGAAAATGCGGTATACATATACAATGGAATGTTATTTAGCCATAAAGAAGAAGGAAATCCTACCTTTTGCAACAACATGGATGAATCTTGAGGGCATTATGCTAAGTGAAATAAGTCAGAGAGAGAAAGACAAATACTGTATGATTTCACTTATATGTGGAATCTAAAAACATTGAACTCATAGAAACAGAAAGTAGAATGATGGTTGCCAGGGGCTGAGGGGTACAGAAAATGGGGAGATGTTGGTCAAAGGGTACAAACTTTCAGTTATAAGATGAATAAGTTCTGGGTATCTAATGTACAGCATGGTGAATAAAGTTAACAATACTGTATTGTATACTTGAAAACTGCTATGAGAGTAAAGCTATAACGTTCTCACCATAACACCACCATCAAAATGGTAATTATGCAAGGTAAAGGATGTGTTAACTAACCTTATTGTGGTAAACATTTTGCAACATATACACCTATCAAATCATCACATTGTACACCTTAAACTTAATGTTATATGCCAATTAGACCTCAGTAAAGCTGGGGGGATAAAGAAAGCCAAGAAATCAGTGAGAGATAAAGCTTCTTCTCTGTTACAACACCTCTCTACACCATAGGGCATGTGGGGAATGGAAATGTTGATGATGACATAATTTGCATAGGATATAACTTGCATTTTTTCACGTATGCTTAATTACTGTTATGTTTAAGGTTTAAATAAACAAAATAAACTTGTCAGTTCAGGAACACACCTAATTTATCATGCCCTCTCTTGACTGTGCACTTTTGATTACTGAGCATTTCCAGAGAATCAGCAAATAGACTGGGAGATTAAATGACATGGAAAATATTGATTGGTGGCTTTAATATCTATACTTTGCAAGAGAGACAGTTATGCATTGCTTAAAGACAGGGATACCCTCTGAGAAATGTGTCGTTAGGCAATTTTGTCATTGTGTGAACATCATACAGTGTACTTACACAAACCTAGATGGTATAGCCTACTACACATCTAGGCTACATGGTACTAATATTATGGCACCACCTTTGTATACATGGTCTATTTTTGACCGAAATGTTATGCAGCATGTGAATGTATATAGAGAGATTAAAGTATAGTCCAGAGAAAAGTAAGCTTAGAAGATGAAGCTATCAGTCTTTTATTAATGGCCTTCAACTGCCTCAATTTTGCTGTGTTTTTAAAGCAACAGACTGTATTTCTAACACAAGTACTCCAGCAGCACACTACAGCCTGGAAGAGAAATCTGGTAAAGACACAAACAGTTCTCTACTATTTACATCTTCTGGAATTGCCATTGAATTCTGATGCCCAGAGACTGGGAATCTCCAACCAGCCTGTAGAGAAGTCAATTCTAGGACATTGCATCACTATCCTAATTTTAAAAAAATAATTAATTAAGACATGAGGGAAACAGGTCTGAGATAGTGAATATAAACACAGTATTCAGTTATTCTCAGGTTTGTTATCTAATTTAGACAATCAATTCTTCACTATCAAAAGCAACACACCAATCTCTTTATGGACGTTTTTTTCTGCTAAACCTCTTCCTTTTAGACATCTATATTCTACAGATATTGACTTTTTAGTCTTCTCCCATGCAAAATTGGGAGCAAATCTATTAAGTGTTAACTTTTAATATGGAACCCAGGAAAGAGTTGAGCTATTAAAACCTAAAATACATGTCACTTACTAGCTGCCTGCTTCCCAGTTTCCTTATTGGAAAAACAGGGATAAAAATAATTCATTTCCTATCTTCCTAACAAGGCCAGTGGGAGGATCAAATAAATGAATGAATACACCTAAAACACAAACCATAAGTAAAATTACTCCATGGGACTAAAATCTGCAAAATTCCAATGGAGTCAAAAATTAACATATATATTTGGTTTTATAGAGTAACTATAAGAGTGTGAAACCAGCTTCAGCCAAATACAAAGAAAAGTCTTGTACGGTTAAATAACTCACAGCTGGTTCACAAATTCTCACAACTTTATTACAAATTATTTGATTCTGAAGATCAAAGTCCATAATAGAAATAAATATAAATTGTTAAGTAAATGTTCTCTATTCTTTCCATTTTACTTTTTATAATAAAAGCATAAAATCTATCCATCATGATATCAAAATAGGCCAGGGAATTTTATTCAAATACCTGTATAAAGGGATCACATTTAAAATATCTGTGTTAAGACTAAAACTTAATTAAAGCAGAATAAAACTTTTTAAAAGAAACTTCTAAATGCCCCTAGGTTTCAAACAGAAAGGTTTAACGATGCTAATAAAAATACAACAGTATCTGCCAATCTATATTTACACTATCTTCTATCACATGTGACTCTGACAAGGAGGCTATTAATCTAAGAAGCCACCTGCCAGAGTCATCATTTCACCCAAAGAAGCCATTTGCTTTCCACCACTACACCTTCTTATTCATCTCATGGCTCTCAGTTATGAGTTCCTGTGAGTTGCTTGTTTTTTGTTTCATTTTTTCAAACACTTCTCGGAAGATAAAAATAAGTATACTGGTTTGCTTGAAAATATTTTGTCTACTCTTCTCTCTCAAGTGGTCAATAGTATGTTACTAACAAATGCAATTCAACCAAGAAGAATGTGTATTTCCTGAACTGACTCTCACCCCTGTTACAAGTACATTATTTCAGTAGAGTCATCTATTTGTCTTCCCCTTCAACTGCATAAAAAAATTTTCCCTAGGCTAAGATTTTAAAGGAGTTTGTGCTTTGGGAATTAAACTCCAAGTAGCTATAGTGAAGATATAGGTCTTCATTCTTTAGTTCTTCTAAACTTTGAAATCAATTTCTTTTTGTTCAACCAGACTTCTCAATTGTTGAGACATCTAGTTACTAGGCAACAAGTATCCTAACTATATAGCCAATATTCTAAAACTTAGATACACTCAAAATTTTCACTCTTTTCTCTACAGCAAAATTTTCCCTATCACCCATACCCTGCTGTTACCCCAAATTGTATGCACAGAGAGAGTATGCCCAAGGAATGAAAAAAAACTTTTCACATTAATCTAAGCAAAGTAATTAAAAATATAAATTTAGAACACAGACATATGTTTTGAGTTGGTAAGTGTTTTCCAATGAGTGATGAATCATGTATGTATAACCACATTCACAATACAGTACATTAAGAATTTGACACGTGGTGCCGGCCCAGTGGTGTAGCGGTTTAGTTCGCGCTTGGCAGCCTGGGGTTCACTGGTTCGGATCCTGGGCACCCGTGACACGCTGCTTGTCAGCCATGCTGTGGCGGCGTCCCATATAAAGTAGAGGAAGATGGGCACGGATGTTAGCCCAGGGGCAGTCTTCCTTAGCAAAAAAAAGAAGAAGATCGGCAACGGATGTTAGCTCAGGGCTGGTCTTCCTCATAAAAAAAAAAAAAAGGAATTTGACACGTTTTTTTCCTTTATGATACTGAGAATACACAATTCAGCCAAATTTTTTTTTTCCCGGCTTCCAGGAAGCTGAAAGTCAAATAAATTAGCTTCTCATTGCACAACTATATTAGCTTCTTTTTGAACAAATCTGCTTTCTTTTCTGTCCCAAATTCTAGAGTATTATCTAGTACTAATTCATTAGTTTTATTGTGCATATGTTATGTATCATAACCTTTTTCAAATCTCTTTTAGAGAACTGGTAAGATACAATGAAATTTCATACACACATATACACATGTTAGGATCAAGAGCGTAAGTTTGGATTTTAGTAAAAGTTAGGATCAAGAGCGTAAGTTTGGATTTTAGTAAAAATTAACAGAAGTTGACAAATACTTTCATATGTCTTGAAAAAGCATTTAAAACCACATTTCATAAAATAAAGTAGATTTTATTTAGCTTACATATTTGCCATTTTCAGGCCTTCTGGGAGGCTCTAATTAAGGAATATCAGAGGACTTAAGAGTACAATGACTGTTGTGTCAATATGGAAGCCAAGATTTATAAAGGCCTATTATGGTTCCAGTGACATTTCCTTCCTATTTTCCCACATCAGCAGGAACATCCTGAGGGAACGAATTGCTATGTGCTGGTGAGATCTTCTGACAGTGACAGTAGGCTAGGTAAGAAACTACAAACTAGAAGCTAGAAAATGAAATATTACCAAATATAAAGCATGTAACATTTCACCCGTTGTGTGAATGGATTTACCTCGAGTCTACAAAGGATGGTTACTGCTCTTCCTTTAAACTATTCAAAGTTGTACCCTAATAAATGTTAATGGGCAACAAAATTATGCTCTACTAAATTTGACATATTAAAAAAATTGTGTTAAACATGACTAAAGTTTAATAAACACCTAAAGATATTTACAAGCAAATAAATAATCAGTCATTGATCAACAAATTAGAGGCAAACGTCTCATGGACTTTTTATCATCTCAAGGCTTATTCTATGTGAATCTAACCAGAGCTGCCTTATTTTCACCTAAAGGTAACTCACTATTTTATGAGTCTATATTTATTATTAATATATTTTATATTTGCATAGCATTTTTCTGTTTACAAAGGATTTTTATTCAGAGATGACCTCATTCAAGCCTCACCATTCTAGGAGAACAGATTATATTTACATAAAAAGCATTGAATGAAGTTAGCAAATAAATAAACAAAGTTAAATCAGGCTGATTAAGACTATAGGATTTAAATATTTTGCAAATTCAAGAAAATTCACTTTATCAAGCTGATTGAAAAGCTCTTACTAAGTAATATTTGTATGGAGCACTGTTCTTTAGGATAAACGATAAACCATTAACATGGACAAACATACAAGGAGCATATGGGTAGAGAATAAAGACATGATAAATGTACATAACTGTAAGAAAAACATTTAATCTTTTATCAGTCAAAGCCCAGATGCATAAGAATAATGGTAGGTAGAAAGAATTTATCGCTTGTTTTTCTTTAGTTCAAGATAATAATAAGATTTTAACTTATGTAATCCCTACAAGAACCCTATGAGGTAGGTGCCACCTTTATGCAGAGAAAAACTAAGGAACAGAGAGATTAAGAAATGTCATTCAAGTTCACACACCTAGTACATGGCCAAGGTGAGATTCAAACCTAGGCAGTTTGGCTCCCTACAACTTGCCCCTGACCCCACTCTACTGCCTTGAGAAGTTATCTGCTGCTTTGAACAGGAACTTAAGCTGTGTGAAGGAAAGGGGACAGCAGGGCTTATTTTATGACCAGGTGGTACCCACAGGCATGATTTGGGGGGAAAAAACAAAGACATCTCTCTAAAATATTCACCTTACTGACTTTCCACCACTAGGAGTTTCCTTCTCAAGAAATGTTTACAAAAATCTGCTATTTGATGCAGTATTCAGGGACATGTACCGTTACTCTACAACACTTTAGTTTTCCACTAATATCATGGAGATAACAATGACTCTTACAACACCCACATGAAAGAAGATAAAACCCCACATCCAGGGTCATGCCTAGACCTGAACCCTCCTAGAGGGTTCCAAAAGCAATGAAACTAGCCCGCTCCACATGTGGGCTGGGGACCAGGGCAAGAAGTGGATGGCATTGAGAGAAACCTTCTAAACACATAAAACTGCAGCCACAGAAACAGAGACCTGGCCACGAGGATGGTCATTGATCAAACAAGGCCAGAGGGAAGGAAGGAGACAGGTGAGACTTTAAGGCTTTAAAATCAGGGGCAGAGATCTTGGCAATAAGAAACTGCTGGAAAGCTTTCAGAGAAGGTTCAAAATAGAAAGGCAGGTTGGTTAATTTGGCACCAGGAGGAGAAGTATGAGGTGGAGTCTAGCCAGGCCTACAAGACCTTGAATCCCAAGACCTAGAGATGGCAGGCAATCCAAGTGCAGGAAGTAACACCGAGATCATCCTTCTTCACAGCACATCCTAGAATACGCTCCAGGGATTCTGAACAATCAATGACCGAGAAAAGGCTCTTGCTTATGATGTTTCCAGGAAAGATTTGGGAAACAGCAACCTCACAGAATCTCAAGTTTTACCCCAGAGGCAACTTGACTGGAGGTGACAATTTCAATACACAATTTCTGCTTTCCTTTTACCACTACCCACAGAAGCTCAGAGGAGATGTGAAAACAAAAATTTACTCTTCAAAAAGAGTGAGATAATATTTCACACCTATTTCTAAAAGAATAAAGAAAGAGAGAGAGAAACTATTATGACAGAAGTCAAGAGAAAATAAAAAGCAGGAGTGTTCAGCAATGAGGGGAGCATAAGAAATGAGCCTCTGGGCAGCATGATCTTAAAAAGGGGTTCTGTTGGTGACTTGGATTTTTCCAGAAGGAAAGAGAATTAAAGGATGCACATGAAACCAGAGAAGAAAAGGAGGAAGCAGAAAGGGTTTCAGGAGCAGACAGTACATTAAGTACAAATTTGACCGGCAGACACTATAAAAGGTATAGGTTTGGATCCAAACGCCCAGTCAATAGAGCACTGGGGCTCTCTGAAATAAACAACACGAGGAAGAGTGGGCTTGAAATGACTAAGATGAGAGGGAAATAACAATCCTCAGACCCAGATTTCAATGGTAGCAATATAGCTCTTGGCAGGAAGAACAAATATTTTCTATATATAGAAGTTAGAATGATACATGAGTTTATTCCCAGAGGGGGATTAAAGATCTAGGAAGATGGCAATGCTAGCTATCAGACTGCATTCTGAAAATGTTCAGTTGTTTCCTTTATACACGATCCCTCACCTTTTTGAAATCTCTACACTGGGCCAAATATAAGACCACTGAGCACAGTGTGCTGGCTCATTCCTGAACACTTTCATCACTATTAAGAGTAAGTGCTATGCCCATTGCTAAATTTTTAAATGCCTGATCAAACATATATCTTGGAAACCTGACTATATTTTACATTAAGCTCCCTAAGTCTGTGCTGAATAAATGCAGAGACAAACAGCTTATCCTAGATGAAAACAAAAGTAACTCACATATATTCCCTATATTAGAAAATAAAAGAGACTGGGAAATGTGGGTTATATTTTTATAATAAATTATCCCTCTTTTACTTAGTCTTAAGAGTTTTTCTTACATACTTATTTCTTCTTAAACTATATTTCAACAACAACAACAAAAATAATAATAGCAGCTATCATTTCACTGCTTATACTGCATGCCAAGCATGCAGATATTAAAATTAATCCCTCCCAAACAATCTTTTAAGGTAGATAGCCCCAATTTACAGATAAAGAAACTGAGGTGTAGGAGTCTTAAGCAACTTCCTCAAGAACACAGAGCTGTGGGGCCGGCCCAGTGGTGTAGCAGTTCCACTTTGGCAGCCCAGGGTTCCCAGTTTCGGATCCCGGGCATGGAGCGATGCACCGCTTGTCAAGCCATGCTGCGCTGGCGTCCCATACAAAGTAGAGGAAGATGGGCACAGATGTTAGCCCAGGGCCAATCTTCCTCAGCAACAAGAGGGGGATTGGCAACGGATGTTAGCTCAGGGCTAATCTTCCTCACACACACAAAAAAGAATACACAGAGCTGGAGTGTGGCAGAACTTTGAACACAGATCTCTCTGAAGCCCACATCTTAAACCACTTGGGTCCTAAGCTCAGTGCTGCCAGCTGGTAATACAATAATGATAAAGTCATAGTTCAGTCTTCAAAGTGTGCACACAGGTAGTGAAGAGAGAGAGGAAAAGAATAGATACAATCCATAAGAGTATGAAGGAGTTCTATGAGAATACACACATTTGGCAACAGCCTGAGTATGAACAGTGAGGTCAGGTATGTTTGCACTGGGCCACAGAATGAGGAGCCAGGTGGGGAAGAGCTGTGGAGGGCTGAGGGGTGGAAAGTATCCAGCCAGGAGGAGAACCAACTTCCAGCTGATTTGATTCATTCTAAACAACTCTAGAACGAATTATTGAATGGAACTACCAATGAGGAAGATTCTAGTTTTAATGGTCACTCTTCCAGAACTATTCAAGGCCCCCTTTATTCTTAAGCTATGACCACTTTTATTAGGCCTGCTTTTCATTCCATTCAATGGGCGATTGTTTAAAATATTAAGAATATCAAACCAGAGGAACTTCAATAAAGACACTCAGATCAATGTCAAGTTTTTGATTACTGACTTTTGGTTTTGGCAGTATAGCTAATTGGGTACCTGACCATTGTATATTTCAAATCAGTTTTGCTAAATTCATTAGTAAGAAAATTATGTAATTCAAATCCAAAGCTTCACTTCAAATATATTGCTTTCTTTTCTTCCCCCTTATCTACAGGACTATAGTTTGTTACTGAGGAAATTAAACTGAGCAGGAACAAGTTGTTTTTCTCAAAGCCCACTTTTAAGAGTTAATATTTTGTAATATCGATAAGATTAGATCTACCAAAAAAATTAATTTAGCACTTTAGAAGTATCTAACAAAACACAAAAGACGGACAACTTATAACACAGCAATCTGACTACTCAGTGGTTACCCTATAGCAATCCCCACATAGGTGGGCACAATGAAGTAGGCACGAGGAAGTTCAATGTAGTATAGTTGTGAGAGCAAAAGCTGGAAGCAACATAAATGACCAGCCATCAGGCAGCAGTTAAATAGGAATCCTGTGTAGCAGTTGAAAACAATGAGGTCAAGGGGCCAGCCTGGTGGCGTAAGTTCTAGTGGTCTGCTTCGGCAGCCCAGGGTTTGCAAGTTCAGATCCTGGGCACAGACCTATGCCCCACTCCTCAAGCCAGGCTGTGGCAGGTGCCCCACGTATAAAATAGAGGAAGATGGGCATGGATGTTAGCCCAGGGCCAATCTTCCTCAGCAAAAAGAGGAGGATTGGCAACAGATGTTAGCTCAGGGCTAATCTTCCTCACATACACACACAAAAAAAAATTAAGGTCAATCTATAGGGACTGACACAGTAAGATCTCCAAGACATGTTAATGAAAAAATCAAGTTGTGGAATATGTATAGTAAGACACCAATTATGTAGAAACATCACATACTCATACCTGGTCACATATGTATTTATGTAGGAATCTCTCTCGTTCTCTATCTATTCATATATGTATATATGTATACATATATATATACTTGTATATTTAATGCATAGAGATTGGGGTTGAGGGAAGTATTCAAAGGAGACTTTATCAGTTCCCATTTATTTTACTGCTATAAAAATAATGAATTTTTATATTTCTTGTATATAAATAATTAATATTTAATAAATTTAATTATTTAATTATTTAATAATTATTTAATTATTTTATTTAATTATTTAATAAATAATTAAAAATAGAACAGTAAGTTCTTTTAAATTTTAAATTAACAAAAAAAAGCAAAGTATACTTTCAATTTAGGGCTGGCCCAGTGGCATAGTGGTAAAGTTCCTGTGCTCCACTTCAGTGACTGGGTGTTTGTGGGTTTGGATCCAAGGTGTGGACCTACACGCTGCTCATCAAGCCATGCTGTGGTGGCATCCCACATACAAATAAAGGAAGATTGGTACAGATGTTAACTCAGGGACAATTTTCTTCAAGCAAAAAGAGGAAGATTCGCAACAGATGTTAGCACAGGGCCAATCTTCCTCACCAAAAACAAATTTGTATATATAGTATATATATATACACACACACACATGTATATATAGTACATGTATATATGTATATACAGTATATATATATACACACACACATGTATATGTACACATATACACACATACGTATATATGTATATATATACACACACACATATATATTTGTGTGTGTGTATATATATATATATATATAAAGTATATATATATATACACTTTCAACTTATCATAAATTAATCTAGTGCATTCCGTTTTTAACCAACTTGTTAAAAAGTTTTAACCAACTTGCCTGTAATTTTTAGAATTTTTCTCCCCTTTTAAAAGAAAAATCAAACTTTTGCATTTTGCAAACTTGTATGTCCCAGACTCATGTCTTGATAGAAATTCAATTTTATGGGTCTCCAAGCATGGCTGGGAACTTGGAGCAGGACACGCTCTCTTCCTTTCCTGAGCAACACAAAATGGGTATCTAATAATATAAAAGAACAAAGGAGTGAACCAACCAATGAATAAATGACAACATCAGTAAATCTACTCAGGTTTCCCAGCATTGGTTAGGATTGAAAATCTGGCAAGTGGCAGGGAGGCATTAGAGAATATTCAAGAAAACACTAAAATCTCTTTTATTCTGGGCAACATTACTGTATTGAACTTGTTAATGGTTCTAAGGATTGAACACTAGCAGCAAAAATCAAGGTTTATATCTGAGACTTTCTTTCTTCTCTAGCCCTGGATATTAAGTTGTTAGTTTTTCTGTTAGGGTTTTTCTTTTAAACACAAGTAGTATTTAATTAACACAAAATGACTTTTTAGGGATAGCTTACTAAACCCTCATTAGTCATTAAGTATAAACAAATATTTTTTAATTCAACCACTGTTTCAATTTAATTATTTTGGTCAAATGAAACTTTTATTTTAGTATTTGGCTAAAAGCATCACAAATTCCATTTCAATTTGACATGTACCACCCTAAGTTTAATGCAATCAAGAAACCTACAACATTTCTCAACAAAAGTAGTTTAACTAACAGGGAAGGGTAGATTAAACAACATCCCAAAGAATTTTATCTATGAAAAGTTTGTCAGTGTAACTCATAATCTCTCCATGTTTTAAACCTTATCACCCAGACTTCCTAAAATGTAAGCATGTATCAGAACTAAGAGTAGATCTTATTGAAAATGCTGATGCCAAAAGTCCATCCCAAAACTGCTGCACTGGGGCCAAGGAAATTGCATTTTAACACACTTCAATGGTAAATCTACTGCACACCAAACTTTAGGACTTTCACAACAAAATATTGAACTTACTGTACACCTTAGCTACTAAAAGCAACATCTAGAACCAGCAACATCACCACATCATGAAAGCTTGTTAGAAACACAAAGTCTCAGATATCACCCAAGACCTACTGAATCAGAATCTGTATTTTAACTAGATCCTTCAGTGGCTCATACGTGCATTAAAGTTTGAGAAGCACTGCCTTATACTACTCTTTTGTTATTTAAAAAAATTTTTTTTAATTATAGAGGTAATGCATGTACATGTTTTTTAAAAGTACTAAAGGACTCTAATACCTAAACCAGACAAAGACATTACAAGAAAAGAAAACTACAGATCCATCTCTGTCATGAACACAGATGCAACAGTCCTCCACAAAACATTAGCAAATCGAATCAATGTATAGAAAAGAATTGTACAACACAACTGCTATGGTCTAAAGGTTTATGTCCCCCCAAAATTCACATGTTATAATCCCAATCCCCAATGTGATGTGATGGTGTTAGCGTGTGGGCCATTTGGAAGGTGATTAGGTAAAGAGGGTGGAGCCCTCAAGAATGGAATTAGTGCCGTTATAAAAGAATCCCACAGAGCTCCTTAGCCCCTTCCACCATGTGACAATACAATGAAAAGTCTGCACACCAGAAGAGAGCCCTCACCCAACTGTGATGGCACCCAGATCTTGGACTTCCAGCCTCCAGAACTGTGAAAAATATATTTCTGTTGTTTATAAGCTACTCAGCCTGTCATATTTTGTTATGGCAGCCCAAATGGACTAAGATAACAACCAAGTGGGATTTAACCCAGTTATGCAAAGCTGGTTCAACATTCAAAAATCAATTAATGTAGTCCATCACATCAACAGAATAAAAAAGAAAAATCACATGGATCGTATTAATAGATTCAGAAAAAGCATTTGACAAAACCAACATCAACTCATGATAAAAATAAAAACTCTCAGTAAACTAAAAATAGAGGGGAAGTTTGTAAACTTGATTTTAAAAATCGACAAAAATTACAGCTAATATCATACTTAGTGGTGAGAAACTCAGTGGTTTCCCACTAGATCAGGTACAAGGCAAGGATGTCACCTCTCACCACTCCTTTTCAACATCATACTGGAAGTCCTTGTTAATTAAATAAGGCATTGAGGCAAAGAAATAAAAGGCATACAGATTTGGAAGGAAGACATAAAACTGTCTTTGTTTCTAGATGACATGGTTGTTTGTGTAGAAAATCTGAAAGAATCAACAAAAAAAAATCCTGGAACTAATAAGCGATTATAGCAAGATTGCACAATACAAGGTTAATATATAAAAGCCAATTGCTTTCCTATATACTAATGAACAAGTGGAATTTGCAATTAAAAACACAGTATCACTTGCATTAGTCCCAAAGATATATAACAAAATGTGTATAAGATCTGTGTGAGGAAAACTACAAAACTCTGATGAACAAAATCGAACAAATAAATAGAGATATTCCATGTTAATGGAAGACTCAATATTGTCAAGATTCCAGTTCTTCCAACTTGATCTTTAGATTCAACACCATCCAAATCAAAATTCCAGCAAGTTATTTTGTAGATTTTGACAAAATTATTCTACAGCTTATATGGAGAGGCAAAACACCCAGAATAACCAACACAATATTGAAGGAGAAGAATAAAGTTGAAGGACTGACATTGCCTGACTTTAAGACTTACCATAAAGCTACAGTATTCAAGACAGTATGATGTTGGTGAAAGAACAGACAAACAGATCAGTGGAACAAAGGACCCAGAAATAGACCCACATAAATATAGTCAACTGATCTTTGACAGAGGAGTGAAAGTGATACAATAGACAAAGATAGTTTTTTCAACAAATGGTGCTGGAACAACTGGAAATGCACATGCAAAAAAAAAAGAATCTAGACACGGTCCTTAAACTCTTTGCAAAAAATTAACTCAAAATGGATCATAGATCTAAATGTAAATGCAAAACTATAAAACTCCTAGGAGGTAACACAGGAGAAAATGTAGATAACCTGTGTATGGTGATGGCTTTTTAGATACAACATCAAAGGCACAATCCATGAAAGAAACAATTGGTAAATTGGACTTAATTAAAATTAAAAACCTCTGCCCTGCAAAAGACAATGTGAAGAGAATGAGAAGACAAGCCACAGATTGGAAGAAAATATTTGCAAAAACAACACATCTAATAAAGGACTGTTATCCAAAATATACAAAGAACCCTAAAAGCTCAACAATAAGAAAACAAACATTAAAAAACAGGCCAAAGCCTTGAACACACTCCTCACCAAAGAAGATATACATAGGACAAGTAAGCATATGAGAAGACGCTCCGCATCATGTCATCAGGGAAATGCAAATTAAAACAACATTGAGACACCACTATGCACCTATTAGAAGGGCCAAAATCTAGAACACTGACAACACCAAGTACTGACTAGGATGTGGAGCAACAGGAACTCTCATACATTGCTAGTAGGAATGCAAAATGGTACAGCCACTTTGGAAAACAGTTTGGTAGCTTCTGACACAACTAAACATACTCTTATCATACAATTCAGCAATTATGCTCCTTGGCGTTTACCAAAAAGAGTTGAAAACATATGTCCACACAAAAACCTGCACATGGATGTTTATAGCAGTTTTACTCTTAACTGCCAGAACTTGGAAACAATCAAGATACTCTTCAGTAGGTGAAGTGATAAATAAACGGTAGTACATCCAGACAATGGATGGGCAAAGGCTGAAGGACAATAGAACATCGTTCCAATGGAATATTATTTCTTGCTACAAAGAAATGAGCTATCAATTCATGAAAAGGCATGGAGGAACTTTAAATGCATATTATAAGTAAAAGAAGTCAACCTGAAAAGGCTACACCCTGTATGATTTCAACTATATGACATTCTGGAAAAGGCAAAACTATACAGACAGTAAAATGATCAATTGTTGCCAGGGATTGAGGGTGGGGGAGGGATGAATAGGTGGCCACGGAGAATTTTTAGAGCAGTGAAAATACCATGTATGATATTATAATGATGGATGCATGTCATTCTGCATTTGTCTAAACTCATAGAATGTACACCACCAAGCGTGAACCCTAACGTAAACTACGGACTTTGGGAGATTAGGATGTATCAATGTAAGTTCATTAATCGTAACCAAGGTACCACTCTGGTGAGTGACGTTGACAATGGAGGAGGATATGAATCTGTGGGATAGAGAGTATATGGGACATTGGTGTACCTTCCTCTCAATTTTGCTGTGAACTTAAAACTGTTCTTAAAAAAAAGTACAAAAGGTCATAAAATGAAAAGTTTTCCTCCCCACTGCCTACTCCAATTTCACTTCCCAGAAACTGGGAGTAGGAAGTTCCTTTCTTCTTATCATCATTCTTTTTTTTCCTCCTAATTTTTCTGATAGTTAAAGACATGGAACAGGTTCTTCCTCAAATCCTCCAGAAGGAACCAACTCTGCTGACACCTTGATTTCATACTTCTGACATCCAGAACTGTGGGAGAATAAAATTTTGTTATTTCACCACCAAGTTTTTGGTAATGTGTTATGGCAGTCCTAGGAAATTAATACAGTTGCCTTGGCTTTATCTTTCAGATTCTTAACTTTATTTTCAACTATAAGCATCTTACGATTTAGCTAATTCAAAATTTTATTGTAATTTATTACTATGTACTTAACTTCCCAGATTATTTTAATTTTGATTGCTCATTTTATCATATCATGTTTGTCTTATTTTACAGATGCAAAAAACATTAGAATGTTTCTGAAAATATTAATTTAAAATTTTTAATTTCTATTTTGTTCCCTAAATTATCTTTTTTGGTCTGGAGTCATTCTATTGGTTCATCTTTCATATTGCTGGTTTTTCTTAGGTATATGGTAATATTTTGTGTCTATTTATGTTTATGAATCACAGACTATATGGATTAGTGTAAATAACAGGCTTAACTTTGTTCCATGGTTATATATGTCTGTTTTCCCAGCTTGACTCCCCTTTGTGCATGTGTGTGCATGTCTGCACCTATGCCTATATGTTGGAGCAAAGGGAAGTTGACACATGTACTTAGGCTGCCATCTTGAACTAGAAGTCCATCTCAACTACTTTATATTATTTATTTTAATTTCTCTAATAAATTATAAATTCCTGCAGACTAGGGATTTCTGCTTTTATTTACATCTCCTATAGAAATTATCATAAATGCACACTTTAAAAATTAATTGAGGGCCAACTCTGATGGCCTCATGGTTAAAGTTCAGTGCTTACCACTTTGGGAGCCTGGGTTTGCCTCCTGATCATGGAACCACACCACATGTCTGTCAGATGCCATGCTGTGGCAGTGGCTCATGTAGAAGAACTAGAATATACAGCCACATACTGCAACTTTGGGGAGGAGGGAAAAAAGAGGAAGATTGACAGCAGATGTTAACTCAGGGAAACTCTTTCCCTGCCAAAAATAAAAGAATGTCAGTCTCTTTAAAAAAAAATAATTGAATAAGTGAAATGGGGAGTTATAAGTGAATGAGCAAGTGAAAGAAAGCCAGTAAAACAAAGTTAAAAGCTACCCTGCCAAAGTGAAGGAAAAACAATACTTTCACTATTTGGGAAGAAAAGTGGCAGAAGTGAATCATGACTTAATATACATGTAAGTAAAAAATCATTAATCTTCAGTTCTCAATTAATATGCCATCTTAATGAAAAATTCATTTTACTAGATCAGATAGCTTACAATCTCTTTTCTATTGCAGAATATTCAATATTTAGCATTTTAGACCTGGCATTTTCAGAACACATTTTTATATTTTTGCAAATGCATAGATTACTAACTATGCAAACAGATGTGCATCAATTTGTACTTTGCAAATGCATTCCTGCTTATGCAAATTCACTGTACCACAACAGGTTAAATGGAATGATCTGTGGGGGCTCTGTGATCTTAGTGCCTTGAATTCATAATTGGACATTTTCCAAATTGAAAAAAGTCCTTTAAAAAGTGATTCAAAGTCAATTTCTTCCATTACACTCTGACTTATATCCCCACAAGTCAGTAGTGGAAAAGGGAGAGGATCAGGTCTGTTGAGTGCATATATTTAAGCTGGTCTTAGAGAATAAGATGACATTCATCAGGTAGAAGAGAGAAGAAAGGGCATTCCAGGAAGAGGAAGCAAAGAAACCCTAAACAAACTAGGATTAAAAGGAAACATCCTCACCATGATAAGGGACATCCATGAAAAATCCATAGCTAGCATCACATTTAGTGGTGAAAGACTTAATACGTTCCCCCTAAGATCAGGAACAAGCAGGATGTTTTCTTTTTCACTTCTAGTCAGCATTGCACTAGAGATTCTTGCCAGAAAAATTAGCAAGAAAATAAAATAAAAAGCATCCAGATTGGAAAGAAAGAAGTAAAACTATCTCAATTTGCAGATGACACGATCTTAAATATAGAAAATCCTAAGGAACCCACGAGAAACCTATTATAGCTAATAAACAAGTTCCACAAGGTTTCAGGATACAAAATTAATATAAAAAATCAATTGTATTTCTACACAACAGCAATGAGCAAACTAAAAATGAAATTAAGAAAACAATTCCATTTAAACAGCACCAAAAAGAATAAAATACTTTAGGAATAAATGTAACAAAATAAGTGCAAAATTTATACTCTGAAAACTATACACATTGTTTAAAGAAATTAAGACCTAAATAAATGGAAAGATTCCCATGTTCATGGATCAGAAGACTTAATATTGTTAAGATGGCAATATTCCCCAAACTGATCTATAGATTCAACACCATTTCTATCAGAATCCCATTTAGCTTCTTTGAAAAAATTGATAAGCCAAACCTACAATTTATATGGAAATTCAAAGAAATCAGAATATCCAAAACAATTTTGAAAAAGAAGAAACTTGAAGTACTCATACTTCCTAATTTCAAAATTTTCTACAAAGTTACAGTAATCAAGACAGTGTGGTAATATCATGAGAATAGAAATATAGATAAATGGAATAGAATTGAACATCTAGAGATAAACCCTCACATTTATGGTGAATTAATTTTAGACAAGGAGGTCAAGAAAATTCAATGGGGTAAAAACAGTCTTCAACAAATGGTGCTGGGACTACTGGATATCCACATACAAAAGAATGAAGTTGTACCTCTACCTCACACCATATACAAAAATTAACTCAAAATGGACCAAAGACCTAAATGTAAGAGCTAAATTGATAAAACGCTTAGAAGAAAACATGGGTGTAAATCTTTGTGACCTTAGATTAGGTAATGTTTTCTTTGATAGGACATCAAAAGCACAAGCAACAAAAGCAAAAATAAGTGTACTTCATCAAATTTAAAATCGCTTGTGTTTCAAAAGATACCATCGAGAAAGTGAATAGACAAACCACAGAATAGGAAAAAATATTTACAAATCATATGTTTGATAAGGGACTTTTATCTAGG
Source organism: Tapirus indicus (assembly GCA_031878705.1). Classification (NCBI taxonomy): domain Eukaryota; kingdom Metazoa; phylum Chordata; class Mammalia; order Perissodactyla; family Tapiridae; genus Tapirus; species Tapirus indicus. The sequence continues at coordinate 19,860,692 of CM062925.1, forward strand.
ATGTATAAAAATCATTCACAACTCAATAATAAAAAGATAAATAAGCCAATTAAAAAATGGGCAAAGGATCTGAATAGACATTTCTCTAGAGAAGATATATATATATATAGAGAGAGAGAGAGAGAGAGACAAATGGCCAATAAGCACATGAAAAGATGTTCAACATCATTATCCATCAGGGAAATGCAAATGCAAAACCACCATGAGTTGCTGTTTCACACTCACTCAGATGGCTATAATCAAGAAGATAGATGATAACAAATGTTGGCAATGACATGTAGAAATTGGAATCCTCATACACTACTGGTGGGAATGTAAAATGGTGCATCCACTTTGAGAAACAGTCTGGGAATTCTTCAAAAGGTTAAACATAGAGTTACCATATGATCCAGCAATTCCACTCCTAGTTATACACCCAAGGAAAATGAAAACATATGTACAAATGAACACAGATGTTCATAGTATTATTCATAACAGCCAAAAACGAGGAAACAACCAAATGCCCATCAATTAATGAAGGGATAAATAAAATGTTGTATATCCACACAATGAAATAGTAGTTAGCAATAAAAATAAATGTACTGATACATGCTACAACATGGATGAACCTTGAAAACATTATGCTAAGTGAAAGAAGTCAGACACAAAAGACTACATATTGTATATATAATTCCATTTATATGCAATGTTCAGAATAGGAAAATCTATATTGATAGAATGTAGGTTAGTGGTTGCCAAGGGCTCAGGGGGCTGGAGAGAAATGGAGAGGGAATAGTAATGGGTATGGGATTCCTTTTGGGAGTGAGGAAAATGTCGCCAAATTGGTTGTGATAATAGTTTAACAATTATATGAATATACTAAAACCATTGAATTGCATGCTTAAAATGGGTAAATTATATGGTATGTGAATTATATCTCAATGAAGGTTTTATAAGAAAGAAAATGTAAAAAGAATCCCTAATCTCTCAGAATCATGGGATTACAGAGATAAAAGGACATTTATAGCCTTCATTTTGTAGATTATTTTTAATAAGACAATTGGAGAATTCTGCATTAGGTCACAGAACTTGAAGAATATCCACACTAATAATTATTACATTTATTAAATGTTGATATATATGGGATTTCAGGAATTTATTTATTACATAAGTCAAATTATATATTTATACCCACTGACATATATGCATATTACCTCTATCCAATAGACCAATGTTTGTGTCTTTTGTTTTTTTTTTTACTAATTTTAATGCAGCTGAAGAATTGGTAAATTTCCATTAGGAACATTCCTCAGTACAGGGCAGTGGGGCTCGGGGGTGGGGAGTAGGGAGCATATCTCTGGAATGAGGGAGAGAGAAGAGTGTTTGACAACTTCCAGGCTAAAATATATATTTTGAATGTTTTCTCCCCTCAAATTCTGACAAACACATATGGAGAGCTGTGCTTACCCCAATCTAGTGGGGATCACTGGAGAGATGGTATTCAAAAGTTTCTGCACACTCTACAAAATGCTATTTAATTATCTCTGCTAATTCTGGCTAAATTGAGCAGAGTTTAGACAAAATGAAGTAGATCAGGAATAGTAAACCTGAAGTATGCTGAGGTCCAGAATATGAATAATAAGCTTTGTCAGAGTGAGATAAATTAATTAGGAGAAGTAAATGCAGATTCTCAGAAAATTGCCCTGGAAAACACAGCTGGGTAACCTGGTACCACACCTGCTAAATACAAAGACTGCAGACTAGTATACATGTCCAGATTCCAAAAAGAGTTCCTAGCACATAGTAGGTGCTCAGTAAATATTTACTGTATACATTAATAAAAAATAAGTTAAGGAGGAGAGAGAAGGAGAGGGTACAAATAAGAATGAAAGTAAAAGAAGACAAAGAACAAAATTTAACAAGGAGGAACCCTGGGGAGACAGGAAACAAGAAACACAACCCCAAGACTTTCCTACATAACATAAGACATGGACGCGCTTTCTAACATACCCAAAATGAAGAAAAAGAAGAATCACTTGGTGAAGCAGTAATAAGAAACAGATTAAGATTGGTAATTCTGTAGTTATCACTTCATCAAAAAATGGTTATTTGTATAGGACTTTAGACTTTATATAATGCTTTCACATGCATGATCCCATTCCCAGCGTTCTCTGAGGTAGACATGACGTTATTTTCATTTAACAGATGAAGAAACAGGTTGGGGAGTTTAAATGACATGAGCAGAAGCACACAAGGAGAGGGCCTGGAACTTCAGCCAGTCTGAACCCACGCGCCTATGATGCGCGTCAGGGGGAGAGAATCACTGAGTGAAAATTGGAAGAAGTTCCCAACTGCTCATCTTGACCTTTTCCTAAAAAAAAAAAAAGGTTCTAAAAAGTACGTATTGTCCTTAATTGGAATATTCTTGCTTATCTAAAAATTACTTTTTTAAAAAATTTCTTTTTGTTTGCTTTTTTCTCCCCCAAGCCCCAGTAGATAATTGTATGTCATGGTTGTGCATCCTAGTTGCTCTATGTGGGACGCCACCTCAGCATGGCTTGACAAGTGGTGGGTCTGTCCGCGCCCAGGATCCGAACTGGTGAATCCCGGGCTGCCGAAGCCGAAAGCTGAACTTAACCACTATGCCACTGGGCAGGCCCCTAAAAATTACTTTCTTAAAAGTCACCCCTGATCCATTAATCAGAAAAATCAATGAATTCTCAATTTTCAATCCACTTTTCCAGTCTGTAGCATCCATCACTGTGGACCATTCCTTGTTTCTCTCTCTCTCTTTTTTTTTTTCCTGAGGAAGACTGGCCCTAGGCTAACATCCGTGTCCATCTTCCTCTACTTCACATGGGACGCCACTACAGCATGGCTTGACAAGTGGTGTGTCAGTCCGTGCCCTGGATCCAAACCTTCAAACCCTGGGCTGCCGAAGAGGAGCCTGCAAACTTAATGGCTACACCACCAGGCTGGCCCCTCCTTGTTTCCTTTGATAACCCTGTTCTCTATCATCTCCTCTTTGCCTTTCTTTTCCTGTAATTGCTCCATATATAGATGTTTCCTTCAATTTAAGGAAGACATTTAACATATCTAGACCTTTATCACTAATACTTGTACCATAACTTATGAGCTTGAGTGCCCCACAAGGCCATCCCACTAATCTTCACATATACCATGACCAAAATGGAACTTTTATCTTCCCCAATTGTCTTCCAATATTCCCAACTTTGGCTAACAGCGTCACCATTCTCCTGTTACTAAGTCAAAATATTGAGGGGAAAAATTTTGACTCTTCTCTTTTCCCCTTTTCCCCTTTCCAGGCCAATCAGCCATCAAACCCCAACCATATTACTCAGAAATCCATTCTTACCATGACCTTCTCAATTTAGTCCATTGTCTCAGAACTACCTGTAGCCTGTCAAGAAATACTTCCATGTGCCTGGCCCCCGCTTCCCTTCCTCTCTCTCTTTCTCACTTCCTACTCCATCAAAATTACTGCCCTTGAAGACTATTCCTCTACTCAGAAGCCCTCAGAGAATCCCCATAATTCACAGAATGAAGTCCAGATTCCTCAGCACAGCCTCAACCCCTTCCATGCTCTGGTCTCAACTTACCCTTTAGCCTCCCCCTAGAAATGGATTATTTGATGCTTCCAAACATACCTGAGACTCACCAATGACTACACTTTAACTCACGTCAGGCCATCTCACCACCAACACATACCTGGAATGATCCCACCCCTGTCCCAATTATCTTTCAGGGTCCTGTTTAAACATTACTCTCTCAAGGGAGCTCCTTTTATATCACCCCTACTCCAAAGCCTCAGTCAAAATTAATGCTCTCTCTCTTAATAGCTCTATTTTGTTTTACCTCTCTTATCTACTTTACCCATACTTACTCACACTATAGTCAACAAATACAGGTATTTCCCCCACTAAATTACAATCTCCTATTTTTTCATTCCACACAGCTCTTAGCACATAAATGCTGCACAAATACTTATTAAATTGTGGCATCATCAAGTGAAAAGCATTTAAATTTAAAAAAGCATTATATTGACAGGTGCCATATGATATTATACAACATTGAATTGACTTCTGGGAAAAAAAAAGTAATTTTTACTTTTATTGCTAGACAAAATGCCTAGTGTAGTAGAAGTTATAAGGAAGTAACACATTTTAATAGAAACTCTTAAGGTTAAATTGCACTTAATAAAACAAATAGTAAACTTATTTCATCTCTTTCATTTTTTATTACAATGCAAACATAAATAAATAAAAGATGTAACCATCTTTGTTCTACTTGTAGATCCTCCTATAATCAGAAGGAGCTCTGTAAGGAATACACAAGCTTGAGGGAGTAAAAGAAGACCTGTTATGATGCTGTTTCTATTAAAGGTTCCTAGCCATCACCCGTCAGCTATAATCAATAACATGACCTAGAAGCTTGACTCCCTCTGTTCAGTTTCCCTCAATGACCTGCAATTTCTGACTTGTATGCCAAGGGCTGTTTTCTAGACTTGCCACAGACCCTATAAATGTGAATTCAAATCCTTCTATTTTTGCCACTTTGATGCTGCAAAAAAGTAAGGATCTTTTAAAGAACGAAATGAGGTCAGAAAAAAAATAGTTGTGCTAAGCTAACTTCTCCCTTTCCCAAAAGAGCACAAGAACACAGCAGTGGATGAAAATGAGGAAGCACAAAGTATCAAACAGGAGCATGCTGTCCTGTAAATGCTTGACTCTCAAATGTAAATAAATTTAGTTTGTACCAGTTTGAAAGGGGGTGGGGAGGCTAATTGCAAGCACTAATTGTCATTAGTTTGAGGCCATTTGGAGAATCAAAACCCTCTGCTATATCAAATGATGTCATAAAGTATCACCATACAAAAAGTGAAAAAACTCTAAAGTATTAATTTTGTCATGAAGAAATATAAATTGTGTGTGTGTGTGAGGAAAATTAGCCCTGAGCTAACATTTGTTGCCAATTCTCCTCTTTTTGTTGAGAAAGATTGGCCCTGGGCTAATATCCGTGCCCATCTTCCTCTAATTTATATGGGATGCCGCCACAGCATGGGATCAAACCTGCGAACCCCAGGCCACTGAGACAGAACATGCAAACTTAACCGCTACACCACTGGGCCAGCCCAAGAAATATAAGTTTATGAATTCCAAAAGATCACTGGCATAAATTCCTTTTGAGTCAATTATCAGTTGAATTCTAATAACTTGCCACCAGAGAAAAACTAACTCTCCAATGAAGTAATTCATATCAGATTACCTATTGTAAATTTCACAGTAGATTTTTCTTTGAATTATACGGAGTTCATTGGTTTGGGATTACCTTTATTTTTAGTGTTTTTGTTAGAGAAATACTGTCATTCATCTATTTGTCCACTTTCCAAATAATATATGATCCATAAAACAAGTTACATTATGATATAACAATTTTATCTATGTATAATAATTTTTAAGTCTTCCTGTGGAAAACCAACCTCATTTTCCTATTAAAAAGAAATCTAAACATACCTAACCTTATTATTCATAAATTTCTCTCAATGCAAAGTAGATAACTAAAGTATCTGTTCTCTAATATAGAAATAGATTTTCTTGGGTGCTTAATTAATTCTTTCAACAAAGCACATTAATTTTTTACAGGATTATTTCAGAACACTTAATGAAACTAAAGAAAATAAAAACCAAAACAGAGTATAAATAATGAACTAACGTTGGTAATATTTTATTTCATATATTACTTCTAAGGGAGATAATTGTCACACAATAATTTATGCGTAGTAAATTACAATAAATTTTAAAGAAACTTGAAACTCTCCAATAAAGTCCTTTTAAGTTCTAAAAGCACACCATAATCAAATGGGTACTGTGATACACCAGTTATCTCTAACAGAAATGATTTTTGTAATAATATACTTTTGTTAGTGCCAGGGAGTCGATTTTGACTCCTAGCAACCCTGTGTATATACAGCAGAGCAGAACCCTGCCCCGTCTTTTGGCGCCATCCTCTCACCTTCTGGAGGCGCTATATCAGACAATGCTCTGCTGCCATTCATAGGGTTTTCCATGGCCAGTTTTTTCAGAAGTGGGTGGCCAGGTCCTTCTTCCTAGCCTATCTTAGTCTGGAAGCTCCGCTGAAACATGTCCACCATAGGTGGAGCTGCTGGTATTTGAAATACTGGTAGCATAGCTTTCAGCATCACAGCAACATGCAACCACCACAGTAGGACAATAGACAGGTGGTGTGGTTCCCTGATGGGGAAAGGCACCTGGGCCACAGCGGTGCTGAACTTTAACTGCTAGACCACCAGGGCTGGCTAGAGGTGAAAGCTGATCCCTCCCAAGAGAAGATACCTGTCCCCATCTTCTCGAAGTAAACAGACTGAACTGCTAACTCCTGTAATCAAATAACCCATTCATATTACATGCAAAGGAACAGCACATATATCTTTTGATGCAAAGTTAGAATCCTTGTAGCATAAAACTAATTATCAACAGTTCAGCTCCTTAGGATGCAGAAAATAGATTGGATTCATGCATAAAATCCTAAAACTGAAACCACACCACACACCCATAAAGTAAGAAACAAATTAACCAGAGTTTCTGAGCTTGTACCCACAAGGTTAAAGTAAGAAACAAATTAACCAAAGTTTCTGAGTTTGTCTTGCAGAATAACAAGGACACCACAGTCGAGGAAAATAAACTTGCTGACACCTCCTTTGACCAAACATTGCGCAGCCACATTGAGGGACCAGAATAATGGATCAGTAAACTTTGGACATCACAGGCCAAAAATCCACCACATGTAACACAAGAAACCTTCCCGAATTTACACACGCAACCCAAGAAGAGACGTGTAGGACAGTTGTGCCGGCGCAGAGGACTCTTATAACTTCGGCCCCCAACTCCCTCCTACTCCCTACTTCCCTGATAAATATCCCATACAAAAGCTGCTGGGGGGAGACAGATTTGAGAGTTTTCCTTCCTGTATCCTTGCTTGGATGCCCTGCAATAAAGTCCTTTCTTTCTGCAAAAGACCTTTGCCTCAGTATCCGGTTCTTCCGCAGCGCATCAGGCAAACGAACCCACTTGTGGTTGGCGACAGAACTACAACTTGAGAATCACTTGTAATATATAATTTATGATTCTTGTAAAGCCCCCAAATTTGACGCTTGCTAGTGTTCACTAGAAAATAATTTTCAAATAATCAGGTTTTCAGAAATTCATTCTCTCTCTGTCTCACTTTTGAGCAAAAATACTTAGAAAAGAAAAAATAAATTCAGTGTAAACTATCAAAAATAAATGTGCCCAGCCACAGGAAACAACAACTTCTCTATATTTTATTTCTAAGTCCTTCTAATCAATATTCCTTCTCCAATTCCACAACCACCTGGGTTAATTTTCACTGATGTGTTGGGCATTCATACTAATTTCCCAGGACTGTGATAGAATGGTCAGAAGCTGGACATGGAGGTGGCTAAAGCAAAGCCCATGTTGTAGCAAGTGCTCAATACACAATGATTCTTCATCTCTCTTTAGCAAAACAAGCAGAAGACAGAGGGAAGAGGGGAAAATAAAAGGATTTTGTAAGAAAGGAGGGTTTCTTCTTGTCGCTTGAATTCCCATCTCCTCAGTACATCTCATGCCCTCACTCATTCCCTTTCTCCCGGGGGTGTGGCCTCCAGATGCTCCTTACCCAACTCAAGGGTAGCCCAAGGTCCTTTCATTATCCTGCCTCATTTATTTTTTCTCCCCCAAAAATAAAGCTCCACTAATGTGTTAAGTGGTAAAACACTGGAGGTTTGCATCCAATCACTCTACTCCTTATAACCTCACCTTTCCAAAGGCCTCTGACTCAGACTCAGGTATAGGTTAGCACAGACCATATTCAAATCGTCCAGTGGAGGATCTCCTAAATTAACCAGAATTCAGAACAAGTCCTTTCCTTCTAAACATCTTTATTGCTGTTACAGAGAAAGACAAAACCAAACAAAACAAAATTACATGACCCTGATGATGGCATTTCTTCTGACACTTGCTGAAGTCTCCCCACCTTCATTCTTCATCTCAGGCAGCTGTTTAAACTGAACAGTGGTGGCAACACCTTCTCTTGTCATCAGTGCTTGCTTTGCAGCATCCCTGGATTCACTCTGATGAACCACTTAAGGTCAAGTTTGGCTCATTTGGTAATTTTCATCCAACAGATCAAGGAGGTAATTGTGATATCTGTGGTTAGACTAAAGTCTTACAACAGTAGGGAAGATGGCTAATACCCATGGTTTTGTGGTCTTTTTACTAAATACACTACTGATTGGTCCCTATAGAACCTTCTGATTTTCCCAATACAAATGTGGAAAATCCACTTATATCCTTCCCATCCTATGTTATTAGAATTTCCATGATTGGATTAATCATGATAACTAATTGGACTAATAAGTAAATAACAGTAGATTAAGACAATCTGCCATAACTTCAGAGATGAAACAGACTTTCATTTTTAAAAAGACTCCACTACCCTAAAATCCTACAATTTTCAAACATGAGTAATGATGCTTACCATGCAGGAATAAGATGGTTAGAAAGTGGTTGCACTGATTTTATATTGTCATTTAAAAAGACATAATATATCAAAGTGCCTCCCTTTTTTAATGCAATCTCATCCCTCCAATATAGGAATATTATTAAAATATATTTATGTCTTTGTTAGGCATAACTAATAGCAAGAAAAAGAAACCCATACATACCAGTCTAAGAGAAGAAAACTTACTGAAAGGACACTAGATTTTCATGGAAGGAAAGGTAAAGTCAAGCCAAACCTCTGGGAACTGGAGACTTGGATGTCTTTCAAGTGATGTCTTCCCATTTGCTTCTCTCTGTACTTTTTCTCCATGCAAAACAGCTTCCTCTGCTTACTCTTGATTTATGGCCTTCCTCCACCTCATTGCTTAGATCTGCTTGTCAGTGACCCCATTTCCACATGACCTGGTAGTTTTGTCCTGAGAATTAAATTATTAAGACTCTCAGAAACCCTTAGCTTAAATTCTCAAGTGAAAATATATTTGGCTTAAATTATCTGCTGTGAATGAAATTCCTCTGACTCAAGGGGTCTACGGAAAAAGACATGTCTGGAGGAACCAACATGGCAGCTTAGGCCTGACGCTTCAGCAGGAGCTATGGGCCATTCCCAAGAGTGTTGGTGAGTAGGGAGCAATTCAATTTAATTTGATTTTGCAAATGTATGCTTACTTCCTATGTTCTAGGAAGGAGGTGAAGTGTAAAACATGCTAAAAACGTACAAAATTCAAGGTAGCCTCAAAGAAGGACTATAGAAATGGAGAATGCATATTAAATAGCTATTGATGGAGGCTACATTTAGAGATGAGTTTCTTTCTTTTTCAAATCTTAAGGATTAGACCTTCCCTTGAACTATAATTTGGATTGCTTCATGCTTCTCCATAATGCTATAAAACAATCAGATCTGAGTATCTGATATAGATTTCTCCATCCATTCTTTTTTTTGTGTGTGAGGAAGACCAGCCCTGAGCTAACATCTGTTGCTAATCCTCCTCTTTTTGCTGAGGAAGACTGGCCCTGGGCTAACATCCGTGCCCACCTTCCTCCACTTTATATGGGACGCCGCCACAGCATGGCTGACAAGCAGTGCGTCGGCGGGCGCCCGGGATCCGAACCGGCGAACCCCGGGCTGCCAAGCGCGGACGAAACCGCTATGCCACTGGGCGGCCCCCCATCCATTCTACTTTTTAAAGAAATAGCTATAAGATTTTCCCAAACATCTCAGTTCAAGCAAGTCTGATCTTCTAATTGTCTCTTTGTCTATAACCATAATCACACTCATATGTACCATGATCATTTCCGTCTTGGGGCTTTTATCCCTTCTTCCCTTCTGCTTAAATTTCCTACCTCTACTTCATTCTCCAAATTATAGCTGAACTTCAAAATTCATCTTCAAATCTCACCTCCTCAATGATACCCTCCCTGATCAATCCTATTAACCGATATCTTCTTATTTCTCATTTGTTAAATGTTGTATAATATAAATGGAAATACAGAAATATGAATAGATTTGAGAATTACCTGAGCTAACATTAATGATGGATTTTTGTGATGCAGTAATCTCCTACCCTTTCCTTCTTCCTTTCTAAGAGAATATCAATTTGGGGAGTGGGGGACAGTAATGTTCTCATCTAGAAAACAATAACCAGCTTCTCTGGCAGAGAGAGGGTGTCATGCATACAATTCTGGCCAATGAGATATCAGCAGACTTAGCAGTTCCTCAAAAAGGGAGTAAATTCATGCTAACTTAGTATAAGCCCTGTTACTTTTGCCCTCCCTTTTTTCTGCCAGTAATATGGATGTGATGTTGGAGATGGAGCAGCTGTCTTATAACCATAAGAAGACCACAAAAAAAAGGGCAAGAGATTTGTAGGACCTAGAGTCTGAAACCCTTAGGCCAGTAACCACCTACCTCCCAACTTTTAGTGAGGTGAGAAAAATAAAATTTTTAAAATATTTAAGCCACTCTTTCTTTTGTTTTGTTTTGTTTGGTGGCGGGGGTGGGGGGGTCTGTTATGTAGAGAACACAATTCCTAACTGACTCACAGCTCTTCTTATTTACATCCCTGTTGGAACAGATCAGGCCTAAGTCAGCACAAACTACCTGGATCTTCTCCTAAGTTGTTGAAGCTATTCTGAATGTTCTTTCCATTTATTTTCAGAGTTATTTTATCAGAGAGTTGAGAAAGGGCAACTCAGATGCTAATTAGCTTCTCTACCATCTTAACCTCAGTCTTGCTCTTAAATAGGGTTTCTACCTTAGAATTCAAAGTCATAGCTCAGGAATTGTCTTATTACTCTTCCAGGAATATCAGATATAAAGAAAACTGGAAAGCAAGGCTTCAAGTCCAATGCAATGGAACAGTCTTTGGCTGGTAACAAGAATTAAAATTGCCTCAGATTTCATTTATTTCTCTCATTACTCAACCAATTCCCTCACTGGTGACGATTTTTCAAGGACAATTGTAGGATTCCTTGAAAAATGTTTAAGGCCAATGACAGAAATAATCCATGGTTAATTTGCTGCCAAGGTCTGCCCTGAAGTCTGACCCAACAGCACTTCAAGGCATATTAACCCCAACTGCATTCAATCAACAACTACCATCTTCAACACCCCATATTTAAATTCTTACATACTCATGATATTTATTTTTAAATAAAGAGGTTATACACTAAGAATTCCTCAACACTTTGATAAGATAGTCTGTACACACTTCTAATACAATAAGAATTAAAAATAAAACAAAATTCTTTATATTACCTGAAGGAATAATATTTTTGGAACCATTCAGTATTTTCTTGATGTCTTTGAAATTACATATTTCAAATAACATTCAAATTAACATCTTTAATTTACTATATGAATATAATACTGATTCAATTTAATTAATATATTTTTCAATATGATAAACCAAGAATTTACCTTCTTTGATATAAATGCAAACAAATCACCAATAAACTAACTCTTTGATCTTTTTTTGGCATTTGTTTTAAACATTTTTTCATGGTACTCTAAGTCAGTCTATGATAAATAGGGATTCCTTTTCCAATGAAGAAAGATATATAATAAATTTTATCTAAAAAAATGGTTGTGACTTTATACATGTCCTTGTGTCAATGTCCTTCCTATTCATAGATGTCTCTTTAAGTGTGTGTGGCATAACTGGAGACACTGCTCTGTTGCCAGGAATTCTTGCTATGACACGTCCATAGGAAGCCTGGGCTTTGGTCCAAGGAACTAGAGCCAGGAAAGTCATTCCCTGCCTTTGCAGAGAATTACTAAGGAACTATTTCATCCTGTAGGCTGTCCTTTTTCTACCCATAGCGAGAATATTTTCTTGGCATTATTCCTCTGATACTGTGTTCTACTGGCATTTCTCCAGCTCAGAGGAGAGTGAAGATCCCAGGACTGACAGGTACCTGCCGGGATGGCCCCACAGAAACATCTACATGAGTTTCTCCTAAGGCGTTTAGAGGAAATTCCACCAGATGTCAAAGCCCCCTCCATCATCACCACACTCTCAGAAGTAGACATTTACAAGAGACATAGGTCACACACACTGGGAAGTGAGATGGCAGAATTATAAATTCTCATCATAAAGACACTATCATATCAAAGTGAGAAATTGTAGACTTGCGTTAAGCTGATGGATAATCTAGCAGCAAACAAACATATACTTATTGTCTTTTCAATTGAAGCTGTGCCACTGCTCCCTCCTGTCTTTCATGCCAAGCTTTTCAAAGACTTCATCTCCAAATTACTATCATTATTAAAGTACAAGAGTGCAGCCAGTGTCATCTTTCCTGAAGCTAACTCTGGAATGAAAAGATGAAATGAAAAGAGAAGAATTCAACTCTTCTCAGTTAGCATTTTTATTGACTACCAAGGGGTATATGAATCTAGCAGATGCATGAGGTTATATACAGTCCCGGTGGAATCCACAATTGAAGGCAAGCACAGTAAAGCTTTCAAAAAGCAACAAGACAGATTCACTTTCAAATTAGACCACAGATGTATGTTCACTGATGCCACTGCAAACTTTAAAAAATACTTATTACTCAGGCATTCTAGCACATTCATATTTCCTAGTATTGTTTCCAAATATTCCTAGCATTCACTGTAAATAGCTTTTCTTTCCTGGAACTTACCCTTGGCATTATTTTTTAAATTTGTTTGTGGGTTTGTTTTCCTCAGAATTTTCAAGATTTTTCTTCCCCTAGAGGATGTCAAAATTTATCATATCTAAATTTAGAAGGATAATGGAACCGGTGTATCCCCTTCTCAAAGCACTTTATATAATTACACCAAGGTTCAGTCAGAACAACAAATGGAATTTGGGAGTTCCATATTCTAACTACAGACAACTCTTTATATTTGTTCCAGTAAAGATGGAGGGAGGCCTATTAGCACAGCTGGTCTTGGCCACAACTGCTTTCCTCTGGCAAATGGAACATGAGGCCATGATCTTTGTCATTAAACTCTCATGACATCACATAACCTATACCATGATTAATTTCTATAGGGATAATGGAGAGCTAGCTGGGGAGTTATTGGGTATTGACTCTGAAGAAGTTCTGAGGCTTGGTAATAACACTGGAGGTGAGATTTTACATGGAAACTTAGAAAAGCACTCACTATTATATAAATAATATTAATAAAATAAATATCTTTTGTATTAACTACTTCAGTGAAGTGGCTTTACCAGGCAATGTTTAGATAATTGATGTGGCCTGGTTGTACAGTCAAGGCCCCAGAGCACATTTTGGGATTAAAACTAAACTCACTACCAAATAGCAACACACATGGAAAAAATAACTAGGACCCTGGATCTCCTAATATTAGACATGCCTCCCACTTTCTCACTCCTCAGATCATGCAGGAATTGCAGGACCTGCACAAGAAACTTGAAATATTATTTATTTTAATAGAGGTCTGGAGAAATTCTGCCTGTGGGCAAGATCAAGGTGCATGTTGAGACTGAGCCTTAGACAAAGGGACCAGATTGATGTCAGAAGAGAACAAGGACCCTAAGGAGTTTCTAGTCCCCATAAAATGTTACACTGGACTGAGGTAGTAATGACAGAAGAGCTGGTACAAAAAAACTAGAGGAAGTAGGACTGCATGCATGATAGAACAGGTTGAAAGGAAAGATCAGTGCTCGATGGTAAGTCCACAGGGGCAGGGATTTGTGTGTTTGGTTCAACATTGCATACCCAGTTTGGGGGCACATAAGTTAAATGAATGAATGAATGAGTGAGTTGATGAGGCTATTGGATCCATTTTCTTTATTTGTTTCTTTAATCCAATATTTCCCAAAGCATGGTCTGGGATATCATTTTAGGTGGTAATGATACATTAAAAACTCTAACTCAGGGATTGACAAAATTTTCCCTTTTCAAATTTCTAACATCAAGGAGAAAAACTTCAGTTTCTTTAACATCTCTCCATTCTTGTTTTAACAGGAGAAAGACGTCTCAGGCACTGACCTCCAGGTAACATCATCCAGCTAGAACTGTTCACCTTTTGGTTTTCATCCTATTTATTTTTAGAGTTACCATCTATTTCAGAAGAGGATTTTTCTGACTTGTGGTAGTAATATAAAATTTCCTATTAAAATAATTTATTAAGGGGCCGGCCCAGTGGCGCAGTGGTTTAGTTCACACTTGGCAGCCCAGGGTTCGCGAGTTCTGATCCCGGGCACCTGCCAATGCACTGCTTGTCAGCCATGCCGTGGCGGCGTCCCATATAAAGTAGAGGAAGATGGGCACGGATGTTAGCCCAGGGCCAGTCTTCCTCAGCAAAAAGAGAAAGATTAGCAACAGATGTTAGCTCAGGGCTGGTCTTCCTCACAAAAAAATAAAATAAAGAAACTAAAATAATTTATTAAGTCCCCAAATTGAGTTGATTTAAAAGAAAAACATTAGGTAAATAATGAAAGTCCTGTGTGTATATATATGGCAAAAATAAGATGATGATACTCAAATAAATTAAATTTCGGAGGCTCTGTTCTAATTGCCTTGGGCCTTGCGTGAGCCTTCGGTCTTACCACAGTTCTTAATGTCAGTTTCGGATGGCCCTCACAGAGCCTCAGTGCACCAGACAAGCCATGGGTCCAGAAGTCACTGCCTTACCCAGCGGACACAGCAATCTGAGACAAAAGTCTATCAGACAAATCCACATGGATTGTTCAGTCTCCTGGTGAGCAACTTAAGTGCAAATACAAAAACTCCACTTTCCAAAATCTGCCATAAATTTTGTATTCTTATTGAGAGAGATGCCTATAACTATCCCCTCATATTTATTCATTTAACTCTCTACTAGTAAGCTAATTTATAAATAAATCCTATGCTTAATTAATTAATTAATGAGTTTAAGAAGTAAGAGAAAATATAAATTTAGAAGTCAAATATCAGGTAGAAATCCTGTTAAACACCACAGACTCTTTTGGAAGATCATAACTTTAATTCCATAATAAGTAACTGATAGATCTCAAACTAAACTCAGCAACAGCCTGCATTACCCAAATTGGGAGACCAAAGTTCTTGAACTGACTTAGAAAGGTGGTATGAGTTGCTAACAGCTGACATTTAATTTCTGACATTAAAACTAAGGATAAAAAAGGGCTAAACCAGAGCTGAGTTTCGTTATGCACCTGCTAATGGCCTGTGCCATGGGATAGTCAGTAGAAATACTGATTAGAGGAGATTAACCGTTTTCTGTGTTTAACCAAGCACAACATGACTGACAAAGTACAAGACTATTAAATAATAAAATAAAATAGACACATTCAGTAATGTAAATGGATTTTCATTTTCTCATTTTTACAAGGATTCCTTGGTCTGCAGGCCTCTAGAAGCATGTATAAACATTGATACTACCATAATTTAAACAGGATAGAGATAATATGGTGAATTTTTGATCATCCCTAATAATTCACTTTACATGATTCTTTCATTTCTCCTTCTTCCTGTAACTTTATTGACTTTTCACCACCTCACAATAATTAAGACTTCAACGTTGGGACCAAGAGGGAACTGCCAAAAAGGTAAAACTCATTCATCAACCTAATCCAATCATTCCCACCTCTCATGTCATCATACAGCCACCAGAAGCTACTGCAATGACCGCCTTAATGGCTCAGAGCAACAAAAATACCTAAAAACAAACATGCTTAAACTTTAGAGTCACTGAAATATTTCCTTTTACTTAAAATAAGTCATACTAATGTTGAAATGCTCTCTAACTGTAAAATCCTTTATCTTACACGGGTGCCATTGTTTAACACAATAACTTTATAAATATACTTTGAGTTTCCTGGAAAAGTGACATGTAAATAAAGCATTATTGCCATAACATCTCCCTTAATGATCTAGAAGAGGCAGTAAATAGCAAGCTGATGGATTCACAGATGGTACTAAATTGAGAAGTGTTGCAAACATCAGTAAAGGAAGGAAAAATTATGCAAAATAGACCTAACATGCTTTAATTAAAAGTAAAACATTTCTAACTTTATGAAGGAAAGAAAATGACATTATTTTAGAGTGCCCAAAATATGCTGTCCAGCATAGATGCTACAACCAGCATGTAAAAACATGCCAGCCAGAATCATTTTCAACTCTTCAAAATCAACTAACATAACTATATGTTTTGAAGGGGGAGCTGGCAGTCACAGAGTGGGGGAAACCTATGATTTCATTAAAAAGTCCCAATGAGAAGTTCAGGTTTGTATGTTTATAACTTTGAAAGAATACAAAGTTCCATTTAGGAAACTTATTCCAAATAAATATGCTTCATCCTAAGCATTTTTATAAGCCCAAATTTGTTTCCCCTTTTAGCAGAGCCATCTGTCCAGGCAGGTTTTGCAAATGGACCAAAATAGAAATAATGCATCTTATGAAGTCTGTGCTTGGGGCTGCAGGTGGCTTCAAGTTTGTCCTCTACTTCCCATGGTGACTAATGTGGTACATCTGAGACATGTGGTTAGAAGTACCATCTGTAATAGCGGTGACAGTAAAGTAGACATTGACATCACCATCACCACCACCACACTTCCATCTTCTATGCTCTAACCTGTGCCTTATGGAAAATTTAGACCCATTTTTAACATCAAATATATTTATTCCCCCTTGACTCCCAGTACACTGCGTGGTCGTTTCATTTGTTCAGGTGACAGACTATTGAATATAAGCTCTTGATGGACTTGGTATAGATTCTCTTTTTCTTCAGAAGTCAGGCCTATTCACCTGTTCTATCCAACTGAGTCCTCTGATCTTAAAGTCTTATTGACTCCATGAGGTCTTATTGTAAAATAGGCCTTCAATGCTATTGTTGATCCAAGAATGTGCCACTGAACTTTATTATCCTGAGGAATTTATTTACACAGAAAACCATCTTACAAAAAGTGATAAAAAAAAAAATATGATGTATCTGTCAGGGTTAACTTCAGTAACCCTGGACTCAAAAAAGGGGATCTAAACCCAGTAACTGAAAGTAAGTTGATTAAACATAATAGTTTATTTCTCTCCACCCAAAAAAGAAAAAGACTGGAGGTCACCAAGCCAGGTCTGGTATGGCATGCCACGATGTCAGGCACTGGGTTTCATCTACTTTGTTGCTTGGCCATCTTCAGCAGGCAGTTTCTACCTCACAGTTACCTCACAGGACTTAGTCACATGGCTATGTCCACCTGCAAGCCAAGTGGAAAATAAGGTCTTTATTCCAAGCATTCATGTACCTGGGAAAAATTAGGGGTACTAATATGTCTGTTATTGAGTAAGAGAGAGAATAGATCCTGGAGGATAACAAGTTTCAACTGAGAATCATATTTTAATATATAAAAGCTTGCTAATTTTGAAGATCCTTTTAACATTAGTCCTTGGTTAACAAAATAAGTCTTGATTCTTGACTCTTTATTCAACACAGTTTCTTTGAATTTGGTACATGAGCAAAATTTCCTATTTTTTTCTCAACTTTTAAAGAATTCTGCTTCATGGTTTTACAGTTTGTTGCACCACAGGGATTTCTTTCTTTATACGATCACAAGTTGCAAGGGGAAGTGAAAAATGTTTATGTATTGATAAAAGGTAAACTTTAAGCTTTCCCTTTTTCTACTAAAGCCTTTATTTATTTATTTGTTTTGGAGGAAGATTAGCCCTGAGCTAACATCCATTGCCAATCCTCCTCTTTTTGCTGAGGAAGATTGGCCCTGGGCTAACATCTGTGCCCATCTTCCTCTACTTTATATGTGGGACGCCACCACAGCATGGCTTGACAAGCAGTGTGTCAGTCTGCACCCGGGATCCGAACCTGTGGACCCTGGGCCGCCAGAAGCCAAGCATGTGAACTTAACAGCTACACCACCAAGCCAGCTCCAGCCTTTACTTTTTTTCAAGGTAGAATTTTAGGACCAGTTAAAATAATCACTTTAGTAATGACCATTTTAAATATTTTAGTCACATTAAACAGTTTTATGTCTATATCTTCACATTTTAAAAGTATGCAATTAATATGCATTCATTGTGCTTTCTTATATAGCACATCATATTAAATGAACAACTATTCATTTAACTCCTCTTTAAGGCGGGGGTGGTGAACCAGGTACTTTTTGCTTAACAAGTGGCTCACTGTTGGTTTTAATTGTTAACCAGGGACATTAATAATTGTATTAGTTATTATTTAATTGTTGATGATTCCATAAATCTCTCTTGCATATTTCTAAAAACTGAAAAAATTATTCCAATAATAGAAATTCTAAATTCAGAAAAATTAACTAACCAGGGGACTTAAGTGAAAGAAATATCAAACACTGCCACACTCAGAAGGAATTTTCTTCAGGTGTAACAGCGGACAATTACAGTTCCTCTTCAAAGTTAAATTGAACCTAAGTCTAAAATTCACTTGTAAGGTCTCTAAGGCACTTCCCGTACTTTGCCTAAAAACCATGAATCTGTATGTTTTTAAACATCATACCAAACATTTATGATCAGCTTGAACAGAAACATTTTTCTAGGTTTTTTCCATAGTAAACAATGAAGCTATTTGAAAACATTTCTAAAATGTCTTCTAAATAGCAGGATAGTGTATAAACTTTGGGAAATATAGTATAAATAGGGGAAACTCTGATCTTTAGCAACACGAGAAATGCTGGATGACTCTGATGCAGTGTCAGCCACCTTAAAAAGGTCGTTATGGAATTTTACTCTCCAATCACAGTGGACCCCAGAATAACTAACTGCAGGGCTGAAGGGAGGTGCCTGGATTAAGGTTTCTGTGTTGTGCAGCAGCTCCTCACACCCCTCAGAGGTGGGAATTAGTCTTCTATACGCCTTCAAAAGAACTTTCAAGATTCATTCTTGCCTTGTCAACTCTGGGGATATGCAGATTCAACTGTTAGCAAATAATGCATAGCACTCTGAAGCAACCAGAGAATCAGTGCAAAGTCCAATTTCTCTGCATTTAAACAATTGTCTAAAACCAACTCCAACCAAGGGATCAATACAATTTTAGGTGCACACAGATCAGCCTAAATGAAGGCATGAGCCTTACTCTGCCTCTGACAAAGTCGAAGAACGAGATAATTGCATTTTTCCCTTAATCCCTTACCCAGAGTTACTCTTTCTCATGTCCAAAGTGTGTGCCCCCTTTACACTGAAAAGCAGTATCTTTGTGTTCATATCACAATTAACAAAATGGTGGAGAACTTCCAAACAATGCTTTACAACTTATCATTGTGGTTTTCACTGCTCAAAGGAAGAAAATTTATTAACCA
Source organism: Tapirus indicus (assembly GCA_031878705.1). NCBI lineage: Eukaryota > Metazoa > Chordata > Mammalia > Perissodactyla > Tapiridae > Tapirus > Tapirus indicus. The sequence goes on from CM062925.1 coordinate 19,880,034, forward strand.
TTATCAATTATGCTAATTCTCTTTCTCTCTGTCTCTCTCACCTCTCTTACGGACATGCACACACACACACACACCCTGCTCCCTCACAGTTCAGGAGCACTAAAAAGTCAGAATGACTCAAAGACAGAAAATTCTGTGTCTTCAGATGCCAACCTAAATTCTGGATATAAAGCTTTTCCCTGCTTCCTATGTGATAGGAACTAGCAAAAAGTGCAGTCTTTGACTTTATTTTAATTCTAGCTCTGTTAGACTTTGGGCATAAAGCTTAACCTCTCTGAACTTCCATTTCCCAACTTTAAAATTAGGATGTTGCCTAACTCACAAGCTTATGATAAGGACCAAATGAAATAGCATCTTCAGGAGCCCAGCATAGAGCATCCAGCACATAATATGACTCAATCGATACTAGTTAATCTCCACTCTTTACTTGTGAAGCAAGAGTCTTGGCACCATTGTAACCTCTGGGGTGAACATTCCTGTGTACACTCAGGGAGAAACTAAGTAGCCAAATTAAACGGAGTGTTTAAGTTAAACTACTAAATGGTATCAGCTGCTCTTTATTTTTTTCCAGAATCCATTTTAAAAGCAAACCACATATGCATTTGAGAAGTGTCCAACACTTATGAAGCAAAATAAAAGTTGTCAACTCACTCATTATGGATACAGAAACCTAATACCTTGTACAGCTTTGAACAAGAGAATCTAGTATCTTCAACAACCCAAACAAAAACTCTTCCTGTTCAGGCCCCATAGCAGAGATTAAGGTTCCTGGGAATTCATGTCTCCCTAGAAGCAGTCCTTAACCAGTGCCCAAAGGACGGGGGAGCGTGACCATACCAGCTCCCTGCCCTGATCTGGACACCTGGGGGTTGTGGCCTGCATTGTCTCTAGGGCCCCCTGCCACACGAAGCCAGGCATCCCCCTGAGACTTTGCTTGATATCACATCTTGTTGCACTTGCTTCCTTCTGGTCCTGCCTTCCTAACCTCCTCCCAGTGTTCCTGAGCAAACTTCCTAATAAATCATGTTCATAGGAACGAATCCTCTCAAGACCAGCTTCTGGGGAACCCAATCTAAATAGGCATCCATTCCTGGACACATCGGGGTCAAAAGACAGGGCTGTGCCCATTCACCCAAGGGTATGGGGATAATGATCTAGAGACAGAGATGAACAATCCATAGCTGGGTAATTGAGAGGTCAGCTGTCCTCACTCACATGTGATAAGAACCATAACCAACCCACACCTGCATTTACTCTGTGCGAGGCATGGTGTCAGCGCTTTATCCACATTAACCCATTTAATCCCCATAACAACTGCACAAGAGATGCATGTTATTACCATCTCTATTTTTTAGGCCAAAAAGGTTAAGTGACTTGCCAAAGTTCACACAGTCAATAAGTGGCAGACCTGGGATTTGAACCTCCAGAGTGCACACTTCTAACCTCAACGCCATACAGCCTCTATAGACAGAAGGTTACACTAACTGTAGCAGGTGATAGGCTGGAAAATACATAGTAGTTAATAGTTTGCCACAGGGCCTGTAGTATTTCAAAAGCAAAAAATTTAGGAATATTTAAGCTACAGTTTTAATAGGACATCTTTATAAAGTTACATCCTAAAATTAATTACGCACCCATGAGTATGACTTTTTCTTTAATTGTATGGCCCTAATTTTCCAACTCAACTTTTAATTTTTGTTTCTGAAGTACAAATCTGCTCCTTAATTTCCTACTAGATTAGAGCAAAGCCACTTAATCTTGATTTTTTAATTTACTGTTGAAAGCATTAATACACAATTTAATTTCCCAATAAAATAGTGTACATCACATATACTGTGAGCAATACTTGACATGCTGGGTCAGAAGATTTCACTTCAACAAATATCATAATGATATTGCCTTGTCTCAAAGGTATCTTTGAGGAGATTTTATATTCTGTTAATCAGTGACATCTCAGCAGAAAGAATATAACTTTTTTTTCTGAAAATGTATTGGTAGTAAAACACTACGAAGTAAAGAATCTGGATTCACCACAAATATCCTATGTCATCATTACAAATGTTTGGCCTGACATCACCTCATATCGCCTCAGAAGAAACTGACAATGTCATGATACAGAAGTACGTGACTTAGGACTAAACAGCGTACCAAGTGTGCAGACGTCATCTATGTCCAAAATCCCATGGCGGAAATCACTCTGAGGAAGTAGATGGCATAAACCCAGTTGTTCTTATTCCTATACTCATCTTCCAGAATTACAAGGAAACACAGTGATAAAAATGAGGGGGAAAAAAAAAAGAAAAATACCAAAGACGAATCAGCCAGGCAAGGTTGTGTGAAATATTACTTCATTAGAATGATTCCAAATCCAAGGAGGGAAGCATCGTCTCCTCGGGTGCATTTGGAGGTAACATAGGATAGTTGTGATTAAGTGTTTAGTTATTAATATATACATTATTTTACTATAAATTGCTTTCCTCTTTTGTCTCCTTTTTAATAGATTTAGTACTTTATATATGAATATTTTGAAACTACAAATTTTATCTTAACATATTAAATGAGTCATCACAAATTGTTATAAAAAAAAAAGAGGGCAGTTTCTGATAGAATTGAGAATCATGTTTTATAATAATTGCAAATACAGAAAAGACTCCGTCAAATGGCCAACTTGTATGAACAGACCCTCAGAATTGGATGGAATCTCAGTGGTGTCATCCAAGGACATCTGTCTGGTGCATGAATCGCTTCTATAACACCCCCATCACATGTCCCCTTCCTGATCACCTCTTCAATTCATTTTAGAGAGTAGCACAGGTCGTTAACTTCTCAAAGGGGAAGACAGGAAGTTACTTCTTTCAGCTTCCTCTTTGCCATGTATAAATGAGAACAAGCATCCGAACACGTTCCTGAATGGTAGTGGACATATTAAAAGGCTTTTGCTGGAAACAGAATATAAACTAAAACCTGAAAACTAAACCAGTCAACCACAGAAGTTTTTTTACCTTACAAGAAGAAATTTTTCCTCGTTTCTCAGATAAATGTGCAAAAATAGCTCAGAGGTGTCTCATACCAGTAGACTAATGAGCTCTAATATGGTAATGTTTCCTCTGCATTCTGTACGGACTCAGCCTACTAATAACACCTTTCAGCTATTTATTTGCTACTATTTAAAAAGATCGTTATAAAAACATGGCAGTTAAAAGATCATTTATTCATTGCCTGATACAGGTGTAAATAGTATAGATATTAAAGACATTGGAATAATTCAGCTGATTACCTTCTGAACAAAAACTCTCATAAGAGCCAGCCCTGACGTCCTAGTGGTTAAAGTTGAGCACACTCTGCTTCAGCAGCCCGGGTTCGGTTCCCAGGTGTAGAACCATACCACCTGTCTATCAGTAGCCATGCTGTGGGGGCGGCTCACATAGAAGAACTAGAAGGATTTACAACTAGGATATACAACCATGCACTGGGGCTTTGGCGGGGGAGGGAGTGGGAAGATTGGCAACAGATGTTAGCTCAGCATGAAACTTTCCCTGCCAAAAAAAAAAAAAAAAAAATTTCTCACAACAGATTGGGCAACTCCAGACAAGGTGATGATGGTTTCTGACCAGGATATGAGAATATACAAGGAACTGTAAGGTGCCAGATCCAAAAGAGGTTAGCTGCTAACAAATATGCACAACCTTCAACACTCCAGGAGCAAATGAATAAATACTAAAGCTTGAAAACAAATATATATTTATTATAAATTGTCCTACACTATTAATTAGCTCTTAACATTTCCAAAAGTGGTAAATGCTCCAAGTTCAAGTGAGAAAGAACACTTTACCCCTTCATTTCCACTTTCGATTCCATTGAGAGTCCACACTGCTAGCTGCTGCCTCCCCTTCTCTCCTCAGGGTCCCCTCTCTTGCCTCTAAATCTGTGCCTTGCTCTGTTCCTGGGGTTTGGTTTGGTTTTCCTTTGTGTCTATGGTTATTTCCCTCTCCATCCTCTCCTCCCTCTCCCCATCTCCATCCTCCTCTCTTTTTTCTCCCCTGCTTTTACCTGGCCATATCTGGACTTGAAGCAAACTTATTGTTAGTGTGTTTACTCTCATTGTTATCTTTAGGAAAGCAAGTTATATATATTCAAGTAGAGTATCACAGCTAGGTCATTTTTTAAAGTTATTTAGTTGAAAGAGGACCTCCCCTCCTCTTTTGAGTTTACCACTTCTGCCTTGAACAAATATTCCAGTCCACCAAAGCAACACCAAAGAATATTCTGTAGACTGTCAAATTAGCACAAATAGCATGGAGAATCTCTGTGTGACATATGCAGGACTTTTCTTTCTTGGAGTGAATTTCAGTCAGTGGCCTGTGTGTCCACAGTAAATGCTTTCTGTAGTTACTCTCCCTGTTAACTAATCCCTCCCTCACCATTTACCACACTCTCAAAAACACTGCTTTTTAAAATTCAACAACTATTAAGGGCTCCTTCCTCTATTTTCCATGAGAGGACCTTAATAAATTTTATGGATTTCAGATTTTTTTAACTTGTGAATTGTGAAAATATTTATTAAGAAAAAATGCAACTTTTCAAAAAAATTCAAATGTCCACCAAAATCTAATAACCTACTTCTAAATAGCAATCTCTTTTCAAATTAGGCTGATTTCAAGATGAATTTGAAGTAAACAAAAAAATTAATTTGAGGTCATTTCCCGCATGAGGTCATCAAGAAAGAACATTTCATTTTCTGAGGCAATTGACAAAATGACTATGCAAGTTCAGACAAAAGCTAGACTACAAAATACAATGGAATTTTAGGCTGTTCAAAAAAGAAGAGATTAGATAACTGTAAAGAGAGAGGATCTGGATTAGTCTCTAAGATCCCTTCCAGTCTTTTCCTGCCTCCTGGACAAACAGACTCAGAAAGACCACTAAGTCTCAGAGGCCACAAGAGCAGAATTTGAATTTCTTTAGTTTTAGAAAAATATAAGAAATTGATACCACAAATCCTGATGAAACTGGCAAATTCAAGCTCAGAAGATTTGGTTCTGCTGATGTTTCATGTGGATAGACTACTATCTTACCGTGGCATCACTAGATTTTCTTTTCTCCTCATGTCTTTTCTTTCCTCCTCACTCCCAACCTCTAACAAGTAAAGCAAAGGAGAGACGTGGCTTTCTTTTAACACAAGAACCCCTTAAAGTCATGCTCTGAATGAAGATTAATATTAGTAAAGAAAAAGCTTGTTATGTGTATAGGTGTTCTACTTAGGTATACACGGAAGGCTTAAAGCATTTTCTACGAGCACTGAGAGAACCACTTATCATCCCTTTCTAGATAGAACACAGAATGAAGTTCAGAACCTCAACAACTTCCATGATTCAGAAAAGACAAAGAAGAGGTGAGAAAATGAGAGCAGCCATACAGAGATCAGATTCCCGTTTGAGACAGACTTTGTATTCACTAAAAGGCAATTTGATAGGAATCATAAAAAAATAGTTTATACCATCTTCTAGAATCTGTGCACATTTACAATTGTCTTAAAACAACACTATTTTCTTTCTGGTGTTGGGCTGTGTCTGCATACTTTTCCAAAGAAGGAGGGCTTAAGGGAAGGATAACAGTTTATAATACATATCATATTATTTGTCATCACTAGGTCATCCTCTTGAACCATGCTATCAATTAATAAGTCTGTTTCAAAAAAAAGAAGGCTGCAAAGGGTTTATCAAATTGTAAAAAATACAAAGAACTATAAGGCATGCCTCTACCCTCAAGAACCTTATGATATAGCTGGATGGAAAGCTCAGTATGTCAATCACAATAGTTCAGACAATGCTTGAAGAGCTCAAAAGAAGGTAAAATTATATCACTATTCATTCAAATGCTTATTTAAAATATACTATATATAAGACACTATGATAAGCACTTTTTCAGCTGTGCCTGCTCTCTAAAAGTTTATGATCTAGTGAGATAGAAAAGACAAAAACACAGATAAGACTAAGAACAAATAGATTATAAGAAATTGCTATTGTAGTAGTTCAAACAAAAGGCTATAAACATTGAGATATTTCCTTCCCCTCTCTTCCCAAGGTGAATTTGTTTCCAAGGAGAAGATTTAGTTTCTCTCTTTCTCTCCCTCTTTCAGGAGGGGAGGGTTCAACATTTACATAAGTCCTCAGATTCAAATTTTTGCAATTCCTCACCTACAGTTCAGATTCAGTACATGTTGGGTGACTTCTGACTCTCATCTCCCAAGAAGGGAGAACTGTTAAGGAAAGGGAAACCAATATTATTATTGCTGTAAGTAATAAGAATCTGTCTTTGCCTCAGAAACCTTGTGTCGACTTTCAGGATAATATGAATAAATATAGATATTTAAAGCCCATCAGTGACAGAATTACACATGCTACAAATACTAAAAGGATATAAAGTGAACATTGTGAATGACAATCCCAATCAATATTGACAACATGCATACCCGAATGTTCACAGTAGCTTTATTTATAATAACCAAAATCCAGAAACAATCCAAATGTCCACCAAGTGAATGAATAAACAAGTTGTTGTATATCCATACAATAGAATACTATTTACAATAAAAGAAATGAATGATTGATACATGCAACATAGATGAATCTCAAATAATCATGCTGAGTGAAATAAGCCAGAACAACAAAAGTAAAAAAAGGAAAGCTGTCTTCTTAGCAGCCAAGATGAGGGAAAACAGCTATTAGGTAAAATCCCAGAGTATTTGCTATAACCTCAAACACTTCTATCACACATCCTATGTGTATTTTATATAAACATGCCAAATAAGCTGGTCAGTTTTCTAACAACACCCTCCAGCCCTGCAAAAAAAAAAAAAAAAAGTAAAAACAGAACATGATTCCTGGATAATTGTAAAGCAGTCCAGGGTCTAAGCCAGAGTTAAAGATAGAGATAGTTCTTACTTTACTGACCCACTTTGACCCACTTTTACATTCTCCAGATCCTGGAAATGCAATCGATCATTTGTCATTTATATTGCAGTAGTGATTTGACTCAAAATTGGATCAATACATTAACTTTTTATTTATATGCAATTTTGCCTCCCTTTCTAAGACTTCTAATTTCAGGAGGTTTGATTTAATCCAGATTTGATAATTGGGCAATTTGAAAATTTTATAGCTGTACCCATGTTTAGGGGTTAACACTAATCCCTAGTCCCATAATTATGTTTTGTTACACAGCAAAAGGGGTTTTGCACAAGTAATTAAGGTTACCACTCAGTGAACTTTAAGATAGAAAGATTATCCAGGTGGGCATAACCTAATCACATGAGCCCTTTAAAAACAGAGAGCTTTTCTGACTGGTTGCAGAAGGGGAAGTCAGAGAAGTTTGAACATGAGAGGGATCTGATATGAGAGAGATTCTCTGCTGCTGAGATGGAGGGAACCATGGAGCAAGGACAGGAGAGCAGCCTTTAGGGGCTGAGAGCGATCCTTGGTCAACAGCCAGCAAGACAAAGGGGCCTCAGTCCTATAACCACAATGAAGTAAATTCCACTAACAACTGGAGGGAGCTTGGAAACAGATTGTTACCCAGAGCCTTCAGCAAAGAGCCCAGCCCAGCTGACACCTTGATTTCAACCTTGAGACACCCTAAATAGAGACCTCAGTTAAGCCCACCCAAACTACTTCTGACCACAGAACTGGGAAATAACAAATAGGTATTGTTTTATGCTGCTAAGTTTGATAATTTGTTATGTAGCAATAGAATACTAATATACCTTCCGAATTAACATCTCTCAAAAGTGATGCCTAAGAATTTGTATGTTTAACAAACTCCCAACTAATTTTTATACACAGTAAAGTGTAAGACCAATTGAACTAGAAAAACATGATCATAGAAATGAAACAGATTATACTTTTGAACTTTTCTCTCAAAGCTTGAGAGGCCATACTCATTTACAACAATTTGAATATAGATCTTAGTTAATTCCTTGTTGATGACATTTCTCCTTATCAACATGATGAAGGAAACTCTTAAGGTCATTTAGTCCATCTTCCAGCCTTCAAGCAAGGCTGAATTGTGTTCTAGTCAAAATCCATTCATTCTGTTTTCAGAAGAGCATAAATAAATATGTTCACTATCAATAATACAACCCAGTATACAACACCACTTTCTTGTCTGCACGTTCTTCCTTCAGAGGCATTCTAAATTCTCTTTAACATCATTTAAGTCAACTTTCTCTTTTCAGATCTTGGAAAAGAGAGTTAACAGCTGGCCATCTTCCTTTTCGGTCACATCCATTCTTTCCTATGAGGACTGTTGAGTAGCAATATGCCCATTCCTAAGGGGGTAAATTTTGACTGGTCTAGATTGAGGCTATATATAGTCTCTGCTGATACTTGGATAAAAGGTGGGCATGCAATCCAGTTTAGACCAAAAAGACCTAAAATGAAGCCTGCTGGATGAGCATGGAAAGAATTTTCCTCCTTGGTAAAAAGGGAGATGCACAAAGTGATGCTCACCACTTGTTTCCTCCTAAAAATCCCAAAAAATTTACACAGATGGCAAATCGATCTGGTACTCAGAATTCCTTTGCTCAATCCATGCTCCGCAAAAGCCTCAGAGGCTAAACCACATGTGCATATAACACATCCAGGAACACAGGATGATCAGAACTGCAAGAGTCACCCTGTGACCATGAGAGGAGATTTCACCTACATCCTGATGGTGACAGAAGGGAAATATGAAGAGCATGTGGGTCCTTGATGACTCTCTTGAGCAGCCAAACTGACCATGAAACCTCAAAATTCCCCATTGAGATTTAAAATGACCTTATTGAAACCATTTTCAGTTGGATATTCCTATGCTTCCTTATAACCCATGTAGTCTAAGCCACTTTCATACCAGTTAACATCCCCAGAAAGTTCCTAGGAACGCTTAGTGTATAGTAGTTATCTCTAGTCTCTCTTTTTTGCCTTTCCTGGAATCAGAAATCCCAAACATCCTCTAAGGATTGGCAAGGTGGTACTCTGCCAGGCAAGATATCCTTACACCGGCAGTCTAGAGGAGGTGGTGGCTGCCACCTCTCAGCACCTTAACCTGTGCCCAGAACCAGCAGGTACCATTGCTGAGCCCAGACTGAAGTTCCCTAGAAACATCTGCTGAAAGTGCTTCCTAATAGCCTATTACGGACACAGGGTGAATTGGAGTAAGCTTGGAATCTACCCAGAAGAGAATAACTGGTAGGATGGACCCCAACCCTGTGAGTTGGGGTCAGAAGGAACAGGAAATGCTTCTGTTCCTCTGGGCACGACGAGGTAGGGAGCCGGATAGCTAAGCCCCTTGTTGGCTGTTCTCTGCTTACTCGAGGGCCTCTGCTAGAAGCTATGGCTGCTGTTTCACAGCAAGAAAACCAGGATCCCAAGGAGGAGAGATATTTCACTTTATTTTCTTGGCAAACTGCAATGGAACAAGAGAGCGAAAAATACAAAATGTTAAGCATTTAATAATTGCTCATTAACTCTTTCTTTGATTCATGAATAAAATATGATGATAAAATTTTATAATTATAATGCTTGGTATTTCCTTTCAAAAATTACAGTTTTCCTGCATCTCTTTCTAGTTTACTCTGTGAAATATTTAGAGGGGTTTGTAGAGATTGGAAGGAAAGTGGACAATGAGAGGCATAATTATGACAGGTCCATTGGCAGACTGCAATTAGCCTAAGAAAGTAGCATTTATCTTGGTGAATTTGCCGTGGTCCAGAGCCTTGTTCTCCACTCTGCTGGCTCAGAACCTGATTCTTGCAGCACACCACACTGTAGAAGCTGAGCTGATGTGGAAACATAACTGACACATGGATCTGAATGCTCACATCGATGTGACCAGTACATTCTCTGTAGCAGGCAAATAAATGAAAGGCCAAATCATAAACTAAGTGTAGCTGAATAAGTATGAAATAAGAACAAGGAGAATTTGTTGACGATTCAAAATTTTAGAGGCAACAAGCATCCATCACCATGGTGGGGAAGCCACAAGAATTGCTATTTCCATGCCAGCCTTCTTGAGTTCCTAGCCAGGCGCCCCCCCCACCCCAGTTTCTTTCTCAGACTCTCCCCTACCCCTATGTAAGTTTCAGTCTGAGCAATCACCTCCCTTCTGATTGGCATAATATTTATCTTTAAATATGTTAATCCTTCAATTAGTCTATAGTTAAGTTTTACTAAATCTGGAGAGCCATTCTGATATTTCCATCTCTCTGCTTTATGTTGATTTTATACTTTCACTTGGGGGTCAACACTGTCTCCAGGTTTTTGCACAGCACCTCATAGTTAGCCCCTGGACGTCTCCTAAATATCACAAAAAAAATTATCCACATGCCAAATTGATGTGGCACTCACATCAGAATGCCTTTGCTTAATCCATGTTCCAGCATCAGCCTCAGAGAAGTTGGACCACACATGCATATAACACGTTCAGGAAATGAACCAAAACCACAATCTTTACAACAGAACATGCAACAGGGAATCCTGGAACCGTCCATGACCACTATTCCCCTGACAGTCACCCCATATCCTTTTAATTAGTCCTTGAAAGTATCCGCATTCCCACCCCAACTACATTAATCATATAATTCCTGGACTACTGCAGACCTTTCAGCCCTGCCGACTGCACCTCTCCTCCACACGGCCACCAGAACATACATGCAAGCACACCACGGATGCACAGGCACAGGCTGAGTCTTGCTCAGCATAATCTTGATTCCCTCACATTCTCTGGGAGAGAGATTAGCACAGCTCATTTGACTTCAGTGACATGCAACGAGAAGACTTTCCATCTTTGAGGGCATTTATGAAAGCTTATTGGCTGTAACGACACATGCACTTGAGCATCTAAATATATCCCCCCCACAAAACAGATTTTCTCAAAAGAAGGAGAAAAAATTTTGTCTCAAAATCTCACTGTTATACAAACATAGGATTTGGTCTCCTAAAAGAAACATTAAAAAGGCCACTGAGCCCTCCAGTGGCAAAATTATGAAAATGTGACAATGCACATCCAATCACCCTGGAGAACTCTCTTGAAGACAGGTGGAAACAGACAAAATTAAGTCAGTTCAGGGGTTAAGGGTTTTCAAGTTCCCAGACTTTTGTAAACATGATCAGCCCAATGTATGATAGTGACCATTGTCCAAGCATTCTATTTTCAGGAAAAATCTTTTCCAGGTAAGGCCCATAACAGAAAAGTCGTCTCAAATCTATTTACTGTGCTTTGAGGTTGACTTATTTCCACAGCTGTAGGGTTTAATAAAGAGTTTAATTAAAGGTGTTGTCACAAGACAAATCTAGTGAGCCTAGTTTCAGGTTTGAATTATAAGACTTGTGAAAAATCAAACATAGAATGCAAACCGTAGTCACTCCTAAAGGTTTGCAATCAAAGACTGAATGTCTTAATTCAGAGACTGTCTGGCTTGGGTTAAAGATGTTCAATGCATTTGCTAAGTATTTTCTCTTCCATAGGCATTTTCCTGCATTGAGTTACACAGATTCTTGGGTACATGCTTACAACTCTCTGCTTTTCTAAATTCTAAGGGACTAAGGGCATAGAGAGAGGAACAGGAGGCAATGGGCACTTGCTTTCAATGGCTGGTCAAGACAGATGACCTCTCCTCCTATGAGGCTGCTGGCATTTGATTACTGTACCCTATCTCCCTCCTCACTGCAGTCACCAAGCCAGGAGCCCAACTTATTGAACATCCTGGTCACAGGCTTAGCGTCTGCTTTCCACTTCATTATTTCATCCATTCAATCACACACTCATTCACAGTTTATCCAGCAAATATTTATTCGGTGCCATAAGTTTCTGTCCTCATGAAGTGTAGACTGTTCATGGAGTATAGACTCATTTACTCATATACTTACAAACAAGCTACAAGAAGGAAAACCACTAGGAGCCTTGAGAATATATAACAGTGGGAACCTAACGTAGTCTGAGAGATGGTCAGGGAAGACCTCTTTTTTGAGAAAGTGATGTTTAAAAGAGATCTGAAAGAGCAGAAGGAGTGAGTTAGGCAAAGATGGAGGGCATTTCATAAGAAGATGAGCATGTGCAAAGGCCCTGAGGTGGGAGAAGTGCATATATCCCATGAGCCCAGGGTCCAGCAGGAGATAAAGCTGAAAGCTCTCCCTGGATTGCTGCATTAGCCTCCTTATAATCTTTGCTTACACTATTGTCTCTATCCCCAGTCTATTCCCAACTCAGCGGCCATAGTGATTCCTTTAAAATCTAAGTCAGGTCATATCATTACTTTGCTCAAAACCAACACTTTGCATTTCATACAGAGGAAAAGCCAAAAGTACTCACAAAGAACTACAAAGCCCTACGTGATCTGGCCCCGTGTTATCTCTATGATCTCCCCTCCTTCCACTCTCCCTACTCACTCACCCATCCCAGCCACTCCTTCTTGCTTCTAGTTCACCCCAGACATGCTCTCAAGTCAGGGCCTTTGCTCTGGCTGTTCCCTCTGGCTTGCAATGTTCTTCCCCTGGACATCACATGGCTGACTCCCTCACATCCTTCAAGTCTTTGCTCCAATCTCACCTTCTCAATGAAGCCTACCCTAATTCCACCTAAGTCCAACTAATTTAAAAATTAACATCTATCACTTCTCATTCCCCTTACCATGTTCATAGTAAATGGCACTTATCACATTCTAACATTCTGCTGCTTTCCTCAAGTGATCCCATCTGCTCCCATCATTTTATCCACCACCTCTGTGGCGGTGGATCTCAAACTTACATCTCCCCAGGATGTGCCTGGTCACTCTAGAGAGTTTTAGACACATGTATCCAGATCCCTACTAGCCTGACCACTTTGATCACTCATTGACACCGAAGCTCAACATCACATCTTCCTGTACCACAAACTTCACCTCCTCCCGCATTCACATCTCTAACCACACCACAATTCAGTTGGTAACTCCACTACAAAGTTCAGGCAGCTTCCTAGAACCCCCTCTGGCTTCCCAAATCCAATCAGAATCAGATTTACTGATTTCACCTCCAAAACATATCTCAACTCTACTATTGTTTCAATCTGCTTCTCCTGATCTTGTCCCTTCACTATCCCAGTAGCTTCCTAAACTCTGTCAAATCCAAACTCCACATTGTTGCCACTCAAACCACCACAGAATGATACAGTTTTGAGGAAGTCATTCCTCTCCTTAAAAATCTTCAGAATAAAAAGCCTAAACTATTAAGCCTGGTGGAGAAATCCTCCATGACCCAGTTCCTCCCCAATCTCACCAGCGACAACCCCAGCCTCAAACTCTGCCTCAGTAATGCTGAACTCTGGTGGTCCATTCTCCTTCCTTGTACTCACCACACCTCTTCTTTACCTCATGAACTCCCACCCACTCATCTTTTGAGACAATTCAGGAAAACTTCTCTGAGCCCAAACTGAGCTAAAGACCCTTCCTTTATATTCTACTTATACCTGTGTGTACCTCTGTCTACTTATACGCTGTGTATACCAGCAGAGGCTGAGTAAAAATCCAAATTTAGCCAAAGCTGAGGTTGAAGTCAACTTCACCATAACACAATGAATTTATGGACTGTAAGGACAACTATGAAACTTTTCCAGATATGTTCATTAAAATTAGAATTATTATAATTTCATGTAAAAATTATTTTACTTTTTTTGTCAGTCACTAAATTGCTCCAGTAGTTACCATGCTACACATCTGCTTTACCAAACACATGCTCACTTTCAGCTGAGATGGGTTGAGATTTTGAGGTACATCACTTGTTCTACCACTTTCTTCTTCACACTTTGTGCATTATTTGTTATGACTGATTAAAGATATTTCTCATGGATGTTGTTACATATTATTGTGCAATTTTTCCTCTTCATGAAATTTTGATTTCTAAAGTTTTCTACAAAGAATAGAACTCTATAAAGATTAGAAATATAATCTGATTTCATCTGTGTTCTTCTTCTTATTATTATAAAAATAATACAATAATAATAAATAATAATAATAAATAAATAATAAAATGCATTATTTAATTCTTCAGATAAATTTAATTAATTTTATTTTAATTTATTATAAAAATTTTACAGTTTGTATAAACATTTGCTAATTGAAAATATACAATATTCTTCACAAAGTTATCCAGCTAATGCAGTGTCTCTTAGTATTTGTGCTATTGTCCATCATTCTTCTATTTACTTAATTATTTGGAATTCAACATTCAACATTAAAAGCACATAAGGGTAGCATCATTTTAAGTTATATGTACAATACTTACCTACACTTAAAAGTTAACATTCAGACATTAACCTTAAGTTTGAATGTCACAGTTTGCATACATAAGAGATGTTGTATAGGTTACATGTGATGCTGACCTCGTGCTCACATGCAAGTTCAGGGATGACAGAAACAACGTGAAGGTGGGCAGCATTTGCTCTTGAGCTCTCCAAAGGCTGAGACTTGGTAGCAAGTTCGAGTTGAATAGCTAGGCCAAGGCTGAACCCGATGCACCCCTAAGCTCTAGATTGTAATTTTTGGTCTACTTCTGTCTCCTCCACCACACTATGGACCCTCTGAGGGAAGATGCTCTATCTAGGGTAGTGTCAGACAAATAGGGAATATTCAATGATTTCTTTTGGATAGTCAATGAACTCACCTATCGAATCAGTGAAGACTCATTCTTGTGAGATCTTTGTTAGCTGCATATACCTGGGCAGATTCAAACTTGGTCACACACACTGGAGTCTTAGCAGCACACCATTTTGGGTTTAATCAAAACAACCCTCCACCTTTAGAATCTCTCATCATTCTTTTATTATCCACATCTCTTTTCATACTCATAGCTTACTTCCCGACCAAAAATAACTCATATTAATTAAGAGCACATATTAGAAAACATCCTATTAGGATTTTTCATACTATAAATATTATTTATCATATTGTATTCTAAAATCAAACAGATATTTCATTTTTTCCTTTTTTTGGCATTTTGTTCTTAAATACAGATTCTTGATCAGGTTTCACAAATCCAAGGAGATGCTATAATATAACATTGCACATTTTAAAAATGATCAAATAATATAATAAAAGTGTAACAGTTTAAAAATCAAAATGGTTACATTTATTTCCATGAATTGCAAACTTTAGAACATAGTTTCACAATCACACCTCAAGGAAAAATTTTAAATTGTACTGCACCATCTTTCAGTTTTTAAATTAGTCATTTTTATGAAAATTTATTAAGTACATATTACATATAAGATCCTGCTCTGGGCACCGCCATAAATTAAAAAAAAATTTTAATTAGCCAGATATCTACTGTAATTATTGTCCTTCACATTCAATGAGCCCTATCCATGTGTCCATGGGGGAGTTGTGCCTAAAAACACGAATCTCAGCCTTTCCACACAGGTAAAGATCACTCTCGTGTCGCAGTACCCAGCTGCTTTGCAGGACAATGTGGTATGTGCAACTCCAAATATGGTTTTGTGTGGTATTTGTCCTCCAAAATGAGGACAATGCCATTATTTTTAAACATTAAGAAGTCTGCAGAGGAAGATAACTGCACAACCCCCCTTCCTCATTTCTTTACACCACAGCAGCCTGGAGAACACACAGACGTGGAGATTTCTGTGAATTCACAACACTCAGATGTCTTAAACATTGATCTGGGAGATCTGACACATCAGGCCTACACTACTCCTAGGGCATCATCCTGCTCAAGCTTGCACAGTCCCAAAGCAACATTTTAGGGAGGAGAAAGCATCTCAAAGAATACACCATTCTTGCATTAGGCCATTGGCAGTTTTTTAACATTCATACCACTTTTTAGTTCCAAGTTCTCCCTCAGAACAGAAAGCCCTTACCAACTTTTGAATCTATTTTCCCTCAATTTAAATTCCTAAGAAAATTGAAATCCTTCCAATTTTAGTTGCTATAAAACTCCATTTACAATGGCATTGCAATCTATTTCTACCTGGCAGCAACATTCATCAAACACCTACATGTGACTGTATAGAAATGAGTCATTTCCTCTCCTGGAGGAGATTTAAAGCACAACTCTGCAAAGCAAAATAGACTGAAGAGCTAGAAAGTTCATACTTACCAAAAAAGGAAACACTGAACCATAGTCTTTCACTGAGTGAAAATAGGCAGAGAAAATAAAAATATAAATTGAGTATAAGGTTCAATGAACATCAACACCTTTACGAATCAAAATGCCTATGCAAAAGGCTTAGAGGGAAAAATAAAACTTCCTCAGAAAAATGCTTATAATATTTCAGTCAAATGAAACACCTCTTAATCACTTAAAGTACAATTCTGTGGCAAGTTTCAACTAAGAAATGAATAGATTCATCTCTAATCAACAAAAACTAGATTTTTCTAATTTATTACATCACTCTCTACCTTTTTTCCCCCAGTTATTTCTGGTGAAGCATTAATGAGAAAAAATTAAGGAAAAGCAAAGAGGAAAAGTACTAGGCACTCAGTCATCTGGAGATTTAATTGGGATTCTGGAAATTTTCTAAAGGTTGGCATCTTTTAAAAGCCAGTTTTTTAACAAGAGTCTCTAAATCACTGAATTGTGAGAGGGAGTAAGAGAATATTCTACCGGAAGCAGTAATAAATTTTACATTTCCAGCCATATTTGTAATAGCACAAAAGTGGAAATAACCCAAATGTCCACTAAAAGATGGACATGAGAACAAATTGAAGTATATCCATACATGGAACACTACTCGGCAATAAAAATGAATTAACTATTAATATCTGAAACAATATGAATAAATCCCAAAATCATTATACTGAATGAAAAAATCCAGGCCCCCCAAAAATACATACTCTATGATCTCACTTATATAAAATGCTAGAAAATGCAAACTAAATCTGTGATGACATAAATCAGCTCAGTGATAGCCTAGGAAGGGAATGGAGGGAGCGAGGGATTAACAAGTGGTGCAAGGAAACTTTCCAGATCCATGAAAACGTTTTTTATCTTGATTATAAGAAGATTTTACAGGTGCATACATATTTCAGAATTCATTCAATTGTACACTTTTAACAATTTGTGAAATTTATTATATGACAATTATCCTGCAATAAAGCTGTTTTTAATAAAACTATATGCTCATAAAAAGCCACTCCCACAAAGAAGTCATTGAAGTTTCTGTCAAAATTAGAACTTCCAAGGGTTCCAGGTCAAGATGGCAACATACGAGGATTCTGAACTCACCTCCTCGCACGAACACACCAAATCTACAGCTACGTTTGGAAGAACTGGCTCTGAAAAACCTAGAAACTGGCTGAGTGACTCCTATTCTTCAGGCTAACGAGGAAGGCCCACATCAAAGCAGGGAGGAGAGGCTGGGACTCCATCTGGCAATAACTGCACCTCTGGAGCAGGGACCAACAACTGGGAGGGAACTCAAAACCTGGAGCTTCTCCCTGAGGAGCAAAGGGTTTGAACCCCCATCAGGCACTCCCAACCTTCAAGACTTGCACCTGAGAGATGAGCCCCCAAAACATCTAGCTTTGAAAAGTAACGGGGCTCACGTCCATGAGACTCATAAAGCCGTAAGAAACTAAGGAAAGGCTCTTAAAGGGCTCACACGCTTGGACTCACCCACCCCAGAGCCCAGGGCAGAAGTGACGGACCAAGGGGCGCCCAGACTTTGTGTGGTAGGCGCTCATTTGCTTGTCTTGGAGCATCGGCCTGAGGCACAGGCATCTGATTCGACACACACTTGTGGGCCTGCTGGGGTGCTCTCTGGGGACCAAGACTGGCAGGTGGCATCTTTGTACTCTTCCTCTGCTTTGCTCCAGCTGGAGGGTACCACTTTTTCTTTTTTAGTTCTAGGCTTTTTTTTTTTTTTTTGGCTTTCTTTCTTTTTTTTTTCCCAGCAGGTGCCATCTCTATGCTCTCCCTCGCTACAGCTCACTGGTAGCTCCCCAAAACAAGTTTAGATACTTGTCTGGAGCCCTGATTTTTGCATATGCTGTGTAGGGGAAACCTCTAGATTGCCTGGCACTGGTAGCCAGTGGGGCTTATGCTTCTGGTCCCATAGGACTGTGTATATTCGCATACTTTAAAAGCTGCTGCCTAAGAGTCTGACTTCCAATCAGCCTGAATATAGGCGCTGACTGAGATCCTCCTCTTTGCGACACTCAGAGGTCTTGGCACACTCTCAACTACTGGGAGCCATTAAAAATAAAATAGGCTGCTTGAGAGGTTTGAGAGAAAACCAAGAGCTAGGGCAGGGTTGAACAATAAGGTTCATCTCCTACACAAGGCCACTCCTTCATACTGGAAGAGTTTTATCTAAGGCATAAAAACCAACACAGAGAGTCAAGCAAAACAAAGAAACAAAGGAATATGTCACAAACAAAAGAACAAGATAAAACCTCAGCAAAAACCTTCATGCAATGGAGATAAGTAGAACTTCCACTATTAGGTATGTGTGAATCAATCAACAGGATGAACCCTAGCACTCCGAAGGACACATAGGTATATGACATGTGGACCTGATCTCCTTATAATTATAAGAACAAGGGAAATTTGGCTTTGTTAGACATTCACCTCTTGATGATGTAGTAGTGAGGGACTGTGCAAGTACTGAACATAAGAAATTCACAGAAAATTCCCAATGATAAGGAAAGATGAGACTGTTTTAAAGCAGAAAAAGAAAGGAACAATTATAAAATGGGAAAAATATAATGGGCCACTGTTTTCAAATCCAAAACAGGTGGCATACATCTGTGATCCTGGAAAGAAGGGAAACATGAAGTGAGTCCAGGATTGGACTTTATTGGGGCAGCACAGGACAAGAGATACCAAGTGGAGCAGATATTAGTAAGCTGAGGAGGCATAGAGGATAGAATCCTGAGCTTCAGGGGGTGGGGAGAGACTGGGCTAGAAGCCATTATGGGAATTTATAATGGATCCTTGGCCAAGAGCTGGGGTGCAAATATGAAGGACTAACAGAGATCACTTGATACAGAGCTAAGAGCTAAACAGAGATGACAAAGATTGTACAGAGCTGGAAGATGGAGTTCTGGTTCAACCAGAATGGAGAGATCTTGCTGAAAACCTTGGGCAGTTGAGATCCCATGCCTTAGGACTGAAAAAGCATGTTCTAGAGTAGAAAAGGATATAATTCAGACTACACACAATATATCATCTACAATGCACACCACACAATAAGAAAATTACTAGACATGAGAAGAAATAGCAAAATGTGACCCAAGGTCAAGAAAGAAGGCAGTCAATAGAAACCAACTATGAAATGATCCAGGTGTTAGAATTATCAGACAAGGATAGTAAAGAAGCTATTATAAATGTTCAAGGACTTAAAGGAAAAGATGATCATAATGAGTGAACTGATGGGGAAGTTATTATACTTCTCTGTGTCTGTGTACCCTCATCTGAAAAATTGCGATAATAATAATACCTCCCTCAGAGTAGGTGACTATAAGTAAGTGTTTAGAATAATGCCTAGTTCGTCACAAGCACTTAATAAAGGTTTACTCTTATCATGTGACTTGGAGCATTTTATCTGCATATCTGAGCCTCCATTTCTTCATGAATAAGAAAAAGAAATTAACAACTTCATCTTATTAGGACTGTTATAAATATCAAATAAATTATAAAGGTGTAGAGAGGACCTAGCAGAATGCCTGGTAGGCAATAAGCATTCGATAAATGTCAGCTCTCCTAACCCTCCAGATTCATATTTTTAAACTTAAGATTATATAACAGGGTAAAATTGTAATAACTATTCTTTTTCTATAACAGAACTGATTAGGAATAAAAGCAATACTATAATACATTTCTACATTTCTTCCATTGGAATGTATACAGCTGTCAAAATTTAAATGAAATGTTAAAAGAGTTAAGTCATTCTTGCTCTCCCCTACCTGGAAATCCTTAGTCACTAACTCCTGAGTAACTCCATTATTTACTCATTCATCTGCTCTTTCACAAAATGGCTATGAAGGTCAACTCAGGGCCAGACTCTGCACTGGTTTTGGGCATAAATCTAATAACAAGATAGTCTCTGCCCTCAAAGAGTTTAAAAATAATGAAAAAGAGGGGCTGGCCCAGTGATGCAGTGGTTGGGTTTGGCACGCTCTGCTTTGGTGGCCCAGGTTCATGGATTTGGATCCCAGGCGCAGTCCTACACCATTCATCAAGCCATGCTGTGGAGGCATCCCACATACAGAATGGAGGCAGCATGGGCACTGATGTCAGCTCAGGGCCACTCTTCTTCAAGCAGAAAGAGGAAGGTTGGCAGCAGGTGTCGGCTCAGAGCCAATCTTCCTCACCTCCCCGCCCAAAAATAATGAAAAGGACATCAGAATAATCGCACCAAGTACCAAGAGCGGGATAGGTACAGAAATTACAGAAGACGCGTTAAGGCCTGTTTGTGTTAGAAGAGGTGATATTTAAGCCAAGACTTAAAAGAGGGAAAGAGGTAGACGTGTGAGTAAAAGAGGGGAGTGCATCTCAAGAAGCAGAAGGAAAAGACATTCAGCAGCCTGAAATGAGTGAGCATGGAACTTGGAGAACTACAAGATGAATGGGGCATAGAGCTTGACTAAGGAAGTGTTGAGAAATGAGGTATGCAGGGGCCACATCATGAAGGGCCTATATGTCATGTGAAGGACTTTGAGCTTTATTGTGTGGGCAATGAGGAATCAGTGACACTTTAAGAAAGAAATATTTAAAGAATATTTCACAAAAGAAAAGAAATATTTAAAAGGTCATGCTGGTTGCTATGTTGTGAGCTATAAAATCCTTTGTCTCTGACCCAGGGACCTAATGTCTTGTCAGCATCCATGAAACTGTGGTGACTAGCCTATAACTTGCAAGTACAGTAAAATCTCAGAACCTTCACAGCCTTTGACTGAAGAGAGAAGAGGGTTTTCATTTTTAGTGCAATGGAAAGAAACTAAGATTTGGAGTCAGACCAAGATAAGTTTGAATTTTGGCCTGTCCACTTCCGAGCTGGCCAATCATTTAACTTCTGAGGGTCTTTTGCTCCTCTATAAAAATAAATATAACAATACATAAATGGAAAGGTTCTTGAGTGCTATTTAAATGGAATAACTCAGAAAATGCCTAGCATAATGCTTAGCACAGGTCTTTCCTTTTTTATGATATTTTCATTTCCCACTTTTTCCTTATAGGTCTATAATCCTAGGATTATATCTTCAAAGCTCTTTAATAACACACGTCTTAACATCACCAACAGATAGCGAGATTTGCATGGATAATGCCGAATCCCCTCAGTATGTAGTATATGAAGTACTCAACAAATATTTGTTAAATCAATGAAGGACGAGTTGATAAGGATAATTTATTTTATCCATCCGGTAATTCATTCACTATTTACTGAGACATTACTATGTTCTAGGCACAGCAGTAGGAAGCAGGGATTCAGCAAACAAGATCCCTGCTCTCATGAAGTTTAGACATTAGTAATCACAAATTTAGAAAACCAGGACAAGAATTTCAGATAGTGACAAGGGCTGTAAAACATAATAGGGTAAAGTGAGAGAGCATGGGTGGCTGGTGAGGTTTAGGAGAAGCTTCTATGAGTAGAGGTTATTTTATGTGTGACCTGAATGATGAGAAGGAGCCAGTAGGGCAAGAACCTGAAAGAAGAACTTTCCAAGCAGAGGGAAAGCAAGTGCAAAGGCCCTGAGGTGAACGGGCTTGGCTGTTAGAGAAAACTAAGAATGTCAGTATACCACCTTCTAGGTAGCCAGGGGAAGAATGGTAGGAGGTTCAAGTTTAAGAAGTAGGCAGAGGCCCGATCATGCAGGCCTCACAGGCCATGGTAAAGATTTGGATTTCATGAGCCATTATCATTGGAAAAATAACTTTTGACACATTTCTCAAATTAGGGAAAGTATTTAACTCCATAATTTTCATGGGGATGTTGAAATTTGGGCTGAGATTTTATGTCTTGCTGGTGGATTTCTTATTTTAATTGCCTTTCATTTAAATCCTTCTGGAAATACACTATAGTTGAGAAGAAACCAGAATCTAATACAGCTAAACCTTCCCTTTTTAAAATAATATTAGTGAGCATTTTCAATTTCTACCTACAGTAATAATAATAGGAAATACTCATACAGTGCCTACCACTACCAGGTTCTAAGTACTTTACATTTATTTAGTCATTTAATCATCACAATAATCCTAGTAACAACAGTAGTAATAAGTACTACTATTATCTATAATTGACACATGAGGAAACTGAGGTGCCAAGAGAAACTTGCCCCGAATCACATATCTAGTAAGCTTTGGGGAAATATAACTAAAAACAAAACCTCCTCCCAACATAGAAAACTTCTCCACAAAGGTAGAAAAGAAAGAAAACAATTTCATTATTGAATAAGCATCAAGGCAGAATGTGACGTGCATCAAGTCACTTCGCTAAGAGACAGAGAAATCTCACCCTTTCCTATAGCCAGGCAAATACGACCCAACACACACATTCTCAAGATAAACAATAACGCGTCAAGTAAGAGGACTTGATGCACCATTTGTCACACGTGGTTCATCCTGAATTCACCTGGTAATTGGGGTGATCATCTGTGTTAGCTAATGGGCTTTATCCAAAGGAAAAATAAACTCACACCTTCATGACAGAGGGTAGTTTTGGAACCAGGCACCCACCCAAATAAGGCTTCTCTCCTCCCACAGAAATGGGAGACATGAGTGCTATCTTCCTTGATGATTACATTTCAAAGAGGTGGTTCCCAAGTCCTTGAGAAAGACATTCCTGGGTCTTAAAGCTGGAAAGAGCCTTATTTAGCGTCTTAAAAGATTTACACACATTTCAAAGAGACAGAGAAAACTTGAAATTACAAGTTTTCTAAAGTAAATGATCTAGGAAAAGGAAGGGGTAAAAGTTTCTACCCTTATTTTTAAGGAGGAGAATTAAGCCTCTAATTTTTTACTTGTATTTGCCCTTACATAAGTAGCGGAACTGGATCTGAACCTACACGGTCTGGGTCTAGGATCAATACTATTACACTTCTATTTCTTAGAAACTCCATTCTTATTTTTTCCCATATATATAATTACATTCCTATTTCTTACTTTTTTCTGCCTAGAGTTTGACAAATAATGAACAGATGTGAGGAGCAAGCTAAAATCTAATATCGGACCCCATGTTGTCAACAGGACTTTGAGATTTAATTCTCCAAGATTAAACATTGTAGCAAAAACAGCTCAATGCTATCAATAATTTGGCAATCTGCCCATCTAATGATGCATTAAAAACCCTGGAAGAATAGACAAATAAGATCATTTTACGTACATTCCAGATGATTATTTTAAAAAATAGGTTTTTTTTACCACGTATCAATAGTGACTGACATATAAATCATTCAAGGAAAGAATATTTGGTATGTTTTGAAATGAAAATCAGCAGCTAGTGTAATAAATATGGCAGATTATAAGGGAACTAGTAGAATATACAAGAGACTAAGATGGGGATGAGAACACATAAGATAAAATTTTTAATTCCACAAATATGAAAATTACTGCCTTTTTTAGAAATAAAACTTTTATTTCTAAAATATCCTTTTTTATCCATATACTCCACAAGAATTTTTATCTGCACACTGTACAAGAATATTGCCAGGGGATAGGATAACCACTTTCCTGGTATAATATGAGGAGCTCCTTCTGACCACAATAAGTTTAATAATGCCATTCAAAACAAGAAAAAGGGAAATGTGTAACATGTACTAGCTCAAATTTAATAGAAAATTAGCCAAGATGCAATTAAGCAATGTACTACAAACATGGATGTTGTATTAAGTCCCCCTTATGTTAACCTTCCACAATGAATCTTTGCCTTTGCTCTTTCCCAGTGAAAATGCATGAAAAGAGTTACTAAAGAAATGACCAAATTGACATATATTATATCCTTTTATAACTACAGGACATACCATTAGAATAAGGTAAAGGTGTAAGTAAGTACTAAGAAAATAACAAATACATAAACCAAACTAACATACAAAGACGAGATTATTCAAGATTCTGAAAAGAAGACATTTCATTTCCTTGCATATGAAACATTGTGGTGGGGACAGAGGGAATTGTAAATTTGCGAATTTTGAAAGCATAATCTAGTGTCTTAATAGCAGACAGTCTATTGTTCAGTTTGCAATTTTTATGATTGCTAAATACACTTGTAGTCTGGGCCACAAAATAGATATTACTATATTAATATTTTATTGAACCAGCAATAAATTCCTAGTTTTTATTAATTCAAGTCAGACAATTTTACTCCTCTTGCTAAAAATTCAGTCAATAAAAATATCAATAACTTAGTGTTCCAAACCACAAACTACTGAAGCATTTCATTCATAATAGACCAACAGAGCTTCAAATAATTCCCTTCACTGTTGAATTCATAAAAATCAACCTTATATCAAAATCCTAAATTTCCCACTGACAATATTTCTCTATAAGCTACCTATAAAGATAATTAGCATAATTATCCCAATTTCTAGGTGGGAAAATGAAGGAACAGAGTGGTTAAATAACTTACATAAGGTCACACAGTTAGTAAGTGGAGGGCCAGAATTCCAACCCACAAAGACTGGCTCCAGAGCCTACATCTTAACCACAAGTTTAACTGTTAATAAATCATTTTGTACTTTCTGATTATCTACAAATGATGGCTGTCAGTATCTAATCTCAAATAAAATTAACATTGACTCTTCTATATAAGTTATTATGCTGAGTCATGTGGGGCTGTAATGAAACATAGACATGGATACTATGCCAAGATGCTTAAAATGTAATGAGAAAAGACAAAGTAATAGTCAAAAAATTAATTAGAGGTTAAGACAATAAAAAATACATTTCAAAAACCACTGCGTATATTAATTGCCAAGTTAATTATCTATAAAAGTGCTATAGAAATTTAGAGACAGGAGAGAGAAATCCAGGTTGTGGGCTCTAGTTCTGACACTTCTACTGTTATTAGCTTCTGGGACCATTGTTATACTAATTTGTATAACAATTTCAAAATATACTGATACCAGGTCTTTTCAAATTGTGCATTACAACCCATTAGTGAGTCATGAAATCAATAAAATGGGTCAAAACCAGCAACTTCAAAAAAACGGAATGGAAAATATCAGAGATTATCCTAGTAAGTTTCTTGAATTTCAAAGTATATGTGTGTAAACCTGATACAAAATGTATTTCTTAATATGGACGTGGTCATGAAAGTTTGAAAAACACTGTCATATTCCAAATTGATAGGGATTACAGGCAATTATATGAATTAGAAGTTCTTGTTCCTAGAAAGACCTTTCCAAAGGTGAACAAAAGCTTTCTCTACACTGTAAACTCCTCAAGAGTGGCAACTATGTCTCACTAATGATATTTGTACTTCCAGCACTAGCACAGTGCCTGACAGAGAGCTTATAAATGATGGAGAGCTGGACGGATAAATGGAAATACCCAGAGAAATTTTAGGAAATTAGAATTTACCTCAATTCTAAAGAATTGATAGGATTTGGATAATTCAAAGAAAAAAGTGGCATACTTAGAATTTACTCTTTGTTTCCTGACCATATACTAGGTCTGGGAAGGAAACAGAACAAAAAGCTTTCTACTGAGAGCAGGGAGGGAACAAACTGAATGACAATGCAAAGCCAGCATGGTCCCCCCAGTGCACTGATCCCAACCCAGCCCTGGGAATAATGGGAAGGTTACAGGTCCCAGAGCCTGAGACTGGAAAGGTGCACTGAGGACAGTGAGAAGGGCTAATGTTAACCCTTTTCTTTGAAAATATAAAAGAGGGTTGTGATTCATGTTTCCTGTTTTAAACAGGAGTACACAGAACAAAGGTTAGATACTACTTTAAAAGCAGAGGGTCAGAGAACCAGGAATTAAAGATTCGGGCTAATTCTCTTAGCATCTAAATTCATCCTGCCTTTAAGGATTGGGCCCCAGAACTTCTCAAGGATTCTTCTAGAGAAATCAGTGAGTCACTTCCCTCCCTAAGAAATCTATGCATTCCAGCACTGAACCAGGCAGAAGTTCAGTGGTAAACCAGCACAAAGGAAAATGGTTCATCTGTAGCTCAGGGCATTAATATCTGATGAGAAGCATCAGACGCTCTTAAAGGGCTAAATATTGTACTTCATGAAACTCGTGGTAAAAATTCACACAAAGTCCTGCCTCATGGCACTTAAATGGGCAGAACCATAGTGTGAATCATCTTACATCTTTCCTCCTTTGCTTTATTCCTTGATTTATTCTTTGATATTTCCCAAAAAAGGAATAAAGAGAGGAAGGGAGGAAAGAAGAGAGGGAAGGAAGAAAGCAATAAGGAAGGAAAATAAATGAAGGCTTCTTTTCTGGCAGGTACTAGGAAAGTATCCCAGAGTGGCCCTGGGAGAAAGTAAAAATTTTACCGCCTCCACCTAGGAGTAGAAAGTGACACAATATCCCACTGGTCCGGGGCCTGTTTGCCAGCACATCCATTCCTCACTCTCTCCTTACTCATCTCAGACTCCTGCTGGTTGTATGTCAGCTGGCATCCGACTGGGTTCAGCCAATGAGAGGGGAGTTGGAAGAGAGAAGTGGGAGTATTTCTCCTCCCACCACTATGCCTCTGGAGGAGGCTCTGGCCAGGGCTGTGTGTCTCCCATGGCTCCAGTCCACCCCCAACAAGTCCAATGTGGTACCTGCTTCACTGGGAGACCCCAACCGTGGGGCCCCAATCTTCTCCTCCGTCTGTCTGTCCAGCCTAACGTGATAGTGACTGCCTGCTCTTGCCAAACTCTGGGTTGCCTCACAGTCACCTCTGTGGCTTCTCAGCTTTTCCACCATCTGTGCAGCTAATTCCCCACATTATATTCCCTCTGCTTCAAATACTCAGAGAGGTTTCTACTTTCCTTACCGGGCCCTGACTGACATAACTCTTCAGAAATAGGACTAAAAAGAGAGGGAGGTGAAAAAAAAAAAAACCTTATACCATTACTGTGATTGTAACACATGATTTCTTTAGTAAAATAAATACGTAAATAAATAACTTCTTTAAAAACAGCCCTTTTCACCCTTCTTCCACTACTAAAATCATAAAAGTCAGTGTGGCCCACAGCTTTATATGCATACAGTTAGGAATATGCAAAATGATTTTAGGAGATACATGGATAATCTCTTATTTTCCCTAAATTAACAGTTATGCATATATTTTAATGTGTTGAAGCTACAGCTTGGCCATTTTACAGGTGTTTTATGTGAAAGTTAGGCCATTGATTTCGGAAATAACTGGAAAGGCATTAGCTAAGAAGGAGTCGAAGGCCAGCACCTCAAAATCCTTCTGAGGGGTACAAAAAGCTAACTGGTTTTTATTCCCTATATCCTTCATTATTGTTTAGTCAAATTCAATATGACCTGGGAGAAGAGCAAATTGAGTAGAGAGAAAAAATATTATACTCACAAGGAATATTTGGAATTCACTAATTTATAATATCAAACCCCTGTGGAGTGTGCTATTTATTTATTCATTCATTTCAGTATTTAGTTAGCTCTTGTTATAGGCCAGGCACCGTCCGACATACTGGGAATAAAACAGCGAGTCTGGATCCAAACCCTCGTGCAGGAAACCAATGGGCAATCAAATAATCTCACTATTACAGCATTCCAATTAGGAACAGTGCCACAAAGCAGACTTTGTAAAGGAGAAAACTATAACTGGGAATTTGACCAAGTCAGGAAGAAGGGGAATAGCTTCCCTGAGGGTGAGCTGATAGCTGGCAAATGAGCAACATTAACTAAACGTTCTTGATAGAAGAAACAGCAGGGCAGGGAGGGTTATGACCAATAAAAAGCTCTAACATAAGAAGAGCGTGGCTTAATCACAGGGAGCGAGAAAAAGCAAGATGAGAGCCAGCCCTGACGACCTAGTGGTTAAAGTTTGGTGCTCGCACCACTTCAGTGGCCTGGGTTCATTTCCCAGTCACGGAACTACACCACCTGTCAGTAGCCATGCTGTGGTGGTGGCTCACATAGAAGAACTAGAAGGACTTACAACCAGGATATACAATCATGCACTGGGGCTTTGGGGAGAAAAAAAAAGAAGATTGGCAACAGATGTTAGTTCAGGGGAAATCTTTCCCTGTAAAAAAAAAAAAAAAATACACAGAAGCAAGATGAGGTGGTGAAGCAGGGTCCAAAACCATGCAGGACTTTTTTAGGCCATATTTACATGTTGACTTTACATCAGGACATCCTTCACTTATTTTTAACTTTAATAACATTATTTTGTTCCATTGTATTTTATCTTATGTTTACATTTGGTTCATGACATGAGATTTTTACTTAGGGTTATGGTAAAGTTTTTCTTAAATGTATCTACTGTTTCAATTTAGAGCAACTGTTAAAAAATATTGGACAGGTGGTAGGTAGATATGGAAGAAACTATGAATTACTGAAGTTTAAGAAACACTGACATAAGAAATAATAATGTTGTTGAATCATTTTAATACTCATAAGGACATTTCACAATATTGTGGTTTGCTGGGAAACTTCCATCATTACTTACCTGTCCTCAAATTCTCCTCAAAACAGATGTTGATAACAGCTACTGGCTCAATTCCTGGTGTATATGATGAGAACTTGTGGGACATAAGACCTTAATGATTACTAAAAATACAGTCTGAGAAGATGGGTGACATTAACAATATCTGCCTCACCTTACTTTATAAAACTAATTTCAATGTTTAAAAAAAACACTAGCTACTGTTTCTTTTTTCTATTTGCAAGGTATATGATTCATGATCCAGAACTTGGGGGGAAAAAAGAGAAGTATAAAAAAACAAAAAGCTCACAACCCCCTTGATAAATGAACTGTTGACATTGATATTTCTTCTTTATTTTTCTGTGAACTTATAGCTTATACATGCACACAATTCATATCACTGTTTATCTAATTTTAGGTTTTTTAAATTTCAGATTATAATAAACATTGTTCTATGCTATTAAAAATGCTCCCCAATAGTAATGAGCACACCTAGTGTCCACATCTTGGTTTATAATACCATTCTCCAATAAAAGGAACTAGGGATTCTCGGAGAAATGGCTATTTCTAGGACTAGGGTAGAAACGTATAAGTGTAACCTGGAGTATCTTATAGTGAGAAAGTAAGGAAGTACTCAAGAAAACAAACACACACATGTACAGTGATGAGAGTATGTCAAAAGGACACAGGGGCCAACGGAAAGAGCCCTCAATTGCCAAAGCTGGAACAATCCGTGCAAAAAAGTAAATAAAGCAGTACTGAGTTATAACCTAAAGTATAAACTGAATATCCATGAGTCCATACTGATAGAAATAAATGATTGAATAAATAAATAATGGAAGAGAATAGACAAATCTCTCATGCTGAATTTCAAATAATTTATGTAAATACTCCACCCTCAAAGAAGTGGAACGTAACTTCCCACACCTTCAGTGTAAGCTGTGCATAGTGACTTCCTTCCAAAGAGTACAGTACGGGAAGTGGTGGGGGGAATAACTTTACAGAGGACAAGCCTGACGAACACAACCTCAGCCAAGTGGTCAAGGTTAACATTAACCGTAAGTCATGTAGATAGAAGGTACTTTTCATAAGATGTGATGAAAATGGCACTTTACCTCTCTGGTCTTTCTCCCTAAAAGCCATAACTCCAGTGTAATAATGAGAAAAACATTAGACAAACCCCAACTGAGAAACATTCCACAAAATATCAGACCAGTACTCCTCAAACCTATCAAGGTCATCAAAAACAAGGAAAGTCTGAAAAACTGTCACAGCCAACAGGAGCTCAAGGAGACGGGACTAAATGTAATATGTGTCCTGGATGGGATCCCAGAACAGAAAAAGGACATTAGGTTAAAACTAAGGAGATCTGAATAAAGTATGGACTTTAAGTTAATAATAATGCACCTATGTCACTTCATTAATTATAACAAATATACCATAGTAACATGAGATGTTAATAATAGGGGAACCTGGGTGCTGAGTCTACGGGAACTCTCTACTACCTTTGCAATTTTTCTGTAAATCTAAAACTGTTCTAAAAATAATGTCTATTTTAAATGCATACCAAAAAATGTTTTGAAAACATTTTAAATTACCACATAATAACCCTGAAAGATTCTTTATAATTATTTAAACATTTCCCTACTGTTGAAAATTGGAGCAAGTGCCAATTTTTTCCTGTTAAAGGTAACAATTCTACATACATATTTGGTTCATACCTTTGATTATGTCCTAACAATAGATTCCTAGAAGCTCATTCTACTTTTTTTAAATGTCAAAATAACACATTTACCTACTCTATCTCTAACTGCAACAATAAACAAAAGCATCAGAAGTCACATTAGACTGTGCAAATTTTCTGAAGTAAGTTTCATTCCTCTAAACAGTAAGGAAAAATTCAACTCCCAGCCTTATCCATTGATTCCTGCAGCCATTCAATAACATCTGAGTAGCTGCTATGCACCGGGCAAATATAGCATTAGGAAAGACATTTAACCACCTTCAGACCTTATACTCTGACACATAATAAAGGAACACCTAATTCATGGAAGTCTTACGTTTGACAGCTTAAGACAATTTCCTGATCTTTGCAATGAGACAGTGTATGAATAGTCAGTGGTACGTGCTTTTATACTAATTTTTTGCAGCACTTGATTCTCCAGGCCACAATGTGATTCTGCAACTAAAAAAGATTCCTCCCATATTAGCATTTGGTGATATTTTTTAAATACTTATTTAAAAACTATAGATGTAAATGATTTTTTTGCAATATTTTCAATCTCCTTTTAAACTTCATTGTCCTCTGGTGCCACCTAATGCCCATCTCCTCTGACACTTCTGTGCTTCTTCAATCTCCCGCAAATATTATTTTAAGCCTGGGTGTAACCCCACTAACAAAACTTCCCTTGATTGTCTTCAAAATGTCCATGTGTCAAAATGTCCAAGCTCTTCAAAACTGTTGCCATTGTTTCCATGACTTCTAATTGTTTCTTCCTAAAACTTAGAGATCACTTCAAGAAATTCAACAGTGAGGTCTGTCAGACAGAGTTCCTTGGAAATGTTCTCTGCGATGGAGAGCTGCATGCACATGATTTATTGGGGTGAGGGGCGTGCCCAGGAGATACACTTGTAAGGAAGTGAAGGGGGCAGGATGGAGCAGAGGCAGGTGACCTACAATGTGGTCTCACCGGAGGTCTCCAGGATTCTACAGGGAACCCTGGAGTTGGAACTGCAGAGGTGCCCCAAATCGAGGCAAGAGGGCTAGGCCTTTATATCCCTTCATCAAGCAGTCATTGGCTCCAAGTGCCCCCTTGGAGGGGGACAACCTTGGCAGAGGCAGTTTCCTGTGGCTAAGGGCAATATTCAGTGAGGGACACAACTGTGAAGCCATCACAGTCTATTGCCCCAGCTGCCCCAGGATGGGCACATCACCAGACAAGGGGATCTGGGTGGAGCATCAAATTCCACTATGGGTCAATCCTCACTATTTACTCTCACCAGTCGATCTTAAGAGGATCGAGCTCTTGAAAATGAAATCTACAATTCCAAGACACATTTTTTTCATCAAGGACACTTCTGAGAGCACATAGTTCATTTCAGATGTGAAATCGTTAAGGAAAACAGGCACACCTACGCCACTCCTAGCACACTGCCTAGGTAGGCACTCTGCAAATACCTTTAAAAGATACCAAAAGCATCATTATTCTTAAGCATTACACTCATTTTTTTTTTAATTTTCCATTTATCTTTATATTGGGCAATGCCACTTTTTTGTTTTGTTTTGAGGAAGATTGGCCCTGCGCTAACATCTGTTGCCCATCTTCCTCTTTTCTTTTTTCTCCCCAAAGCCCCAGTAATAGTTGTATATCATAGTTGTAGAGTTGTAGGTCTTCTATATGGGACACCACCTCACGGCTTGATGAGCGATGAGTAGGTCCACGCCGGGGATCCAAACCGCTGAACCCCAGGCTGCCAAAGCAGAATGCTCGAACTTAACCACTATGCCATGGGGCCTGCCCCCCGAGCATTACACTCATTTTTAGGAAATGACATATAAAAATATAAATAATATAAAAGGACCAACAATGACATAAAGATGCCTAAATCAGTTCTTAGCATAAAAATCTGAAGGAGGATTGTGTGGATAGCCGTGTGCTTGGAAAGATTAGGAACCACATTAGGACATCTATATTTGAGAAACTGATTATTTCTGTCTATTTAGCCTTGAAAAATAAAATCCCTATAAATGTAGTTGTAGCAATGTGGGATATTCTGAGAATAAAAATTAGCTTAACTCAAAAACTTTTGTGAACAAAAATTTGCATTGGACTTTCTTATGTTGGGTTCATTTGTTTGTTTTCTTTAGACTTTATGTAATTGTTCTGGGTCTGACAATTTCAATCATGTTGAAATTCTTTAAATCATATTTAAATTCTTTCTTTAAAGATAGAGTTTTGGGGGCTGGCCTCATTGCACAGTGGTTAAGTTCGCATGCTCTGCTTCAGCGGCCCAGGGTTTGCAGGTTCGGATACCAGGCGCAGACCTACACACCACTCATCAAGCCATGCTTGTGTGACAGCATCCCACATACAAAATAGAGGAAGATGGGCACAGAGGTTAGCTCAGGGCCAATCTTCCGCACCAAAAAAAAAAAAAATAGAGTTTTGGATTTATGAAATGTTTTATTTGAAAAAGTTCACTATTGTACAAATATTAGGAAATTAATAAAGATATGTTGAATATTTTTTAAAAACTTACAGCTAATCAGCTCCTTGAGGTATTCTTTTAATAAGCTGAATGACCAAATCTATCCAATAAATACCAGAATATTAAAAGGTAATGTCATACCATATCTATCCCGAATTATTCTCCTTGTACTTTAAAAATTAAAAGATTTTCTTCAATTAATAGAAAAATAATATGTTAATTATTCAATTTGATTTCACATTTGTGGGGTATCCACTATGTGTGAGACATATATTAAGCAAAGGAAGTAAGTAAAAGTGACCCCTTCTAGACCCTCCACTTAAGATATGGTGAAGAGAAATTTGCAAGTGTAGGAAGGCTAATCATTATGAAAATATTATCTATAAAGTGCAGGCATCCCCTGGCTTCCTGTACTGGTAAGGTTCCAGAAGTTCATTAGAAAGCTGTTTATTGACTTTATTTGCCCAGAGAAGCAAAGTCATAAATGGGGGCTAGTTTCCAGATGAGACCTCCTAATTCTGTATTAGCAGTTCTAGCCCAAGTTCAGGAAGCAAGAAGTTATGAGGGATAGGAGGAGAACATGGTAGTTTCCCATTCCCTTGCTAGATCCAGAGCCATTCTGAGGCAAAGTTCTGGATCAAAGAAAGTCTTTAGTTAGCATTCTCCCTTCCCATGTACCTCCACTCAAATCTCCACTATTTTCCAGCTTCTTAGCACCTCCCCCCAATACTAAGTCCTATCACACCCACCCAGGCCCAGGTCACTGTAACAAATTCTACAGATTGAGTTAATTCACTCCTATCCCACCCACTCCACCTCCTACTCAAAATGTATAGTTTTCTATCCAGGAATTAGGAGGAAGGAATCTAATTGAATTAATTCATACTAAAGTATAAATGATCATTCCTTAAGGCTTCAAAAGACAGTGGTATAATTTTAAAGAAAATACTTGTTAAGCTAAATGTGATTAACAGGCTATTAGCAGTGATGGGGGAGGGGAGGCATGAGAGAATAATGAGTATGTATTGAGAATTTACCGTGTGCCAGGAGCTTGCACTGCTTCACTGGACCCTCTTAACACTACCACCGGGTGGGTATGTTATTCCCCAGTTTTATAGAAGAGAAATGTGAGGTTTGGAGAGATTAAGTGCCTTACTGAGTTCTGGAAGACAGTCCACCTGGTCCTCTTTCCACCATGGCAGAGTCAACCAGTCTGGTTGCCATCCCAGGGTTGGGCAGCTCGCCTAGGCCATTCTTCTTTTGCACTATTTCTTCTCTTTCTTTGTACTAAGACCACAGATCCTCTAAAGGCAACATTTTTTTCCAGAGTGTGATGGTAGGAGCAGTAGGAGAAACTGAGCAGTGATGGATGAATGCCACTAAAGCATATTGGTATAAATGAAACTGCTTCTAAGTGGGGTGTGGGTCAGAAACGGCTTTTATTCTAGGCTCTGAGAGTGTATTTATCTCGTGAGCATCACTATCTACCTAATGTAAAGTATGTTTCTTTTCCATCATTCTAGGACTCAGTGAATGAGATAACCTTTACCTTAACTCAGTACCACAGCTGACTTTAAACTAGTCATATCATTTCTATGGCTTTACAAATAGTATTACACATTCAAGAAGAAAGGCATAAAAAAAAAAGAACCTAGTTGACATACGTTTTTATCCTATATTCTATGCTAATTTTATATTAAAAACACAGGAAAAACAGTCTCCCTCTGCAGGGCTGGAGTGAACCCTGTGTGCCCCAGGCCAGTAGCTGGGTCCAGCAGCTCACAGAGAGATTTTCTGGATGGCTGATCACTCATCTTCCTAACTGCCCATTGTTGACCAAACCCCATGTGGACATCGGAAATTTTTCCCTGCCAATAGCAATCTGATTTGCCTTTACGGACCTGCCTACCTCCCATTCTCAATCCACATTGTTTAGGTTGGATACCCTCACTCCTGGGCTCCAAAGATACACACATGACCACCTGGCCAAGCACCTCATCTCCTGGCCACAGTGGGCAAAGTGGGGATTCAGATTATTCCCGTGAGACCCATGCCCAAGAACTGTGAGGAGGATGCATACCAAGAGCCGCTGGGGGCCACATGTAGAGAGAACCTACCTAAGAGAGAAGATGCCCAAAGCCAAGTAATTCTGAGGGAAGGATGGAAAGTAGGAGGGGAGGGGCAGAAACAGAGGGACCTGATGGCATTGCTTGATCCAGCCTGCCCTGGATCAAGGTGTGAGCCAATACACTCCTTTGAAGCTGTATCCAGGAAGAGTTGAGCTCCTGTCACTCGTAAGGAAAGAGTCCTGAATAAGACATCCCTGATGCCTGGGCTCCTTCTGTCTCATTAGACATCTCTACTCCTACCCACTTCTCCACAAATTACTATGATGGGAACCACACTGTGCCTCTTCAGCTTCCAGGACCTGTGGAGCCAGCCCCCACAGCAGGTCAGTCTCCTTGTTCCTGGAACACCAAACATCAGTTCTCCAACAGGCACTCACATTCCACCCCCAGCTCCACCATTCTTCCTTCTCAAAGGCCACTGTCCCAAGCAGAGAATCAGGCTTCCGGGCAAGGAGCTCTGGGTTAGGCATGTGGTTGGTTTGTTTATTTTAAAGGGAGTAATTGTGTTTCAGTTTGTCAAGGCCCAGCACAGATCTATATCCCTCTGAATTACCCACCTCTTAGGTTTGAGAACTGCCTTCTCACTTGAACAAAGCTCATTCTTCAAGATGACTCCAGACTGTGGGCTTCTACATTTTCTAGCACATTTATTTCTAAAAGATGGCCATGGAAGGAATCATTGAGAGGAAACAAGTAGAGAGAGCTGACAGGACAAAAGTCTATTCACACCACCGCTGGTGCAAACCAGACCAACGGTCCCAACAGCTGTTACAGTGAGGTAATTAAGCCTTTGTATTTGTCTCCTGAGAAAAGACATTCCCGAAGTTTTATTTACTTAATAGTGGAATATCTATGCTACCTGGTAGTGACATTTATCTTTCATGTGTATTCACTATCTCCCCAACTAAGAAGAAAAGTGTCTAGAGGGCAGGGGCCTTGAGTCCCCGGAATCTAGAACAGCCCTGTGAGCGTCGCTCCTAGTCAGCAGATGTTGACCACTGAGGAGCATAGTCGAGGCAGCTTCTATTAGATATCACATCCTTGGTAAAGGAATCTTGCTTCTCCGTGATTCAGTCCCCAAAGAGTCTCTATACAAGGGAACAGAAACCAACTTCCAGGAAACAGAATACAATATTAACAAGAAATTTCAATTGTGACCAAATTAGGGCTCCAATTATATGCCGATCTCTTCAGTGAATGCTGCAGGCCACAACTGACTTTTTATTTCTGGGCATATCTGTACTTCTTCCAAGGAGGCCAGTCTACAGCTCTATCCTTCTAAGAATCAATCTATGCACCCTGCAAGGTTGTGGGATAAATGAATACACAACGTCAAGGGTGAAAATTCGGAGGGTCAAGTTTTTATTTTTTATGGTGCTAATAGGGGCCATCTTATTTCATGAGAATTACCGCAGAGTCTTCCTTTTATCCCAAGGATACTAATTGAGGGTTCTGGAGTCCACGGGTTGGAAATCATGGACTTCCTTGATTGAAGATGAATGCACAATATTGGTTTTGTGTACATTCATGTTTCTTTATGAGGAGGATGCCACAACTGTCATTAGTTTCTGAAAAGGGTCTATGATCCCCAAACAGAATGAGAATTAATGTTAAATTTCCTTGCTGTTTACTTGGTTATGACTCCAGTAAAATGCTACATAAAGAACAAAAAAGGGAAATCACAGTATGTTTTTCCATTATAGCAGATAAAGAATGTGTAGGTTCTTGATATTCTTTTGACTTGGGCATGGCTCACGTCATTGAGAGTTTTTACCAGATGCTATTTCCTAACTCCAGATAGCAGTGATGCTTGGGTGCTCAGGGCAGCCCAGGTTGCCTGGGTGTTGGTCGTCATCGTAGTTGGCTGGGGAAGTCAGAGCATAGGTTGGCAGGCCTGACTTGGGCAGAGCTTGATATAATTTCTCATACGTGCTGCATGTACTAGAGTCCATACCCTAAGCTTTCAGAGTGGCAGTAGGCAGATTTATGCTACCACTTCAGGTTTGACTGTTTGACGGACTACAGTCTTCATGAGGAATTTTTACGTTTCCTTTTTTTTCCTATTATAACATTGTAAAATAAATGTAATGGC
Organism: Tapirus indicus; assembly: GCA_031878705.1. NCBI lineage: Eukaryota > Metazoa > Chordata > Mammalia > Perissodactyla > Tapiridae > Tapirus > Tapirus indicus. The sequence continues at coordinate 19,917,045 of CM062925.1, forward strand.
AAACTTTTACACACTTTAAGCTGTCTTTCATGTTTAGGCGCTACTGCAAATCTGTTTCACAAATGTGAATATTGGTTGGACATGAAAATATAAAATTTAGATTTTATATCTAAGAAAATATATAGGAAAATAAAAAAACAAATCAAGTCTCCTTCACCATTCTTTAGATCGGCTCAACAAGCAGTCTTCCTAATCACCCATGATTATGTGAACAAACACTGCAAGCTTTCAAACGTACACCTCCTTACAGAATCCCTTTCAAAAGTTCATTTTTTTCCCCACCCTAACTTCAGGAAAGAAATTAGAAGCTCATGAAAAATAGGTTCTCCTTAATTTACAGCTGTAACCTCTGGATCATTGGGCTTTACCTCATTTTCATGTCTACCTAGGCTCTGAAATGTGCTGTCTGTGAGAACCTCTCCCTTGAACTCCGACAAGAGGAGATTAGATTGCATTTCCTGCTTTCATTTACCTTCCAATAATGCTCAATAAAAAAGGCAATAGGAAGAATGAAATGGCATGTTTTTTCCAGGGGGAAAGATATTTCACCCACTAGGTATTTCTATTTCTTACAGACATTTTAAAAGTACCATTATTTTAGTGGAGAAAGGTAGCCCCAACCTACTTCTCTATCTCTTTACAAAACAACTCTATGTGGTTCCACATGTAGCAGCAAAAAAAAGCTATTCCCAGACCAAAGTCAGGAACTTTCCTGAAGATGGTTCTCCTCGTCACAGCAGAGCACCTGGGCTCTCAAGATTGCTTCAGTACTTGTTAAATCTCCACATGGCCCACAAGGTCCTGCAAAAAATGGCCCCTGTCAATCATTCCAGATCCATTCCCCCCTCACTTTCCCTCTTATTCACCAAATTCCAGCTATCCAGGCAATCTTTCTGTAAGTTTCTTTTGCTGTGGTTTCCTCTGCCCATAACTACCTGCCACATCCCTTACGTCCCCTCCTCTCCCGAATCTAGCCAACTCCTATTCATTCTTCACATTTCATCCTAAATGTCACTTCTTCAGGAAAGCCTTCCCTGCACCTCCCCTTCCTGCAATATTAGGTTGGGACCTCTTACAATTCATTCCTGTAGTTCTCTGTACTCCCCTGAATCAGTTATCATAATTATAATTGATAACGATTTGTGTATTTTTTTAATTTAATGGAAATTTCTTCTACTGGATCATCAGCTCTACGAGAGCAGGAACTGGTCTGTCTTCCTTATTAAGGTATTAACAAGATACCATGTCTACCACAATATGTGAGGAAGGGAGAGAGAAAGGAAGAGAGATGAAGTACCAAAATCATTGTTATTAGATTGGAAGGAAACCTTCCAGCTATACATATACATCTGGAGCTAGTTCATCAGATGGCACATTTTAACTGAATCTTTTCCCCATTCCAAGATATCTGGAAAAGAGCTACACGACAATGTTTACGAGCAGACATAGCAACTCTTCAGTACTGACAAAGGCCATGTAACATAGCAGTAAGACTTGTGAGTTTTGCAGCCAGCCACCTAAGTTCAAAATCCTGGCTCTGCCATTTACCAGCTGTGTGACCTTGAGCAATTTTCTCACCCTTTCTGAGCCTCCATTGATTATCTATAAAATAAGGTTAAGAACTCTCACTCCTTTAGTGTTGTCACAAAGATTAAATGAAGTAATGCCTGTGAAGCACTTAAGACAGTGATTGGCACAAGACTAAGATTTTAGTGCTATTATTACTACCAAGAAACATTAAAAGTTGTACCAACTTCTGAAGACAATATCTTATATCTTGCCTTTTCCTTCTTAAAGGAAATGGACATATTCACAGACAACTAGATGCTCAGAAAACAATTTGTTTTCCTGTCCAGAGATCCTAACACCTAGACTAATTGCAGAATGGATAGCTTTATTTTTCACAGGAGTTTAACAACATGATTGGAAGTCAAGATATTTGTACAGAACTCACAAAAATGATCTGAAAAATATTCACTTTTGATCTCTTGGAACTGAGCCTGCAAATTAACAAATTAATGCACTCCTTGGCCAGCCCAGTGGCACAGTGGTTAACTGTGCATGCTCTGCTTCAGCAGCCAAGGGTTTGTGGGTTCAGATCCTGGGCACAGACCTACACACGGCTTATCAAGCCATGCTGTGGCGGTGTCCCACTTACAAAATAGAGGAAGATTGACATAGATGTTAGCTCAGTGACAATCTTCCTCAAGCAAAAAGAGGAAGACTGGCAACAGATGTTAGCTCAGGGACAATCTTCCTCACCAAAAAAATAAAAAATTAACCCACTGTCTCTTTCTGGATACTTTTCTTCAACTAATAATGGCATATTCCTCCAGCTGTCTCCCCAAAAAATGGTGCAACTCAGACACATTAGCAAGGCTGGTTGAAGGAACACGAGACTCAACCATGAATCACTAGTTTGGGCACCAGTCACATATGTGGCATTGGTGCCCTGACACAGTCTCAAGAACTGGTGGAGTAGTGGGTACCCTGGAAACTATGGCCCTGGCAAAAATCAGATGTCTGTTTCCCAAGCTCTGCCACTTACCAACTATAGACAGAACCAAGACTACGGACAAGTTACTTAGCCTCTCTAAGACTTTCCTAGATATAAAATGCAATTAATACTACCTCTCGGTCAAAATTGCTGTGAGGTTTTAAGTGAGATAATGTACATAATCGATAATGTTTATTTGAGACACTATGTGAAGAATGCCTAGCAGATAGATCTATTTCATTTCCTTCCCCTAATACCATGCATTCCATGGAACAAAAAAGCAGAAACGATAGTAACGAGATGAGGCTGTAGAAAATAGAAATTTTCTGTAATTATAAGGGTCTTGTAACTTACAGCACGTTCCTAATAACAATATCAATAACAGAAATAACGATGATGATCTAGTGGGATACATTGTGAGGAAGAATTCTGTTTTAAGTAAGAATGACATTTACAAACAACATCTTTTTCTAGCAATCAAAGAGAGTTAGGGGGCTCACCACCAGTAAGAAGTAAGTAGTAGAACCAGGACTATGCCTGACACCAAAATCTTCTGTTACATTAAATCTGTTTTTATTAAAAATACTTGTTATGAGATAACATTCAGAAATAAGAAGATGGGAAGGAAATGGCAAAGGCAAAGAAGAGCTATAATGTCACTAACTGAGATGACACTTAAAGATGTTTTAAACCTCATGAGTTTTATACTTCATTCCAAACTTCCCCTTGGAGTTCTACCTTCCTAAGCTGGGCTTCTCAGGCACAACCTACTTCAGACAGCCTTCCTTTGTAGTGCTTAAAGGCCAGGAGACCTGGGTCCAAATTATACTGATGTGTGACTTTGGGCAAGTCACTTAATCTCCTGTGGCTCAGTTTACTCATCTAGAAAATGCAAGAAATAATAAGCCTACTTCAGAAAGTGTTGCAGTAAATAAATGAATTAATACATATAAAGCACTTAGAATAGTGACTATACATAATAAATGCTCTGTATGTTTAGCTATTACTAATACTAGTTATAAAATGTTGTTTTATTTTTTAAAATTATTTTATTGAGGTCATATTGGCTTATATTATTAAGTAAATTTCATGTGTACATTATTATATATCAGTTTCTGTATAGACTGCATCATGTTCACCACCAATAGTCTAGTTTTTATCCATCACATACACATGTGCCCCTTTACCCTTTTCACCCTCCCTTCATCCCCTTCTCCTCTGATAACCACTAATCTGTTCTCCTTACCCATGTGTTTGTTTTTCTTTCACATATGAGTGAAATCCTATGGAGTTTGTCTTTCTCTCTCTGGCTTATTTCGCTTAGCATAATACCCTCAAGGTCCATCCATGTTGTTGCAAATGGCACAATTTTTCTTTTTTTACAGCTGAGCAGTATTCTGTTGTGTGTGTGTATATATATATATATATATATATATATATATATATACACCACATCTTTATCCATTCATCTGTTGATGGACACTTGGGTTGCTTCCATGTCTTGGCTTTTGTGAACACTGCTGCAATAAACATAGGGATACATAAATCTCTTTGAATTGTTGATTTCATGTTCTTTGGATAAACACCCAATAGTAGGATAGCTGGATTATATGGTAGTTCTATTTTTAATTTTTTGAGAACTCTCCATACTATTCTCCATAGTGGCTGCACCAGTTTGCATTCCCACCAGCAGTGTATGAGGGTTCCAGACAACTCAATAACAAAAGAACAACTTGATCAAAGATTGGGCAGGGGATATGAACAGACATTTTTCCAAAGAAGATATACAGATGGCCAACGAGCACATGAAAAGATGTTCAACATCACTAATTATTAGGGAAATGCAAATCAAAACTACAATGAGATATCACCTTACACATAGCAGAATAGCTACAATTAACAAGACAAGAAATAACAAACGTTGGAGAGGAAGTGGAGAAAATAGAACCCTCATAAAGTGTCATTTTAAAATGGAGGGGTGGGGGAGAGGCCCCCCATGTGGGTTGACCTCAGTAGGAGGTGAGTTGATACAATTAAGAAAAAAAAGCCCAGCTCCAGGGGGCCTGGGGAGGATCATAATCTGTGTGTCCTACCTCACATAACACAACTTTGGAGGAATGAGTATATATTGTGATTTAACAAAAATTCATTCAAAGGAAGGGTAGTAAAGGCCAAGTCCTACCAAAGTAGATACTATAAAGAAGTTCATGGACACATACAAAGCTAGTTCATACAACAAATTCCCACCATAAAATACAAACAAAATTTGTGTAGCTGCTTGAAACTCATAGACTTATACTCCTAGAAAGGAAAATAATAGATTTTAAAATATGAAATTAGTGCTTATAAATACACCACTCAGGATGCAAGCCAGATATAATTAAGAGGAAGAATAAAGTAAGAAAATGGTATAAGAAATTTTTTTCAAAAAGAGCCATTAAGAATCATTAGCAACATTAACAGAAAATAGAACATTCTTTAAGCAGCTGATGCAAACAAAGGCTCTGCCATCCCAGATCCATTTGTTCCTAATTCAGTTATTCTCCGACTCTCTTTTTGAGGTGATTTCAAAAAAATGAGTTTCCTGTGATTATGAGAATATATCTTTATGATCCTAAAGGTATCACTTTTTTTCTAATTAAAAGATGAACTATATCAATAAAGACACTCACCAAAATGCCTCTTTATTTTTATCTGTAAGGATCACACTGTGAAGGTAAAGCCAAGCCAGACATGAAAATACTAATGATAGATATTAGTTGTTGTGACATCTAGGTTTCAAAAGGTTAAGGGACTCATTCAATGACCTCTCTTCCACAGTGGCTATAAATAAGATGGATATTTACAGAAGAATGATTATTCTAATGAAGAAAAGGCACTCCTTACACATTAGTTTAAATTCAAAGTAAGATTCCTCATTCCCTTTGTAGAACACAACCCACAGTAAACTACAAAAGCTGTCTTCTAATCGTTTTTTTTTCCTCTTTGAAGCTGGTTGGTTATTGTACAGCTACTCAGACTAGATAAACTTAAACCATTTGTAAAGATTATGTTATCATTGAAATTTAGTACAAGCAGATTACATTTAGAAGTAAAATAATATTGTAGTTCTTCTGGTTATCTTTGACTTCAGTGGAAAATATGATGTATGTAAACAAATAAGCATGTGTATAAACCATACCTGGTGAAGGCATGTGTGTGTGTGTGTGTGTACAGTATATGTCAAAGCAACACAAAGTGTCAAATCATAGGAGCCAATAATTTAAATTTCACTCTGAAAAAAAATTATGAAAGCCTCTAATAAAAAAGATGCCAGACTTTCCTTTTTTTGATTTTCCCTGCCCAAGTTCCCAGAAAGAAAGAGAAATGAAATAGCTGAAAAGCAGGTAGCAGGAGGGCAGAGAATAAAGAGCCAAGACCCAAATAATGTACCACCTGGATAGCCTGTGATGGAGTTCAATAGACTAACCATGGTTGATCGTCCAAGATACACAAAGATCCTCTCATGGCAAATTCCATAGAGTTCTTCCTCATATTCTGGCATATGCCCAGGGAGTTTTTGAAGTATATGAGGGTATATGAAGTCAGAGAAAGTAAAAATGTCAGGTAGAGAGGAATAGATATAAGAACACTTTACAAAGCTCCACCTTCCTTGAAAAGAGGCAGACGGCATGGGGTCTGAGAAACTGCAGAATGTAGGTCTCCCTCCCATCCCTGCCTGTTCCCCATAGTCTCACTCAGCTGATTCCCACAGAGCAGGCTAGGAAGTCACAAAAGCATGAGCCTGAATCCAGAGTAAATGAAATGCTGCCTAGGGGGGCAAAGGGAGCAAGGAAGGGCTGAGGGGGATGACCAAAATGGTTAAGTAAATGTTTTTTTACTTGAAACTGTTGAGTTGAAGTTTGTTGAGATGAAGTGGCACGTATGCAAGGCCAGAGGGAACCAGGCCAGGCCACAGTCTCAGCTGGACCCCATCCTTGTGTCTCACCTCCAGCTTCCATTTAAAAGGAGAGGGAAGCAAAGAAAGGGAAGGGGAGGGGGCAGCCCATGTCTGCTCTCATCCAGGAGACAGCAGGACGCGCTGATTCAGGGTGCTCCAACCTCTAGGGAGCATGAGGTTTGGCAGCAGGTTTGGAGAACTTGTCTCCAAAATCTGTTCCAATCTCAAAAGATATTTTGGAAAACACTCAGACTTCTAATTTAGTGTGGTGAAAATCCTATTCAAAGGTAATGATAAAAATGTTGAATTTTTCTTTTATCAAAAGCTATTTTACATTTCAATGAAGGAACAGGAGTCAAATATGGCTTAAGGGCCTAGGTAGAATATAGTTTCTATTTTGAAAGAATACCTATTTGCAAGTTTCACAAACTGATCATTTGCCTTGCCCGGATGAGCCCTCCATCTGAGAGAGAATGCATATTTTAACACATTTGAAGCACAATGTCTTAAGAATGAAAATTTCCAACAGAGTTTATGGATTCTAAACCCTTTCATTACAACCATTTCTCCAAATATTCAGCCACTCTGACATCAGGCACCATGAGAATCTATGTAACAGGTTATGAAGACGATTTCTTGTTTTATGTGATATTTTTTAATGGACAAACATATGCTTTTCCCTTTCTTTTGCACATTAACACTCAATACTTACAGTGCCTAATGCTGCAAAGAAAAAGAGAACTATTTTATTCAGGAAAAGTCCAAAATAACTATAAAGAATAGAGGCTATTACAGTAAATAGGTGACAATCTGGCACTCAGGAGCCTGGCACCCTCAATCATTCTGCATAAATGCAAATTCAAAACTCAACCCTCCCTCTCCCCAAGAAAAACACTTTTCAATAAAAGCATCTTTTAATAGAACCAAGAAAAATCAAAGACAGAAGTAAAGGGGAAAACATGCTGTGATTAATTCCTTCTACTCTCCCTTTCCCTGAAGGCTCAGCCACATCCCTGGTCTTATAAATCTTTTCATCTTCCCATCCCCACAGTCAGGTCACTGCACAACTTCAAGCTCTCACTGTTGTGGGCTCTGCATGGTCTCCTGCCTCTGCTGCCACCTTCACCCTTCTAGGGCTCACTTGACCCCTTCTCCCCTGCTCAAATATCTCCAGGTTTCCCTACTGCTGCCCTAGATACACGCCTCAGCCCCACAGTCCAGCCACACCTTTGTTAGCACCTTTACTACCCACTACCCCTCTTTCCACACCCTAGGTTTCAGTCCCACTACTGACTCCCCATTTCTTGAATACACTTGGCACTTATTTGCCTCCGTGCCTGAGGCAGTATTCTTTCCCCCATCTCCCGTGTCCACATCCTAACCACACTTTGAAACAAGACAGAGGCCATCAGGTGGGAACACCCTTAAATTGTTCCCATCAAACCAACTGCTTATCTGCATCCGTCTCCTTCTGGCTGAGGCCACCACTTCCCCTGGTCTCTGGGGAATTACCCCTGGTTCCCTCTAAACTTGAACCTCTCCGCCTCCAGACTCCTGCTTATGAACCCACTCAGGGCATATCCATTTAAAAAACCAAAAACCTTCCCATGATCCCATCCCAACATTGTCTTCATTTTCTTACTACCACTTTCTTTTATTCTCTGTGTAGAGCCAAACTGCATGGCCACTCTCCCTGTCCCCACTACTGTGTCCCAGATTACATAGGCCTAGACTGAGAGGGGAGAGGAGAAATCAGACACAAGCTCTGAGTCAGAAGTACAAGCTGATAGGTAAATTCAGCCCAGAGATATATTTTATTTGGCCTGTGTTGCATTTTTGAAAATAAAATTATTTGTCAAAAATTCAAGATTCTGGAGACTTCACACAAAAATCAAGAGTTTTGGCTTCTACTAAAGAATCTAGAGGGGCCAGCCCAGTGGCATAGTGGTTAAATTAGTGTGCTCTGCTTCGGCAGCCAGGGGTTTGGATCCTGGGCGCGGACCTACACACCACTTATCAAGCCATGCTGTGGCAGGCGTCCCACATATAGAAAAAGTAGAGGAAGATGGGTACAGATGTTAGCCCAGGGCCAATATTCCTGAGCAAAAAGAGGAGGATTGGCAACGGATGTCAGCTCAGGGCTAATCTTCCTCACACCAACAAGAGAAGAATCTAGAAACTCTGGCAACATGGCTTCTTCCACCGCGTGACAATAATCAGCTGGAGCTGAGCAGCAGCTGCCCCTTGAATGGGGCATAGACTCCCTGGTTCACCATGGGCCCCATCAAACCCTCTATGCTCATTTTCTTTACTTCAATGGCCCCTGTGGGCAATGAATTGGAACACCTGCTCTAGATCAGTGCTAACCAACAGAAATAAAAATGTGAGCCCCATATATAATTTTAAATTTTCTAGTAGCCATATTTTTTAAAAATGAAAAGGAACAGGTGAAATTAACTTTAATAACATTTTTATTTAATCTAATATATCCAAAATATTATTTCAACATGCAAGCAATATAAAAAACTGGTAATGAAATATTTTACTTTCTTTTCTTTGTGCTAAGGCTTCAAAAATCCAGTGTGCATTTTACACTTACAGCACATCTCAATGTGAACTAGCCACACTTCCAGTGCTCAATAGCCACATGTGGCTAGCGGCTGCCATATGGGACAGCACAGCTCCAGAGGCTTAATGGTTAGTTACAAAAATCATCTTGCAAGCAGAGAAAGAAAAAATATTAAGGAGAAAGAAGAAAGCCGGCAGGACTAAGGAAAAGGATGATGATGTTAAAGAGTAGGCAAAGTGAGAGCTTTAAAAATAGGAGGCAAGGGAGTAGGGACACAGAGTCAATGAATGATGCTCAGTGAAAAGATGAGCTCTAGTCCAGAGCTCCAGGGAAAGAAACGCCCTTTATAGACAAATGCAGTTGACTGGCACTGCAGACTTTCTGGAGGGAGGCTTAGGTGTTTTATAAATAGGCTCAGCATTAGACAGGTGGTCACTATGAAAAGCAACTGGCCAACTGCCTAACCCCAGTTCACACACGTGGCACTCAAGAGGCAGCAGAAGGAACAGGCTAGTGAGAACAGGATTCTTGATCAAGATTGGATTTTAATCTAGTTCAAGGAAATGGGTTTCATGAGAAATGGCAGTGAAGCAGGCAGGAAACTATCTTGAACTAAGATCCAAGCAGAGTTCAAGACTCAGAGATCATAAGTGAGTGAGCATATGTCAGCAGGTGTCTGGAATACAGATGTCAGGGTGCAATGGCAGAGGTCAGATAATGAGACGTGAGTGCAAAAAAGGATACCTGGAGTCAGAGACCAGCACCAAGAAATGCATCCCTGAGCCAGAGACCTTAGAAGTAGAAACTGCTCCTCCATCCTCCACGTGAGCACAATATGGCGGGCATTTAGTAGGTCTCATGTCCTCCCTTCACAGACATGACCAGAAGTAAAGTACAGGCTGAGAAAAGCCAAGCCACTAGCTGGAATTAGAGGGGAATGTCAAATACATCTGCCAGGCTTAAAAGGACTTGGAAACAAGAAGGCAAGAAGATTATCACACAACTGTAAAGTGACTTTGAAATGTTTCCAGAGAACTTATCTCTGAACAGCTCTAGCCCATCCATTCATCCCTTCATTCAGCAACCGTTTATTGAATAGTCTTCCCCTGAACCATTTCACAATGCCGATTAAATAGGTCGATTGTACTAAGGCTTGCCAAATTCTACTCTACCAGTGCTTGAAGGTAGCTCAGGCTTAAGCAAAATAGGGTGAGATTGCTAATACTGAAGGGGCTTCTCTGAATAAAACCTATGGGATTAGGAGGAGACAGTGATTCTAAAACATCCAGAGGTCCATTTGTCTATCATGTATTGTAATTTTCCAGACTGGCTGGGACCCAAGAGAATGGGAACTAAGGCTGGTATAAAACATCTCATAAGAGACTTCACAGGAAAATTGTTCTCTCAAGAAGGCAATACGCAGGGACTTTTAAATCTCATTATATTGGAAACATAGCTTTTCACATTGCTCGCATTCAGACTAATGTTAAATGCAAATATTTGGAGACATTAGGGAAATCGTGACCTGATCTTCTACTGAAAAAAAAATTTCTAATAAGAAACTGATACACATTGGAGAGGGAAATCTATTTGCATAAAACCTTGAACTGTTGAGGAATAGTAATCACTTTCCACACTTTATTTATAAAAAGCAATGTAAGTGAGAAGAAAAGATTGTGACAAGGAAATCAAAATGGCACATAAAGCTAACCATACAGGAAAAAAACAGATGATATTTTTAATAGTACCAACAAATCAAAATTCACAAATAAAGACAGTAAAGATTATTTGGCAAGTGAAAAAAATGACTTAAGGAAGGGTGCCTCATACATTTCAATAATTAACCTTATGGAAAGATAAATTTGTTGTAAATAGGTATGCTTTATACTGTAATTTTATGAAAACAAGCAACCCATCTAAAGCAAGTTCTAGGACAATATCTATTTCATTCACATGAAACAAACCAAGAAAAAGCCAGTATTCAAACAAGGACCCTCAGTTACCAAAAAAAGGTTTTATTTAGGATGCTTGGCTTATTGAGATAGGGAAATATGTAATTTTTAGTAAGTTTTCCAGCTAAATAAAGTCAAAACCAAAAAGTGTCAGATTTCAAAAAATTAATTTCTGCTAATCTAAAATAGATGTCTATGATACTATAAACAGCTATGAATTAACAACAAAAAAACACGTGACCCTAACTTCTGACTCTGCGGATTCTGTCAATGCTTACGACGTTACCTAGACACACTATTTACTCTTTGTCAGTCTAGAGTTGGTGAATATTTTGATAATCATTGTGAGCGAAGAAATCACACTACATGTTTCCTTGAGGTACCAAAAACATATTATTAACCTTTAATTTTGTGGAATTCATCCCTTATTTCCAAACAATGGGGCAAAAGAAAAAAGGGGGAATGTTTGTCCTATTTTCTGTACAAATCTATTAATTCTATTTTATCCCTTCAAGTATTTATTCACTTTTCCATGATAATGTGCTCACACTTGCCAAAAGTAATATAAGATTTTTTTCATTACTGTGTGAAATCATGATGTCACCAGTACTGCCTTCTTTAATTTGGGGCGACTTTTGCCATTACTGCAAGTGAAATAATTTACACCTTAAATTAAGTGAAAAGGACCAGCAAAACTCTGTTATTTTTTTCTCAACCACCCACTTATTTGCAATGGCGGCAGTGGCAAAACTTTAATATACTGTTCAATAATAATAACAACAACACGGCAATTGCTAGGGTTTACTGAGCCATGTTTCAAGCCAATCTCTTACGACATCTACGTGATAACACTCCCATTTATACAAGAGTCATAGCTCTACTCAAATCTACCCAATACACAGGATAGTAATGAAAGGTCACAGGGAAATGATTCCACCCCAAAGTAAACCCATCACTCTCTTTATTCCCTCTCTCTGGAATAACCTGATCATCCCAGTATTTTTCAAGAATGCTACCACACATCAATCTTCACTTGACACCCTGCTCCAAAATGTCCTCAGATCTCATCCTCCCTCTCTCCCTTGGAAAAAGCTACTAACACTGCTGTTAGGGGCTTATTTCCGTGATTAGTAGATTTTTTTAGAGTCTTAGTCATATACATTAGGAATTATATTTTTTTAATTTGTGCCTTCCCCAAAATTAAGTTATATTCTTTGAAGGAATATTAAAGACACCGGAAAAATAACAAAAAATTAACCCAAATCACATTTTTTAATAGTTTTTGAAAATACAGGCTTTCTTTAAAAGGTCAGATAATTATTAAAGCAAGATATTTTTCACATATAGACTTAATCGTAGAAAATATTTTTCCACTTTTTGTCGGAGTTTACAGACGTGTTTTAGGAATTTGATCCCAATGAATGGATACTCCTCTTACTATGTTTTGTAACATTTCTATCATACCCTGAATAATTTACCCACTTTTTTTCAAAAATATTCTTATTCCTCTATGAAAGCTATTTTAACAAAATGAATTTAAAAGAAAAAAACAATAAAAGTTTAACATTCATAAGTACTACATGCTTTTGTTTAAACACTAAAAAAAATGCAACATATTCATTCTTCACTCTTTATCTTAAAATACTGACTTTCTGAATCTAGCAAAATATAATTTTAGTAACTCATCAAGACAGAATACATAAAATTGGCATATTTTTGATATGCACACAAAATGAGAAAGCATCTTTCCCAACTGTGCTGCAGAAAATGAAATGCATCTGGTATGACAATATGGCCAGGCACGTGAACTAGAATTAGTGGGAAGAACGGGTTTCTTTTTTTCAAAGCAGAACATTTTAAATAACGTGCGTGCCCCAACAGCAAGGCATAATCAAGTGTATTGCAAAGGTATATTTGGCTGAAGGAAACATAATAGCAAGGGGGCTGGCAGGGGCATGGGAGGTAGCCCATCAGTGACTTTCAAATCTCTTTTCCCAGCAGTCCAAACCGATTTTTTTGCTCTTGCTTAACATCTCCACCCAGTGTCAGAGTATGTGCACATATGTTGTTGGGGCCTCATGCTGATCCGGGGGCTGGAGAGATGGGGAGTGTGTTGGAGATCATGGCTGATGCCAGGATCAAGCAGAGAACAAGAGAAAAATTGAGCAATTTGCCTTGTTTTTGCAACAAATTTTCTTTCTTCCTTGAAAGAAAGTTCTTCCTATGTAGGTAATTTCATGCTTTTATTGTCTTTTCTTTCATGTGTTCCCATCTGGGCTCATGAATTGTAAATAAAACTGAAATCTGCATGTGTCACGCACTCCCTCCTCATGCCCAAGTATCTTCAGAGATGAGGTGCTGGGAGAGCAAGGAAAGATCTCTGAGATACGCAGGAAGCTTGGAGGGGCACAGCAGAACTAAGCCTACTCCTGGACACCTCAGTGAGTCCTCTTCCAGTTCCAGGTTCCAACTCCATTTCTTATTCTTCCTCACTCAGAGAGGGGAGCCGGGCCCCTCTGAGTTGGGCAGAGAGGTACTTAGAGGACTGAGGATTCCTCTCTTTTGCATTGTTGAGAGAGTGCTGCTGAAAGCTGAATTTGTGAGTCATAACAGAGAAAACCGTCCACTTCTCAGAGAACAAGGCTCCATGGACAGCAGATGCAGGAAGCCAACAATGGTGCCTCTTCTTGGGATTTTGTCTGGCAACGGACAAGTCCCTCAGGGCTTACTGTTCTGCCTACACCCCACCTTTCACCTATTCTTTGAAAGATATTTTAGCTTTCTTATTCCTATGTCTTCATTGAAATGCCAGTTCTTTATAAGGAAAAGCTCCCTTAGAAGTATAGATGGTATGATTAATAATGTTATTTGTAAAAGTGCTATAATAGATGTGCAACAATGCATCACAGAGAACAAAGGACAAATATAGCTAATCCATCATGGAACTGAGTCTATGGATGGGGAAAAACTCCAGAAACTTGCAAGTATTAATAAGACTGAAGTCATTTCAAAAACTTAAGTTCTAAAAGTTGTCAAAGGTAGCTATAGTAATGGAAAAAGACTCTGCAGAATGATTTGACTATAAAACCTCTCCCTGTCATTTATTAACCATGTGACTCTGGAAAGGTTATTTAATTTCTTTGAGCATTAGTTTCCTAATCCATAAAATGGCAACAAGAACTTCTATCATGTAGGCCTGTTGTGAGGAGTAAATCACGTAAGGTATAAAGTGCCCAGCAATATGTGGTGAAGACACACACTATAATGTTAGTTTAGTGTCTTCTCCAAAATAGCTTTAGGCCTTTTGTATACAAAAATTCATACTTACATAGCAATATTTTTTAAGTAAAGATTGATAGTGTCTAAAAACTTTTTGGTAAAAATGAACATAAAGATTAATTCAGAATTCTCTGCTTTTGCTTTGAAAGCATCTTGATTCAGTGAACTAAAAAGCAATTTAGTAAATTAACATTTGCAGTAATACCATATCTACCTTACAAAATAATTCAATTGTTATTTGTTGTTATATTATTCTTGATTGTAAACAAATGTAAACAGTCCCCAACTCTAAAATCCTTATACATTAGGATTATGTGCACACTCAAAAATAAATACTTTTTAAATATATAGTATTCATTTATACTGAAAAAGCATCCTTTTAAAACCACTTTTTACCTTACTTTTGGAACCAGAAACAGGAGTTCTATTCAATTCTCTTTCAAGACGAAAGGAAAGGTAGATTTATTTACACTTTTTGTCGATATTATCTCTACCTACTCTTCTAAGAAGAACTAAAACCTTTTCCTAGAACATCAGTAACATCGGATTACTGCAAGCAATTGTTTATTAAACAATAAAACACACATATTGTGGTTTATTTTCTGCCATTACACTAATAAATTAGCTAATAAACTATAAAAATTTTCAACCAAAAGCCCATCTATTCCCATATCTTACCCTTCAAAACATGGCCTTAGGTTTTTTGTAGCTCAACTTTTAATCTAATTAAAGTTTTAATGTGTATGTCATCAATCTAACAATTAGAGTCAAAACAATGAGTTTAAAAAAACTAAGATGTATTCGAAGAAAAGAGTTCTTTGGGTCCCTTGCAGAATAGAACTTTCAAAATATTTGCTAGCATTAACACGATTTGATAAACATTTACAAAAGGAGAGCATCGCCCTTACAAAACCGAGGGAGTAAAAGCAGCCACCCGGTGGAACGCCTTATGGATCCTACAAGTACATTTACTTGCCTCTTGCCTGACCCAAGAGTCAACATGATGTATAAAGCAGAATACTTTAAAAGCAACTGCTTCAGTTGACTATTAAAACTTAGAAAAGTCCATAGGAACATATCTGCTTAACTAACTTAGATGAGATGCTCACACTGTCCAATTGTTGGGCAGCGATCCACGATCCACTTGCAGCAGGAAGTTTTAAGAGGGGAGCGCTGAAAATGAGCAGACTTCTGCTTTAAGAGTTTCCCCAAGACATGACCTCACGTTTGCCATTAATTCACTTCGCATTTCCATTCCTTCCTGCAAGCCATTTGTTTCAAATAGTGGCCCCTCCGCACCGCGTCATACAGGGTCGTAATTTTTTTTAAGTTGTTGAGTTTGGTTTTCTTTCGACAGGTGAGGCTTAGCTCGACACCCCCTCTAGGAGACCTCCAAAAAGTACCCACTTTATGTCTAACTTTATTGCTCTCCTATTTGACTACCATTAATACTTTCACTTTCATTGGCGACTCCTAAAGCTACCCAAACCGCTCCGGGAGCAGGTGTTAGTTCTGTCAAAAGTAAAGTCAGGATGCACGTTAGAGCTCCATCTTTACTAAACAGGAGCGGGATGCTTCCTTTCCACTGTTTGACTTACTTGGTAGCACCCCCAACCCTCTGCAACACCCAGGGTCAAGTTCGCGCAAAGCTGGAGGCGTGGCGCCTCGGACCTAGTCTCGGACCGCGCCCACCTGTCACTCACCGGGCTGCTGCCGCGCTTCTCGCCCTTCTCCGGGGTCCGCGGCTCCGTGGGGCTAGGCGCTGGCTCTGCGGGAGGGGGCAGCGGCTCCAGCAGCTGCTCCAGGCAGGCGGTGCCCGGCAGGGAGGAACTTTTCTGATGGCACAAGTGCGCCGCGGGGCCCCGACGCCATGTACCCTCATCTCGGGCGTGGTCCCCCCTCGGAGGCGGCTGGGGCGAGGAGGACAGGGAGGATGAGGCGGAGGACGAAGAGGGAGCTGAGTCCGGGGAGCGTCCGCCAGGAGGCGTCACTCCGGCTGCTCCGGCGGCTGCCGCCGACCCCTTTCCCGCGGGAAGCAAATGCTCTCGGATCCGCCGGCGCAGCGCGGACCCCTGCTCGGCTTTGCCGGCGCCGCCGGGCTCGAGAGGCTCCGGCGAGGAGCAGCACAGGTTAGGCTGGGAGGAGGAGAAGACGCGGTCCAGCACTTGCTTCCGTTTTTTGAAGCCGCTCCACCTGCTGCCCGCGCCACCCCCGCCGGCCAGTGCGTCCCGCCTGCCCCCCGGGGGTGGCGGGGAGGGCGACGGGGTGTCCGCAGTGCGGCGCTCGGGACCCCCCGCGCGCCCGCCCCCGCCGCCCTTGCTTTTGCCGACCCCCAGCTGCAGGTTCTTCCAGAGCCGGGCGTGGAAGGAGGAGGAGGCCGCCGCAGGCTCGGGCGAGCCCGCCGCGGCAGTCCGGGGCTCCATCCTCCACCCCCTGCTCCTCCTCTCCCCTCCTCCTCCTTCTTCTCCTCCGCCCTCTCGGGCTGCGCCTCCTCCCGGAGCGCCGCGGTGGCGGCGGCGGCGGCGGCGGGCGCAGCAGCAGAAGCCGGGAGTGCCCGGAGGCTTCAGGCCAGCGCGGGGGAAAGATGCCGCCGCCGAGGCTCTCCGGCCGCGGAACTCCGGCGCCACCTCTTCCTCCCGCACCTGCCGGGGTGGGCTGGCTCTGTCACTGAATCCCGGCCGCCGCGACTGCAAAGTTTCGAGCTCCGAGCTCCGCGGCTCCAGTCCACTGGAGTCCCCAGGCCGCGCCCTGTCTCCCTCTCCTCGCTGGCTCCGGGCTCGGGAAGCTACACGCACCCGGGCGTGCGCGTCCAGCTGCGCCGGGGACCGCACCCAGCGCCCTCCGGGCAGCACCTGTCAGCGGCGGGGGCGGCTGCCTCCAAACTGGGCGCGCGCGCGACTCACACAACAGGGCGGATCAGACTGAAGACACCCGGGACCAGCAGCCCCGCGGGAGCGCCCCGGGACCATCCTCCAGCTCCTATGTGGGAGGGCAGGCGGGCGAGAGCCGGGTGGAGCTGGGTAGGGCCCGGTGCCAGCTTGCTCCCCAGGATCCGGCCACAGTACCCCACGCAGCTCGTTCTGGACCGGCCGCTGGACTCGCCCGCCGGCGATGGTCCGGGTGGGATGAAGTGAGCTAAAGAGGAGACTGTGCGCCTTCGGTGGGTCCTCTGGGGAGCCGAGCATCCACACAGAGAGCTGAGCCTGACCGAGTTGTGGGGCTGAACACACCCTCGCCCGATTGCGTGCCCTGGGTCCAAGACGAGAGTTTGATTTCTTCTGTCTTGACTTCATCTCTAGCCACCCCTCCCGATCTTTATTTGCATGTGCACTGGTGGTTTCTCTTAACGTCAAGGTCTAGCAGCTTCCGGAGTCTGACAAAAAGGCCAGCCCTTAAGTTGCAGGGAGCGTCCGGTGGACGAAGATGCGAAGGATGCGCACTGCCGCTGACCCCATTCCAAACACAGAGAATCTTGTTCTTTTCACCCCAATGCACTTTCTTTTGGTTACTTCATTTGCTTCGTTGCAAGGCGAATGGAAAAGGCTTTTTAGCTCGTTCAGACTTTGCTTCTCCCGAAATCTACTGATCCAAGGATCTTCTGATTCTACTAACAGAGCCTCTTGAAAGGCAGGTGACATAGTGCCCCTTCCCTCCTCCACTTCCCTCCACACCCCTAAATGTGGAAAATACGGAAAGTTCCCTGAGCTTTGGCAACAAGCTGATTCCAATCTCGTCTAGCTAGCAGTGTGCCCTCGACATGTTACCAACCTCTCTAAGCTTTTAATTTTTCTTGCCTTTATAACAAATACTTAACAAATATTTATTAAGCACCTACTATGTACCAGACACTATGAAAGGTTCTGGGGATGCAGCTGTGAACAAGGCAGACAGGGCCCTACCCTCATGGAGCTCATCTTACCACAGGGGAGTTAGACAATAAATAGAGAAGTTTTAATAGTGAAAAGTCCCGTGGAGACAATAAAACGGTATCATAACAGAGTGGCTATGGAGGTAGTGTTGCCAAATAAATTGGAAGACACCCAATTAAATTTGAATTTCAAATAAACAATGAATTTTTGTATGTCCCAAATATTGCATGAGACAAACTAAAATACTTTGCTGTTTATCTGGAATTCAAATTTAACTGAGTGTTTTGTATTTTTATTTGCTAAATCTGGCAACCCAATACGGAGGGTTTTGTGTTCTTTTTTACATTATGTATACAGGGAGAGTCTGAAAAGCTAAAATTTGAATTAAGACTTAATGAGGACAAAGAACCAGCCATTGAAAGATCTGATTACAGCATTCTAGGCAGAATGAACAGCAGGTTCAAAGGCCCTGAGGCAGGAAGCAGCTTGGTTAGGCATGTTCAGAGACAGATGGAGACCACTCCAAATAGACTTGGAGCAAGGTGGGGGAGAGTTGGTAAGAGATGGAGTAGAAGAAATGGGCAGGGTCCTGGTGGGATGAGTCCCATAGCCACAGTAAGAGTTTGAGGTTCCTGTAAGTGAAATGCAGAGTCTTTAGAGGGTCTTTAAGCATGGGAGTGATGTGATACGATTGAAGAATACCTGCCTCACAGGGCTACTTTAAGAATTAAGTGAAAAAGGACTTAGCTCAGTGCCTGGGGCTTTCCACGTGAGACAATCAAGCTGAAAGTACCATGGCCACAAAAAATTACCTCAGTGTTGAAGTACCCTGATAGCCCGAAAAGAACCTGCAATACCCAGAAGTCTTTTTCTCTCTAACATAGGAAAAATAGCTGGTCTAGTTTTTCTAGGACATGGTAAACAGAAATAGAAAATAAGAAATATTGGAGTACTGTAGAGAATTAAGAATAAATGACCACCACTTACCAGAACTCTATAAATATGTAAAGTTTGTCAGATTTATACAACATGCAGCCATGGAGATAACTCTACACAATTCAATCTTATATTCATATAGTCTTTTAATGATGCATTTAATGGACTTTTGTAGCTTAACGTTTTCATTTTTCTCTTCCACCTAATTTTGCCTTGAAAATACTAAGTCTGAGATTCGGGTTCTGAAATCTATGATCCCAAATAACTCTTATCTGTCAATGTGGACTCATTTATACAACTTGAAAGAGTATATGTCACTTTTCCTAAATATCTGAAGTGGATTATGAAATGAGAAGCTGTCCTACAAATTGTGCAATATATAAAGTTGTACCAGATATATCAAATGTCTTATTATATTTCAGAAAAGATACTTATAAAAATGCTACAACACAAGGGGAAAGTGAATGGTACAAATTGATCACCGAGAGAATACAGAGGCGTGAGGAATCACTTTTGGCTTGACTGATCAAGTAGGATTTCTTATTGGAGGCATCATCTGAGCTAAGATCTATTGCAGGTGACAGAGTACACCAAGAAGATGGATTGCCACCCTCAAGGGAAAGCAAAATTTGTGGCACATAGCAAAACTTCAATAAATGTTAGCTATTCTTTTTATTACAATTTACTAACCATCTTAACTATTGATAGTGCATCTATTGCTTAAATTAATATGAAATTAATATATGCATCACATTTTGAAATGCAGAAGGTTGGGAAGGTGATGGATAAGGTAATATGTAAGCAGAAACCTTAAGGAAGTGAGAGAGGGAAACAAGTAGTGAATCTAAAGGAAAATTTTCCCAGGAAGAGGGAACACTAAGTGCAAAAAGGCTGAGGCAGGGACTTGCTCAGCTTGAGGAACAGCAAGGGAGACAAAGTAGCTGGACCAGAGGGAGCAAGAGGGGAGTGGGAAGAGAAGCTATTGCAGAGATGGCTGAAGGCCAGATCACGTAGGACTCTGTGGGCAACATGATGACTTTGGACTCAGATGGGATGGGAAGCCACTGGGGGGGCTTTGAGCAGAGTTTCTTTATAATCCAGCTTGCATTTTAAAAGGCTCACTCTGGCCTCTAGGTTGACAATAAAATGCAGGAAGAGCATGGGTGGGAACAGAGTTTGGATAGGAGCTATCACTTTAATACCTGAGGGACAATGGTGGCCTTGATGAGTAGACAAGAAGTGATAAAAGTGGTTAAATTCTAGATATGTGGTGTTTTGAAGATAGAACTGACAGGACTAGCCCAAGTTAGGACATGAGGTACTCAAGCATTATGCTAATTGATTTGCATCATTTACCACATGTAATTCTCACAGCAACCCCATTTTATAGATGAAGGAACCAAGCATAAGTATAGGTGAAGGCAAGTTAAGTGATATTGCAATGTCACTCATTGAGTCATTAGCAGATCCCAGGTCTATGGGATTCCAAAACCACACAGCTTCCTTCATCTTAAAATGTATGCATAAATGATAGAATAGAATAATTGAAAGAGGCTTCCAAAGATGCACCGATCCAGGTTCTTGCCTTGGGTGAGCAACAAGACTGTCTTGGACAGAACTACAACTTCCACTTGATGAGATCAAGGACATAAGCACAAGCCCCAAAACAACATTTCTGGAACTAATTGAGTTAAAGGCCAACTAAATGGCACTTAAGGAGCCCTCCCATCAGTGGAGGCCTGGCTGCCGTCCCAGCTTCCAGCACTGGGCCAGCTGCCTTCAGGCCCTCATTTCCTCTCGCAGTGTCTGAAATGGGGCTAATAATATCTACCTGCCTGACCCATGTCACAGGACCCAATTAAAAGCCAAATGTAGACAACATTTTTGATAAGTGAAGCCTGTCCACAAGAGAGGTGTTATCACCACTTTGTAATCAAAAACAAGAGAAGCTACGAGACTGACTTGTTCCAGCTCACATGGAAAAACCCTGCCTGTGTGGAGAGAAGCATTCTGAATCTTTCAAAACCAAGAACCCAGTTGTCACAATTCCACATGTTGAGATGGCTGCTGACTATACAGTCAACTCAACAGAATAAATTCCTGTTCAGGTGTAAACTAGTTTTCGCCTTTTTCTTCCTTAAAAAGTTTTCTCAACAGTTCTCAAATGCAGTTTAATGTTTAGGTAACTTCAGAGAAGTATTTCTGTTCATTCAGTTTAACCTAAGCCACTTCCTATTTTCTTCTTAAGCAGAGGGGTGAAAAATTCTAGAGTCCTAGACCAAGAGATACTCTGGAATTTCTGTGTTGGAAGGGCATAGGAGGGTCCATGTGGCTTGAATGATGGAGAAGGGAGACTTGACGCTGTATGTGCATAAAAAAAAATTAACCAATTGTCCATGTAAAAGAAGAGAAGAAGGGGTTAATTGGAGATTTGGAGGGAGCAAAAACCTCCCCATGCTCATCCCTTGATGCCAATTCTGTGCTGCACAGAGTCAGAAGACATGGGCATTTGCCTGGTGTTGCACCTAAGTGCTTTGTCACTACAGGCAGCTGTTGAAGACTTGATTTTTCATTAGTAAAATGAAGAAATACAGGGGCCAGCCCAGTGACATAGTGGTTGGGTTCGCGTGCTCTGCTTCAGCGGCCTGGGGTTTGTGGGTTCAAATCCCAGGCGTGGACCAACGCACCACTCATTAAGCCATGCTGTGGCAGCGTCCCACGTACAAAATGGGGGAAGATGGGCAGAGATGTTAGCTCAGCACCAATCTTCCTCACAAAAAAAAAAAAATTAAGAAATAGAACTAGTTTCCATCTAAGGTCCCGTTCAGCTTAAAAATTATGTAAGCTTCTGAAACAGTTCTCCAGTGTAGGATATAATCCATCTACTCATTCCTGGCCTGACTTCTCACTTTCAGTGGTTTATATAAAGGCAGGTAATACTGGATGGGCATGTAAACAACTGCCTTTGAATACACCATGTCACAGAAGCTGTTAGGGCCCTACTCCTATTCCTCAGGCCCCAGCACTTCAGTGAGGCATCTGATCTCTCCACCTGAAGGCTGTCTTTCAAACTGCACCACTCCCCACCCCCACCCCCAGTAAGGGCCTGGAACAGTCCTCAACAAATGAGTGCTGGTAGTTGATGTATAGATATTTCTAACTCCTTCGTGCCCCAGGAAGGGGTGGGATGGGATAACTCGGAGGCAGGGATTATATATTTTTCCCAGTTCCAGTGCCCTCAGTGCTAGTTGGCTTGATAACATGCCTTTCTTCAGCTTCCTTTCCTTTCTGTCTCACATATCCACCTCCCCTAGTGCTGGTGTCTGCACCTCACAAATAAACTGCTTGCATTTGAATCCTTGTTGCTAAGTCAGCTTCAGGGGGAACCCAAACTAAGGCACATTATACGGACATTTCAATCTCTAGCTAACGAGGTTCCCAACTTGACCACTCTATGGGAATAAACGTAATGTTCTCCAGCAAGATCCCGTGGGGCCATACAATTCTTTTATAGGGGACTATACAGACAAAATTTATTCCAGAGCATACAATCTATCCCCTGAAAGTGAGACCCCTTGAGAATCAGATTATTCATCTATGATTTACCTCCTTGATATGGTCAACTGACTTCCTAGAGTAGACAATAGGGTGGACTCCTCACCATCCATTACACCCTGGAAAATTAGTCTCAACTGATCATGGTCATTCTATCCCTTTTGTCTGACCTGTAACCAATCCTAGAAACTATAAGGGTGTATTACTTGGGACTGGATTCAACTGTGAGTAACACATAAACCTTAAACATGTTCAAGAAGTCTGAGGATCATCACCCAGACCTAGTATGGCATTCCTTCTGTCTTGTTGCTCCACCACACAGGCCTACCATTCCCCAAGTCACTGCATGCTCCAAGATCATCAGTGGAACTCCAGCCATTACAGTCACCTTCCAGCCAGCCAGCAAACAGGAAGCAAGAGTGAAGAAGGGTGTGCCGCCTTCCTTTAAATTTACTTCTCAACTCTTCTTATATCGCAGGGGTTAGAACTCAAGCACATGGCCATGCCTGGCCATAAAATCTTTATTCTGGGCAGTCATATGTCCAGCTAAAAATCTGGGTTTTGTTACTGAGGAAGAAGGAGAAAGTAGATATTGGGGGGCAACAAGCAGACTCTGACACAGAGGAGTAGTCATTTGAGGGGCTTCTTCACTAGTAAAGAAGCAGCACAAGAGAAATGATCTCTTTTTTTATCTACATGTTTTGGTGTTTGGTGCGATGCCTGGAATTGCTGCAGCCCTCTCATGAGCCTGAGGATGAAGTGAACATCAACGGTGGCAGAGAAGAGAGATGGAAACAACCTCAGTTCTTGATGGTGTCACTGTGGTACAGAATCAGTCAACCTGAGGCCTTCCTGAACTCTGATCCTACTATTATGAGTTATTATTAATTATTAATTAGAAAATTAATTTATCTAGGGTTTTAGCCAGTTTTAGCTGAGATTTATATTAGTTTTTTATTGCTACCATAACAAATTACCACAAATTTAACTGCTTAAAACACCCACTTATTATCTCACAGCATCTGTGGGTCAGAAGTCTGGGCACAGTGTGGTTCAGCTGATTCCTCTGCTCCAGGTCTCACAAGACCAAAATCAAAATGGTGGCAAGACTGCACTCCTTTCTGGAGGCTCTGGAGAAGAATCTGCTTCTAAGCTCACTCAGATTGTTGGCCAAATTAAGTTCTGAGCCCTTGTAGGACTAAGATCCCCGTTTCCTTGATGGTTGTCCACAGGAAAGAGGGACAGGAAGTTATACTTAGCTTCTAGAGACTGCCTGCATTCCTTGGCTCATGGCCCTCTCCCTTGTCTTCGAAGCCAACAATGGCAGATTAAGTCCTTCTTACAATTCATATCTCTCAGACCTCCCCTCTGCCTCATCTCTCTTACTGACTCTTCTGCTGTCTTCTAGTTTTAACATGTGATCACATTTGGCCCACCTAGATAATCCAGGATAATGTCCCTATATTAAGGTCAGTTGATTAGAAAACTTAATTACACCTACGAAGTCCCTTCGCCTGTGCCTACACTAGCATTTGATTGAATAACTAGGGGTCAGGAATCTTGGGGGGACATCTCTAGAATTCTGCTTACCACAAGTTCCCTAGAGCCACAGCACCCTGACTGCCACATCCTCACTGTAGACCAGAAGAAAGGATATATCTCCCCAGACTGCCTCCTTCACAGTGGGGTATTAAACCCAGAGGAACTGGCTTGATGTTACAAAGTAGCAGAATTAAGACAGACCAATATTCATTAACCGTAAGAACACTGAGAGACTGGCTAAATAGAGCAGACCTTTCCTCATTGCTGTGTTATTTTGAATCTGGCCATTTTGCTAATTTGAATCACAATGCTCCTCTATTTTCTCCTAACGTTTTCCTAACTCCTAATGCTTTCCAGGTTACAATCAGTTTTTGGTTTATTTCAAATCCAATCCCCTAATTCACACATTTTTCTCTTAGTGAGATAAAATAGTTATTGAAGAAATATACGTTACTGACTTCAAACCAGTGCCTAAACATTTAGCTGCCTTTCTGGCAAGCCCTGTTTTAAAAATGCCTGCCTAGAAAATACATGAGCAAGAACTAGTTAGAAGTAACTCTTGTAGAGTTTTATTCTGAGATGACCTTCTCTCCAAATCCCACAGGGGACATGGGAAGATGGAAGGAAAGATGGAGTAGCTAAATGTGATAAACACTCTTGAAAAAATAAAATCAAGTACACTCTCTTTTATGAAGAAAGTTACCTTCAATGAAACTATATTAGCTAAAATAGGTTTCTCAGACCCTGATTTGTAGCCTATAAGTCCACTCCCTCAGGTTTGCTCTTATTCTTTACTTCTGCCATCACCCACAGTTAAACCTCTCAATTCCGGCAATGTAATTATATAGATAGTACAGGTATTGCTTCCCCCTTTGATAGAACAAAGGGGAAAAGAAACCAAGGTATAAGGGGACATGGCCCAGGTCTCCTATAAAGTCAGTGGTAGGACAGTGATGTAATTTCAAGTAGCAACATCTTTTAGGGGACCATAGGTGTAAACCATCCTTACTCCCCACCACTCCCAGTGTTTGTGGATCTATTTCTCATTCAATTCTACAATTCAGCAGATTGGATCTAACCACAATTGCACCACTCCAAGATCAAGAATTGTTTGTCTCTATCAGCATATATCAGACAATAGCCTGAACTCCGAAAACATCAAGTCTGGCCTTGCAAAGCCCGGGCTCAGGCTGGCCAGCAGCACCTGGGAACCCTGTGCTTTTCCCCCAGCATTGGGTTAAGAAGTTAATCTGAGGCAGAAAAATTGCTGCCTGAAATAAACAAAATAGCATTCACTATTTATGGGGCTGTCATCTATAAATAGGACCTCTGAGCATTAATGAGATTGGACATACGGCAAGAGGGCTAGGGACCTATGGACAGTTTCACATTGCAGATAGCAGTGTATTGGGATCAAAAATCAGTCCTGCTAACTTTTGTGTAGATGGGCAAAAAATATATAGCTCCTTTATGTTTTCTGTAACTAATCTGATTTTCCTTTAGAGTAACACCACTCAACTAGAGTTTAGTGAGGAAAAAATAATGAAATATCCAACCCAATTTTAACCATCATCAAGATTTAATCATTTAGACAGTCCCCTTAGGAAATGCCTGCAGTCTTCGTGGGACAAAATGTTTGTCTCAATTAGCCTTCTCTTCCCTTGTTACTCTTCCTGAGAAGGTATCTGCGTGGATGAGGAAAGGATGTGACTTTCACATCTTCATGAAAGCAGAAGAGAGTAAGGGTCTGAGGGCAATGTCATCTGCCCCTTCTGCTCCAGGGGAGATGTTCCTTGTCCACCCGATTTGCTTGCTAACATTCACAAGCAAGTCTACACTCACCTATCTGGTCTTTTCCATCCTAATCAGAGCCCAGAGAAGTTCCCAGATGACTCAACCTCCCCTTGGTTCCCACTGGCTGGGGCCCCTGACATCTACCTATCATTTCCCTTATCCAGCCAGGGCCCAATTATCCATAGTAAGCTTCTACTTCGAGGCCACCTAGGCCCACTGGCTCTCAACTCAGTATCCACAGTGAGAAATGAGAGTGGCTCAGAAAAGCTGAATGTCGGGGCCTCCTCCTGCCAGCTCTAGAGCGCCACCTAGTTCTTGTTAATGTGACTGCATCCTAAACTGGTTTACAACAGCTCTGTCCTCTCCCTCTCCCTCTCTCTCCCTCCCTGCCTCCCTCCCTGCTCCTCCCTACTTCTCCCTCCCCCTCTCTCCACTGCCTTCCTTACATCCCCTTGGACTATCCTTTGATATCCAGACAGGGTAGGTTTATCAGTCACGGTTACAGCAGGAAATAGATGGCACATTCAAATGAGAAAACTTTGATATAAATTTAATTATTTTCAAAAGTGTGGCAAGGTTTAGATCAGCAGCTCTCAGAATCTGGTCCAGAGACCTGAGATCCTTTCAGGCCAAAGCTCTTTTCCCAATAATCTTAAGATGTCATGTGCCTTTTTCACTCTCAGTCTCTCACGAGTGTACAGTGGAGTTTCCCAGAGTCTACATAACATATAGTATTTACAACAAATGGCATCATAAACAAAGTAAAAAGGTAAAAAACAAAATGGGGGAAAATATTTGCAAGATATTTAACAGGCAAGAGATTAAAGTGCAGAAATTATAAAGAACTCCTCAAACTGGTAAGAAAAAGACAAACAACCCAGTAGAAAAATAGACAAAGGACATGATCAGAAAATTCACAAAAGAGAAATGTCAATAGCAAAAAGGAAAAATGCAAATTCAAACCCCACTAAGATACAGTTTTTAAAAATTTTTATAACAGAGATTAGTAAAATATAAAATTGCTTGAGTGTGTCAGCTTTGCTATGGGTGTGGGGAATGGATATCAGTCGTTACTAATGCCAGTGTAAGTTGTTACAGCCACTTAAGAGGTCAATTTGGCAATACCTATTTAAATGTACATAATTTATGAGTCTGGAATTCCACTTCTAGGCATCTTCCCTACCCCCCCAAACTCTGCACATAGACTAAAAGATATGTATAAAATTGTATTGCAGCATTGTTGGACATAGCAATAATGGTTAGTAATAGCCAAAAGAAAAGAAAAAATCTGAATGCCCTTCAACACAGAAATGATTATATAAATTGCAATTTATCCATGCTATGAAATTCTATGCAGCAGACAAAAAGGGATAGATCAATAAGTTCACATAAAAAAAAATCACCAAAACATTGCTGAGTCAAAAAAGCAAGTTGTAAATTGATATTTATGTTACAATAGCATATTTACATTTATAAATAAATAAATTCACAAATAGGAATCAGTAGTACATTTAAAAAATAATACACCACAACACATTTAGAATCATCTCCACAGTGAAATAACAGTTTGACATGAGGGTACTTATTAAAATAGTATTTTTAATTGGTCAAACGAGATCAAATAGTACTTAGAAGGCATGTAACAAAATTCAACATCCTCTTCTCATTTAAAAATCTTAGTAAAATAGAAAGAGATGGATAATTCCTTAATGTGATATGATAATATATGCATAAACCCAAAGCCAGCAATATCCTTCATAGTAAAGCAATAACAGAGGCAATCCTGTGTAAGTCAAGAACAAGGCAAGAATTCCAAAGAACGGCACAGCTACTTGAAAGTCTTCTACAAGAGTGAGTCAGTACGTGTAAAAAACATAAAAACAATAAGAAAAGCCAGTAAAGGAATAAATTATGAAATTAATCTACAAAATCAACAGTTTTCCTTTCTACACAAAGAGATTATAAAATAGAAAAAGTAATATTAAAATAATAACGAAAAAACAAAAACGAAGCGAACAAAATAAGATAAATCCAAGAGCTATATGACGAAAGCCTTAGAACTCTTCGTGGGACATGAAAGACTTGAACAAATGAAAAACACCCGGGTGGGGAGCTTCACTATTGTACAGCGATAATATCCACTTAAATGAATCCGTGAAGTGAATGTGACCACAGTTAAAATACCAAGAATTTTTAGAACGTGACTAAATCGTTATAAAGTTCATGAAAGACTAAACATGTTATAAGAGTTATAAAACTAGAGTTTGTAAGGAGAAATGAGTCCCTTCAGAAATCAAAATTCACTTTAAAGGTATAGTAATTTTAAAATGGTAACACTGGTTCAGGAACAGGCATAACTGATCAGTGTTCAGAATGGAGTCTAGAAATAAACCCAAGTACTTACAGGTATTTAGTTTTTCCTAAGGGTGCTACTTGAAAATCAATAGTAAAATATAAAATATTTAGTTTAGCGACCTGGGGTTCGCAGGATCCGATCCGGGCGCGGTCCGCCGCACCGCTCGTCAAGCCATGCTGTGGCGGCGTCCCACGTAAAGTAGAGGAAAGTGGGCACGGATGTTAGCCCAGGGCCTGTCTTCCACGGCAAAAAATAAAGAGAAGGATTGGCAACGGATATTCGCTCAGGGTTAGTCTTCCTTGCAAAAAATATATATATATTTAGTTCAGATAAATAGCTAATCCTATGAAGAACAACAAAACAAAAGTGGATTCCTACCTCATTTCTTTTATCAAAGTAAATTTCATATAGCTCAACTATTAATCCAATGCCAAAATAATTAACAGTATCATAGCAAACCAAATTGAGTATATGAAAAGAATATCTAAGTGGATCAAACATTGTTCCGTGAACTCATTTTTGTCTGTTCTCTTCACTAATGTACGATGCCTGACACACAGCAAGTGTACAATAAGTTTGTTTGATGAATGCATGAATCATAGACCAAAATATTAATAAAGATAAAAACTACAGAAAAAATATGAATGACTTTTTCAAAATCTTTGAATCAAGAAGGTCTTTCTCATAATAGAAAATCCAGAAACCACTGGGGGCTTATCAGTCTTTTTTATCCCGGTCAAATGAAAATTAAACTTGTCCACTCAACAAAAATTCCCATATACAAAAGACATACAGAAGAGGCAAACAACAAACCTTTTTAACATTCGAAAAAAATCTACTAATCAATACTAAAACACCAACAACTCAATAGAAAAATTAGCAGAAATTAGTGACTAGAGAATAAGATATACACATATAAATGTGTACAGATGGTCAACAACTTCATCAATAATTAAGTACACACTCATTTTTTTTTTAAATGCCACATTTTCTAAGCCATAATGTTGGAAAAGATAAATGGATTATACCCAGTGTTCACAGGTGTCACTTTTCTAAAAAGGAACTCTCGTGCACTATTAGTGGAAACATAAACGGGAACATATTTGTTAAGGTAATTTGACAATATATATCAAAATGCTGAAAATACTTACCATTTGACCCAGTCAGTGTTGGTTCACAAACTTGGGGAGTTCCCAGGTGAAGTTCAAAACTGGTCCCTGTGCACAGGTGTAATAAGCAAGGGAACTTATATATGAGGCTTGTCTTGGGCAGCCACAAGACGAGTAGATCTCCGCACCCACCTGCCAGAATCTTAAAAGTTTATATAGAGGCCTTAACTGGGTTCGGTCAGTGTTCAGTCCAGCTGGTCTCAACAACACCTTACTCTCTCAAGGCTGCCTCCTTGAAACAGCTGCTAGTAGGGGAACACTAGGAGGAACTACATTCCAAGGACAGGGGAGGGGGTCCAGCTCCCAGGTCAATTGGCGGTCACGTCCTCTTGATAACTTCCTCCAACAGTAAGTTTTCCTAAGAATTTGTCTGATAGATACACTGTCACAAATGTTCAAAGGTGTGCATTCATTACAGCATGTTTATATTAGTAAAATTTGGAAACAATCTAAATAGTCATCAGTAGTGGTCTAGTTAAATAGCAATGCATAAAAACAAAGGAATACCACACAGCCCTTAAAGTAAATCTGCAAGATATGAAAAATAACTATAATATATATTTAAATTTTTAAAAATTACAGAACAACGTGAGAATGCCATTTTTGTCTTGAAAAGTGTACCTATACCTAGGTATATATACACAGCATGTGTGCACTTAGGGCATCTGGATGGAAACACACCTAACTCTTAGTAGTGGTTGCTTCTGGTATGGGGCACAGAGGATTTCTCACATCATGCAATCTTGAGTTGTCAGATCTTTACAACCATTTGTTAGCTTTATAATAAAAAGACAATGTGGGAAAGCCTTACTATTTCTAAAAATAAAGAATGAATTTAATATAGGACATACAATATATTGATATTAATTAATTAATATCAACTTAACTTCAACTATTTATTAAAACAGCCATAACATAGTGGGCATTAGAAGCCTGGGCATTAGAAGACCTGTGTTTAAACTCATATTTATCCCTTACTCTCAATAATTTTCAAATGTGTGTTTACTGAGATAGTAGTATCTCTGTGCTAACTACTGAATTCTAGCAATTAACGAGACAGAACAGACCTTTCCCCTACAGAGCGAAGAATCCCATTTACTAGTTATATCACTTAAGTTATCTGGACTGCATTTCCCCATCTGTCAAATGGGAGTAGCAATGCCTACCTCCCAGATTATCGGGAAAATTAAATGAGTGCATGTGAAAGTATCCAGCTAGCACCTGAAACATAATAAGCACTGAGGAAATATTTGCCAAACGTGAAGTGTCTGCAGTCACAGTTGACTCACTAGCCTGGGTTTTTAGTGAAAATAGAAAGACAACGAAAGTACCTTTGTTTGGAAAATGAATAATAGATAAATACTGTCTTACTCACCTCAGGCTGCTATAACAAAATATCATAGACTGAGTGGGTTAAACAACAGACATTATTTCTCATAGTTTGGGAGGCTAGGAAGTCCAAGATCAAGGTGCCAACAGATTCTGTTCCCTTCAAGAGCTCTCTGCCTGGTTTGCAGATGGCCACCTCCTTGCTGCATCCTCACATGGTGAAGAGAGCTCTGGTCTCTCTTCCTCTTCTTATGAGGACACTAATCCCATCATAATGGCCTCACCCTTAAGACCTTAGCTAAACCTAATTACCTCCCAAAGCCCCACACCCAAAAACCATCACAGTGGGGGTTAGGGTTTCAACATATGAATTTGGGGAAGGACACAAACATTTGGTTCACAACAGATACCAATACTTATATATTCACTGCATGGGAAGATATTGCTCTCTCCTAAGAATCAGCCAAGATAGAAATATTACTTTATTTGAGTGAATTTGTCAATGAGTCTGTGAACAAATGATAGTTTTGATATGTCAAACTGGCACATGCCATTGCAAAAAAGCTCCGGGGATGTGTTTGAACTTGCTAGTTATTTCCACGCTCACATTCTGGAATTCCCAGCTTGAATCTGTAAATGAAAGATGACAGAATTGGTACTACATAATCTCATTCAAATATTGACCAACCTGACTTTAGTTTTAAAATATTTATTTTAAATGTATTTTAATCTTTGTTTATGATACTGTGCAAACAATTTTGAAGCAACTATTTTTCATTGGTTTGCTTAACTAAATTAAGTTGACAGTGAAAAGAGATGAAATCAATAAGAAGGAGGTAAAGGGAAAGAGAGAACAGATACTACTTACATTGAACCCATTGAGAACAGTAAAGATAATTGCTTTTCTACCAAAATAACTCTTATATATAATGATTGAAAAGGCATTTCAGTTTGGAAATCACTTGGTCAACTTGAAGTAGAGGTGACTCTGCTATTTTACTGTAGTAGACATGGTGAAGAGGGATTGCGTTTATTTCAGCCAAGGCTTTTTTTTTCTTTTGGTGTTTTTGGGTTATTCTATGATTTATTCTCCCTGGTAGTAAACTGAAAAACTAAGAAAACTGAATGACAAGAATGACTTTTAAGATAATAACTTCAATTTTAAAGCCAAAAGTGCAATAAAAGAACCCAATGATTCAATTGAGCATACACTTATGAGCACTTCCAAAGTACAGAGAAATGTTCTAGGTGCTAAGTGGACACAAAGATGAATCATGCCTGATCTTTACCCTTGCAGAGCATATATTCTACTAACGGAGCTATGAAACATGCATAAATAATTATTAAATAATAAAGAATGGTTTGCATTCTTTGAGAGAAATAAAAGATGCTTTAGGGATAGAGGAGAGAGAATTTTGGTTGGCAGATGGAGTGGGTGGTGTGGGTCAGGAAGTTTCCACCACCAATATGGCATTTGAGCTAAGCCTTGAGAAATGGATAAGATCTTGTCTGACAGGTGGAGATAAGGAGCAGGAATGCCAAATGGAGGGAGAGCATAAGTAAAAGCACAAAGGTAGAAAAGTAAGATCATACACAAGAGTCAGCCAACGGTCTAGTTTGCCCAGCTTACTCTGGCAAATCTGGGGGGGGGGGCTATATATTATGTAGGAGCAGGATATTGCCATACTTTATGTATACAGTATGTTGGACTTTATTCTAAGTAATGGAGAATCACTAAAAATTTTTTTAAGGTGTAGAAGGGACATGGTTAGAGCTGTGCTTTAGATAGATTACTGTGACAGTATTAGACAAGAGCACAATTGGAAGCTGGGAGAACCGTTATGGATTGCAATGGAAAGGAGATAAGTAACAAGAGCTTTGGAGCCTGGGGCTAAGGTTGTGGCAAGAAGAAAGAGACCTTGAGCCCCAAGACAAGTGGTACATAGCAGGGAAACTGACACATCCTGAGATCTTATTTTGTTCTAGATGCTTTCTACATGAGCATTTGCAATCCTCACAGGAATCCTAGGAGGTAAGTAATATTATCCTCCTAAACTGAGGCTGAGAGAGGTTAAATAACTTGCTAATGAGGTGTGTCTGATTTGAAAGTGCATATTCTTTCTAGTGTACCTTTCTGCCTTCTTGAATAAAATTAACAGGACTTGCTAGTGGATTATGGGAGACAAGAATGAGTAAAAGATGACTCCCTGGCTTTAACCATGAATTCTTGAGAGGATGGAGGTGTCACCAATAAAAATAAAATATCCTAGAGAAAGAATAGATTTAGGAGGAGAATGGTAGTTCAGTTTTAGACACCTGAGTTTGAATCAATTCAAAAGTGTTGTCAATATTCATTAAATCTAATTTCTGTTACCCCGCTATCTCTTGTTCACTCACTCAGATCATGCTTTCATCCCTACTATTCCACCCAAACTGCTCATGGGAACATCGCCAACGACTGCCTCATTGTTAAATCCAGCGGTCAGTTCTCTACTCTCCTCTTAAACTATCAGCAGCATTTGATGCAACTGTGCTGTCTCTCCTCCCTGATAATCTTTTTGCACTTTCTCTCTAAGACCTTATACTGTCTTGCTTTTCCTCCTACATCACAGATAAACTTTGTCTCCTTCACTGATTCTTCCTCCTCTGCCCAAATTTGTAATATTGTAGTGCCCTAGGGCTCAGTCCTTGGTCCTTTTGTCTTCTCCATCCAGATTCATCCTCTTGATGATCTCATCCAGAGTCTTGGTTTTAAAGATCAACAGTCTTTTCACCAACAGTCACATTTATACTTCCAGCCCAGTACCACTCCTGAATCCCAGACTCCTATAATCCAACATCCTATCCAACATCTCCACCTGACCATCAAATAGATGTCTCAAATTTAACATGCTCAGATCTGATCTCCTGGTCTTCCCCATGAAACCTGTTCTACCAGCACCCTTTCAGTATCAATTGATGGCAACTCCATCCTTCTAGTTGCTCAGACCAAATACATCAGGAAATTCTAATGGCTCTATCTTCAAAATACATCCACAGGCTGCCCACCTCTCATCAACTCTACTCCTACCATTCTGGTCCAAGCTACTATCATGTCTTGCCCAGATTACTACAATAGCTTTATAATTGGTCTCTCAGTGCTACCCTTACAACCCTATAGCCTATTCTCAGCAGGTAGCCAGATGAGTCTTTAAACACGTAAAACACGTTATGTCTTTCCTCTGCTCAAAACTACCCAAAAGCTCCCCATTTCACAAAGGATAAAAGCCAAAGTCCTTACGCAGGCTGACAAGACCCTATACAATCTGACTTCCCATTTCCTCTCTGACCGTCTCTCCTACCATTATTCCTCGAATACACCAGGAACACTTGTGCCTTAAGGTCTTTGCTATGGCTATTCCTCTGCCTAAAGTGCATTGCCCTCAGATATTTGCAGGGCTAACTCCCTTACATCCTTTAAGACTTTTACAAATGTTTTCTTTTCAGCAAGGCCAACCCTGACCCCTCTGTAGAAAAGTGCAACCAGCACTCCCATCACCACCCCTGCTAATGGCACTTTTGATTCCCTTTATCCTCTTCTATCTTCCCCTCTTCTTTTTCATAGTGCTTCTCGCATAAAATCTAATTTTTGTAATTTTTATCTTTGTGGTTTCTTGTCTGTCTTCTGCCACTAAAAAGTAATGTAAATGGGGGCAGGTAACTTTGTTTTATTCACTGATGTATCACAAGCACCTAGAACATTGCCTGGCACCTCATAGGCACTTCATAAATATCCATTCAATAAATGAGGTATTCAGCAAACAGATAGAAATTTAATTCAAGAAATATTTAGTGAATGTCTAGTATGTTCATGACTTTGAGTAGATCTGGAGCTCAGGAAAAAAGTCAGAGAGCTATTTCGGAGTCATCAGAATAAATCTAATAGCTGAAATTGTGGAAATGTATGTCTCATTACCGGGGGGAATCCATGAAGGCAAAAGGGAGGCAGCTAAAGAGGAATCTTGAGTGTAGAAGGAACAAGAGAAGCCAGCAACTGATAGATGGAGAGCTCAGAATCATGAGCATGCCGCTTCACAGAAAGAAGTTTTCAGGAAGAAAGGGGGTGTTCAACAGTGACAGGGACCGCAAAGAGGAGAGGATAAAGACCAAGAAATGGTGACTGTGTTTCAAAAGTTACTATGACCTTAAAAAGAACAGTTATTACAGCAATTATCTCATAAAAAGTTTCATGATACTCAGTTATAAAAATAATGCAATGGAATCAAGAAAAGATTTTATTTGCTGCCCTAGTGAGAAAGCCAAACATACATAAGAAAGTTTATGGTATGAGCAATATTTATTAAATATTTAGCAATCGAAAATCTTAAAATATTTCTACTTCATTGCAACTTCTTCATTTGTTGGTCACTTGAGTCGTAGTGAAAAGTAGACAGCAGACAGCACTTGGACTTGAAAAAACTCGAGTTTGAGTCCAGGTTCTGGTGCTTTCTAGCTTATGACTTCAAGTACTTCAACTCTCTGAGTCTCAGTTTTCTCCTCTGTCAAATAAATGTAATAGTATTTGCCTTATCTACCTCACAGGCTTATTGGGGAGAATAAATGAGATCATGTAAGAGGAGGAGTAATCTATAAATCTCTTCACACCAGGGCCAATATTATCCACAGGCAGCATGCTGTGTTAAGAGAATCTAGTTCTTCAGCTCAGCTGTGGCTTGACCGGTACATTACAGATACCCACTGTCTCATTTGTAAAATTAAAATGTCAGTACTTGCCTTGCTTATCTCATCTGATTCTTCTAGGGAATCTAATGAGCTGCTGTATGAAAGTGCTTTGCAAACTTTAAAGTACTGTGTATTCTTAAGGAAATATCTACAGATTCTATGTGTTTAAGACTCTGGGAACAGTGGTTCTTAAACTGCAGCGTGCACAAGAATCACCTCAGAGGCTTAGTAAAATTGCAGATTTTACTAATTACTAATTTCTGGGAGGGCCCCAGAAATTCCCCGTCAGTGATCTTACAGGAGCCTAGGAATCTACATTTGGAATAAGCCCCCAAAGTGATTCTTTTACGCACAGTCTACATGTCATAAGGCAGAGAGTGGCAAGACTGGGAGTGTTGAGGAGGTTTAAGAAAGAGAGGTTGGGAGGGGGTGTGTGTAGAAAGGTGGGGCCCCTTATTCATTCCTGCTGATGGAGGCCTGGAGGTATGGGAAGGGATAGACTTCTGAGTCCCTGGGTCTCACTCTTGATCCCTATGGGTGAGGAATGGTCTTTCCCGCAAATAGTCAAGAAAGCTCTAGAAGCTCTTTTCTAACTGCAAGAGTTTGTCAGAAAGTGGACAACTAATACCACTGATCATTTTATAAGTTCAGAATTGGAGGAGATATTTGAACATTGGTGGACAAATTAATATAATGGGATCTGGAATTGTTCTTTACCAAAATGTTAGCCTCTCTCCATCCTTGATGCCAAAATTACTAGGCATGAAAACTGATGAAGAGTATGGAAACAAGCCCATAATTCCTTCCTTCTGGACATGAGGATAATCTCTCTCCCAGGTCTCCTTCTGACTGTCTCTCTGCCTTTTGCTTCATAGGATGCCCCACACCTCAGTTCAAAAGGAGCTAGCCATCCTCCTCCTTCACTGATGGATTTCACATAGCTGAGACTTGACCTGGCAATAATTGCTGTTTTCATCTGCAAAAATCCCCTTTCTGTCATTAAGGTATTTCATTATTTAAGTGCAAGATAGTACTTTTTCCATGATTAATGTGGAACCATGTTATAGTTCCACATAGCAACACAAAGACAATGTTGATGGTTGCTAAAATAAAAACAATTAATGAAACAAATGTGGAGTTAAAAAGTAAGCCTATACTCCCTTGCACTGAAGTATCTCTCAATGGTAAAATTTTTCAAGTAATTTTCATCTCCCTTGAAATCTTCCCTGTGTTTATTTACCATAAATCATCAAGGAATATGAAATACAATTCAGGGAAGATAAATAAGCCATATCCTTCTTTCAAGAGTGTGTAAATCCCACAAACTTTCATGCTAAGACTTTCAAGTTCTCCAGTTCAATTTTGTAAGTGTGTGGTGGTTTCTCCTTGAGAAATAGTCCCAAGAGTTTTATAGTACTTTTATCCTTCAGGTTTCTTCTTCTGAAATCCTATTACACCACTTTATGTCCATGTTTTGTAATTTGAAATAGGACCTTTCCTATCTAAAGAAGTACACACAAGCATTTTATTTTCCCTTGCTGAAGATCTATACATGGTGACTCTACTTTTTAGGACATCGTGAAACAATGTTCAAGGACATAATTCAAGATTAAATGTGACAAATATTTTTAATGGTGATGATCATCATTCTTTTCACCAAACCTGTGCACCGCAGCTGTGCTTTACCATGGGATGGAGGAAGATGGTTAAACAAGTAACCATATATCAACCAGTGAAATACAGTATTTTCACTAAAATACAAATATGTAAAATATGCTAACAGTGTAAACGGAAGTATGTATACAAAATGGTGTTCATTTTAAAAGTAACTGCAAAATATAATGTACATGCTGTTTCAAATTGTTACTATTTACTTACTTAAACTCTGCTTTCTTCAAAAATATTTAGTCACTTTGAAGGATATGTAACACATAACAAGATAATATAAACTAACTTCCAGTTATAACATAAATAAATGCTAGGGACGTAATGTACAATGTGATAATTATAGTTAACACTGCTGTATAATATACATGAAAGTTGTTAGAGTAAATCCTGAGTTTTCATCACAAGACAATAATTTTTTCTTCTTTTTGATTTTTCATATCTATATGAGATGATGAATGCTAACTAAACTTATTATAGTAATCATTTCACAATATGTGTAACTCAAACCATTATGCTCTATACCTTAAACTTATACAGTGGTGTATGTCAATTATATCTCAATAAAACTGGAAAAATATAAATTAGAAGAAATTTTTAAAAGTAAAGAGAAATAAAGTGCATCTAGGTAAAACATTTACATATAAGCTGATGAAGTTCAGGAGTTAATTCAGTGAAATATAAAGTTTTATGTTCCATGAGTTGTTTTTCTGTAAAGTTAAGTGCATAACAAAATATTTTTCAGCCATAGTTCGTGGAAAATGCCCAAAATAACTTCATGAAGGAAGTTGTCTCTCTGAAACAGAGGATGTGTTATGAGCTCATAAGATTAGTGTTTCTGGGCATATTATTTGAATATCAGAAAACAAAGAG
This sequence comes from Tapirus indicus, assembly GCA_031878705.1. Lineage (NCBI taxonomy): Eukaryota > Metazoa > Chordata > Mammalia > Perissodactyla > Tapiridae > Tapirus > Tapirus indicus. Next base: position 19,955,092 of record CM062925.1, read on the forward strand.
TATCGGTGTGAGCATAATTCTTTGGATTGTGGTCCCTTCTCTTTGAATGTAAATTCCATCAATCTAAATCAACAAACATGAGAACCCGTTGTATATAAGACACTGTTCCCATTGCACTCTCTACGGAAAAAAAAAAAAAAAACCCTTAATAATGATTAGTGTCTGCTTCACACTTTGGAGATAATTATTCCCCCTTTCCTGAAACAAGCTTTTCCTGATTTCGACAAAGCCCAGCACATTTAGAGGTAAATTACAATTGCCTGAGCAAATCACATTAAGTGCTAAATTTGTCTGAATAATCTAAAACAACTAACGGGAAATAAATGTTTCTAGCTCTTAAGAACTAGCATTCTCAATACCTCAGCAAAGCATTTTAATCCAATGAAAGGGTTCCAGAGAAGTGAGACTGAAATGTATATCACCACGATCAGGGTCCCAGAGAAGTGAGACTGAAATGTATATCACCACGATCTTCACATTTATTCCATACTAATTGCATTTTGGTCAAATTAAGTATGAGAAGAAAACGACTCAAAACTTCTAATATATTTAACTGTCTACAAGATCACTAAGTCCCCTTAGGTATGTTTCTTGCCTTTAATAAATTAGCATCATTTTCCTCTGAAGAAGCCAGTTCAGCTTCTGGGAGACCTGAGGAGAGAAGGAAGGCCTGTAAGAAAGTTCACCATCTTCCAAATAAGTCCTTCTGATGCCAGGGAAGCAAAAAAGAAATGAGAGCAGAAGTGGCTGGGGGTCAAAACAAGAACTTCAGAGTGAGAACCAGCAGAAAAGAGAGAATGGGCAGGTTTGGCCCAGTTCAGCCAGAAGTCAACTGGCCTCATGTAAAGTGGCCCAATCTGCCTGATGACATAATCCCCAACCAGTGTCCGTTGCAGTTCATTTCTGAATCACACAGACACCACAGAATTAATCCACTGATACCAGTCTCAGGCATCTCCCTGAATACCAACATGTTGACCATTTATACCTGCTTGAGTTACCTGACCTTTTTCAATTGTAGACTATGCCTTTTTTCTTTTTCTTTTTCTCTTGTCTTTTGAGTGGTTTTGTTTTTCCTCTGACATCAGGACTAACACCCATCCTTTCCATGAAATTTGAAACATATGGTCTCCACCATACTTAACATGAAAAGTGCTTGTGAGAGATCCATGGTTTAATTTCTAGGCTTGGTCTTAAGGGCAGGTCTAATTTACTGTTATTGCTCTAAACTTTACAATTAAAAAAATTCTGTTAGACTTTAAGCTCCAAGGAGGGCAGGAACCATGTCCATTTTGTTCAGCATGGTATAGGTACCACTTAGCAGAGCATTGATAATACAGAGGCTCAACATTTAGATTCTTAACTCAGGCTGCCTGGTTCAAATACTAAGCTTACCACTATGAGCTATGTAATCTTTGGACAAGTTAGGGAAGCTCTCTGGGGATCAGTTTCCTCATTAACAAAATTGGGATAATAATGATATTATCTATCTCAAAGAACCATTGGAAAAACAATCCATACAAAACATTAATCATAATGCCTGTGACAAATATAAATGTTCAATAAATATAAAAAATACTCATTATATGTTGGCTATTGACTAAGCACTTAAAATGGTTTCAATTAGGCTATTTGGTCTTCTTTGTTGCAAATAAACTAGTTTGATAATGCAAATATACCTCAAAGCATACTAATTGATTTATTACATTTCCAAGTCTGCTTTATATTGGGTTTTGGTACATATAGTTCAATTCTCTTTTCACTTATCTTCATTAAACTGAAGAATACAAAACATTGACATGAGCTACTCTTCCCTGCTTACTATTTCGCTATATTTTTTTTATGGTTTCATAATATATGATGTGTCAGGAAGATAAAGTTTCTCAAGACCTGATTCATGAATTCTTATCTTTACTTTGAGGAATTTTCTATTTCTTGGGACTATTTTAAGTATTTCCCCTATGAAAACTGTCTTTCTCCTGTTGAATAAAATTAAATTCCCATTTTAAGGTATTTTTAAGTCATAAATGTCATATCTTAGGGGGTTCTTTTTTTTTTATTTTTAAATTCACTTCTATGAGAAACTATCCTGTAAGTAGTAAGGAGAGAGAGTTTCTCATCCTCTGAGTCTTTCCTTACTAGATTTAGTCATAAGGACTGGTGTCCTTGTCTTCATGCTGACACCATCCTGGCCTTCTTTTGACTATTTACTGATTTTTTTGTTTTCTGAGTTGCTTCAACATTTGTAGCAACAAAAACTAATATTCACTATTTTCCTCTACATTTGATAAAATTAAAAGATTTTTGTAAGAGGAGTAACAAATTTGTTTATATTGTTGCTAATAAACTAGATCCTGAGGCATTTTTGGTTCCCTGACTTTTCACTATCTTTCCCCTTGTTACTACTCTTTTGTTTTTATATTCTTCTCTACATTGTATTTTAAATACAGAATTTAAATAGGGAATTTGGGATTAAATTTAAATAAATTCTTATTTTTAATCTCTTGGAGATAAAAAGGATAGGGGAAAAAAGGACTCTGATAATCCAGCCTATATTAAAATTGGTCATGTCTTGTTTGGGCACCATGGTACAAGGATGCATCTCAGTTCTCTCTTGCTCCCCACTGTTGGGTACATAAGTCTCAACCTTCCTGGGCCTTGGGTTTTCTTTTTGTTTGTTTGTTTGTTCTGTAAGAAGAGGTTGAACAAATAAGCTCTAAGTTTCCCTGTAGATACAAAATTTGTCTTCAACTGAACACATTCCAAAATATATAATCATTTATATTGCTGTGGCACTTACAAGAAGTTACAAGAAAGAGCATAGAGTAATACAAAAAAATACACTTTAACTTTCTACTGAAAGTTCTACTAGAAAATGATCTTTCTACTGAAAAGAAAGTCAGTTGAGAAATGTACTTCCTTGAAGGAAACATTCCACTCTCTCAATATTAGATGATTATTTAAATATACTTTGTTAAATGGTGGACATTTTAAAACTTAATGAAGTATGGGCACTTTAATACTGTAAACACTTTTATCCATTAATAAGCGTTCAAATTTTACAATATATTAAATTTCAACCCAATATCTGTATTTTCTCGTAAAACAAAATAGAAATTTTTGCTGTACAAAACTCTGCACCTTGAACATGTTTTTCTCATCACCCTTGGTCCTGGTTCTCTCCTTTCTATTAGTGCAGAGTGACACCCTTGCATTGTCTACAACTACCGATGGGGAAGAGAAGTGCCCAAAGTGACAGCTCTCTCGAGGAATAGTTGCCCTTCCTCCTAGACCCAGGAGGAGGTGGGAAGAACTGAGAAATACAGCGATTTGGTGTCACTACCAAAAGTACCAAATCATCCTGCTCTCTCAGCATTGACTGTGAAATGGGCAGTCTCCTATTTCACCTGCAATGGGGGGAAGTTGCTCATTGATTTTGAAAAAGCACTTGACTAAAATAGGATTCCTGTTATTATAAAGGGAGATGTAAAAATGTGCATAAATAAGCTTATTCTATTGTTTCGCTTGAACACGAAAGTCTTCTAGACTACAGAGCATGTTCTGTTTAAACAGCAGTAGGGATTTTTTTTAAATGAGATTCTATATAATGGTGTTTCCACTTTTATCATCCCCAAAAGAGGCTTCAGAATAGGATTCTCATATCTTCACCCATAAAAGCAGTCCCACACTCTCCACTTTCAACATTTTACTCATTTCAAGGTCTAAACCAGAATTAAGGTGACCATGAAATTGACACCTACTCCCTCTTTGAGCATCCAAGTGAGAGCAAGAAGAGAGGAAATTGTGTCAGGAAACTTGGGTCCTCATCTTAGTTCTTGAAACAACCTTCTGTGTGGTCATAGACAAGTCATTTAACTTCTCTCTGCCTCATTTTCCACATCTGCAAAATGAGAGAATTGGACTTGATCCTCTGTAAGTGCCACCCCTCTAGCTATAAAATCCATAGCACTAAAATAAATAATTTTTAATACTCAATTCAGTGAAACAACTTCATTTACAGATTCAGTCAAGTCAGACTCTGGTTTTGACACTAGGAAGAATTTATCTGATCAGGTTGCTGGGGGAGGGAGTAGGAGATTGGAGACCTAAGAGAAAAGAAAGGATTCAGTGACTGCATTTACGTTCAAGAAAGTATATTTATATTAGGAACTGGAACTAATTGAGATGGGCAAGATACACTGATTATTGGTTCTTCTCGATCACTAACAGTCGGTTTGAATGCTGGGACATTGATGAAGGTAAGATCCTGTCACTAGCCCCATAATACCTTATGTAGGTTAGGAGATTAGGCTCAAATCTTCAGCCTCGGAGGCCCCAATCTTGTGCCCCCTACTACTGCATCTCTTCCTGAGCCCTGCAACTATTCTACTCACTGAGCGACACCTACAGCCTATTTCAATAACTTAATACAGTCTGTCCTGTTCAGATGCAAACAACCCAAGGTGAGACTATATTAAATGTTTTCCTCAGTGCACATGAATTTATAGACCATTTCCTCAGATAACATTTTGATGAGGAATGAGAAGAAAGCAGAAAGTACTGTGCCATCAGGGGTTTTTCCAACCAAGAGGGTGGAATGCAAAGGTAAACAAGCCCCGGACCCAGACTTTCAGTTCGGAACAGACCTGCCTGGCATCATGATGGTCTCTAAAGAACAGCCTAAAACCTGGCTTGGAGAATGATGAGAATCCACCTTCAAGCAAGGAAAGTTAGCAGTAAGTCTGGGCAAGAAAATTATTGAGAAACTAAAGTCTCATTATCTATCATTATCAAGGGATGAGGGATGGAAATTTACCAAATAACTCTCATTTAAATTCCAGTATATCTCTTGATTTTAACCATTTTGACTGTAGTCTTTCTAAGCCTAGTAATAGGGTAACCATATAATTTATCAACCAAATGGGGACTTTCAAGAGTGAAAGGGAATGCTATTTTTTTTTTTTTTTTTTTTGTGGGGAAGACCAGCCCTGAGCTAACATCCGTCTCCAATCCTCCCCTTTTTGCTGAGGAAGACTGGCCCTGGGCTAACATCCGTGCCCATCTTCCTCCACTTTATATGGGACTCCGCCACAGCATGACTGACAGGCAGTGCGTCGGCGGGCGCCCGGGATCCGAACTCGCGAACCCCGGGCTGCCAAGCGCGAACTAAACCGCTGCGCCACCGGGCGGCCCCCAGGGAATGCTATTTTTAACAGTGCCAGGACAACATGTCTAAACCAGGATTGCTCCAGGAAAACCAGATGTACGGTCAGCCACAGTAACTTTCCTATGTTCTTGGACAGGATAGTCTATATAAGGTAACTTTTCCACTGTGATCCAAGTCATGAGCACTCAGTTCACTCTGTTGAAATGCAGTGATGACCTCTGGATTTAGAGCGCTCTATACCACTCCACCAGTGGATCTCACACTACAGTGAGCATCAGAATCACTGGAGGGTTGTAAGATTGCTGAGCCCCACCCTCAGAGTTTCTGATTTAGTAGGTCTGGGGTGGGGCCTGAGTATTTGTGTTCCAAGTGATCCTGATGCTACTGGTCCAGAGACCACACTTTGAGAAGCATGCACTATGCTTAGTGGTGATCTCTGATAGCTGTGTCTTTCTTCGTTCTTATGTCTGTATTTTGTAGTCCTTCAGCATCAGGTCTCAGCTGTGCCTCTTCCCACTTTTTTTTTGTCAACTATCAGTATACCTGTCCCTAACAATCTCAGTCTTCTAATTCCTTTAATTCCTTCTATGGTGCTTCTAATTTCCTGTTGACTGGGAAAATAAATATGCAAGTTTATTAGAACTCCCTTTAAAATAAGTGCATAAACAGGCTTATTCACTCATTTCTTCATTCAACCAACACGGTGAATTTAAGTTTTCCTCTGGGCTATCACTCAGAGTAAAGGCCTGGGTTGTATCTATTTTGGCTGCTCACATGCCTTGCTTGCTTGACTTTCTATCTCCCACTTGGTCTTCAAAGAAGGATTTTTTTCCACATAAATGTGGAATAAGTGAGGGATAACTGTAGTCACTTGGAGAACATGAAATTTAAAGGATATCTATTAAGTTTTACAAAAGGGTTAGAGTGACATTGCTATAGAGACATTGCTATATAACATTGCTTTACAGAGAGAATGACATTAAATTTTTCACAGATTTTTCTGGTAAAATCTTTACAAAGATATGGTATTAATTCATAATGGCCAACCATATTCATCACCAATCCTACTCTTATGAAATTATTTGCCATCCACACAATACTGTTATAAGACATCCCCATCCTCTTGGTCCATACACTGCATATTGCACAGTGTATTTATATTTAACTGAGATATAGAGATTCTGCTAGAAATATGATGGAACAAACTTAACTTTAGCCCTTCCTCATAGACAGTAAATCCACTTTTAACTAATCTACTTTAAGCTAATCTGTGAACTTTATGGCTGGTAAGCTGTAAGTATTTCTTCAGTTTTTTGTTGCCCTCCAATAGAAATTCCTTGATACTGGAAAGTTGTTCTAATGAAAATTGATGTTGGAGTGGTGTGTAAAAGAGCAAGAACTCTCACAAGCTAAGAGAGAAAAGAGAGTCCCCAGTGTTGGGTCCACTTCAAGACCGCATATGAGACTACAAATGAATCACTTGCCTTTCATCCTGTGCTAATGCTGTCAGCACAGTGAGCAACTAGGAAGAAACTGGGCTTTGGGGTCAGGCACAGCTGGCCTCACGGTTCTTCTGTCACCCACTAATGTGATCAAAAATCCCCAAGACTCTTTTCTGGGATTACCCTTTCTTTTATTATCTAAATGAAATGATTCACATGCCGAGAAAAGCCCAGCACCTCCCCAATATTTGAGGATTTTAGGAGGGACATTCATGTTCCCATTCCTTCTTGCTTCAAGTTCAATTCTCAGTCCTCATTCATATCTTCTATCTTGTAACTGCTCCCCTTTCTCTTCCTCACTTCCTAAACATGGGCCACACAACCAAAGTACCGTCAGTGCAAGATTCTTAAGTGTAACAAGGTTTTACTAAGTTTTGACTGCAACTGAGAATAATCCAACACGGTGCAAAAAACAGCTTTGAATTCAGTGCAGATCTCAGTGTCCCTAAAAATACATCCATCATTTCCAATCAGATCATCTTTTTCGTCCTCAGACTCTGACTTGCTAACAGGTGCCCAGCCGTACTCCATCTCCATGTGCTCTCTCCGTTCTATTCATTCCTCTGTCTTCCAGAAATCCTGTTCTTCTCTCAAGACACTAGTGCACAATCTGTTACTTTATTATGCAGACCTATTTAGGTTCTCAAACTCCGTCCTAGACTGATTGTTGGTTCCTTACATAGCCAAAAACAAGCTCTCTTCCCTTGAAATTAATTACATTGCTATCTTGGAATGTTAGCGCCATGACTGTAGTCATCTTTTTGGAGAGCATTTTTTTCCTCTCCATGACAATACCACAAGAATGTGTGTAAGCTGATTAATTTGTCTGAGTCTCAGCTTACTCACCTACTTCATATGATTGCTATGAAGACTAAATGTAAAAGCCTGGCATAACGCTTGCCAAATGGTAATTGCTAATATTGTTAACCATGAGGAAATTCCATTGGAAGGGGTAGTTAATAATGGCACCACTTGAGCAGTATTAGCCAACACCCACAGCCAGCAGCTGATGTGCCAGGCTGAAGCTGAGGGTACCACTCTCTGGCACCAGAGACTGCATTTCCTGATCCCCTGGGCACCACATTTTCTGGCAAATACATAGTTACAAATATTAGGCAAATCATCACATCCAAGAGCTAAAAATACACCACCACCCCCCAACAGCAAGGGATGGTGTTCTCTCTTGCTTATGTTGTTTACTTCTTTCTCTCAGAGAGGAGAACAGAGCTGGACAGAGGCCCAGCTATGTGCTACATGCTTCTGCAATCCTTTGCCTGCCATCATATATCTGCTCTGAGAATAAACTGCAGTCACAGTTTGCAAGGATTTTAATTTCCCAATGAAACAAAAGTTGGTCTATAGATGATCTGCAAATCATTTCAGCTGACAGATGAGTTAATGCCAGTTAATGTCAATGAAATGAGTTAATGTCAAAGTAAAAGGAGCCAAATTTAAGGCGAATACCAAGGTGTGGACTTGAATCAGGTTCCATCAGCCTACTCCTTGTTCCAAAGTTATCCTCACATCAAAGTGACCTAAAGCTTTCTCTGGGCAAAGGTCTCTCTCTTTCTCACACATATCCTTTTTACAAGTTCCAAGATGATTCCTACTCTTACAGACCTTCCCTTGAACCAAGCACTCACCTAAAAAGGAGGTGGCCTCAGTATTTTGGGCTTTGTCATACATGTACTGTGCACCAGCTATGTGCCAGGCTCTCTGCTATGCGCTTTACATGCATAATCTCAATTATTTTCCCAGCGACTCATGAGATAGATATTATGCCCATTTTAAAGACAGAAAACAGATACTCAGAGGAGGTAAGTTACTCAAGCATGGTCACACAATCAGTAAGTGAATACACAGGATTCAAATCCAGGTCTGTCAGATGTCAAGTCTCATGCTTTTCGCCACAAAATTTCACCATCAGCTTAAAGACTTCTACTTAGACTCAAATTCTAGAACTCTTATTGTGGAACTGCTCACAGTCTAAAATGTTCCCAAATACATTTACTTCCACCAAACTGGGGATAGTGTGGCAGTCCTATGGAATGCAGGAATGGTACACCATTTCTGGTTAATTTGATAAATTATAAGGTGCCATCTGGTAATACTTGGGAAATTAATATATTTAGAACCCTAGGAACCACCTCAAAAAGGGAGTAATGACTCCCAGCTTTTGTTTTTTCCAGTTCATCCTACATCTTGGTGCCCTTTACTGTTCTAATTCCCATTTCCCATTATGGCATTTCTTTCCTTAAAAACTACCTTTCACTCTTGGAAGTGCCTCTGCTTAGCATTCAAGAATCTGTACAGTCTGGCCCCAATGTAATCAGCTTCATCTTTCACCAGAACTTACACCTAGATGGCCCTCCAGTCAAGCAAAACCACTCAAGATGCCCCTCACATGCTCTGAGCCTTTGCTCTACAAGTAAAATGCCCTAGTTCAGGGTGGAAGTGAGAATAAATTTTTCTACAATAAAAAGCAACAGAAATTGACCACAATGAAATACCACTTCATACTTACTAGGATGGCTATAATAATCAAAAAAGTGGAAAATAACACGTATTGGCAAGGATACAGAGAAATTAGAACACTGATGCATTGTTAGTGGGAATGTAAAATGTTGTAGCCACTCTGGAAACTGTTTGGTGGCTTCTCAAATGATTAAACATAGGGCTACCATATAACTCAGGAATTTCACTCCTTGGTATATATATGAAATAATTAAAAGGGAGGACTTGAATAGATGTCCGTACACCAATGTTCACAGGAGCATTATTCACAACAGCCAAAAGATGGAAACAACCCAAACGTCAGTCAATAGACGAATGGATAAACAAAATGTGGTATATACATACCACAACGGACTGTTACACAACCATAGAAGGAAGGAAATTTTGATATATACTACATCATGGATGGACTTTGAAAACATTATGCTTATTAAAGTAAGCCAGACACAAAAGGCCACATAGTTTATTATTTCATTTATATGAAATATCTAGAATAGGCAAATCCATAGAGATAGATAGCAGATTAGTGGTTACCAGAGGCTGGGCTGAAGGGGGATGGAGAGTGACTGCTTAATGGGGATGGAGTTTCCTTTTGGGGTGATGAAAATGTTCTGAAACTAGATAATGCAGATGGTTGCACACCACTGAAAATGGACTAAATGCCACTGAATTCTTAATACACTTTAAAATTAAGGCCAGCCCTGGTGGCCTAGTGGTTAAGTTTAGCACGCTCCGCTTCAGTGGCCCGGGTTCAGTTCCTGGGCACGGACATATACCTCTGGTCTGTGGCCATGCTGTGGTGGTGGCCCACATACAAAATAGAGGAAGATTTGCAACAGATGTTAGCTCAGGGTGAATCTTCCTCAAGCAAAAAGAGGAAGATTGGCAATGGATAGTAGCTCAGGGTGAGTCTCCCTCAGCAAAAAAAATAAAATAAAATGGTTAAAATGATAAATCTTATGATATGTGTATTTTATCACAATAAAAAACTTAAAAGTCTATAGAAATGACATAAAAACTGCTCTATTTATTCAGTAACTCATTTATCTAAGGATGTTTGCCTTGAGGAGAAATAGATTTCAAGTCTAATGCAATAAATGTTTATTTGGAATTGATAAAAACAAAAAAGTACCCTAAACTAATATCAAAGAGAAAGAACTGTGTCCCCTTTTTTGTTATTAAAACTCTGACATAATGATTGACATACTATGCAGTTATGAATTGGGTTATATTAACGTTCTGAGGAATTTATAGAATTAGTTAAGGTATACTGGATTCAAGTCAATTCAATAAATGATCATCCATAAGAAATAACCAAAGAGTTTTAAAATTTTTATATCTATATTCCTGAGAAGCTTCGTGACAGTGAATCTGGGGCCCAATCCCACTACTAATAGTTGCATTTCAGACAGTCATCCATTGCCACCAATTATCTATTAATATATTAATCAATGGTAAAGAATGAAAAACGCCTTGCAATGTATGCAAACACGAAGGGAAGGACAGCCTTGGTAAATTCTCACTTTTCAGGAACTGGTAACCAGTTAGAAAAATTGTTCAGCATATCAAATCCATTAAAGCAATTAGTTTCTATAAAAATGGATTTTCTGGGGGTCAGCCCAGTGGTGTAGTGGTTAAGTTCACGTGCTCTGCTCTGGCAGCCCGGGGTTCGTGGATCGGGAACACAGGCACGGACATACATACTGCTCATCAAGCCATGCTGTGGAGGCATCCCGTATACAAAAGAGAGGAAGATTGGCACAGATGTTAGCTCAGGGACAATCTTCCTCACAAAAAAAATTTCCTTTCCAGACGACTTAAATAGACAAACATAATTGAAAGAGAAAATATGCATTCTTCCTACCATTTGGGGCAGTGCTCTGCATAAAATTTTCAATAACTTCAGCTTCAGCTTCTCCTAGGAAATATATTATTTCTGGAGTCATTACAGACAATCAATTGGAACAGAGATGCCAGGAAAAACTTCGTACAATTTAACATTTGGCATTTTTTTCTTATGGTTATTGCTTTTCGAACAGCACTTGTGACTCCAAGACCTTTCAGATTTGTTCACTCAAATATTATCTGAAGGGCTAGTGCTAGGCAAGATAGAGCCTATATTGCACGGTAGAAATAGCAGTGACTTTTGAAGCTAGAAGATTCAGATTAAAATCCTTCCTCTTCTTTCTAGCTGGGGAAAAGAGTTCCTTAACCTTGGTCCCTCATGATCCCCATTTTTAAATGATAAAAAAATCTGTCCTACCTATTTCACAAGGTTGCTCTGAAGATGAAAACAAGATAGTGATTGTGAAAGTAAATTGTAAGGGATGATGTTGAATATAATGACAATGACGATGATAGTGTTGAAGAAGAAGGCAGCATCACAGCCCCTGCGCTCACAGAAATGACAATCTATTAAGACATCCACATTCCACTAAGGGTCGCAGATTCCACTCATCCTGTCCTCACTCATGGCTGAGAAGTTTTCCTCCTCAAATAAATGAAAGATAACTTACTAAAGGAAAAGTGCAGTCAAGTTTATTGTGTGGATAGTGATTAACAAAGAATTAAGACACAAAAGCTGAAACATTCATGTTCCTATTTTATCTCAACTGCTTCTACTACAAAATATATCTTCCTTTTTTTCAGTTAATAATAATCATTTGAAATTTCCTCTTTTTTATTCAGAATAATTTTTAAATGTACCACCCACATAAAAATTTTTACAAAAGCTGAAGTTCAAAAATAAAAACAGATGATCTTTCGTGTTGTTTGATGTAACTTCCCATCCACTGCAGGTTTTAAAATTCTACCATTAGAAATTAATGCATAATATAGTCTTTCTCAAAGACAATAAAATCATGCAGTCTCTTTGACCTTGAAGTTCTTTTATAGAAATTGATTCTGAAGGAATATTTGTGGATGTTCATAAAGATTTAGCCATAAAGATTTCTAATACATGTTGTTTGCAATATCATAAAATTGGAAATAACCTAATGTTTAGCAGCGAGTGGTCATCTAACTATGGTATTTCTGGGACTCAAAGGAATTGTTTCCTTTTTCTTCATACATTTCCACATTACCTACAATAAGCATCTATTGATTTTATCATAATAACATACACAATAAATTTTATTTTATAAAAATAAATTAATGGTCATTTTGATCACTATAATGAATTTATCAAATGCATTTATTTCATTCCCTCCTGAAACCCCACTAAGATGACAGTAAAGGGAATGTTTTAAGGCATAAACCTACAAGAACAAAGGACAAAAAGGGAAATGACAATAGCCACAAAATTTTGGAAGCTGGAAAGTACACGGATCATTGATAGACTTAACAGACTTGAGACAGCTGAAACCTAAATAGGCAGTGGAGAAAGCCAAAAAGCAACCAGATTTTCATCACAGATTCTCCCAAAGTCTCAGGAATTACCACCACCAGGCACCTCTGGAATAGAAGACCCTAACAGCAGAAAGACTGCCTGAAAGTCTGCTTAAGAAGTTAGGGCTCCTGGTCCTCTCTCTCCCTATTTCAATAGACCAACTTTGCTTCCTCTCACGTACCAGGACAAGACAACACAGAACCCACCCAGTAAGAGGAGAATGATGAGACCCCAATGACATGTACAGAGACAAAGTCCTGAGGACATAGACGCTAGACTCTAAGCTCCATGAGGGCACAGACTGCTGTTTTACTGACAAAAATTTGTATCACATGTGCCTACAACAACGTAGATACATAGGAGGCACGTGGTAAATATTTGTTGAACATATCATGTGAGCCCCAGATACAGCATTATCCATAGGCTTTCAATTACATGGACCAATAAATTTCCTTTTATGGCTAAGCCATTTGGAATCAGCTTCCTGTCTTTTGCAGCTAAGGTCTGAACTGAGATACCACCCTCCTAAATAAATCCATGCTTCCCAAAAATCCTAACAAAAGAAAACATTCCTTAGCTACTTCTTTCCTGACAAAGCCTATGCTCATTAAGTTGCACAATAAAATCCACCTGTCCTTTAATAGGTGAAGTAAATCTAAGTGCAGTAGTTTGTGACTTGAATTAGAAATCATAGCTCTTTACTATCTGGATGTTACTTACAACTAATCCAACCAATCCCTAGCTTCATACCCTCTTCCCTTATGATTGCTGAATTGCCTTTCTTGGAAGATTGTTAAAGAAAAAAATCACACAGACAAGATGAGCAGAGATTTTATTTTATTCTGATACCATTGCCAGCAATAAAGGAGAGAGCACAGACCACCTAGCTCTGTAGAGACAAAGAGCTGGAGAATTCTTGAGAGCTAGGATGGGGATCACAGGCCACTTGTGTTTGCTAATTGTCCTTACCCAATAGAAAAGTAAACTTTCTCGTATCTTCATGACAAGAGTAGTTTTACAACTTGGAACAGGGAGTCTGAGAAAGTGAAGCTTCTATCCTCCCACAGAGAATGGGAGAGAGGAGCTGTATCTCCTTCAAGTTTTATATTTCAGAGGGAAGGCTTCCAGGTCCTTGAGAAAGATTCCTGGGTTGTAAAACTGGCAAGAGGTTTTTTAAAAGATTTACTTCTCAAAGGGGCAGAGAAAGGATTTACAATGACAAGTTTTCTAAAGTAAATGCTCTAGGGAAATGGAGGTCAGGAGCCTAGAGTCAGGAAGAAGCCTGTCTAAAGTTTAGTCAAGCTAAAGGGAACTTTAAGGCTGTCTTGGTCAAGACTTATAGGAAAATGGCAGCAAACCTTTTTTTAACATTTTTTTTTATGATTTTTACAAACAATTTGTTTGTGATTCACAAAACATCTGTCAAATTGTTTTAGTTTCACTGGATTTCCTCTCAAGAAGAATAAAAACTCTTAATTTTATTTATTCAGGAAAAATTTGTGAAGAGAGTTAACCTTATGTCCAGCAAAAGAACTTTTGTTCGCCTGTCTGATGCCCACTAGTCTTCTTGGGACACAGTGAAATCTGTAGTGAGTGGAATATATAATCACTCATCCTATATGATCTCCCACAGAAATTACCCATGATTTTAAACAATGGGTGCTATAATTGGAATACAACAATTTTGGGGTGTTACCAACAAAGGGGAAAGATTCTGTAATGGGAATCAAATAAAGTCCTTTCACTGCAGCCATTTAGAAACTCCCTCAAGCAGGAGGCTAATGAAATGTAAAATCCATATCAAAGAAGAAAAAGGATCAATAAGTTAAAGGAAAATCTCTCTTCTCCAAGCTATCAAACCCCTCCTGGGTTTCCTTCCCTCCCTACCAAGTCCTTTGGTCAGTCAACTCAATGATGTCTACCAGCTTCCTTAATTCACTTACCTCCATGTCCTTATACCTTAAACCTACCTTGCCAACCCCTAAACTTGGATTAATTCAACAATTTACTTTCTCTACCATTACTGCTATGAAGTTGAGTACTATTGGAGAAATCTCAGAACTTTATCTACTGACTGTATTACATATGTAAAGTTTCTGTAGATAGAATAATGCCCTCTACAAAGATGCTCACATCCTAACCCCCAGAATCTGGGAATATATGACTTTACATGACAAAAGAAAATTTACAGATGTGATTAAGTTAAGCATCTTGAAACTGGGAGATTATCCTGGATTATCCAGGTGGGTCCAAGGGTGAAGATCAAAAGAAAAGATGAGAACAACAGAAGCAGAAAGATGGAGTGATGTGCTTTGAAGATGGAGGGAGGGTCCATGAGCCAAACAATGCAGGTTTCCTCTAGAAGCTGGAATTCTCCCCTGGATTCTCCAGAAGAAACACAGCCCTGCAGATACTTTGATTCTAGTTCCCTAAGACTCATTTCAGACTTTTGATTCCAGAACTGTAAGATAATAAATATGTGGCTTTCCAGGTAGCTGCCAAAGATGGCAGTGGGGCAGGTCCTAGTGCCCAATGGCTGATGCCATCTCCTGGCCACACAGTGGCCATTGTGATCAAGGAGGTACTGCTGGGCTAGAAGGTGGTGTTCGTGTGCTACAAGGGCATCAATATTTATGGCAATTTCTATAGAAACAAGGGCAGACCATTGAAAGCATGCTGCCCCACAAGACCAAGCTAGGCTAGGCTGCCCTTGACTACCTCAAGGTGTTAGATGGGATCCTGCCACCATACAGCAAGAAAAAGTGGATAGTGGTTCCTGCTGCCCTCAAGGTTGTACATCTAAAGGCTACACAAAAGTTTGCCTACCTGGTGTGCCCTCAGGTTGGCTGGAAGTACCAGGTGGTGAAGCTACCCCAGAGAAGAAGAGGAAGGAGAAGGCCAAGATCCATTACTGGAAGAAAGAACAGCTCATGAGGCTATGGATACAGAATGAAAAGAACATGGAAAAGAAAAACGACAAATACACAGAGATTCTCAAGACCCAGGCTTTCCCAATCTGAGCCCAAAAAAGACTTTATTCCTCATGCTTGGTCTGGCTTGCCCTTCTTCCATCACTGCCCTGGGTATGGGGGATCCAGGGACAGCCATCTAGGTGTCAAGGCAGCCTGGGGCTTAGAAGGCTGGGGGCACAGAAAGGGCCTTAGTCACTGCTTCAGTTTAAGAAAGGACTTTCTTTTTAAAATTTACTTTAAACAGCTCTAACACTTGTGTGGACAAAATTAGTCTGTGATCTGCTAGTTCACGAGAGAGTTTTCAAAAATTGACAGTAGGAACACCCAATTACTTTAGTTTCAATATTTGCATAAGTGAACTGGAAAACTAATTGGAGGGGAATCCTATATTGTGAAGCATCTGTGGAAACTTCCCATGTGGCTGAATACTATACTTTGCGGCTGTTGGAATGTGCGAGAATGCTTGTGGGGCAGGGTGAGCCTCATGTTGTACAAAGGTATTTACGGATGTAGACTGGGAAGACGTGCAACCCAGGGGTTACAGGCATTGCCCTTGCTGCTTCCCTGTATTTTGTGACCAGAAATGAATGAATTATTTTTAAATAAATGAATTTGTGTTGTTTTAAGCCAACTAAGGTTGTAGTAATTTGTTACAGTGGCGGTAGAAAACTAATGCAGTTTCCAACCTCAGATGAGGCTTCAAACTCTCAGAAATTGGGGTGGAGAGACTTCAAAGACGACTGCTATCAATTCCTTCCCTCCCTGTATGCACATGCTGCTCCTCACTTCAACAGGAGGAATCTCTTTCCCTTCCTTTTCAATCTTGTCATTTGCTTTGGCCAATAGAATAAGATGGAAGTGACACTGTGACAGTTCTAGGCCTGCCCTTTGTGCAGCTTCTGCTTCCTCCCTCCTGGTAGCCAGCCGCTATGCAGGAAGTTTGGCTATCCTGAGACCATGATGCTGTGTGGGAGCCCAAGCTCTTCCAGGCACCCTGTACGAGTGCAGAAACCACCTTAGATAGTCAAGCTGACACCACGTGGAGAAGAACTGCCCAGCTGAGCCTCACCCAGACTGCAGAATCATAAATAATAAATGGCTGTTTTTTTAAGTCACTAAGTTTTGGGTGGTTTGTAACCAAGCAATAAAAAACTGAAACAAAAATACTTTCTTCTTGCCACTTGTCAACTTCTCCCATTCCTTTACGTGTCTCTCTCTGCAGATGATCTTGACTCCTACTTCAGAGCAATTCTAATCCCCTCAGCACTTTTTCCACTGCTTCAACCCTACCCTCCCCGCTACTGCATCTGCAGCCACATTGACCCTCTGGTCCTTCTTAGAATTACCCTTCCTGATCTAATTCCTTCCTACCTCTTTCAGGGTTTCAATCTTTCTACATCCACAGTCACTGTCATTTTCCACTGCTCCTTTCTTCAACCTATAGATGTACCCAGGTTGATCTCAATCCCTTTCCTTATAGCTTCAAGTTATTGCCCTTTCTCTTTTCTTTTTTAGTTCAAACTTTTGGAGAATAATCTACACAAGTCATGTCCACATTCAACGCTCAGCCAGGTAGTGGGCTGAACCAACTGAAGGACATAATAAGGGTGGATCAGAGGTATTAATGTATGGAAGTGGAGCAGGGAATATCGGGGAGGGAGGTCCATTATTTAGACAGGATCCAGTTGCCAAGATCAATAAATGAAGAAGGGTATGTGCCAAGAAGTCATAGCAGAGTCAGGGAAAGGACAAATCTGTAGGGATAAATGTACTGAACAGGCTGGATCAAAGTACAAGGAAGGTTGTAGGGAGGGGATTCCATCCAGCCACACCAGGAGAAGGTACAGAGTCAGATCCTCTATAACTCAGTCACACACAATTGCTCTTGCTCAGGTGGACAAATAGGCCACTCTCTCCCACAGCAGAACGTGGCTTCCCCAGGCTTTCTATTCAGTGGTGAGGGCTCCATTCCTCTACTTAATGTTGTAGATGCCTACAACAAATCAACATTCCTACATAAAATAACATTAAGGCAACGCTACCAAGTTAATTACTTTTTCAAATGATTTTTCTCTTAAGATACATTCACTTCAGATCATGCATAACTAAAAGTCTGCAAACCAGGTTTCCCAAAATAATAAATGCTAACATTTCTACATTCCACTAGGAGGGTAAAACTGTTAAGAGCCTGATCTTTGGAATAAGACTGTGTGGTATGCAGAATAGTGCCCTCTCTCAATGAAATGTCCGTGTCTTAAAGCTGGAAGCTGTTAAGATACTATCTTACATGGCAGAGGGAAATTAAAGTTGCGGATGGAATTAAGGTTGCTAATCAGCTGACCTTAAAATAGGGAGATTATCCTGGATTATATGGGTGGGAAATGTTACTGCAATATTAACACTATGCAAAGGAGGCAAAAGAGGAGGTGAGAGTGGTGTGCTGTGAGAAGGACTCAACTTGCCTCTGCTGGCTTTGAAATTGGAGGAATGGGGCCAGGAGCCAAGGAAGGCTGGCAGCCTCTAGAAGCTGGAAAAGACAAGGAAACAGATGCTCCCCAAGTGCTTCCAGAAAGGAATGCAGCCCTGCTGAGCCTTGATTTTAGTCTAACGAGACCTTTGTCAAACTTGTGACCTGCAGAAATATCTGATAAATTTGTGTTGTTGAAGGTGCTAAATTTGAGATAATTTGTATGGCTGCAATAGAAAACCACAGGGTTCAAATCCTGACTATCATTTACCACCTGTGGGACTTTGGGAAAGTTACCTAACTTTTCTGTTCTTATTTATTTATCTGTCAAATGAGATTAATAATACTATCTACTTGAGGATTGAATGAGATGAAATAATACACATGATCCTTAGAATAATGCCAGACACATAGTAGGTACTCAAGAAGTATTAAATGTTGCCATTGTTATTTTGTTCTGTATTTACTTTCCTCTTTGATTTTTATCATGAGATTTTACCATACTTCAAATTTATGTTTTTCCTATTTCCATTTAAACCGCACAAGAAAAATGCCTGCTAAACGTTTAATAGCCTCCAAGTCCTGAATTGCCTGGAATACCTTCTTAGGATATTTTGTTTTTAGCTTTGAACATATAACTCATCTTGCTTGTTTCTAACTTCCTAGAACAAGCTGTGCTAACACCATTTTTTAAAAGAACTTTCTTACTTCTTGAGGACTTAATTATAGTGCTGCTGGTCGATGAGTTTGCATTTTAAACCAAGACCTTGAAATAAACACAGTCGTTTGAGTCCTTGATACAACTCAGCGAAAGTGCATTCTCTGATTAGCTTGTTGGCTGAGGAAAACACCATGACAATGGCATAAAATTAGCCACACTTGTCAACGACCTGATACTCAGTACAGATTTTGGCAGTTTCTGGACTTTTAATTCTTTTTGAAGAATATTGTTTTTGATATGTTTGGTGTGTTTACAGTACATCTAGCCACTTTATTTGGGAAATGTAGTAAGTATTTGCAGTATTTGATTAACTTAAATAATTTACATTTTCACAAAAGGAAAGTTTTGTTAGACACATAAAACCAAGTCCCTTGATTTTGGATAGGTCCTGGGATCCTCTAAGAGATCACAATCCTAAACAACATCCATCTTCATGTCTGCGAAGCGTGAAAGAGAGCTAGTCTTGCATTAGTCCGAAGAGTCTCACTTTTATACTTTGTGTGTGTGTGTGTGAGGAAGATTAGCCCTGAGCTAACATCCGTTGCCAATCCTCCTCTTTTTGCTGAGGAAGATTGGCCCTAACATCTGTGCCCATTTTTCTCTACTTTATATGTGGGATGCCTGCCACAGTATGGCTTGATAAGCAATGAGTAGGTCCGTGCCCAGGATCCACGAACCCTGGGCTGCCGTAGCGGAGCACATGAGCTTAACCACTACACCACTGGGCCGGCCCCATCATTTTCATACTCTTAATGGTTATTAATAATAGGAACCTCCTTTGTTATGACTGACAGAAATATACATAAAAACATCAAAGAGCATTGTTTAGAAAAGATGTTTTAGTCATGCACCACATCTTTGCTAGTTTCAGTGGCTGGTGAAAGAGGATGGATTGAGTTTCTCATTTGCCATTCATTCATTCATTTGTTCATTCTTTCAACAAATGCTTAAGTTTGTGCAATGTCCCAAGAATTATGAAACTCCCTCAAAAGCTTTTATTCTTTGCTCCCCACACCTACATTATTTTAAAACTAAATGTATACATTTTTAACCCTTTACTAATTTCCCCCATAATTTCAAATATTCAATTCTCTAGTTTAAATAAAATGAACAGTAAATCTGCCTGTTTAAAAAATATCCATATTTCCCTATGGCATCAATTGCAGAAGATGAAATAGAACACTGTCTCTTTCAGCAGATTCTGATCCTTAAAAAAAAAAAAAAAGGCCCATTTTAAACCCAAAGTGAGCTCAAGGACATTAGAAATGAGAGAACAAGCTGAGACACCTCTGCACCTTCCAAAAGGGAACAAGGTGAACTCTCTTTCTCCAGAGCCCAAGCCACGCCATCATCTGAATTCAGCCTCCCCTCCCACCTGACCTTCACAGCCACTTTTAAGCAGCAAAAAGAAATTCCCTGATTGAAGAGCCAACGGACAAGGAGATGTTCCAGGAAAGGGAAGAGGCCAACAAAGCTACAAATCCAATAATCCAAGCAGTTGGGAGAACGGACAGAGGAATTTGACTTTATTATATTTCCAATTTTTATTCCAATTTTTCTATATAATTAAAGCAATCTCCCTTTACCTACGACCTACCATCCTTCACCTCTCTGTTTCCTGGACCATTTTTAGAATCATTTTGGAGTCTTAAGATACTAGACTAGACTTGAGCCCATTTGGTATTTCCTATTTCAATTCTGATTACCTGCCTCCTTAGTACCTTTCCATCTTTATGAGTGTTGGTGCTTTAAAAAAAATAGGTTGAAAGATCACTGTTTTTTTTTTTTCTTTTGACTTCCTTTAACACATTTATCATGCCCTTGCTGCTTGATAAATGTTTAAACATGAAAACGTGCATAAGGATATAGAGATGTGTGTGACATGGGGTAGTGAAAAAAGTAAAGAATAACCCAAGACAAGGATCTTGAAGGTGAAGCAGTGCAGTCCCACTGTAAGAGGCACATGAATGGGGAGAAGAGTAGGTGCTGTGGGCCCATGAGAGGAGGAAGCTACTGTGCTCTTAGGGGGTGGAATAGATTTCATGAAGGAAGAGGCATTGTTGGGCACTAAAGGACTTGGATAATGGAATGAAGAGGTGAGGACATCCCAAGTGGGAGAGACAGCATGAGTAAAGATATGTAGAATGGAAAAGCTACACCACATTCGGCCAGGAGCTGTTGACTTGAAGCAATATTTCCCAAAGTGTGGACCATGTAACATTGGAGCTACTAAATTGTTTTAGTCAATACAAGAAAATCATTTTCTATTTTAATAGTTGAAAAACACACATATAAGGAGAGGACAGACTTACCTTAAACAAGCAAGAGTAAGGAATCTCATGTACCAGCACCTGCCTTTGGCACCTCAGGTCCTTCGGGAGGTCCCCCAGAGCCCTCAGCACCCATGTAAATTCGGGGACCAAGAAAATTCTGATGGAGTGCAGCAATAAAAGAATCTCAGGACTAGAACAGCCATTGTACTTCATTTCCCCCATTGCTGGAGGCACCTCATATCTCCCCACTCCACTCTTCCTAGGAGAAGGCCAGGTGGGGGCTCTCAATCAGACTGAACACCCTGGGCCATGAAGGTGCGGACAGGCCCAGCTATATGCCAAGGGACTTGGGCAAGTAAATGTATTTCAATTTTAAAACAAGTCATCTAGGAAAAAATTTATAAGTAATAATTTATATTTGTAAGAAGTTCATACATATAGCAAAAATCATGAATGTTGTATTAGTTGTCTAGCGCTGCCATAAAAAAGTACCACAAACTGAGTGGCTTAAACAACAGAAAAGTATTGTCTCTCAGTTCCAGACACTAAAAGTTCAAAATCAAGTTGTTGGCAAAGTTGGTTCCTTCTGAGGGTTGTGAGGGAGAATCTTGCCTCTCTCCCAGCTTCTGGTAGCTTCAGGCATTCCTTGGCTTGTTGATTGTATTCCCTCTATGTCTTCACATTATCTTCCTTCTATTCGTGTCTGTTTCTGTGTGCAGATACTCCTTTTATAAGGACACTAGTTATTGGATTAGGGCCCACCTTAATAAGCTTATTTTAACTGGAGTACCCTTGTAAAGACCCTATTTCCAACTGGGGACTTCAACATATCTTTCTGAGGTGGAGGCACAGTTTGACCCATAACAAAGGAATGACTTGAATGACTGAAATTTGGGTAGCACTGGCTTAATGGAAACTGTCCATCCTGGCTTTGGTTCATTTAAGTACAGATGTGCTATTTTATAGCTGTGCTATCTTGGGCAAGTTACTTAACCTATAATTAAGTTTTCTCATTTATAAAATGAAGAAATTGAACTAGATCAGTGGTTACCAAATTTTTTGGATTTTATGTAGCACTAAATTTTTTTCTTTTTTTGTATGTGAGGAAGACTAACCCTGAGCTAACATCCATTACCAATCCTCTTCTTTTTTGGTGAGGAAGACTGGCCCTGGCCTAACATCCGTGCCCATCTTCTTCTACTGTATACGGGACGCTGCCACAGCATGGCTTGACAAGCGGTGCGTCTGTCCGCACCTGGGATCCAAACCTGTGAACCTCCAGCCGTCAAAGCAGAGCGGGGGAACTTAACCACTATGCCACTGGGCTGGCCCCATGTAGTACTAAATTTTCAAAGAACAAAAGGAGACATGACAGAAGACTTGAAAATTAATTTTGCCAAATGTGGCAGGGATTGGCTAATTTGCCACTAATCCTGCTTCTTCTTCCTCCTGAGCACACAGCTAACCTGTATTCCCCAGCCTCATTTGCTAGTTTGGCCACCTGGTGAGTTTTGGCCAACGAAATGGGAATAGAAATGACGTGCTCCACTTTCAGGCATGGCCAATAAAAACCTCTCTTTAAATCTTTCTTCTCTTTCTACATTTGCCTGCTGGACGGAGAAGACTTTGGGGATCTAGATGAGCGCAGAGCCATAAGATGGAAGGAGCCTGGGCCCCTGAGTGAACATGAGTAATGCTCCCTATATTCAGATTTTATTTGAGGAAGACATGAACTTTATTGAGTTAATCAATTGATATTTGAGAATTACAGCAGCTGTCATTACTTACTATAATTTATGTACCAAGTAAGGACATTAAAAAAAATACCATCTACTATCCCAAAGGACATTTTAACACAAAATTGTAGGAAGCATACAATCTTAGAAACAGGAGTAGTCCTTCAGATTAAAAAGCTTGCTCTCTGAAAAACTCATTGCCTTGAATCTGATTTTTTTCATTTCACCAATAAATGAGTAAAAACTTCATTATAGACAGTCATTGGTCCATTAATGAACATTGAACCTCCGGGACAGATGACTCTCCATTTGATCAGAACTCGAGTGACAGGTTGAATTCATCTGCTCAAATAAAGTTGTCAGGAAGCAGCCTCTCTCCATCTCATGGCTGTGCCATCCTCTGTGTTGTTTCATTTCCAGCAGGCTCAATTCTCATGGCAGGCTTCATTTCTCCAGGCTAACTTGCACATAACTCCCAGTCCAGGGAGAAGAAAAGCCTTCTTCCTTTTGCTGCTTAAAAAGTCCCAGGATCAGTTCTGACTGGATCGGCTTGGGTCATGTGCCCACCCCCAACCAAACACTGCAGCCAGGAGGACAGGTCGTGCTATGTGACCAGGCCTGGGCCGCATCCAGGGATGTGTGTATTCTGTTATGCAAAGAAAAGAGAATGAGCCCCATTACGCCAAAACAGCAGATACCTACTACAACTTCCAGTGCCCCTCCAGCTCTGAAATCCTATTTGTGACTGGGGCAATCTGACTTGAGGAAGCTTAGAGAATATCACAGTAGCCTATGATATTCCTCACAGTTGGGTACCATAATGCTGCAGAAGCCCTTAAACAAGAATTCTGCCCAGCTTTTCAGTGAGATTTAAAACAAAGCATGGGAGAAGAATTGGTTGGCAATGAAACACTTTGAAGATCAAAGGGTAAATGAATAATAATCAAGCAGGCAAGATTTTTCAAATAAAATGTGTTCTTATCCATACCAAGATAGACATAGATGCCAGATACTTGGGCTCAGGCAGGCTTATTAATTTAAAATGTGGGCTTTGTTTTTTATTAGGAGCCTAAGAACGAATGAGATAAATTTGGGATAATTAAAACCTCAGCTCTCCATCTATCACAATATTTTTATATGCTATTAATATCATTCCATCTGTGAGAAAAGACTGAAAATAAAGACATCTAGCACTTAGTATTATCAAGTCCACATAATTTTTTCCCCTCCTGAAATCTAGTGCCCTCACTCCTTAACTTGGAGATTCTTAGTATAATTAAATGTGCTTTTACTTTACCCAGATTAGTACAAAGTTTCAGACTTTCACTCCAAGTCCTATAGAATTCAGTATTTCTCCAAATCCTTTGAAAGACCTGTGCCATCATTTTGGTTTCTTTTATTCTAATTATACCAGGATGCTGGATTTATTTTTCTATTTTTCAACAAACCAGCCTACTCTCATAAAATGCAACCCAGCATATATCTTCCAGAAATAATTGGACAATTTTCAAACCTGGTTCAGATAAAAACCACAATACTACTCTCCATTCCCTGCTGTTTTTCAGGCATTTTTCTTTTCATCTCTGCTATCATTAATTCAGTCAAGAGCCCTTCAATATGAATTCTCAATATAGTAATAGATTTGTTTATGTTCTTTCTGCCCATACTTTTCTCTCTCAGGCAAATGTGAATGCGACTCCTGTCTTTATTGCTTCAAGGCTATCTCCCCTCTGAATTACCACATAACACTGTACTTTCATTTTTCCCTCAAAAAGAGAAAAAAATCCATAGTCCCACACATCCACTTGCTATTTCTAATGTGTCATAACATGTGGGTCAACTTCTGTTTTGGAAATAAAGCATTCACAATTATTAAGATAAAGATCAAATGTAAAGATAAAATTTGGAGTTTTTTCTAAAGAGATTTGACATTTTTAAAATATTGTCAAATACCAAGGGATAGTCAATCATTCACTCTTTTAAAAAATATTTATTGATTCCCTGGATGTGCTAGTCATTATGGTCTGGTTGCTGAGGACACAGCACTAAACCAAACACTAGATCCTGACCTCGTGGAGATTATATTTCAGAGAAGGAGCAGGAAATAAGCACATAAACAACAACAACAACAAAATGTCATGTTGTGAGAAAAACTGGGTAAAGAAGTAGAGAGTGACTGATGGAGAATGCTTAGGGAAGTCCTCTCTAAGGACATAACATTCGAGCTGATGCCAAGGGGATGAGAAAAAGACAACCATGCTATGGAGTTGGGTGGGGACAACTTTCCAGGCAGAAGGAGCACATATGCAAAATTCTAGAGGCTGGAAAGTGGTTACCAAAGTCAGGGGAGAGAAAGGAGGCCAGTGTGGCTAGATCTTTATTTTCACCCACCTCCATAATCACTGGTAAACCCAATTTAGAGACATTATTTCTTGTATCTACAGCAGCATTTTAGTTTCCTGGCAAGTAACTTACTCCTTAACGTCAATAATGATTTATTTTTCATAGGCAGTTAGGTCATTATGAATTCTCTGAATGAGTCTGTCTTTTAACACTAGAGAACTCTTTCCAGAATCAACGTATTGAAAGCATCAGCTACCACTCCAGTGGTTGGAAAGAGTTAATACACCTCCCAAAACGCCCAGTTTACTGCCAAGAAATCCTGTATACCCTGAGAGAATCTGGCCCTGTATTTGTAGCCATCTGGTATTTAAAACAAAACCCATTGTGCAGAACGGGCCGGTATTTTAACAACAGAATACAATCGAGGTTTTAAATCCATTGAACTGGACCGTGCTAGTCCTTGCCTTTGAGTGTCCTGGTTTTAATAACATTTCAAGCTATCTAACAAAATGTCATGTTAAAAAGACGGAAGGAGCAAGGCTCGATTGTCCCTTTTGAGCTCAGCAGGATCCTAGTGTCTGCTCCATCTGCTTCCTACGAGCACTGGGCCAATGAGGAATCAGCCAGTCTGAAAATGACAAAATGCTGAGTGCTGCCTCGGCTCTGCTCCAGCTCCCAGTCAACTGGGAAGAGAAGCTTCCTTGACAAGGAACGGGGTGATCATCGAGAGGATGGAAGTTGTCAGGAAGACTTGAGTGCAAATTCTAGGCTGCCATTCACTGGCATTAAGACCTCAGTCCCTGGGTAACTTACCTGACCTCTCTAAGCTTCATTTTTAGCAACCGTAGAAGGAGGATAATAACTACTTATGTGATTTGTTGTGAGAATCAAGTTCCAGAATGTATATAAAGTGTGTGGCACATAGTAAGGTGTTCAATAACAGCAGATATCATTTTCATTAGTCTTAGTGATAAATTTCATTCTTCGGGTAAGTAGAGGAACACCTGCTAAGCAATTTCCCATTCCCTTTGGGACGCGGCAGGTGTTGAGGGCATATAGGGCCAGCAACCTACAAAGGTCATCTTGTACCAGTTCAAATACATACACCCTGTCGCCCTTATCTAAGACTAGGGACGTCAGGAGGACCAATGGCATAGGGGCCCCCATTGGTGAGGGACCTCAGATTTAGACACGTTAGATAAATGCCTTTCAGGGTGATTCCAGCATGACTTTCTCACCACCCTATGCCTTCTCTCCAAGGGTCTCCTGGATTCCCAAGTGGGAGAAAAAAGCAGCTGGTACCAACTTCCCTTCCCCCACCAATTCTAAGACAGCCCTCTTAAACCTCTGTCTCCTGGGTATCTGGCAGTCTCGAAGTTTGAGAGAAATAAAAAAAATAGCTGTTTCCCACACAATAAAAAGATCTAGAATGTCCTGCCCTAGAGATAGTGGAAAACATGTGAAATTTACAAATGATTTCAGATACTAATCACTTGATGGCGCTATTTGCTATTTGTAACTTGGTAATAGCCAACTAGCTTTATAAATGACTGTTTCTTCAAATCAAAATAGACTCTGTTAAAATGCCAGATTTCCTACAAAGAAAGAATACAGGACTTGAAACATTACTTTAAAGCAAGAATGTAGAGAAAAATAATTCCTAGGCATTTTGAAGATCCCTATACTTGATACTTGCACCTTCCCGGACCCCTGATAATGGGCCTTGAAGGCGAGATACCAGCAATACCCCGGAAGCCTCCATCTCCAGATCCAGCTGCCCTCTGCCTGAACATGAGAAGATCAACAGGAAGCCCTGAGTCACTGGCTGTCTTCCAGCAGCTGTTATCTCTTGTTGGGCTGGGTCCCAAAGCTTTAGCCCCAATTTGGAGATGAGTTACCTGGAAAGCTCTCCTCAAGAGAACCCCTCAAGGGATGATCCCTGTGTCACTGGAAGCACTTGCGTTACGGCAACAGCAGAGACTCCACTGGCACAGCTGCCAGAGCTTCTGCCTCCCTCTGACTTCACCTCCGGCCACCCTGCTCCTTACTCCTTCCCCTCAGCCTTCCTGGCCTTCTTTCTATTCTTCTCACACAACCTGTTCTTTCCTGCCTCAAGTCTGAGCACACACTGTTCTTTCCCATTGGAATGCTTTTCCCCAGAAAAGCTACATACTTTGCAGGGCCCAATGCAAAATTAAAATGTAGGCATTCTTGTTCAAAGCTTATTAAGAATTTCCAGATGGTAACTTGAAATTTACAGAACTTTAAGTTCAGCAGAACTTTACACCAAGCACAGGACCCTTCTAAGCATGACGTCCTGAGCAATGCATCAGTCTTACACCCATGAAAGCTGACCCTGCTGTTCCTCTGCTCTTCACATGGCCAGCTCATTATCACTGAGGTCATTTCTAGTTATTCTCTTTCAGTTCCTTTTTAATTTTCTTTATAGCACTTACCACAATTTTAGATATTAATTAATTAGCTTACTTTTTGGGGTCTATCCCCCCACCCAACCTCTTTTTAGACAGTAAGCCCCATAAGGGCACAGCCTTGGCCACAGTTGGATCCCCAGTGCTTAGAACTGTGTCTGGCATAGTAGACACTCAATAAATACATATTGCATGGATCAATTAATTTATGTTCCTCTGCTTTCAGCTTGAAGTTACTTTTAATATTGAAATTTTCAGTGCATAAAAAATAGCTTTAGACTTGTCACAGAGAAAGCAGGAACCTATAAGAGTAATCAATGCTTGAGTTGAGTCAGCGTAATGGTATTCTCTCCTCATCTGGGAATCTGCCTCTTGTTTCCCCAGATATGGCTCACTTTTTAGAATCATTTCATTGCTTTTATGATTTCTGATCTACCCAAACTTTCATATTTTTCTTGTATAAAGGAGATATCCCAGGTACTCTATGAGGTGTATTTGGAAAAGAGATGGGTATCATGGTGCCTTTGTGGAGAAGTGAATGAGGAATTATTCTGACACCAACTGGTATACTGTGTGCCGCAATACAATTTTGACACTAACCACCAAGTAAGCACAGACCCCACAGGTTAAAGGGCCCTGTCCCCAGGATGACTCCCCCCACTTCAGATATCAGCCTCAAGTGGAGTCCCCAGGTCACTCACACTTCTGACCAACTGGCTACATACTTGAGTTCTCTGGGGAGAGTCAGACAGGCCTCTCAGGCAGGTTTGAAATGGCTTGGGAGAGCAGAGAATGGAGACTAGCCTGGGGTTTTCCTGTGGTTAGAGAGTAGAGACAGGGTGAGAACTCGCACCCTTGGGAAGGGGCTTGTGTGGTTTGAGTCTCCCACAAGTGCCACAGGAGGCAACACCAGGCTTTCCTATCAGCTCGTCCAGATATGCAGTACAATGGGAAGAGGGAGGGGTGAGGCTTAAAAGCTGCCAACAGTCAAACATCAAAATATGGAGTTAGAGGCCTCATTACACATAGTAAAGCAGAGAGAATGTGCCATGATCTCCCCATATATCCATCACATAGCTCCAAAAATTATCATGTAATTTTTTGTTTCTTCTAAACCTCTTCCCACTTCCCTACTCCCATCAGATTATTTGGTAAATCCTAAGTATCAGACAATTTTGTTTGTAAATATATTACTACATATTTCCACACAGACTTTCCTTTTAAAATATAACTACAATTCCATCATAAAACTTAAAAAATTAATAATAATTCCTTAGTATTATCAAATTTTCATTGTGTTCATATTTCCACAATTGGCCTATAAATATTATCTTTTAAAAGTTTCTTTCATTGAGAATTCAGATCTAAAGAACACATTACAACTAGTTAATATGAGTAAGTTTCTAATAATTTACAACTTCCTACTATATCTAATCATTTTTCCCTTGCAATTTTTTTTTTTTTTTAGCAAAGATTAGCCCTGAGCTAACATCCATTGCCAATCCTCTTCCTTTTCGCTGAGGAAGACTGGCCCTGGGCTAACATCCGTGCCCATCTTCCTCTACTTTATATGGGACGTCGCCACGGCATGGCTGACAAGCAGTGCATCTGCGGGCGCCTGGGATCTGAACCCGTGACCCCGGGCTGCCAAAGCCCAGACTAAACCACTGCGTAACTGGGCCAGCCCCTATCATTCCTTCTTGACTAGTTAAGATACTTTTGTAAGAGGAACTTCTCTTTATCAACTACTTGGTTACTCTGAGGCGTAGGTCTTACAGGAAAATCACAACAATTGCTTGATTCTTTCCCTATATTTATCATTATTTATAAGGAATCGGTGCCCTTGTATCCTCGAAAGGCAATCTCTGAGTTTGTTGGAGCTTTTTTAAAAATATCATTTTGAGCTCATGAATTTTAATATATTTGATATTATTATTCTTATTATCAAATTTTCCAATTTTAAACCAGTGATAATCAGTTCAAGTTGGCTCTAAAGTTCATTTGACATGATCCCAGTAGTCTTTGATAGCATTCTTATTGTTTGTTGTGACAAGGCTAGTCTTGAATGTTTCCTTGAACCAGACATCTCTCCAAGCTGCCCTTGTTCCCTTGATAGGAAATGGTACTCAGAGATCACGATCTGAGGGCTAAAAGTATTTGTTGCTATTGAGTTGGTCGTAGAACTGTTTTACCTTTTGTGTGTGTGTGTATTTTCATTCTTATTTCAGATTGATGTTTTAAATTCTAACTCTCATCTTCATTAATTTCATAATTTTACAGTATTTTAACATCCTTTCAGTGGTTACTAGAGGTTATAGTAATTATCTTTGACTTAGCAAAGTCTAACATAAAAATGTATTTTATCTCCTTTCAGGTGATGCAAGGACCCAAAACCATTTGATTCCATTCACCTCTTCTCTCAGGTTATATCCTATTGTTGTCTTACATAATTTAAAAGGATATGGATTTTATTTATATGTTTATATAATAGTATGATTTCACACTATCAATATTCATTTAAATTTACCCTTTTCAGTGCTCACCATTTCTTCCTGCATCTCTAAGCTTTCATCTGAAATATTTTTCTACATGAAACCTGTATTTCCTTTAGTACAGATCTTCTGATGATAAATTCTGTCAGTTTCCATTTGTCTGAAAAAGTTGTTATTTTATCTTCATTTTCTCTAGATTGGAAATTATTTTCTTTCAGTAATTTGGAAAATACTATCCACTGTCTTCTGGAGTCTATTGTTTTTCTAATTTTTGCCTTTTTACTCTGGCTACTTTTTAAAATGTTTTTATCTTCATCATTTCTTTTCATCAGCAACTCCTGTGGTGTTTCTAGGTGTGACTTCCTTTGTATTTACCTTGCTTGAGGTTTGTGATGTTTCTCAAATCTATGGCTTGATGTCTTTCATCAGTTTTGGAAAAATCTTCAGCCATTATCTCTTCAAATATTTCTTCTGCTCTTTTTCTCCCTCTTCTGGAACTTCACTGAAACATATATTACTTTTTTCTATATCTTCTTTGTGTCTTTCACTCTTTCAGTATTTCCAACCTTTTGTTCCTTTGTGCTTCATCCTAGATATTTCCTTCTGACCTATCACTCTGTTTATTAATTCTCCCATCAGCGGTTCTGATCTTCTGTTAAGTCCAACCTATGAGCCATTCATTTTAGATACTGTATTTCTCGTTTCTTTTTTGTTTTTTGGTGAGGAAGGTTGTCCCTGAGCTAACATCTGTTGCCAATCTTCCTCTTTTTGCTTGAAGAAGATCATCCCTGAGCTAGCATCTGTTCCAACCTTCCTCTATTTTGTATGTGGAATGCAGCCACAGCATGGCTTGATGAGCAATGTATAGGTCCCTGCCCAGGATGTGAGCCCATGAACCCCAGGCTGCTGAAGCAGACCACATAAACTTAACCACTATGCTATCGAGCCAGCTCTTCATTTCTTTTTATTTCATTTCCAGTGCCTTGCAAAAGTTCTAGATCTTGTCTTTTATTTCCTTAATCAATTTATACATATAGTTTTGAATCTATTATCTAGATCCCCTGTGGATCTGTTTTTGTTTGTAGTTTTTAGTTATATTATCTAGTTTCCTCATATGCCTTTTGTTTTTTGTTGAGTGCCAGCTATCATAAATTAAAAATATTAAATGTGACTTGAGCCCTATGATAATATTATCTTTCTCCAAAGAGAATTTACCTTTAATTCTGGTAGAGACCATGAACACTGCAATTCTGAATTTGCTTAATACATTAAGGGAATGAAATTATTTGAAGCTGGGCTTCAGTACCTGAGAGCATTGGCTAATTTCTACACACCCTTAGTTGGTTAGTGGCTGCATCCAAGCGGCGCCAACCCAGTGCCTAAGGGTTTATCACGGACCTCCTTCCTTCCAACTCTTCCCCTTAGCAGCGTGAGTCTGTTGAAATATCTGTGAAGCTTTTCAGATTCTCAACCAACATTTCTGGATTTGGAAGGCATCACTGTGGGAAAAACAACTCCAAATTCTGAGCTCATCTCTCTGGGTTTACCTATTCTGGATCTTAGTCCCATAATTCTTTGCCGTGGTAGCTCTCTGATGACTTCAAAAAGATTATTTTCATATTTTGTCCAACCATTTTCATTGTTCTTTATGGCAATGTTAGTCTAAATTACGCATTCTGCCTTTTAGAAGCCAAATGCTGATGTCTATACTTTTAGACTACTAGCAGAGTTAGGGTAAACGTTAACTAAAGCTGTTCTTTCTGCGAACTAAAAGAGTGTCCAAGGGCTGGCCCGGTGGCGCAGCGGTTTAGTTCACGCTTGGCAGCCAGGGGTTCGCTGGTTCGGATCCCGGGCGCCCACCGACGCACTGCTTGTCAGCCATGCTGTGGTGGCATCCCATATAAAGTAGAGGAAAATGGGAACGGATGTTAGCCCAGGGCCAGTCTTCCTCAGCAAAAAGAGGAGGATTGGTGACGAATGTTAGCTCAGGGCTGGTCTTCCTCACAAAAAATTTAAAAAAAGAGTGTCCAAAAGTTTTAAATCTGAAAAACTAGTGGTACATGAGATGATTTTAGATGACAAATTTTTTTATTTTAATAATTATGTATTGATTTTTATAATTGCCTTTTCTTTGTAGAAAGTTAAAAATGAGTTGATTTAAAGAAAAACATTAATGAGAGAAAAAGTGGTGCTTTCATGAGGCAAAAATCATTGATATCTTTCACAAATTACTGCAGTTTGAAAAAAACTGAATTAAAAAAAATGATGTGGGTAAATAGAGAAGTAGGAGAGAAACTCCTTTCTTGGCTTTATTCAAAATATAAATTAATTATTTATCTTGGGCCCTAGCTTTAAGCTAACTAGCATCTCCAAACCACCTTGGATAAACATATCTGCCAGTCATGGATTCAGTTGTCCAAACCATATAACACTTTGCATAGGAAATAAATACTTTAGGAAGAGCTATTTATTTAAATCTGTTAGTTCACAGAGATTGGCTTTACAAGGGTTTACTGCTTTGTCCTTGCAAGGATAAGTATCACTGAGTTGTCCTAAGATGTCCACTAAAACAATGCAAACCATTCCAAAAGATCCTCCCTCCCAGGGCAAGACATAAGCAAAAATTGGCTAAGACTGGAGAGAAAAGCTCTGCAAGGGCCTTAGAAATAGTTTCTATTAATTTTATTTGGAAGGGTCCCCATTCCCTTCTTCCAATTGTACTTTGAGAGTTCTCTCCCCAACCTTCAGATTGCTCAGCATCAGACTTTGCTTGATTGATGTGATTTATACATTGTTTTTTCTTCCAGTGTCCCTCTGGAAAAATCACTGCTCACCCACCCTTCATGTGCTCATAGCTGGGCTATCAATCATTGTGACCTGGTGCCTCTAGCAGGTTGGGCACAGACTGGGTGTATTAGTTTCCTATTGCTGCTGTAACAAATTACCACAAACTTAGTGGTTCAAACAATACAAACTTACTCTCTTACAGTGCTGAAGGTCAGAAGTATTAAAATCAAGGTGTCATAAGGCTGCGTTCCTTCTGGAGGCTGCAGGGAGAATCCATTTCCTTGCTTTCTCTAGCTTCTAGAGGCTGCCTGGACTTGTTGGCCCATGGCCACATCCTCCGTCTTCAAAGCCAGAAGCATAGCCTCTTCCCGTCTCGCTCTCTCTCTGACCTTGGTTTCCATGGTCATATCACCTTCTCTCTGACTCTGACCCTCCTGCCTCCTTTTTGTAAGGAAACTTGTGACTACATTGGGCCTACCAAAATAACCCAGGACAATTTCTCCACCTCAAAATCCTTAACTTAATCACATCTGCAAAGTCCCTTTTGCTTTGTATGGTAATGTATTCACAGATTCCAAGGATTCAGGCTATCATACTGTGTCAGTCCGAGTACCAATAGCCCCGGTCACAGAGATTTTTCAAGAATGAGCATTTAGCCCAATCAGAGTCAATTAGGGAATTTTCTAAGGTTGACGTGGATGTTGAAAAATTTAATCTCTTTCTACCAGTGTTGTTTATCTCGGACACTGTGAATGGCCATCTTGCCTGACTCATGGAAAGAAATTGAAACAGACTCAAGTCAGTCCAGAACAATCCAAAACAAGGAATGGATGGATGTGTAGATGAGGTGGGGAGGGCCAGACCTCAAGTGATATCCTTAAAGGTCCCTTATCCAGTAGATTCTGAAATAGTGTCTCCATCTATGAACATCTGAGTACCATGGTTCATTTCATTCTCTTTTTGATTAAGCTAATTTGAATTTTTTTCTTATTAATGAAATTGTTAATCTGTCAAATGATCTCTACTCTCTAGGTCAGATGCCAGGACAGTATATTACTCTGGCTTAACTGTTTCAAGCTAACCGTAGGGAAGAACTTATTTTGTACATAAGTTTTTCATGGTCAGAATTTCTGCTTCTTTTCTCCACATAAGAAAAAAGGAAAAGAAAAAGCTACATGAGAATCTAACAGCACCTTTCCTCCTTATGTCAAATTTCTCTTCAGTGGCAGACTTCTTAACTAATTACCTTTGCGGTTTTAGCCTTAACTTTTTTCCAGAAGGACTCATTTGTTTAATTATCCAGGAACACTCACTTCTGCAAACTGAGTTGAGATACTCTCTACAAGGAGCCTAAGTGATTTCCTAAAAGAGCTGTATTCTTTGTAGAAAACAGGATTCTGAACAAAATTTAAACATGGATTTTTCTTAAAGATATCTAAATTGCTTCCATAATAAGATGCAACATTCCTTTTCTCCACTCAGAGATTTTTCTCCACAGAATAGCTTACTCCGTGGAGAAATAAATGTAAGTTTGGGACAGTTTTCAACTACGTAGGTCTATGAGCCTCTCCCAACCCAACACTCACTCACCCAGACACACACACACACACACACACACACACACACACACAACTTAAATTGTCAGCATTCTACATTCTTAGTTACATTTCTAATTCAGGATTAACTTCCACTTGTGATTTCTCAAGGTTATTATGTAATCAGCTCAATATGTCTACTTCAAACTTTTAAGCAACTTGGGACTGCCAGGAGGTCCTGTCTGGCTTTCTCTGGTGACCCTGGGAACTGCTCAGTCCAAACATCCAGTCACTGCCACCAGCGATTGCCAGCATGTTTGCTGTTAGTTGACAACATTTTTATCTGACTTCTGCTAAAATTAACCTCTCTTGGAATACAGTCTTTCTGTTTCATCAGTATAATTACTGGCCCCAGAATGCCTTCCCAAAGCTGTTGTTTATAATGATTCATGTAGCAGAAAATATACGACTTGGTTCTTGAGAGCCAAGCAATGACAATTCAATCCTGTGGCAGAGAAAATGCAAAAAGCATCAGTATAAAAACCCAGTGGTATAGATGATTTCTTCCTTTTTAAGAGAATCCCTTTTTTTTTCTTTTTTGGTGAAGGAAACACACACACACAAGACTGCACTTTAAAACATCTCTTATTCTAAAATTCAACAAACATCCATTTGGTAGCTCATCTCCATCAGCTAATTATAAACTGGATAAACCATATGTGAGGGCAAAATGAGGGACTACTTCTGATATTATTTCAGGATGCTTCTCCAAATGCTTCCTCTGTCCTGGTAAATGACTGAAATGTCACCATTAGTGCTCCATTCCTTTAGCTTCCGGTTGGAAGTTGTTAAAATGCGATACTCCCGGGGAAGGTTAACATTCAAACTCCACTTCCTCTGTGTGAAGGATGGACAGGTTCCTCCCAGCATCAAGTTTAGCATGGAGCAGCAGTTCTCAGCCCTGCCTGCACATTACAATCACCTGGGGAGCTTTTACAAAACACAACTGAAAAGGCTCTACTTTAGACCAATTGAATCAGAATCTCTGGGGGTGGGGCCTGGACACCAGTATTTTTTAAAGTTAAAGTGCCCCGTGTAACTTGTAATGTGGGGCTATGATTGTGAGGCTAGAGGGCTGAGGTACGAGAAAGAAATGGAGAAGATAGGGGGCCAGGCATACAGTGTGAAGGCGCAGTGTGTGCACACTGGCAAACTCCACCGATGAAGAAAGGAATAAGAGAGCGTCAGACCGACAAGGCTGTAGATATATGAGGGAGATCTTTTCTTTACTGGAAATACCTCCTCCGCCCCCAAACCTTGTATATGTACTCTAGGTCTTTCTGACTGGGGGGGGGGGTCCTTCTCCTGTTGATGGGGAGTGGAGATGTGGCCCAGTTCTTACCAATTGGAGCACTGCATCCCTCTGCAACAGTGATTGGTTTGGGGAACCCT
This sequence comes from Tapirus indicus, assembly GCA_031878705.1. Classification (NCBI taxonomy): domain Eukaryota; kingdom Metazoa; phylum Chordata; class Mammalia; order Perissodactyla; family Tapiridae; genus Tapirus; species Tapirus indicus. Next base: position 19,990,870 of record CM062925.1, read on the forward strand.
AACTGGGCCAATCCGAACCAAAAACCTTCAGATCCAGAATTTTTCTTGGAACTGTTGGGAAAGAAGCCCTCTTTCCACTGAGACTGCTAAGCTAATAAAATGAAAATCTAGACCTGCTAGTGGCCATCTGACCATGCTGAGGGAAGAAGCTGCTTCAGAATGAAGGCAACACAGAGGAAGCAGAACTAGGATTAAGAAAGCCAATCCTGGGGCCGCCCGGTGGTGCAGCGGTTTAGTCTGCGCTTGGCAGCCCGGGGTTCGCAGGTTCGGATCCCGGGCGCCCGCAGGCGCACTGTCTATCAGCCACGCCGTGGCGGCGTCCCATATAAAGTAGAGGAAGATGGGCACGGATGTTAGCCCAGGGCCAGTCTTCCTCAGCAAAAAGAGGAAGATTAGCAACGGATGTTAGCTCAGGGCTGGTCTTCCTCACAAAAAAAAAAAAAAAGCCAATCCTAATGACATCCTGTGACCACTGGATCTTGCCTAGCATATTGCCTAGACTTTATCGTGGTGGGAGCTAAGAGGTTCTTTTGCTTGAGTCATTTTGAGTTGAAGTATATATAAATTACAACAAAAAAAATTCTGAGGAAATTTCGGGTTGGTGAAGAAGTGGAAGTGTGGAGGAGAGTGGTGTGCTGGAAGAGGGCCCTCTCCCCATCCCTTGCCCTATGCATCTCTTCATCTGGCTGTTTCTGAGTCGTATCCTTTTATAATGAACCTGTGATCTAGTAAGTAAAAAAAAAAAATCTGAATAATAGACAAGTGGTGAGACCCAAATGAGTCAATGAAATCTTCTGGGTTTCAGGGTCAGATCTGTTACTACCCCTACCATTGGGGTAGGGTTGGTTGAATCAATAGGGTTTAAGGTTACCATAAGCTATAGAAAAGAAATTGAGATTCTCATAGTGTTTCAAAGTTAACATGTTACACTCTTTATTTTAGTTGTAAATAAATATCACAAAGAAGAGTTGTGCCTTTAACTATATCTCTAATTTTAAGAAAATCTACACAGTCCTTTTTTGCTAATTGGGTTAATTTGAGCTAGATCAATGATACAATCACTGAATTATCACCAACACTTTACCCGCTATGGTAAGTCAACGACCCATGAAAAACTTATTTTGCAACTTTAAGTGAAAAAACATAGTTTTCTACAACAAACATTCTAATAAATTGGGTTTCTATATACATCATAGTCCAGTCTGGAACTTACAAGTCAACAGTCCTTCAAACAACTCAAATCAGCATCACTATATTTTAGGCAAGCTGAATGCCCTTCATAGCAAACAGAGACAAATATTCAACTTTATGATGACAAGATATAGAATACATTTATATTTAACTTAGATTTTATGGTAACTTGTTCTAAAAATACTTGTCACCTTCAGCTTATCCATCTAAGATACAATGACTGATTCAAGTCTTGTCTTCTCAAATCTCACATGTCAACAGACTCCCATTCTTTCCAGTTCTTTATAAATAATATCTAACTGGAACTGGAAATCTATCAAATTCAGTTATACTTTTTAACCAAAACTGATTTAAATAAAATCAGGCTTATAATTTTCTAATTTTACAGGTCTGTACTTGAAATGCTCCGATCTTATGTTTTCTCTGTGAAGCAAGTAGGGTATGAGATGAAGTTTTAGGGACAAGACTCCACAAGAGTGGGGGAATGAGCTCAGGACCAAACCATATGCATCAACAAAGTCCCAGGCACAAGACTAAACCATGTCATGTGGGTGTCCCAGGTCAAACTAATCATCTGGCTCCCTTCTAATTGATATTCCTTAAATTTGCTCAACATTTAGTGATGTGTGAACTGTCAGCAACCAGCTTTTGGTTTTGGTTGCTTGGTTTGATGTTCTGATTGTTATTTTAATTTCCACTTGAGGGCACTGCTTTCTTCAGCAGGAGTGGGACCAATGAATGTTTTGGTCATTATGTAAGAGGTCGTATATGGAAAGCAAGTTACTGGTGCCATAATTCTAACTTATTCCAACTAGATCTTAACACACCTTAAAAGTAGGACCTGACTGACATGCTTTCTTATCCTGCCTTTGGCCCATCATCCCTGGTTCAGAGCAGGCCATCGCTTAGATTGAATCCTAGTCCTGGATAACTACTGTCCTGGTGCCAGGACTTACCTCAAAAGGATATTTTCTCTGGGATTTCCTTCCTGAGGTAGGTGTATTCTGTCACTAACCCAAAGGGAGCTCACAGAGCTCTGCCTCCAGCTCATCTTCATTCCCTCTCATCCTGACATGTGCCTTCTCTCTCATCCTATTGGCTCAATCAGACTAAGCAGGTAGTCAGCCCATCTCTCACCCTCAACATTTCCCAGATGGGAGTGAGACACACCAGTCCACTGGGTCCTCCTAACTTAAGGGGACACATATCAAGTTCTCCAAGTGATCCCATTGAAGCCCTGAGGCTACTTTCTCTTGACTTGACCTGCAAGGGAAGTACCCACACACACACACCTTTTCCCCTTGGGGGCTAGGTCTCCAAGGAAATCCTCCTCACAAATTCTCCTTGATCCCCAACAACTGGCACTTTTTTATCCTTGAGGTGGGTGAGATGGGTTACAATCATGTAACTGTTTCTTGGATATTTACTTGGAAATTCCTATAGGATGCTCTGTCTCTCAGCTCATATTGTTATCTGATTTCTATCACCTGAGGATCCACCCAAAATTTCCATTTTAATTTCCTGCTTCCAGCAAGGACTAATATAGCTAGCCTACAGCAGCATCAAAACCCCATAAAGTCATCCAGATAAAAAGTTAAAAGATTTGTTACCAAGCGTGTCTAGAGCAACCCTTCATCATGTTTCACCTGGAAAACAATCAGGTCATGACCACCTTATGCTCTGTTTCTCATCTCTGAGGTGACATGCCTTTTTTAGGAAAGCTTGACAAACATCATTGGTTTGACTCATTCTGAAGACAGAACCACCTTGGCTGCCTGAAATAACTCCCTCCTTGATCTACCTGTAATAGTGTCAGATTCCTTCCCCAAATAGTGCTCCATGTACTGCAGATTGAAAAGGCATGCAAGTTCAGATCAGCAGGATTTTAAGAGTCAAAACTGCTATAAATAAATACAAGCCACCTTTCTGCTCTGGGATTTGGTAACTTGAGTCTAGGCATCTTTATATTTGTGTCTTCTAAGTAACAGGACAGATAAATCCATGATTGATATTAGATGAGGCATGGGATCTTCTAAATACTGATAGAGGCAGTATGTTCTTTAATTATTTTGCAATAGCAATTGTAAAAATAATACATGCTCATATTTTTAAGAATCAATACTGACCAGGATAAAGAATAGTGTTTTAAAAGTAACTTGAATCCCACTATCTAAACTATCCACGATGAACAACAGGCAAACATCGTTTCAAACACTTTTCTATACATACATACAAATATAAGGATAGACAGCTAGTTTAAATGGCTAGACAGATAAATGGACAGAAATATCTCATTCTTTCCTTTAAAAGCATGTATAAAATCTAATGTAGTATCAAATGCCTCCAAGCTTCTTTCTAAGCACCGAGTACTTTACCCTCCATTTTATTTATTTGTGGAAATATTGGGACTCTGTTTTGTCTCTAAGGAGAAAAAAATAAAGCAAAACAGGAATCCCCTTCAGAGATTACAGGTGAGAAATACAAGGTGGATTCCTGAAACTTCCACAAGAGCACTGGCAGATACTGGAGTAGACAGAGACTGAGAGCCAGGCATGCTTGGAGACTAGAGGAAGGAGGTTTGTTGGGATGTGAATTTGAACACAAAGAAAGTACAAAGATATCTGATCTTTCACACTTGTTTGCCTATTTTTGAGTTATGGTCTTATTTTATTGATCATTTCACTTATATTAAAGATAGAATTTTGTCTGTAAATATTCATGACCCTATTTTCAACAGAGAGAATTTGCTAGTTGCTCTATTAGGTTCTGAAGATACAGAGATGAATCCAAGACCAGCTGTGTACTCAAGATAGTTCCAGTTCCAGGGAGGAAGCAGCACAGCACTGAACAATGACAGTAAGATGTGGCAAGTACCGGAGCAAAGTCACTTACAGAGGGCTGTTAGAACAACCACAACAACAAAACAAAGAAGTAGCTTGGTCTGAGGCGCTCTAGGCAGGAGTAGTGTGTGCAAAAGATATGGGAAGTGCAAATACATGATTTATTTCTGGAATGGGAACTAGTTCTACAGGCAGAGGAGGCTGCCTTGTCAGCATCCCTGCCTGAGTTTGCCGACTCTGATGTACACACCTACAGGCAGCCATTGATCCCGTAAACGTAGTAACAAGAGAGGGGAAACATCTCTGAGGGCTTACCCAGGTATCAATCAAGCAACTGTGACATCCTGAGACCATCCTGGTATTTGGGTTAAACATGCTCCACAGTGAAAGCCATCTCACTTTTTTGTCTAATTCATCAAAGAAACTGTGTGCCTGCTACGTGCAGTAGACTCTACTCAACTGTCCCGCCCTCAGACCCAAGCCTCTCATTAACCTCTTCATTTGTTCCTACTTAGAGCATCCAGAGGAATAATGTTTTCAAATAAATTTATTTTAAAATAAAACAGGCCTTGAAAATATCCTTGAGTAATCTTCAGAACACTTTTCTAAGAATTTTGGAAAGGGAAAAAAAAGAAATCTAAAACACTTACGGATATTGGAAATGGCTTCCTGTAACCAGGATATTTTCTTTAGGCAGGTTTCTTCCAGACCACAAGCATCACCTGGAACTTGTTAGAAATGCAATTTCTCCAGTCCCCACACCCCCAGACCCACTGAATCAGAATCTACGGCTGGGGCCCAGCAGTCTGTTCTAACAAGGCTTCAGGGCATTCTGATGAAGGCTCAAGTTTGAGAACCATTGTCCCAGAGTAATAGGTAAGGGCGTGGAAAAGCCCACAAGCCAACAAATACTCTCATACAAGACTACCAGTTATGTTACAAAAATGTTTATCATTTAAATATATTCCTTGGGATCGATGCACAAGCCCCTTAGAGTAACCCTGTCTTACCTGGGGGAGTCACAGCCACAGACTCACGAAGGAGGTGCCTCAGGGGTCATCCATCTCCTCCAAACCTTTTCTTTTTTTTGATGGGAAGACTAAAGCCCAGAGAGGCCAAGGAACTTGTCCAAGGTCACAGAGCCAATCAGCAGAGTACGAGGTCTAGTTCCCAGACTTCATGGTACGAAATTCAAGATCTACACCACAGATATTAATATAATTGAGCAAATAAATTCAGTTCCTCTCCCAAAAACCAGAGATCCAAAGAAATGGGCCATGGTGAAAATAATTTTATTATTTCTAAACAGCTTTTTTTCTTAATTAGGAAAGTAATATGTGTTCTTTGTAAGGATTTTGGAATTAATAAAACACATAAAGAAGACAAAAATCGGCCCGCCCGGTGGCGCAGCGGTTTAGTCCGCGCTTGGCAGCCCGGGGTTCGCTGGTTCGGATCCTGGGCGCCCGCTGACGCACTGCCTGTCAGCCATGCCGTGGCGGCGTCCCATATAAAGTAGAGGAAGATGGGCACGGATGTTAGCCCAGGGCCAGTCTTCCTCAGCAAAAAGAGGAGGATTAGCAACGGATGTTAGCTCAGGGCTGGTCTTCCTCACCAAAAAAAAAAGAAGACAAAAATCAGCTATAATTATGCCAAGAGATAAGTGCTATTAACATTGTAGTTTGTGTACATGTACGCATGTACCTGTGAGTATGTGTGTATAGAGAGAGTACTTACGTAGAATATATATATAGAGAGAGAGAGAATGTATGTATAGAAAGAGAATTTATATATATGGATTGTATAGTACATAGAATTTATATCTTGGTTTTTCTCATTTAACATTTCTGTATTGAACAAAATCACCATTTTAATGATTAATTTGTATTTCATCAGAATCTATTTTTTAAATTTTCTTATTCTTTCACACTTAAGTTGTTTCCCATGTTTTGTTCTTAGGAATAGGAAAGAGGGTAAGATTTGAAGTTTCAGTAAGATGCAGGAAACGTGCACGATGTAAACAGGCCAGGGTGGAGTACCAAAGAAGGGACCCTTGGCAGCTGGCGAACTGAAAGACTGGACCCCTATGGAGATACTAAGATGGGGAGGAGGAATATTCTTGAGGATGTGGAAATCCCCAAGAAAGACTTGACCAATCACAAGTTTTCTTGGGCATGGCCCTGTGCATGAACATGGCAACCCCAGAAGGAGCACATTGGTTCATCCAAGGCCAACATATCTCCTCACCTCCCTATGTCCCATAACTCTTAGAGAGAAACTGCTTTTCTAGGAGACTCCAGCCAAATGATAACAAACCTCTTCAGTGCTTCATTTATCTTGGAAAGGACAACTCAATCAAGACAAATCTTCAGAACTCTTGAGAGATAATACACCCTTTTTCTAAATATTCTTAATCAATGCCTGTTGTTTCCCCTCATCTGAATAAAGCCCCCTCTTTTATTTTAATCGGTGCAAAAAAATGTTCTCAGATAATGATGGATGACCTATTTATATCATATGAAAATGAGAGTATAATGCTTCTAACCTAAAAGGCTATGTTTAGGCTGCTCAGCTAAAATGTTCTCTAGTTATGAAATATTTATAAAGTAATTTTCCTATGTTCTGCCCTTTCAACAGGTTTGCAATTTTAAGGTTAGTGTTTGGGTAGGAACTACACTTGTATTTTACTAATTCAACCATTTTCCCAGGTAAATAGCAATCTTTTCCCAATGGGCCCTTACTCAGTACGATAGCCTTTATTTTAAATTCCATCCAAATTTTAGAAAGAATTCCAACACCTGTCTCGAGTGAAATTTTTTTTAAAAATTGAAATATCATTCTGATCTCCAAGTGGCCACTTTAATTTTTATATTTGCCTTTTAACTCTTTTGTTGTTTACAGTATTTCTAAGAGACTGGTCTCTTTTTAGATCTTGGATTTTAAATGTCTGTTCAAAGAGAAGATTCACAAAGAATCAATCATGAAGAGCTCCAATGAAATAAGAATGCTTCTCTTCTGAAAGGCCAGGTATTCCAATGTCAAACTTGAGTTTTAGTGGAGGGACCCATCTCCTGAGCAGTTGGTATTGACACTGGTCCCATACCCCTGGTTGGGGGAGGGGCTCTACTGTGGAAGTCCGCTAAGGAAGATGCCCTTGACCTCTGAACGAATTTCAAAGAAATTCCTTTCTGAGCTTTTTACTGGGATTAGTCTCCAAAACAAACTTTCTGAAGCAGTATTTCTGAAAGTATGTTCTGTGGTTCACTACTTCTCTGGGATGATAATAATTGTTTCTCAGTTTAAAATAAAACAAGATTAGCTGGTTATTTAACTTTTGGAAATAAAGTCAAGCAGTTTGACATGCTAAAGTACATAATGAAGTGGAAGCGAAGGGAAATGATGTTTCCCAAACTTATTTGACCATGAACTCTTCTTTCAAGGAAAAACTATTAAATGTCCCAATGAAGAATTTGAAACCACTGAGGCAGCTTCAAAGGTAAATTGTCCCTTCCTCCATGTCCTGCTCCACCTTCTGTCCATGCTCAGCTCTTACTGACAAGTCTCCAGATTCTTTTACCTCTTTAGTCCTGTATCCTTCATGTATTTACATCAGCAGGTGCTCACCCAATATGTGCGAAAGCCTTTTCGATAGGGAAAGAGGATAATTGTTTTATTCTCTAGTTCCTGTGAAAGGACGGGTAGCTGCTTCTAATGTGTTCCATGGCACAACTTTGTCTCCTTATACATTTCCCCCACGTGTCTCTCCCACGTGTACACATACTTTGAGCTGAAATCAGTAGAATTTTTTCATATAACTTGATTGCCTCTTCCATAATTATTTTCAAATAGTGATGGCTTCTTCCAACAGGAACTGTGGAATGTGTTCTGCTTCCTGTCAGGAGAAAGACTATGGTAAATGAACAGCTAGCTTCTTGCTGTGGCAGAGGTGAGGGATGGAAGAAACCTACTCCATAGCCAGACCTCTGCTTGTACTCCTTTGCACCTCTTATTTCTAATCTCTTTATCTCTGTCCCCTGAACCACGATGCAGGTCTGTTGGCCTCCTGATACCTAAGCGTGATCTGGAACCTCAACAGTAGCACCTTTGTCCTTCTTTCCCCAGATCAAGGGATCCTGGAATCTAAATTGAAATGTGAGGAAAGTAAATCTCCTATATGAACCATGCTTTTCAAATTTGTTTCCATTGCTCCCCCTTTGACCTTCCCTGGCTGGTAACACTGTGTCCAAGAGAGGACCACTTCCTGCAAGTCCTTAACCGCTGTCCCCACATTAAATTCCACAGGACTCTAGGGTAACCAAGCACTGTGTGTTTCCCAAGACTTGGGGATTTGGGGGGCAAAAGCAGGGAAAGTCTTGGACAACCCAGTATTGGTCACATTACTCTCAAACAAACCACCTTTGACAGCAGTCTTTCCTAGGAAGAGCACAGAATCAGTGTGGCAGTACTTCCTTTGTAATGATTCCCACTCGAAAGCTCTTGCCTCTAGACAGCTAGTTACCAGCTGGAGCCAGGCCAAGACGATGATCCAGTGGAGGATCTGGCTCCCCTCCTCCCTCTCTCCTCCTCTTCAGCACCTCCAAACTCCCCCCAAAGCCTCTTCTTTCCATCCCTATGTCCTTCAAGTCTTGGTCACAGAATGTCTCACCTTAGTTTATTATTTCCTTTATCGTGCCTTATTAGCATGTCATTCTAATTAGGAGAGTCACCTAAAGGCTTTATCTCCCTTGAGTCTGGATATAGAGTCAGCACAGCCAGATGCCCCCTGGGGTTGGCTGGCACATCCATCTCCTTCAGTAACACTGATGCTCTTTCTACTTTGTTGTTATTTGTGACCAATGGAACTGATAAACCCTCCTGGTCTGGTACAGTTCCTTCCAGAACTGTCTGGCTAACTCACAGCTTCCTGAACCCATTCTTCCCCATTTACAAAGAGAGAAATGCACATCTATGTTCAATCAAGAGATGCATACCAAATAGAGAAAACTGAAAGCACGTGGATGTCAACTTCTCCCTATCCATTTCTTTCTCTCTTACAGCAAGCCTGTCAGTGATAGTAACAGAGACACATTGCAAGAGCAGGATTCCAACAGAACAAGTCACAGTTCTTCAGTAAATAAGAAGAAGGATCTTAAAGGTTAATGGAAGTTGCTGCAGGGAAAATGGATCAGGGCTCAGATTCCCAAGACTGCCCCTCTTGTTTGGAGGTGAAAATATCAAAGGAACAAGAAAGATGGGTTTACGTGAAAAGAAGTAATATTCTGAACTTCTTTCCTGAGGACTTGTGATATGCGTACTAGCCATATATACTAATATTTCAAGCTTTCTAATGTTCAGATGGTCTGTAATTAAATTGTTCTACTTGAAATGATAAGTTCTTATCTATGTTCTCAGCTTAATAACTCTTTGGTTACTTGGAATATTTTCATTCCTGAAGCATTAAAAACCTGAATCATTACAAAAGGTACAGGAAGAAATGATTCAGTTTGCACTTTGGGGAAATTGTTCCATATTTCTTATGTGGAACCCCAGGTCCATGAGCAACTACGAATAATTCTAAAATAAATTTGCTTTTTCAGAGAGAGAGAAGATAGTTTAAGTTTATCCCAGACCAGATTTATGATGCTTTACCACTAGATGAAAAAAAATTCTATGAATATATAAACATAAATTTGGAGATGAGACCTAAATACGTTGTCCAGATGAGGTAAATTTTTACGCTTTTTAATGTGCAACTAACCTTTCATAAAAGATATTTAAAACATTAAAAATCACTCCACACCAAGTGATTCAATGTCTATCTCACGAATAAAATACTACTACATCAGTGGGCTGTTTTATACCTTTGACTTGCTTATTCAAAGCTTTTTAAAATAAATATGTCATCTACTTATTTGCACACCTAGGATCTAAAGAGTATAGTCTACATATATGGTAGTAATACTCTTTTTATTACTTATATCAATTAGGATATTTCTATTGCAGGTAACAGACAATCCTATTCCAACTGATTTATACAGTAAGGGGATTGTATTATTTCATAAGACTTGAAAGCCTAAAATAGGGAAGTTTTCAAAAGGCGTTTGACATCATGCTCAGTGAAGTCACCCAGGATCTAATGTTGTTTTCATTGTCTGCTCTGCCTTTCATGGTTTTGTTTCATTGGAAGACTGGAGTCATTACCTCCAAGAAAGGTTTGTTCTTTGTCACAAATTAGATCGTTTGAAATGCTCAGGCCTTATTTTTTTATGATCTTCCCCTGTGTCCGGCTCCTACATCTGTGCTTGGCTCTCTGTTCCACCGGTGTAAACCAGTCACAAAATCCTGACTGTTCACTGGTTTTCAAAAACAAACAAAAATACCATTCTCCCCAAGCATTTAATGACTAGAAATGGTGGAAGATTCGCGAGGGAGGGGTCGCCTCAAGCCCTAAGTGGTCCACACCTGGGTGCTCTCTCTTCAATCTCCCACACACATCCCAGCAATTCTCCTCCCTCTCGGAAGCAAACCAGTCCTTACTGGCTCCTGCAGAGTGGCTTGTCCCCTCCCCTCCAAGGCCAGGGCACTAGCAGACATGCATCCCCGTTCATAATGGAGGCATTTTCCTTTACAAAATGACTGACTGCATCTTGAGGCATACTCACCACACCCGGTCTGATAGGGGAATGGCCCCTGTAGGGACTGAGGCCCATAAAGGGGCACTATAACCCCACCCTCCCACCAAGTGTAGCAGCAGTCTCCAGGTCCTTCCACTGCGATGCGCTGCCCCAGGGAGATGGTAAAGAACAAACTCTTATTGGATATTGAGATGACTTTCTGCAGTCTTCATTGCTTAGTCAGTACCGTTATTATACATTTTAAGTGTTATAACTTAAATATCTTTTGTTCTCTTTCAATTTGGATAAATTGATAAACTGCGTTATTGAATAGTTTTATTTTATTACTTAAGCATACTGTTTTATTTACTTATTACTTAAATAAACTAGGCTAACAAAGTATTATCCAGTGGAATTCCCAAGGACTTTGTTGAAGAGATTTTAAAATAAATAAGTAAACACAGACAGACCTGACATACATACATAAATTCATTCTTCTGACTTCCTTCAAAGTAGTTGAGGTTCTTCCTCATAAGTATCTTCAATATCCCTCTTCAATTTTATTTATACCATTTACACTATGATCTAGACTCTTAAGCTTTTTAAAAAAAGTTTACCAAAAAAGTTATCAAAAACTTCAATCTAAGCCCCATAAGCTATCCCACATACTACAAAATAAATTTGAATTAGTCAAGTTTTATTCAATGTTATTTGCATAAATTCATTTATTCAGTGTTAAACACCCAATATTAGATTACATTTGCATGGTTTCTCAAAATCAACATGTTTATGAATTTTTGAATATTAAAAAGTAATTATGAAACATTTAGAGGTTTAGAGCTTGGGACATTTTGGTAGATAACATGCTTTTCCATGCCGGTCACAGGTGTGCCCGGATGCTCCCACCTATCACCTTACAACTCCCAGCTGGGCTTCCCGTCAGACCCGCTCACTGCCACTCTTCCTTGACCTTCTGCATTTCCCAGTCCCACACGATCTCCTCCCCAGTGAACACTACTCTGCTCGTTAGCCTCGGCTGAAGCCAGAATGAATGGACCCTCTGCAGGACTTAGTAACAGCAAATGAAGAGTGCAGGTGAACTCCAGCTCTGTCGCTTTTAACATGAACGAAGATGGAAGACAGGGTCACCCGGACAACATACAACTTCAAGAACAGTGTCCAATGTAAGGCAAAATGTTGGAGAATAGGGGAAATGAGATGGCCTGCTTTGCCCATTTCATAGTCTAAATTTCACTGTTTCTAATCAAGGGTATTTTAGCCACTCCTTGAAGGATAGTTTATTTGTCACCATGATTAAAGTAAACAATGCAATAAAAAGCATAATTAGATTGAGCCCAAAACTGCCTTAAGAGAGACTCTCACAAGCAGTTGGAGAGATGCTTGGCTCGGACATAATGACGTTCGTTTTATTAACTTGTACTTATCGCTCTGGCTGAACTATGGTTGGTTCAGTAATAAGAGAGAGAAGAGAGACAGCAATATTAAGACAGAGAATTGGACTCTGTCTCTGTGACACCAAATCAAGAACTGCCTCTTTACAACTTTCGTCACCACCTGGGAGATGCTTGTGGAAGAAGAATGAACTGAGCGGCTTCTGAGGCAGAATGAGGGTGCAATGCAAGCAGCTCTGATGACATTTCCTTGAGTGACACCTTGTCACCTGCAAAGCCACTTTTGCTTCCCCATCACTTTCCAGCCCTTAAATGGCCCCATAGAATAAATCATCTGAAATCCACATGTCATCACAGATGGGAGAGGGGTAAGGACTGCAGCAATAAATGACAATGTCTTCACAGCAAGTTCTAAAACTCCAGAGTTTAAATGAATAGACAGGCTTTTGTCTTATAAACTTTATTTATGTATAGTTTACCTACAATAAAATGCACCCTTTTTAAGCATATAGTTCAATAGGGTTCGGTGAATGCTATGTAATCACCACCATGGAAGATATAGAACATTTCTATCACTCCAGAATGTTCCCTTGTGCACATCCCCGTAAATGCCCACAGGAAGTATTTTACATTTTTTAAGTCATAGAACATTTATGTGAACATTTTTAAACTGAGGTAGTATAAAAAAAGAATCTGTTCACTTCCCAGAAACAACATTTAGATCATCAATTCTTAACACAAAATCAGATAACACGTCTCTAAGTATAGTTTTAGCATAGACTAGCTACTAATGAGAAGCCGTTGCCACAGAGCTTTCAAACCTGGCTAACATTTGAAGTGTAACATTCACCCAAAAATCTGAGTGGGAAAGGGGTGTTTTAATCTACTTGACATATTCTGAAGTTATAAAGGTCTCCTACTAAAGCTACATGGTAGGTAGTTAACATGGGTGAGAGGGTTGGGAGAAAGAGGAAGCAAAAATGGAAAGAAAAAAATTTAACAAAATATGTGATATCACATTTATGCATTTATGTAAAATTACATTTGTATGTATATACGTGGAAATTGAATTTAAAATATAAAAAATAATTACAGAGACACTTCAATTCTTGAGAAAATTTTAAAAGTCTCCTAGTGAATCCCCTTCAAAACATTTCTTGTTTTATGCCACATCAAATAATTTTCTCTTCCATCTTAACAAACGAAAACAAACTAAAATCTAAAACGATTATTGACTAATGGAAATAGTCTGAGATTGGAGTGAAAAGTGCTTTCTCAGCCTGAAGCTGAACATTCTGCTCCGAAAGTGCTTCGCTGCCTGCTTCTCCACGGATCAATAATAGATCAGACAAGAACTTCCCCTGCTGCTACATTCGAAGAGATGCAGAGAATTGAGCAGGTCAGGAACCCAACCAGAATTCCTGATCCTAAACCATCTCTGTCAGGTGGACTCCCCGAAAGCGTTCTGGAATTAGCAGGCACTTTCAGCCTGCTCACTTCAAAACAGCCTGTAGCTAGGAAACTTTTGTGATGTCTAGAATGACCGCTTAATGAAATGTAAAAATTGGCACACACCATTAGAAAATGAAAATATGACTGAAATTTTATCCAAAAACTGACATCGGTAAGGAAATCTGGCAGGGGGAAGCACATAATTGCACAACAAAAGAAGGGTTGTCTTTGGCTTAGTCACTTTTTAAAATACAAAAACAATTCATACTAATAAAAATATGGTAAACTAGAAAGAAGAAAAAAATTATCCATAATCATACTGCCCCAAAATTGTTAAAGCTTTGATAAAATTCCTTTTGGAATGTTTTTTAACATAGTTCAAATCAAACCATACATAAAATTTTGTATCCCAATGTTCCACTTATTTTATTGTATACATTTTACATATCACAAATAATTACTAACAAACTTTTTTTAATGGTTGTCATAATTAAGTCCAACAGAAGTAATACTCTTGCATTTCCCTAGTGTTGGACAATATAACTGGTTCCAATTTTTGGTTAACACTGGTTAACATGTTTGTATATAAGTCTTTTTCTATATTTTGGGATATTTCCCTAGAATATATTTCAAGATATGCAATTCCTGCATTTGGGTATAAAAATTTTACATCTCCTGTGACATATTTTCAATTTGCTTTACAAAAATACAATAATCTCTTTTTCGGGCAATTTGGCAGTGTGTGTCAAGATCCTCACAAATATTCCAACTCTTTGATCCATTATTTCCATAGAGAACAGAGACAAATAAAATAATTTTGTTTACAATATTATTGCAGTATTATTTCCACTACCAAAAAAATTAGCCACAATCCAAATGTCAAAAAATTAAAGATCAGTTAAAATAAAATTATGGTAGCTATAGAATATATTTTGTATATCATTAAAATCCTATTTTCAAACAATATGTAATAAGTGAAATGTCAAAATATACATATCATTAAGATAAAATGAAAAAGTCAGGGTATAAAATTATATGTATATGATGTTAATTACATATATAATTATATACAGATATAATTATATATATAATAATTATAATTAATATTTAATTATATATGTATATGCTCATAGAAAAGGTCTAGAAAAGAAACACATCAAAATGTGTACAATGAATTTTTTCAATGACTATTTCATAGAGGATGATTATAAGTGTTCTTTCCTGTATCCTTTGGTATACATTTTCACACATTCAGAATATTAATCCTTTATTGTATTTCTATGATCTATCAAATTTATGTAAAGTCATACATGTATACATAAACAGAAATTGAATAGAACATTTAAAACACAAAAAAAATTACAGAGATACTCCAATTCTTACAAAATGAGTTTTCAAAGTTTATTTTTTGTCTCTTTGTTTTGGACAGAAAAGTTTCCTAATTTACATGGATACTTTTTCTAGTTACAAAAATAAAACCACCAGGTAGTTAATAGGAATTCCTCTAACAAAGTGCCATGAAATGCTTCAACAATAAGGTGTTCTCAGAGCCCCAAGTTTCCAAATAGTTTAAACAGGTTATACAATAGCAATCTTAGACACAAGAAAAATTTTGCAACAGAATTTCCCACAAGAACTAAAGATTTTATCATATTTTGACATTATCGATTTAGTGTCTTAAGATAAAAACAAAACGGCCTTCACAATGGAGTAGAAATAGAATTCATACATTTGCCTGTGTATATATTTCACCAGCCTCTTTTTGGGCTTACTTCTAATTTAAACACATCCACAGGACTCAAGGACTCAGTAAACACTATATGACCACTCAACTCTCCATCACCTGCAGGGTAGATTCCAAACTCTTTGGTATGCCTACAAAGCTACAAGACCCCTCAGAATCTGGCCTCTATTCACCTGCACAGCCTCATCTCTGATTAGCAACCCTCCCTGTTCCTGCCACTCTGCCCTACTTGCCATGGGATGGGCATTCACTGAGTGGAAACACGTTTCATCCACTCTATGGGAGTCATTCCTACATGGCCACAGGTATCACCTCTTCTGAGAAGTCTTCTCTGTTTCTGCAGGCTGCTACATACTCTTCCTCTGGACTGCCCAAACACCTTTGCTTTCCTCTCTAATTGTGCCCACCATGCTTCATCTTGAATGACTGTGTACTTACTGCACACTCCCTTTCAGAATGTCAGTGAGGACAGAGTTTTTTCCTGTTTTGCTCATTTCTGTATGCCCAGTGTCTAGAAAAGTACTTAGAAGGTACCCAACAAATGTTTGTAAGACTGACTGACAGAATAAATGAGTGAATGAATGACTGAATTAATTCAGCAAAAACCTGAGTATCTAAAGCACAAGGTATCAGGTAAGGAGCAGAAGTGATGCCAAAAAGAAGGGGTAGAAAAGGATGAAGATATATAAAGACTTCAAAGATAAGTAGCTTGGTCAGGTGGAAAGAGCACAGACTCTCGTCAGACACATTGCTACAAGACTTTGAGAAAGTTCCTCAATTTGCACCTGTAAAATGGGATACTATACTCACTTGGTTGTTGTGAGAATTAACTGAACCACAAATATATAAATACACACACAGTGCCTTGTACATAGCAGGCATTCAGTAAATGTTTGACTTTTCCTACCCCCTTACGTTACAGTTTGATCTAGTTATTTCTGTACCTATGAAAAACTGATCACAAATTCCTATGAAAAAATGCATTGGACAAAATTATTTTTACTTTAGTTTTTAAAAAGATAAATGAGACTAGAAGGGCAAAGGAAGATGTTCGAACTCTTACAAGGTCAGGCATCACGGCCATAAGGAGATGTGGGTATGTAACCCACAGTGGGGAAATGGGGCCCAGAGGTTAGTTTTGTGCAGAACAGAATCTTAATACATTTTAATGGTGGGACATAGAGGTAATCCCAGAGCACAGGATACTTATCTCTTAAGGATTTCATTACCTTTTTCTATCGATGAGACAAACATACGCAATATTAAATTCCATCCTAGAGGCATTTGGCTAAATGTGTGGATATCTAGGGCCAAAAATACATTCATTGATTTTGGGATTAGAACCTATTAATGTGCTTTTCAAATAGATATTTCTGTTCACCTTGAAGCACTGGTACTCAAGTTAGGCTGGATGGCTGGGGACATTGGTCTTACTACACAACAAAAATAGGCTCCTCAAGATCGTTAGAGCAAGTGCGATTGCTGCCCACCACCAGCCTGCTCCTGGCAAGCTGACACTCTCAGGGATGCTGAGCTGAGGTTTTTAGAGCAGACTGCTGGATCCACGAGGCTCACTCGGGGCCTACTTGGCAGAGTAAGACACTTCCCCACAGCAAAAGAGATTTTTTGCGGAGAAATGAGGAAAATAAGTCATGGGACTAGAGGAGATAGAATAAATATTCCTGCTGCCAGTATCACAGAGATTCAGTAAACTAATTTAACAATGAGCACAAGCTTTCATTGCCTCCACAAAAACTCATGGTTCTTGTATCTGGTGGCAACACAATAAATCGCCACTCGAATTGCCAATGTCTTTGAATAATTAGCTTGTTTACCTTTGTACTGCATTATCAGCCATGTGGGGGTTTGTCAGGTTTTTTTCGGTTGTGTTTTGTTTGTTTTGGACTCCATTTGCACGTGTGAATATGTGTGACAGACTATATACAAACATGAATCCCTGCCTCAGAATGTATTTCTTCCCTTGGCATTTTATTTCATTGTAAATTCTCAAAATTATCCTATTTTAATGTATTGCACTTCTTAATTTGGTTAGTCAGTTTATTTGACTGATATCACTCAAAGCCGGATTTTAAAGGGCAGTGGAAGCTGGAGGCAGGAAACATGGCTAAGGGAGGTGGGAATTCACCAGAATAGCTTGGCTACAATTAGGTGTCTGGGGAGAAGCTGTTTGTTCAAAGGTGGGGGAGACAGAAGTGGTAACAGGGAACCAGGAATGGAAAAAAGGAGCCTCCTGACAGGTGAAAGTAGGAGGAGTAGCCAGGAATAAACACAAGGTAGGAATGACAGCAAATTGCTAGTCTGCACCTGAAGGGAGACTTCCCAGTAGGACGTAGGACATGGTTTGGCTTCGGGGAGATGCAGATGGTAGTTAGGACCTGAGGAAGTTGTTTTGAAAGGAGAAAGCTCCTCCAGCACTGCTACAGTGTAGGAAGATTCACATCAACACAGGATTTAGGACAAGGATAGATGATGGAGGGATGGATGGATGGGCGGATGGCCAGGCAGACAGATGAACGGACAAAACAGACAGACGATTATTTGTAGGAATAAGGAGGCAATTTTAGGAACACCAAAGAGGCCGTCTGACCAAAATTATGTTCTCTGTAGGCCTTCAGGAATGCTACCATTGAGTTTTTCAGTGTGTGGTCCTTGGATCTCTGGATCAAAACGAGATTTTTAGAAACTTGCTGGGGTGGGGCCTAGGAATCTACAGTTTAAGAATTTCTCCAGGTGAGTTTTACACAGACCAATGTTTGAAAAGCCTGGACTAAGGTGTTGTCCCTTGTCAGACGAAAATCCATACTGAATTTATCAGATCCCTTCTAATAGACAACGGGCTGGAAGTCAGACAGGAAGAGAATAGGACAAGAAATATTTGGTGGTAGAGAGAGAGGCTTTTTTTCTCTCCAAGTGTCAGCAGAGGGTCCTAGGCAGTAAGACCCCCTGGAAGTGTCCTCAGGGCTGTTACGAAGGGAAAGAGAAGAGTCAAACCAGCATGAGTGCCATTCAGACCTCAGAAACTGCCAGTCTGTGCATTTTTGGAGGTTCAGGTAAAATGCCAGCTCCTCCACGATTCATGCCATTTTCATCCAGCTAACCCCAGAGAGAAGTCACCCGTACCTCTGAACTCCCCTGTAAAATTTTGTCTACACATCTTCATGGACCTCATTTATCCATTCATTTAACAAATATTTATTGAGCACTTACCTTGTGTTGGACAATCTTCTAGGCACTGGGGCAGAGCAAGGAACAAAAGAGACAAAAATTTCTGCCCTTAGGGAGCTTAGATTCTAACAGGGGAAACAATAAGGAAAGTAAAATGTATATTAGATAAATAAATGCTCAGGGAGAAATACAGCAGGAAATAGTCATAGGAAGTGGGTATATAAGGGTAAACTGTAATATTAGAAAGCAGGGATGCCTCTCTGAGAAAGTGACATTTGAATAAAGACCAGAAGGAAGCAAGGGATGAGCCAAGGGAATATGCAGGGAAAGTTCATTTAAGCAGAGGCAACAGACAGATAAAAGGCCCGAGGGAAGAGCCTGCCGGTGTGTTCAAGGAGTACCAAGGTGGCCTTTGGGGCTGGAGGAGAATAAGCAAGGGAAAGAGACATAGGAGATGAGGTCAGATGGCTATGGAAGGACCCTATCACCTAGGCCTCAGAAAGCTTTTGTAGATATTAGAAAGGTTTCATCCTTTACAACATGGAAAACTATTGAAGGATTTTGAGCAGATGAATTTCATGGAGAGTCTTAACTTTGACAATATCACTGGCTATTTGGTTGAGAATAATTGCTGGGAGGCAAGATTGGCAGAAGGGAGATTGGTTTTAGAAAGCCATTGCAATAATCCAAGGGAGAAACAGTGGTAGTTTGGACCAGTGTGGCAGCAGAGGAAGTGGCGAGAAGTGACCCATTCTGAATATATTTTGAAGGTGAGGCAAACAAGTAGGGTACAAGAGAAAAAGAGGAGTGAAGGAGAATTCCAAGGTTTGGGGCCCGGGCAGCTGGAAAAAGTCTGTTGCCATTTACTGCAATGGGGAAGGCTGTCTGGGGAGTCGCTTTTGGGGGAAAGGTATTTGGGGGATCATCAGCTTATAACCACAAGATTGGTTGAGACCATCAAGGTAGCAAGTGAGGAAGTGCAAGGACTGAGCTCCGGGGCACTACAACACTCAGAGATGGGGTGACCAACTGTTCTAGTTTGCCCAGAGCTGAGGGTTCCCAGGACACAGAACTTTCAGGAAAGTTCAGAGGTCAGGGAGATGAATGAGAAACGCATGAAAAGGAATAGCAGAGCCATGGGAGACACATCGCCCCTGGAGCCAAGGAATGAGTTTCAAGAAGACAGCTCTCAACTCTGTCAAACTGCTGCCAGTGGGGTAAGAGGAGGACTGAGAATTGACCACTGAATTTAGCAACAGAAAGGTCACATGGGACTTTGACCAGAGCAGTTTTAATGGAAGGTATGAGGGACAGAAAGCCTGACTTTAGTGATTCAAGAGCATCTTAGTCTGCTCGGGCTGCTAAAACAAAAGACCATAGTCTGTGTGCTTCAATAACAGAAATTTATTTCTCACAGTTCTGGAGGCTGGGAAGTCCAAGATCAAGGTGCCAACAGATTCAGTTCCTGGTGAGGACCCTCTTCCTGGCTTGCAGACAGCTGCCTTCTCACTATGTCCTCACACCTTCCCCAGTGTGTGTGTGTGGAGAGAGACAGACACAGAGACAGAGATTATCTTCTCTTCTTATAAGAGCACCAATCCTATCAGATTAGGACCCCACTCTTATGAGCTCATTTAACCATGATTACCTCCTAAAGACCCTGTCTCCAAATACAGTCACATTTGGGGTTAGGGCTTCAACATATGAATTTGGGGGCGGGGAGGGACACACAATTCTGACCATAGTGAAGAGAGAAATTGGAAAGAGAAAAATAAAAATGACACTTTCAGAGAGTTTTCCTGTGCAGAAAAGGAAAAAGTGGTAGCTGGAATGGTAAAAGGGATCTAAAGAAGGTTGTTTATTTGTTTTAAGGTGGGTGGAAGAAAAAAAAGTATGTTTGTATGCCAATGGGAATGATCTAGTAAAGAGGGAAGAGGGTCCTTGAATAGGTGAGAGGGAGTGCCCCCTGAGTACCAACCGGGATGGACCTGAATGAGGAGCACAGGTGGTTCATCTGCAGAAACAGGAGAGGAGGCAGAATTTATGGATGCAGAGGCACGTAGGTCTCTAGATGTAGTGGATGCACTCATCAAAATTCCCTATGAATACTTATATTTTCTTGGTGAAATGGAAAAGAAAGGTCAGGAGCTGAGGGTGAGGGTGAGAGAGGAGGCAGTGGAGGCCAGAGGAAAAGGTCGGAGAGTCAATTAGGACAGTAGGAGAGTGACAGACTAAGGAAATATAATATAATTGCCAGGGAGCATTAAGGACCCACGTAGCATTGAGCTCCCGTTTAGAACGGAAGTCAAACACTTACAGCTTGGCAGAATTCAGCATGATGCCTCCCAGGAGGTATGGTGCACAAGGCTAAGGGTCAGAAGACTTAGGGTCTGGTCAGTCAGAGGTTCACCATTCACTTATATGAGTCACTTAACCCTCTGAACCTCCTTGTATTTTATCTGTAAAATCCAGATATTCATATCTGCACTGGCTTCCTCAGAAGAATCATGAGGTGCAACATGAGGAATATCTTCTAAAACCTTAAGCAGTAAACACCTCACAGATTACTAAAAGACTAGAGCAGGTAAGATTAGAATAGCACAAGGAAAGGAGCAAAGCTCACTGGGTCCTCAGGTCTCAGTGAGGTCTTTCCAGAAGGATGGCCTAAGGGCACTTGGGATGACAGGTGGGAGGTGAGAAAAGGAAAAGGAAGTCCAGGAGGACACTCTGCCTACAGCTACTGCTACTGTGGCCCACGGCTGGTTGAAGCTGGTTAACTGAGGACACAGCATTCAGCAGACGCCCAGGGTGGGGGCTGCCACTGGCCCAGATACACTCTCTGTGTGAGTTAGAAATAGGCACTTTCCTCAAGACCCTTTACTTCCACTTTTCAGGAGACTGTCCTGACATACTTACCTTGATAGAATATTTTCTTGACAATAAGATATTTATATGCTTGAAAAATTGTTGTAACAAATGTGAAAATCTACATTATTGTGTGAATGGCGCCCCCTAGGGTTGTGTAGTGCACAACAACACGCGGCAGTTCTGTCTTAGCTGACCCTCAACATGAACCAACACCCTTCACTGTCCACCCCCTCATGATTATTTCTTTATGCCTATATTTAAAGTAATAACAGAATATAATGTTATTTTCAAGGTTTTACGATCAAAATTGACCATTATTGATTCTGTTAGGCTATAGTCTTGGTAGCCCTGGGTTAGGAGGGATCTTTGAAGATCATTGACTTCAGGAAGGATTTTACGTACACATTTGGACAGGTGGGAAGTCAATGGTACATATATATACTATGTGCACTATTCTATTAAAAACCAAGAGGCTATTTAATAACAAACAAGATAGATTCTCATTTCACTGGGGCCCATTTTTCTAGCCAAATCCTATGGATTAGAAGCTGAATTTAAAAAGAGAAAGAACCACAAGAAGTTGTTTAGCAAGGCTGAATCCAGTTTTCCTTTCTCACACAGATTCTGTATCTATTTCTTGGATAATTGTCACCTTGTGAAATAATCACCAATAATAGCTACCTCTTAGTGGATTCCCAGCCTGGCGCTCAGCTGAGCACTTGAAGTGTATTATCACATTTAATCCTTTCAACCACCTTATGAGATCGATATTATTAGCTCACTTTATGGATGAGAAAACTGAGGCTTGAAGAGGTGAGATAATTTTGCCCAAAGTAAATAGCCAGTGGATTGAGGAGTCAGAGTCCTAACCAACTCTCTGAGCATCCATAGCCACTTGCTCTCAGTCACTAGTGTGTCAGTCTTCCTTGGCACTCAATAAAATGACATTTAGAGTATGAAAATGAACCTTCTGGACTGCTTACAAACCATGAAATACTGTGTCTCTAAGTTTTAAGGGCTTGGTTTAGCACTGGAAGACATATCATTGAAGCCAAAAATCATGGGTGGTATTTATCTGTGCAATCAAAGTTTGTCACTCAGTATCCTGATATCGTGTGTCCTCGGAGCAAGGCAAACCCAGCACCATGATTTGAAAAGTAACTCAGCCAGTAGTTATCATTTCCATATATGAAGGCCAAGTAGTATTAGCAAAATATGCAAATTCCAATTTTAAAACTCAGGAAAATATTTCAGAGATGAAACAATCCACATATTTTTGAAACAATTCGAATAACCGGACAAAATTTCCTCCACAAAGCCAGAGTTCAATATTTTAATTTAATTAAAGCCCAGACTTCCCTTACCTGTCATTGCTGTGTGCTTTGTGATACTCCACCTAGTGGCCTAGAAGAGTTAGCTTCCTAACTAGCATAGTTGAAGGAAGATTTGGGAGGACAGCAGCATTCCATTTTCTTTGTCTGATTTGATGGAAACCGGTCTCTTATCAAACTGTGAAGGTGTAATGTGAGGAAGGGTGTGAAATATCAGTTTAAAATAACCACTCCCCACTCAATGAGACATAGAGGCGAAGGACCTAGTAATTTTTACAACAATGAACATTAAGAAAAACCCTTGAAGTTCCTAAATCCTAGGGACTGAATGACTTAAAATGTGAGGGCCAACCCCACTGACATCACAGATCCTTCCTGCAGTCACAATGCTCATGAGCCACCCAGGGAAGACGCGCCAGAAACATGAAGATTTTAGTCAGGATGCAATCAAGATTACTTAGTATTTTGGCTTTGTGAGAGGGGAAAAAAAATGTCTGTTCCCTTTCAAAAAAATTAAAAAAAAAAAAATAAAGTCAGAAAATTGAGCATCATGAGTTCAGGTATTTATTCCATGGATTACTCAAGGTCTCTAAATTTCTCATACTTTACTATCTTACTTATATTTCTTATTGCATATAGCAGTAATAAATCTCGAAGAAGACCCTTGGATGGCTTGGGCACAATAGGGTGAGAAATTATTCCATATCGTTATAGAACGGTTTGATCTAAATGAGTACATCTCAACCAAGTGTCCTAAATGTCTAATGGAAGCACCTGAAGTGTTTGTGAAGCTAAGCTCTTCCAGCTGACTATAGACGTGATGGGGACCTGGGGGAGAATTGGGGTAGGGAAGGAGTGAAGAGAGGAAGTGTAAAACAAGTGGAAGCCTCCCTTTAACTTTTGCCATGTGTACAAAAACTGCCCTCAATTAAAAAATAAATTTACCACCACTACAACAATTCACTTGCTATAGTTCCTCATCTGATTCAGCATTCTGGTTGCCTAGATACGGATGTAAACAAAAGTGCCTCCCCGACTGCCGAGGAACAGCCGGACGAACCTGATGGCCCCCTTCCTGGCTCAGCCAGTGACCAAGAAAAGAAAGCAAGTACTTTTAGATATTCATATTAAAAATAGAATATTTTGCTCAGCTTCTTTAAAGCTTAGTGTTGCTTAGAGAGTTCTAAGGAGTCCTAGAAGAGTTGTTTTTCTTTTCACTCTACTCACATTTCCTGTTTGTTCTGCTTTGACAAAGTGATGTCATCACAAGCTGCAAAGAAAAAGGGTCTCAATTTGTGAATACATTCATTGGACTGACTTTTAATACATGGGGCTAAAAGTTAACAAAAATATGATAATTGTCTTTTATGAAGTTTCAAAAGGAACTATGATAAATTCAAGGTGTAGACTTTAACATGAAAAAGAGACTAAATAGAACGTTTCTTTTATTGGTACTTGTCATATCTTCCCCACTAATGAAAAAGAACATTCA
The DNA here is from genome assembly GCA_031878705.1 of Tapirus indicus. NCBI lineage: Eukaryota > Metazoa > Chordata > Mammalia > Perissodactyla > Tapiridae > Tapirus > Tapirus indicus. The sequence continues at coordinate 20,014,997 of CM062925.1, forward strand.
AAGAAGCAGTGTTTTTAGACTTTGCTTTGTAATTCTCATAACACCTGACCAGCAGATGCAGCCTTTTGTGATGGAAAGAGCACTGGGAAGCTAGCATAATGTCAAGCACTGATTTTTGGTATCTATTGGCTCTACCACACACTAGCTGTGCGACTTTCAGCAATTACTTAACCTCTCTGTTTCCTCTTCTGTGAAATGGGCTAATTGGGTCTTACACAGAGATATGGGATTTGAATGAGCCACTAAGGTAAAGGACTTAGCAGGAAGGAAGGACGCAGTCAATAGCTATAATATGATTATTGTCATCATCTATATCATCTTGAGCAAGTCCATTACATCTCTGATTCTCAGATTTCTCACCTACAAAAATAATCGTCTTCAATTCTTTCTGTAATAAAGAAGGATTTCAGTTACTTAAGGTAACTAATGTAATCCACAAGGTAATGATTCCCACCTTACAGGACTGTTGGAAGAGTGAAATCACATCACGTACGTGAAAGTATTTTATAGTCCATTAAACCATAAAGGGCCATAACATTTTAAAGTATTATTATGAAATGGGTAAAAATTGATACATGTAAAAAGTCCCATAATAACCACCAAGCTGTTTGTGAGAATTTTTATGTAATTATGTTCTAGCTTGTAGGAATAGAGAAGAAACAGAGTTGACTCCTATATTGAATATTACTATACTCAATTAGCAAAGATATAAAAATTTAAATATTGTCTCAAATACATAAAAAATTGCATAGAAAGAGGAAGTAAATATGCCACGTTAACAGCTTTTCCTCTAGATAGAATTATAAGTGAAAACTATTTTTCTATATCTTTTACCTTTCTATATTTTTCCAAATTTTCCTCCATCGTCAGGTTTAACATTTGTCACTTTAAAAGTATATGAGTTTTGGTATGTTTTTGAGAAGATGCTATTTAGGATCTTCCAAATAAGACTTAAAAATAATAAAATAATAAAACAACAGATATATCCAATTATTTCACTTGAGAAGGACAAAGAGACAACAACTCAGTAATTTTGTGTCCTTGGACACAATATTCACATACTCTTTCATTCCACGAATACGTGCAAAGGGCGAGTAGGTGCCAAACCTGTAAGGCTGGGGACCAGCCAGTTGCTGAGGAAACACCACAGACTCCCACAGGCAGGGGTAACAGTGAGAGGTGAGAAGGAAAGAGCTGGCATTAAGTAGATGAGGAGCCCGGGGCCCAGCACTGTTCCAGTTGGAAACTGGAGTGAAAGCACAAACCAAAGGGTCAGTCACGTTCTCCAGAGAGTTAGGATGGTATCATAACGTGACACCTGGGAGCTCAGTGGATCGGTGTATCCATTCTCTGGTGGGCAACCTGGCTTCGGAGTGTCAGGCCCGTTGCAGAACCCACTCAGCGATGGGGCGAGAGGGTCCAAAGCATTATCTTGGCGTCTCACTAGCTCCGTCCTGAGCAGCCTTGAGCCTGTTCTGGTTGCCCACCACCAAGTAGGCCGGGTCAGGAGACCTGACTATTGCCAGGTCTTCTTTATTAGCTTCCTTGATAACTTTTTTTATTTTTTTAAGTTTTATTGGAATAGAGAGGTTTCCAATTAAGTTTCTTAGGCCCTAGATCAAGAAGTAAGAAGGGTATTTCCTTAGGTATTTGCATGTGAGTCTTAACTTATTCTGCTCACTGTTATAGTACACAATAACATAAACCAAGAAAAAATATCCTAGGAAAATATTTTGCTTAAGTTTTAAACGGAGGTGGAACACCACTCATATTTGCTCTATTGATCCAGTTCGGTGACAGGCTATTAAAATGAGAATAGATCTGTGTCCTGTTTTTAAACTTAAAAATAAAAGAACATTACAGTTTAAAACAGTTTCGGCATATACAAAACAGTCAGTACATTTGGTATCCTCTTTCCTCCTAGAAATGCTGCAAAATTATGAACTTTCGTATAAATAGAACTTTCTAGTAGTACCATTTTATTGAATTAGTTAAGTGTTCATGTCCAGCTACGTTTAATACTAGTCAATTACATAATACTAGTAAATTACATAACTGTGTACATAACTATGCTCTGTACTTTTATTTCTCATTGACTAGGATAATCTGACATCCAGGTTTGTTAGAAAACAAAATTACCTGGATAGACTAGTTTTCTGGTCGTTGTCTTTGTTTTTGAGGATCAGCTGATTTCTCTCTGCATTCAGCATGTCAGGAATAATTCACTCTGTGAGCACTTCTTTAGTAACTCAGTCAATAGTCATTGGATGGTTAATTTAAAAATTATCTAAGAATAATCTGTGGCTTTGACTTTTCCAGAAAGTTTCTCCTGACTGCATACCAAATCTACAAACTGCACCTCTCTAGTATCTTCCAGAACTTGATTTTGGTTTTAGTCTCTAGCAATACACATGGAGCATGTGCATGATTAACTGTGCTGATGGTCTATGATCTGTAGTATATATTTTGGTTAAAATTAAAACATTTGTATAGGTTAGGATGGATAAAACTTCCCTATAAAGTAGCTGATGATATATTTTAAACCCATGACCTTTGTTTCAGGTAAGATTATCACCAGCCAAAATGTCAACCAAGAATTCTACAGACCTAGTTGAATATGTTGACAAGTAAGTCTGTAAATTGCAACCAGTTTTAACTATTTACTGTATTTAATGATTGTTAGAGGCTAAACTGCCTGAATGAGATCTTTGAGTTCATCTAAACTAATTCTCTGCTTTCAGATGGACTGTATTAAGCCATCTCAGAAAGATGACCCTCTCTATCCTTTCTGATTGACAGACTAAGCCAATTTTACTGCCTTTTCTGTAAATAACCTCCATAGTTTCCTGCAGATTTATGAATAAAATAATACAACATAGGCAATGAATGACATATGACAAGATCAGATCTAGTTAACTATAATTTTCAAAATAAACCAAATATGTTAACATTTCATGATAAAAACTCAGGAAATTTTTAAATAAATTAATCATCCGAAAATTTTGTTTCTGCTGTTTACAGTACCACACCTGGAGCTCATCCAGGGAAGGTCTACAGAAGAGGGACAACTCTGGGGAATTGGAAATATAACATACATTGACACGTGCACATTGTCCAAAAGATCCTAGAATTCCAGTGTGTAAAGGTGGGCTCACAGGGGCAATGCATATTAATTTGAGTTTCTATTCCACACGTCCAATGTGCCCATTAATGTTTTCAGGACATGAAATTTAGTCTCAACCCTTCCATTAATTTTCTGTGTGACCTCAGTCAGTCCCATATGTCTCTAGGCTTTAGTTAACTTTCATTTGCCAAATGAAAAGATTGTACTAGAAGCTCTCTAGGACCCACTACAGCTTTAAAATAATTCTGATCCTAAATAATACATCATGACCACAGAAGAAAAATGACCAAACAAATGGAATGAGTCAATGTGAAGAGAAAAATCTAAATACTGAATTTTCATTTTTTAAAAGTACCTTTAACAATGAAGATGATAAAATTTTAAAATTCACTGATTTTTATTGCAATGTGTTCACAGTTAAGAATTTTCCTGTTCCTTAGCCAATTGAATATAATACATTCCAAATAGTTCAACCACAGTATTTCGGCCCCTGTTTTCATGCTGACCATCACTTGCGTTTGCTTATGTGACAATGAGACTATAACTTAGAGACAGTGGAACCAAACAAGGTTTGGAACAATGGAACCAAACTGTTTAAAATGGATAGATGACACTTTTTCTGTGTCAAGGACAGTGAATGTGGAATGCACAAAAATAATTATCATAGATGGATATATTAGCTAACCTTGCCATCCAAGGGGAAAAGGGAGACCTGTTCCCACTTGACTCTCCACATGATAAATGGAAAATAGAAATCATTCTTCTGATCTGTCAAATTCCAATATAAACCCAAGGGGATTTCTTTAGCCCAGGATGATGACCTACATTCCAGGAGATGAGAGAACAAATTCCTGGAAGATGGCAATAAACTTAAAAAGAAATCCAAGGAAATTTTTGCCATTTCTTGGATTCCCGAGATTGTAAAATTAAGACAAAGGGGAAGAAATATTCTATAATTCAAAACATGATGAAGATTATCTGGCCCCAACATTCATTTCTAACCTGATCTCCCCCACATCCCTTCTCTTGCTGTCTAAGCCATATATCTAGAACTTTCCATGTACCACCTGAGATGGTTGGTTTTCTTTTGGTCTCTCCCCTCTAATCTCCCAGAACAGGCTGCAAGCTCCCTAAAGGCAGGAACTCTATGGCCTTATGCGTTTTGATACCCCCACAGTAGCCTGTCATGGTGCATTGAATATTCTTTCCTGAGGAACTGCAGGTGACAGATTTAATGGAGAGTAATGGTGGAACAATTGAATCTTTAGGGCTCTGCTTAGAGAGTAGACTCCTGGGTAGCTGATTAACTGGAAAAGCAAAATGGCAATTGGGCATTTCAATCATCAATGCAGATATTTTGAACTGACATGTTGAATCCAATAAAATAAACTTAAAAAACAATAATTTTTAAAATAACTTCATCCTTCAAGTCATAATACTCATTGAGTGGCAACAAATTTACTGATATGCAAAGAGAGTACTTACACGAGTAAAGGGCATCATCGACTCATTAAATTGTCCAAACATATATTACATATTCTCAGAGGTTCTGCCTTATAGGTCTATATGCGTATATTTTTAGGTGATACTAAAAAACAAATAATAACAACCGAAAAAGTAAAAATCCAGCAACAAAAGAGAGAACGCCTATCATACAAACAAGGTTTGGCTAGAGATGTGCAAATTAAAAAGACAGGCCGACCGAGTGTTTACAGGGCCCTTCTCAGCCTCAGGCAGTTGGAACAACACCCATATGTTATTAACACTTGTTAAATGTTAGGTCATATTAATAATCCTTGGGGCAGGGGTAGGCAGAATGCTTGCAATCATTTATAGGACAATTATGGTGACATTATATTAAAGGCGGTAAATGATTCTGATTTCCACGTGTTCGTTGATTCACAATGAGCAGACATCCACTGATTTTATGACAGGGTACCCAGTGCTCATCGAAGCTTAATTGTGCAGAAAAGCACCAAAGTCTTTTTTCTCCTTCTTTTTCTCCTGCTGGTGGAAGGAGCACGGCATGGAGGCCAGGCATCTCAGGTCTACTTTTGAATCTGCCTCTAATCAGCTGTGTGACCTTGAGAAAAAGAAAGTGTCTTCTCTTCTCCAGGCAATCTCTGCCTCCTGTAAAATGGAGTGGGGTTTTAAGTGGTGGATGATGAGCAGCCTGCATCCCAAGGGCTGGCTGTGTTCAAGATAAGATCCAGATTTTGTTTCCAGGATGCAGGTTAGAAAGTTGCCTCTACTTGCTGTTTCTCAATTCTGCTCACAATTTCTCATAAACATTCTTTTATGTAATAAAGTAAGTGGTAAGTAATAAGTAATAAAGTAATTTAAGAACATACATTATTCCCCCGTGGGATTTACTTTTGAATGGAAAACAAATTCTGCCCATCAATCTCCTTTTATTTTTCTTCAGTTGACCCTCCTGAAAAAAAAAGTTTCTCACCATTGAATCAAATAATTTCCAAGGTCTCCTCCATCCTTAATATTCTTTGGTCTTCAAAAACTGGTTTTTACCATTTATTTACTTAAATATTTTTTGAGCATCTACTATGTGCAAGGCACTCTACTAGGCACTTGGAGAGTCACCAGTGAACAAAACAAAGACCCCTGCCCTCATGGAGCTTCCGTTCTTGCAGGAGGAAGAGACACGTGTTGTTAGATAGCCTGGTGAGGACAGGCCTCATTGAGAAGTTGGCATCGGACCAAAGGTCAAGAGATGAGGGAGTTGGCCATGTGGACATGTTGGGGAGGAGCAAGGTTTCTAAGGCAGGAATATTCTTGTAGCATGGCAGAAACAGCAAGGGGGTGAAGATGGCTGGAATAAAAAGGAGGGAAGTATAAACTTGAACGATGATGCTATCTGGGCTAGGGAAATGGAATTGTTTTGTACTGAGGAGCTGTCCATGCTGGGTTATAGCCAATATATATCTCAGGAATTCTCTCAGGAGAACATTTTGGGAGGATGAGTGTCTGGCTGACAGCCAAAGAATGGTATTTAAAATTTGGATACATAAAACTATCAGTAAGTCAAATGGGCAAGATAATAAATGATTAATGATTTCTGTTTGTGAGTAGAATATGGCATTCAGGCATTTGGGGTCTGGAAAGTATCCACTTTCAAGGTTGTTTCTTAGTGCAGTGGCAGACATTTTATCATCCCGTGATGCATTGCTTTGTTGCTACATAATGAAGACAGATAGTTCACGTTACAGCACACAAGAAAGGAAGACAAAACGCTCTTGGTTGAGCTTTTTAAGGGATAGGGCAAGTTGGGTTGGAGATCTTTTGGGTTTTATTTTGCAATATCATATCCATCTTTGAGGGCAACTAGCTCACAGGTGAGAAAGCTCAAAATAGTCTGCATGGTTTACGATGAAAGGGATATATGGGCCACTCCAGTTGTCAGCAAGTTCTTATTAACTGGCGGACCCTCTCCCACCCTGCACAGTTCCCTGGCTCACTGACCATATTCACTGTGAAACCTTCCAGCTCTTACTCTGTGTTAATCATCTCATTTAATCTCACAGTAACCCTAAGGGCTGGATAGTGTCACTATTTTTAAAATGAAGACATTGGGGTTCAGAGGAGTCATCTATTTGCCCAAGGTCACCTAATGCTATGACAGAACCAAATTCTAACCCAGAAATGTGTGTCTATGTTACTGCAAAGCCTATTGTCTTAACCACTCCTCTATCCACACACCCTGCCAGCTATCCCCTCAACATGTGCGTTTGCATGTGTCTCTGTCTGTGCACGCATGCATACTCACACACAAACCCTGAGATATCTTCACTTCCAGCCCCTCCCTTGCAGCATGGAAGATGTGTTGCAGCCATAGATTTCTGATCTTCCTTCATGGGTGCCTTCTGTGGGGCGCAGGCAGCCTGGATTCACAGCGTCTTAGCTGCACCGGGGAGGCACTGCCATCAGCCACAGTGCAGTCTTTTCTTCTCTCTCTAGCATCTTCTCACTGCCCCCCACCTGTGATGGGCAAGACTCCAGCCGTGGGTGGGCACAGCTGCAGAAATTGAGCATTACCCACAGCAACCCCCAAAGCAGTCAGGGCAGGGGCTGCCCAGATGAAGCTCAGTCCCTCCCACCCTAGGAGGCTCTCTGGATTCTTGCCACCCATAACAGCTTCTGCTTAGTATGAGAATTGTGCTGAGGCCAGTCTCAGTTCTCTAGAGCAAAGAGGGAGCCCCTCCAACCTCTGGGCCTCAAATCGGACCCTTAAGACCCCAAGAAGAGATGTGAGCCAAGCAGAGCAAAAGTAACTGGGATGAAAAATTAAATAATGTTGGGAGCAAGTTATATGTTAAAAAGCAGAGGAATAAATACATCTTATCTCTCTGAGAAAAACACATATATAACAGGAAGAATTACTAATTGGTCTAAACAAATCGGCTGTGATGTAGGAAAAAGAGCCAAGGAGGCAGGTTAAAATGTTTCCAGGTTGAATTACTTATAATTTCCAAGCCTCAGTTTCTACCTAAATTGAGAAAAATTTCACTTATGCCACAAGGTAGTTGTAGGAATGAAATGAAATAATGTTTATGAAAGTGATATGTTGACTATAGCCTTGTATAGAAATAAGATAGTATAATGACAAATTCCTTGCATTTCTCCTGGGCAAAGAACTCCCTTCAAATAACTTATCATCTGGATTAGTTTCCTAGGGCTACCATAACACAGTACCACAGACTCGATGGCCTAAAACAAGAGAAATGTAGTGTCTCACAATTCTGGAGGTTAGAAGTCTGAGATCAAGGTGTCAGCAGGGTTGGTTCCTTCTGAAGGCTGTAAGGGAGAATCTGTTTCATACCCATCCTCTATCTTCTGGTGACAGCCGACAATTCCCCGGCATTCCTTGCCTTGTAGATGCGTCACACCAATCTCTGTCTTCATCTTTACATGGTATTCTTCCTGTATGTCTGTCTTCACATGGCCATCTTCTTACAAGGACACCAGTCATATTGGATCACGGGCCCACCCTACTCTAGTATGACCTCATCTTAACTAATTACATCTGCAACAACCCTATTTCCAAATAAGGTCACATTCTGAGGTACTAGGGGTTAGGACTACAACATATATTTTTGGGGGAGGAGGGGGACACAATTCAGCCCATAACACCATCTAGTAAACACTAATAATTATAATAACACGTATGTATGACACTTGTAGACATTAAAAAGCACTTCAGGTACATTACAATTGACATCCTTCAGCCAGTTGGGTAGGGCAGGACAGAGGAGCTCTCTCCTCTCTCCTCCTAAAAGAGGTTAAAGGCAGTAAGTGGCAAAGGCAGAACTTGAACCCAGGTCTTCTGACTCCAAGGACAGTGTTCTTTCCCCTGGAGACTTACATAATGAACACCCCCCCCCCCAAAATAGCAAGATAATATGGGAAAGTGCACTACAACATACAAAATGCTATAGGAACTCCAAATATCATCAAAACAATTTGCTGCTGCAGGTTACATACATTTTACCTGTAAGTGTAACCCAGACCTCCACCATGCCCTCATTCACACAGGGACTCGGGAGCACTTGCCAACCTGAACACCTCCACAAGAAAGCCAGTCACAACAGGTACACCATTAATTCTGTGATTTTATTGAAAATTTTATTGAACATGAGGAGTTGGCCTTATGTAGGATATAACTTTTCACTGTAAAAGATCCCTAACCAGTATCTTTGTCCAGTCTTTTCTTGGCTGTGTTGCTACTGGAGTCCTCGCCTTTCTGGGCTACTCCTGCAGAGCCCCGCTGGCCCAACCTCATTGGTCTGCTTCTTCCTGGATTGTGGCCACCAAAACTCAAATTGCCTCCCTCCCCGCTTCCCCACCCAGAGCATTCAACCCTACGTGAGAACTCGCAATGGAGGAGGCTTCAATAGCTACCAAAATCCATCTGCCAGTGTGGTTATAAACAAGCGATGGAGAAACTATAGAAAATGTATTTTCAATTTCATTGCTACACACACACACTCACAGATTATTTTTGTGAGGCATCAAAATGTTCTTTAAAATTTCATTTTATTTTTTTCCCCTCAGGACTCTATGCGCTGAAAACGTAACTAGCCATAAAATAGATCTCACAAAAATGAAAATTTCTTCAGTTATGCCCTTTCGTGTTCTAGAAAAAGGTTTAAATTTTCAAATTTTTGTCTCCTGAGTATTACAGGTTGCCAAAATGGTTACCAGAATCTCCTAAGTAAATTTAGTGCTCTGTTCACAAGAACGGAACAGGCAGAGAAGTGAGAGGCACTATGTTCCAATGCATCTGCCAGCGACAGCACAGCTGGTGTAAGTCACACCGAATTGCAAAGAAATAGAACTCAGAGTTTGTGGAAAATCTGTTCAGATTCAGTTGTCGGCTACATAATCAATGATTTATGTAAAGCCCAAATATCTCTCTGAAAAGGCCCCCTAGGAATTCTTTCTCCTGTGGTTAGTAACTCCATCTGGACCAGTCTGGAATATTCAGTTATTTCTTTCCTTTCACAGTTAAATTTAAATATAAGTCCCACTGATATCAGACACTAATAAAGCAGTGAAGTTTTTTACTTCACTGAAAGAATCAGGGCAGCTACATCTTGCTACTAGTGAAAGGCCTCAGTTTCTAACCTTTTGGATGAGCTGATGATTTGAACAATGGTATCATCAGGAATTTCTCTCAGAAGACTGAGAATGTTCATATGTGTGCTCTTCCAGTTGTTGATTTAGAAAGGTCAATTGGAAAACAATACTCTTTCCTTATGGCAATGGAAATAGGAAAAAAAATAAATAGATAAGCTCTATGTTTATCTTGTAGAAATCTTGTAAATAGAACTAAACAAAGCATCATTTGGTGCTTCATTAAGCATCGTTAATAAACAATAATAATAATACTCCAATAGTAAATCTTAGGCATCAAAAGAAATTTCAAAAAGGAACACTCTCCACTTAAATATAAAATAACTTCTAAAATTAAACTTTAAAAACTAAAAAAGGGGCCGGCCCGGTGGCACAGCGGTTTAGTCCGCGCTTGGCGGCCTGGGGTTCGCCGGTTCGGATCCCGGGCGCCCGCCGACACACTGCCTGTCAGCCCTGCCGTGGCGGCATCCCATATAAAGTGGAGGAAGATGGGCACGATGTTAGCCCAGGGCCAGTCTTCCTCGGCAAAAAGAGGAGGATTAGCAACGGATGTTAGCTCAGGGCTGGTCTTCCTCACCAAAAAAAAAAAAACTAAAAAAAGGAAATATCTACAGTCCAGCATTTATGTAAGTCACATAATGTCCCCCATGGCTGCAGGTGAATACATTCCATAGCACCAGGAGCTGCCCTTCTTAGAGGCTTCCTTCAATGTGCCAATAGCAACAACACTGAGGCTGTGACAGGCAGGACCACAGACTGGCATCTGAGCAGAGGTGGCAGCCTTGTTCCACTGGTCCCTCTGCTGGCCTAGGTCTGCTTCCTCATGCTCTTTCTGGATACTGTCTTGGCACTAGCCAACAGCACACCCACAGAGTGCGTACACATGGGCCCCTGGGAACCTTGGACCACAGTGTAGCGGCGTGGCTTTGGTTTCGAAGCCCCCCTACCACATGCTTCTCGTATGTTGTCCCAGAACTTACAACCATACAGCAAAGTAGGCCCTGTTAGCCCTATTTAAAGATGAATGAACTGAAACACTTGGTCGGTAAGTGGTAGAACCTGCGTTCCACCCTCAATCCATCTTGCCTTCCAGCTTGCCAAACTGTTTCTGAACGTCTACATAACTTGAGCACTCGTATCCCACATTCCACACTTCAGCACTTCATTATCTATCCTGCCTTATGTTATTCACTGATTCTCATGACCACTCTTAAATAAATCAGTGATGTTCAGTCTATAGAACACATTAGAATCACCTAAGTGCTTGTTTAAAATACATATTCTTGATCTCCCCCCCACATTCCCAAAATTATGATTTAGCAGGTCTATGATGGAGCCAAGGAATCTGCATTTTAACAACTTCCCTCCCTTCCCCACTCCCACGATACTAATGCAAATTTCTTTGTGAGAAACACCGAATTAAACTAGATTCCCTGAGGGACAGACCCATTATAGAGTGTGCATTGACTAGAGTAAACATTTGGCAAATATTTACTGATATATTTCTATTTCAACTGATGTTTTTGTTGGTAAGTTACTAGATACAGATACAGTGCTTTCAGCTGCACATAACAAAAACTCCAACCAACATGGCTTAAATGTAAGGACACTGATTAGCTCACATTAAAAAACCTAGAGTTTGGTTAATTTCGAGGCCTAATGACATCATCAAGCACCCAGGTGATTTCTATCTTTCCTGCCTGCCAGCCTCTTTTCCCTCATGATCATGAGATGGCTTTAGCAGTTCCAGGCATCAAGCACAGACAAACGTGACAACATCCAGCAAAGAGGAGGAAAGTTTCTTCTTGTGGATCTCTTCTTGAAGGCAAAGAAACCTTACCTAGAAGCCCCACGTTAGGTTTTCCCTTGCACCCCATTGGCCAGAATTGCTCACAAGCTCCTAGCTAAACCAATTGCATCTCAGCCCAGAAGAATGGGACCATCATGACTAGCTTGGCTCCCTGAAGGACACAGGGGACAGAAGGATGAACCAAATCAGGCAGAAGCGGGGACTGGCTCTTGGGAAGGTAATCAACAGCATCTGCCACACTGGGAACTCCTGAGAGAAAACGAATTCTAAATATTGAGAGGAACGCAGCAGGATTTATAAGTGTCTGTACAGGACTGAAGACTGGAGATCAACTACCCTTTCACTGGCAGATCTATGCTGCGGATTGTCTAGAAGCCAGAAAGAAGCACTAGCTCAAGGAAAATAACGAGCAAATCTGTAGTCCGCCACTAGACTCTGTGTCACCACCAGCAGGGCCTGACATCCTCTTCCCTCCTGCCTGTGACTCAGACATCCAACCCAGGGTAGCACTGTCAGCATGTGGGGGTTTTAGAGGAATGGATTCTATATATATGTGAGGTTCCATTTGGTAATTTTCCAGAACATTTTTGAGCCAAATGAGTGGATAGATGGAATCTGACTAATAAAACCCCTTAGCAAAGCCTTCTTTGTTCCTTAAATGTGCAGGTGACAGGAAAGAGGAATCTCATCCAGTCTGAGGTTATTTTATTCTGCTCAAGAGAGGAAACTGTAAACCTTGAGGCTCTAACAACCTGTAGCTTTATGGAACCATTTTTTTCCCCAATTTTCTAACAACTGAATCTTAAGGGAACAGTCCAGCTGGACAAATCAGTCAGTCAGTCAACAAATATTTATTGACCACTTACTATGTGTCAGGCACTCTTATCAGTGTTGAGGACACTGTGGAGAACAAGTTAGATAAAGCACCTGCCCACAGGGAGCTTTCATTCTAGTGATGGGGGGCAGAAATAAAGACAAACAAGTAAATAAGATAATATTAGGTAATGACAAATGCTATAGAGAAGATGAAATGAGGTATTACGACAGAACATGATTGAGGGGAAGTCTTGTCTGAGAAGGGGATATTGGAGTTGAGACCTAAACAATGGGAAGGAGGGATCTATGAAGTGACTGCAGGGAAGAGCATTCCAAGCAGAAGGAACAACAAGTACCAAGGCTCTGAGCTAAGAACTAGCTTAGCATGTCTGAGGAACAGAAAGATCTATGTGGTTGAGTGAGAGTGAATGGAGGGAAGAGTGGGAGGAGATGAGGTTGAAAAGGAGAGCAAGGATTTTATTCTCAGAGAATGCATAAGCTATCAAAGGTTTCAAGTAGGCAAGTGCTATCATTTACACTTTTGGAAAGACCACTCTAGCTGCAGTGTGGAGGATGCACTCTTTACAGGAGGCGAAAGTAGCGGAGATGATGGTGGCCAGGACCAAGGAAGGAAGAAAGAACTAGGAAAGAGCGGATATGGAGGTAGGGACACTTCTATCTGTCATTTCTACTGCTACTCTATTAGGTCACATAAGTAGCATTAACCACAGCATGTCCCTTGCTTCTGCTTACTATCTCCTGGAATGATAGGCATAGATGGGAGTTAAGGTGAACATTTGATTTTGGAGTCAGACAGACATGAGTTTCAAATTCTGACCCTGACATCTCCAAGTTGTGTGACTGTTCCTTCTTCTGTCTGGTAAATTTCCTCAATCTGGTCTCCCAAATCACTAATTCATTCTATTCATATCTATTCTAACAGCTATTCCCTCTGTTACATTTATCCCATCTTTTGCTTTTCTTTATTTCAACTATTATAATTTCTTATGCCTAATATTTCTACTTGTTTACTTTTCTAGTTTTTTGTTTTAATTTTGCTATCTCCTCATATCTTTTTTAATATATTTATTAGTCTTTTAAAAAATCTCTTGTTGCATATATTTTAGTATTTCTTTTCTGTAGGAATCTGTAATCTAGTAGATTGTTTATTTGTTGGCAGTTAGTTTTTGAAAAGACTGTGCTCCTCAAAATGATATTTTGGCCTGTGAGTTCATCTTTCCTTTGGGGATTTCAGCCAGACTAGTCTCCAATGGAATCTTCTCAGCTCCAGTGAGCTCAGGAGTTGGGGTGTGGATGAGCCGCAGGCACAGTAAAACTACTGTCAACCACTCTTCATATTACAAAATAACTTCTCCTGGGGGCTGGCCTGGTGGTGTAGTGGTTAAGTTCACGCACTCTGCTTCAGCGGCCCAGGGTTCACAGGTTCGGATCCCAGGCGCAGACCTATGCACCATTCATCAAACCATGCTATGGCAGCATCCCATATACAAAACAGAGGAAGATGGGCAGAGATGTTAGCTCAGGGCCAATCTTCCTCAGCAAAAAAAACTTCTCCCATCAGGCCTTCACCTTTTGCTCCTCAGGAAGAAGTAACATTAGGAGAGCAGTTGCTTTCCCATCTGCGGGGCATGTGGAGGTAGAACAGTGTAAAGCAACTGCCCAAGGTCAGTTGTTCCCCAAGATTTTGTTATTACGGTTTCAGCTTCTTAGGAACACAGGACTTCTGCCTTGCCTGATTTAACTCTTGACAACACTTACATCAGAGTCTGAAATTTCACAAAGTAGAGCAGTTTATCCCAAGGCAATAGGGGGAGAAGCAACAGCAGAATCATAAAGGTCTCTCTTCCCCATTTTATCCTCCCACAACCATATCTCTTGCCCCAGGCCAAAGTGGTCATCTGACTGTGGTTGGGTTGCCCTGAAGCTGGGATGGTCCCTCAGAGTTGTTCTGAGATAGAGCAAGCATGCCAGGCCCTTGTACCCACACCTTGACCAATCACTGAATTCAAGCTGCCCCAGAAAGTGGGCATGACCTTGGGCAAGGTGACTCTCTTCACCAAGGCAGTTCGAAGGCTCACAGCTGAGGTCTGTTAGCTGGCAGCGCTCCCAGCAGTTGGGGAAATAAATCCTTCCTTCCTGAAACAGGAGCTGGTGGCACATCACAGCACCCACTACACCACCCACACATTCACCAGTTTAAAATAGCCCCCACTGCCCCAGGGGTTTTTCACAGCTTTCTCATTTTCTCTCTCTAGGTCCTCCAAGGTGTTAGGATGGGGGAGGATGGGAAGCCGGTAGTCATGCTAGTTCAGCATTTCCATAAGGACCATAGTGAGCCCAGGAACCTTTACTCCTGAGCTGCGTGACTCGTTTCCTTTCGTTCTGTGCTCAGTCTCACGTGAGCTGTCATGTTCCTCTGGGGCAGATTTACTTTAGCTGACTTGTTCACTCTAGACCTCAACTCTCGCTCACTGACAGCTCCACTGATCCTGGGAAGGCGGAGCTAAATGGATTCTCCAAAGACCAACCAGAGCTGCGCTGTGGTTGAAGGAGCCTCACCTGAGGTCTCCGCAGAGACACCAGGACCCCTGAGCATGGGGGATGGAATATTTTCCAGGGGACCGAAGTCCGTCCTGTGAGCCCCACAGAACCTCCCATCATTTCTCAGGCCTAGATCCTCACCTCAGAACAACTCCGGATTTGCTTACCAGAAGATCATTCTGATGGCTGTGGAAGGAGGGGGTACCAGGGAAAGTACAAGTGGAGACAGAAGCCAGTTAGAAGACTGTGACAGTGTGGTGGGTTTAAAATGTCCACAGATTCTTTAATACTCTATTTTTCAAGAGGTGGAATCTACTTCCCCTCCCCTGAGTGTAGGCTGGGCTCAGTTTCTTGCTTCTAAAGAACAGACTAAAACAGAAGCGATGTTGTACGACTTCAGAGACTAGGTCGCTAAAGTAAGGAAATTAAATGAAACAAAGAAAAAGACAAGACAAAAGCATCTTGTCCTTCAAGAAGCTTATGTGTGAAGGGAAGGAGTAATGTGCGCATGCCAGCAGGAGCCATCAGGATTTTAGTGCTTTCTTTGTCCTAATACTAACTAGCCCCAGCCTTTGTCTTCTTCCTTTTCTAATATTTTATTTACTCTTCACTGAATTTCTGACTGTTTTGTTGCTGTCACTGTCACATTTGAGCTCTCATCTCTTCCAGCTTAGAAGGCAGCCCTCTCCTCAATATAGAATTATCAGGTATTAAATTTCTGTAGATCGAGCTGGGCTTGTTAGAATAGTGGGTAAAATATAGAACAATTTCTGCTTGGGACACAGGAAAAATGCATGATACAAGATCAAGGCATAAGTCAGATCTGCTTCTTAGATGAGACATAAACCAAGATTCTAATTATGCACGTGCATAAAGCCCTACCAGACTTCTCACAGGGGAGAAAACACAGGCGTGGAAATGAGGGTGCAAGTTCTGGTTCTGGCTCCTCCAGCTCATTCTTGTTTCCTCTTCCTTGTCCAGGCGTCACTCTTTTCTTCCTGTTATTCCAAACACCCAGAGAGGTCAGCTAGAAGACAGACTGAACAATCAGGAGCGCACCATAGCTTTCCTCCTTGAACAAGCCTTCCGCATCAGGGAGGACATCTCTGCTTGTCTTCAGGGGACCGACGGCTTTCGAAAAGAGGAGTCACTTGCCAGGAAGCTACTGGAAAGCCATATCCAGACCATCACCAGCATCGTCAAAAAACTCAACCAAAACATTGAGGTAGTTCTTTATTTCCTATATGTTAGCAAAGATTATCAACCACCAATGTCATTTTTCAACTACAGAAATGAGTCACTATGTTTTAAATTTAAATGGTTACAATTTAGTTGCCTCAGAGGGTAACAGTTCAATATGTCAACTGCTCACTTATGCCAAAAAGTAGAAGGAACTTCTATTCAAAAAAAGTTCACTCAAAATCTATTTTGTGACAGCAAAGACAATTATTTAAAATTATGTCAGACATTGTGCTAAGGTGCTTATTTTAGTCCAAATCTTCAAGATTCCACTAATATAATCATTTCAGATAGAGGTTTTCATAATGTTTTGGCAATGCTGGTTCAGAAGCCTATCAGTCTGACCCCAACAATCTTTCTGACTCCATCTCCCACCCCTCTCTCCTTCAGTCTGGCCATACTGGTCTCCCAGCTCTTCCTAGAACATACGTGCTCTGGCTTCAGGGCCTTTGCACAGGCTATTCACTCTGGCTGGATAATCTTCGCCTAGATATTTCTTTGGAATGTTCGTCATTTCCTTCAGGTCCCTGCTCAAATATCACCTTATCAGAGAGGATTTCCTTGACACACTATAAAATAGCACCCCTCCCCACCCAACAGTCACAATCTGCCTTAAACCCTACATTATTTTTATCCATATCTCTTATCGCAAACTACTGTGGCTTATGTTTGTTTATAGTTTGTTTCCTCGTCTAAAATATATTCTCCATGAGGGCAGCAACTTTGTTTGGTTCACTGCTAAATCCCACACCAAGTGATGACAGTGTATGCTAGGTAGTCAGCACTCTGTAAATATTTTCTGAATAGATGAATGAATGAATGAATGATGTGTAAAGTGTTAGAGGAAAAATAGAGTTTCTGATCAAAAAAGAAAATGCTTGGGTTAAACCAAGATAAATAGATTTTTACTACAGGTCTTTCAGAATTTTTAAGAGCTAATGAGCATGATGAATCTGGGGTAGCAACTTTCCGGCAAAGGTTCCAGAGAATACACTTTAGGAAACTGGCCAAAAATTTGTGGAATTATGAGAATTAACAACAATGCCCTCCCACAATATGTGTCCTTTTCTACTATCAGAGAGAATAGTAGATTAGACAAAAAAACAAACAAACCAAAACCTTGAGATTGACGCAGCAATGACTTTGTATTTAAGGCTAAAGATATTTATTAATTTATTTTCTATCTGTAGGGTCTGGCAGACCCCATAATGCGTTTGAGGGAGTGTGGAAAGTTTAAAAACCTTAGTGAACTTTTAAAAGGCATTTTATTAGTATTTAGCACACATTGAATTGACCCCAGGGCCTAAAAGTCAATGTCGTTTCTCAAAGTGGTCAAAGGTGTTTGCAGGTATCATAGAGTATCATGAAAGCGACAAGAAATAAGCAGCTCAGTGCCTCTGAGATGATGAGAAGATCAAGTACATACAGCACTAGCACTAAAATAAGATCCTAATTTAGGAATCACAACTTCTTGGTAATTGAAAAGAGAACAGCATTCTCAGAAATATCAAAATGCTTCTAGAATGTTCCATATTTTGATTTGGGTGGTTATTACATAGTTGATTATATTTGTCAAAATCCACCCAGATATATACTTTGTAAGTTTTTTGTTTTTGTGTTTGTTTTTGGTGAGGAAGATTGGCCCTCAGCCAACATCTGTTGTGAATCTTCCTTTTTTGCTTGAGGAAGATCGTCCCTGAGCTAACAACATCTATGCTAATCTTCCTCTATTTTTTATGTGGGATGCCACCATAGCATAGCCTGATGAGCAGTGTGTAGGTCCATGCCTGGGATCTGAACCTGCAAACCCCTGGCCACCAAAGCAGAGCGCATGAACTTAACCACTACGCCACCAGACTGGCCCCCAGATGTATACTTTGACTTGTATATTTTAATACATATTAATTATACCCCAATAAAATACTCTTAGCATTAGGGGAAAAAGTTTCCAGATCTCTAGAAACTTGCCAAGAGCTTCTTTTTCTATAATAATTAGCTTAGATTAGCTAATGAAAACAGACAGAGCCAAAATATTTTCCAAATACTATAAAATTTCAGAATATTTGCAATCCTGTTAAGGGTTTAGCACATATAGAGAAAATGAGAAGGACTGCTCTGATTGTGCCGAAAACTGAGTTAGAAAATAGTTAAAAGCTGTAGAAAATGTAGTTAAAACATTATGAAGAAGAAACAATTAGCCTAGCTTTGGTAAATAACTAAGACTATAATGAGCATTTTATAGAGAAATGTATTTTCAAGTATTTTTTAAAAACCTAAAGTCATTAACCAGATCAGCCTGTTTGCAAATCGGCCAGCAAGACAGATCCAAGTATGAGCTGAGGCTTGACTTGGGTCTTTAAAAGGAATGAAAAAAACATTTTTTTAATCAACTATAATCGCAGTAGTTAAGTTGCTTATTCCTTTTTAAAATCAAATTATTTCTTTTCTTAAGCTGGCAGCTAATTATAAGTTTTAAATTTTATTTTTAACTCAAGAAAAGAGAATTTTATGTACAACATTGCTTTATTGTGTGTTTTATTTTTCCCAATTTACAAAAGCAATACTTGTTCATTGTAATTATTTTGAAAGTTTAGGAAAAAATTTTAAAACCTGCAAAGAAGTTTCTCACAATTCCACCACCAAATGGCAATCTCTACCAACACTCAGATGCATCTCCCTCTAGTCTTTCAGGGGCATTCCATTTAGGAAGCTAAGATTACATTCATAAGCACAATCTTTAATATAAAATTATATCATAAACTCTTTCATATGTCATTAAAAGCTCTTTGCATGGTCCATACACCATGATTTGCTTAATTATTCTCCTAGTATTGAAATATTTTGTGCATAATTGTGTGTCTGCGTTTGGATTATATCCATAATATATATTCTTAGAAGCGGCATTACCAGGGTATGAACACTGTGAAAGCTCTTGATGCATGTTGCCAAATTGGATTCCAGAAAGTTTATACCTATTTACACTTCCATTATATGAAAAAAAATCATTAGCTTTTTTCACTATGCCTATGCTAGCATAATTTATTGTTTTAATCTTTGCTAATTTGATGGGATAAAAATGAGATCTTTCTCTTTTCTCACTTTTTAAAAGCAACTATAACAATTTGCATTTTCTCTGTCAAAAATCTGTTAATGTCTTTTGCCAATTTTTCTTTTGGGGTTTTAGTGCTTTTTAATTTTTATTGATTTGATGAGCTTTTTTATTAATTAAGGATAATAACCAGTGATATGTTGGTAAATGTTTAAAATCAGCAATCAATTTTTTCTGGGGGATAAAAACATGGTTTATAGTGTTTGCCTGTTTCCATGGTGTAAATACTCTTACTTTGATTGATTTCAAACACCCACTGACATTATCGAACACAAAGATGGGAAGAGAGATGCACAACTGGCTCTCACCCACAGGTGCATACTGATTGTAGCACACCACTGAAACCCTTGGCAATAACATCTGTTATAAATGTTTTTCCAGTTTGTTCTTTATCTTAATTATATTTACAATGGTTTTTAAAGGTTTATATAAAGTTAAACATTCCAGTATTTTGCCTTGTGATTTCTCTTATTTCTTTTAAGAATAGAAATGTCTTCATTCAGAGATTAAGTAATCTCCTCCATTGTCTGTTATTTTTATGGCTTAACTTTATATTTTAAATCTATTTTTTCTAAAGTCTATATTGATGTATGACATGAGGTAAGGATCTAAATTGATTGTTTTCTGAATGAGTAACCAGAGATCCCAACAGCATTTGTGAAATTCCTCCTGCATTGATTTTTCAGTCTCAAGTACAGTGTATTTCTTTCTTACATTTACCAAGGTCTTCATTATATTACACTGACCTATTTAGCTATACCCATCTATTGAGCTACACTGATATACTCAACCTTGTTTATAAAATGTTTTAGTATTTAGTAGGGCAAGTTTCCTTTCATCACTATTCTTTATCAAAACAAAGCAAAACACCACCTACTGCTATGGTCTGAATGTTTGTGTTCCCACCAAAATTCACAGATTGAAATCCAAATGCCCAAGGTGATGGTATTAGGACATGGGGCCTCTGGGAGGTGATTAGGTCACGAGGGTGCAGCCCTCAGGAATGGGATTAGTGCCCTCATAAAGGAGATCCCACAGGACTTCCTAGTCCCTTCCTCCATGTAAGGACACAGCAAGAAGTTGGCAGTCTGCAACCCAGAAAAGGGCTCTCCCCAGCACCCGACTGTGCTGGTGCCCTGGCCTTGGACTCCCAGCCTCCAAACTGTGAAAAATAAATGTCTGTTGTTTATAAGCCACCCAGTCTGTGGTGTTTTGTTATAGCAGCCCAAACCGACTAAAACACCCACACACGCAGAAACAAACAAAGAAAAGAAAACAGAAAAACTCTAGCTAGTGTTTTTGACACTTTTATGTTTTCATTTAAAGCTGAATTTGCTCTTGGGTTGTCTCAATTTGCCAGTTTACAAATAGACAAGATTCTGTATATGGTTTTTGAAGTTTCTATAATTCATTTTCTACAAAAATCCTTCTTTTCCCCCCAAAATTTGTACACATAAGTTTAAACATAGTTCAGGCCTTGTTCAAATATAGCAACTAAACTTGAATGTTTCCCCAAATCATAAATTTGTTTGTGTTTTGCGAAGTCCTGTACTCTCACTTTTTTCTAAGTAAATACAAATTATTTTTTATATCTTAACTTTACATTGGTATTTGTTTGAATGTCAAGTAAGGTATAAATTTTTCTATGGACAAGCAGAAATTTTTCAGTTTTTAAATTAATATTTATATATGAGTGCAAAAAATTAAAAATCAGTACACTTGGGACCACCAACCTAGTGATATAGGACAGCCAGCTTTATTTCAGAACACCAAGACATAATGAAGACATTACTAAGGATACTCAAGGACAAAATCTAAACACACTCAAGCCATAAGTCTCTCATGCTGTCTAAAAATTCAAAACAATAAACTTTTTTCACTGTGTGTGTGAAACAGTTTGATTCAGATTTGCTTGTGTTAGTTGTATTAGCTTCATTGTGGTTTTGATTCAATCTGTAAAGGGCTTTGCCAGATGCTGTAGGAAACATCCCTTGTTCTAAACTTACCAACAATTCTAAAATAGGTTTTTGTGAAAAGCTTTTAGATCAATGATAGCCAAATGGCAACCCATGGCCATAACAGCACAATAAATACATTTTGTTTGGCCCATGTAGTGTTTATAAAAGATTTTGAAAAAGATGTCAATATTTAAAAATTGAGAAATTTAACATAAAATCCGGATTTCTGGAGTCTGTAGAAACACTGTTGAACCATCGTTCCCACTTGGCAACAATCAGCTGGAATCAAGCCATCGCTGCCTCCCTCAGATAAAGCAGGAATCGCTTCTCTCTGACATAGGACTCTCGCACTCATTTACGCCATCAACCTAACCAGGAAATGCATTCAATTTTGTAACCTCAGCTTTAAATGGTATTTTCTTATCATGTGTGATGGGAAATTAATGGGAATTTTAACCCAAAATTACAGATTTTAGAAGACCAGATAAGAGTTCAAGATCAGGCGGCCACAGGAACTAATTTTGCAGTACAGGAGCTCAACACCAGGCACCTTCAAGGAGTTGGAGATCTTCGAGGAAGAGTAGCCAGGTAAGAAGAAACATATTAACTAACGTTTACCAGTCAGTTCTTGGCCACTAAATTCTCCTTCCAAATAAGTTCCATCTTGTAGAAAACAAGATGCTGTCTTTACATTGGCTAAACTGATGAGATAGTAGTTGAGAAAATGTGTCATAAAATTTGTAAACCTCATGCTACCTGTGACATCCAAGGTTTCTATAGAAGTCCCCTTATACAGAATGTCCAGTCCAATCCATAAGTGACAAGAGTCTTGTCTTTACAGCCCTCAACTGTCCAAATGCCAACATCTGTACAAAGACACACCCTCATAACCACATATATATTCCCCAGGTGTGTCAAATTCTAATGATGAAAACATTTAAAAT
The DNA here is from genome assembly GCA_031878705.1 of Tapirus indicus. Taxonomy (NCBI): domain Eukaryota; kingdom Metazoa; phylum Chordata; class Mammalia; order Perissodactyla; family Tapiridae; genus Tapirus; species Tapirus indicus. The sequence continues at coordinate 20,037,207 of CM062925.1, forward strand.
ATACTAAAATTATATATAAAAGTTTAACAAAATGGATTTACTGCCAAATGGATAAAATTTTGAATAACATCTTTTGTATGAGATTTCTAAATCAAAACTATTAATGGTACACAGTCAGCAAATAGCTGTAGATATTGACAATGGCAGGACCACTCTGGTAGACACATCAAAGATGACTTGTGAATGGCTGACTATGGACACTTTTCCATCTCTACATCTTCTGCCAGCACCTCTTTCCTCACTCCTGGAATGCCCCTACCTCCATCTAGTTAATCCACTCTGGAGAGTTAATCACCAAGTAAGAATTAGGTGATTAACACATATAACAAACCTCCCCATTCAATTCAACAAAGTGTATTAAGCACTTACCATATGCCAGGCAGTGTACTAGGATTCCAGGATTCAGCAACACAGCCTTCTTCATACAGCCATTCAGTCTACCTGGCAAAACAAGCCCCAAATATAAGCAATGAGATGAATGCTATAATGAAAGCCTGGGGTGCTATAGGAATATCCAAATCAGATTGAGGCATAGGGAAGACTTCCTGGAGGAGGTGACACTTGAGATGACTTTTGAAAGATTTGTAGCAATTAGCTAAACAAGGAAGGGTGGGAAAGACATTTCATATAGGAAGAATAATATGCACAAAAGAACTGAGGGATGAATTTTTGTGACATGTTCAAGGGCCTACCCTCAAGAAGAGTATTTTAGTTATGGTATTTTGGGATTTGCATTTAGGGAGAGATGGGGGATTGGGAGATGAAGCTAGAGAAGTGGTCCCGAGTTGGATGATGAGGGATGTTGTGGGCCAGGGTAAAGAGTTTGAACTTTCCGTAGAAGGTTATAAGTAGCTATGGGAAGATTTTAAGTAAGGGATGACATATCATATTTAGTGACATTCTAGTAGTAGCTGAATTGGTGGGGTACAAAAGGAAGGCATGGAGATGGAAGGAAGCCTATTGCAGCAATCAAGGTAAGAAATGTCAAGGGCCTAAACTAAAACACTAGCCATGAAAGTCCAGAGCAGGTAAAAGACAACACAGACATTAGGAAAACAGAATCTACAGGATTAGTACCTATGTGTGTGTGTGTGTGTGTGTGTGTGTATACACACACACATACATATATCATTACTTATATTATGTATAAATATTTTTATACTTCTAAAATATATACTTTATTACATAATATTTGATACATACAAAAGAATTTTTATAATATTTGGGTAAGTTATGAAGCAAGATAATAAAGCAAACACCAACAAACCCACCACCCTACTTAGGTGTGCCATGATTTTGCAAAGAAAATAAACGTCAAATAACTGTTTTAAATGAAACTTGGAATTTGGTTCAGTTTGGTGGTGTACTGATGACACTTCAACTATTTATTTTTTTCTGCAAACTTTTTACAAACCTATTATTTTGTTCTTGTAAATTCTGTCTTACATACAAGACAAAATAACAGGTTTAAATGAAACCAAAAGATGAATGGAATAATATCAATGAAAGATATGCAACTCTTTTTTGTTCTGCTCCAATTTCTTTTTTTCTTTTCTTTTTTCTTTTTCTTTTCTTTTCTTTTTTCTTTTTTCTGCAGGGAAAGATTCACCCTGCACTAGCATCTGTTGCCAATCTTCCTCTTTCTTTTTTTTTTTTTCCTCCCCAAAGCCCCAGTGAATGGTTGTATATCCTAGGTGTAAGTCCTTCTAGTTCTATGTGAGCCACTGCCACAGCATGGCAACTGACAGATGGGTGGTATGGTTCTGTGACAGGGAAGCAAACCCAGGCCGCGGAAGCAGTGAGAGCGCTGAACTTTAACCACTAGGCCATCAGGGCTGGCTCTCTTCTTTTTGTTTGTTTTCTTTTTTAAAAATAAAAATTGTATATATTTAAGGTGTACACCATGATGATTTCATACATATATACATAATAAAATGATTACTATAGTCAAGCTAACTGATATATCTTCTCACATAGTTATTTTTGTGTGTGTGATGAGAGCATCTGAAATCTACTGTCTTAGCATATTTCCATTCCTCAATGTAGTATTATTAATTACAGTCATTGTACTGTACATTAGGTCTCTAGATTTATTCATCCTACATAATGCAACATTGTCCCATTTGACCAGCATCTCCCCATTTCCTCCACCTCCTCACCCCTGGTACCCTCTGTTCTACTCTCTGTTTTATGTATTCAACTTTTGTAGATTCCACATATAAGTGAGGTCCTGTGGTTTTTTTCTTTCTGTGTCTAGCTTATTTCATTTAGCATAATATCCTTCAGGTTCATCCGTGTTGTCACAAATGGCAATATCTCCTTTTTTGAGGCTGAAAATTTCATTGTTCATTGTGTGTATGTGTGTGCGTGTGTATCACGTTTCTTTATCCATTCATCCATCGACAGACACTTAGCTTTTTTCCATATCTTGGCTACTGTAAATATGCAGTGAACATAGGAGTACAGATATTTCTTCCAGGTACCAGTTTCATTTCCTTTCGGTATATATCCAGAAGAGGGATTGTTGGATCATATGGTAGCTCTATTTTTAGTTTCTTGAGGAACCTCCATGCTATTTTCTATAATGGCTGCACCAATTTACATTCCCACCAACAGTGTGCAAGGGTTCCCTTTTCTCCACATACTTGCCAACATTTATTATCTTTTTTTTTTTTTTCATAATAGCCATCCTAACAGGTATGAGGTGATACCGCATTGTGGTTTTGACTTGCATTTCCCTGATGATTAGTGATGCTGAGTACTTTTCATGTACCTGTTGGCCATTTGTAGGTCGTCTTTGGACAAATAGCTATTCAGGTCCTTTGCCCATTTTTTAATCATGGAGCTATTTAAAATCACTTCTTTGTTTTCTGTGACCCTGGAGAACTCACAAATGAGCTGCATCAGTTCTCGGAGCTAGGTGATTTGGGAGACAGTCTCTCGGAGGCAGCTGTAAAAGTTGGGGTGGTAGATGTGTGGTCCAAGTCCTTTGCTCCTCAGGGAGAAGCTGGGATTTGGGGGTTCCTTCCCAAATGTGAGACGCTGTGCCAGGGATCGGGTTTATGGCATGAGTGTGTCTCAGCTTTTCCTACCTATTTCATTGTGGGTATTTTCTTAGTTGACTGATGTTTAGGAGTCTCTAAACTAGCTTCTGGATTTTTCTCAAAGGGAATTGATCTTTGTAGCTGTTTATTTCGTGCATCTGAGGGAAAAAGGAAAATCAAGAGCCTCCTATTCCTCCATTTTGCTCTCCAATTGCTTACCTACCTTCCTCTTCAATATCCAAGTAGTGATTTTAGGACAAGGTCTCATTTTTCCTTGAAATGTCTCCCTTTTAGGATAATTTCTTAAATCTATTTTGTAATCTGAGACAGAATCTGGCTGAAAGCCATGAGACAAATTCATCCTTCCTCTCCTTTTTCTTGTCTGTATTTTTGCCAGGCAAGTGACTAATGGACAAGCTGAGGCAGATTAATTGCTGTCTTCCCACATATTTGGCCTTAATTACAATTAGCATTTTGGCATAAGTGAAATTAAGTTGATTATTTTAACATAATTCCTAGCAAACATTTTACTGCTTCATAAATCAAACTAATATTTAATAACAACAAAGTGCTTTGAATTTTACGCCTTATTTCCCACCCCAATATAGTGACGATTTAAAAGCAAGGACTTCCAGTGAAATGAGGTTCTCAAAGTTGTCTGGCCTCCTTTTGACACCCTCTCCTCTATTCAATAGGTTAGTCTCAAGTGCAAAAAAGAAAAAGGTGCATATGTAAAGGGAACCCTATGGATGGCTATGACTTCCAATCTGTAGCAGCAGCTGGAGGAGGCCAACCCTCTAGCCACATTTGGCTATTTACGACCCCAAGGCAGATCTGCATATGAAAAAAAATGATAAATTGTGTTGATGTGTGATTAAAAACAAAAGTCATGTCCTTTGAAGAAACAATAATCATATTATGGATACTCTCAACTTTTGAAAAGTTAATACTGGGGACTTCTAGTTAAAGATAGTAGAATAAAGATGTTTACTCCATTCCTCTCACTTGAGACATCTCAATGCCCGTTAAAAATAAAAGAAGGAAAACCACTCCATCTTTAATATAACATGGAAGTTGCCACAACTACTAACCACAAACAGAGCACACTTACCAAATACTGGGATGTTTGGACTGATAGAGTTCTTCTCAGACCTTAAATGTAATGATTTTCTCCAAGTCAAGAGTCACAATCCTGAAGGGCATAGGCCAAATAATTTGAATAGAGCAATATTACCTAGGGGCTTGGCTGGGTCATAGGTGAGATAGACAGTGTCCCTTTAGAGATTTGGGTCAGCAACACAGAACAGCTGAGGAGGTTGCTATAGCTGAAGACGCAATCGTGTTGTTTACCAGCTAGGGGCTCCCTCCTTGCCAAGTCAAACCTGAGAGAAACTGGCTGAAGTACAAGGCTGAGAAAGAAGAGGAGGCAATAGTGTCACAACAAAGAATCTATGACTTAATGATTTGCTGTGAGATACACCAATCTGGCTTTTGAGGAGAAAATGGAGCCTAAGGAAATGACAGATTTGATATGACAAACCTGTATAGAGGTTATCTACTTCCCACCAAACACATGCTCACTGATCTTCTGCAGGTAGCCAGAATCACTCAAAGATGTAAGAGTGGCAGTTAGGAAGAATCTAGACTGTGCATAAAAATCACCACCACCACCACCATCCCTAGATATATAGATAGATGATAGATAGGCAGACAGATAGATAGATAGATAGATAGACAGATAGATAAAAACGTAAGGCTGATGAATATATCTCATGAGAGGGATTACCCAGAAAAACAGGAAGAGTTCAAACCAAAGGTTCTCCTGGTTTCCAAGAAATTAAGAGCAAAAGAAAGAGATAAAAGAAGACTGCTGATTGAACAATCACATGTAATTTTGCTCCTTCCAAAAGCCCCACTAAATCTACAGTAAAAAGATTTTTCTGTTTAAAATATAAATCCACAATGACAGGTGATATCAGCATTAAAAATCTAGGAACCTAGAAAATGGATGGATGTATGGAAACTGACTTAGAAGACATGATAAAACCAGTTTGAAAGCTGTGGGATAAGCTGAGAATGACCTGATTTTACACCACAGAATTCTCCAGAGGCTTAGGAGGTGGCTGCACCAGGAACCTCTGAAACTGTGGGTAAAGGTGGGCACTTGCCTCAAGGGAGAGGAACTGAGAGAAGCAGCAGGAGGCAGAGCAAGGAGCCACATAGTTTATTACCAGCCTTTTAATTTTTATTGACTTTTAAACTATAAGCATGTTTTACTTTGATAAAAATAAGAGAATAAAATGGTTTCCCCCAAAAAAGAGATTATCAGATAACAAAAGGAGACAGATAAACTGGAATTGCTCAGGGATAAGGTGAAAGAAAAAATTAAAATATTACAGAGATTAAATCTACTTTAGAAGCCCCCCAATAGGATAAATAAAACAAAAAATGATGTTATTTAAAAAGCATGAGCAAACCATACAAAACAAAAAGAAAATGCTTTTCAACAAAAAAATGGTTATAGAGAAATGTTGTATATGGCAGACAAGTAAAACTCATTTAACATAGACCTAATAGGAGCTGCCGAAGAAGAAACAGAACAAATTCTTAAAAATATATACATATATTCATGGATATAAGAGACTGTTGGGGATTGGAATTGGCTACCACAACATGTGAAGATTATTTGGCATGGAGATTATTTTGGGCTGGAAACTGCAGACAGGGGAAAAGCTCTGAAAAACAAGTAGAAGTTACCCTTTGTAAGAGACATTTACACTTGTAAGGGAAATCTCCATTTGTAAAGGCATCTCCCTCTCTGTACCAGGAAGAAGGGAGGATGACCATATCTCTAGAAAATCTTATCAGTGCGGAAGGCAAAGACTCAAATCTGCACCCTGTTGTTTACTGTGCTTTTCTTGTAATCCCTCATGGCTGACACCCCTAACCCCCAGAATCTTCCTTTGTCTATTTAAGAGGAGAACCTCCGCCATTTTGTCAAGAGATACTCAGTTTCCTCGGGTCTTTCCCATGTATACATGCTATACAGCTTTGTTTGATTTTCTCCTGCTATTCAGTCTCATGTCAATTTAATTTGTAGCCCAGCCAGAAAGGACCCAGAGTGGGGAGAGGATACTCTTCCTCCCCTTCAAGACAAAAGCTTTCTTTAAACAGAGACTTGAATCTGCAGATCAAAAAGGAAAACTGTGACTTCAGAAGAATTGATATAAGAACAATTAAACCAAGATATCCTGGTTGAAGTTACTGAACATCAAGGATAAAGAATAATTAGAGGAAAAAAAAAGAATCATTAGACATCTAGGTGGACAAAACAGACCACGTAAAAGAAGGAAAAAATGTGGTTACTTCAGACTTCACCTCAGAACCAGAAAAGAGTGGAGCAATGTCTATCATGTCTGAACAAAAGAAAAAGTGACCCAATAATGTTATCTTAAACAAATTACCTTTCCAGTATAAGAGAACAGATGGGCATTCTCAGGCACCAGGAACTTGGAGATTCTAATGCCTCATGAGCCCTTCTTTTGAAATCTGGATGACAACATCTCTCCAACCAAGGAATAAATCAAAATAACCATCTCAGAAAAGAAATCATAGTTTAAAGGGACTGTCAATGAACAGAGAATCTAAATATAGAATGAAAATTAAATAACAGTGGGAAATCTAGTTACAGAACACATTGCAAATGTCACAAAATGTGACATTTTAAAAATAGGAAAATATTAACAAAAATGGTTGAAAGAACAAGTATACAAACTTATTTCCTCACTTTTGGGCATATGGTCAATAGATAATGTCTAAAGTTGAAATAGTACTTGTAAAAAGTATAATGATTCCAATCTATGATAGCTTTTTATAACTTCTTTTTTTTAGAAACAAATCTCTTGTAGTGAAGAAATATATATCTGAAGTTCAGCAATTTCTTCATTTCTCACTACAATTACCTTTGTTTAGATTAAACTAAATGAAATTAAAATTCAATGTAATATTTTACACTAAAATTGGCATATGTAAGATAATCCAAGTATTCTAAAATTATTTTGTTACTTCTTTCTTCCTGTCTCTGTGTGTATATATAAATATAAACACACTATATATGCATATGTGTATATAGGTATAATATATATATATTATAGTGATGAATGGAATAATAACCAAATATTAACAATAATTATATCTGAAAAGTGGCATTTGGGATGATGTAAACTCTCCTCTATGTTCTTGTTTGTGTTATATGTAGTTTTTTTTATAATGGGCACATAATTATTTTAAGAGAAACAATAATTCTAAAGGAGAGGAATAGAAACTTCCTTTTGAAATATAATGTGCAGCTCTGAAAAATCAGTAATCCTTGACTTCAGCTTGTGGGGTTAGACTGGTTGGGGATGAGGGGTCGGTGAAAATGAATACGTGGTAACTCTCCAGTTGAGTAAATAAATAATGGCTGCTGACCTTGTGTGGGTGCTTCCTCTGTGCCAGGTACTGGCTAAATGCTTTGCATTCATACCTCTTTGCATCCTTAAGTAACCTTATTCAGGATAGCCACTTACAGTTTTGAAGATTGAGCATGCAGCACACCAGGAGACACTAGTCACATTGTCTCCCACATGTCTGGCCCCCCCTGGAGTTGTGTGGTAGACAAATTGTACAGCTATATGCAGTGACATTGACATCATTACTCCCTCTTCTCAGATAAGGAAAACTGAAACTCATTGATGTTAAGAAACTTGTCCCAGATCACAAACCTAGGAAGTAGCAGAAGCCAGATTCAAAACCTGGTCTATCTGATGCCAGAACCAAATTCTTAATCACTAGCCTTCAATGAACAGACCAGCTGTCCCTGAGGTGGGAACAAGGTGAGGGTTGGGTGAGACGTGGCAGGCAGGGGTGGCAGCAGCAACTACTCCTGTGTAGCCTTTGGGGTCTTAATGTGGACTCATCTAAGAATATTCTAACTAACTAACAATAGAGGTTATTCTGACAATAACAGTTTATACACACAAATGTGTGAAATAGCTTTTGCCCATGACTTTGGTGCATACCACTCAGCTCCCATTTTGATCAGATTAATTCCTAATTTTTCCTCCCAGCAGTCTCCCCAATCCCTACCACAGTCACCTGGTATCCCTTCAAGGGATTTCTCAGGCAAAAGTACCATCTCAACTCACCTTTGGCTCAACTTTGGCACCCAAAATCTTAAGAAAAAGAAATGCATTTCTGGATCCTAGAAAATTTTGACAGTCATAAAACAAATAATATTTATCTCACTTAGCATGACAACATGAAAATGTGGTTCCCAATAAATATTATTTGATGACAGTCAAAACAGTTATTTTATAAAATGACAAACTTCAGTGTGACCTCTGATAACTCATATACAAAAGACACAGCCCTTCACTCCTCTCCATCCTATTTTTCATGCATATATGAATGTATTGAAACTGATCATTAACACAGTATGTAACCTGCTCTCTCCCAAGAGAGGCCACAAGTGGTGGTAGTGGGGGTAGTAGAGTGGGGTTCCCTGACATGCTGGGAAGATGGTTAATCTTTAGCTGCAACCCCATTTCACTAGAGTTCCTTCCTTAAAATACCAAATGCAACCTTATGGGCCAAAGCTTCATTCACATGTTAGCATGAATTGCTTTTGTCCCAATATAATACAACACTTGACTGAGACCACTCAAGGAGCAGGAGTTTGGATTGGGGCTAAGAGGAGGTAAATTGTTTTTTGAAGTTGAGTTGGAAGATTTTTGTGGGCTGGAACACTTTTTCTAGCCAGAGGAGAACTGACAACCTGGGAGCCAATAAAGAGGCTAAAGGGAGGAAAGTGGATTCAGAATGCAACATAGAAGAGGAAAAAGTTTCCATTTTGCCTAACCATAGGCAGCAGAGAGTATTCCTAAAACATCAAAATTGTTGGAACTGCTATGACTGAGATTAATCTATCAGGCCAAAAATCTAAAATTTCCCCCAATTTCCCCCATGTCTTCATGTACTCCCACTAAGTGCTTTGATTTGGGCCAATGTATCATTATCCAACCTGGTTTCTCTCCCATCAGGAAAAGGAAGGAGATTACTGTAGGTGCTCCTACATCTACCAACTCATGATTCAAAGAACTTTAGAACTTTCACCATCAAATGAATGCACAGATCCTACTGTAGTAGTAAAAATGTTTTGATCCTATTGATCTCACGACCAATTTCCATCTTGCCACTAGATGTGATTCCAGCATTGTGAAACTTTCTGGAGACATTCACTTCATCAGGCATGAGCACCGGCAAATTGAGAAAACAATTCAAGAGCTCATGTCTGCCCTAGAAACCATTTCTAAGAACTTGGATGTGAAGGTAATTGAAAATAGATGGAAATCTTATGTGTTACTGCCAGAATAAGATCATCATAGCTCATCAAAATGCCTATTCAAGTGGTAATTGTCCAAAAGAACTCTTCCAAAGGGTTTAAATATGATAGCTCATGCATATACACCATGAATAATGTCAGTTCAATCAACAACTTATTCATGAGTGCCTCCTATGTTCCAACACAGTCACCCGTTGTAAGCATATGCTTCTTGATTCCACTGTTGTTATTTCCTTATTCTCTGGGTTCCTCTCAAAGACTGTAGAACCAGAGATTATAAGCAAAGGAACTTCCCATGGAAGCTATTAATATTAATAAATGTGAGTTGATCACGTCACATCCCTGCAATGGGTTATATCTCTTACAAAATAATAGACAAGTCCATTGGCCTGGACTTGAATGGCCATCTCTCCACTGGCCCCTGCTTGTCTCTTCAGCTCATCCCCCTGTGCTTCCTGGCTTACCCTTTATACCCAGTGATACTGACCTGCAGGTAGGTCCCCATTCACTCCAAAATATTGCACAGCCTCCATGTTGTTGGTGCTCATTTCTACCTGAAATGTCTCTCCTCTTTCTCATTTTCCCAGTTAATGGTTTAATTAAAGGGGCCAATGCAAAGTCTTCTGTGCTGCACTTTGTCACATACCTTATGTGAGACAAGCACATCTCCTCTGAAGTCATGTGGGCAGAACATAGTGGAAATCCTTTGGGAGTTGGGGGAGATGAAAGTTTGGTGTTGACTATTTGTTTATGGGAGCCAGTTTATCAAGGGCAGAAGGTTCACCGGGGCACATAGTTTACTGCAGTCCCATCGAGCTCCCCTTGGCTTTATTTTTACATTTAAATTCTTGATCCATTTGGAGATTTTCCTAACATAGAATGTATCTAATTATTATTTTAATCATTGAGGCCTTATAGTATTTTTAATATCTGGTACAGCTAGTCCCTTCCATTGCTTTCTTTTTTTCCTTTTCTTGGTGAGGATTGTTTGGTTTTGGGTATGATTTTAAAATCAGCATGTCTAGTCCCTTCCATTGCTTTCTTTTTTTCCTTTTCTTGGTGAGGATTGTTTGTTTTTGTGTATGATTTTAAAATCAGCCTGTCTAGTCCCAGCAAATAAGTCAAAAAATAAACTCTGTTTCAATTTTTATTGAAATCATGTTAAATTTATAAATTAATTTTAGAATTAACATTGTCATAATGTGAGTGGTTTATCCAGGAGTATGGCGTGCCTCCTATTTGTTCAAGTTTGCTTTTATATCATTCAGGAGAGGTTTCAAATTTTCCTCATGTAGGCATCATCTAAAATGTATTTTTAGATTTTTTTTTTCACCTTTTTTCTTTTTATTGTAATGGAGTTTCATTATATCTTCCGGCTAGTTGTTAGTGTATATTATGAAGGCTATATTAATTTTATATTCCACTAACTCAGTGAATCCTCTTCTTGATTATAGTAACTTTTTAGTTGATTTTTTAAAATTTTTTCCAGGCACACAATCATATTATTTTTAAATAATAATAATTTTACCTCATTGTTTTCCATTTTCATACACACAATTTCTCTCCCTTTTCTAATTGGTTTGATTAATAACTCCAGTATAATATTAAGTAGTTGTGCAAGGATAGTGAGCATCCTGCTCCTGTCCCTGACTTTCACAGAAATGCCCCCAGTGTTTCCCTTATGATGGGGGAAGTAAATTTCTTCCATAAACAAGTTAATACACAACTATTCCTGTTTTATTGAGGGTTTTTTTTAAATCAAGAATGATTAGGGGGGCTGGCCTGGGGGCGCAGCGGTTTAGTTTGCGCTTGGGCAGCCCGGGGTTTGCAGGTTCGGATCCCAGGAGCTGCCGACTCACCGCGTCTCAGTCCTGCCGTGGCGGCGTCCCATATGAAGTAGAGGAAGATGGGCACGGATGTTAGCCCAGGGCTGGTCTTCCTCAGCAAAAAGAGGAGGATTGGCAATGGATGTCAGCTCAGGGCTGGTTTTCCTCACAAAATAAAAAGAATGATTATGAATTTTGTCAAATACCTTTTTAGCATTTGTAGAGATAATCATGTGAGTTTTCTCCTAAGCTATACTAGCATAATTATTTGTATTAATAAATTTCTATTATTAAACCATTCTTTTTAAAAAAAACTACATTGCACTTGATTATGATGTATTTTTTATTGTGCTGCTGGATCCTGTTTGCTGATATTTTATTTAAGAATTTTGCATCAATGTTTATTAACAAGATTAGTCTTTTTTTTTTGCAATCATTTTCAGATTTTGGAGTCAATGTTGCACTGACTTCATAAAAATAATTTGGAAGTTTCTCTTCTTTTTCTATGCTCTGAAATCGTTTAAACAACATTACACTTATCTGTTCTTTAAGGATTTGGAAGTTTTGCCTCTGAAACCATCTGGACCTAACAATTTGGTCGGAAAAGGAGTCCTTTGATATCTGTGCTCAATTTTTTCTGGGGAAATTGGTCTGTCTAAACATTCTATCTTTTCAAGGGGCAGGTTTAGTAAATTACTTTTTCTTGAAAAAAAATCTATTTCATCCAGATTTTGAAATTTATTTGCATAAAATTGTGCAGAATACTTTTAGGATTATTTTAATTTCCTCTGCTTTTATTTTTTTCCCCTTGCCATTTTATCATTTTGTTTATTTCTGCTTTTCTTTTTTCTCCTTGATTAGTTGTGCCTTAACAATTATGTTGATTGTTCTCCAACGATCCAGCCATTTCATGTATTTTTTAATTCTGCTTCCATTCTATTTTCCAGGTCACAAATTTAAGCTTTTGTCTTTATTTTTTTTCCTTTCCTGTAGTTTGTTTTGCTGTTCATTTTCTAACTTTTTGAAACATATATATGTATTCTTTCTCTTTTTACCAGTATAAGCATTTACAACTGAGTTTTCCCTGAGCATTCATTATTCCCTTATCCCTGTATCCCCTAGGGTTTGATATGTAGTGTTCACATTATTATTTCCTAGCAGTTCTGCAGCTGCATATTGTATTTTTCTTTTGACTGAACAGTTAAGAGGAGTTGTTGTTGGGTTTTTTCCCTGAGTTAAGGACTTTGTTTTGTTATCCTGGTATTCATTTTTAGTTTCATCTTATTGTAATTAAAATTTGTTATGTATACCAGTTTTTGTTTTGGAATATTTTGAGGGGATTTTTTGATGGCCGGAGAGTAAAATTTTGTACATATTCTAAAAGAATGTGCATTCTGTATTTTTAGGGTACAAACTTCAGTTGATCTATAAAAAATAGTTTACTGGTTAGGTCTTATGCATTCCTATTTATTTTTTGATCTACTTCTGTCTTGAATTGAGAGAGGTGAATTAAAGTCTTCTATAATTATTGGGCTTCCATTTCATCTATAATTTTGGCTTTGTGAATGTTTTTGCTATATTATTTGGATCATAGATATTTATGACACTCTTTTCTTATTCCTAATTTTAATATTTATGTTTTCTCTCTTTTCTTCATGTTAGAGTAAGACACTTTGTCTATTTATTTTTTCAAAGAAATAGTCCTTGGATTTACATGTCAATCCTATAATTTTTTCCTGTTTCTTATTAATTTTTTAACATTTGTATATTAGTTTTCTATTGCTGCCATAACAAATCACCACGTCAGTGGTTTATAACACAAACATTATCTCATAGTTTCTGTAGGTCAAAAGTCTGGGTGGACTAGACTGAATCCTCTGCTAAGGGTCTCACAAGGCAGAAAGCAAAGTGTCAGCTGGGCTGCATTCCTTTGGGGAGGCTATGGGGATGAATCCTCTTCGAGGCTCATTCATGTGTTTGGCCAAATTCAGTTTCTTGCGGTTGTAGGGCTGAGGTCCTTGCTGTCTGTTAGTTGGGGATTGATCTTCCCCCAACTGCCTGCCTTCCTTCTCATGTTTTCCATTGACCTCTCCCCAGCGACAGCAGGTCAAGTCCATCTCATGCTTCAAATCTCTCTGACTTCATCTTCTGCTGCCTCTCTCTGTCTTCAGCTGGAGAAAGTTCTCTGCTTTTAGGGCTCATGTGATCAGATTGGGACCACTTGGACAAGACAGGATAATCTCCCTATTTCAAGGTCTGTAACCTTAATACAGCTGCAAATCGCTTTGGCCATCTAACATAACATATACACAAGTTCCATGGATTAGGGCACAGACAGCTTTGTGGAGCCATTCTGCCTACCACAATTTGTCAATTTCTTTATCCTGCTCTCCTTTTGTTAGGTTCATTGTTCTCTTTTTAACTTTGTGAAATGAATGGTTAGTTTACATAGCTTCATTCTGTCTTGTGTAATTATGGATGCATTTAATGCCACGAACTTACCTCTGATTATAGATATGTCTGTGTCCTTTTGATATGTAATGTTTTCATTATCCTTTCCTAAGTAAATTGTAATTGCAGAATTGATTTATTCTTTGACACTTGTGTTAGTCCTTTGAGAAGCAAATACCATAAAGGAATTAGATGTGCAAGAGAATTTATTGAGGGAAAAAACTGTGAAGGAAAACGAGGAGGAGGCTGGAGGAAATGGAGAGAGCCATCAAACTGAAATATAGGTCTGACTTCTGTGAAAAAGACTGGGAAGGAAGGTGTTAGACTGCCATTCTAGCAAAGTTTCATCAAGTTCCATGAGCCAAAGTCACTCATCAAAGGAATACTACTCAGACACTGGTAGGAGCAGCCAGCCAATGGGAAGCATGGCCTCGACACATAGTGATGGGTTTTGAGCTCAGCAATCAAGGCCCTTGGCCAATTATGCTCCTCACAGTAGGAGATCTGAGAGGAACATTTTCATGTGAAACACTGGAATTAAACAATAGAATTTAAAAAGTGGGTTTTTTTACTCAAATGGTTAGATTCTTGTTTCTTTATACTTTTCTTATTAATTTCTAATTTTAATGCAGTGTAGTTAGAATTATGGTATGCTTTTTCTGCTTTTTGGAATAATTTGAGAGTTTCTTTATACTCACACTTGTGCTTAGTTGTTGCAAATGTTCAGTGAGTACTGGGAAAGAATGAGTGTTTGCTGTTTTCTAGTTAGATTATTTAGTATGTAAATCTATTAAATAAACTATAGTTTTCATATCTTCCTATATCCTTATTTATATTTTACTTATTTGACCAGTAAAGAGTCAAGAAAAGTCATTTAAAATCACTAATATATCATCTCTATTAGTTTATCCTTGTATGTAATTCTGTAGCTGTTGCTTTTTAGTTCAATATATAAGGTAAATAAAGATTCAAAACTCTTTAGTATTTTTCACTGTGAATTCTACTCTTCATCTGAAAAATGACCATCTCTGTCCCATTTAACATATTTTGCTCTGAATAACATTGTATCTAACAACATTGCTTTGCCTGCTTTCTTTTCCTTTGCTTTTGCCAGGTATACATTTGCCCATTATTTTATGTTAACAATTCTACCTTTAAGTGTACCTCCTAAAAATAGCCTGTTTTAAGTGTATCACCTGTAAATAACCATTCATGTCCTATTGGTTGCCCACTCAACATTTGTCTATTCAAACTCTTCCACTATTCACCTTTCTTTTCTAAGAGAACTCATATTTTAAGTGCCCAATCTCCTCCGTATGACCATCTTGTTTCAGGAGTTGAGTTCTGTTTGGCCAAAGCCAATCATGTAGTTTCACTCCCCTTGACAGTGATTAGTTTAGGCCTGTTTATGTGCTGCAGTTCTGCATCTACCTTCCAATCCAGTCCTTTTACCTAAAGGAACTTCCTCAATGTTTCTGGCAATGTGGGAGCCACTCTTATTCTAACTTCCAGAACTGGAACTTGGTTTTTCCTATCTTAAATGCCCCAAGTCCTACCTGGAAATTCCTGAAACATAATCTTTGGCCACTCGTGTGTGTTTTCCTCAGAGCCTAATTGTGCATTTAAACATTTATTCAGTAAGTATTTGGTGAGCATTTCCCATTGGTCACCTAATGTGCACTGAGGATGTAATGGTGATAGAGGACATAGTGGCCTACATTGTAACTGGGGAGACAGAAAGTAAAGAAATAATGAAATTAACAAATTGATAAACTAATATCAATAGTACATTTTTGTTATGTCATTAGGTAGTCTATTATGAAAAAGAATATCATACACAGCAGAATGGAACCTTTCCCTATTATTCTTTCCCTGAAGATAATTCTATAACTGTTGAATCATTCCTTTGGAAAAAGTCATTTTCAAATGCAAATGTGCTTTACGCTCAAGTGTGTTTCCTGGCCCCTTTAGGAATAAAGTATAATTAATGTAAGTGCTGGTGGTTTTGCACACACACAAAAATCTCTCTTTTGTACTTTCATTAGGTAACACAGCTCTTAGGAAAGATAGAGACTTCCAGTTCTGAGCAAACCTCAAATTTAAAGATGGTCCAGGGGGATTATCACCACGAAATGAACATTTTGGAGTTCAAGTAAGTGAATGGAAGATTTTGAATTCTGTTAAATGCATTCCAAAGGTTTTTGCCTAATGAAAGTATTGCCATTAAATAAAAACCTATCCCAGAAATTTGAACCTGGCCAAGAAATAAAGCAATAAACTAATGGAGAGAATATTCTACACTAAAATAACATATACAATATTTATAATAAAAGAAGAAATATGATATTAATTTTGTCATTCTCTTTGTTTGCATAATATTTCAACTGAATCGATATTCATCCCGACCTTTCCTATGGAGTCATTCTAACTTATCATTAATTGTATATTAAAATGCCTCGATGTAACGCTCTATTGAATATCCATCAATTCCGCAAAATTATCAAACAATTTTTTAAACAACTTTGATTTACAAGCTTTTCTTTTAAGATTTCTTCTAAGATCCTCTACTTGTTCCTTTACATCATCCCTTTTTTAAGACTGGTCTCTCTCCCATCTTACACTGAGTTGTCCCCTAGGCAATGGGGAAAGCAGTAAAGGAGACAAGACTGCACAAACATTCAAATTACTGGCCTCCTTATTCTCAAATCTTCCTTTCTTGTTTAAATGACCATGATTTCCTGGGGTCGTGGTGCAGGCAAAGGAAAATTCTAGTCACTTGGACGGTATTACCTATTGCCCCTTCAACCCTTGTTCTTTTTCCTCTGTCCCACATCACTTGGGTTTAATGCCTTTGTCAAATACAGTATTCTGAATATACTCTGCTTTCTCCATTTTTCCCCATCTCTGCCGCATTTCATTTAATCTAAGTGCCTTTGACTATAAGATGTACCATTATATGTTTGTACCTCTAAGACATGAAGATAACAATTAAATCTTACCATACCATCATTTTAAGACACCTCCTGTATTCAGAGATGTTAAATTGGGTAATATCTGTGCCCTCGAAATTGCTGAAAGACAGTAGTCATCATTAAAACTCAAAGAAGTAAATGTCTTGAGTAAACAGAAAACACCCACTTTCTTCATACTCTAAAAAAGCATATCTAGGTTCTTAAATTCTAGCACAATGAGGATGCTCAGTAAATATCTGTGTGGTACTTGATCTAATCACTTTAGCTTAGAATTAAGATAAAGAAAAGTTTCCAAAGGAGAAGTAGAAAAGTAAACTATTTCTAGAAGCATCGTTTAAGAATTGATTTTATTGGGGGAGAAATGGGACTTGTAATCTGAAATGAAAGACTGGTTTAAAGAGATGAAGTATATTAACAAACAGAAAAGAGGGGAAAAGGAAATATTTGCAATCTAGGGCCAACTCTTTTTTGATGATGCTGCGTACTTTTTCCACCTTCAGTCCTGTGGGAAATTGGCTTATAGACAAATCATCTAAATAATTAAATATGAATCTGGACACTTTTGTAATCGTATAAACTTGAATCTTTTTCTCACTTGAAATAATGAAGTCTTAAAATTTCATTAGTATGACAGCAGGTAACCTTGAATTTATAAGCCAGATTTTTCCCCAGGCAAATACTTATGAACTCTAATGATTTAATTGCACAATTGACTCTTTTTAATTTAAATCTTCTTCATTGATTTTTTTAAATTAAAAAGTAATATGCATTCATTGTAACAAAGAAAATAAAACAAAGATGAAAAAAGAAGTCACCATCTCAGCTTCCTAATGTAACTAATGCTAACACCAGGGATATATCCCTCCACACTTTCCCCCTTGTTAATATAAATATATAACAGAAAAAGGACATTGCATATATATTTGTATGTATGTGTATATATATAAAATACTTTATACAGATAGAGAGAGCATGGGTTTTTAAAATTAATCCTAAACACACTAGTCAATAATTTGCTTTTTTCCGGTACATCTTGGATATCTCTCTAGATCAGTGAATATTATAACATTATTTTTCATAGCTGCATAATATTTTAACTTACAGAGATGTCATAATTAATTCAGCCACTTATCTTATTGATGAATAGACTCTAGTTTGTGGTTACCACAAACAAACCAAAAAATTATTGTGTGTTTATCCTTAAATATCCTTAAATATAGATCCTTTTATTTCTACAGACAAGATTCCTAGGTCAAAGAGTTTATGTATTTATTAATTTTTATAAATTTCTTTCTAAAAATGTTGCAGTAATTTACACTCTCACCAGTAATGTATGAGAAGAACTTTCTCTACATCCTTAGCAAGACTGGATGTTCTTTCTTTTTAATATTTTCCAATTAAAGGATGAAAAATAGCATCTCTTGTTTTCATTTGCATTCCCTTCACCATTTGAATTTTCTGTTCTGTGAATTCCCATTCTTATCATTTGTCAAATTTTGTATTGTGATTTTCATCATTTTCTTATCGATTTGTAGGATCTGTTCACATTAGGGATATTAACTCTATGACTGAGATAGGTATTGCAAATGTCTTTTCTTCAAAGAGAAAGTAAAGCAGGTAGGGCTCTTTTTTTTTTTTTTTTTCCCCAATCAGAGCACTTCTCAAAACAAAGTGGATAGGGTCTAGAATTTGCTCTTCTTTTTTTTTAAGAAACAACTGTCTCTAAACAAAGAGATTAAAAGCATTTTAATAACATTAAATGATAAGTTTAGTTGAGCACTTTTCCCATTTAGAAACTTTAACACAATTCAAGTTTAACGTTCCACTAAACTTATATTTTATATTGAACTTAAAAATCACAATATTATCTGGGGGTTTTCTAGTGAATTCCTGGGACTTTGGCACTGATTACTAGGCCTAACAAAGAAGACTCACAGCCTCTGTCATCTGAACCCCTGCATTGAGCAAGAGTCTTGGCCATTATAAAGCATGCTATCTTTCAGCAAGGGTTTGGCAGGGGCTGCATCTACCAGTCAGACCCTAGATAGCTCTTGCTGCCAACAATGTTTAGTTGATAGTGTTTTATAAGAAAAGAGATATTTGGTCAATGAAGCAAATGCCTATATTCAAATCTTACCGTACAACTTTGAAAATGCTACTACAGTAGAAAGTTACAAACTATCCAAGGCAAGGGCATGTCTTATTCATCTTTGTACCCTTAGCACCCAGCACATTCAGACACAAATAGAAGCCGATGAAAGAATGAATGAATGAATGGATTTTTTGAGCACCAATAATATGTAAGTGGTGTTTTGGAATATCCAAAGAGATAATCATAGCCACATACAGTTGGAGAGAAAACAAGTGAAAAGCTAAACACAGATAAAGTAAAAGTTAAAACAATGTTAAATGAAATATATCAGTACGCAGAAATAATAAAGATAGTTAATTGTCATTTATAATTGCGTACCAATCACCAAGTGATCAAGATGTTCAAGTGCACCCAGCTCTGTAGGATGGGTTTTATCCCCATTTTAAAGATGAGGAAACATAATCATGGAGATTAAATAACTTGCCCAAAGTCACACAGCTAGAAAGTGCCTACTCCAATTCTCAGGTTATTTTTGCCAATCCGTGATGCCTGCATCTCACAATTCCACCTATTAGTAAACTAATTGTGCTACAGAAATTTGAGGTAGATAAAGATCATAGCTTGAAACTATGAAGGTGCGAGGCTATGAAGGTATTGGGATTTAACCTTAAGTACAACTTGAATGACCAGTAAACAAAAGTCTTCCTATCAGAGTGGAATTGGAATTGTTTAATTAGTGTCACTAATTAGAAACCACAGGACATTAAGAAGAAATTAGTTTAAGGTATACAGGTACAAACAGTAGAAAAAATGTTGTTCTTGGAATTAATTTTTTGCTTCTGACATGAAACTTAAAATCTTAGATTTAATCTCCAAAGATTGACTTGGTTAATGCCACTATCTGAGTTCTTGAGAGTCTGTTAATAGTAACAGTTTCCAAGAATTCAAACTTTTCGTGTCTTCTAGAAAAGTTCATTCAATGGATTGTTGAATGCAAGACTTTGGGTTTGAGATATAAGTGAACTGATAAAAGATGGCCCACGATGGAACTATGTCCTCATCTATGTATGTCAACCATAACAGGGGTGGTCACCAGAATGTTTATTCCAAGCCCGACACTCTGCCCTCACCATTCACTCTCACCACAGCTCTCTGCTCTGGACTCTGCTGTATCTATAGATCCCTGTTAATTTTCTCTTATCCTTTCGTAACTTTCTGCCTTATAATTGTCCTTGGTGTGTATTGTAACCTGATTCCACCAGTATAAAAAATTTAAAAAAAAAATCCAATATCTCACATTATCCTAGTGAGGTCTCTGGCCATAATTTAAAAGTCTGACTTTTAGTGTTTTGAGAAAAAGGAAAGAAAAAGGCTAGCTAGCTATCTATCTACCTACCTCCCTCCCTACCTATATCTATCTACGTCTGATAGAAATACCCCCATAACCATTGGGATAGATGAATTTGGAACTAAAATGTGAATGTCATCCAAGATAGATTCATCCTGTTGAGATTTTAACTGTAAGTTCTATAATTAACAGAAAAGTAATTCTCACATGGAAAATCATGTCCATTATGTTAGGAAAAAGTCTAAGAAAAAAAGACATAAACTTTTATTTCAGTTTATCTTTTATGTGTGTGTGTGTGTGTGTGTGTGTGTGTGAGGAAGACCAGCCCTGAGCTAACATCCATTGCCAATCCTCCTCTTTTTGCTGAGGAAGATTGGCCCTGAGCTAACATCTGTGCCCATCTTCCTCTACTTTATATGGGACACTGCTACAGCATGGCTTGACAAGCAGTGTGTCGGTCCGTGCCGGGGATCCGAACCTGTGAATCCTGGGCCACCAAAGTGGAGCACGCAAACTTGACCACTATGCCACTAGGCCAGCCCCCAGTTTATCTTTTTCATATTTCAAGGAGAATGCTTTTTTAAAAAAGTGTTTTCAGGGGGCCACCTGGTGGCACAGTGGTTAAGTTCACACACTCCGCTTCTGTCGGCCTGGGGTTTGCGGGTTCGGATCCTGGGTAAGGACGGACGAACAGCTTGTCAGCCATGCTGTGGCAGCGTCCCATATAAAGTAGAGGAAGATGGACACAGATGTTAGCCCAGGGCCATATTCCTCGCCAAAAAGAGGAGGATTGGCAATGGATGTTAGCTCAGGGCTAATCTTCCTCACAAAAAAAAAAAAATGCTTTCATATCTTAATAAACTACCAACAGAGTCTGACTTCTGATTATTACCAGGAAAGTGAGTCTCCAATTGCAGGCAAAAACCTTGTAATAAAAGGACCATAAGTAGTAAGTAATTCTTTATGGCTTTAATTTCAGAATTTCAATTACTGACCTGCCCTTCCAGAGATATTACTTGGGCACATTTAATGGTCCTCGGTTTTCAGAGGGATGTTAATCCTGTATCAGTGATGAGAGTAAATGCTCTCATTTATTTACACAGTAAAGGTGAGCACTGAAGCCTGGATTCTCAATTGTAAAGCTATAATTGATTATCTGGGAATTTACTGTCCCCCTTAACCATTACTATTAATTAATATTTCCACCAGAGACAGGGAAGATGAAAGTTGAAGATTAGGTCTCTAAATAACTTGACAAGTCTATGATTTGTTATTTGTAAACAGCCCTAATAAAAGTATTGACTGAGAAAGAATGAATCATGTATTCATTTATTCAACAACTATTTAGTGGGCACTTTCTATATTCCAGGCATTGTTTACAGCCACAAATAAAGCAAAATCCTTGCTTTCGTAGAGCTTAGGTTCCAGTGGAGGAGACTGCACACGAATTAGTCTTCATTACATGGTGATGAGCATTTTGGAGAAAAACAGAGTAAAGGAATAGAGTGTCAGTTGGGGAGCAAGATCCTTTTTTTTTTTTTTTTTAGTGTGATTAAAAAAATAAAAAATTCTGTGATAAAATAGTGCTTGAATATAACTCTGAATGAAATGAGGGCAGGAGCCATTGTATAGTCTAAGGAAGAGTGTTCCCAACATAGGAAACAGTTGGCTAAAATGAGGTTGTCTGTGTACCAAATGGAAGCTTGTTTGTCTGAGATCCAGCATCTGATAGCTGTGGCACAGGTGTTTGGAAACCATGATTAGACTAAGAACAGGAAGAGTGACCAACTTCATCTTCCTCCCGGTTGAGGTACTCACCTGAATCAAGGTAGGCTTTCTGTGTGAAAAATCTCTCTCTCTCTACCAAAAAAATATAATTCAGAGAGTTGAAGGCCAGAATTAGCTATGATACTACAGTGAATATAACTATTGGAAAATTAACTTTTCCCATTCTTGATTTCATCATCTAAATCCAGGTGTCAATCTCGGCGCTATTGGCATTTTGGCTGGATAATTCTTTGTTGTGGAACTGTCCTGTGCATTGTGGGATATTTAGCAGCATCCCTGGCCTCTATCCACTATATATCAATAGCTCCTCCCAGTTGTGACAACCAAAAATGTCTCCATGCATTGCTAAATACTCCTTGGTCTAAATAAAAATGAAAATGGCCTCACATAACTTGTCTTTTCCAATTATTAGTCCAAACACTTTTTCAGGAGAGCTAGAGAGGCATATACGTGCAGTATACATCCAGCATGTGTTAAGCAACTTCCATTGATAAATATCACAAACTAAATTATCTGCATAAAATTTTTTCTGAAAACATTAAAGCAACTATTGTTTCAAGCCACCCACATGTAAGGTAGTCTGAATATTCTCAATAACAAACAACATGTATTGTTCCTGCCAATCTAACATTTTGCCTATTCTAAAAGAGACTTTGAAATTGACATCTTACCATGAGCAAGTCACATGCAGAAAACATGTACAGAAACCGGTCAGCAGTCCCCAACCCTCATCCCACCTCTTCTCA
Organism: Tapirus indicus; assembly: GCA_031878705.1. Taxonomy (NCBI): domain Eukaryota; kingdom Metazoa; phylum Chordata; class Mammalia; order Perissodactyla; family Tapiridae; genus Tapirus; species Tapirus indicus. The sequence continues at coordinate 20,059,856 of CM062925.1, forward strand.
GTCCCACATTTCTCAGTCAATCCAGATGTGGATTCCCCTTTCTGCTCAAACCCTTAGCCACGCCACAGTGCCTCTGCAAATTGATGATATATGATTCCAATCTTTTAACCTCTGTAATAAGATCCACTTCCGTTTTTAAAAATCTTTCATTCTCTGTTATTTAATACTCCTATGGTGCATGGTCTTGATGCCAGCAGTCCCTTCCTGCACCTTTGCCTATTATTTCTGTTTTTGCTCCCTATGAGTAACTCAGAACCTCTTTAAGCCCTCCCCCCACCCCACCCCCCAAAGAATCCACTCACAGAGACCCATTGGCGGCAATGAGGACTTACTAAAGATTTCACCTCAGACAGAAAAGACAACCAAAGAGTGGCTCCCTTGGACACTCCACTTTCCCAAAGTCCTTCAGGGGCTCTCTTCCTTCTCTCCTCCCCCCCTCCTACCCCTGACTTTTCTCTCCTCGACTAGACAACGCTAGTCCTCTCTGGCCCAGCTCCCCCCTCAGCCTCGTATTGGCCCTTATAGAGCAGGGGTTCCCCAAACTATTCCCCTTAGTCATGTCTGCCCATAACTAAGAATGGTTTTCACCCTTTCTAATAGATATTTTAAATAAAAAATATTTTGTGACATACGACTTATATGAAATTTAATTTTCAGTGGATATAAAGTTAGATTAGACCACAACCATGCTCATCTGTTTGTTTGTTTATAAATAAGCCATGCTTATTTGTATCATCTGTGGCCGCTTTCCCGCTGGGATGGCAGCACTGAGAGCTTACAGAGCTGAGTGGTTACAACAGAAACCATACGGCCCACAAAGTCTGATATATTTACTATGTGACCCTTTACAAAGTTTGCTGACCCCTACTGTAGAATAATACTCCCACACCAACTGACTTATACACACAGTGCGCCCCGGGCCCTGAGAGGAAGTTGGCATGGATGACACGTGTATTTCTGTGTGGCTGTGCCCTGTTGCTGTGTATATGTATTTGATGGTATGCGGAGGGGTGTTGTCAGCAGCTGGGCTGAACGCAATCTCAGGGCAGGGACTCAGAGGGTGCTCCCTCATCCCCACCTCCCACAACAACGCGTAAGTACCTGCTAGACACATTGAGCCTCATCCTCTGAAAAAATGGGAGACTTTTCGATACTAAATTTTGGTTTTGTGTTTAAATTTACTTAGTAAAATAGAACAAACTATTTTTTCCCTTAGATTTAATTCACTTTCAAATAATTTGTACGAGGAAGCTGAGAACAATAAAAAATGGACAGAAAACCAGTTCATCAAATATGAAAAAGACCTCCTCGGCCATATCAATCAGTGTCTGAAGCTCCTACAGGAGAAACTGGTAAGGAGTTCTGTTATTCACGAGGTTAACAGCTGTATGGTCACTGCCTGGATGTCAGCAATGACTAAAGGTCTCGAAAGTCACACTTCAACATTCATCATAACCTTCACTGTGTCGGTAACACATTTTTTAGCACCAGAATAGGAATCGAGAGGCCCGTCTTCTGGTCCTGTTTGCTACTCCCCAGCTCTGTAAACCCACATATCTCAGAGAGTGAGCTACCTGTACCAGAATAACTGAGAGTTTTAACACAGATTCCTGGTCCCAACCCAGAGCTGAGGCATCAGACCCTCCGGGGCCTCCCCTGGGAATCTGTGCTTCTAGGCAAGCTCCGTGGGTGATGCTTAGACACAATAAAGCTTGAAAACTTCTGCCTTAGACAAGTCATTTACCTCTCTGGAGATCCTTTGGTAGATCAAAGGTTTTCAAAACTCCTTTTCCAGGCCAGACCTTGCAGAGAAATCCCCAGCTTTTGGGGGAGGCTACCAGGCTACACAGGAAATGTATCACAGGGCTCCACTTTCTCCCACACCAGCCAGCACAGCCGGCCACGCAGCTGGGCCCCAACGGGAGAGCAGCACAGGGCCATCAGTGTAATCAAGGGCTGCCAGCCTTGCAAGTGATTCAAATAAGATGTTTCTAGAGTGTCAGTAGAGGTGCTTTAGGCAGCCCAGTAAGTAGTGCCCCCTGACACACACACACCAGGCCACCCAAGTTTGTAACCAGCTGATTGAGACGGGAATCCAAGAGACGGAGGTAAACGTTACAGCTTTATCACTGATAAGGCTGTTGAAATTTGTGCGGTCAGATCTGCAGCCCAGTGGGCCTGCTAGTTCTCCCAGATTCAGGCAGACTCCTGCACCAGTTCTAGGCAGCACTAGGTGACCACAGGGTCACCTGCAGGCAGAAACCTCCCACCACAAGGGAGGGACTGGAATCCACCATTCTTGAGGCAGCTAGGGCTAAAGAGAGGAGAAACAAATCAGTCTCGCCCATTCCTGCTCCTAAATTCCCTGTAGGGGAGCTAGGAGGAGCAGAGAGGCTAATTAGCCTCAGGCTGCCTCTGCAGTCCCCACCCAGTAGAATCACCTGGAGAACTTTTAAACTACAATTTCTGAGCTCCATAAACCAATTAAATCAGAATTTGGGGGATGTGTGATGGTCCAGGTGATTCTAATAGCATGGGTAGAGAATCACTGTTCCAGCTGAAGTCTGCCCACATGGAGATATGAAGCTCAAGGGAATAAGGACATCTAACACTTTGAAGGATGTTCAAGGAGCTCCAGTCAAGCAGGCTCTAAAATGCCTTCCTTGGCTACACTTCTTTAAATACTAGACTAAAATTCCAAATCGTCAAGGCGTTTCAGCAACACCATAGTCCTTCCTTTTCTTTTCTCCCATAACATGTAGAATTCCAGAAACTGCAAACAAACAAGGCCAACGGGATGAACTCTTACACTTGTGAACACAGTTTTAGATATAAGGGAACTTGGTTTGACTTTTCATGTTGATCATGAAAAGGTGAATTTGTTAAAAACATTCTCTAAGCTGAAATACAAATCCACATAGGTTTTCTTTTCTGCAGTTTTATCACATGATATCTTTTCTAGGAAAAGTCTGAAAATAAAATGGAAGAAAAATTACTGCAGCTTTCGAGCAAATTAGAGAATTTCATTAACACACAGAAACAGGAATCAGAACTAAACAAAGTAAAGCATATAGAAAATAAACTGTCCAAAAAGATGAACCAACTGGAAAAGCACATCTGGGGTGAATTAGAGAAAATGCAGAATGAATATCAAGCAGGTAAGCAGATACCTTTGATTAAGAACATTAGTCCTTTCCTAGGCAATCTCTTAGTTTTCTACTTCGAGCTAATGGCCAGGATCAATGTGGTCATTAGAGACACCATTTTGTATTTAATCTGACCTTCCTAAATATCCCACAGAATGTCAGCATACCACTGGAAGGTAAGTAAATAAGTTCGCTTTCTTCATTCACACTTGGCAGTGTCAGAAGCTTGCCATTGCTGTGAGATTTTTTACTCTCTAAGGTGATAGAATCATAGAATTGTTAGACTTGGAAAGTCCTTGGAGATCATCAAAACCTGACCTGTGGGTTTATCATGAAATTAGGAGCCTAAATCAAATGCACCTCATTGAACTGCAGGTAATGAGCCTGGACAGATGTCAGACTGGAGACTTGACCTTTAGAAGTGAGAAAGAGAGATGAATTAACAGAGTCCGGTATAATGACCGCTTTTCTTCTTAAGGAGTCTAATGGCAGCAGTGTCAAGCTGAGCTAACATCAAAGAGAATTAATTTGAAAGGCTAATCTAATTTGTCAAAGGGGAGCACATAGGATAGGTGCTGTGGAGCAGCCATCTGCCTCGAGTCACAATTCCGAGGGAATTACCAGGAATCAGAAGTTTCTTTTATTAGAGAAGCCCCAACTCATTTTCTGTCCTCTAAATCTCAGAAAAATTCATGTATATTCTACCAAATTTTGGTCCTTATTATAGAGATCTTTGGAGGTGTCTTGGGAAGACATCATGGTCTCATTTTTTTCCTGGCATATAAGTTAAATTTGCTGCCTGAAAATCTGGCCTGCACCACTCCTACCCCCAAACTCCCACCGCCAAGTCAAAATAATGAATCATCTGGCCAGGAATCATGACCCAAACTTAACTGGCCCTTCTTTTAGGTCCCTGCTTTCTACTTAACTACCAGAGGTTTAATTTTATTCATTCCATTAGTACGACCCCAGGATGAGCTGAAGAGGAATTTGCCATCTACATGTTTCTGCATTTTACTAACTAGGAGTTCTAGCAAAGGGGGATTCCAAATTAATGGTTTGCTTCTTTATGCCTTTAATAAAGATGTATTGAAAAGTGACTATATGATAGGCCCCGCTGAATAAGAAAATGGGCTGTACCTCAAGAGCTTGAGGTCTAGGAGATCTGTGGTTATGAGTGACTAGACTTGCGTAAGAGAGAGACATGCAAAGTCCCGGGGGGTGGAGCAGCCAGTGGCCACTCTGTAGGTCCGTCAAACAGGTTACTTTCAGAGAAGTTTTAAAATCTCATCTGTGGTCTTTACCTTCAATTTGGTAACAAGATTTAAAAAAGAGATCATCTAAATCTCTTGCCAAAGTGTACAGAAAGAAGAAGATATTTTAAATTTTTCGCTTGAAATATCGAATTATTTCATTATGCAATATATTTGGGAGAGGAGAAGGAGAGGAATTGAATTAAATTTTCACAGTGAAGCCAGATACAAGTTGAAACACTATTGCTAATGAATCTTCATGACACAAAAGAAATGGATTATTGTACATTTTTCAGACTGGTCTTAATAGAATTTAATGTGCTTTGAATTAAACAATCACGGCAGCACTGCTGATCAGCAAATTTTTGTAAAAGAAAAAAAAGTTCCAATACATTGTTTAAGTATACATATTCTCATATCCCCTTCCAGGATTTAAATCGATTCATGACTCTCTCAGCTCCCTCCAACAAATACAGAAAACAAAGATGGATATAGAGAAATATAAAGTACGGAAAGACCTGAAGAAATTACAGCGTAAGATAGTGGAACTCCAGGAAGTGTAAAATTTTCCAGTCATCTTCTTTTTCACCAGGCAATGGAGTGATGTGTTGGTAAAATTTGGGAAGAAGAAAGTTAATATCTCTGGGATGTTTACTGCCTCTAATATCTCTGTATTTCTTACCACCTTTTTAAGGAGATGAATGTACCAGAAAATCCAATAAAGCAAAGAAGCTTTATGATGTCTTCAATAATTTTTTTAATGAAAAAATAAGGAATTTCTTTACATACATGCCATTTTATATTTTTATTTGCCTACAAATAAAAATGAGCAAACTACATAGTGTACAGAAATGTGTGAAGTAGGCGTGGTGTAATACACAAAAGAATGACAGGAACTGTGGCAAACCAGAGACCACTTACCCCATCTAAAAAGAATAGCCACTGTGTACTTCCAGTTCATCATTAACATGCATATAATCCATTATTGCCAAAATTTTCATTTTTCAACAGGAACCAGAAATCTGGTTTTATATGAAACCATTTACAAGCATTAACAACTAGTTCAAAATAGTTCTTAAACTATGAGGAAATGTCTGTGGGGCACATACAGCCAGTGGGCTGTCAAATTGCAACTTCTGATCCAGAGGTTTTTGTTTTCTAACAATCCCAATACTTATAGCAAGTTTAATTAATGCATATTTAAAATATTGATTCATTGTACTCCATATGTATCAGAATTATGAGCAAGTAAGAGTGAACCATCCAAAATAAGAGAATACAACAGTTTCCATGAAAAACATCCAACATACTTAAATTCAGAAACACTTCAAAAACACAAATTAGCTTCCTATAAAATTAAAATATTTCTAACTAACTTTTCTAGATCTGAATGTTAAACCAGGCAGAGTCTGGTATTGGGAAGTAAAATCATGAAAAATAAAAACAAACTATTCATGTCATGCACGATCTGCTAGAACAAGGACTAATTTTTAATCACAGAGCTTTTTGTAAACCTGGCAAGGGGACCCAGGCTTCAGATGTGGGTTCCTTCCTTGGTTTAGTGAGTGACGACTTCTCCCCTAATAAAGAACAAACTTAGCTTCCAAACAAATTTTTGACCAATGCCCACCTAATTTTTTAGCTATATGAAACGTCTCCATTTATTTTTATTAATTTACATACAGTATCACTGACTATATTCCAAGGAATTTTCATAGCAAAATTTAAGAGTTTAAAATGCAATAGCAAGTGTCCTTTGCAATCAAGTGTCATGGTAGGACAAAAGGCTAATATCTCAAGTAATTGCAAATAACTCTTACAAGCCAATAAGAAAATAATAAATCAATGTTTTTTTTTAAGAAAAATAGTCAAAGAATATGAACAGGCAAGTCACAGAAGTATACAATAATAAATGAAGATATGAAAAGACATTCAACCTATTAAAGAAATAAAAAATAAAGGGACCCCTAAACTACCTTTTTCAGACTGAAAAAATTAAAGTGATTGTAACTATTAGGTTTACGGGGTGTAGAGAAATGTGCACTCGCATACCTTATTGGTGAGCATATAAATTGATACAAGGATTTAGAGAGCAATTTGGAAACATCTATTAACATTTTTAAATGTATACATCCTTTGAGCCTGGAATTCTACTGCTAGAAATTTATACCACTGGGGAAAAAAATCTTCAAGGTATGCAAAGATATATGAACAAAGATGCTCATTACAGCACCATTTGTTGTAGTAAAACAACTGAAAACAACCCTAATACAAGAAATTGATTGACTAAATTAATGATATCACCACACAAAAAATGCTATCCAACCCTTAAAAAGAATACAGAAAGATATCCAAGATACACTGTTAGGTGTAAAAAGCAAGTTGCAAAGCAATATGGATATGATCCCACTTGTGTCAAAAATATATTAAAATAAGTTAAACCAAATATGCATACTACAGTATGCAAAAAAATGTAAGAATTTACAACAAACTTAGCAGTGATTGGATTATGAAGAATTTTGTTTTCTACATAAAGCATTTATTAATACTTTTACATTATTTCAATATAATATTTTGGTTTCCAGTAAAAATATATTTTATAAAACAACCACAACAAATACACTACTAGGCTGAAAGAGTAACTCTTTGTAATGAGCCAAATAAGTGGTTGCAGAAAGAGTTAAATTAGGAATTCACATGGACCAAGGGCCATGTCATCCCACTCACACCCATTTTTACTCTAGAGACATAGCTACAAAAGCAGAGAAGATATACAGCAAATGGGAAAAAAAAAAGATGTTGATGGATATTTTTCCTTGTAAACAAAAATGCTCTCAACTAAACTGCAGTTCAAATAATAGCACAGGATGAAGCCAAAAGCTTTCCCAGAATGAGTTTCTCTCATTGGTAGCATCACGTAAAACTGAATGCAATGCAAGGGGGTAGGGGATCAAAGGATCTTCTGCCAGGGTTCTCTTGCTTGGGATCCCAAGTTGGGGTGTCACAAGTTTGCACAGACTCTAGATGGCCTGAGAACTATGCCTAGAGAGAAGGTGGATCCAGGTGTCGTAGGGCCTAAAGCTTATAGCTTTGACTTGTCCTGTCCTGATGAGTGGGCACAGCAGTCTGTAGGAATATCCCTGGAAGCCATTGCTACCTCAGGATAGCAGCATTTAACTCCATACAGAAGTGACTGTGAACAACATAAATATATCCCTCTAACCCAAATGTATCCCCAACTCAACTTCTCTTTAGCTGCATCCAAAGATGCCCACAGCCACTCCAGGGGCACCTGACATCAACGGAAGAGGGAGTGGAAAAAAAGAGTCGTCTTAATCAATGGTCTTATTGTAGTTAAAATGTCTTACTTCTGCAAATTTTGTGACAACCTTGTAAACATATTGCTAGGGCTCATGTAACTGAGGGGCCCTTGAGCTCAGGAGCCATCATTTCACAGTAAATTCACCTCTGCTTGGGGGACAAGTGGAGCACTGGGCCTCCTTCGCTTTGCATTTATTTTGCAACAGATCCAAAAAGATGACAATGATGAACAATCCCCATACAGAAGCTCAAAATACGTGGCACTTTATTCTTTACCAAATAACAATAGTTAATCCTTTGGGAAACATCAGACTTCTCTCCCCACAAATACAGAAGAATTTTTGAGCATCATAGAATCTGCAATCCAGATCCACCTGTAGACCTGAGGCAGATGTTAAAATATCTCAGAGGCTCCACTTTAGGCACAAACCTCATCTAAGCAAGCTTGGATAGTCCAAGGGTCCTGCTGACTCCCCGCATTTCCTGCCATTTCTTTTGTCTTTTCAAAACCTGCTCTTAGGGGAAAAAAATCATAAATTTTTTTCTGAGAGAACTAAATGGGAATGTTCAAAGTATTTTGCTTCCCCGTTGAAGATGAAGGACAAATCCCTCACTATATGTTACAGAGGTAAATGCCTACTCATCCCCATTTGAGGTGGATATGCTCTCCACCTGACAGCCAGGAGAGCAATAAGGCCCTAGGTCAAAAAAATAACATTCCCACAGTGCTCTGGACATGAGCAGCTCTCCCATCTTCTACAGAAACTTAACAAACACCTGTTCACTTCTATTAGTGTTACCCATAATAGCAACAGGTAGCATCCAAAACGCCAAGAAGGAAAAACTTGCTTTACAGTGTATATACACACACGTGCACATCGGTGTTTTTACCTTATGAAGGGGGGTCTCCACACTTTTGTGAGATATCACTTTTTATATATTTGCAGCCTCCATTCATTCATGTGCTAGGCACTAAAGATACAACACTGAACAAACTAAATATGGACCCTCCGCTTAGGGAACTTACAGTCTAGTAGAAAAGACCAACAATTAAACTTGCAAACACTTGAGCAAGTAAAGTGTGATGGGAGCACTTGGAAGAGGCATTTAGCACAAACATTGGGAATCAGGCAGAGGGTCTTCCAGAAGAAGAATTATCTAGATTGAGACCTCTAAGGTAAAAGTAGACATTAGCCAAGGGAAGGGGCTTGATTGGCAGAGGAGGGGGCTCAGGCAGCTGGCGCAGCCTAAGCAAAGGCCTGGAGGCCAGGAGAATGGGACACATGCCAGGAACACACGTAAGAAGTTCAACAGGTCAGAACCCAAAGTGTTCGTGGTGGGAGGTGGGGGAGGGGGTTTGAGGGAGGTGAGTAAGAAAGAGAAGATGGAGGATAGTGGGTGTCTGATCACAAAGACCTTGTAACTCACGTTGAGGAACATGGACTTTATCTTCAGGGCCCAGAGTAGCCTATGAAGGATTTAAGTAGGAGAGCGACATTATCAGATTTGCATTTTAGAGAGATCCCTCTGGCTGTAGTGTGAGAACAGATTACAGACACCATGGGAGAAGCAAATTTGGGTAGGAATGGAGGGAGATGATGCAGGAGAGAGAGGCTCATGAGCTCAGTTTTAAACTAATTGATTTGGAGGTATCCATGGGACGTCCAAGTGGAGGTGTTCAGTGGTTGGTGAGAGATAAGGACCTGAGGCATAGGAGAAAGATCTGAATGGAGGATCTAGCATAGAAAGGGTTATTGGAGTTATGGGTGAGGAAGGAAGAGATTGCCTGGGGTTGGGAGGGGCAGGAGTGGGGGACATGAAGAATACAGTGAGAAACACAGACCTGGGAAGAACCCTGAGGACACCTAACACTGAAGGAACAGGTAGAAGAGGAACCTTGAAGTCCCTAGGTGCGTATGTGGGGAGAGCAGTACAGTAGGAGAGAGAGGACAATTGTTTGAGGGTTTGTCTTCCCTGGGAGTGCCTGCTAGCAGATGGTGTCAACAATCAACTTGGAGTTCTACGGTAGTGCTTTAAGACTGAGATTAGATCTCCGACTATTGAGGAGGACCCTGTCCTACGATGTAAACTCACAAGTTGGGTGTATTGCACAAATCAGTAGAGAACAGTTATAAATGCTTTCCTGGCTGCCTTTCCATGTCATAAAATAAGTGTGCTGCATCTCCTCAGACACAGAGAGGGTGGTGAGCTCTCCCAGATAGGGGCAGGATTGTTGCCAGGAAAAATATTAGGCCATTTTGGCCCCTACCCAGCTTGGCATTTCCCTCTCCAGGAGATTTGAGTCACACACATTTGTTGTTTGTTATTGCAGATCTTTCCTTTAATATACAGTCAAAAAATTTTCTAACTCCATAGACTAAATTTCCATAACCCCCTGTTCCTTGGTAGAGTTCTGCTACTTCATTTGCAGTAGATATTTACACGTGATAAATATTGTAATGTGTAAAAAATGATGGATGTGCTCAGCAGTATGTCATAAACCAGGGCCTCTTTTACAGTCCCCAAAGGCACAAACTGAGAAAACAGAAAAATAATCCAAACTTCTATGCTGAGAAGTCTTGAGGAGGCTTGAGGTCTGACAGACCAGAGTTTAAAACCAGTGCCACCAGTCACTATCTGTGTGACTTTGGATATGTTCTTTAACTTCAGAGTCTGAGTTTCCACATCTTAAAATGGCGATAACAATACCTACCTTGTAGGTTATTGGAAGAATTAGAAAAACATTTATTGAGATATTACCAGGTATCAAAGACTGCTCTAAACACTTTACCTGGATTAATTCATTTAATCCTCCAAACAGATGCCTATTACTGAGGCACAGAGGGATTAGGTAATTTACGTAAGGTTACACTGCTAGTTTGAGGCAGAGTCAGGGTTTGAACTCATCAGTCCAGAGAATTCACTCTTAAACATTCTGCTATATTGTTTCTCTACATATATGTAGACCATCTAATGCAGTGTCTGATACATCATAGACATTGTACTTGATAAATGGTACTGATTAATAATAATAAACAGTACTTTTGATCTTTATGGAAAAGGCAAACTCCATGGTACTCTTTTATCCAACTTTGATTTAGGTCAGTAACTAAAAATACTTGAATTCAAAAAGATCCTTGTACTACATACATTGGCTTGCAATAATTCTAGCAATGTACTAAAGCAGAAAGAAATGCAAGATACAGATTTCTCCTGGAACAAAATTATAGTGAGGAAGTATTCCTCTACTTTAAAAGCACTTCTTCCTATTGTCTCTGGGGAAGGAGGCTAACAGCTAAAGAAACATTATGGACTGGAGATGGGCAAGGTACTGATGCCAATGTCCAGTAAAGCTTATTTCCTCCATAAGTCCTGGCCAGAAAAGCAAACCCAACAGCCATTACTGCCAGATAAAAGTCATTAGTATCCAACTACCAGATGCTTCTCCAAAAATGTAATGCACTGCATTCACAAGGGAAACATTCAGGGATGGACTTCAACTGGGTGGGACCTACCTGGAGACATAGGAATAGTTCTGGTAAAGCCACTCCTGCAACCCAAAACAACTCCTGAACCTAGGAATCTACCTAGTCTTTATCCCTAAATTCCATTGCTTAGCACTTAAAGCCTTTTGAGTATTCACAACAGCAACATAATATCCTCAAAAAGGAGCAAACACACACCCTCGACTGCCTCCTCTGCAGGAATTAGTTGATAACTAAGGAGAGGAAAGTCTTTCAAAACTAAGAAAGTGCTAGGTACCTAAGATGAGTGAGGGTCAAAAGAAAGTTGACAGAAGAGAGGTTAGAAAAGCCAAAGAGAAAACCAAGAGCTGGCACTTGTGACATTATCAAGGATAAACTGAAACAATTAGTTCACTGTTGGCCTCAGTTTCTATCAAGTTCAAAATCTAACAAGGGTGGAGTATTCCTTATCATTGCATAGGTTTAAATTTGCAAATAAAGCTGGTAAAAAATAATAAATTTGCATAGTCCTTTAGAGGAGGTTCCCTTCCTCCTAAGGTTCTTCCTAGAATTCAGTTAATGGCACCAGGTAGATGGCAGCATCAGAATACACCTTGGTAGGATAAGGTGAGTCAGTCCCAAAGACACACACCGTCAACTCATTTATGTTTCTTTGGGGTGACAGCAATTATTAACAAAATTTGACAATAGTATTGGAAATTATCTTGGGGGCTAGATTCTGTTTGCCTAAGAATACAGACAATTTTAGAAGCATGAATCTCTCTGAGCTTCTTTTGTGTGTGTCTATAAAATGAGGATAGTGTCTACTGTAAAAAATGATATGAGAATTACATGAGTTAATAGTGTATAGAGCTTGGCCCATAGTAGACATTCAATCTACCCCTGCCTCTAAGTCTTTGATTGCTGAGGCCCTGCTGGGTAATGACCACTACCTTATAAGCATAAAAAAAAACCCTTCTGCTGAAGCAAATGATACAGTACCAAGATTCTCTGCAATGCTACATCTTGCTTGGGCTTTCTTAGAAGCTAGTTGACAAGCACAAATCTTACTGTTGCCTATGTATTTCCCAGTGTTCACAAGTATTCACCACACCTATTGTACATCTGGTCTAGTGAGTTAACAAATAATTCTGAACCTAGTTCTTAGTCCGAAAAGCCATCCAACCATATATGTAGCGCTTGCTCTGAGGCACTACAGGGCTAGCCTCAGGCAATTCTGAAATATATTTATTTCCACCTGATTGAAGCTGCTTACAACATAAATTTGCCAAGTGCCTTTTCTCTCTGACCTCCTTCTTTCCACACAAAGAACTTCTGTTCCATCTGGCTTTCCTCTCGTGCCCAGAGACACTTGTGTGTCAAACATAAGAGAAAGTAATGCTGCCAAGAATGCACACAGGAAAGAAAACACATAACTCAGTTTGCAAAGATAGAACCTGCAGTTGTCTTTTCTCCACACCACCTGACTTCCTTCCAGGCTAATTTCCAAACTTCTGAAGCCAGCAAAAAGTCTTCATATAAAGACTATTCGTACACTATTTTCTCTTACTTGATCCATTAAATCTAACAGAACAATTAAGATTAGAACTTTTAAACCAGAATATAGTGGTTTCCCAAAAAAAACTCCTGATTGCCTGATACTAAACTATGCAGCACTTCTTCTCCATAGAGATTAAACATTGAGCATATTTTGTATGATCAAAGGAGAGGAAATGGCATTAAAAAGGCAGGGTCTTAGAAACTCAAGTTTTTTAAGCCAGCTGGGAGTCAGGTAATCCAACAATATGCATATTTTATTTAATGTGAGTGGCCTTTCTGAATGAAGTATAACCTATTCGGCACGTAGCAGGTACATGTAATTACACTCAACCATTCATAGACGCTGGCTCCCATTAAAACATTCTTGAAGTGTATGTCTACTTTCCTTCTTAGGATCTAGTACCTAGAGCTGATTACCTAACCTTTCTGTGGCAGAGATCTCTTTGGAAAGGGGTTCTACCCTAAGGTTTGTAAGCACAGGAGGCCCCCTGTTCAGTGGAAACCGGAGTTGCTGCTTCACACGTGCTGCACTGAGCAGTTTCAGTATTTTGCTTCAGCTCACTTGCAACTTGGAAAACTTTGGTGACCTTAGAACAATAGAATGCTGCCATCAGAAATCTAGCTTGGGGCCGGCCCCATAGTCTAGTGGTTAAGTTCAGTGCACTCTGCTTCTGTGGCCCAGGTTCGGTTCCCAAGCACAGACCTACACCACTCATTGGCAGCCATGCTGTGGCAGTGACCCACATACAAAACAGAGGAATATTGGTAACAGATATTAGCTCAGGGCAAATCTTCCTCAGCAAAAAATAAATAAAAAATTAAAGGCCAAGAGATCAGACTTATCCAGTCACATACTCATTCTATATTGAAACCCAGTTTGAAACACACCACTTGGGTTTTGTGAGTATAATTTAATGCAGTTTCTTTTAAAGAGAATTAAAATGAAGAACTTAATCAACTATGTTGGTGATACTGTGCTGTAAGCAGCATGTTGAGTGAGAACAGTTCAGATACTATTACAGAAATGAACAGTCACATATTCTTAAGTACTTTTGACATTTATATTTTCACAGTAACCAGTTTTGATAACTCATCATCTTTATCTGATAACCTCTTTTATGGCAACAATTTAGATGATGATCTCCAATTTTAGTGATCTGATGACATTCAAATTTAAAGGTATGTATATTCATTTCAGTATATACAATGAGCAATGTACTGATTTTTTACTGCTGCCATAACAAATTACCATAAACTTAGTGGCCTTAAAACAACATAAATTTATTATCTTACAGTTTTGTAAGTCAGAAGTCCAACATGAGTCTCACCAGGCTACCATCATAGTGTCAGTAGGGCTGCACCCCTTTTTGGGAACTTCATAGGAGAAAGTTTCCTTGCTTTTTTCATTGTAGAGGCTGCCTTATTACATCCATCTTCAAAGCCAGCAATGTCAAATCTCTCTGATCTTCTTCCATTGTCATTTCTGTCTCTCTGAAAGGCTCTCCATTTTTAATGAATCTTGTGATTAAATTGGGTCCACCCAGATAATCCACAATAATCTCCCCTCTCAAGGTCCATACCCTACTGCATAGTCCCTTCTGCCATGTATTCACAAATTCAGGGATGAGGGCAAGGACACCTTTGGGAGCCATTATTCTGCCTACCACAAGCAGAAACAGCAAGATAAGCATTTTTTTTCATCACCCATCTTCTCTCCAGAAAAATTAATTTAAATATGGTTTTATAATAGCTATTATATACGGGGAAAGTATATGGTGAAGCATGAAGCCTAAATGAACTTTTGTACTGATTCAAACGCAGGAGAGATCATGACAAGCAAATTATTTCAACAGTCCAGTGATATAATACGGAACTCAACCCTTTTTACAATGGATACTCCAGTTTTAATTATTCGTCTCCTGGCATCAGTTCCCTTCACTAAAACAATTAGGTATTTGCAATTTTAATGTCAAAATATGAGAAAAAATATTTCCAATGTTCCATAACAGCTGTTTGTTAGAGAGATTATTCTTAAATTTCTTACTTCAAAACATTTTGAGGTCTAAAGATAATTTAGCATTTATAAAAAAAAATTATAGTTTTGTAGGGTATTTGTTTAAGTACATTAGAATTTAAAATACTGCTATTCAAGAAGGTCCTATTCTAATAAGCCAAAGAAAGGAAAAACCTGCTGTTACATAGCACACAGAGAGAAGACAAGAGCGATCTTTATGTTCAATAGACCTTAGGTGATGATATTTTCTAAACCAAAAATGAGGCATATTTCTAAATAAGGGAATTTTCTGACTTTTTACTTTATCTGTATAAAGAGTCTTGAAATATGGGCCGGCCTGATGGCTAGCGATTAAGTTCGTGCACTCTGCTTCGGCGGCCCGGGGTT